>OY776127.1:56664585-57914585 GCA_963675135.1 Galeopsis tetrahit
AGCATGTCTACAAGTGGAGTTAAAACAAAAGCGATATCCATTTCTAGACTTAGATATCCCCGGAATTTTCGATGACTTGATCAAGAATGATCTCATCGAACTGCCAGAAATGAAACGATCCGACGAGGCTAGGTGAACGGATGACCCAAAGTATTGCAAGTACCATCGATTGGTAGGACATCCAATCCAGGATTGTTTTATACTTAAAGAGAAAATTATGCAGCTAGCCAAAGAAGGGAAGATCTTGCTAGAAGAAAGTGAAACAACGACGAATCACATCACAATTGAAGATAATCAAATGAAGGAAGTTTACGCAAATGGCGCCTACATGTTGATTTCTGAAAATGGCGTAAACATTGTTCCCATAAACGGGAAGTTTTTGAAACGCTACTACGCGTAAAGAAAACAAGTATGCTCTGTGATGCACGAGCATAAACTGCTTATTGCTCCATAAACGCACGAGTCTAAACTGCTTGTTGCTCCAAGAACGCACGAGCTTAAACTGTTTGTTGCTCCATGATGTACGAGCCTAAACTGTTGTCCACACGAGTCTAAATTATGTACGACAACCACCAAAGGTAATACATGTGGTTAAATTGTTAACTTACTCCACTAAATACATTTTAAGTGGTTAAATAATCAAATCCCTTCTTTGTCTAAAGTAGTTAAAGAATAGTCACTCATGGCCCGCATAAGTATAAATTGTGAACGGTCCCTCCTAAAATTAAATTATATTTTACTTAAACTACGTTATGATTTGATCCTATTGAAAGAGGTACACATGCAACTTAGTATATTTCTAAGTACATTCATAATTCAGATTGAGTTAGTCAAATAAGTTGGCTTGATGAATATACAAAAGTAAGTATCGAAGAATACTCAAGAATGACAAACTCATAAAGTTCGATTATACAAATTTAGAGGTGGGAAAACATTTTAAAGTAATTCGCAATTCGTTCACATCAAAGACAAACGTTATCGTGAACGAAATGCGAGGGGGCAATTTGTAGACAAGCAAAATTCAATTAATTTGGGTCTCCAAAGCCTAACAAATCAAGTCGGACCTCTAAAGCCCAACAAATTCAGTCGGGCCTCTAAAGTCCAACAAATCAAGTCGGGCCTCTAAAGTCTAATAATTCAAGACGGGTCTCTAAAGTCCAGTAAATCAAATCGGGCCTCTAAAGTCCAGTAAATCAAATCGGGCCCAAGTATTCTGAGCCCATCAAGTAATTCCGCCCACCATCAAGTTGTAGATAAGATTTGACTAAATCATAACTACCAGCCCATCAAATTTGGCCCATAAAAGCCCTAAGTTCTACACCTATAAATAGGGGCCTCATTCTATTCATTTGGAAATCAAGAAGTCAGAAGCATTCAAGACTCTAAATTTTAGAGTGTTCTTCAGCATTCGGAGGAGCTTCAAAGGCGTTCTTCGGACAAAGCGCCGAGAAGCAGCGTTCGAGTCGAGATCAAGGTGTTAAGCCCCTCAAATTCAGCGTTTCTTCGAAGATGAGGTGCTTCGTGGATCTTCAACGATCTTCAACAGCGTTTGTCCCGGAAAAAGTTCTGATAAGTCACGAAAAATCCCAATAAGTCCCGAAAATCGACATTTAATCCAAAATACGGCGTCAAGCCCTTGGTTTAACATTACAAAGTCCCGAAGTTAAGAACGATCTTCAATGACGTTCGTCCCAAAAGTCCCTAAATTGAACGTTTAATCCAAAATACGACGTCAAGCCTTTGGATTAACGTTATAAAAGTCCCAAATTCAAGATCAGATAGGATTCGACTACGGATCCAACTCCAAAATTTCAAGAAGATCAAGTTAAAGCCAACGAAGAGAGAATCAGAGGAGTAAATTAGAGATTGTAACCCACAAAATTATCGGTTTAATCCGAAAGAAATATATTGTATCTCATTTTCGCGTTTTAATATTTAATTCACGAAATTTGTGTTTACAGTTACCAATAGGTGCAAAATAGGTGCTAAAAACCATTTGTACCCTTATATAAATACTTCCTTCTCATTATACTCATTCATTCCCTCCATTTCATATTTTAAACTTCCAAACCCTAGCCACCTCCAAACCACTCCCTTGGCCGCCGTTGCCGTTGCCTTGGATGAAGTAGACGGCCGCACTGGACGAAGTAGACGGCCGAAGATGAAGCTTCGTGGCCACCGCCATGGCCGGGGAGGACGATCTGCCAAAAGCTTCTCTACCCATCTTCGCGGCCGAACTGTGGTCGAAACGTCTCCTCGATCAGCACACAGACCGCCGCCGCCGCCGTTGATAGCCTCGTAGCCACCGCCGCGCCGTAGAAGAAACCCACCCCTCAAATCGCAAACGTCGCCGCCGCTGATAGCCTCGATGACGAAGACGTGTGGAGACCGATCTGCACCCCTCTATTTCATCTTTACCTTCGTAGCCACCATCGCCGCCATCGAAGAAACCCACCCCCTCGGATCGCAACCACCGCCGCCGTTGATATCCTCAAAGACGAAGACGCGCGAAGACAGATCTGCACCCCTCTATTCCACTTTCACCTTCGTCGCCGGAATCCCCCCTCACCATGGTCGCCACCGTTCGACACCCACCCTCCAAGTCTCCAACCACAAACACTGCGCCTAGCGTTAAGATGTAGGGGTTTCTGCTCGGCCGACGACAGCGACACCCCTCTCAATCTTTTCGATGACGAAGACGAAGTTCTCGATTTTTTTTTCGATTTTTGGTTCTATTTTTTCGATTTCGATTTCTGGTTGTATTTTTGGCTTTGTGTTTCGTTTTTTCCGATCTATAACTGCTCCGTTCTGAACGGTCTATTTTTTAGATTTTGATTTCTGGTTGTATTATTGTATTTTCATGGAACTCGAAATTGTATGGTTTTTGGTTATTATCGTTAAAATATTGCGAAATATTACTCGAACTATTGGTGCAAATTATTTTGTCATTGATGCAAATTATTTTATCTTTGATGCAAATTTTATTTCTTTTGTTGAAATTTTTCTTCGTATTTTTTGTGAATTTATTTTTCGTTTTTTTTGGGAGTTTTTTTTTAATATTTTCGTTGATTTTGTGATTTGTTTTGTGAATTTGTTGATTTTGAGAATGTTGTATATATATATTTGTATTTTTTGTTAATTAAAATAATATTATTAGGAAAAAAATGAAAATTGGAAGAAGGTTAAAAAAAATTATTGTAAGAATGAAATGAAAATTATTTGTAAGAAGTAAATGAGAATTGGAATAAGATTGGAGAAATAAAAATAAATTTTAAAAGATTAAAGTTTAAAATTCAAATAGTAAGGTATACTAGTAATCTCATGGGCCATTTTGACCTAATGATAACTAAAAAAGAGTAGCCAAAAACTTATATACAATATTTTACAATAGCACTACCATGAAATTTTACCTATTCTTCTATTTTTATCCGGTACCTTCTTCTATCCGGTCTCTTTCTCTACGCTAATCAGAGAAAATTTATTCACTATCAATTCTACTGTTTCATGTTTCTGATATGCTAATCACGAATTCTACTATTTCAGATTTATGATCTGCTAATTACGAAACAAGCATAGAAATCATTATTTTTG
Organism: Galeopsis tetrahit; assembly: GCA_963675135.1. Classification (NCBI taxonomy): domain Eukaryota; kingdom Viridiplantae; phylum Streptophyta; class Magnoliopsida; order Lamiales; family Lamiaceae; genus Galeopsis; species Galeopsis tetrahit. The sequence goes on from OY776127.1 coordinate 56,668,177, forward strand.
TTTTTTTTGAATGAATTAATGAGAAAAAATCAACAATAATAACACACATATTTATTCTAATTAATTGTTGAGAATTATGTTTTTGTAATTGAAGGGATCGATAAACTATTCAACATGGTTATATTTTTCGTGTTTTCAATTATTGTTCTTCGTCCTTATAATGTGGGTATCACATTCCCTCTCAATAGTAATACACTTGTATTTATATAGTAACACGATTTTCAATTAATACATGTGTTACTTTAAGAACAAATATGTGTTACTCAAAAGTCAATTGTGTGTTACTTGTCCTTACAATAACACATATTTGTCCGTACAGTAACATATAATTATATGAGAATATTACCTAATAAGGTCACTTTTATAGACTATTAAACAACTAAAACATACAACTTTTAAAATTTCCTAATAAGGTCATTTTTGTGTCAAAAAACCGTATTTGCCCTTTATATTAATATAACCTCTTAATTAATAGATTTTACCTCTTAATTCGAAATTTAAATTCAAACATTAATTGCATGACATCATTTCCCCAAATTTTCGCCCATATTCATAAAAAGTCTATATCAAAACCCCAGCCCTCTTCCTCTCCCCACCATCCCACGGCTGCCGCCGCCCCCTTTTCCCACCGGTAATCAGTTGCATCGAAGAGCCTATAAATTCACATTTGCTCTAACGCCAACGTTCGGTACCTTACTCTCAAAAATTATTCCGCCTCTCTCTAACTCGTGAATTTAGGATACTTCTGGCTTAAGGTACAATTTTGTAGTTCATGCTATTGATTGGCAATACTTGACTTGAATAAATCCGCGTTAATCTGAATAATCCATTGTAAATTTGATACATTGGCCGATTATTTCAATTAGGGTTATTTTCCCGTTGGTTATTTCCAGATCTGTACTGTTTCACCGGTCGTGTTGCCTTAATCTGTTTTATTGAAGATTTTGGTTTTTGGTTTTAGGGATTTTTAATTGATCTTTTTTAGAGGGGTTTCTCTTGTGGTTTTGGGACGAGTTTTGATGTGATTGTATTCTTTAGTTATTTGGTTTCATTTTTGCACTCTAGCTTTTTGGTCTATTAACATTGCTTTGCTTGTATTGTCAATGCGTTCATTGTACGTTTCTTATTCTTATTGCCAAATGATTTTTCGATGCTTAGGAAGAAATGGTCATTGAATTATGATTTTGGGTATTGAAGAATGAAATGATGACTATTACAGTTTTGATAGCTGATATGATAGCTACTTATCATGTATTAGCTCTAGCTGATCATTCTATTTCTTTAATTTAATTGTTCATCTTCGTAAATTGATTCTTGGTTCATGTGATAGTTTTAGTTCAATGATGAAAGTGTGCTTATTTGTTTTAGTGTGTGAAACTGAAACCCTTTTGGTTGGACTGTTTGTTTCTTTTAAATTTTCTTGAATTTGAAAAAGGGTATGGATCCCTAATGGAATTTTGTATAATTTTGAAGGGGTTGTTATGCTATTATTGTTTTGTGGTTCTTGTTTTTAGATTTAGGGTTCTCTTTGTTGTGGTGCTGTTTAAAATTTAGTGGTTAAGTGAAATATTGAAGTAATGAGTGTTGATTGGTAGGTACATACTGACTAGAAATATCGTAACTGAAAATGGAGATACTGGTGAGGATTCTGTTCTTGCAACCATGGTCAGTAATGGAGAGGATTTAGGACCAATGGTTTCGTTAGCATTCGAGACAGGGAAGCCCGAAGCTCTCTTACAGCAGCTTAAACACTTGGTTAAAAAGAAAGAAGTTGAAATCGAGGATCTTTGCAAGCTCCATTATGAGGAATTCATTGTTGCGGTGGATGAGTTACGTAGTGTCCTGGTCGATGCTGAAGAGCTGAAACAATGTGCACATCTATTTTGCATATTGATATGCATGTCACTCTTTGCACATTGTTTCATGTTATTTTATGAATACCAAAAAATTCAGTCCTGTTTGAATATGTCATTTACAAATGTGCACATCTATTTTGCATATTGATATGCATGTCACTCTGTGCACATTGTTTCATGTTATTTTATGCATACCAAAAAGTTCAGTCCTGTATGCCGTTTTAAACTTCATATTGAAATGAACATATGTCTTCATAATCCATTTCTACATACCAAAATTCATTTCACTGTTCATATTAAAATTCATAATCTATTTCATATTCAACATATGGGGAATTGTATACTCTATGACTCTTATTTCTGAATCATAAAATGCAGATTTTTTAAGTTTTTTTGTTTGGATAATTAACAATTAATTCGAATTGCTTAATTTTAGGAATATTTGAATGATTGGAAGGATCATAAAATGCCGATTTTTTTTTTGTTTGAATAATTAACAATTAATTCGAATTGCTTAATTTTAGGAATTTTTTAATAATTGGAAGGTGCCGATTTTTTTTTTTGTTTGAATAATTAACAATTAATTTGAATTGCTTAATTTTAGAAATTTTTTAATAATTGGAAGGTGCGTATAACTAGGAACTGCATTAATTCAAAATTATTAATTTGAAATTATTAATATTTATTAATTTCAAATTATTTAAATTGGTAAAGGGCAACAATGTCTTATTAGGTGCCATTTTGACCTTAATAGATTTAAAAAAAAAAACATATGCCCTATTAGATAAATCTCTTAGTGAAATGACCTTAACAATAATTTCCCCAATTATATTTAAAGTAAGACATATTAACAACAAGTTTTTCTGTTTGTGTCTTGGGTGTTTTTTTTTTTTAAGATATGTTTGATTTGGTATGACTTGCAAAAAATCTCGAGTTTTTTATCATTTTTTAAATTAATTGTATTAATTTTTCAAGTGAAAAGTCAATTTTGTGTGTTATTTGCACTTTCAGTAACACATATTCCCCTTATAGCCTTTGTAGTAACACAAATCTGAACCCCACTTTTCTGTTAGCCTTCTGCACGACTTTTTTTGCATTTTTTTTGGAATGATCCGTTTGAATGGTCAAACCCGCTACAGATCCGCGATTTTTTACTCCACACGTAATATTTCATATAAGTGTTTTTTAAAAAAAGTAGCACTGAAAGCTAAAGACCCCTCGTAATGGCACTAAAGAGTAACTCTCCTGATTTATTATTAAATGATTCAGTTTTATTTTTTAACTTCCATTTTTATTTTTTTATTTTTCTTAAAATTCTATCATTTTTACTTAATTATTCAGATTTATCTTTTAACTTTCATTTTTAAATTCAGTCACCCTTAAATAAATAAAAAAGTACTCCCTCCCTCCAATTTTACTATTCCCACTTTTCTTTTTTGGTTGTCCAATTTTATTATGCCCATACCCTTTTTGAAAACAATATTATTCATACTACTTTATCTCCACCCTTCTACCATCACTTATTACCCACTTTGCCATTCACTTTATTCATAAACAATCATTTATTTACAAATGGACCCACAATACCCCATCATACCCTCAACTTATCTACTTTATGAATAAACTAATGGGTAAATTATTGTTAAGGTCATTTCACTAAGAGTTTTTTCTAATTGAGAATAGGTTATTAATTTAAATCTATTAAAGTCAAAATGACACCTAATAAGACATAGTTGCCCTTTACCAACTTAAATAATTTTAAATTAATAAATATTAATTAGATTTACATCAAATCTTTTGAATTAATGCAGTTCCTCGTTATATGCGCCATTCTTATCACCTTTCAATTTGTTCCTAAATTGAAGCAACCTCTAATTAATTAGCTGGAAGAATTTCTTTACCAAATATTCTGCAGAACATCGTCGGAGAGATTTCAAGGAAAGAAAACCCATTGTTTCCGGCAAAAAGTTCATTCAAGCAAATCAACACTGAGAGAAAAGGTATTCCGATCACTTGCATGCGTGCTTTTATCTAATTATTTCCAGCGTAGTTTGATACTTAATATAAGTCATATACATAACCTTGTAAATACGGTGTAGTTTGAAGAAAATCAAAAGGTCATAGCAAAGATCAAAGGTTTAGCATTTTTTAAATAACTTGTTGTTTACGAATTATATTATTGTTAGTTCAGTCGTTCGTGTAAATTTCATACCAGTATTCGAGTTTAGTTTTGAAAACCCTAGATAATTTAATATTATGTTATGAACGCCCAGTTCGAAGAAAATATAATCAATTGATTATTGAGATTTAGTTAGGAAATGTAAAAATTACTTTGTTCATGATGGAAAAGAGCAGGGCACTGTTTAGTGACTCTATAAATGAGTTTTTTTTTTTTACGAATCATGGTATTGTTAGTTAAGTGGTCTAGTGAAAAAATCACCTAAAATGCATTTGATTATGACGAAATAGGATATTAACAAGGTTCAATTGTGTTATGAATGTTTTTCTTCATATAAACATTATGCATATCGGTTTATATGGTAAGGAGTTATACTAATAGGAGCATTTATTAACTTATTACTAAGGACATATGGCAAGAGCAAGGAGTTCTGTTGGGCACAATGATGAAGGTTCAAGAAAGGGAAGGGGTAAAAAACAGAAGAGTGTTGATGAAAGTGTTCATCGTGTTGAGACACGAGGTAATATGTATAATTAGTAATATTTGTAAATTTGCTACAAAGAAGAAACATTCCTGACAATGTAGTTACTGAATAGATGATATTAATGTGCAGGTTCTTTTGAAAAGAGAAGGAGGGAAGAAAAGAATAAAGGTTTAAGAATTTCTTTCCTTTATAAGATATCATATTAAATGTTCACTTTTTTAAATTGCCGCATATTAAGAGAGTTTTGCTAATACTTGTGTAACATACTAGGCAAGCATCAGTCAAAGGCTTCACATATAGAATCAAATTCAGGTAGTGCAGGATAAGTTCTATATAAATAATTAAATTATTTGTTTGATTGTTACAATCCATAACAAATTCTTTTTTTTTTTTTTTTTTTACAACCAATGAATGTTTTTTTAAATGAATAGATTTTCAAAGTGAAGAGGAAAATGTGAAGAGGAGAAACAAGTATGCAGCTTCTGACACGGAAGGTAATGAATCATATACTCCCTCCGTCCGCCTATAAGTTTTCCATTTTACCATTTTGGTCCGTCCGCCTATAAGCTTCCCATACCTTTTTTGGTAAGTATTTTTTCTTACACTTCACTTTATATCTTACTTTTTCTCTCTATCTCTCTCCTCTCTCAATCACATCACTTGTACTATATCTATTATTTAATCACTTTTCTTAATCTTTGAGCCAAAAAGTAACGTAACACTTATAGGCGGACGGAGGGAGTAGTATTTTGTGTAGTTAATGACTTTATCCTTCTTTAGTTTCAATATAAATAATGCAGTTTCAATATGAAATGTATAATGCAGATAGTGACGTTGAAAGATATAAGAGGATTAGAAAGCAAGCTAGGAAGGACAAGGAAGTTCAATCTATCAAACCTGAGAACTGTTTTGGTAAGCCTGTTTCAATAATAAATTAACTCTTTTCAAATAAATATGCACAAATACATATAAATATATTTTTTCTGTTGCAGCTGGAGTAGAGGTGGATTTGACTCAAACATACTATAGGTCAAATATGAGGACACCTATTAAGGATTTGAAAGGAGTTGTGTTTACAGAACATCATATAGCAGAATTGAAGAAGACTCCGTTCTGGCTACTAATGAATTCACTTTGCATCAACGTTAGTGCTGCGCTGAAGAAAAGGTGTAAGAAATACGAGAGTGATATAGTGGAGATTGTTAGGCGATTCGACTTTGAAACAGAAACTTTTGTGATCGGTGGAACTAGATTATTCTTGTCTAAGTCTGATGCAAAGCTTATACTTGGAATAAGTTGTGGGAGTGATGAAATCAGACAGAGGGTGGATGAGTATCATCACCCTGCTTGGGTTAATAGATGTTTTGGTGAAGATATGGAAGCAAGGCCACAGTACTATAATTCTTTGTACAAATCTCAGATACTGACGACACTTAAGGCTGTTGTTAGGAGAAATTATGTTGAATCAAGCAAAGATGTGGCAAGGTTGTTATGTTGTTATTTATTGGTGGCTGTTCTTTGCCCAGTTCGAAGTTCAGCTCTCCCCTGGCATCTGACAATGTACTTGGAGAACTTTTCAAATATTTGCAAGTATGACTGGAATACTTTTATAGTTGATCAATTGAAACGGCAGCTAAGAAGGAGTAAGCAGTTAAAAGCGGGTGGTTGTGCAATGATGTTACCGGTAAAATTTCTAACAAAAACTTGACATTTGAATACTTTGTACTGTTTATTAAAGTTTTTACACCAATTCTGCATTATGTTCTGAACAGTTCGTTTTGCGTATGTTAAACGCAGTTTTGGTTATGCGAGCATACAAGGCTTGTCAAGCCAATTAATCCATCGGTTTTCCCTCGATTCCTGAAATGTGATACTGGAGCACTGCATTCTGCAATAGTAGATGGGAAATTGAGTCGTTCAACCCAAGTAATATTATCTAGAATTACATTTATTTGATAGTTTTTTTTATAGCAGTGCATAATTAGTTACGATATTATATGAAAACAGGTCTTTACTGACGAACCAAAAGCTACAACAGATGAGAAGGAACAACTCTTGATTTTTCGTTAATTCAGATGTGTGGATAAGGCGGCAGTTGAGACAGAAAGTGGTACACCTTCAGCGGTTGACAAGGGCTTGTCCGATGTTTCAACAAGATCTAAACCATTACACACAGTCCAGAATTTGATGTTTCAAGGTTCAACTTCAAAAGGTTTGGAGGTTGGATCCAGTTCTAATGGGAAGAAGAGCATTTCGATTGAATGCCCGTCTTTTGATATTGGTTTGGAAAAAGATGTGTCTGAGGGATTAAATTTCAAAGATGATAATGATCTTGTTCTTATGGTGTGTAAGGAGATAAACAGAACTGGTGGAGATGTGGTTGATGAGGGACAAGTTGTTGTGGGTGGGAATGAAGATATAAACAGAACTGGTGGAGATGGTAGTAGTAAGGGTAATGCTGGAGCCAGTGGGGGTGTTCATGAGAATATGACTAATTCTGTAGGTGAAAAGAGCAGTGTGAGGAAGGTTGATGATTTGGTAAGTCACATAGGTGTTCTACAGTCACAAATTCTCAATGTCAGGTTAAGGTGTGATGAAGAGTTATCGAAGAAGGACCTAGAAATTAATAAGCTGAAAAGTGATAACGAGAGGTTTGCAAACAGGGTTCAGATGTTGGTATCTCAATTAGTTGCTGGTAAGAAAGAGCTAGAAGATGTGAAGGAAAAGTTTGACAAACAGTTGAGTGTTAAAGAGAATGAGATTGTAGCACTGAAAGCCGAGAACCAAAGGTTGGTGAAGAATTTAGATGTCACGGTTGAACTTTACTCATCTACAATGATCGAGGAAACTGATTTAGAAACGGGTGTTGAAAACACGGATGATGGAGTTCAGAATGATGCTGTTGTAGATGACAAAATGAAGCTGCCAGAAAACACGGAGGATGTAGTTTTGAATGAGGCTGTAGCAGATGAGATAATGAGGGAGCCGGAAAACACGGAAGTGGGATTGCTTGATCCAGTATTAGATTGTGGTGAAAAGACCCCTGAAATGAAAGTGCCGAAGAAGAAAAAGTGGGCATCTCCGGGGTCATTGATTGATCGAATTAAGGGGAGGACAAAAAAAGATGACAGGAAACATGTGATAGTATCCCCTCAACCTCTTACAAATGAATTGATAGTAGTTCATGAAATAAATGACGATGATGACGATGATACTGTGAATGAAGAGGTGGAAAAAAAGAAAAAAACAGTCGTCAGGTACCCTTTTAACAATAAGCTAGCAACGGTGAGAAAAATTTATGCGTATGTTAGAGAGCAACTGTTCACTGAGTTAAAGAACAATGGTCCACAGTAAGTATAACATACATTGTTCAATTACCAGTATTGTATATAAATATAATTGACCTGTCTATAAGTTGTTAGTATTCTTATGTGTTCTTTTCCCTATCTTGTTCGTAATAATTTATGCATATTACAGTTGCATTGTTTGGCATGCGGATATACCACTTGCAGATGTGTCAGTTTAGATGTTAATTGACGTTGCAAATGATGGGCAAATTACCAGTCAGGTACATTGTGTAATCTATTAATATTGAATATAATGCACAGTATAGACTCTATATAAATTGTTTATGTTTTAATGAATTATAGGTAGTTAATGCATGAGGGATATGTTAAGATCAGTTCTATTTGGTCCGAGGCCAGAATCAAGACGTGTGAAAGTGTTTACAACAACATGCTGGGTATTTCATCATTTCATATTTGTGTTCCTCACATTAAGTAAAGAATATTTCAGTTTAAGATTACATATAATTTTCGGCTACATGTTTTTGTGCAGGCAATAATTACCAACCGTCACATAGCCAAACAAAAAGCTTTTCACTCACTTATAGATAAAGTTATTGAGGATAACATTGACAAAACGATATTTATGTTCCCAATAATTGTTTCTCAATTGGGATCTTCCACTGGACTAAAAGCCATTGATCATTGGACACTACTTCAGCTTAATCTGACTAATAGGGAATGGACCTTCTATAATTCAATTCCTCCAAGGACAAAGGCACATGTAGATTCATATTTGGCAGAGTCCTTAAATGTGGTAAGTAATTTCTTAATAAATTGGTTTTTCGTTTTAATCTGATTATAAGATTACTGTCTAACTTATACACACCTATTTTTTTGTGCAATTACGGTAGGTAAAGTATGTTGATGGAAAATTGGTCGAACTGTTTAAGGAAAGGAAGCCTGATCATTCTTACTTGAGAATGCCATTCAAGTATCCAATTGCTGCTGAAACTTGGAGGCAGGGGTCTGATTCATTAGACTGTGGAGTCATTCTGTGCAAGGAAATCGAGTTCATTTGCAAAGGTGAGGTACCTCAGACCGGAGGATTTGGAAAACTTGCTGCTAGCACATTGAGGTCTAGGATTGTGAAATCGTTCGTTGACCCTATGCACATGACTATTGAGTATGTTGATTCCATATCAGACCTGGGGTTATTGCATGAAAGACATTTTATAAGTTGGGTTTCTACTAGTCAATGGTTTTTGGAATTTTATTAATCGTTTGGTGAAATGTTGATGAATACTTGTCTGTTTTGGTTTTTTTTTTTGGATCTTTAACTTGGATAAACAATATCCATTATCGGATATTATCATTGCTTATGATATGGATTTATAAGTTCCAGTATTATATTACTATTTATGAAGTTATGATATTATGTTTGGAATTTGGATATTGTTTATGAAGTATCTTTTGTTCTTGGATATTGTTTAGGTCTTGTATGTGAAGTTAATGTTGTTATGGATTGATGTGATTTATGTCTGGGGTAATCTTATGAAGTTCTACGTTCTCACGAATTGTATTATTAAGTTTGAGCAAAGATATGACAAAATAAGTAAGAAAGAGTGTGGAGTCAGTTAAATGTGAACCTAGGGTATGCACATTGTGACCGTAGGATATGCAGCAGAAATGGAACATTTTAAGCACACGCATCCAAATTTACCTTTATGTCAGCTGGACCGTATTGATGGAAAAGTGAAAGTACACAAATAACATATGCACATGCACCTGTAGAATGCACAACAGTATATGCATATGGTATTGTTCATACCAACATGAATATAACGATCTTCATACGGATATGAATTAAAATATACCAAACACCATTTCATACACATACTAAACATAGACTACATTAATAAGGACGAATATTTAATACAACTACAAAAACTCAAGCTTTTCATTAATATGCTAAACATATTTGACAAAAATAACAATTGCTACAACGGAGCTATATTTATAATTACGGGTGCGGTGATACAAGAGTTTCGATGTACTTGTAAGATTTGGGACAACCTGGCCACGAACCAATACCCTCCAGCCTTGAGAAATGCCTTGTAGCAATATTGTACGAGAAGAATGTGCCATATGGCTTAACACTAAACATCATTATTGTTCTCGTTGAATTTAGGTACGAGATTGGCTCGAGGGCAAAAACGTCGGGTAAGTTGCCTTCCTTGAATACGTTGAAAGATGACCAACTCCTGCCATCTGATGAGTAACTTAAAATATGCACTTGAAGAAAATATCGACTCACACCATACTCATCAACGGTGAGACGATCAGTAAAAACAGCCAGATTTTTTTCATCCAACTATTGATGTTTATAAAACCATTGGCCCAGAATAAAGTCAGGAACAACAACCTCCCCGTATAGATGACTTTGACAATCAAAAGTTACTAATGCATGTCCATCAGATCTGTATACATTCCAATGGAAAAGTCCTCCAACAAAATAAGCATTATCAAGAGGTGGATATTGGCTAGGAAAAAGAGGTAAGGATGACCAACAATTATTATTCCTAGAATACAGACAAACATATGAACTGTACCCTTCTAATTGAAGAAAACAACAAACACGAATAATCAAAAAATCATCATTCACTGCATCATATCCCAGACCAAAATAAGAGGACTCTTCCCCTAGAAAAGGACGCATGTGGTCTGGCACTGGTGGTAAAACTAGGGATTGATTTGTGGAGGGGTTTGACAAACGAAACTCATCAAGAGTGTTGCAAAATAAAACTAACCCGTTAGAAGTACCAAGTACTTCAAAATCGTCTGCATTGTCTCTTACAAAACGCCTAGTACCGGGTTCGCCATATCCCTCAGGTAAATAAGTCACTGGAGGGCTAGCAACTTCATTTTTGTGGATGAAAGCAAACCTGTACTGATTTTTTATCCGGGCTAGTTAAGCATCCACAAACGGTTTTGAGGATATTAAATCCTTCCAATGCTTAGTAGCACACTTCAATCTGCATAAATGTTTTGGATCTAGAAATTCCAAAAGATGATCCCTGATTTCGGATGGAATGTGCATTTGAGGGATGGGGTTGTTCATCATAATATCGTTAAAAGTAGAAGTGTGTGATAGATCTTTCTTTGTGAAACTGTTTAAGAAAGTAGGATTGAGGCTATGAAAGAAATGAGTTTGAATGGCTTAATAAATTGAATTTGAAGAGTCACCTTCTTTAAAACGAAACCTTTCAAATTCCACAATCAAAAGGGATGTGTCCATTCTGATATTTAATTGAGGCGGTTCAGGAATGTGTCTAATCAATTAATGTCATAGTAATCCCGCCAATATTTAGTGTATAATAGTGTTAATTTTTATGTTAGACGATTAGAGTAAATTTTATACTTAATAAATCAGTATATTATATATTAGGTAAATTTGTTAACTATGTGTATGGGTTTATAGATTGATAGATAATTGAAATGTTGCATAAATTTGATTGATTTTATCTAATTAAGGAATATAATACAATCTAAAATATTATGTATGATTCATTTTCTGCATATTAATTATATTCTTATAATACTTATAGTTGACCTGAACATATACATTGGTGTATCTTATTAGATTACATATTGGTTTTTAATATATAAGTAATGTATTTAATTTAACAACTAAATTATAAGCGTAAATAATATCATAATCACTACCTGGACATTATAGAGAATTTGTAATTAAGATACATGAATAAACTGAACATAACAATTCATATTTTTATAATATATTAGACATGGTTGATACAATAAAGTATTTATCAATAACTATTTATTGATAGGAGATACAAGAGACGGAATATATTTGTACACACGTTGAAATCCGTATGTCATTTCGTATTCCTCTATAACTTGAAACGTCTTTGAAGTTGAATCGTAGCAATAGTAGTCTCCCCATGGGTGTACAAGGAACATTATTTTTGTTCTCTCTTGGTTGAGGAAGGTTATTGGCGATATATGGTAATGGTTAGGTAATAGTGTTCTTCTGGAAATTGCTATACTAGACCAACTAGGGATACATAACGAGTAAGTAAGTAAGTGCATTTGAAAGAAATACTTACTATACAAACTATCTTCTGGTGTGGTCAAACTACTACAATATACTGCAACTGTATCATCATCCAACCCTTCTACTTCTAAGTTCAAGGGAGCAATCTTAAAATCAGGAATTTTAATCAATGAGTATGTAGATTTTAGAATATCAAATGTAGTCAACTGATAACCAGCTTTACTAGATTTGAACATCCAATGAAAAAGACCACCAGCAAAGAATGCATTTGAACAAGGGTAATTATCAAAAGGAAAGGGAGGAAGGTTTGACCACATATTTGAATTTTGTGAGAACGTGCATACCTCGGTCACACCACCACTTTGATCCCATAGATAAGCAATTCGCATAACAATGTAATCATTAGAACTTCTGAGATAACCAAATCCAAAATAAACCCATGCTACGTCGTGTCCCTTTGGAAAGGAAATGGGTTTGTTTGGAAGAATAGAATATTGTTGAGTGGTAGGGTTTTTTTATAGAATATTGATCTTGGATATTGAAGACTAATACTAGACCATTATAGCTACCAAGAACCTCGTACTCTTCGTAGGGTTGAGATATTTCCCTAGAAATAGATGGAGATTCACCACCGAGGTTAGATTGGTAAGTTATGGGGGGCATGCAACGTGATATTTATGAATAAGTGAGAAATGATTTCCTGCTTTCATATTCACCAAATGTGAATTTACAAACCAACTGGAACCTATTACAGATTTCCATTGTCTAGAGATACACTTGTATTTGCATAGAAATACAGGTAGAAAAGAGAGTAGAATAGAAATAGTGATTTCGTCACGAATATTTTCGATCATCCTTGAATTGTGCATTTGGAAACCACAAAAATTGTAAGAATGAAGTGATTGTTTAACACCATAGACGAGTTATATATATATATAATATTAATGATACTGAATGATAGTTATTCATGTGATAGTTAGTGGACATTATGGGCGTGTACATAATGGGAATAACTAAATGTAACCGTTAATTATATGTAGTGGGCGTGTACGTAAAATAATATTAATTAGAACGTGCACATAAAACAACTATAATTTAGAAATATATATTTATTTATTTAATATTGAGATTTAATTGAAGACGTGTCCACGACGGTTTCATATCTAGCATTGATTGTTAATCTAGAAAACAAAACAAATAAAATAAATAAATAAATTAATAAACATAATTAAATTACAACACCACCCAAAATACTCAATACACTATTCAAACACAAAAATAATGAAAAAGCGTCCGATAATGGATGCAGTTCTAGCATTTTAGTGGATGCATACGTATATGCTGTTGGAATATGAAGGTTAAAACGACATACGGGCATGAATTTTTTTGGTATGCATACAATACCATGTGACAAATGTGCACATAGTAACATGCATATCAATGTGCAAAATATTTGTGCACGTTTGTAAATGGCATATTCATACAAGGATTTGTTGTGATGTATGGAATTCATACTTAATTCCGTTAATATCACTGACAAGAATTGTTCAGAATAATGAGATGAAGACATATCGGTATGCATGTTTAATACTGAAAAGTTCATTTTGATATGAAGTTGTAGGAGTGGTATATGCACCTTTCAGCTGAACTGCGAATAACAATTCAATAATCAGTTTACAGAACAGTGAAGCTGGAAAAGCTGATTGTAAACCAAACATCATGTGAATAAACAACTTTTTTGTCCATAAACTGATAAAAAAAGTCTTAGAAAGATAACAAAAAGATATGAGACAAATTGATAAGCCGATAAGTATATCGGGACACAGTCAAAGAAAAGGTGCTAAGATATAAATTTATACACAATGAGAAATTGTGTGTCTACGCTTGAGAGTTTGTCTTGTCGGTACCAAAAACTGAGGCATAGGTCAAAGAATCGTGGCGACCGGTTTTCCCACAACGTTTGCAAGCTGTAGGCTTTACCCTTCGAAACTCTCCATACGAAGTAATTCTCTTTTGTTTAGGTCTACCAGGCGGTTTTTTAGGATGGGTGGAAGTATTTTATCCGGGCTGGAATCAGAAATGATTTCGTATCGTTCTGTATCAGGAACTGGAACTAGGTCCTCTTCATAACATTGTTTGTATCGGGCTGTAAAAAAACAATCTTCAACATAATTGAAAACTGAATCACAATGCCTCTTGATAACAGCAACAACGTGCGCACACGGAAAACATGTAATCTGCTATTTAAAACAAGTACATATTTTATGCTCCAAATCAACAGTTACAGACGTCCTAGAGCGGACCTCAAACTGACCGTTAGGATAGACTTAAACTCCCCACGATGCACTGATGTTTCCTAGTTCATTCCAAAGATCTTCTTTGGTAGGCACAAGTAATCCAGTCCATTTGTTGCTTTTTTCACGTCTCTCAACAAACCATTGTGATATCTTTTTCCTCATGGAATCCAACATAAAAGTAATTGGGAGCGACCTAGCCTCACGAATCCAAGAGTTAAATGACTCTACTGCGTTATAAGTTATTTCACCATATCGTTGTATGTGTTGTGAATATGCAACTGCCCAGTGTTTATATGGCATGTCTTCCAACCATTCTACTGCAATATGACCACCAACAGCTTTAAAAATGTCCAATTTCTGTTTGAAAACAGTTATTGTTGGTGCATAAGCGCATTGCTTGAATAGATCAGCCATGTTCTCGCGATGTTGAGTGTTCCAGCCTCCACCATATTTTCCTTTAAGATTTAAAAGTAAATAATATAGGTAGTAAAAGTGTGCTGGGTCATCCCATACATCGTAGAAAGCAGACACCAATCTTGTATTTCTATCTGATATATAAAGGACTTTCTTTTCGTGAATTATAAGATCACGCAGCTTGGTTAGGAACCATGACCAGTTGTTCCTATTCTCAGCAGATACTACAACCAATGCAACTGGAAAAAGACCTAGAATATGAACAATATGGATATTACTATAGATATATGTTAATATGTAATGAACACAAACAACAATGTATTTGATATTGTACTATAGAAATGAAATATGGAAAGTATATAATACCATTGTCCACATCCTTTGCAGTTGCAGCAAACAATACGCCCTTTGATCTTCCCTTCATAAAGGTACCATCTACAAAGAGCATTGACCTGCATTTTTTAAAACCCTCCTTGCATGCATTGAACGAAACAAATATTCGTTTGAAACGGTTGGTTGTGTTATCCTTCTCTAGGTCTACTATACTTCCGGGGTTTGTCTATTTGACTGCATCACAGTACCAACGCAATTGGTCATAAGATTCTTCGTAGCTTCCAAATATATCGTCTCTTGCAGCTTCAATTCCACGTCATACCTTCCAATAAGGGAGTTTGAATCCATAACCCTCATTGACGTTGTTGATTACGTCTTTGACAGCAACAATGGGGTTAGTTTTAACACTATCCATAACAAATTCCTTAACAATTTTGGGACCTAACCTGTTTCTTTTTTCAAGGAGAAGGTTTCCAACACAATTATGCACTAAATTAGCTTTAACAATCATAAATGCATTATTGGTGGGTAATCTCTTGGCTTTGATGAACCATTTGCAAGTGGGTGTTGATGGTTCATTGCAAACAGCAAACACGTACCTAGAGGAATTCTTCTTATACTTGTACTTAAAATTAAGTTTTGTGGAGTATTTTATGAGCTCTTTTCTAAATTTAGGTGCACCTCCAACGAAAACAGTACCAACCCCACCTTCCATTATATTAACCCAATGATCCGATAAATATGTCTTCTTCTTCTCAACTGGACATATATCAAAGGTAGGTATACTACATATTCCATCAAAATTTGATCGGAGTTGACTGTCTTCAACAGAATTTGAAGAATGATTAGACACTGTGTTGTTCAGAGATGTTTTTTTTAGATGAATTTGTTCACATAATAAACTATCATTTGACTCTGAAGAGTGAATCAATTCAGTGACTACCATATCCTGATTACTCATCGCAACAGATAAGTTAACTAGCTTTCCAGATGTAGATTTACAAAACTCTACCATACCACTGATGTCAGAGTCAGACTCTATTGAGAAGTTGTTGAGACTAGAAACGAAGTATGTTATCGATATGCTACCGGGAGAAATAAGATTTGTCATACCTGCAATTTCCCCTAATAAATCGGCAAAGGAGGTCGACTCATTCACTCGAATAAGCTTATTTTTTCCATTAAAATTAAGCTTGCCGAATACACTATAATCCATTTCAATAACTCACGATATGAAAGCCTGTGCATTTAACAAACAATTAATCAGTATATATAGATAAGAAAATACAACCACAGATCGTTTTAAGATAATGTGTGCAGAACGATTCAAAGGAGAAGGATGAATATAAATGCAAATTTACATACATATCGTCGATTTGCTGGACTGATGTAGAAGATATGAACATTTCAAAAAAAATAATTTGTAAATTCCGTAATTTTATCGTATGGATTGAACGCATGGATTGAACGCCCTAATTTAGGGAATGATTTGACCTGGAATGAACAGTTAAACTGAGATGATGAAATATAAAATGGAAGGAACTTACGGATAAACAGATTGCTGAATATGAACAGTTGAACAAAAATTCTCGTTACTTCCTATTTTGGTTTCTGCATTGACAGGTTTTCTGGAATGAAATGTTAGTTTCCGGTTTTGGGAAAGTCAAGACTTTTTTTGAGTATGCGCTATAATTGGGGGAAATGATGTCATGCAATTAAGATTTGAATTTAAAATTCGAATTAATGTGTAAAATATAATAATTAAGAGGTTATATGAATATTAAGGGCAAATACGGTTTTTTGACATTAATTTGACCCTATTAGAGAATTTTAAAAGTTGTAGGTTTTACTTGCTTAAGATGCTATAGAAATGACTCTATTAGGGAATAAGCTCTAAACTAATCAATATTCATTAAAATCCGTGTCTGGAGAAGTGGGCATAATAAAATTGGACGGAGGGAGTAATATTTTTTGGATAACTTCCACAATTTTTTAAATTTTCGCATTTTTTAATTAAATTATTCAGATTTTTTTTTTTAACTTTCATTTTCTAAAATTTTAATTTCAGTTACCTTTAAATAAAAAATGTATTTTTTTTTATAATTCCATGTAATAAGCGGATTTAGCATTAGTATATATATTTATTATTTGTCAATAGTTTTTAGAACTTGGTAATACACGCATAGTAAAAGACTTCAAAAAGGGGGTTTTTATCCGTTTTTTATAAATAAATTAAATATTTTATAAAATAGGGTGAATTTGGAAAGTTTTAACATAATGTAGTAAAACGCTTGGGGGCCAAGCGTTTATATAATGAAAACGCGAGGCCCACGCGTTTACTAAAATTAACTACGGACTGCAAAAAAAAAAATTTACCTTTTTTTTAAAAAAAACCGCTCTGTCCCGGAGCGTTTTTCTTATGTATATATGCATGTGTATATATAGTATGCATGGCATTGGCATGGGTAAATTGGATTAACATGGTATTTCTCCAATTATACCTTACATACATGATGTGATGAGTACTGTTAAAATGAGCAATAAAAGGGAACATAATTTTTCGGTATTGTTATTCATTTTAATATTCTATAATTCGCATATCAAATTAAAATAGAAATGTTAATTTATTCCAAAATCAATACACTTTAATTAAAAAAATATTGTTCCCTCCATTTTATAATGATTTTCACATTTTTTTAAACGTTCTACAATAATTTTCACACCTTATAATGTAAAACATTTATAAACTCCACTCTTACAATATTTATAAATTTACACAAAATATCATTGTTTTTTGGACTCACACATACACGCGGACACAAGTCAACTCTTTTTTTTAATTTTTACATTAAGATTTTCAAAATTAATTACCCCGCAAAACCAAGGTTGAAAATATATTGATTTCGGTGGAAATACTGAAACCTTAAATTTGTGAAAATATTGATGAATATATTGATATAGATAAATTTTAAAAATTAGGAAAAATTAACAACAAATTTTTAATACATAAATCTAATAAAATAATTTGAACACATTTTACATCTGTGATAAATTTATATAAAATATAATATACTTCGTACAATGTTATTTAATACGACACTCTCTCGATATTTTTTGGATATTTTTCGATATTTAGTTTGGTATTGATATTGCATCCGATATTTTTAATTATTTTTACAAATATCATGAAAATATCCTTATTCACGTACATTATAAATATCGGTGATCAAAAAAATTAGAAATATCGAGGATATTTTCTTCCATGTTCAAAACCCTATCCATTATTATATTTTATTTAAAATATACTGTAATAATGAGTAGAGTTTTGAAAAGTAATTAATTTTGCAAACCGTAATATATAAAGTAAAAAAAAAAATGATTTTTGTATATGTGTGGATCCAAAAACAATGGTATCTTGTATAAATTTATAAATATAGTGAAAGTGAAATTTATAAGAATTTTCCATTTTATGTGTGAAAATGATTGTGAAATAGAGAGAATAATATTTTTTTAATAAAAATGTATCCAACTTGATTTTGGAATAAATTAACATATCTATTTTAAATTTTTAATTTGATATGCGAATTTTAAAAAATTAAAATGAAAACAATACCCAAAAATTGTGTCCCTTATATACCATCATGTATGCAATGTGATGTATTTACCCATGTCAATACCATGCATAGTATATACACACATGCATATATATATAAGAAAAACGCTAGGGGGCAGGGAGTTTTTTTTAAAAAAGTACTCCCTCCGTTTCAGAGAAACTTGCATCTGGGATGACATACATTTTAATAAATGTGTAAGAAAAAGTGTAATGAGTGATGTTTTGAAGGATAGTTTTGTAAACTTTTATGAATAAAGTAAAGTAAAAGGTAGATTGAGTGTGAAAAAGTAATGACATATGGGTAAATATGTGTATATTTTGAGGGTGAGGGTTATGACAATATTTCCTTTTATGGAGTGTGCAAATTGGTATGAGACATCCATATATAGAAAGTGTGCAAATTCCTATAGAACAGAGGGAGTAAATTTTTTTTTTGCAGTCCGTAATTAATTTGGAAAACTTTGTGTTTTTATTACATAAACGCTTGGCCCCCGAGCGTTTTACTACATTTTTTTGAAACTTTCCAAATTCACCCTATTTTATAAAATATTTAATTTATTTATAATAAACTGATAAAAAAATCCCTTCAAAAAGGGATAAAACATAATTTTTGATGCTTAATTTTGTGATAACGCGAGAATTATTTCAGATGCAATGCATCACTTACATGAATATCATTACATGTAAGTTAGATTGTTTTTTTTTGGACGACATACAGTGTGTGCAAAATGATGATTATAATTATATTGAGATACTTGTATAGAGTATTGAGATATTGGAGATGGAATTCATATAGTAATATTTTTTGTACGAGAGACTATATAGGTGCACTATAACATCAAATTAAAAAAGTGTGATCTATTAATTGATAAAAAGTAATTGACAAATGTACAATACTAGTCTCTTTTAATTAAAAGAGTATCTCAAGTATTTCACAACTACATTAAAATGAGGTGTATCCATCAAAGTTGGAGATGTATATAACCGTACTCCTATTATTAAAGAGTATATAAACATAACATTTATTTTGGGCCAAGAAAGCCCAATAAAAGAGGGTTTTGTTCATGGGCTTAGTGGATCAAAGTCTGATACTCTCCTTCGCGCCCTTAAACCCTCTTCTTCTTCTCCTTCGTCGCAGTTCATAGTTCATACCACTCCAACAATGGTTGCCGTTAAAAAATCCAATCCCCCTAAGGACTCCGCCCTCGAATCCGAAATCGCTTCGTTTGCTTCCACACTTGGGTTTACATCCGCCGCCGCTCCCTCCTCCGGCTTCAACGATTCCGATTTCCGAAAATCTGGCCCGATTAAAGCCGCCAAAGCTCAACCACTTCCAAAACCTTCAAAAGATTCAGCCCCAATCAAACCGGCTATCAAAAACAGTAAAACGATTCCGTTAAGAAACAATAAAGCTCCACAACAAAACACAAAGCGTGAATTCGGAAACAGTAATGTTAAAGCTGCACAAAACCCGAAGCGTGAATTCGGAAACAGTAATGTGGAACAGCATGATTATAACAAGTTCAAGAATCTTCCGAAGCTTCCTTTGGTGAAATCCAGTGCATTGGCGGTGTGGTACGACGACGCTGCTGAGCTGGAAGAGAAATTGATTGGAAAGGAGAAGAAAATTGAGTATAAAGATATTCATGAATGGAAGAGTTTAGTGGAGAAGAAGAAATTACTGGGGGTGCAGCTGTTGGCGCAGTATTCTCAGGAATATGCCTTGTCTCGTGGGAAACATGGGGATATCAAAATGCTTTACACCACACAGAGGTCGGGGACAGCTGCGGATAAGGTTTCAGCGTTGTCTGTTTTGACTGGGGATAATGCAGTTGCCAACTTGAGATCAATTGACTCGCTTTTGGGTAATTTATAGTAGATTATAGTTATTTTTTGTATTTTGAACTGATTTGCTTGAGGTTTTCTGATGTAGTGTTAATATGCATGGACTCGTTGTTGAATTTGATCACTGAATATTTTATGTTCGTGGGCAGATGATTTATGTCTTTGGTTTGAGTTTTGTGCAGATTGTTTAGCATTTAAGTGGAATTTCTGACTGTGAACGTACCATTCATTGTAATACAAACAAGATTCCTTAGTTTTTAATTGGATAGCTTCAAGGGTGTTACAACACAGATATATGTTTTTGCTGAGATTTTGTTGTTGATTTCATTGATATTCATGAGATTAATCATTAGTTTTTAATTAGAGTTTGGTATGTGAGAAATCCAGATGCTTTTGATTTCTATTGATACCAAAAATAGTAGTAGTACATTGCTTTGTTCTTGGACCTGACGATGCATGTTTTTAGTCCTGTAGTTGCTTGGTAAGGTAATGTTATGAATATCATGATGTGCAGGAATGGTGACTTCGAAGGTTGGGAAACGACATGCATTCACAGCCTTTGAAGCATTGAAAGAAATGTTTATAATGTGAGTGCACATACTACCTTTATTCCCTTATGGCTTGTCTGAAATAAGAAATTTTCGTTCTTAGGTGAATATTGTTTGGAAAATAAATAAATTAGATGCTACAATTATCTGTTGCTGATATTTATGTGAACTCTTCCACCAGTCTACTACCGGATCGCAAGCTGAAAACTCTCTCTCAACGGCCTTTAAATCACCTATCTGATACAAAAGATGGTTACTCCCTTCTACTATTTTGGTATTGGGAGGAATGCTTAAAGGAAAGGTATCTCTTTTTTTTTTTTCTCTCTTCCGAGATGTTAGTTGACGAGTCTATTTCTATAGAAATGGGAATTACCGGCATATAGGGTACCTCATATGTAAAGCTTTCTGGTTATTATGCAGGTACGAGCAGTTTGTTTCCGCCCTTCAGGAAGCTTCACTTGATGTAATACCTAAGCTCAAAAGCTTAGCACTGAAGGTCTGTATTCCACCTGTTCTTGACCTGTGTGGGTTTTTCACCTTTTTTTAGTTGATCACATTCCCTCATTTGCAATTCTTAAATACAAAAGCATTTGTTGACTTTAACTATAAATTTTAGATCTACTTGTGGAGGCACTTTAGTTGGTTAATAATGTAAACCAATTAATGACTCCGTTCATATAAGCTTGTGAAATATGACTATATTAGAAGGTGCTAAAAATGAGCCAGTTTGTAAAATAGCTCCTACTCGTTCTTATATGTGATGTAATGTTTCAGACCATATTTACGTTGCTCAAGAGCAAATCAGAACAAGAGCGCCGATTACTCTCTTCATTGGTGAATAAGGTTGATTTTGACTCCTCTGTGCATACAGTTGTTGGATCAATTATTTCATTACATTATTAATTCTTGGCTTGCTGTAGCTTGGAGATCCTGAAAACAAAGTTGCATCAAATGCGGATTATCACTTGGCAAATATTTTAGCTGAGCACCCTAATATGAAGGTAATTTGTAATCCATGCTCATATTACCTTTATTTGGGGATGCACATTTTCAATGGAAATTAATGTTGTCATTTTTAGGAGTTTCTTGAATATCTTTGTGTACTGTTATTTGTGATTATTTATAGAAGCTTTGATGCCTATCTGCTTTTATATCATGCACTTTTTGCATGTGCTCATATTTGATTCCATTCTCCAATAGTGAATATTTTCTTATCTTTACAGGCAGTGGTGATTGATGAAGTGGATAATTTCCTTTTTCGACCTCATCTTGGATTAAGATCGAAGTATACCGCTGTATGTTTACATTGATTTTCATTTTGATTTACTGTTAATATAGTGCAGACATGTTATATCTCTGATTGAGGTTTATTTTAGCTGTACACTGTACCACACAGCAGTAGGTATGTACATTTTCGATAAAATTATGAAAAATGAAAATTAGTAATGACTGACAATAAAGGCAAGTAAGGGAGATATTTGAAGAAAACTGACAATAAAGGCAAGGGAGATATTAGAAGAAATGAAACTTTTTTGGATGCTTAATCCTTAATTGGTTTTAGTTATTTGGGGACATACATAGCCTGCCAACTGATATGAGATGCAGTGAATCAGCCTGTATCTCGTTTACCAGCAGTAACGTCTTTCAGAGTTTCAGTTGTTTATACCTAAGGTTGTTAGTCTTTTTAATGATGAATGGTTAATGGTTGTTGATTCTTTATTTGGTCTTGATACTGCCACTGCCCTTACTTTTTTTGATGCCTACTGATGGACAGGTGAACTTTCTGACTCAAATTCGTTTGAGCCACAAAGCAGATGGGCCTAAAGCAGCTAAGCGGTTGATCGATATTTATTTTGCTTTGTTCAAGGTAGGGTCTAAAGATACCATACTCATTTTGCCCATCTATCCTCCGATTTGTTTTCTGGGTCGATTTTTAGTGTTCCATTAATTTTTTGTTTCTTCACATGTGAGGAATTTTAATCATAATTTCTATTTAGGTACTGATATCTGAGGCTGGAGCAGCACCATCAGTGGCAAAAACTAACAAAGAAACTTCTAGTTCATCAAAGGAGGGTAAAACCAAAGCTACGTCAGAGCTACATGTTGAAATGGATTCGCGGTTGCTGTCAGCTCTTCTAACTGTCAGTAAAAACTGTCTCCTTTTCTTCGTTAGTTAATATCAATTGGTAGAGGCCTTCGATACCTTATTGCCTGTAACTGTAACCATTCATTATGTTTTTGAGTCTTCTATATGTCCTGCCTGATACTGAAAACTGTGATGGTGTTTCTTTTCTAATTCCCCCCAAATCCAAAAAACAATTCTTTCTTGCATAATCAAACTGCCATTTTGGTGCTTTTTGCTTCCAGTAAAGCACCAAGCTAAATGGATTGAATGCCTCATTTACGTGCTGAGTCAATGCTGTTGTTCAGAAACTGGATTCTAGGCAAACTTGGTTCTGTTATCTTCATTGTAATAAATGTATGATGGTTGATAGAAAATTGTACTAGCAAAAGCTATTACTTGTGGTGGATGCATGGTTGGTAAAAGTTAGAATTTTTGAGTTGAAACTCAAACCTAAATTACAATAATTCTGTGGCTGAATGTCTAGTTTAAAGTTATTTGGTTGTATTTCTGAATGCTTGGGAGCACTATGGTGTTATCAATCTTATACTTGAGTATGTAAATATTTTTTGCCATATTTCAATTGAATGAAAAAAAGTAGTAGCTGTTACTTTTTAGATTCCAAATCTTCTTAATTTGTGCCTACTAATAACTTTTTGTGGTCCAATAAAGGCCCCCAGTGCATATGCTTAAAGGCTAGCTCTTTTATCTGTTGCAGGGTGTAAATAGAGCTTTCCCTTATGTGGATAGTGAAGAAGCTGATTCTGTAGTAGAGGCGCAGACACCATTGTTGTTCCAGCTTGTAGGACCTCTTATGCCCTAGAAATTTCTCTGGTACTATATTGATTTTAGTATGATGGTCACAATCCAGCATATCTTATGTCCGAGATCATTTCCTTTGATGACAGGTTCATTCGAAGAACTTCAATGTTGGAGTTCAAGCCTTGATGCTGCTTGACAAAATATCATCTAAAAATCAGATTGTCAGTGACCGTTTTTATCGTGCCTTGTACTCAAAACTGCTGCTACCAGCTGCGATGAATTCTTCGAAGGTCTATAATATTGTCTGCTATTTCTATTCTTAGATCATGCACTTCAACCTATTTTGGTTTTCCCCTTATTATATACTGCACTGGTGAAAGCAAATAGTTTAGGTGTACATGTTTGAATTTAAACTATTTTTTTTCCAGCAATGCATATATCATTTTTGTAGATGATTACATCATTGAATGCTTCTTAAGATGGTTTCTTCTCTTCTGGATATATTTACTTTTTGAATAAATTTAACCACAATGAAAGCATGCGGTCAAGGGAACTTGTATATATCCGCTTTCGGAAATCTGGATGACGATATGCACTTGTATCTGCCTCCTTGGGCACCATAAGCATCGATGCCTACTTTTTTCCTACCTTTCTGGTGGGAAATTTACTAGGCTTGTAAATGAGCTGATATTTCGTATCTTTATTTTCCTTTTTTTTTTTTAGCTAAATAATCCAATTTTTAATGTTGTTCTTCACAAGACCAAGCTTAAGTGGGTTGCTGACATTCTGTTTATTATTACAGGAGGAAATGTTTTTTGCACTCCTATTGAGGGCAATGAAGAATGATATCAATGTAAAGCGAGTTGCTGCCTTTTCAAAGCGACTGTTGCAGGTCTGCACCTATATTTTGGGTTTCTCTGATTCATGCTAGTGTGCTGAAACATTTGTTTCGGCACATGCACTGTCATACACGTTTTATATATATCCATATATGTGTAAGGTGCATCTACTTAATAGGAAGTAGGCACTTTTGGGTCCCTTTACTTGCCTTTCTTTACTCTTCTTGCTTTTTTTCTTTGAATTCTGTCCCTGTACTTTCATTTCAAAACATTATATTCTTGAACTTACAATTTGTTTGAATTGAGTTTTAACTTTTTGTACCTTTAAGCATGTAAGTTGGCTACATGAGACTAATTTTCAGATATTTAGCTTTATCTAAGGCTCTATTTGGATGGAGGGATTTGATCTATATGAATTTTAAATCCACCATCCAAATCCACTCCACTTGTTTGGATTATGAATGGATTTCAAATACATAGATTTTTGCTCACACAATTTTTAGTTAAAATTGAGAGGATTTTAAATCCTCACTGAAACCATGTCATTTGAAATCCATCTATTTTTAAATCCTTTCATTTGAAATACCTCCTCAAATCAAATCCCCCCCATCCAAACACAACCTAATTGGCAATATGTAATCTAAGAAAATCTTTTGTGCTCTATTAACGGATTTATTACCAAGTGTAGGTTGCCCTACAGCTGCCACCTCAATATGCCTGTGGATGCCTATTTATGCTCTCTGAAGTCCTTAAAGCGCGTCCTCCTCTTTGGTATGTTGGTTTCTTCTGGAAATATTTCCTCAGTTTTATTAAAATAAAGTGATCTTGTTCAAAGCTTTAGGAACTCTTTCATCTTGTAGGAATATGGTGCTTCAAAATGAGGCTGCTGATGCTGATGATGACCTTGAGCATTTTGAAGATATCACCGAAAATGATGATGTTGCTGTTCCTGCATCAGATGACAGAGACAATAAGAACCTTGTAGCTGACACCAACAATAGATCTGACGATGATAGTGATGAAAATGAAACTTCGGGTTCTGATGAGGACAGGCTTAACGAACCAGATGATTTGCGTGGGGAACGTGGTCTTGATAAACTTATGGCAACGAAGTCGAACAATAAACCTAAGCAATTAAAGTCAACCGCAGATCCTGAAGCACAGAAACCTCAAAGCCTCACATATCCTGGAGGCTATGACCCACGACACAGGGAACCTAGCTACTGGTAATTTAATCATTACATGTTTCTTTGTATATTTTGAAATTAAAATGGTCTAACTGATGATTTAATATATAGCCCTTTCTGATATATTCTATGTTAATTTGTGATTATGGTTGCTGATTTTCATTGGGCAACAGTAATGCAGATCGGGTTGGGTGGTGGGAGCTGACAGCCCTGTCAACACATGTGCATCCATCAGTTGCTGCAATGGCTGGGACACTTCTTTCTGGGGTCAACATTGTGTATAACGGTAATCCTCTTAGTGACCTTACGCTTGTTGCATTCCTGGACAAGTTCATGGAGAAAAAACCAAAACAAAATACATGGCACGGTGCCTCCCAAATCGAACCTGCAAAGAAGGTTAGTTTATTTCCCCTAATCATATTGAGCTGCTCTTCTTTCGTTGTCAGGATACATATTCAGATGTTAAAAACTGAAGCCATATGTTAAACTTAGCTATTTTATTTTTACCTTTGTGGGTTAATTGTATGAAAATTCACGACATTTTCACGTTTTTTCAATTAAAATATATACTTTTAAATTTAGCAATTCGATGCACATGCCTTTAAATTTTGCAATTTTTATCATATGACTTTTTTTCCAGCAACTTATGTTGTGGCAGGTGGATTTTCTTTTTAAATAAATTGCAAATAAATTCACTGTCTTATGTTATTATTTCAATTTAATCACAAACTTTTAATAATTTTCAATTTCATACATTGCCACGTCTGCGTGACTTGCTGGAAAATCTGTCATGTGATAGAATTGCAACGTCTTGAAAGGTCGTGTATTGAATTGTGAATTTTATAAACATATGTTGTAATTGAAAAAACGTGAAAAGATTGTGATTCATTTTGCAATGTTAGCCCTCAAAACTAGCTAGTTCAAGTTTTGAGATCTCCTATGTTTTCAAGTTCAAACTAGGATTGTAAACGAGTCAAATCAAGTTTAAGGATTATATTTTTAATAATTTCTCAATATGTATTACCCATGTAAAAAGTATAATATGATTGATGAAAATAAAATATCTAGTGTAGTGTCTAATTAACTCTTTAAGATTATATTTATAATAATTTCTCATTTCCAACAATTTCTTGCTCGTTTGATGCAGATGGACATGAACCATCAGCTGATAGGAGCAGAAATCTTATCATTAGCCGAAGCAGATGTGCCCCCGGAGGATGTAGTTTTCCACAAATTCTACATGAACAAAATGAGTTCGTCCAAGAAACCGAAAAAGAAAAAGAAGACGGTTGAGGAGGAGGCTGCCGAAGAGTTGTATGCTCCTGATGGTGTTGAGGACGACAGTGACAACGAAGAGATGGATAATGTGTTGGACGAAAGTGACAATGACGAGATTGAGAATGTGCTGGACTCTGCCGATCCATTGGAAGCAGAAGGTGATTATGATTATGATAACCTGGACAAGATTGCCGATGATGACGATGAAGACTTGATTGCTGAAGCGAGTGATGAAGAAATCGACATATCTTCAGACGACGAAGAAACCGAGGGTGCTGATGTCAGCGAGGATGATGGTGATGATGTCGTCTTAGGGCAAGTGGATGATGGGAGCGATGATGAGGATGGATTCGAACAGTTGAAGATGAAGAAGCGGAAAACGAGCAGAGGTGCCGGAGCTTCTCCTTTCGCTAGCCTCGAAGAGTACGAGCATTTGATGGAGGACGAGGACGAGGGCCCTGCCTCCCCAGAGAAGAAGAAGCGCAAATCCAAGGATAAGAAGAAGAAGAAGAAAAATGTATCTTAGTTGTGTATGATGCAGCTTGCAAGTTTCGAGTTAGAGAAGAAGAGAAGCCCTCCTGCTGCTGCAGTGAGTAAATTTTGTCAACTTTAAGATGTTGTGAAATAACTTTAGTCTTCCCTAGTACAATTCAACATTATTATTTTTACTTTCTTTGGAAAAATAGCCATATCTAAACTTGATATTTTATTAAGAAAATATATTATGATGTTTATTTTTGGTTTTAAAGGTCAGATTTTTGGGGTTTTAAGATTTTAAATCGTTTTTACTTTAGGATTAAAAAAATTGGGTTTTAAAACCAACTCAAAATCACCCCTATCATAATAAAAGAAAAGGAAGTATTATATATTTTCAAAAGGGAAAATATCACTTTTGGTCACTGAACTTTACCACTTTTCACTATTAAAATTGGTCACTCACTTATTCTTTACTATCAAAATTGGTCATTCACTTATTCTTTTTTTATCAATTTTGATGCTTCTGTTAGTGAATCCGTCATTTACTAACGGAGGAGAAGAGGTTTTGAGTGCGAACTTTTATTTTCTCCCTTTTAATTCCTTAACCCTAAACCCAAACCCATTTTTTTTTAAAATTTTATTGAATTTATCTCCAATTAATATTACTAGTGTGTGGTTAAGAATAGATTATCAAGTCCGAATAATTATTAATGGGGAAATGAATTCTAATAATTAACTATTTTGAAATAAGTTTATATTCCCCATCATTATACAAATTCAATATGAAAATCAGTAATTGAAATATTATTTAAAAAAGTCTGAAAAAACAGAGTACAAAAGCAAGTCCGAATAATTTTCAACCCTGAATACAATAATTATAAATGGGGAAATGAATTCTATTTTTTCAGACTTTTTTGAATAATATTTCAATTACTGATTTTCATATTGAATTTGTATAATGATGGGGAATATAAACTTATTTCAAAATAGTTAATTATTACAATTCATTTCCCCATTTATAATTATTTGGCTTGATATTCTATTCTTAACCACACACCAGTAATATTAATTGAAGATAAATTCAATAAAATTTTAAAAAAAAATGGGTTTGGGGTTTAGGATTAAGGAATTAAAAGGGGAAAATAAAAGTTTGCGCTCAAAACCTCTGAGCCTCTTCTTCTCCGTTAGTAAATGACTGATTCACTAACTAACAGCAGCATCAAAATTGATAAAAAAAGAATAAGTGAGTGACCAATTTTGATAGTAAAGAATAAGCGAGTGACCAATTTTGATAGTGATTAAATGTGGGTGATCAAATGTCAAAAGTGGTAAAATTCAGTTACCAAAACTGATATTTTCCCTTTTCAAAACAAACCCAAATAAACATCACATGATGACATGAATGAGCTACACAATTTTTGTTGTACAACTTCACTTTTCTCATTCATTCATATTACACACCATAATTACTTATCTAAACCATTCCCATTAATCTACACAAGAACAAGCACACACATCTTCCACTTCAAGATATAGCAACCTCCACCGTCTTCGCCTTAGGCGGCGGCGGCAGCTTCTCCACCACCACTGTCAACACCCCATTCTCACACTTTGCAGTAATTGCCGCCACATTGCAGTTCTCCGGCAGCTTGAATTTCCTGGTGAGCTTCTGCGGCGGCCTCCTCTCAAGCCTTATATACTTACACCCTTCTTCCTCTCCTTCCTCTCTCTTCCTCTTCCCATTGCTCTTTATCACCAAAGTATTCTCCTCTTCAACCGTCACCTGCACCACAAATTCTCACATATATAAATCCTCTGCAATCAAAATCGAGCTTCAGAAATATTAACATACATACCTGGATATCTGATTTAGAGAGCCCCGGAACGTCCAAGTGGAATATATACTCCTTGGGTGTGTCCAGAATATCCGCCGAAAAAGTGGCGCTGCGGTGGTGGTGGTGGCTGGTGTCATTTGTGCGCGAGGTAGAGAGTATCTTCTCAATTGTTTCCGGGAAATTCAACAGTTCGCCGATTGCTTCAACTACAGCACTCATTTTCACAAGTAATTGGAATGATTAGTAAGTGTTTGATGAAATGCTAGAAAGAAAAGATTTGATGTTGTAGTGGAAGAAGTTGCTGTGCGGTTTATAAGGGTAAATGGGGAAAGTTCGAGAGGATCCATTCAAGAAACCTCTAGAAAGAACATGCCTTTCCCCTACTTGGGCTGGGCTGGATTTTTAAATTTTTTTTTTTTTCAAATGTTTAAATAAATGTTCGAAAAATTAATATAAAATTAAATAATTGAATTTAGGTAATTGAATCAAACAAATATATAAATACCAGTGAAAGAATTTGTAAAATAGATATGGAGAGATAAATGAGAAAGAAGAACAAAAAAATAATATAATGAACTTGTTGAACATGACTATAACCTATTAGCTTATACTTTTCCAAGCTTGTTTATATGCATTTTTTTTAAATAGATCACGCATTATTAGATGCGTGAGTTTATTCATTATTTATAATTAAAGCTAGTATCCAACTCTTTAAAAACAAAAATTGAAATGTGTACATTTAATATTTATATTATAAATGAGACAAATTCCATTTACATATTATCTACTCAATTGGTTTTTAAAAGCTTTCACACTTTCTTCATCTCAAAACAATTCGAATCTTTAAAATGAAAATAACTCACAATTCACAAATTAAATATCCTCATTAAAATTACAAATGGCTCATCTGGAACAATGTGTTCATTGTATGTGTAGCAATCGACTTCGAACGAAAGCTCGGATCATTTGAAAGAAATTTTCATTAAAAAAATGACGGGGTATTATGGATATTTGATACCCTAATCTTAGTATTATGATAGATAAAATAACTTTTTGTTGAAGGTGTATTAGTCAATTGAGATGAATAAGATATAAAAAAGAAATGCTTTTGTTTGTAAAAAATAATGACATTTTTGAAAGAAATAGTTTGAAAAAATATAAAAAATTTATTTCTATTTGTTTTTAGGGAAAATTTATTTTTATTTGATACTACTATGGAAATGCGACTTTATTAAATAGTGAGATCGTTCTTCTGTCTTCCCCAGACGGTGTCGTTTCGTTTGTTGTTTCTTCCTCTTCATTCCTACACTCCAGTTGAAGCCTGCGAGGAGGCGACAATCAAAGTTGAATACGAAAGGAGAGTTGGTTTCTCGATTGCTTCTTCTCCGATTACAGGCAATTTTTCAATTTTAATCCATTTTGAGCTCCAAGTTAGCGAATATTGTGCATTTATGAAGATACCGAGTCAACAGATTTGGAGATTTATCACTGTTTATTGAGTTTCAGGAATTCTCCCAAATTGTAAAGAAATGTCTAGGTTTCGTGCATTGTTGCAATCTACTGCTAATGCAACTAAAAGAGGTACTCTTTTAATTGCTTTTGATTTCTACTTAGTTGTGTGCTTGTGTTCGTGTTTGTTTTTTGTATTCAGAAAATAAATTTGTTCATAAGAGAATGTTATCTGTAGCTTTATGGGTACATTATGCAATTTTGTGTGTGATTGATGTGTTTGTGCAATTGCAACTCACTTGGAGTTGGGCATCAATTTATGGTTCTTGACATCTTGTGCTGGATTTAAACTTCTGTTCAAAGATATGAATGATATAAGCTAGCACACAACGGCATTTTATGGATTTCTTACAACAGAAGTGTATTGATTTCCACAATTTCTCAAGCATTATAGAATCACACTTAGATAATTTTTTGTTTTTTAGGGTATGTCTAGGGTAACTCTCATTTTAATAATCAAAGAGAAGAAAATGAGAAGGGATCAGGATATACTAATGTAAACAGAAGTATTATTATCATAGTTATTAAACTTGGTTAGAATCTCTGTGTTTCCTAATTCCTAGTTGAATTCTACTTCTATATTGCATAACTTTGAATCTCTTAATTACATTGATTTGAATCCAATAGAATATTATAGTATTTTCTAGATGATAAATTTTCTATTCTCTTCATTTTGTTTGATCTGAAGTATAGTTTCTTTATTTCTGTTACCATTCCTCCTTGTCTTACATTTTATGTTCATCGTGCAGTTCTAGCAGGAAACTTTGAAGAGTTAATTCCTCCAAGTGAAAGATATGTATTCAAATTTGACTCGAAAGAGGAGCTGAAGCGATGGCATTTATATTCAGATTCTGAATATGGAGGTATCACTGCAGTAAATTTCCCTGTTCGTATGCATATAAATGAAGTTATTCTTCTTCTGTTTGGGTTAAGCATACATTAAATATGAGCTTGATCAGTGGTTAGATGATTTCAGTTTTTCTAGAACTTTGAAGTAAGATGTGGTGTTGGAGTTGGTATTTGATACTTTTGAAAGAAAATATAAATTTTGCAGAGCGATAATGGGAGATCTACTGATCAAAGTGAGCAGTATGTACAAAAAAGAATTTCGAAAAGAAATAGTAAAACATATATTCCGATGCTCTTTAGTTAATGGAAGATAACTTTTTCCAGGTTTGTCATCAGCATCACTGGAGATAAAAGATTCTGTAGATGGATCAAGTGGTACTGGTTAGTAATTTTTTTCTTGTCCACTCGCCATTGCATTCACATTTGGATTTTGTATTTCCTGGAGCTTCCTTGAAAAGTTGATTGTTTCTATCAATATTTCTTTTTCAATACTGGAAAGAAATTATAACAAGTATTCAAAGTCCTTTTATCGAGTATATGAATCTGAAACATGATCCCTTTTCTTCAATAATGCTGTTGTTATTTACAGCAAGTATGTTATGCTGCAAGACAAAGTCGTATGAGATGATGTCTTCTTATAAATTGCTTACCAGATGGACTCCCTCCTTTCTACAGTGTGCATTTGGAACAAAATTTGGTTTAGTTATGCACGAAGGCCACTTATAGTTGCTAAATCTATTTGTGATTTTTTACCTAAACCTCGTAGGTGTATTCTCTGGAAACCTTTCTTTGGATGTTGATGAAGGTTCAAAATGGAACATAAGTAGAAGTGGCTTTTGTGGGATGAGATCTAAGAAGGTAAATGGTATTTGACTAAATATTTCAGATAGATTGAGTAGAACATACAGTATAATATTTTGAAAAAACATCTGGTGAAAATAGTTCCTAAAGTCAAGTTTGTGTGTTTCAGTAATTGGAGTCATGTGGCTTCGGCTTGATTTATTATAATTTTGATTAGTGCTGGTTGTAGTGCCAAAAGTTGTACTCCCTCGGTCTTTCAATAGATTGAATATTTGCCAGAAGGGCCCGTCTCTTATTAGATTGCACATTTCCTAAAATGGAAATAAAGCAACTCAACCCTTTCTAACTATCCCCTTCAAGCATCTCTAAATTACATCCCATGTCATTACTTTACACACACAAAAACATCTTTTTTTGTCTCATTTTCTTCAATTGACCGAAGTACCCTCATCAAAAAGCTATGTTATCTCCTTTAAGGCTTTAATACTACTCCCTCCGTCCCATAGGAACTTGCACACTTGGGTGGACACACAATTTAAGAAATGTGTAAGAAAAGGTGTAATGAGTGATGTTTTGAGGGGTAGTTTTGTAAAATTTTATGAATAAAGTAAAGTAAAAAGTAGATTGAGTGTGGAAAAGTAATGGCATATGGGTAAATAAGAGTATATTTTGAGGGTGGGGGTTATGAAGATATTTCCTTTTATGGAGTGTGCAAATTGGTATGGGACATCCATTTATAGAAAGTGTACAAATTCATGTGGGATGGAGGGAGTAATAAACAACTCTCACATTAAAACCCGTGCCAAAGTCAAATGTTCAGTCAATTTAGAGACAGAGGGAGTAATAAGTATTTCAATCCTTCCCTCTTGAGTTCATTTCGATTTGCAATTCGTTACCTTCAGATTACTTGTTTTGCAGTTTGATGGCTTCATTGATTTGGATTCATACGATACAATATCCATAAAACTTAAAGGAGATGGGAGATGCTACATTTCTACTGTGAGTAATTTGATCCTCTTATATTACTATGAGGACATGAAGACGATTTTTTGTACGATGCTTGCGTGTGTTGAGTTCAATCATGAGCAGTTGCAATCACGTTTAGCTTAGGAGCAAGGTAATCAAGGCTTAATCTAATTTTAATGCAGATTTATACAGAGAATTGGGTAAACTCTCCTGGACAACAGGAAGATAACTCATGGCAGGCATTTGTTTATGTGCCCAAGGACAACTGGTATATTACAAAGGCAAGCTCTCTCTCTCACACACACACATGTACAAACACACACACACACAAAAAAAAAAAACACGAGAATGCTAATGATCCATCAAGAGATGATTCAGAACAGCTGTTCCGATAAGTTGGATTATGTGTTTCCACATAATGGTTCAACTGTTGGTAAAATAGAGCCCTCCTATGAGTTTGACGTAAAACTTACAAGTCATTTTATCAAACTGTATACTTTTTTTTTTGAAAGAATCAAACGTATACTTCTGAGCTTAGGGAAGCCTCTGATTCTCAGTCTCTTCATTTCTGAAATAATGTTGTATTTATTTTAAATTAATGTTTAAAGAAGTATTGCAAATTAATTGTTTTAATTTGATTAATCTTTCAGCTTAGGTTTTTTTTTTTGAAGACATCTTTCAGCTTAAGTTTATATGTGAATGTATAGATGTATTCTCATATCCTTATCCTAATCTTCAATTCCTTTTTAACCATATCGACATATTTGAAATTTTAAAAAGAAGTTGGGCTCTCCTAGATATGTACCCATAATGATGCCTGAGTCTGAGAAACATTAATCGCAGCAAGACTGTATTTTACTTGTGAAGATGATAGTTTAAATTACTGAATGAAATCTAATTTAAGAACTACATTTCTTATTACACAGATTCCCCTAGCTCGATATCTGCCAACATGGAGAGGCAATGTTATAGATGCACAACTTGAAATGAATCCAGGCCGCGTTGTTGGCATGTCCTTGTCGGTGAATGCAGAAGGTGGAGTTCCGGGAGCTACGACTGGTCCAGGTGATTTTCAAGTCGAATTAGACTGGATAAAAGCTTTGAGAATGCAGAACTAGTTGAATCATTGATTTGAGACTGGTAAAAGCATAAGCATGAGGATTATTTTTCTAGAGATCATATGTAGTAATCATAGCAATAGAAAACTAGAGTTTGATATATGTGGGTCAACATATATTTCAATTTCATGGCATTGAGTAATAATCTTTATAGAATACATGTCAAACGGGAGAATGTTTAACAATTAACACATTTTTTTCCCTTTTATTAGTGAGTTAAATGATATGAAAACGTGGTTTATATCAGCTAATTAAAGCTCGAGCTCTAGAAAGTTAACGAAGCTTGACATGTTCGAAGAAGTGGTTGTGATAAGCTCGAGCATGTTTAGTTGAAGAAATTCGCTACACTACCTCAGGTTTAGGCCCAAGGCAACACTGTTCTCTTCTCTTATGCATTAATTTGAATTGAAATAGTGGTTGAATGTCAATTTATAATGCCGTGAGTAGCTAAAAAGCGCTTCCCCTCTTCTTTCCATATTAATGGTCTAAAAGATATAAGGACCACCAACTTGAAGACAAACATAACCAATTATTGAATGGATCATCCTATAATATCTTCACAAACGAGATTAAAACCACAAATCTCATATATTCAAAAGTATTAAATTGGAATTGGATATAGGATCCACTCTTTAACTCTTAGGTCTTGTTTGCTTGATGGGTTAAGGGTCTTGTTTGCCTGATGGGTTAAAAGTTGAGTTTGATATGTTAACACACTTCCTCTTATGTTTGGTAGCATTTAATTTTTGTATCCATGTGTGAAAAGTGAACAAATATGATATGAGTTCATAAATTTATGGTTTACACATCCCAATCCACCTCAACCTAACCCACCAAGCAAACAAGGCCTTAATTTGCAATTTCTCATACATTTTCATGTAAAAATAATGAACCAAACTTTGTCTGGGCAGATGTCTATGTCCCACAATTTATTTCATTTTCATTACAATCTTGATTCAATTGGAAGACTTTTAGATGCAACATTGTGTGACTCTGAGAGAGTGCAAACAACAAAGGGTACTTAGTGGCACGTGACACAGAAACACTTTGCACCTGATAATCACGTGCCAGCATTGGAGTTTGGCCCACTTTCAGATTGTTGGGTGATTATCAATTTCAGATATCAGAATCAACACAACTTTGAACCAAACATGCATGTTGCTCCAAATGTTGAACAGGGGTTTCCGAAAAATAGCCACTTCTTTTCACTTACATAGAAAACTAATTGAAAACAGAGTATTTGAAATTTTTTACTATCATTTTTTATTTTCTACAGAAAATTACTTTTTTTTTTTTTTTTTTTTGCAACAATCCCAATTTCAACCAACCTTTTCTTCTTCCTATAATTCTATATATCTCTATCTTTTTTTTTTTTCTACCTTTTTTTTTTCTCTATCTCAACAATTTACTACAAGTATAATACTATAATTCTGAATACATGTGTCAAAAATAAATGAACAACTTTAAAAAAAAGAGTATAAAATAAAAACTTGTATGGAACATCCTCATACATTAAACAAATTTTCATGACCCCACGTAAACCGTGTTTTGAAGTTAATCAAAACACCCAAAAATGAGAAAGTTGCAAGTGAAGGGGTCCCTCGAAAAAAAAATGGTTACAAGTGAAAGGGAATTAGTATAATACAAAAAAACTCAGAGAAAAGAAGAGGCAAGAACATTGAAAAGAGACCACAAGACAAGACAGTAGTAACTTGAGAAGTTTCTGGACACTCCAAATAAATATCTACCTCAACATCAAATCTCAGCCCTTCATCTTTAACCCGCAATTCTTATCCAACACCCAGCCTCATAAATTCTTTTCTTTATTTTTTTTCTTTCGAATTATTAAATATTCACTTTTTTTTTTTTTAAGTACAGAGACCCCTGCATATAAATATGCATTAATATGTTCTGGAGGCTTCTCAAAGCAAAAACTGCCTGGGCTACGTCACTTAATAATCTTTTAATAATAGTAATAATATATAGTATAAGTTATACAGTACACATTCTTTTTCTTGAAACTTGAGAAATATGGCTTCAGAGGTAGATTTTTATGGTGTTCTTGGATTGAACAAAGAATGCACACCAGCTGACCTCAGGATTGCTTACAAGAAACTTGCAATGGTCAGATTATTTATTTTCTTGCTATTTTTTTTTTTAAATAAACTTTTTAAGAGTGTGTTTGTTGTTTCTTGATATTGAAAGATTTTTCCTGGGAAAATCTTGGCTTAATTATGCATTAAGATTTTTCAAATTATTTATGTGTGAAAATTTGGAACAGAAATGGCACCCTGATCGATTCTCTGCTTCTGGAAATTCTAAGTACTTGGAAGAGGCCAAGAAGAAATTTCAAGGCATTCAACAAGCCTATTCAGGTACAACTTTTTTCATCTTGTTAATTAAAATGAGATGATTTTGATCATGCGTATTAATTCCAAAAAATTAACTTCTTACTTAGGTCTAAAACAGAGTTTAATTACTAGTACATTTCATCAATATTTTGTAAGAAAGTAGTGTGAGCTCTAATGGTGAGTTTGTGGATTCCCTTTTTGGGTAAATCTATTAATGGTGAGTTAATTCTACTCTTTTTTTTTTTTTTTTGAATTATTCCACTAGGTTTTATATATAAAATGGTCATTTTAGTCTCAATCCACAATATATTAGTACATCACATGGTCATGATCTGCAATTTGTTGAAATTAATTAATTAATTAATGTTGAATCTAATTTTGAACTCACGAGACAATATTATTATTATTGTTGTTAGTGCTTTCGGATACGAACAAAAGGTTTTTGTACGACGTAGGAGTGTATGACTGCAATGACGATGAAGACAGCAATGTAAGTTGTACAAAAAAAAACCACACATTATTACATACTGTAGTAGTTAATTACATGTGACAACTTTTAAGTTTTAAGTGAGTTGTAATCAAAAGTGCTGTCACTAATTTTTTTATTTGACTTTTGGGTATTATTCTAATAAAATAATAATAATAATTGAGAATTAATGATATATCTTGTAGTAATTAAAAGTAAATTTATGTCTTTAAAGTCAATTTTCTAAGTTAAGAAGGTTAAACTATGTTTAAGACAATGTGGATATATAGAAAGTGTGGTCCCAATGTCCCACTAGAGTTCAATTAGTGCTACAAATTAGAGGACAAATATCACGAATCTGAAATTTTGTTCTATTCGAATGAGTTTTATTAATGTTATAAGTAATTAGGAGGTGAACTTTTATGAATTTAAGGTTTAAAAAGAGATTACTTGTAAAAAGGAATAAAAATAAAGGGTTGGGGGCAATAGAGTAGTAAGAGTAAATTAAGTGTTGCAACTTTTTTGGTGGACGATAATTTAAATTAGTGCATATTTTAAGTGCGTATGATCATTATATCAAGAAATGTTTTTAATAGCTTGAACATCAATGCAGGGTATGGGAGAATTCTTGAATGAGATGGTGACTATGATGGGCCAAACTAAACCTGAGGTAATGATCTATCTTAAGATTTTATGGATTTTTTCTATGTTATTTGAGTCGAGCTGAGTACTTGAAGTTCGATCTTGAATCGAGTTCTTGTCGAGCCGAGATCAGCTCAACTACGTTGATGAGGGAAACGAGCTCGATTCGACTTGTAAATTAATTTGACAAGCCTATCAAGTCGAGTTGAGCCTAAAGAGATTAATCGAATTAAAAAAAATATATCAAGTCTAATAAGTCGAGTTTGAACCGACTCGTTTATAAATTGAGTATTTAACGAGCTTGACTCATTTATTAATACGAATGAGTCGAGTTCGAGCCTTAACGAGCCGAGCTCACAAACAACTCGATTTGTTTAACATAACTCTTACTAATATGAGGATTATTTTTTAAATGAAAATAATGGTATGGTTGATAGAAAGCCAATTTGCTATGTCCACCACTTGTTAATATAGGTATGAATTCCATGCTTTTGTTGACTTGAAAATCACATTTTGATTGGAGAAGTAGTGAATTGGAGCTCATAAGGTGGGTCCTACTTAGAGCACTATGAAAGATCCATTATTCCTTGGATTTTTATTTTGGAAAGATTCCTTCATGTTGTTTTTTTTTAATCGAACCATTATCCTCTAACATGATGTTACACACATCTTTTAATTTGAATAAAATTTAGATTCGAGTTATCTTTCTCTAGTTGTAATTCGATTACCAACATTTTCAAATGAAGTTATTATATGTTCGACAGGAAAATGGGGCCGAGACGTTTGAAGAGCTTCAAGAAATGTTCGATGAACTATTCCGTAGCGACATTGAAGCCTTTGCTAGTTCTTCCCGTTCGGCTACCCCTCGTGCGTATACTTCATCGTCCTCAGTTTCGAATAACGAGGCATACAACATCTCCAACGATAGATCGGGTAATTATAGAGGTGAAACTTCACATTTCGAAGGATTTTGCTTAGGGTCGGGTGGGTCGTCTGGCAAGCATCAGGGTGGGGAGAGTAGTCGGAAAAAGAATACAACGAGGGGCAAGAGGTAGTCGGAGAATATTAGGATTGGAATTCCATTTTGTACATGAGGATTCAACGTACTTATCACCACTTTTTTAACTTGTTTTGCCTTTTCACGTTCCTTGAATGTTTCTTTTAGGACCCTTCAATTTGTTTTAATCAAATCAATGATTCTAAGATTGTAGAGGACCCTCATGTCATGTACTGAAGAAAATTTTGCTAAGTTCGAATTTTTAAATTTAAGTATGAATGTAAGCAAGAGAATGAATCATAATCGATCATGAATCTTATTATCGTGAAGGGATTGTTCTTGGTTAAGTTTTTACCTATTATTTTGCTTTGAACAAATTTGTGGTATTGTAATTTATTTTCTAATTTAGTTGCTCTTTTCTTGTATTTGGTTGAGTTTTAACATCTCTATATAATGCACCCTACTTTTGATCCTTTATCTTTCAAATTTTAGCATCCGAAATCATTATTTCATGTTTCATTTCGATCTTATTAAATATTGAGTGCGATATCTTTAATGCAGTATAAAATACTTTGTGTACATCAATTTATGTGTGAAATAATATTCTATGTCGTTGTTTAATTTTTTATTAAATTATCATAATTATAGCATCTTTACACCCACTTGGTGTATAATGATGACAAAAAGCTATATATAAAATTCCACTTCCGAACTTTATAGATATGAGGATGAATGTCTATAATTAAACACTAAAAATTATATATAGTAACATTCAAAAACAAGAATTATTGGACACAATAGTCAAACTTATAGTAATTCTCTAATGATACATAAAGTAATTTTTTTTCCATACATTTCAATGATTTCATAAGATTCAAAATTTTGTTAGACATCTTTTTAATTGGTTTGAAAATGTCGGCACATAACTTTCCGTGTTTTGAAATTGCACTAAATCATCTCATAATTTATTAATTGAATAATTTTTTCCTTTTTTTAAAAAAAATGAGGTTAGAATTTTACTTATTTCTTCTATTTTTTGTGTTTTTTTTTTCTTTCTAAATACTAAAGTTTTGAAACTATATTATGAAAGACATAAAGTGAGATTGAAAAAATAGATAAAATCACAACTCGTTCCTTAAAAAAAATGAAGAATTCGCTAAATTTACTAAACTATAGAGAATTTCATGAAGTTTTCAAACCATAAGAAAATTTCGTTCAATATTTTCTAAATCGGGTTTTTAGTGGAGTTTGCAACTTGTGAATATTTAGTCGTGAAGTTGTCACTATTGGTACCTCCGATCCACTTGTTTATTTATTTGAATCGGATACCCACTTTTGCAACTTGTGATTTTCATTCATTCCAAATTGACCTATACTTTCTACATACTTCATTTTGTCTTATTAATAGTATAATTGTGACGTTTGTGACAAGACGATCATTTTTTTTTCTTTTTATGATTTGAATATTGTATTATATATGCTTATATATTATTTTCTCCATCTACAATTAATATGCAATTTTCTTTTGTAATCAAATTTTAGAAGTTATTGGTAATTTATCTAAAAAAAATAGACATGTAAAGTGTAAAGTAAAAATATCGAAGGATGTATTATTTTTTTGAAGTATGTATTATAAGTGTATTGAATAAATAAATATTTTTATTTATAAAAGTATACATAATAAAAAAAATGCATATATTATTAAGTGTGGACGGAATGAGTATTTAGTACTTCTTTCGTTCCATAATGACTTACATAGTTTGATCGATTCACTTTTTAAGAAAATATGATTTAATATTGTGTGATCAAATAAAGGAGGGGTATTTTGGGTGATTAAGTGAGGTGTCAAAGTGATTTGGTTATAAATGAGTGACAATTTAGAAAATAAAATGATGTTATGTGAATATTAATTTTATGGGTAGTTTCATATTGAGAGTGTACAAAATGACAAAATTAGAATTGTTATTCAAGCAGAGCCGAATCGAGTACTTAATGTTCGAACTCGACTCGAGCTCTAATTGAATCGGGCTCATTTTTTTAACTCGTCTCGACTTGTTTATCTATATGAACTTGTCGAGTTCGAGCTCACGAGCACCTACAACACTAGACAGCAAGATCAAATATCATAAAGAACTATGACTTGCTCCTATTACCTCTTTAATTGGCCGTGGATTATATATAGATTCCTTTTATCAATGCCTTTGAGGTGTAATAAAAGGAACATGTGATCAAGGTAGCATATGA
Source organism: Galeopsis tetrahit (assembly GCA_963675135.1). Lineage (NCBI taxonomy): Eukaryota > Viridiplantae > Streptophyta > Magnoliopsida > Lamiales > Lamiaceae > Galeopsis > Galeopsis tetrahit. Next base: position 56,709,551 of record OY776127.1, read on the forward strand.
TTAATTATCTAATTTTGGAATGTGATCATATGATTGGTCCATTTTTCTACACAATTTGATTGGATTATTAGCGCATTAAGATTTAATGGTTTTTAATAAATCTTAATTAGGATCCACAAATTCTCCAAAATTCATGCAAAGATTGCCTATATAAAACCCCAATCCTTACCAATATCATTTTATATAGCTACTACGTAAATAAATAGATAAAATAATAACTTAATTAATCTTCTTTGTAACAGTCGTGTAGATCTGGTGGTGTCCCTACCAATTTAAGTAATTTCATCACCTATTTCCGGTTGTTACAAAAGAAAATTCAAACACAAATATATATATTATTAAATTAAATCTGCATTTTTATTTTTATTTCCATAATTATGGGATTTCTCCATAAGCTTTGGGACGAAACTCTCGCCGGACCTCCACCGGACTCCGGCCTCGGAAAACTGCGCAAATACAACTCTTTCTCTGCCAGCCGATCTGCGCCGCCGCACAAAGACCTCATTCCCATTTCTCGAAGCATCACCGTCGTGCGGCGTGACGCTCCATGTAACCTAAGCGTCTCCGTCGACTCGCCGTCGCTTCCGTCGTCTCCCGTCGGATCCAGCACTCCAAGCTCGCCGTTTTCACGTAAGAACTCCGCTTTGGGTTGTCTTAATTGAATTTGGCTTAAACACGCAATTTAAACCCCACGATTCAACTTTAAATATTGTTGCAAATTAATTTTTTTTTGACAATTTCTGTTTGCATGTGTGACACGTGGCTGACTGACATGATACCCTTCTATTCAAACAACTAATTTTGTTGTGATGTTACACGTAGTCACGTCAACAAACCACACCAGAGACAAATATAGAAGGGACGGTTTAAAAAAAAGACTAATTTGCAATATATTGGTTATTTATTTGCTATTATATAAAATTCTAAATTAGATGGCAATTAAGCAAATAATTGTGATTTAATTTGCAAATTGAGCTAATTTGTTGGGAGCTTTTTTACAATATTTGTGATTTTTGGGGTGGTTATAGCAAATTCTCCTGGAGGTAATTTCAAGAAATGGATGAGGAGAAAACCGGCGGCAACAGGGGCGTTGCACAACTCGGAGGCAGAGAGTAAGAATGGTTTTGATTGGTTTGTTCTCCACCCTTATTTACGTTTATGCCCTTTATATTTCTTAATTCACCAATATCAAATAGTAGTAGTTATAAAAGGATCATTATGACCATAACAAGAATTTTATCTCAATACTTTTATAATATATTATAAATTCCATAAAAAGAACTTATAAATTTGAATTTATATAAAAAAAGTTAAATAAGCATGAGCCCCCAAGTTACATGTAAATTGAACTATAATTTTGACTTAATTTTAAGAATAGCACATAGAACTGAGAATTTGTTTGAACAACTTTATTAATAACATGGTAGTAACACATGCTAACTCGTATTGTCAGGGTTTTAATGCTAAATTCATTGGATCGCTGATTACATTTGAAGAGGAAGTGAGAAATTTGTAAATAAAAATTGTAAATAAATTTACTGTTTTATTGGGATTGTTGATGGACAAATCTCCTGTTAGTTTTGGATGTACAAATTAATTAATACAGATGAAAAGGCCAAAAAAAGCTGTTTAGGTTAGAAATAGGGCTCCTGTGGAGTTTTAGAGCGTCCTTCCCTTCATTGTCATTGTGAAGAAGTGATGTTTCTCTATTGTAATTATATACTACTATTAAATACTATATTTTTTAATATTAAATCGTCCATGGAGTTATATATATATATATACCCTTACTTATTCATAGTATTATATATATTTATCTACATATTTTTGGGCCTTTAGATTTTTATAATCTGAGGTATTTATAAATACAACGTTTTGATACTTCAAATTAAAGGATTCAAATAATATAGTAAAAGACGTTGATCTCTTATAAGTTTTTGTCAAAATCAAACTCTTGTTTAAAGCATATTTATTTTTTGAGAGTTTGTTTTGTGTAAAATGATGTCATACGTAAGATGAATTTCCACTTTAGTACTTTTATTATACTCCCTTCATCTTAATTGTTTGCACCAAATTTTGTGGTGTACAAACTAAAAAAAATGTGTAATAAATGAAGAGAATATTGAGGAATAATTTCCTATTTTTATTATAAATAAAGTAAAAAATAATAATTTGAGTGAATGTAAAAGTATTAATATTTTGTGTAAATATATTAATATTGTGAGGATGAAATTTATGAATAAGTTTTATTTTTTAGACAAACTAATAAAACAATATGCAAACAATTGTAGAACAGAAATTGTACTTTAGTTTAAAATATACTTCCTCCGTACGTTTATAAGCTTCTCATACCTTTTTGATAAGTACTTTTTCTTACACATCATTCTTACTTTTTCTCTCTATCTCTCTCCTCTCTCAATCACATCACTTGTACTATATTTATTATTTAATCATTTTTCTTAATCTCTGTGCCAAAAAGTAACGGGAAGCTTATAGGCGGACGGAGAGAGTAATTGAGGGAAAGTTTCATTAGTTAACGAAATCCGTCTAATGCAAATATTTATCATTTATTTAAAGTGTACTGTAGAAAATTTAATTAATAATAAAGTCACAAAAACTTGTATCGTGCAATCTCATACAAGATACAAAGCTCATTTAACATATTACTCACTGAATTTGTCAGTGTTTGCATAGATTTTAAGATAGAAGTTACTTATGGTCAATTAAAGTGAATAAAAAAAGTAATAAAATGTAGTATAACATTAAGAATAGTTTTAAAAAAAAGGAATTGCTATATGTTCAATTAAATCAAGGGACAATCCCTTTTGACAAATGTTCAATTCAATTAGGGCTCAATCCAACTATATTTCAAATACTATACTATCATTATTATTAATGAAAAGTAACCAGGAATGTAAATAAAAACTAGTGCTAGGATGAGTAAATATGATAATGTATATTGAAATTAAAAGTCCAGTACAAACATCAGCTGCAAGAAAGAATGCATCTTAACTACCAAAATCAGATTGATGTTCCTCCAATTGGAACAATCCACTCATTACATATACAAAAAATGTATAATCTTTTTAACTACAATGTAACTAAATCTCAACAACAATAATTCACTTAATATAGGAAAAAAAAAATCTCAAGGAATGCCATATGAATCCATGAGCATATACAGGCAGCATCATACCACATTAAGATAAGATGGTAGGTGACTCCAATCTCAGTGATGCAGCTTCAAAATAGGCGAAGTCGAGCAAATTTACAGTGATGTGGGGAACAGCTTATCTGGGCTTTGATTCACTTCCCTTGCTCCTAAATGTCGATAATGAGAAAAACGATCTTGGAGCTGTAAAATCAGAGAAAATTATAAGCAACAAAAAACGAAATGCTAATTTATAATAAAATCTTATCATCATGGGCGGTGTGTTATAGAACAAGGTTTAAACGAATGTTATCATATGCATTTTCTTAATCAAGTTCTTATATTTTCATTTGCAACTAAACTTGGTTCCTGTATTTAGAAACTTGCATGAGGACCAAATTTTAATGAAAATGAAAGTAGAACCACTCAATTTTTTCAAATGGAAGTGCAAGGAAATATATTTAAAGTACAAGTATCCAAATATACATTTCTCCTATTCAAAATCCTGATATCCAAGAATTTCCACATTGAGAAAAAAAAAGACTTCCTAGCAAGCATTTCAACAAAGTGCACCAATTTATGTATTCTTAAAACGTATTAGTTGTTTTTACTAAAAAATTATAGTTGTACACCAATTGCAAGGTACAACTAGTGCACTGAAGACCCCAACTCCTCAACAATATATGTTGGTCAAAGGTACAATTATGGTCCAAATAAATATTAAGGAAAAATACGATGAGAGAAGAGGCTATATAATTAGTATCACATATTGTCCTTTCTTGAGATCAGAACTACATAAGAAAAACTCTAGCAGAACCTTTTACATTCAAAGGGTACCATGTAGAAAATGGACATTGTTTCAATTTTTGTAGCTCAACTTCTATAGGGTTTAAGAAATTTAAGTTTGCGACTGCCAGCTGCTAACAAGAGCAAAAAAAAATTCCTGATGGCTGATTTCCTAGCTAGTAACATTGGCACGGGACACACCCTTCGATTCGAACAATAAATCAAAGTAGACAATGTTTGATTAGTCTTTTTTTCTAGGAGTTCATCTAACTTGGAATGAAGTAAATATGATAATGTATACATCACCTTTAATCGAGGATCCAGACATATGATCATCTCTTAGTTTAAAGTTGGTTGGAGGTGCTGGGATAGAACTTTCTGAAGATTGTACTGTCAGAAGAAAAGACCATAAACACATCAACGAAATGCCTAGGCATATTAACCCCTGGTCTGAATATTGAATGCCAAAACATACTTAAGAAAAATAACTTTTTTTAATTTAAAAAAAAAAAGATAAAAAGAACAGTGAGCTAAAACACAACTGTACTTTAACAAATCGATAGGTAAAATATCGGAGAAAAGAGCACATAATGGCTTACAACAATGTGAATTAAAACGGAACAACAAAACATGAAAATCATTTTCTGGTATGAGTAAAAGGAAATATAATTAAAAGAAAGAGATACCTTGTTCATTGAAATACTCGCTTTCATTGAAGCTATCATCAGAAGGTTGAGCTTGAGAAAATCCCATTCTTGACTTCCTGAGATCTTCAGAAGACCGATACGCAAGATCTCGTCCATCTTCCGTATCATCATCTCCTTCAGATGTGGTCGCAGAGATCCAATCTACCAAAGTTTCTGAGCCACGGCTCTTCCTTCCAAATTTTAGTAACCTTTTAAATCCTCTAGTCATATCCTTGCGAGACGAATTATTGGATGAATGGGCTCCTAAAATAGGCTTCTGGGCTGCTCCCCATTTCTTCCTCATTCGAGCTGCGTCGGAATCCATTTGATTAAAAGAATGTGAATTCCATGAAGGACTACCCACTGGGGAATCCACAGAAGCATCAAAATCAGACGTCTCATGGGGATACGAAAAGGGATGTTGAGTGCGCAAATTCCATGCTACAGGACTTTCGCTTGGCGAATCTTGCATAGAGAAGTGCGACGGAATATCTCTAGGCAATTGTGAACCCAAAGCTTGGTCTACTCGAGAAAAGGTGGGAGTGTCGTCACCATTTTCAGACCCAGAGTTGACAAACGTCTCCGTGTCTGGACTTATTATTGGTTCACCATCTTCTAAAAGATCATGTCCTTCAGTATTCAAAGTCTTGAATTCTTCCTGTCCTTCATCTTTAATAGTACTCTCATATTCATCAGGTTCAGAGGCATTGTCGTCATTTTCATCTACATTGTTTACAGGCTCAGACCCTACAGAGACCCTCTGTCTTGCAGTATTTGTTTGAGCAACAAAGCTAGCACGACTACCCTTTTTAAGAAATGGCTTGGTCCCAACACTTTTCAAAGCTTCCTCATCAAATTTTATTGGGGTTAAAACAACACCATCTGAGTCAAGAGTTGAGAATTCCTTGAACTCACTTGGATTTGCTGAGCTTTTTCTCAATGCCTGCAATCGACGTGACTTCTCCTCCTTGACAGCCGTTTCTTCGGTCGATATTTTGCTGCGGGCATAGTTTCTTGCTTGCCAGCGAGTTGTTTTACTGCTTCCAGAAGAAGGCTTGGTATTCTCTTTTCTCAGTTCAGAAAAGTTGGGGACAGATTGAGCAAGTGGATTTTCTGATTGCATTCTTCGCTTCACAGAATTAGTGGAAGTTTTAGAAGCAGACTTCGGAACAATAGATGCTGATGTGCGAGGAGTAGCCGTCGACAAATTTCGGTTATTGGGTAAGAGTCTCTTCCCCTTAGAAATGCCATCCCCAAAATCTAATGCTTCATCATCAACCTCACTATCCCCAAAATCTAAGTGTTGCTGCCAAAACAAAACTTTTAGAATTACTTCAGTTAATCCAAAAGGTTAAAATAAGAAAACAGATATAGTAACATGGTTGCACTTATTAGTGCCATATTAGAACATCCTCAAACCTACCTGCTCCTTATTTAGATTTGTCTTGCTATTATAAGATCTGAGTCTCTCAGCACGCCCACGAGCTTTGGATACTGTGTCCAGTCTGTCTGCAGATCCAGAAAATTTGGCCTTCATCTCAGATCTACTCCTCTCAAGGCTATCCTGCATGGACTTCAGTCGAGCTTCTTTCTCCACTCTGTTGGAACTCCAATCTTCCTTCAGCTTTGCATCCCTTTTCTGAATATACTTGTGGTAGAGTTTCCCTCGAGAGCCCTCTGAAATACTAAGCTCTGAGAAACTCCTCTTCAAAGCATCACCGTAGTTCTGACTATCGATTGTTTTCATGGAAGACACAGCATTGATCTTGGTCTTGTTCTTAGAACTCCCAGAAGGTTCACTTGACTTAAAATTGTCAGACAATTGAGGAGAGATATCTGGTATGGGTTTCGAGTATTTTAAACTACTTACTGGCTCACGTTGTGCATCTTCTAATTTGCCTGTACGAGAGGAGTTGGATTGCTCACCTGGCAGTCGCAGTTTATGCTCAGCAAAGAGCTTTTCAAGCTCATTTGCTTTCAGCTTTAACTCATCATTTAGATCCTGATTACCCTTTGATTGCCTTACCCTTTGAAATTGCTCCGGAGGTGGTGTTGCAAAAGAATCTAAGTCTTCTTGAGGGTCTGTTGTAACTCTACCAGAAAACAGTGTCCTGCTATTTCCATCTTGTTGAACCTTTGCCTTCTTACTTAATTCAGCTGCTGGAATCTGTCGATGAAGCTTTAATCTGCGAGGTCCAGAATCTTCAACTCCTAAAACAGAACCATTTTCAGAGACATGTGATTCGTTTTTTACAACTACTTCACTTTCCCTAGTAGACCTTAACTCTTGCTGAGCAGAGGAAAAATCACCTTCAATCTCTTTATAGCGAGAAGCAAAAGCGTCTCGAATTTTAGAACCAGAAACGCGTTCGGACTTCAAATTTGTTTGTGTAACGGGCTTATCCATTGTTTCAGAAACCTCTTTTGGATTTGAGATATCAACCTGTACACCACCTTTGCTTCCAATGTGCCTAATTGGTGCCAGTGAAGAAGCTTGATCCTTGACCCCAGCAATTTGTGATTGGGTCCCACTAAGATCTTCACCACTCTGAGAATCCTTCTCCCTCTGGTCCCCAAACAGAATAGCATTCTGACGTTTACCACCAGACAAATTCCTGAACTTCTCTTCTGAACTTTCTTGATTTTCTGCCTTGCTAATAAAAGACCTTGACTGGGTATTGCCAAGCCCTTGATCTTTCAAACTATCACTTGAATCAGGAATCAAGTTACAGCTCAGCGTGCTAGACTCCATATACTGTTCAGAATTATCAGAACTCCTTTTCAATCTGCTATCACCACCCCTAGGAAAAACCTTCAACTCTGGCTTCACAACAGAAGAGCTCTTTGCTGACTCATCACTCTCCTGTGAAACTATTGCTGAGGATGGAGTACATAAGGGGCTTTCAGAGTCCTTTTCAGCACTCAAGTCAACACTCATATCACTAGCTCCACTCCACCTCCTCAAGACCGCCTTCTCTGCAGCCGCTCCCATTGTCGTCGACACATCAGACGAAAGCCTCCGCAGCTCTATGGACTTTGCAACAACAGGCTTCCCCCCAGAAGTCTCCTTCTGTTTGTTCTCAAACAAGTTTATCCTGTCCTGAACGCTGAGTCGCCTTCCAGGTTGACTTGCTTGAATTGAACTGGTTTGTTCAGCAGCTGAGGTATCCTCTCTCCTGTCATTTTCTCCAATGGCGCTGTTTGGTTTGTTTCCATCGTCTCCTTCTACACTGGATTCTCTGCTGAAAGTGCGATGTGAGTGGAAGGAGACAGGTGGCGGATCTTGATGTGGTGGTGGGGAGAAAGGGTCTTCGTCAATGGACATGTCTGACCCACATGAAGAACGGACAGCCCGATCATCGGGACCAGATTTCCATTGGTTGATGAGGTTTGGCCGCCTATCGCGTAGTGATATGAACTTACCACAAGCTTCACTGCAACAGAGCAGAAGAAATTTCTGTAAACAAATACATCCAAAAATTTATAAAACGAGCAGTAATAAGGGCCCAAAAAAGAGCAGGATAATCATGTTGGATTTCAAGACACTTGTGATATAAGAATCCAAGCTCACATCATGAATAATTTAGAGCTGCTTTTGTGAGTAAATCAAGGTACATTGTAGAACTCTTACTTCAGGCGATGAGCGCCAAATCTATCAGCAAACATTTGAAGTTCTGAAACAGTATCAAAATTAAAACCAGCAGCTGCAGCACGAACACAGGCACTAGTTAAATCCTGCTGTACAGCTGCGAGCCTTACGTCCATAGCTCTCAAAAGCTCCTTCCTACATTAATTAGGACCCAAAGCATAAGTATCACAAATAATACCCTCAAACTTTTGAATTGAACAAAAGCTCAGTAAAATCCCAAGGCTCATTGGTAACTAATTGTAGTATAGATGGTCAGACATTCTAATAAGATATATCACCATCACCATCAACAATCCACAAAATCATTTACAAAAAAACTGAGGGGAGGAAGTACTTTGTGGCATCTTCTGCAGCAGTCAATCCTGCTCCCTGAAATAGATGGCGGGTAGTAATTTAGTGTTGCTTTATACCAGTTCATAAATATGACAATTAGAAATAAATACCTGCGAATAAATTCTTCGGGCTGCTTCCAACTGTGACATCTCGGCATCAAAGGTATTGACAAGCTCCAAAATTTCGGGTGTGCTTACAAAGCGTACAAACCTGGCAATAAATGTAATAAACTTTAAATATTTTACAAGTGTGAGTGATTAAATATAAATTAGAGTAACACAGCTACCTGTCAAGTGTTCCCTTGGTGAACCACGCCTCAGCATTTTTTCGCCGTCCAACTTCAAGCTTAATAGATTGTGCAGCAGAGGCAACTTGTTCCTCTGCAACCTTCAAATGGGCAACAAATGGCTTAATCAATCCTGAAGCAAGCTTCTCTGTGCTCCCACCACTGAAAACGAACAATTCACATCTGCCCAAAAGAAGGTCAGTAAATAAACTATCTTACCGAGGAACTCTGATCATAAACAAATAAATGTTCACCTTGAACGCTTTGGTGAAAGCTGAAACACAGCATAATCCAGAGGGGCATCCGACTTCATCTTTTCCATACTAGGAAATGAAACTATTTTCTCAGTCTTCTTTCATATACGAACTTCCTTCCCCCCTCCCCCAAACCAATCAATCTAAAATAAGGAAATTCTTTGAACCACACATACGATCGATGCCTGCATTGCAGATATATAAGTTAGACTAAAATGCCAATATTACAATCATGCTTCCTAATTCCAGTTCAGCAACATATCCGCAGAAAAGAGTAAGCTTATGCAGATTGAAATAAGATCACAGATAAGATTATAGATAAAAGATCTCAATCAGTAATCTCATTACAGAGAATACGCTAGGTATTGACCTAAAAGAACAACACATAACCTAAAAAATACACAAAATGCAGTTCAAAGCGAGCTACATCAACACTTCAAAACTAATCAGAAATTAAACACAGAATCAATATTAACTCAGATCTGATAATAAACTAACAATATTCAAACGCCAACATCAGCTTCAGCTCGGCATTATCGCAACTCAGCATCAACTCAATCGAAAGCAATGTGCATCTATATGAAGATTACCGCATCAACAAGCTAAGTAACCACAAAATGCAAGTGAATCCAAACTAACTTACTTCCTCCGGAAACGCGAGGCGATCCAGCAAAATCATTAACCGGCTTCACCAATGTCAATGCGGAGATCTTCAAACCTCGAATCCAGTCGCTGGATTCAAGGTCAATTTCTGAATAATCTCCAACAACATTTACTTAATTAGTGAGGTTTTTACAACTGTTTGGGAAAAAAGCCCTACAATTAGACTACTGTGGTTCTCGGTTTTTGCTCCTTTCATCCACCCTAGCGGAATGTAAGTATTGTATTATACGTATAGGGAAATTTTGTTCCTCAGCTCCCACTCTCTAGAAATGTATTTTAGATATAGAAAAGTGTAAGTATAGTAGAGAGAGAAAGTGGGCGAGCGGGGGAGTGGAGGATGGAGTGGTGTTTTGTTCGTGGTTTCAGACAAATAATGAATTCTCTCTTTCTCTCTCTTCTTTTTGAGTGTTTTTTGCGTTTTCACTCTATAGCTGTCTGTTGTAACTTGTAATGTAACGTATGGAAATCGTCTGAGGGTTGATGAAAATTGAAAAGACAAAGATGGATGTTTCGTTTTTCCTCAGGCGTCGTTGAATTACGGAACTGCCCATCACCCCGTATATGCTACTCGGGTCTCGAGGTTAGTAACTACACTACCAAATTCAAATAATTTCAATTTTCAAATAAATTCCAGAAAACTGAATTTTCGAATTGAACAAATGATTTTTTATTACAGTAAAACCTCTAAAAAAAAAATATTCTATTAAGTAATAAATTCTCTTTAGAAATAAAATTTTATGGTTCCAACTTGGGACCAGTTATAATTTGAAATAAACTCCATATTGTCATAATTCATATTTTTTCAAGTTCCAACATAAAGAAATACACCTCCATTTATGAATAAATCATAATAATATATATAATTTTGCAAAATCTTAAAATTATGAGTATCCTCCAACCACTTGACAAAATCTTTTTGCTTCCAACCTAAATGTAGTTCTTTCATTTTGCACATCTCCACACGGATTTTTTCACTCATTTGAGTTCTCTTTTCTATTTTTTGTGTCATTATATGCGTGAAGAAAATGTTGATTTGATGTAATTGATAAAAAAAATGTATTATACATAGTATTTATAGATGAAAAAATTAAAGCAATCAAAAGCAAGTACATGCATCTATGGTGGGGTAACTCTTGAGTATTGTCTTTTCATATTACGTGAGTAAATTAGTTCAATTAAATTCAACACATTACATCATGTACATGTATCTACTAATTATACCATTATATAATATACATGCATTTAAAAAAAAAAAAAAACCTTATAACTTTATTTAGGAATAACCCCTTTGTGGTCCAAGGATATGACTATAGAGAGGTTTTACTGTAAATTGATCAATAAATTCGGTTTAGTTATTATTTTTCTAGAAATTTGATAAATCCGTTCGGTTCGATTTTTATTTTATGAACGCAGTATAAATTGAACCAATCAAAATTATATATAAAAATTAAAAAAAATGTATTTATTTAATAATTTACTATCCAACCCCCTCGTTTATTTCCGGAGTAATTTACTATCCAAAAAAGAAAATACTTCTACAAAGAGACTCCTCATTTTTTTTTAGAGTCTTCCCTCGTACACCACCTTCCTCACTTTTCACCACCACCACACAACCAACCTCTTCCCCCTCATTTTCGTAGTGTAGATTGGCAGACGTCCACATTTCGTCATTGCTCTCACTCTCTCACAGTAACCATCGTTCACCTCTCGTCAGTGGCGGATCCAGAATTTTAGATTCGGAAGTATGAAACACTTAAAGTCATACAACTTGATGCAAAAAAAAAAAAAAACATAACTTGCAAATCAAATCGTAAATACAGATGAGTTTGTAAAATTTTCATTTTTTTAATGCAATATGTGGCATCAGCGTTGAAAACTTGTAGAAACACATTCTTTTTAATAAAAATAATCAAACAATAATTAGATACGGATCATCCACATTTTTTCACCGTTTATACTCTTTTATATATTGGTTGGACGTCATTTAGAAAGAAACTAGGTGTATCATTCAACATTTTTTTAATTGAATTGATAGTTATTAATAAGATTACAACTATTGTTATTAATATAAAAAATTCATAATCGAAACAACAACTTATTAACAATTTTATCTCAACTTAATATATATGTAGCAATAATAATATATATAAACCTTAATTTTTTTATTAATGTTGAACTGGAAGAATTGGATTGAACTCAATTTATTTTCTTATTATTAATAAATGTAATATTTTCTTACACTAAAATTAAAATTTGGGTACAATTTTTTTTAAATGGTATATTAGTTGAAAATTTTCAATTTTGGGGTACAGCTGTACCCCCAAGTACCCCTCTCCCTCCGCCACTGCCTCTCGCTGTTACCGTCTTTGCCACATTCGGTGGAGTGGGTTTTTGCTCAACTGTTCGTGGAATTTTTGTAGATGTTTTTTTTGTATTAGTTGGGATCAACAAATCAATCATTCCTGACGGCGCTAAAGTGGACGATCGAAGATCCGTTGATCCAATTTCATTTTCTATTTATCTTAGTTTTTTATTTTGAGTTTAGTTTATTTTTTCTTTACTTTCCTTTCAATTGAGCTCATGAGCCTTGAGTTAAATATTTATGAATTCGAATTTGAAACCTACTCGAGTAATTCAAAACTCTATTTAATTAAATTCAAGTCGATTTCAAATAATGAAACACGAGTTGACTCGATTTCCTTACAAGCTACACCCCGAGTACCATGTAATGGTGAAAACTTGAGTACTATTCTCGAGATGGACCGACCAAATACAATTCTAATATTCATTCACACTTAAATACAATATTACTCATTAATATAACCGTACAAAAAATATCTTATACAAAATAAAATATCAAAATGAGTCAAGTTGGAAGAAAAATCTGTTAGGATTAATGCAATATTGGATGTCATCTAATTCTATCTATCAGAAGAGTTGCTATTGTTCTGATCTTGGAGTTCAGCAAAGTTGAGTTAAGGAGTAATTCAACTGATAAGGTTTAGTGGTCTTGTTAGGAGTCAACTAATCTGATATTATTGAGTTTGGACAACTCTGCTGAAGACAAGTCTGCTTAACCAAGTCTGCTGAGACAAGTCTGCTTAGACAAGTCTGCTGAGACAACTCCGCTGAAGTCTAGATTTTCAGAGTTAGTTAATTCTGGTTTTTCTGTTAGTTAGTTAGTTGGTTAGTGGCGGTTATCCAATGCATTGTACATCTATAAATACACCATCTAGTGCATAGGTTGTGGGTGACTGAATATGAGAGTTTTGAGAGATCAAGCTTAGTGAATACTTGTAATCTGTAACTTTCATTTGTGATTAGTGAAGAGAGTCTTCTATCCTCCGTGGACGTAGATCATTTGATCGAACCACGTAAATCCCGTGTTTTTCTTTGAGTTCTTTATACGTTTCAATTCATTGCGTTTCTAGTTGTCTTGATTTATCATTTGTAAGGAGTTGCTTTGTGAATACAATTCCGTAACAATTGGCGCCGTCTGTGGGAAGTCGAAGATAAAGTCAAGAATCAGAAATGGGCTCTGTGAAGTTGGAGATAGAGAAATTCAATGGTAAGACAGATTTTGGCTTATGGAAAGCCAAGATGAAGGCTCTGCTGTCACACCATGGGCTGAAAGAGGCCCTCACTCCTCTTGATCCTGCTGCATCCGATGCAGACCAGGCCAAGAAAGAAGAGCTTATGGAAAAAGCTTACAACATTGTTGTTCTAAGTTTGGGAGACAATGTGTTCAGGGAAGTTATGAAGGAGAAGGATGTTGTTGCTGTTTTTGAGACCCTTGATGATCTGTATTTGACACAATCTTTGTCAAACCAGATGTTTATGGAGAGGAAGCTCAACAATTTCAAGATGACAGATGACAAGACCCTTGATGAGCAGTTAATAGAGTTCATGCAAGCTGTTGATGATCTTGAAAATGTTGGAGTCACCTTAGATGATCACAAGAAGTCTTTTCTACTATTGGAGTCCTTACCACCTTCATATGATAGCTTCAAGGATGCTTTGCTGATTACCAAGGAGGGTAAGGCAAAATTCAAAGAAGTCTTGTCCATTCTGAAAACTAAGAGTCTACATGTAGCAAACTCAACCAAGAAGACCAAGAACCAAGCTGAGGGTCTTAATATCAAACTCAAGAATGACAAGAAAGGAGGGCAAGGCAAGAAGTTTCATGCCAAGCCAAATCAAAAGAAGAATGGGTTTGTAGCCAAGAGCAGAGCTTGCTACAAATGCCATAAAGAAGGACATTTCTTTAAAGACTGTCCTGAGCATAAGAAGTCTACTGATCCTGCCAAAGCTGATGTAGCAGAGGCAAAAGGATATGATAGTGCAGAAGTCATGAGCATAACAGATAGCAAACTTGTTAATGAATGGGTGTTGGATTCTGGATGCTCTTTCCATATGTGTCCCACCAAATCTTGGTTTCAAAACCTGGAAATGATGGATGGTGGATCAGTTCTGTTGGGTAATGATGAAAGCTGCAATGTGAGGGGTATTGGCACTGTGAGGGTGAAGATGTTTAATGATAAACATGTGATCCTGACCAATGTCAGATTTGTTCCAGATTTGAAGAGAAACCTTATATCTCTTGGCACATTAAATGCTTTGGGTTATGAATTCAAGACTGAAAAAAGGATGTTTGTTTGTCACCAAAGCTGATAGAATAGTGATGCAAGGGAAGAAGTCTAATGGTCTATATTCTTTAATTGGTGAGACAATCACAGGTGCTGCTGATGTTACCATGAGTTCTGAAGATGCTATGCTTTGGCATAAGAGGCTGGCACATGTGGGTGAGAAAGGTCTGATGGAGTTATCCAAGAAGGGGGCATTCCACCAGAAGACATTCAAAAGCCTGGAGTTCTGTGAGCAGTGCATTCTTGGCAAGGCCAAGAAGAAGTCATTCCAGAAGGGTGAGCAAACTACCAAGGAGCTGCTGGATTATGTTCATTCAGATGTCTGGGGGCCATCAAGAACTGAAACCATTGGTGGAGGTAAGTATTTCATGTCAATTATAGATGACTATTCTAGAAAAGTTTGGGTGTTCATTCTCAAACAGAAGAGTGAGGCCTTTACAAAATTCAAAGAATGGCTACTTGAGATAGAGAACAAGAAAGGAAAGTCCTTAAAACATTTGAGGACAGATAATGGCCTTGAGTATCTATCAGCTGAATTCAATGAATTTTGTAAAGAGAAGGGCATTACTAGACATAGAACTGTCCCTCTTAATCCACAGCAAAATGGATTAGCAGAGAGAATGAATAGAACTATTCTAGAACGGGTCAGATGCATGTTAGCTGATGCTAAATTACCTAAAAGCTTTTGGGGAGAAGCTGTATGTACTGCATGTTACTTGATAAACAAAACTCCCTCATATGCTTTAGAAGGTAAAACCCCAGATGAGATCTGGTATGGCAAGTTGTCTGATTATTCAAAACTTAAAGTGTTTGGATGTCAGGCATATGCACATATTAGACAGGATAAGCTTGAGCCAAGGGCTCTGAAATGTATATTCATTGGCTATCCAATAGGTGTCAAGGGCTATAGACTGTGGTGCCTTGAACCTGGTCATAAGAAAGTGATAATCAGCAGAGATGTTGATTTTAATGAGAAGGTAATGGGATATCCTCATAATGGAAACTCCCATGACCTAGATGGAAGAATTGTAAATGAGTCAGAAGAGAGTTTCTCAGCTGAGGTGGAGTTTCCCACATCAGGAGAGTTGACCCCAGAGGAGGTGGACAACTTTGCTGATACAGGAGACAACACCCCTGATGAGGTTGTTCCAGAACAGGTCCCAGAAGATGATCCAGAAGATCATTCAGAAGATGAGGCCATGGAGGACAACCCTGCTGATCTGAGAAATTACAGCCTTGCAAGAGATAGGCTCAGGAGGCAGATTCACCCCCCATCTAGGTTTGGTCAGGCTGATCTTGTGTCATATGCTCTGATCACAGCAGAAGAGGTGGAGCATTATGAGCCAAGAAACTATAAGGAAGCTATCACCAGTCCTGAAAGAGAGCAGTGGATAGCAGCCATGTCAGAAGAGTTGCAATCCTTAGAGAAGAATGAGACCTGGATCCTTGTGGAGAAGCCAGACAACCAGAAGTTGGTCAGCTGTAGATGGCTGTTCAAGAAGAAGCTTGAAGTTGGATTTGGTGGTGCTAGAGAGCAGATCAGATTCAAGGCTAGGTTGGTGGCAAGAGGATTCACACAAAGAGAAGGCATAGACTTCAATGAGGTATTCTCTCATGTTGTTAAACACTGTTCAATAAGATTACTTTTGTCTAAGGTTGCTCAAGATGATCTTGAGTTACATCAGCTAGATGTTAAAACTGCATTCCTACATGGAGAACTAGCTGAAACAATATATATGCATCAACCAGAAGGGTTTATCATGCCTGAAACTCAAAGTAAGGTATGCTTGCTTAAGAAATCATTGTATGGGCTCAAGCAGAGTCCTAGACAATGGTATAGAAAGTTTGATACATTCATGCTTTCTATTGGTTTCTTAAGAAGCAAATATGATGGATGTGTATATATTGGTAAACAAGATTATCTAGAGAGCACCTATCTACTGATCTATGTAGATGATATGTTAATAGCTAGCAAGAGTATGAGAAAGATTACCCAGCTGAAGCAGCAGCTGAGTAGCAAGTTCGAGATGAAGGATTTGGGTGAAGCCAAGAGAATATTAGGCATGGATATTCTCAGAAACAGGAAAGCAGGGAAGCTGTTCTTGTCCCAGAAAGGTTACATCCAGAAGGTGTTGAGAAGATTCCTTATGCACCAGTCCAGACCTGTTAGTACCTCATTTGGCCAGCAATTTAAGTTGTCAGCCAAGCAATCTCCTCAAACAGCTGAAGAGAAGAAGCAGATGCTTACTGTTCCTTATGCAAATGGAGTAGGAAGTCTCATGTATGCTATGGTTTGTAGCAGACCAGATCTTGCCTATGCTGTTAGTATGGTGAGTAGGTTCATGGGAAATCCAGGAAAGCTACATTGGGAAGCTTTGAAGTGGATTCTAAGATATCTGAATGGTTCAGAAGACTTAGGATTATTGTTTGAAAAATCAGTTGATACCAAGAGACCTTTGATTGGATTTGTGGATTCTGATTTTGCTGGAAACATAGATACAAGGAAGTCTTTATCTGGTTATGTGTTTACATTGTATGGCACTGCTATCACCTGGAGAGCAGCTTTACAATCTATGGTGACCTTATCCACAACAGAAGCTGAATACATAGCCTTAACAGAAGCTGTGAAGGAAGCAATGTGGTTGAAGGGCATTCTGAGAGATTTTGGCATATTTCAGAAAAGTGTTCCTGTGCTGTGTGATAATCAGAGTACAATTCATCTAGCAAAACATCAAGTGTTTCATGAGAGGTCAAAGCACATTGATGTGAAGTTACACTTTGTTAGAGACATCTTGGAGAAGAGCATTGTTGAAGTTCAGAAGGTAGCTTCAGAAGAGAATGCAGCTGATATGTTGACTAAGGCATTACCAAGCAATAAGTTCAACCATTGCATGGAGTTGGTAAACCTTAGCACCTGGGATGTTCATTAAGAAGAAAATGGACAAACAGCCTTGGGGAGGGCTGGGAAGAAGGCAATCTTGCATTAAGGTGGAGAATTGTTAGGATTAATGCAATATTGGATGTCATCTAATTCTATCTATCAGAAGAGTTGCTATTGTTCTGATCTTGGAGTTCAGCAAAGTTGAGTTAAGGAGTAATTCAACTGATAAGGTTTAGTGGTCTTGTTAGGAGTCAACTAATCTGATATTATTGAGTTTGGACAACTCTGCTGAAGACAAGTCTGCTTAACCAAGTCTGCTGAGACAAGTCTGCTTAGACAAGTCTGCTGAGACAACTCCGCTGAAGTCTAGATTTTCAGAGTTAGTTAATTCTGGTTTTTCTGTTAGTTAGTTAGTTGGTTAGTGGCGGTTATCCAATGCATTGTACATCTATAAATACACCATCTAGTGCATAGGTTGTGGGTGACTGAATATGAGAGTTTTGAGAGATCAAGCTTAGTGAATACTTGTAATCTGTAACTTTCATTTGTGATTAGTGAAGAGAGTCTTCTATCCTCCGTGGACGTAGATCATTTGATCGAACCACGTAAATCCCGTGTTTTTCTTTGAGTTCTTTATACGTTTCAATTCATTGCGTTTCTAGTTGTCTTGATTTATCATTTGTAAGGAGTTGCTTTGTGAATACAATTCCGTAACAAAATCAAATTTAAATATTTGTAAAAAAATGAAGTGGATTTTTTTTCTTTTTTAGATTAACATGATCAATACATACAATATTTATAGATTTTTAATTAATTATAATAATTTATATCAATATACAGGTAACTAGTATATATTATCATTAATTTTATTAAGAAAAATATGTTTTACGTTTAACTAGTATACCGGTAATCGAATCGAACTCAAATTTTTCGAGTTTTTTGTCGAGTCAAATTTAAACTTAAAAAATTTAGGTAGTCGAGTTCGAGTTAAGTACTACTTGATGACTAGGCTCATTCAACGCCCTACATGTTACATTTGTTACCCTTACTTGATAAGCAGGGGTTGCTTTCACCCTACATGTTACCCTTACTTGATAAGCTGGGGTTGCTTTCAAATAAAATAAGTTGGTATTTTGCAATTAAAAGGAAAAAGAAATCTGACAACGTAAAATCTGTTCCAAGTTTATTTTACTATTACGGAGTATTATTTATTACTGTGTATTTATAGTAAATAACATGGGCAGTGAAACCAACTAACCATAGCGTTAGGACAGAAAAACACAAAATTTATAGTATAGGCATAAAAATAGTAGGGTTAATTCTAAATAAATACACCACCTTTAGTCTCAATATCAATTTAATCACGATATTTACGATTTTTTTTTAAAACCCCAACCTTTCATCGTGTTGCAATTACATACACATTTTTTTTCTCCGATCAAACAATTGATGATGTGGCTTGCCGGTGCTCGCCACATCATATTACACATATTTTTTTATTTTTCCTATAAAGATTACACTTTATAAAAATATAAAATTTTATAAAAATAAAAATAAAATTGCATGCTTCTCCTCCGCTTCTCAAACTAGTTTTCTTCTACCATTCTCAAATTAAATTAAGTTATTCTATGCTAAGTCCTAACCATAAAATTTTATAAAAATAAAATTCATGCGTCTTCTCTGCTTCTCAAACTAAATCAAGTTTTCTCAACCATTCTCAAACTAAATCAAGTTATTCTCTTCTAACCATAACAATCATACAAAAAAAAAAATCATACAAAAGCATAAAAAAAAAAAAAAAAAAAACTCACGCATTTAATCCATGATCATGGGTGATTTGGTGGTTTTGTTCAACTAGTTCGAGAACTACAATTTATATATGCTTTATGAGAGATGAATATATTTTAGGAATTAATGATTATTGCAACAAAAATGTTCTATCCCTTATGATTTTAATTTTTAGATTTGAAGAGAAGAACTTGATTGATTGAGTTTGAGAAGTGAGAGAGACGCGCATAACAAGAACTCTATTGAGTTTGAGAAGCAAACGCCGAAGATGTCGAGAGTTTTATTTTTATTTAATTTTTATGGTTATGAGAGAATAACTTGATTTAGTTTGAGAATGGTAAAAGAAAACTTGATTTAGTTTGAGAATGGTAGAAGAAAAACTTGATTTAGTTTGAGAATGGTAGAAGAAAACTTGATTTAGTTTGAGAAGCGGAGGAGGAGACGCTGCAATTTTATTTTTATAAAATTTTATATTTTTATAAAGTGTAATCTTTATAGGGAAAATAAAAAAAATATGTGTAATATGACGTGGTGAGCTCCGGTAAGCCACATCATCAATTGTTGATCGGAGAAAAAAAATGTGTATCTAATTGCAACACGATAAAAGGTTGGGGTTTTAAAAAAAAATCGTAAAGGTCGTGATTAAATTGATATTAAGATGAAAGGTGGTGTATTTATTTAGAATTAACCCAAAATAGTAAGCATTTGATTATTTGAGTCAATCCTTACTAAGGAACGAATTTAGCAGTTGCTGAACGTCTTTATTGGATTTTAATTTTTTTTTAACTATATATATAAAATAATATTCACACTTTTATTTTATATATAAAAAATCTCCTTAAATTAAAAATATACAAAATATTGTTATAATATCTATAAAGTTTTTTTTTTATCATAATCTAAAATTTTAGGGATGAATTTATAAATAATCCAATATAGAAAAAAAAAAGTCTTTGTGTGTCACAAAGTCCGAAATTATATTTTTTAGTCAAGACTTTTTTTTAAAAAATCCATTATATACTTAATGATGTCAACAAAAAATAAATAAATAATTGGTGGAACAAGCTGAATCAAATAGTAATACGAGATTAAAATACAATACAAGCTTATAAATAATGGTATAGACTGAATTAAATTGTGGTACGAGTTCAACATATAGTGATACGAACTTCATTAATACATAATAGTAGAGACATAAAAATAATGGTGTGAATTAAGTGATGATACGAACTTAACATGATGGTATAGTTGTACGAGATAAGTCTTATCCACTTTTTGAAATCAAATAAATAAAAAACAGTTGATTAAAAAAAAAAAGTTTTTGGAGTAAGGAGGTTATATTCCTTAAGTCATAGCCAGAAATCCCAGAATTGGTAAAGAAGAGTATAAAATACAAATAATTAAAATAGTATATTTGAAAAGAAAACATTTCCATTGTTTAAAAATAATGAAATTAAACATCTGATTAAAAAAAAAGTAAGAACAGTTAAGAAGGGGATTACCCCAGAATTTTTAGATTCATCCTGTACTCCTATCTAGGGTGGCAATTTTCGACACGACACGATAGCACGATACGAATCCGACACGAAAATTGCGGGTTAGTGTTTGGCTTTATCGGGTTCGTGTCGTTATCGGGTCGACCTGATAACGACACGAAAATTTCGTGTCGGGTTCGTGTCGGGTTCGTGTCAACCCGTTAAGCACGATAAAATTAACAGGTAACCCATTAACATGTTAACAACCCGTTAACTGGTTATTTACCTGATATGACACGACACGATAATGACACATATCTGATAATAACACGATAATGACACGATAATTTTTTATATTTATATAAATATATTATTTTTCATATATTTAATACAATTTTAAATCAATTTATTTTCTTATCGTGTCGTTATCGTGTTGTTATCGTGTTACGTCTCGTTATCGTGTCGTGTCGACACGAAAATTATCGTGTTGTTATCGTGTCGTGTCGTGTCGACACGAAAATTATCGTGTTCGTGTCGTGTCGACACAGATCCTTATCGTGTCGTGTTCGTGTTTGGCCTTATCGTGTCGTGTCACTATCGTGTCGACACGAAACACGACACGATAGCACAAATTGTCAGCCATACTCCTATCCGTTGTTTATAGTCTGCAAGGGCTACTACTCCCACCTATACTATTATAACCACACACTACTAATTTAAAAAATACTATATTTTACTAATTACATCTCATTTTATTTTAATTATACTCTTATGTTAAGCACGTCCGAAAATATTAAACAAACCAACAAAAATAAAATAAAAAATCTCACCCTTCTCTCCTTTCCGCACGTTAAATCATTTTAATTTTTACATTTCTAGGGTTTATGTTTACGTTTAAATTATCTAGTTTTTACTATATGATTTGAGGTGAATCAAGTGTATATAAACCATAAAAGGATATACAGTATTATGTTTCAATTGCATAAAAAATTGTGATTTTGAATGTTGAAAATACAATTTATGCCGTGCAAATTTGTTGGGTTGCGCGTGATGTGTTTGATCGAAAATGCAATCATATACAAGGCTAAGTGCATGCGCGGTTTGTTTAGTCGTACGCAAAGCTAAGTACTGTACGACATGTAATACATCCCGTTCAACCGCAAATTCATGCAATGTAACACAATCGTTCGATCTGAAGTTCATGCAGAGTAATACAATTGTTCGATCGAACAACAATTATTAATTTTTAAAAAAAATATAAAATTCTTAGAATATAATTCAACCGTACATCCTTTGATTTATTCAGTCAAAATTACGGGTGGCTCAACTAGTCTTAAAAAAGAATCACTTATTCCTTTTACTTGTATCTATTTTTTATTTTGTTATTTATTTATCATGTTGAAAAGGTCACAAGTCAAAGTCATGACAGGATTCGGGCAATATTTAAATCCAGTTTATAATTTAAACTTAATTGACATAGTTAAGAGAAATAATCGTTTTGAGATTTGTAGCGGAGGCAGAAAGACATGTGGAAGAATGGGATACAGTTGTCGTATGATCATTCTCATTATTTATTTAGTTATTTAATTTCAAATATAGATGATTGAATATTTTGGACCACGATTGAAAGTGCATGTCATTATCTTGCTTGCGTAGGAAAAATCTAAATTCAACGGCTATTTATACATCAACAAAAGTGACAAATTATATATGGCGCTACAGCAGCACTGCTTCATTTAGCAAATATACAGAAAAATAAGGTCAAATAATTAATTTTAGCTCATACTTTTCACTTTTTACTAAATTTAACACATATTTTTCTTTTTAACTAAATTATACCTATACTTTACATTTTATTATCAAATTTAGTACAAACTTTTTTTTTTCATACTCATACTTTTCATTTTTAATCAAACATAGCACATACTTTTTATGTTTTACCAATTTTAGCACATGTTTTTATCAATTAATTTAAAATACAAAAGAAAAAATATATCTTAAATATGTTTAAATTCAATTTAAAATCTACAAATTTAAAAATATTTGACAATTGAAATTATCTAAAACTATTGAATTAAAAAGAAATTTACAAAAAATATATATATAAAATAAAACTATTAAAATAAAATGAACTATATCTTCCATCCAC
The DNA here is from genome assembly GCA_963675135.1 of Galeopsis tetrahit. NCBI lineage: Eukaryota > Viridiplantae > Streptophyta > Magnoliopsida > Lamiales > Lamiaceae > Galeopsis > Galeopsis tetrahit. Next base: position 56,732,298 of record OY776127.1, read on the forward strand.
CGAACATGTTTATGGTGACGGAGGGAGTATAATTTTTTTAAATAATGCTTTGAGATTTTTTAAATAATTTTAAATTTTTTATATTTTCTAGATTAAAAAATATTACTTCCTCCATTCAATTTTATAATTCTCATTTGGGATGGACACGTGTTTTAAAAAAAATTGATTGTTTACGTTAAAAGTTAAAGATGAGAGTGGAGAGAAGTAGAAACAAAATAGTGTGTTGGAGTAATATTTCTTTTTTTGAAAATGAGAATTATAAAATTGAACAGACAAAAAGGAAAAGTGAGAATTATATAATTGGACAGAAGGAGTATAATTTTAGAATTTTTTTATAAATTAAGATATATTTATTAATTAATTTAATTATATTTATAAAAAGTATGAGTATAAATTGGATAAGAGTAAAAGAGTATGTGCTAAATTTAATAAAAAATGAAAAGTATGGGTATAATTTGGTTAAGAAAAAAGTATGTGCTAGATTTGAAAAAAAATGAAAAGTATAGGTATAATTTAATTAAAAAGAAAAATATGTGTTAGATTTGATAAAAAGAGTAAAGTATGGGCTAAAATTAATAATTTGACCGAAAAATAATCATCGAATACTATTTTACGACCACATATCCTCATATAATAAGAAAATGCTTAATAATTAATTACTCTATAAACATATTGCCTCAAATTCAATTATTATTATTTTTGAAAAATTATGAATTGTTTTTTATGCACAAGTTGCACAATTTTTAATAGCACATTATTTATTAATTAATATTACTATGTTCATAAATTAATATCACAATATTTTTTTTACACATATGAACATATTTTTGTGTGCAAAGTGTTGTGGTTATAGTTTACAAGCATAATTGTATAAGTTGATAAGTAATGTTTTGATTTGTCCCTTTATTTGGTAAAATTTACTACTATTTTTCTACTTTTTATCAATTCTATGTCTCGATTTCTACATTTTCTTATTTATATCCTTCTACCTTTTGCTACTCCTACTACTTTCTATCCTAATTACTCACTATACATTTAATATTATATTTATTAATCTATGTTCCCAAATGGTATAATTTTAGACCTTTTACATTTTACGCGAGACGTCCTCAATTTCCTAACGTGTTAATGTTGTCATATGGTGTAGGTAATGGATGTACCGCTTGATTTTCGATAATATTCTATTAAAAATACTAGAGAATAATTATTTTTTGAGGGTTACAAGATCAGTACAACAAAATTAAAAGATATTACGCGCTAGATCTTCAACCCATGTTGGATCAAATCAGAAATGCTACCCCTCACAGTCGTGAGAAAGTGGGGAGACAAGTGCAATATTTGCCCATAAAAGCAAATTAGGTTTTTATTCTCAGTATAAGACAACACCTCATATTAAGTTATTTTCGTGTCAAGAAAATTAGGGACAAGTGATTCGGGTGGAATTTACACGTTTTAGGAGCACATGTGAAGCATGTTTTGATGTGAATTTCATTGAATTATGCATTGAATATGATTGTTTAAGCCGAAATGAGAGAAAGGTTGTGTTTTGTCGATTTTGTAGGAAATACGATGGAATTTGGAGCAAAACACCAACCATACTTTACTGGATCAGGAAGAGAATTGCACGGTTGAATTCGTCTTGAAAAACGGAGTGGAATGAAAAAAAGAATCGAGTCAATCGGAGGTCGGAAGCTCGAGATACGAAGAGACGAAAAAGCATGCCCGGGTAGAATCGACCCGGACGGGTAGACATCACCCGGCCGGGTAAAACCCACCCGACCGGGTAGCTTCAGCTCGGCCTAGGCCATATTTGAGGGACTTTCGTATTTCGCCCGGGTGGATTCAACCCGGGCAAGGCCACATTTTCAAAAGGGTTCGCATTTAGCCCAGGTGAAACCCACCCGGCCGGGTGGATTCAACCCGGGCAAGACAACATTTCCATGACATTCGTAATTTGGCCGGGTAGGATGCCCGGGTGGAACCCACCCGGCCGGGTGACATTATTCTCGGGGGTTTTTGGCCATTTTCTCCATTTTTGAGGGACCAACTTGCAATTTTGGCACCCAAACCCTACCCCAACACTATATAAACCCTCTTTCTTGAAATCCAAGAAACTTTTTTCCCCCAATTCTTCAATTCCCACACATAGTAACACACAATTCAAGGTGTTTTGGCCATATCTCTCTCAATTCTCCATCAATTCAAGCAAGAGAGGATGCAATAGCTTGCAAATTTCATCTCCTACCACATTCTAGACTAATCTTCCTTGTTCTCTTTCTTTTTATTTAGTTTTTACATTTGGATTTTGTATTTTCATTATGCTAGTTGTTGGCTAAACATTTTTGGTTCTAAGGCATTGTAAATACTTGGATTGAAGTTTATGATTAATTTCTTGCTTTAATTGGTGTTTGTCTCTTATTTGTATGCTTAATTATTCCTTGGAAGCATGTTGTTATTGGCCATGATGATTTGCTTAATTCATTGTTAATTAGGACAATATTGAAAGATTTATTCTATTAATCGTATGCAAGCATGCAACCCGATATTATTATGATCTCGAGAGAGAATTAATTATCGGAGAGGGAATTGAATGATCTTAGGAGCTATTTTAGGTGGTGTAACGTTTGTGATGTAGAGATACGAGCTTATGTTGCATGCGCTTTTGGATTAGTTGTATCGAGAGAATGATTAATTCTTCTTGTGTGATCACCCTATATGAAGACAACCTTAATAGCCATTTAAACGAGTTAAAATTCATAAACGGATATCTAAGTGTCACAATTGCCTCGGAACCCACCTTCTCTCTTTGAGTTTTCATTCGTTTTACTTTCATTTCTTGATTTGCATGGTATTCGATCGATTTCTTTACATTACTCTTTATTGCTTATTTGTGACAACTTGGTAGGTAATTTAGGGTAATTCACCACTTTCAATTTATCGATCACGTCTAAATAGAACTACGTTAACAAACTACATTTTTACGCTATACCTCCCCGTGGGATCGACCTCGTGCTTATCACGCTACGATAGACGCCGTACACTTGTAGTTGTTTATTTTAGTGTTGTATAACACGTGAATCAAGTTTATGGCGCCGCTGCCGGGGAGGTTTTTATAGCTCTAGAGTGTAGGTTAATAGAGTTTAGTTAAGACATTTTACTTGTTTTCCTTTTTCTCAAAAATCCAAAAATATTTGTATTTGCTATTATTGAGCTTACTTGTGATTCTAACTTTCGTTTGATCCTTTGATAGATATGGTTTATGATCACACGATCTAGGAGGAATCATCAAGAAGTAGTGCCCCTAGATCCGGAGATCGAAGCCAATTGTCGAAGAAGGAACGCCGAAAGAAGAAGGATTGAATTGGAAGAGATGAATCGAAGGAATAACACGATTGTGGAAGAAGAAAGGAACCAAGAGGATGTTGGAGGCGTAGTAGAGCCAAATGGAAATGGTGGTAACCGACCACAAGGGGTTGTGAGAGATAACCTTAACCGGAGGGTTGAAGAGAATGTCCACAATGAGGAGATTGGGAATCAAAGGGTCTTGAGAGATCACTTCCGTCCCATACCAAGACCTTATGGAGGAGCGGGTCGGGAACCCGTTGACGCTCATAACTTTGAGCTCAAACCGGCGTTGATCATGATGGTCCAAAACAACCAATTCGGAGGGTTGTCGAAGGAAGATCCCAACCTCCATTTATCTCAATTCTTGGAGATAAGTGGGACGGTGAAGATAAACCGAGTTCCTCAAGACTACATTCGTCTTCAATTGTTCCTCTTCTCACTTCGTGATCGTGCAAAACAATGGTACATGTCTCTTGATCTAAGGACGATAGAGTATTGGAATGATTTGGTGGATGCTTTCCTAATGAAGTATTTTCCCCCAAGCAAAACCATTCAAATACGGGTGGAAATATCTTCATTCCGAAAAGATGAGGATGAATCATTAGCCGAGGCATGGGAGCGATTCAAAGATCTTATAAGAAGTTGTCCTCAACACGGGTTCTCAAGAGATCAATTGATATGTTATTTCTACAACGGGATGGATCACCGTACAAGAGGGATGGTAGACGCCTCGGCCGGTGGAGGGTCTTTGTTGGGAAAGACGACGGATGAGGGTCATGTGCTTTTGGAGGAGATGGCAAAGAACGGGAACCAATGGCCATCCGAGAGAAGGCAAGCCCGAAAAGTTGCTTTTGCTAGAGAGTCGGAGGATTTTGCTACTTTATCCAACAAAATGGATAAATTGACTTCGTTGATGGCGGCCAAGTCATTAGTGGGACCGAGTGACGATCAATATGAAGAGGCCCACTATATGAATTATCAAAGGGACCGTCAATTTCGAGAAAAATGTTGGAATGAGAGGCAAAGCCCTCCTAATCCGAATCATTACCACCCCGGGTTGAGGCAACATGAGAATTTTTCCTATGCAAACACAAGGAATGCCATCATACCACCTCCGAATTTCAATGTGAGAGATGGAGAAATTGTGGAGTCTTCATCAAAACCTTCATTGGAAGACATGTTTGGTGCCTTCATGGGTGAGACTAAGAGTTACATGGCCAAGACTTGGAAAAGGCTTGATGAACAAGGAGAGATGATCAAAGATGTGACCACCCACATGAAGGCCATGAAGAAACAAATGAGCCAACTCTCTAATGCCATTGGAAGCCAACATACACCGGGTCAATTTCCTTCAAATATGGAGCTTAATCCCAAGGAGCATTGTAAGGCCATTAAACTAAGGAGTGGGACAAGCTATGAGGGGCCAAGTATGCCACAAGAGGAGGAAATAGTGAGTGCACCCAAAAATGTTGATAAAGAAGAGAGGCATGAGGAAGAAAAGCAAGATGAGATAGTGAGGGAAGAGGAGAAGAAGAGTGAGGAGGCAATCCCTCCTTAAGACAAAGGCAAAAAGGAGGTACCTCTTCCATACCCTCAAAGATTGAAGAAGAAAGGGTTGGACAACAAATTTGCCAAGTTCGTGGAAATGTTCAAGAAGATTCATATTAACATTCCATTTGCCGATGCACTTGAGCAAATGCCCCACTACTCCAAATTCCTAAAGGAGATCATGTCAAACAAAAGGAAGATGGTGGAGTACGAAACGGTGCATTTGACTGAGGAGTGTAGCTCGATTATTCAAGCCAAGTTGCCTCAAAAACTTAGAGATCCCGGATCTTTCACTTTGCCATGTGTTATCGGGGATGGAGGTACATTTCGAGCCTTGTGTGATTTGGGAGCTAGTATCAATCTTATGCCATTATCCATATTTAAAACTCTTGGTTTGGGAAAGCTTACACCAACCACAATGAGTCTCGTATTGGCGGATAGATCCATGACATACCCTTTGGGTATAGTAGAGGATGTGTTGGTTAAAGTCGACGAATTCATTTTCCCGGTTGACTTTGTGGTGTTGGATATGGAGGAGGATAAGTACATTCCACTCATCTTGGGAAGGCCATTCTTAGCAACCGGTGGGGCCATCATTAATGTGAGGAAAGGGGAGTTGGAGCTTCAAGTGAACAATGAGAAAGTGTTGTTCAACATCTACAAGGCCATCAAGTTTAGAGATGATGAGGATGAGGTCTTTGAGTGCAACATGATCAATAGTGTGCAAGCTTGTGTGGATATGCACATGGAAAAGAGCAACTCAAAGGATCCACTTGACCTTTGCATAAGAAACTCTCTTACTTCACTCTCTTCTATTCCTTTTGATTTCAATTTTGATGAGCTTGATGATATAGAATTGTTTGAATACATGTCTTCTCTTGATGTTTTGAAGGAGCTCCCAATCAAGAAGGAAGAGAAATTCATGGAGATACGACAAGAAACCAAGTTTGGGGGGGTTTCACTTGAAGAGTGTCAAAGATTTCCTAACAAAAATCTTGACACGTGGCCATCATGTTACTCATTGGAAGCACAAAAGGAGGAAGCTAAGGAGGAACCAAAAGCTCAAGAGAAAGGGAGGAAGCTAGACTTGAAACCACTTCCGGATCACTTGAGATATGCTTATCTTGAACAAGGTGACATCTTTCCGGTTATTGTTTCTTCGCACTTGCATGAGCTTGAATTAGAAAAATTTCTTAGGGTGCTTAGAACTTATAAATCGACTATTGGTTAGGATATTTCGGATTTGAAGGGTATACCCGCTCATATTTGCATGCATAAGATTAGACTAGATGAGTCTATTAAGCCTAAAGCCCAAGGTCAAAGAAGATTGAATCCCATAATGCAAGAGGTAGTGAGAAAAGAGGTGTTGAAGTGGCTAGATAATGATATAATTTTTCCCATAAGTGATAGTGAGTGGGTGAGTCCAACACAAGTGGTACCTAAGAAGGGGGGCATGACTATTGTTACAACCGACGCCTTAGAGGTAATCGCTACTAGGACCACCGTAGGATGGAGAGTATGCATTGATTATCGTGTGTTGAATAATGCCACTAGGAAAGATCATTTTCCTTTGCCTTTTATTGATCAAATGTTGGATAGGATGGCGGGATACGAGTATTATTGCTTTCTTGATGGCTACTCGGGATACAATCAAATTTTGATTGATCCTAAGGACCAAGAGAAATCAACTTTTACTTGCCCTTATGGTACTTTTGCTTTTAGGAGAATGCCATTTGGATTGTGCAATGCTCCCGCCACCTTCCAACGATGTATGATGGTTATTTTTCATGGCATGATTGAAAACATAATGAAGGTGTTTATGGATGATTTTTCCGTATTTGGTTATTATTTTGATACATGTCTACGTAACCTCTCTTGTGTTTTACAAAGATGCATAGATACTAACTTGGTGCTCAATTGGGAGAAATGCCACTTCATGGTGAAGGAAGGGATTGTGCTTGGGCACAAGGTTTCGGCTAAGGGACTTGAGGTTGATAGAGCAAAGATTGTGGCAATTGAGAAGCTACCTCCACCAACCAATGAGAAGGCGGTTAGAAGTTTCCTTGGGCATGCCGGATTTTATAGAAGATTCATCAAGGATTTTTCAAAGATAGCCAAGCCCATGTGTGCATTGTTGGAGAAAGGAGCCACTTTCATCTTTAGTGAAGAGTGTGTGAATTCGTTTGAAATCTTGAAAGAGGCCTTGATCAAAGCTCCCGTGTTGGTGACACCCGATTGGAGTCAACCATTTGAGGTCATGTGTGACGCTAGTGATTATGCCGTTGGAGTAGCTTTGGGCCAAAAGAGAGACAAGCTCTTTCGTGTGATCTACTATGCAAGCAAAACCTTAAATCCGGCTCAAAATAATTACACCACAACGGAGAAGGAGATGCTAGCCGTGATATATAGCTTTGATAAGTTTAAAGCCTATTTGGTTGGAGCTAAGACCATAGTGTATACGGATCACACGGCTCTCAAGTACTTGATTGAGAAGAAAGAGGCCAAACCGAGGTTGATACGATGGGTGCTCCTTTTGCAAGAATTTGACGTGGAGATTAGAGATAGAAAAGGGTGTGAAAATGTGGTGGCGGATCATCTCTCAAGACTTGAGAATGTGGAGGAAAAAGATGTACAAGTCCCTATCAAGGAGTGGTTCCCCGATGAGCAAATTCTTGCTATCAAAGAAGCATGTCCATGGTTTGCTGACTTTGTGAATTACATAGCCACCGGGACACATCCACCAAACCTCTCTTTCCATCAAAAGAAGAAGTTTTACCATGATGTCAAGTTTTATGTTTGGGAGGACCCATTCCTTTATAGATGGTGTTCGGACATGATCATGAGGAGGTGCCTAACGGAAAATGAGTGAGAAAAAGTGATTGAAGAGTGACATTCATCCCCTTATGGAGGGCACTTTGGAGCGAATCGGACGGCCCACAAAGTTCTTCAAAGTGGTTTCTATTGGCCATCCATCTTTAGAGATTGTGAAGCTTTTGTGAAGAAGTGTGATAAGTGTCAAAGGATGGGAAACATTTCAAAGAGGCATGAGATGCCTATGAAGAATGTGATTGAAGTGGAGCTCTTTGATGTGTGGGGGATAGACTTTATGAGACCATTCCCTACTTCCCATGGGTTTTCCTACATCCTTTTGGCCATTGACTATGTTTCTAGATGGATTGAGGCCATTCCAACCACTACCAATGATGCTAAGGTGGTCCTCAACTTTTTGAGGAAGAACATTTTCACTCGTTTTGGCACTCCAAGAGCACTAGTGAGTGATGGTGGTTCACACTTTTGCAACCGATGGTTAGATCAACTCTTGGCGAAGTATGGAGTGAAGCATAGGGTGACCACACCTTATCACCCTAAAGCTAATGGACAAACGGAGCTTGCTAATCGAGAAGTGAAGCAAATCTTGGAAAAGACCATTGGGTTAAAGAGGAAGGATTGGGCCATCAAGTTGGATGATGCTCTTTGGGCATATCGAACCGACTACAAGACACCTTTGGGCACATCTCCTTATCAACTTGTGTATGGTAAGTCTTGTCATCTACCCGTGGAAGTGGATTTGAGAGCTCGTTGGGCTATTAAGGAGCTAAATCTTGATCTTAAGGCATCCGGAGAGAGAAGAAAGATGATGTTAAATGAGCTTGATGAGTTTAGGAATGTAGCTTTTGAGAACTCCAAGATTCTCAAAGAAAGGGCCAAGAAGTTTCATGACAAGATGATTGAAAAGAGGGAGTTCCAAGTGGGGGAACAAGTTATATTGTTCAACTCAAGGTTGAGGCTATTTCCGGGCAAGTTAAAGTCAAAGTGGTCGGGACCCTTTGTGATTAAGAATGTGACGCCCATGGGAAATGTGGAACTTATTGATAAAGATGGAGCAACCTTTGTGGTGAATGGTCAAAGAGTGAAGCACTACTTTGGAAATGAGCAATTTCGAAGGGTGGAAACACTCCATTTGATTGAGGCTTGAAAGAAGAAAGCAATCGTCCGGCATAGGACGTTAAAAATAGCGCTTCTTGGGAGGCAACCCAAGGTTTTATTGCTTTCATGTTTTTATTGCTTTGATAGTTTTGATGGCTTAGTTTATTTTGTATGTATGGATGAAGAGCACTATGGACATCATATCTTGGAGAATGAAGACGGAAGCAAAACCAACTTTGGATAGGGGGAAGCAAGTGTTGCAATGGTGATCTTTGAAGAAGTATTGGATGTGCAAGGAGGGAGGTAACAACTTGTAGCCCCAAACTTAGAATTTAAACATAGTAAAATTCTAAGTTTGGGGGAGTTATTTTTTCTTTTATTTTTCTACTAGTTGTTACCCTTGCACCGGTTCGTCATTCTACTTGTGTCACATTTCGCACCGGCGCACACTTGGCTTTCACATGATTATATTGATTAAGTTGGTTTTGATCATATGTTGGGTAGTGGATCTTTGGTGAAATGTGAGCATGAATAATCATTGGAATCCATTGTTGAGTAGTTGTGGTGATGTCTATTTGCTTTGAATATATGCATGATTGGTGTTGGAGTATAGTATCATGTTGTGTTCATATTTGTGAATCTTTGATAGCATGGATGCATGATGTGTTGTTGTTTGGGAACATTTGAGGAATGTGAGAGTTCTATTGAATAAACCGGTGAGAATTGAGCCATAAATCGAACATGTAATCCGGTTTAGTTCATTTGAGAGTGGATTAGGTTATTGCTAGTAATCCTAGAACTTGCCTAAGTTCTTGTTTGAAATCATGATTGTGTGAGATGATGTGATATGATATAGGTCATCTTGTTCTAAAAGAGTCACTTAGCCAAAATTTCCCAAAACCGAAGTAATCTTCCGTAGTTAGCCCCTTGAGCTTAATTCCTCATTCTCTTGGCAAACTACAATGTTAACCACTTAGCCTTCTTGAGCCTTTGATACCTACATCTAGTGGGGGATAAAAGACAAAGTGGAAAAACATGTGCTTGAATGAATGTCTTTGGTGAAAGGAGAAATTGGAAAAGTTGAAAGAAAAAAAAAAAAAAGATGAAAAGAAAATCAAAGGAAAAGAAAAGAGGGACAAAGAGCCCCAAAAGTTTGAAAAGAAAAAATGGTTCAAGAGATGAGGTGATGAATGCTTGAAAAAGAAAGGAAAATAAAAAGTGAAGATGAAGTTTGTAAGCTTTGAAAGTGAAAGCACAAATTGTAAAACAACAAGCTTTATCCTCCACTAGAAGAGTCACAATTCTCAAATTCATCCTACCTTGTCCAAAGAACCAATGTTACATCCTTGATAAAGTCATATTGATCACATTGTTGAGCATTTGAGTGTTGTAGAAAGTAGAAGTTTGGCAAGCATATGGTGATTGCATAGCATGACTTGGTTGATGAGTGCATTAATATCCTCAATTTTTTTGTGTGTTTGAGAGAAACACTTTGTCATGTGAGTAGAGGACTTGAGCATTTGGATTATGTTTCCCATTCACAATGTGTTGTGTGTTTGTGCATTCCTTGATTCATGAGTGTGAATTGCAATAATGAGCATATGACCTTCATTGAGAAATGCACTTTGAGAAAGAGATATCATTACATCTTACTTTGCATGTGTGAATTACATTGAATATTCCATTGTGATCATTCCACCCTCATTGCTTTAAGTGCTTAGTTGTTTGAGGACAAACAACATTTTAAGTTTGGGGGGGGGGGGGTTTGATTCTGGTGGGATTTACACGTTTTAGGAGCACATGTGAAGCATGTTTTGATGTGGATTTCATTGAATTATGCATTGAATATGATTTTTTAAGCCGAAATGAGAGAAAGGTTGTGTTTTGTCGATTTTGTAGGAAATACGATGGAATTTGGAGCAAAAAACCAACCATACTTGTAGGTCCCTAAGTTGAGTTAATATCGAGGGAAGCTAAAGAAAATGTCTAGAGGGGGGTGAATAGACTTTTCTAAAATCTTTCGATATATCAGAATTACAATGTGCGGAATACGAAATTAACAATGAGCCCAATTAAAGATTATACTCAACTTAATTCGAGAACTCTGTTTTGTGTATACTCAACTAGTCTAGTTCAGTTATGTGTGTTTAACAAGTAAACAGTTAATCAATTAAACAACAAACAAAATAGTAAAGTAAATCAAACACGAGATTTATAGTGGTTCGACAACTTGTCTACATCCACTCTCACAAACCCAGTTGTGAAATTCTTATTAACTCTTCCAATCGAGCAATATGTTCTTGTAGCTTTAAGTCCCGAGAAATAAGACTTAGATCTTCTCGATTATATCTCCAGATATATCTTCGATCTTACTAGCTATTTTACAAGTAACTAGCAACTTGAAACAGTAAACTAAAATAAAACTTCTCTTCGTTCAGTAGTAGCCTTCTGATCTTCACTTGTCTTGTGTAGCTTTACTTTCTGAACTTCAATCTCTGAGAAAAACTTCTTTACTTGAATCTTCAATAATGCTTGCAGTATCAATATTTCAGTAGTCTTTAACCAATGAATACCTTGGGGTATTTATAGACTTCAAATTCCAAGAACTTTCAGTTGTGTAACAACCTTTCTTGAAAACTAACTTCTAACTGAAACTTCTTTATCCTTTCACGCGTTTCTTCAGTTAATTAGTTATTCCTTAACTAATTCTTCAGTCTTTATCTTCAATACGCGTTTCTGTAACTAACTTCAAGTTAACTTGTCTTGTTGAGTCGCACCTGTCTTGTCCTTCAGTAGTAGACTACGTCTTCTACTTGTCTTGTGCAGTAGACTTCTTCAGATTACAATATAGAACTTATCTATTCCTATCAACTAATCCTAACAAGACTATTACATTACATTAAGCTTCTTGTTACAAAGCTTAGTCAACTTATAAGACTATACACAGAATCTATCTATTACATTAAAAAACATGAGCTCTATACAACAATTATTCATAGCTCAACAACAATCTAACATATACATAATATGAATATATGAAGTACTTATAAATCGTACTTATCATTTGTCTTTTAAAACTAGTACTTTTTATAAACTAATACTTGTCTTTTGATTTCTACTGATCTGTACAAGGTGACTTCAACTTAACTAGACTAGATTAGTCAACACTTAGAAAATATTCAAGTCTTCTTTTGGCTTATCAAAACTTTATCTTTTATCTTTTATTCATCATTTAGAACTTGTTCTAGGATTCATATCCCAACAATACTTTACTGGGTCAGGAAGAGAAGTGCACGGTTGAATTCGTCTCGAAAAACGGAGTGGAATGAAAAAAAGAATCGAGTCAATCGGAGGTCGGAAGCTCGAGATACGAATAGACGAAAAAGCATGCCCGGGTAGAATCGACCCGGGCGGGTAGACATCACCCGGCCGGGTAAAACCCACCCGTCCGGGTAGCTTCAGCTCGGCCTAGGCCATATTTGAGGGACTTTCGTATTTCGCCCGGGTGGATTCAACCCGGGCAAGGCCACATTTTCAAAAGGGTTCGCATTTAGCCCGGGTGAAACCCACCCGGCCGGGTAGATTCAACTCGGGCAAGACAACATTTCTATGACATTCGTAATTTGGCCGGGTGGGATGCCCGGGTGGAACCCACCCGGCCGGTGACATTATTCTCGGGGGTTTTTGGCCATTTTCTTCATTTTTGAGGGACCAACTTGCAATTTTGGCACCCAAACCCTACCCCAACACTATATAAACCCTTTTTCTTGAAATCCAAGAAACTTTTTTCTCCCAATTCTTCAATTCCCACACATAGTAACACACAATTCAAGGTGTTTTGACCATATCTCTCTCAATTCTCCATCAATTCAAGCAAGAGAGGATGCAATAGCTTGCAAATTTCATCTCCTACCACATTCTAGACTAAGCTTCCTTGTTCTCTTTCTTTTTATTTAGTTTTTACATTTGGATTTTGTATTTTCATTATGCTAGTTGTTGGCTAAACATTTTTGGTTCTAAGGCATTGTAAATACTTGGATTGAAGTTTATGATTAATTTCTTGCTTTAATTGGTGTTTGTCTCTTATTTGTATGCTTAATTATTTCTTGGAAGCATGTTGTTATTGACCATGATGATTTGCTTAATTCATTGTTAATTAGGATAATATTGAAAGATTTATTCTATTAATCGTATGCAAGCATGCAACCCGATATTATTATGATCTCGAGAGAGAATTAATTATCGGAGAGGGAATTGAATGATCTTAAGAGCTATTTTAGGTGGTGTAACGTTTGTGATGTAGAGATACGAGCTTATGTTGCATGCGCTTTTGGATTAGTTGTATCGAGAGATCGATTAATTCTTCTTGTGTGATCACCCTATATGAATACAACCTTAATAGCCATTTAAACGAGTTAAAATTCATAAACGGATATCTAAGTGTCACAATTGCCTTGCAACCCACCTTCTCTCGTTGAGTTTTCATTCGTTTTACTTTCGTTTCTTGATTTGCATGGTATTCGATCGATTTCTTTACATTACTCTTTATTTTTTATTTGTGACAACTTGGTAGGTAATTTAGGGTAATTCACCACTTTCAATTTATCGATCACGTCTAAATAGAACTACGTTAACAAACTACATTTTTACGCTATACCTCCCTGTGGGATCGACCTCGTGCTTATCACGCTACGATAGGCGCCGTACACTTGCGGTTGTTTATTTTAGTGTTGTATAACACGTGAATCAACAAGTAAAGACAAAGGTTCACTAAGAACTACGAGGATAAACAAATTAGGGAAAGAATCGTCGAAACAAGTCTCATTAAAGAAAAAGGAACAACATCAGAAGTGAAAAGCCACACCGAGAAGTACATATAAGGAGATGGAGTAGAAACTAAACCAAGCCACCAACAAAAACAATAGCAATCAGGCTAAAAAATAACAAATTAGAACAAAGCATACAAAAATAGAAAGAGAAAAGGGCAACAAATCGATCTACTGCTTCAGGTGGAATTTTCATGATTTTAGTGCACACTCTTAACATAATTTTCTTATGATTTCATTTTTGGTTAACTGCACTTGATAGAGAGAAAGATGGTGTTTGTAGAAAAAATGATTATTTTGAATGCAAAAACACTCACCTAAATTTTAGTGAAGTTAAAGAAGAAAGAAATTAAAATTGAGAGCAAAACTAGTAAAAAAACAGATGAAAATTATTTGGGCCAACAATTAAATTGTTTGACCCATTTAATTAAGGGTTTGACTATTTACACCTCAATTTCGAAGAGATGCAACCCCCGATTTATACACTCCCACAAAATTTGGATCACCCCCCTTAATTGTCATAAATACCCTTCCCTCCATATAAATCCCCATTACTACCCACAACCCCCGACCAAAACCTAATTTCCAACATCAAACCTTAATTTCTTCTTCATCCTCATCCCTCCCCCAAACACCTCAACCACCCGTCGCCGCCGTCCACGCCGGCACCTGCCCCCGTCGCCGCCCTCGCAGCGCCCACCCTCGTTGCCGCCATTTCTGTAAAAAAATTTTTTTGCAGCGACCGCCCTCTCTCTCTCTCTTCACCGGTGCGCCCCCCTCCCTCGGCCGTCGCGCTCCCATTTCTGTACAAAAAAAAAACACTTCTCAGCGGCCGCGCGACCGCCCCCTTTCTCTTCTCTCCCTCTCTTAATCGGCGCACCCCCCACCCAGGTTTGTCCGCCCCGTTTGTTAGGGTTTTCTACTTTTGCAGAAACCCTTTTTTTTTTTCAACTATGTAATGTCGACCAAATATACTCTGGTCGAAAAATTGTTGTCGACGAGAGTGTATTTGGTCGACATTACATGGTCGAATTTTTTTAAAAAATAATTTTTTATTTTTTTTCGAGCAATCGTTTTCGACCATATACACTCCCGTCGACAAATTGTGATTTATAAATAAAATTGTGATTTTTTAAAGTATATTTTAAAATTTCTGTATTTTTTCTGGTTTGATGGTCGCCGAAAATGGTGTCGACGCCAGTCGAAAAGTAGTGATTTAGGGGGAAAGTCAAAGAAATGACAATAGGGGAGGTGTGTTCAGTAGGGATGGTGCATCTAGTATGCTGTATTTCAATGAAGGATATTTTTAATCCTATTATTTTATTAATAAACTGATTGAGAGAGTGCATCTCTACGAAATGGAGGTGCATATAGTCAAATCCCCCCAAAAAATTGAAACACATAGCTGGCCCGAGAAGCCATCCGTGAAAAATCAATTTATAAGGCCCAATTGGAAGTTCAAGCGCAGGAATTGAAAACAAAGCAACCGCAATTCTTGGCTTTGCAATTGGAAAATTGAACAAAGTCGCTGGTTTGCATTATTAGAAGAGTTGCTGTTTTAAGATAGCAATTAAAGGAAAACAATTTAGCAACTTTTGGACTTGAGCATAGAAACAAAAAAAAGGGGCAGATATTTTTGAGGGAAAGGAGACGGCAGATTGGGGAACAACTACAGCAGCCGATATTTACCAAAACTTGCCCGTAGTGAAAAGGGTTCTTCATTTGGAGTTTAAAATGGTGAATTAGCTCGGGATTTTCCCACTTCATCACCTACACTAGATTAAATCATTCTTTTCTTTATCTTTTAATTCAGTTTATCATTTTATTTTGTACTACCGTCACATATTTGATGACCCATTTTATCATTTTGGGTGTTTTTACTTGATGACACGTTACCTAAAATAGCAAAAACACTTTTAAAGAATCTCCTTAAAATATCACAATATTACAACAAATATCATTACTTTATTACACTAAAAAGTACTCTCTCCGTCCCGGGGAAAGCTCCCCATGAGCTCCGGGCATGGAGGTTAAGAAATACTAATATAATAAGTAGATGTATTAGAGGTGATTTGATTGAGAGAGAGAAGAATATAATGAAATGTGAGAGGGAATGGTTACCAAAAAAAGAATGAGTAGCTTTCATTAGGACGGACGAAAAATGAAAGTTGGGTAGCTTTCACTAGGACGGAGGGAGTAACTTTATTAGCTATTTATAAAGTTGAAAAGTTTTTACTACCCTCACTTTATCTTACATAATAGTAATAAACAATTCATTCATTAAACCCGTGCCCAATTGATTTGGGTCATCAAGTATGGGACGGAGGGAGTAATAGTTTAGATAATGTTGGTATTTAGCTAAAACACTTTTGGTTTGAGGGCTATGTTAACACTTTGGAGGATATTTATAAATTAATTTCTTGTTTATTTAGTGTTTGTGTTGTCTATTTCTATTTGAATGCTTAATTTTCATTGCATGACATATTGTCAATGACTATGATAATATGTTTTATTTATTGTTAATTGAAATTGGATTGAGAAATATTAAAAGAAATTTGGTATTAAGGAAAATATTGTATAAAGTCAATATTGTTGTATTTTTAGATTAGACTCGTTGATTTATTCTCTTTAATTTGATTTCCCATAATTGTGGAGATTTTGTTGTAATCCCCAAGTATATATTAGTGGAATTCTCTAATCACCAATTAAGGGTGATCTCATATCATTCTCATATTGTATTAGCCTAATACACTGAAACCCTTCTCTTCCCCTCCCTATTTTTTCAAACCCTAATTTCTCTTCTGCCACTTTTCTTCTCTTCGTTCTTCTTCTGTCCGCGATCTATACTCGCCGCCATCTATCCTCATGGCCACTTCAACCGCTCCGGCTGTTGCCTCCACCACCGCCATGATTCACATTGTCCCTATTAAATTGTCCTTCTCCACGTATCTTATTTGGAAGTGCCAATTTCTCTCAATGGCTGCCACTTATGAGTTGCTTGATATCATAAACGGCACCTTTGTTGCACCGTCGAAGAGTACCACTAATGCTTCCGATACTGAAGCTTCCAATCCTGCTTATGCCACGTGGACCCTTCGCGACCAGAAACTGCTCGGAGTCCTGTTCGCAACCCTCGAGCCTGAGGCCATGGCGGAGGTTCTGGACTGCAAGACGTCTCACACGACCTGGATCGCCCTTGAGTCCGTTTTTGCAAATGCCTCCACCGCTCGTGCTAATCAACTCCGGGAGCAATTACTCTCACTGCGCTGTGAGTCCCTCTCTGTTTTTTATTATGGCAAGAATTTTAAATCTTTGTGTGATAAGTTATCTGCTATAGGGAAGCCTGTTGATGAGGGAGATAAGAGCCATTGGTTCCTTCGGGGTCTCGGTTCGTTGTTTGCCAATTTCGCGGATACTCGGATGGTTATGTCACCTGTCCCTCCTTTCCGCGACATCCTGCATCAAGCTATCCAATTTGACCTCATGACTAAGGCCATGGAAGGGGCGCAACCTTCTCAGGCTGCCTTCGTTGCATCTGGTTCCAACGGTAATGGCTCGGGCAACTCTAGAAACTCACGCCAGCAACACTATTCCGACAACAATCGCAACTACTCCGGTAACAACCGCAACCAGAATGGTGCTGGTCGTGGGGGTCGCAGGCCACCTCGTTGTCAATTGTGTCGGGGGGAGCACTACGCCGACAAGTATCCCCAATACATTACTCTTCAGTCCCGTGCTTCCAACAACCATTCTTGGACTCCAGATCCTTCGGCCCATCTTGCCTAGGCCTTCCGTGCCACTTGCAACGCCACAGATGCTAATTCGACTCCTGATTGGTATGTGGATTCTGGAGTTTCTGCCCATATAATGTCTCAACCGTCTGCTCTTGATTCGTTTGCACCCTATGCTGGTAATGGTTCAGTCGTAGTTGTTAATGGAAATTCTCTTTCGATTTCACATATTGGTTCTGCTCGTCTTTCTCCTAATGTTAATTTACTAGATGTGTTGGTGGTTCCTCATATTACTAAGAACCTGCTATCCATTAGCAAGTTGACGTCGAATTATAATGTTGATGTTGTGTTTTATGACAAAAATTTTGCCATTCAGAATCGGGTGACAAAAGTAGTTCTGGCTCAGGGCAGATATGAACAAGGTCTTTACATTTTGGAGAGGGGTAGCTCGGCTTTGGTTGCTGCGTTGAGATCCAAAGATTTACGAGCTAGTTTTGAATTATGGCACTTACGCCTTGGACATGTGTCTTTTTCTACTATTTCTTTGCTAAATAAATTGGGATATTTATATGTAACGTCTTTGTTACCAAAACCTTCTATTTGTTCGCCCTGCCAGTTGGCCAAGAGCAAGAAATCACCATTTTCTTTAAATGATAAACGTGCTGATAATATCTTTGATTTGGTGCATTGTGATTTGTGGGGTCCTGCTCCGATTACTTCATCTGTTGGTTATCGATATTATGCTGTCTTTGTTGACGATTATTCTCGTTTCTCGTGGTTATATCCTATGCGTGCGAAGTCTGAGTTTTGTGATGCGTTTTTGCGCTTTCATACCTTTGCTTGTAATCAATTCTCGACAACTATGAAGGTTTTCAGTCTGATGGTGGAACTGAGTTTGTGAACACTCGTGTAAATTCCTTCATGACTGAGCATGACATTCTTCATCGCATCTCTTGCCCACATACTCCACAGCAAAATGGACGGGCTGAACGTAAGCATAGACATATTACTGAAACTGGACTCTCTATGCTCTTTCATGCCTTTGCCCCAGCTTCACTATGGTTTTATGCGTTTGCCACATCAGTGTATGTCATAAATTGACTCCCCTCTTCTGTTTTGGATAACAAATCGCCTTATGAGTTGCTTTTTCACTCTGCACCTAATTATGCTATATTCAAGACGTTTGGTTGTAGGGTTTTCCCTTATCTTCGAAATTATGCAGCCAACAAGTTGTCCCCACGCAATCGACCTTGAATTTTTTTGGGATACAGGAGTGCACGCAAAGGATTTAGGTGTTACGATCCTGTTTCCGCTAAGGCGTTCATCTCTCATCATGCTCAGTTTGACGAACACTTATTTCCTTTTTCAGGAAATTATTCATCCACTGCTACTGATTTCAGCATCTCGGAATTTCTCGATAGTAGCTCGCCTACTACCTCGATCCCTTTTGCTTCGCCGCCATACCAGCCGCCGTCCTCGTGATGTTGTGTCGTCTTTGTCCTGAACCCGGCACATCCTCTTCCACTGCTGTACCGCCGCCACCTGTCCAGCACGTGCCACCACCTGTTGACGACCCACCTGTCGTCCAGCAGCCTATTCAGTCCCCGCCACCACAACCCTCTCATCCCATGATGACTCGGGCTAAGGCTGGAATTTTTAAGCCACGTTACCCAGTTGATATAATCTCCACGACTCTTCTCTCGGCGCTCGTTGCATCCTCTGAACCCAAGGGATTTAAGTCTGCCTCTAAATCTCCTCATTGGGTTGGTGCAATGCAAGAGGAGATCGATGCTCTAAGGCATAATTATACCTGGGATTTGGTGCCTCGACCACCTAATGTTAATATTGTCGGTTCCAAGTGGGTGTTTCGAACCAAGTTTCGCTCAGATGGCTCCGTTGAACGACATAAGGCCCGACTTATAGCTCAAGGGTTTACTCAAGTCCCGGGTTCGGACTTTCACCATACGTTCAACCCGGTCGTCAAGGCTGCAACGGTGCAAGTTATTCTTGCATTATCAGTTTATCACAAATGGCCTCTTCATCAGCTGGACGTGAAGAATGCTTTTTTGAACGATGTGCTCGCTAAATTTGTTTTCATGGCTCAGCCCCCGGGGTTTGTTGACTCTCGATACCTTGATCATGTGTGTCATTTGAAGAAAGCTCTGTATGGCCTTCGCTAAGCTCCATTAGCTTGGTATCAACGTTTCAACTTTACTTGCTATCGTTGGGTTTTCTTTAGTCGAAGTCTGATTCATCATTATTCTTCCTTACTAGAGGTACATCCATAATATATCTTCTTCTTTATGTTGATGATATTATTATCACAGGAAATAATTCAGATTTGCTCAAGAGTTTTATTGCTCGTACTCACTCCGAGTTTGCCATCAAAGATCTCGGCAAATTGAATTACTTCTTGGGTCTCGAGATTTCTTATACGCCCACTGGCCTATTTGTGGGGCAAGCGAAGTATGCCCATGATATCTTATCCTGTGCTGACATGCTTGATTGTAAACCCATTGCCACTCCTTTGCAAGTTGGTGACTCCTTGGTTAGCACAGGTGATCCTTTTTCGGATCTAACATTGTACCGCTCTTTGGTGGGAGCTTTACAGTATCTTACTATCACTCGTCCGGACCTCTCCTATGTTGTTAATTCTGTGAGTCAATTCTTCCATTCTCCTACGGATGATCATTTCTCTACAATTAAAAGGATTCTTCATTACGTGAAATGCACTGTTAATTTTGACCTATCTTTCACTCATCGTCCAGACAGGTCTATTGTCGGTTATTCTGATGCAGACTGGACTAGTTGTGTTGAGACGCGTCGTTCCACTTATGGTTATTCCATTTTTTTGGGGGGAAATCTTGTTTCTTGGAGTGCAAATAAACAACCCACTGTTGCCCGCTTTAGTTGTAAGTCTGAGCATCGGGCTTTGGCTAATTCCGCCTCAGAAGTTGTTTGGCTCACCAACTTGCTTCGTGAACTTCATCAACTTCCTCCAGATCAGCCAGTCCTTCTGTGTGACAACCGCAGCGCTCTCTTCCTTAGCCAAAATCATTTTGCTCATAAACGTGTCAAGCATATCGACATCGATAACCATTTCGTTCGTGAGCTTGTATCTGCTGGTCGGTTGCACACTCAATATGTTCCCACACATCTTTAGTTAGCTGACATTTTTACCAAGAGTCTTCCACGTCCATCTTTTGAATTTTTACGCTCCAAGCTTTGCGTTTGTCTTCATCCCACGCAATGCTTGACGGGGGTATTTGTCACGACCACAATTACTAATATAAACCTAATATGAATTTAAAAGTAATACAACCTGTAAACCTAAAAAAAAAAAATTTTTTTTTTCAACATCATCTCACACCCAACAACCACCTGTTTGCATTCATTTATTCCCAAATACCAATTATACCAACAAAACGTAACACTTTTAAATCGATAAACTCATATGTCCTAAATTATACAATATCATACTTATTCAAAAGAAACACAATATATAACAAAATGAAGCATAATAAGTCACGGTCCTGCCCAACAGGTCGTCATCTATGTACACAACCACTCAAAACCTTGTAGGACTCCACAACTTGTCCAGTAGGATCACAGGGTCACTGATCATCAAAGTTACCTACAATGCATAAACTACGTGAGATAAATCTCAGTAAGCAGAAATTATGCATGATAATATGATCCTGTAAATAACCTTCACGTATACTTTGTTTCGAAACCACCTAGATCACTTTCTAACACTCGCCTAATTCAATTTCTAACACTTGCCTAATTCAATTTCTAACACTCGCCTAAATCAATTTCTAACACTCGCCTAATTCAATTTCTAACACTCGCCTAAATCAATTTCTAACACTCGCCTAATTCAATTTCTAGCACTCGCCTAATTCAATTTCTAACACTCGCCTAGTTCAATTTCTAATCAACTGCTGGGAACCCCAGACTTACCAATATACACTGGCATAAGCTCAGTATACAGACCATCACATGGCCAATATAAATATAACCCGAATTTACAACTTTATTCCTTTGCGGCTAAAACACATCATTTACTTTCATGGTAAATGCAATGTAACATAAGATATCTCACATTATTACATATCGTTGAACTCACAGGTTCAATTCACAATAACTATTGAATTCACAGATTCAACTCAAAATAATCACGAAGCTCAAAAGATCATTTAAAACTCAAATTTCTTAATTAAAGAATACTCACATATCACCAATCAACACAATTAATTTAAAATATACTATGTTTATGCATTGTAGTTGTAAATGAATTTCTACTTACCTGGAATTCTTGAAGATTGTGGCTCTCAACACCTCTAAGACATTGTTTGGGCTCTCTCCATATTAAATCTAAAGAGATTTTTCTCCCTTTAACATATAACCGTGAAACATGCTAAATTGCTAATCCGTTTATCACAATTTGCTTAGTTAAGCATCCTCTTCTACTCGTCTCTCTCTCTCTCCCCGACCGAAGCTCTAGCTGTGGCCCTGTGTGTATACGAGTTATGCCTTGAAGGCTTTACATATTCCCACCGCCTCATCATAGCTTCTAAGATAAGCTTTCCCTTTATTTTCATTTTATTTAATATCAACTAAAATATATTATTTTTATTATGTTTAGGGTGGACTTAGCGAAACATGTACAATATGTAATAGTAGTATATAAAAGAGGTATGTACATATGCGCACAATCAAACCCACTAGTAATTATATGTATTCTATCAACAATCAACAACTCTACATATATATAGCTTCCACGTGTGTGTGCATATATATATATATATATAATTGCAATTTAACTAATTTTAATGGATTTATCTATTAATAAGGTTTTAAATTATTTAAGTAGTACAGGATTGTAAATGATCATTAGATAAGCTTCAAATAAATTAGATAAGCAGATATCCAATTATCACTAAATTATTTCAAAATTCACTTAAATTTTCATAAGTCAAATAAATTATAATAAGGTTCTCTCACTGCTAGTCACGTACCAGTATATAATAAATAATTATCAATATTTAAAAGAAATATTAAAGCAGAATATGATAATGTGAGATCACAAGCAACACATAAATATAATTAAACACATATAATGCACAAAGTATATTGATAAATGAGTAGTGTGAAGCGCGGGTATCACAGTATTAAGGGAAATATTGGTATTAAGGGAAATATTGTATAAAGTCAATATTGTTGTATTTTTAGATTAGACTCGTTGATTTATTTTCTTTGATTTAATTTCCCATTATTGTGGAGATCTTGTTGTAATCCCCAAGTAATCCCCAAGATCTTGTTGTAATCCCCAAGTATATATTAGTGGAATTCTCTAATCACCAATTAAGGGTGATCTCATATCATTCTCACAAGAAATCCAATTTATTGTTAACTCGAGAGAGGATCAACTATTGAAAGGGTATTTGATGATCTTAGGAGTCTTTTTGAGTTATATTATGCATGCTAGGTAGAGATACTAGTTTGTATAATATTTCTCTTGGATTATTGGATTGAAAATATTTTTAATTCATTATTTAGTGATCAACCCTATAAGAACAAACACAACACCACTTAAATATATGCTTTTAATCATAAATTGACCTCTTAGTGTGACATATGCTTTGGAACCTACATTCTCTTAATTAAGTCTAATCCACATTTCCTTTATTTTTGTGATTTCTATGAATTGTTTGATCCTGTTTCCACTAAGGTGTTCATCTCTCGTCATGCTCAGTTTGACGAACAATTGTTTCCTTTTTCAGAAAATTCTTCATCCACTGCTACTGATTTCAGCATCTCGGAATTTCTCAATAGTAGCTCGCCTACTACCTCAATCCCTTTTGCTTCGCAGCCATACCAGTCGCCGTCCTCGTCGGTGTCGTGTCGTCTTTATCCTGAACCCGACACATCCTCTTCCACTGTTGTACCGCCGCCACCTGTACATCACGTGCCACCACCTATTGACGACCCACCTGTCATCGAGCACCTTTTCAGTCCCCGCCACCACAGTCCTCTCATCCCATGACGACTCGGGCTAAGACTGGAATTTTTAAGCCACGCTACCCAGTTGATATAGCCTCCACGGCTCTTCTCTTGGCGCTCGTTGCATCCTCTGAACCCAAGAGATTTAAGTCTGCCTCTAAATCTCCTCATTGGGTTGGTGCAATGCAAGAGGAGATCGATGCTCTCAAGCATAATTGTACCTGGGATTTGGTGCCTCGGCCACCCAATGCTAATATTTTTGGTTCCAAGTGGGTGTTTCGAACCAAGTTTCGCTCAAATGGCTCTGTTGAACGAAATAAGGCCCGACTTGTCGCTCAAGGGTTTACTCAAGTCTCGGGTTCGGACTTTCACCATACGTTCAGCCTGGTCGTCAAGGCTGCAACGGTGCGAGTTATTCTTGCATTATCAGTTCATATCAAATGGCCTCTTCATCAGCTAGACGTGAAGAAGGCCTTTTTGAACGGCGTGCTCGCTAAACCTGTTTTCATGGCTCAGCCCCCGGGGTTTGTTGACTCTTGGTACCCTGATCATGTGTGTCGATTGAGGAAAGCTCTATATGGTCTTCGCCAAGCTCCATTAGCATGGTATCAACGTTTCAGCTCTTACTTGCTGTAATTGGGTTTTCTTCAATCGAAGTCTGATTCACCCTTATTCTTCCTTACTCGAGGTACATCCTTAATATATCTTCTTCTTTATGTTGATGATATTATTATCACAGGAAATAATTCGGATTTGCTCACGCGTTTCATTGCTCGTACTCACTCCGAGTTTGCCATCAAAGATCTCAACAAATTGAATTACTTCTTGGGTCTCGAAATTTCTTACACGCCTACTGGCCTATTTGTCGCTTGCCCATGATATCTTATCCCGTGCTGACATGCTTGATTGTAAACCCATTGTCACTCATTTGCAAGCTGGTGACTCCTTGGTTAGCACGGGTGATCCTTTTTCGGATCCAACATTGTACTACTCTTTGGTGGGAGCTTTACAGTATCTTACTATCACTCGTCCGGACCTCTCGTATGCTGTTAATTTTGTGAGTCAGTTACTCCATTCTCCTATTGATGATCACTTCTCTACAGTTAGAGGATTCTTCGTTACGTAAAGGGTACTGTTAATTTTGGCCTATCTTTCACTCATCGTTTGGACAAGTCTATTGTTGGTTATTTTGATGCACATTGGGCCCGTTGTGTTGAGACGCGTCGTTCCACTTATGGTTATTCCATTTTTTTGGGTGAAAATCTTGTTTCTTCGAGTGCAAAGAAACAACCCACTGTTGCCCGCTCTAGTTGTGAGTCTGAGTATCGGGCTTTGGCTAATTCTGCCTCTGAAGTTGTTTGGCTCATCAACTTGCTTCGTGAACTTCATCAACTTCCTCCAGATCAGCCAGTCCTTCTGTGTGACAACCGCAGTGCTCTCTTCCTTAGCCAAAATCATGTTGCTCATAAACGTGCCAAGCATATCGACATCGATAACCATTTCGTTCGTGAGCTTGTATCTGCTGGTCGGTTGCACACTCAATATGTTCCCACACATCTTTAGTTAGCTGACATTTTTACCAAGAGTCTTCCACGTCCATCTTTTGAATTTTTACGCTCCAAGCTTTGTGTTTGTCTTCATCCCACACAATGCTTGACGGGGGGTATTAAGGGAAATATTGGTATTAAGGGAAATATTGTATAAAGTCAATATTGTTGTATTTTTAGATTAGACTCGTTGATTTATTCTCTTTGATTTGATTTCCCATTATTGTGGAGATCTTGTTGTAATCCCCAAGTAATCCCCAAGATCTTGGTGTAATCCCCAAGTATATATTAGTGGAATTCTCTAATCACCAATTAAGGGTGATCTCATATCATTCTCACAAGAAATCCAATTTATTGTGAACTCGAGAGAGGATCAACTATTGAAAGGGTATTTGATGATCTTACGAGTCTTTTTGAGTTATATTATGCATGCTAGGTAGAGATACTAGTTTGTATAATATTTCTCTTGGATTAATTGGATTGAAAATATTTTTAATTCATTATTTAGTGATCAACCCTATAAGAACAAACACAACACCACTTAAATATATGCTTTTAATCATAAATTGACCTCTTAGTGTGACATATGCTTTGGAACCTACATTCTCTTAATTAAGTCTAATCCACATTTCCTTTATTTTTGTGATTTCTATGAATTGTTTGATCCTGTTTCCGCTAAGGTGTTCATCTCTCGTCATGCTTAGTTTGATGAACAATTGTTTCCTTTTTCAGAAAATTCTTCATCCACTGCTACTGATTTCAGCATCTCGGAATTTCTCAATAGTAGCTCGCCTACTACCTCGATCCCTTTTGCTTCGCAGCCATACCAGTCGCCGTCCTCGTCGGTGTCGTGTCGTCTTTATCCTGAACCCGACACATCCTCTTCCACTGTTGTACCGCCGCCACCTATACAGCACGTGCCACCACCTATTGACGATTCACCTGTCATCGAGCAGCCTGTTCAGTCCCCGCCACCACAGACCTCTCATCCCATGACGACTCGGGCTAAGGATGGAATTTTTAAGCCACGCTACCCAGTTGATATAGCCTCCACGACTCTTCTCTTGGCGCTCGTTGCATCCTCTGAACCCAAGAGATTTAAGTCTGCCTCTAAATCTCCTCATTGGGTTGGTGCAATGCAAGAGGAGATCGATGCTCTCAAGCATAATTGTACCTGGGATTTGGTGCCTCGGCCCCCCAATGCTAATATTGTTGGTTCCAAGTGGGTGTTTCGAACCAAGTTTCGCTCAAATGGCTCTGTTGAACGACATAAGGCCCGACTTGTCGCTCAAGGGTTTACTCAAGTCTCGGGTTCGGACTATCACCATACGTTCAGCCTGGTCGTCAAGGCTGCAACAGTGCGAGTTATTCTTGCATTATCAGTTCATATCAAATGGCCTCTTCATCAACTAGACGTGAAGAAGGCCTTTTTGAACGACATGCTCGCTAAACCTGTTTTCATGGCTCAGCCCCCGGGGTTTGTTGACTCTCGGTACCCTGATCATGTGTGTCGATTGAGGAAAGCTCTATATGGTCTTCGCCAAGCTCCATTAGCTTGGGATCAACGTTTCAGCTCTTACTTGCTGTAATTGGGTTTTCTTCAGTCGAAGTCTGATTCACCCTTATTCTTCCTTACTCGAGGTACATCCTTAATATATCTTCTTCTTTATGTTGATGATATTATTATCACAGGAAATAATTCAGATTTGCTCACGCGTTTCATTGCTCGTACTCACTCCGAGTTTGCCATCAAAGATCTCAGCAAATTGAATTACTTCTTGGGTCTCGAAATTTCTTACACGCCTACTGGCCTATTTGTCGCTTGCCCATGATATATTATCCCGTGCTGACATGCTTGATTGTAAACCCATTGTCACTCCTTTACAAGCTGGTGACTCCTTGGTTAGCACGGGTGATCCTTTTTCGGATCCAACATTGTACTGCTCTTTGGTGGGAGCTTTACAGTATCTTACTATCACTCGTCCGGACCTCTCGTATGCTGTTAATTTTTTGAGTCAGTTCCTCCATTCTCCTACTGATGATCACTTCTCTACAGTTAGAGGATTCTTCGTTACGTAAAGGGTACTGTTAATTTTGGCCTATCTTTCACTCATCATTCGGACAGGTCTATTGTTGGTTATTCTGATGCACATTGGGCCCATTGTGTTGAGACGCGTCGTTCCACTTATGGTTATTCCATTTTTTTGGGTGAAAATCTTGTTTCTTGGAGTGCAAAGAAACAACCCACTGTTGCCCGCTCTAGTTGTGAGTCTGAGTATCGGGCTTTGGCTAATTCTGCCTCTGAAGTTGTTTGGCTCATCAACTTGCTTCGTGAACTTCATCAACTTCCTCCAAATCAGCCAGTCCTTCTGTGTGACAACCGCAGTGCTCTCTTCCTTAGCCAAAATCATGTTCCTCATAAACGTGTCAAGCATATCGACATCGATAACCATTTCGTTCGTGAGCTTGTATCTGCTGGTCGGTTGCACACTTAATATGTTCCCACATATCTTTAGTTAGCTGACATTTTTACCAAGAGTCTTCCACGTCCATCTTTTGAATTTTTACGCTCCAAGCTTTGTGTTTGTCTTCATCCCACACAATGTTTGACGGGGGGTATTAAGGGAAATATTGGTATTAAGGGAAATATTGTATAAAGTCAATATTGTTGTATT
The DNA here is from genome assembly GCA_963675135.1 of Galeopsis tetrahit. Lineage (NCBI taxonomy): Eukaryota > Viridiplantae > Streptophyta > Magnoliopsida > Lamiales > Lamiaceae > Galeopsis > Galeopsis tetrahit. The sequence goes on from OY776127.1 coordinate 56,759,903, forward strand.
TTTAGATTAGACTCGTTGATTTATTCTCTTTGATTTGATTTCCCATTATTGTGGAGATCTTGTTGTAATCCCCAAGTAATCCCCAAGATCTTGGTGTAATCCCCAAGTATACATTAGTGGAATTCTGTAATCACCAATTAAGGGTGATCTCATATCATTCTCACAAGAAATCCAATTTATTGTTAACTCGAGAGAGGATCAATTATTGAAAGGGTATTTGATGATCTTACGAGTCTTTTTTAGTTATATTATGCATGCTAGGTAGATTTACTAGTTTGTATAATATTTCTCTTGGATTAATTGGATTGAAAAATATTTTTAATTCATTATTTAGTGATCAACCCTATAAGAACAAACACAACACCACTTAATTATATGTTTTTAATCATAAATTGACCTCTTAGTGTGACATATGCTTTGGAACCTACATTATCTTAATTAAGTCTAATCCACATTTCCTTTATTTTTGTGATTTGCATGAATTGTTTGATCTATTTTATCTATTACTCATTTATTGCTTACTTGTGACAACTTTGGTAGACAATTAGGGGTAATTGAACACTTAAATTTGTTATCACGTCTATTTAGAATTCGATCAACAAACTCCATTTTTACACTCCTCCTCCTTGTAGGATCGACTTGTACTTACCACGCTACGATATACACTGTACACTTGTGGTTGTGTATTTTAGTGTTGTAAATACGTGAACATCTACCAATCGACCTTCGAAAGAACGAGGTATTTTAGAGAGATCGAACTAGTTGGCCCGAACTACCACGCCTATGAAGAAATTGTGGCTACGACGGTAGTGATAGCATAGACGGTGGAACGACGATATGTCTGTTATTCGAACGGAGCCTTAACGAGACTCGGCCCGGCTCGGCTCGACTCGTTAAGGCTCGACTTGTGTAGTATAATGAGTCGAGCTCGTTAGATACTCGATTTACTAATGAGCTGACTCGATAGGCTCGTTAACGAGTCAAACTCATTTTTAGCTCATCCGTGTTATCGATCCGAACTCAACTCGATAAGAGTTCAAGTCGAGCTCGAATTTCAAGTACTCGACTCGACTTGAATAAATAGCTTTAGACGATGGTGCGACGACGACAAATCTAGAAATAAGAGAGACACTGATGCTTACGACAAATAAATTGGGGAAGAGGGGAGAGTAGTGATAGTGTGTGAGGAAGAAGGTGGTGTGTGGAGGAAGATTAGAAAAAAATTGTAAAGAGAATTTTTATTTTGGAAACGACAAAATTTTATTGATGCGTATCAGGAATACCCCAGCAAATACATCGTCAACTTACATTAAAAATAAACAATCACACAAATAAAACAAGATCTAACTCAAGCACAACATAGGTTCCCTAGTCCACTCCTCAAAAGAAATCCATTGTTGAATCAATTTATGTACCTTGAACCATTTGAAGGTAGCTATTTTAATATTTTCCTCAATCCTCTTGTCGTTGGGCTGCTCCCCTTTGAACGTCGCTTCATTCCTACAAAGCCAAATGTTTCAAATAGTTCCGCGCCAGATGCTATTCCAAATGCGTTCCTTGCTTTTGTCCATAATTTCCTTGTGCCTCTTAAAGTGAGACAATCTTGAATAGCCTTGTTAAGCAGGTTTGCCAAACCAATCATAAATCCTCCCCACACCCGTTTGGAGAGCGGACAGGAGTGGGTTAATAACCCTGCTGCATGTTTGATTTCTTAAGGATTACACAGCAAGCTGTAGTGCTGGGTATTCATTCCTCTCTGTAAACTCTTGCCTCTTTTGGGTATTGCTTGTGCCCAAGTTTTAATATATTTGATGTGGCTTAAATATGTCGTTCCTTAGAATAACAACGCGTGGACGAAGGATGCATTAAACCCGTTCGCTACAAAGGATGAATCGGAGGAGAGATTAAGAAAAGATTAGTACACCCCTGAGTGTCAAGAAAGGGATTAAGCCCAAACACGGAGTTGGGGCCATATCCTTAAGTTTACTATTCGCGGCCCATATTACTGGCCCAGATGTCCTTGGGTTAAGTATTCCCAGCCCAGAAAAGGAGATCCAGTCTTAGCAGGAAAAACCATTCTCCCTCTCTCCCACAAAATCGGTCAGGTATAAAGGCAGGTTAGTTTTACCATTTTGACTACATTTTACTAAGAATACACACACACTTTTCGTTCTACACAAAAAATACTGAAAAACCAGAGAGAAACTTACGATTACTTGCGAGAATTTCCCTCGATTCTTAGGGAAATTCCTCCTTAATTCTTCCGAGAAAGACTTCTGACTTGACCGTCGGAGATTCCACGCTGGAATCCCCTCTGACGTGTTTTTGTAGGTCTTTCGGGAGCTCCAAGGAAGATCACTCGTAAGAAAGCTTAAGGAAAAGTGACGATTTACGCCCACAACCGTCGTAATCCAAATAGGGAGATAAGGTATCCTACCTCGTTACTTTTTGACTCAACAACTGACACCGTCTTTGGGAACTTTTCGAGCTAAGAAGTGAGAAAGTTTCATACAAAATGGGCGGAGAACAGGATCTGATGAAGCAGACTAAGGAAAAGGGAGATACTACCTCTCATTTCCCTCCGCCTCCTCCGGGTTTTACCTCAAACAAGAACCTAGGGAAACAACCCTCAACCACAGTACTGGATGATAACCCTCTTGCACCTGAGGGAAATACAACCGGTATCTCTAGAGCCTCCGGAAGTGGGATCCATAAGGATACACCTCCTTCCAACACCCAGCCTGGGCTCCTCACTATTTCTCAGGACCAGCTAAATGCTATGATAGCCCAGGTTGTGGAGAAAATGATTGCTTCTCGAGGAGTCCATACTTTTGGCGCTGCTCCGCCAGGGAATGAAAATACGAAGCAGAAAAACCCAGAGCACGTGATTGAATCCTCTCTAGCCCCTTCCAGAAACGAGGGGGTCCCTCGAGATCAGGAAGATAAAGTACCCTCTCAAGCTGAGAGGAGTGTTCCCAACAGAACCACAGGAGGAACACGAAAGTAATCCCTAAAAGGACTTTGGATATGGAGATTGGAGAAAGTACGGATGGCACTTATCAAGGAGCAGTCAGCGATCAAATACAAGCCCTTCGAATAGAAATGGAGGACATGAGGAAACAAATGGCTAACAGTTTAAGTAAATCTCCTTATATTACTGGTTACCAGTTTACTTCGAATATCTTGCAAGATGAATTACCTTCTAATTTCAAATCTTTGAATTTTGAATATGATGGTACAGCGGATCCCTACGAACACCTGGTGAGGTTTGAAAATGCCGCTCTGTTGCACCGCTATGGAGAGGGTGTCAAATGCAGGGTCTTCTTAACTACTCTATCTAAAGCTGCACAACAGTGGTTTACGCAATTGGGACCTGACACCATTCACTCTTGGTCAGAGTTTAGCAAACTGTTCTTGCATCAATTCGCTAGTGCTAGGAGACATCCTAGAGCTACCCTTACCCCGTTCAACATGAGACAGGGAGATAATGAAAGCCTTCGATATTTTCTGAAAAGATTCAATCAAGCGGCCCTGGAGGTACCTACTGCCTCTTCTGAAGTTAAGATCAATGCCCTTACCAACGGGTGGAAGGATGGAGACCTTTTCACCTCCCTAGCCAAGAAACCAGACCTTTGATGAATTATTAAGGAGAGCCGAAAAATACCTCACCCTAGAAGAAGTACGGAAGGCCAAATGCTCGGAAGTTAAACCGATGGGAGGAAATGAAGAACGAAGGAGAGAAATAATACCCAGGAGGCCCAGTCCAGAGAGATATAGAGGTTCGAGAAGGCCTGGGAACATAAAGGAAGAAGAAGCAACACGCTCAAGTCCTAGGGGAAGGTTCGAGAAATATACCCCTTTGAGAATAGAGCCAGCGGATGTTTTATAAGTAGCAGGGGATCACCCTAACATGAAATTCCCCTACTCCAGAAGCAGAGGTCCCTAGAATCCTAAATCTGATAAGTTTTGCCGGTTCCACAATGACTATGGACACGATACAAATCAGTGTTGGCACTTAAAGGATGAAATAGAAAGGATGATCCAAGCAGGCCATCTTAAAGAATTCACATTCAGGGACAGGCAGGGCCCTCGAGGGCAAAAGAGAAAGGATCCGAAGAGGAAGCTAGAGGAAAACAAGTGGGAACAGAAGAAGGATACGGAGGATCAACCCCCTCCTCCCCAGAAGAGGTGAACCATCCATATGATTATGGGGGGCCCCACCGATGGAGATTCCTTTAGACAAAGAAAACAAAGTGTTAGATCGTTGAAGGTGGAGCAGAATGTGGAACATCGAGAGATAGGGAAAATGACAGTGGTCCCTGACATCCATTTCGGACTAGAAGATATTGGAGTGCCCAGAGAAACTCATAATGATGCTTTAGTCATTACCACGGACATCGCAGGGTATGACGTGGCGCGAATCTTTGTAGATACGAGAAGCTCAGCAGACATCATGTTCTTGGAGTGCTTCAAAAAGATGGAGTTGAACATAAAGCTCAGGCTAGTGGAATCTGCTCTTTATGGATTCTCATGGGGTGCAATCCAACCCCTCGGTTCGGCATTATTGCAAGTAGGGCTAGAGACTTCCCCTCACCGACGAGTACAAGTGATAGAGTTTTTGATAGTAGACGTCCCATCCTCATATAATGTGGTGATGGGAAGACCAAACTTGGACATCTTCCAGGCAGTAATTTCCACCTTCCACATGAAAATGAAATTTCCCGCCTCGGGGGGAGTGGGAGAGATACGTGGAGATCAATATCAAGCAAGGAAGTGCTATGTAGAATCAGTGAAAATAGCAGACAAGGCTATGTTCCGAGGGTTGGAAAGGTTTAAGGGTGAAGACCCTGAGTTGAAAAAACAAATAGTAGGTGAATTGGCAGGGGAACAACCCAAAATCAAAGTAGATGAGGAACTGATGATATTGAGCTCTACGCAGGAAACGAAGGATTCATAACCAGAATTGGTACCCATATTGACCCTGAACTTAAAGAGAGAATGATAGCCACTCTTCGAAAGAATGCAGACATATTTGCTTTTGCCCCAGCGGATATGACGGGTATCCCTCCAGAGATAGCAGTACACCACCTCAATGTAGATCCCAGGGCGAAACCAGTAAAGCAAAAACTGAGAAAGTTTGGTAAAGAAAAGAATCTTATTTTGAAAGAAGAGAATGATAAATTGTTGAGCGCAGGACATGTAAAGAAGGTGCAGTTCCCTAAATGGCTCTCAAACGTAGTGTTGGTATCTAAAGGAGCCGGCAAATGGAGAATGTGCATTGACTTCAGGGATTTGAACAAAGCATGCCCCAAAGACCATTACCCCCTGCCTAGAATCGATCAATTGGTAGAAGCGACATCAGGATTCAAGTTGCTCAGCATGATGGACGCGTATCAGAGATACCATCAGATTCAATTGAATTCCCATAATATCCCGAATGTATGTTTTATTGCAACATGTGGTACCTTTGGTTATATACGCATGCCCTTCGAACTAATAAATGCATGAGGAACAGATTGGTAGGAACATGGAAATCTATGTGGATGATATGTTGGCTAAGAGCATTAAGGCAAAGGAACACATAAAAGATCTGGAGGAAATATTCCAGGTAGTCAGGAGTAATGGCATTAAGCTGAACCCAGCTAAATGCTCCTTTGGAGTAAGGTCAGGAAAATTCTTAGGGTACATGGTGACTTAGAGGGGAATAGAAGTCAACCCTGCAAAAGTGAAGGTCGTACTCGACATGCAGCCCCCTCGAAACTTGAAAGAGCTACACACCCTGAATGGGAGAATAGTAGCCCTGAGCAGATTCATAGCGAGATCGGCGGAGAAAAGTCATCATTTCTTCAGGACACTGAGGAAGGGGTCGAAATTTGAATGGGATGAGCACTGCCAAAGAGCCTTCGAAGAACTTAAGCTTCATCTGGAACAACTTCCAAAATTGACAAAACCCTCTCAGGGAGATATCTTACTCCTATATCTCTCAGTAGGGGAACATTATTTAAGTACAACCTTGATGAAGGAAGAGGGCTCCACACAACATCCCATATACTATGTGAGTAAGGTAATCCAAGGAGCATAGATCAGATACTCAGAGGTAGAAAAGGCAGCCCTGGCGGTGGTAGTGACGGCTAGGCGATTACGCCCTTATTTCTTGTTATATAAAATCATTGTGCGGACTAACTACCCTTTGAAGCAGGTGCTAGGAAGAGCGGAATTGTCAGGAAGGATGGTCAAGTGGGCCGTTGAATTGCAGGAATATGACGTGGATTATGAACCCAGGAGGGCTATCACGGCCCAAGTCCTAACGGATTTCATTAAAGAATCCACTAGAACAGAGGAGATGGAAGGCTGGAAAGTGTATGTCGATGGCTCCGCATCAGCACTTGGATGTGGGGCAGGGATAGTATTGGTGGACCCTGAAGGTCAGGAGATACAAGTTGTGGTTAAATTCTGATTTTCAACCTCTAATAACGGAGCAGAATATGAGGCCCTGATTAGAAGGGCTAACATGGCAGCGGAGCTGGGAGCGCAAAAGATTACTCTATATTCAGATTCGCAGCTGGTGGTGCAATAAGTAACAGGGGAATACCTTGCCAAAGATGAGAAGATGATTGCGTATTTGGAGCAAGTGAGGAATTTGAGGAATAAATTTCATGCCTTCAAAGTAATACAAATACCGAGGGAGGAAAACACGAAGGCAGATGGGTTGTCCAAGTTGACCAGCTCTACTGAGTTCGAGGATCAAGGAAATATAACCCTGTTAGTGGCGGATCGACTGGCGACCGAAGCATTAGTCGGGGAGATAAAGGAAAGAGACGACTGGAGAAAGAAGATATGGGAAGAATTGAATAAGGATCCCGCGACTTCAACATCCAGAGAAACCAAGGCTTTAAGGTTGAAATACTGTATCATTGGGGATCAGTTATACAAAAGATCCTTTACTCAGCCATACCTGAAATATCTCTCAAAGCAGTAGGCAGAATTTGTGATCAAGGATATTCATGGAGGTTGTGCGGCTAGTCATGAGGGTTATAAAACTATTGAGAAGAAGGTGTTCAGGGCAGGTTTTTACTGGCCTAGTGTGATGAGGGATGCTCGAGAATTTGTGAAGAAGTGTGATAAATGCCAGAAGAACGGACCATTGATACGTGTACCAGCGGAAGAAATGGGGGCCATGTATTCGCCCTGCCCCTTTGCAAAATGGGGAATAGATTTGGTAGGGCCCTTCCCTATGGCACCTAGAGGGAGGAAGTTCTAAATTGTGGCGGTGGATTACTTCAGCAAGTGGGTAGAGGTCGCACCGCTGGCCAAGATAGAGGAAGACAATGTAATTAATTTTCTTAGCAAGGCACATCTGTTGTAGGTTTGGAGTACCAATGATTCTAGTCTCAGATAATGGTACGCAGTTCAATGGGGAGAGGGTGAGAAAGTGGTGCTGGAGATGGAATATTTTGCATAGATTCACTTCAGTAGCTCACCCACAAGCTAACGGTCAGGTAGAGGTCACAAACAGGATCATAGTGGATGGTATCCGAACACGCCTGCAGAAAATAGGAGGAGGATGGGTGAAGGAACTGGACAACTTCCTCTGGTCTTATAGAACTAGCCTTAAATCAGGCACATGGGAGTCCCCCTTCCAATTGGTGTACGGGACAACAACAGTAATACCTCCAGAGGCCCGGTTAGGGTCACACCGAATCACACATTTTGATGAAAGCAAAAATGAAGAGTTAATGAGAGAGGCCTTGGATCTGGTGGAGGAGGAGAGAGAAATAGCGAAGCTGAGAGCAGAGAGATACAAGAGCAGGATCAAAGCAGCATACGATCGTAGAGTAATCCCCATATCCTTTAGGGTCGGAGACTTAGTCCTCCGAAGAGCTGATGCCTTAAGGAATACTGGAAAGATGGAGCCCAACTGGGAAGGTCTTTACAAAGTGGTACAATTGCTGAAAGGAGGAGCCTACAAACTCCAAAATATGGAGGGAAAGGAGGTGCTGCGCCCATGGAATGTGTGTCAACTTAAGAGGTTCTACGTTTGAAAATGTGTTGGTTTCTTATTTTTCTCTTTGTGCAATTTTGACATTCATTTCCATTCGAATAATTGTACACATCACTTCACCGACACTCCTTTTCCCTCTACGTGGGTTTCCCTTTGGGTTTTACCATGTAGAGGTTTTTAATGAGGCCGACATAGGTTTCCTTTTTGCCTATGTTGATAAACACTTTTGATCAATGAAGCTTTACTTTTGAAGAAATTGTGGTGGTTTCTCTTGATTTTTGAAGAGTTATTATGTGAAATAGATTGTTGAAAATGTTATGAGACGATTGATATGTACTGGTGTTGAGACAAAGGATAAAATAAGAAAATGCGTAGGTTTAGACAAACCTCACCCTGAGAAAATGAGTGGGTTCCGATGAACCTCACTCTAACAAAATGCGCAGGTTTAGACAAACCTCACCCTAAGAAAATGAGTGGGTTCCGATGAACCTCACTCTAAGAAAATGCGCAGGTTTAGACAAACCTCACCCTGAGAAAATGAGTGGGTTCCGATGAACCTCACTTTAAGAAAATGCGCAGGTTTAGACAAACCTCCCCTGAGAAAATGAGTGGGTTCTGATGAACCTCACTCTAAAAAAATGCGCAGGTTTAGAAAAACCTCACCCTGAGAAAATGAGTGGGTTCCGATGAACCTCGCTCTAAGAAAATGCGCAGGTTTAGACAAACTTTACCCTGAGAAAATGAGTGGGTTCCGATGAACCTCACTCTAAGAAAATGCGCAAGTTTAGACAAACCTCACCTTGAGAACTTGAGTAGGTTCCGATGAACCTTACTCTGAGAAAATGCGCAGGTTTAAACAAACCTCACCCTGAGAAAATGAGTGGGTTCCGATGAACCTCACTCTAAGAAAATGCGCAGGTTTAGATAAACCGCACCCAGAGAAAGCCTGAAGGTTTAGATGGACCTCATCCTAAGAGAGGCATTCGAAGCTCTAAGATCTAACATGTTTCTAAAGAAGAAGTCTTCTCCCACTATAGCCTCTGAGTCTAGGGGGTAAGAGCTACGGAGGGATTCTACAGGAATCGGGACTCTACAAGAATTATCAAGATCAAAGTCAAGTAAGTACAGAAATCTGAGCCTCATATTTTTTGCGATAGTGAAGCCTCAAAGCCTATATGTGTTAGGAGAATGCCAGAGATATAAATGGAAGCCTGGCTAAGAGATGTTAAACATAACATATGACATGTTCATTATCCTAAAATATAACACATGACATGTTAATGTAGAAGAAGCAATATGTATATATGTGTGCAAGGAGATAACATGCATGTACGATAACAAGAGACAAAATAAAGTACTGAAAGTAAAAGAGCAGATAATATCCAAGACCAGGAGCATCACGTCCTGGCCCCCCACAGAAAAACACAGGAGTGTGGGGTCTCCTGAAAATACCAAAAGAGGCACATAGGCCTGAGAAAATGTTTTAAAGGACCAGAGGTATATAGTAGAAACAGAAATTAAAAAGAAGATCATCAAGATTCAGGAGCCTCAACCCCCTCATCACCTGCAGCCGCCGCATCGACCGGCCCACTAGAACCGCCTCCCTCCTCTTTCTCCTCTGAAGTATTAGCAACTACGGTAGACAGAGGATCCGGATTGGCCAAATGAACAGGAAAGGCCAGATTCTCCGAGGTCACCAAGTCTTCCACACCGAGGCCGGCACTCTTCAGCTCCGAGATAGCCCTCCTCATACCAGGTAGCCACCAGAGAGTGTTGATATCCTCCTTGGGATCTCCCAGAAACTTGGGAGGATCAGCTAACTCCTACAGACGGAGGGCACGGGTGTAATGGCCATCAAACCCTGCAGCAGAGTGTTCCGCTACAGCGTTAGAGAAATCATGATCAATGAAGTGCGGAATGTATGCCCCCATAGCCCCCAAGAAGCTGGCACCCTTGAGGAAAGCTTCCAGCCACTCCTGATGCTAAGTACCCAGGAAAGCTTGCCCTGCTGCAGAGGTAAAAAGAGAATCGATACACAGCTTTACCCCGGTTGAAGGCAGTTCGACCTTTAGGCGTTGAATCTCCATCTCCTGTTCAGCAACTTGGGCACGGAGCAACGAGAGTGTAGATGTTGTTAATTCTTAAATGCCTTAACATTATCAACAACATCTTAATTTGACCTTCCGAGATTTTTTCTAAGTCTTTTCTGAAATGCTACATTAAATGTTGATCTAAATGTTGTCGCATTTCTGGCAGGATCTAGAAGCTTCTACAAGGATCTGGAACCTGGAAGATTCCAGAACATTGGAGAACATGCTAGAACAGCCTAGATGCATTTGGAACGACCTGGAGCATGCTAGAAGGATCTAGAAAGATCATGGAAGTTGTGGAAGTTGAGTTCCTAAAAAATAGGACCTCAATGTGGAAGCCTCTAGAATTCGTATCCCACATCTATAAATACCGATTGAAGGCTTCATAATTCAGTGTGCTCTATTCGATCAATATCCTAGACCGAGCGTTCATCCCTGTTAGGAAATTGTGACCAATAGTTCTACATTTTAGATCATACGTTGTATACCACCCGTATGGCTGTGTGTCTTCTTATCTATTGAGAGTGTAATCATTAGATAGACTAGGCATTTCGACAGTGTATAATTTATACACTTAGTTCGTTTTCTAGACTTGGCACCTGCCTCGTTTATAGTTTCGTTGTGAAAGTTATTGTTGTAACATTTCACACAACATTTGTACTTGAAGATAAGTATTGATTTTACGCCATAAGGCAGACATAGATTTTTATTTATAAAATCTATGTTAAAAGTATTTCCATTGTGTCTCGTTTGTTTTTAGTGTTTCAAGTCTTCCGCTGTGTATCTTAATTTTTGATATTCTGTTAGAGTCAGTGTTGCACTATTTGTCTCAACATTCTGTGCAACATTTATCTACTTATACTTAAACACTTTCACAAACCCCACACACACACTTTCAGTTGCTATCAGAGGTGATACCTGACGACATTAGGTTAGATCTTTGGTCAAGTGTGTTTTTAGTTTAGTTTAGCAATGGAAACACATCACATATCCACTGCACTTAGGCCACCCATTTTAGATGGTTCGAATTATTCTTATTGGAAGCCTAAGATGCGTATGTACATCAAGTCGATTGATGAACGTGCTTGGAGGACTGTACTTACAGGTTGGGAAGCTCCAAAAAGACCAGCAGATGCAGATGGTGAAGTTCAACTCAAAAGAGAAGTTGATTGGACGGCTGATGAAATAACAACAGCAAGCTACAATTCTAAAGCTTTAAATGCTATTTTTACTTCTGTTGATGTTTCAATGTTTAAAATTATATCTAACTGTTCTACTTCTAAAGATGCATGGGACAGGTTGCAAGAGCATTGTGAGGGTTCAGACAGTGTTCGAAGGACTAAGCTTCGAATGTTGGGGACAAAGTTTGAGAATCTCCGAATGAAGGAAGATATTGAAACCATTTCATCCTACAATGAAAGGTTAAGTGAGATAATCAATGAATCACATTCTCTTGGTGACCCTATTTCTAATGTTAGAGTAATTCATAGGATATTAAGATCTGTTCCTAAAAGATTTGATGCTAAAATTTGTGCTATCGAAGAGGCAAAAAATACAGATACATTAAGTCAAAATGAGTTAGTGAGTATTCTTAGAACATATGAAATAAACACTAATCAAGTTGATGAAAATGATGCTGATAAGAAAGTTGTGGTTTTTAAAGGAGAAACATCAAACATTTCTGAGATTCAACCTATCATTACTGAAGTTGATTCTGATGAAGAATTGCTTGATAAATGTCTCAAGGATCCTAACAACATTGTCTTACTTACTAAGCACTTTAATAAGTTTCTTAAGAAATCTGTGAACAAATCTAGTAACATTCAGCCTAAGATTCAAATCAACACATCAACACCTCAACCAGAAAGGAGGAAAGGTCAATTCACACCAAGACTATCAAAGAGTGAAGGTAAACCAAGGTATGATCCTGAATTTCGAAAATCAGTTCAATGCAATGCTTGTTCTGGTTATGGCCATTATGCAAATGAATGTGCCAATACTAGACTTAAGCAAAAATTGAATTTTAGTGCTACCTTGAGTGATGATTCTGATGATGATCTTGATGAATTAAATCAGAATGAATATTCTAATTTTACCAGAATTGATTATAATGATTCCTCAGATGATGATCTGGATGAAACAGATTCTGATGTTGTACCTGATGTTTCAACATCTACAGCAACATCAGAACAGAGTCACCCAGATTTGAACTGTTTTAATGGTTTAGTTGATGATGCAGGAAAAAGGACAGATGACAATGAATACCAAAAGCTGTTAGATGATTGGAAGAATCAGAAACTCACCCTTGATTCTCTGAATAAAAGGAATGAGGATCTGACAGACACAATCACCAAGCTAGCTAGAAGTTATTCTTACCAAAAGAGATCTGGAAATCTGTAACTTAAAGGAGAAACTGATAAATTCTACTTTATGTTTCAAGAAATATTCCAAGAGTACTTCTGAGGTAAATAATGCTATAGCTACTGGTAAGTCTAACAATCATGGTTTAGGTTATGATGGTACTACTGCTTCTATTTCTGATAAATTTAGAAAACCTGTGAAATTTGTTAAGGCAAATGTTGACACATCTGGTGCAACATCTGCAGAAACAGAGTCTCACAAGGTTAAAATGAAGTATATCTGTCATTACTGTTTCAAAATTGGTCACATTCGTCCTTACTGTATAAAGTTGTTTGAAGAACAGAAAAACTTGAAAATGCTGCATAAGAAACTGTCACATCCTGGTAAACAGTTTTTGAAATCTGCATGGAAACCAAAAGCTACCTGTAATGTTGTTCATACCTCCTTAAAAACATGTCTACCTGAATTATGGTACTTTGATAGTGGTTGTTCTAGACATATGACAGGTCGTATTGATTTCTTATCTGATTATGTGACCTTGAATAGTGGTAGTGTTACATATGGTGGAGGTTCTAAAGGAAAGATTGTTGGTAAAGGAACTTTGAATGTTGAAGGTTTTCCTAAGCTTAAAAATGTATTACATGTTGATGGATTACTTGCAAATCTGATTAGCATTAGTCAACTTTGTGATGATAATTTGCATGTGAAATTTGATAAAGATTCATGTTATGTTCTTAATAAAGATGAAGTTTGTGTTATGACTGGTACTAGGTCAGCTGATAATTGCTATCTTATTGGAACAAATATGTGTAACTTGTCAAAACATGATGAAAATGTTATATGGCATCAAAGATTGGGTCATGCAAATTACAGAGCAATGAAAAAGCTAATCAAAGCAGATGCAGTAAAAGGAATTCCAGAACTGAGGTTTCACAACACCACTGTATGTGGACCATGCCAAAAAGGTAAGCAGGTAAGAATGTCACACAAAATGCTGTCACATTGTACTACACATCGATGCTTTGAATTATTGCACATGGATTTGATGGGTCCTATGGAAACTGAAAGCATTGGAGGAAAGAGGTATTCCTTAGTTGTGGTAGATGATTTTTCTAGATATACCTGGGTAGAGTATTTGAGAGACAAATCTGAAGCATTTGCTGCATTTAAAATTCTTTATAAGAGGTTCAAAAATGTGTTTAGGCAATGACTGCAACATTTGAAATGAGTATGGTTGGAGACTTGAATTATTTTCTAGGTCTTCAAATCAAACAATGCAGTGATGGTATTTTCTTCTCCCAGAGTAAGTATGCTAAGAACTTGGTTAAAAGATTTGGTCTTGAGAATTCAAAACCAATGAAAACTCCTATGGGATCTTCTTTGAAACTTTGCAAAGACAGTGCTGGAACAGATGTTGATCCAACACTTTACAGATCCATGATAGGTAGTTTACTGTATTTAACCTCTAGTAGACCAGATATTATGTACAGTGTGTGTGTTTGTGCTAGGTACCAAGCTAATCCAAAGGAATTTCACCTGAATGCTGTGAAAAGGATTATCAAGTATGTTGCAGGTACAAGTGACCTTGGAATCTGGTATACTAAGGACGCCAACAACATTTTGATTGGCTACAGTGATGCTGATTGGGCTAGAGATATAGATGATAGAAAGAGTACGAGTGGAGGATGTTTCTACATGGGAAACAATCTTGTTTCATGGCACAGCAAGAAGCAGAATTGTGTTTCACAATCTACTGCAGAATCTGAGTATATAGCTGCTGGAAGCTGCTGTACACAACTCTTGTGGCTGAGCAAGATGTTCCATGACTATGGTATTGAGAATGGTATACTTACAATTTTTTGTGATAATACTAGTGCTATTAACATTTCTAAGAATCTTGTACTACACTCACTCACAAAGCACATTAGCATAAGACATCATTTTATGAGAGATTTAGTAGAGAAGAATATTGTTAAGTTGGAGTATATACCTACTGAGAAACAAAATGCTGACATTTTTACTAAGGCATTAGACCATGAGAGATTCTCTATCTTGAGGAAATCTCTTGGCATGAGCACTATCTGAAAAATTCGGATGGATGTTGTCACAAATGCGTCAGCATTTGGGACAACATCATGGGTTGTAAAAATTTTATAAGCTGAATCTATCTCTTACTTTGTTAAATAATTCCTATGTAAAATATCTACGAATCTAAGAACCTTGTAGTGCAAAAATAAACATGTCTCACACCTCTCAAATGCATAAAAATGAGAATGTTATTAGCATACTAAAAGATGTACCAAATCACTGAGTAACTATGGAGCACGGAGTTCACTACTACGATGCCTTCTTTTCAAAAGGTGATTCTTTGGTAAAAACATCAATATATTTGTAATCCATTAAGTAAGTATGGGGCACGGAGTTCGCTACTACGATGTACTCTACAGGAACAATGGATCAATACAAATTAGATGCTATAACACAAAAAGAAAAAATATGGTGCAACACAAATGAAGCAAATTCATGTAAAAACCGTGTTGAGGTGTTTGTAACAGTTTTGAGCACAACATTGCCTGATTCGAATTTATTTTTATTAGTTGTAATTATTTAATTATTAATTGGGATTTATTTCATTTTATTTAATTACTGACCCACATTTTTTATTTTTCAGATTATGCGATTTTAATTATTCTGGAAGCTTCTTAATTATCTAATTTAATTTAATTTAATTTCCCCACTAATTACCCATGATCTACATTGTGGCTAATTATGTGGAGCATGATCGAAAGACTTCTGGTTTATTTTTCTTTTCTCTCCAACTTCATAATTCTCTCTATAAATATCACTCATAAGATTAAATGTTAATGCTAATCGTGATTTTTGAGTTTGTTAAGTACTAAGTTTCTGCAGAATTGTTTATTGGCCGTGTATCTCTCAAATTTT
Source organism: Galeopsis tetrahit (assembly GCA_963675135.1). Classification (NCBI taxonomy): domain Eukaryota; kingdom Viridiplantae; phylum Streptophyta; class Magnoliopsida; order Lamiales; family Lamiaceae; genus Galeopsis; species Galeopsis tetrahit. The sequence continues at coordinate 56,775,299 of OY776127.1, forward strand.
GTGAATACACTCATCAAACCTATCTTGAAAATCCAACCGTCCCTTAAATGGCTGGAAACCGACCTCAATCCCACTCACAATCTCACTCTGATTCGAAGAACTCATCCCTTTCTCACACAAACCCTCTCGAAATTCTTGCTTCCATGGCGTCTCAGAAATCAACCTCGTCAAATGCTGACTCAAATGTCTCTGCAACACCATCAACAACCACTCCCACTCCTCAAACTGCTCCTCAAACCATTCCACCAACAACCAACATTCCTCAAGATGCAACTGTCGAACAGTTCAACAAGGCTATCGAAGAAGTGTCTGACTCTCTTCGAACAACTGGTCATCTGCCCGTGATGACATTTGGAGATATCACAGTAGATATCTCAAGCTATTTGGCTGATCAAACCGCCCAAATGGTTGCTGCTTCAAAAAGCCCTAAATCACCTACTGTTCACAACCCGCAAGATGAAAACAAGGAGGTTGCTACTGAAGAAGAAGCTACTGCTACTTCCGACCCTGAAGATGTTGAAATGGAGGATGCAAACATCTCTGAAGACGGTACAAACTCTTCACTCTCTGTTTCTGATGAATCTGCTCCCATTCCTTTCAAGAAGAATGCGCAGAAAGGAAAAAGACAGAGGAGTCCTGTTCAAAGAAGAAGATCATACCGTGTGTTCACTCGTGTAGATTATTCTGAATCCATGAGGAAGAAGAAGAAAGCTGGAGCTGAAGCTGCTGAACCCATCCAAGTGTTCACAGACTCTGAAGAAGAAGCTCCTGTTGTTGTTGAGAAAATTAAAAAGACTGTTGCTGAGAAACCCAAGAAAGCTGTTGTTGAAAGGAAGAAGAAAGATGCTGCTGATCCCAAAGGCAAAGGGAAGGCCAAGATGATTGCTGAAGATGAACCTGCAAAATCAAATTCCAATTCTGATTCTGATGTGTGTTTAAGAGATATTCTGAACTCTCTTAAGAAAAATGCTGAGCATTTTGCTGCTGCAAAGGAAGCTGCACCAGAACCTGAAGATGATGGCAGTGGTGATAGCTCTTCCAGTGCAGAAAGTAGCTCTAAGGAAAGCTCTGCTAAAGATTCTACATCAAGCTCCAATGACCTTGCTTCTGAAGAGGAAGGTAATTCTGACTCTCTTGAGACTCTAGAGAATAGGTTGGCTATTTATTCTTAGAGGAAACTGCTGATAGAGAAGAGGATTAATATCCCTGATTTTGAAAGTAAAGGCATGGTTAGTTTCTTAGAGGAAAGGAATTTGATGCATGCTGTGAACTTTGGTGAATCTTTCTTGACAAATTGGGCTTATGAATTTTATGCTTGCATGAAAAAGAGTACTGGTAGGAGATCATCTAAGTGGTATGAGACTGTAAACTTTAGGGGGAGGGATGTACTTTTTACTCCTGAGTTGATAAATGAGTTTCTGCATATTCCCAATGTTGAGGTGGATGAAGAACCTGACATGGATGTTTTTATTGCTGCTATAACTGGTGGTAGGGTAGTTAAGTGGACTAGACAGATGCTAGCCAAAGACCTCACTTCCCTACATTCTGTGTTATACAAACTCATTATCTACAACTGGATTCCCACTACAAATACCACTAAGATCACAAAAGACCAAACTGTTCTTATGTATAGGATCTCTGTGCTTAAGAAGTTCAATTTATGCCTCACTATCTTTCACCATATGATGAGATTTACTGGAAAAGTATCTGAAAAAGGCAACCTACCCTATCCTGTTCTGATTTCAAATTACTTGAGGCATCATGACCTTGTTGCCAAGAACACTGATGTGTTGAGGGGGAGAGTACCATTACTGGCCATAGCTCCTGCCTTACTCACTGGGGATAGAGTAATTGACCTGCCTTTGACTGCTCCTGGTACTGATCATCAGCACAGGCCTTCAACTACTGAACATCAGCAAAGACCCTCAACTTCTGATCATCCAGAATCATCCAGATCAAGACAGAAAAATGCACCCCCAAATGTTGAGAACATCCATATCAACATTTCTGGTAATGTGTATCTTTCACAGGAATTCATCAAATTACAGCTCAAGCACTTGCAGGAAACTATTGATGAGCTCCAGTTCCTGAGGGATAGGTGGACCAGTATGCTTTCACCTACAACAGGGGGAGTACCACCACCATCAAATTCCCATGTGGTGATTGAAGAGTTGAATGATGATGGAGTTCCTGCTGCTGCTGCTGGTGGTGAACCTGATGCTGCAGTGACTGATGTAGTTGCACATCCTGCTGCTACTTATTTTGTGGATGAAGCTGATGATGATGATGCTGAGATGGAGACCCTGTATGGTGATCTACACTGATGAACAGGGACAAGCAAGACAGGGGGAGATCTGAATATATCATAATGGCTACTGTGCAGGAAGTTGATGCTGCAGCTGTTACCACAGCAATATATGCCATTTATTCAGTTCAATCTCTGTAATTAATGTTTAAGTTTGAATTCTGAAATTCTGATACACTTGTTATTTATTTCTTAGATGTTAGATTGTTTATTTGTTGCAACTTGCTTAAATTATGGTTACATTTGATGATATTTGTTTACTGCCTTTGGTTAATATGTTTACAGATTATCATGTGTTTACTGTAGGTTGCTGGAGTCTTTGTTTTGTTTATTCTTTTTGCTCTGATTTTTTTGTATTTTGTTTTTGTTAGTGTCTTACTTTGATTCTAAGTTAATTCTTCCAGTTCAACATATTATCTCAGTATAGTTACTTATGTTGTGAGTAAGTGTATTGTTTATGCTTATTCTATTTTGGATAAAATTATTTTGATCCTTTGGCACGGATCATTATAAGGCTACCCTTGATCTTCATTTGATTTGATCCAACGATTACAACAGGTATTGTCTTGACTAGTGCTTAGCAATGATGTCAACCTCAACTAAGTACATAAAACTGAGTATGTATAGAAATATATGTGCATCAGGTGTGTTGTAGTCGAAAGGTCAAATTGGGGGAGATTGTAGATGTTGTTAATTCTTAAATGCCTTAACATTATCAACAACATCTTAATTTGACCTTCCGAGATTTTTTCTAAGTCTTTTTTGAAATGCTACATTAAATGTTGATCTAAATGTTGTCGCATTTTTGGCAGGATCTAGAAGCTTCTACAAGGATCTGGAACCTGGAAGATTCCAGAACATTGGAGAACATGCTAGAACAGCCTAGATGCATTTGGAACGACCTGGAGCATGCTAGAAGGATCTAGAAAGATCATGGAAGTTGTGGAAGTTGAGTTCCTAAAAAATAGGACCTCAATGTGGAAGCCTCTAGAATTCGTATCCCACATCTATAAATACCGATTGAAGGCTTCATAATTCAGTGTGCTCTATTCGATCAATATCCTAGACCGAGCGTTCATCCATGTTAGGAAATTGTGGCCAATAGTTCTACATTTTAGATCATACGTTGTATACCACCCGTATGGCTGTGTGTCTTCTTATCTATTGAGAGTGTAATCATTAGATAGACTAGGCATTTCGACAGTGTATAATTTATACACTTAGTTCGTTTTCTAGACTTGGCACCTGCCTCGTTTATAGTTTCGTTGTGAAAGTTATTGTTGTAACATTTCACACAACATTTGTACTTGAAGATAAGTATTGATTTTACGCCATAAGGCAGACATAGATTTTTATTTATAAAATCTATGTTAAAAGTATTTCCATTGTGTCTCGTTTGTTTTTAGTGTTTCAAGTCTTCCGCTGTGTATCTTAATTTCTGATATTCTGTTAGAGTCAGTGTTGCACTATTTGTCTCAACATTCTGTGCAACATTTATCTACTTATACTTAAACACTTTCACACCCCCCCACGCACACTTTCAGAGAGGTGCCCTGACAAGACTTGATTTTTCTTTGAAACCTGGACTTTTTCAGCCATCACTGCTTTCCTCCCCAAGACAGCCTCGTGAAGCTCTGTCTCGACCATCTTCTTCTTAACCTTCTCCTGCTCTACCTGGCTGCGGAGGTCTTCATGAAGCCGAAGAGATTGAAGGGCTTGCTCGAGCACATCAGAATAGAGAAGATCGAACTTCATAAGATTAAAACAGTATAGAAAGTTAGAATATCTATTCTATCCCTTGCAAGCTATATAAGGAAACCAACAGTAAGACTTACTTGGGAGAAGCTGTGAGCCGCGTGCACCATCCTCTCTTCCAAGGTTAGGGCGCTAAGAGCTTGAACAGCAGGCATAGGGATATGGCGTTCCACGAAGGCAGTAAACCCCTCGACGCTGATATCATCCATGGCTTCTAGATCAATGGTTTCGGAAGGAGCAGCAGAGGACTGACCCTTAGTTTTCTTCTTCTTAGAGGCTCTAGAAGTGGGGAGTTCGGAAGAGAAGGCGGCCCTTCCTGCAGATGACCTGGTCCGCTTGGCAACGGACCCCACTGAAGGCTTCATTGGAGAAGGGGGAAGGGGAGCCTTTGAAGAACTCTCAGGAGCTGACGGTTTGTTCACCATAGAAAGGGGAGTAGAATCTCGAGAAATTTGGGATAATCAACTCATAACTGTGACAAGAGAATAAGGATATTAGAAGCTATAAAGACATAAATACAGATGGTAACGACAGGGGAAGGAAACAACATTACCATCATCTGGACCTAAGGGATAATCAGTGCGACCAAAACCAAAATGGGACAAAGCTCTAGGGTTTTTACATATGCCCATCACGTCAAAATACCCATGGTGGATTACATGCTTATTCAAAATTTCCATGACATCCAGGTTAAGAGGGGAACAAACAGTGAGAGGAGGACTAGGCACCCCAGGATTCTCATAAATCCATTTCTCATGAGGAAAATCCCAGGGAGAAGGACTAGTAACGAAGAGATAATAGTCTTTCCACTTCTGGACTCCCTCGTGAAGCTTTTCCATGAATTTCCCGGTCCTAGAGGTGCGACCGCAAACGTAGAAAAATCCATCCGCAAACTTGCACATATACTGAGTTAAAAAAAGCTGGGCCGAGGGTTCTCCACCATTCCCCTTAGGCAAAATGTAAAACCCTATCATCGCCCGGATAGCGTTTGGGGTGAACTGGTTAATGGGTATGCGAAGGTAAGAGGAAATTTCTGCCAGATAAGGGTTAACGGGGAAGCGAAGGCCGCCTTTAATTGAGCTTCCCAAAAGGCTAAGCTCGTAGGACCGGCGAAATTGGGGCGTTCTTTAGTGTGAGCAACCCTAACTAGGTAGTCTGCCGAAAAAATCCCAGAACGAATAAAGGCAGCCACCCGCTCTTTGGTAAGGGCGGAGGAGGTAGAGATTTTATTTCTTAAGGCAGGAACGGTTACGGGAAATAGAGGGACCGAGTTGGAAGAAGAGTCGGAATCTTCCATAGAAGCCCGGTCCGACGAAGTCTTAGAGGAGGAAGACATGAAGACAAAATAAAAGAAAGTGGAGAAGTGGAGAACAATACCTGAAGCGAGGGCACCTTTCGAATGTGAACGATGTGCCAGCGAACGTGCGAAGGAGACGGCTGGTCGCAGAAATAAAAGGAAACACCGGAGATGCTCTGAAAACGACGAAAAACTGCAGAAAGGAAGTTTACACAAATGAGAGAGGTTTCTTAATTTTTGAATGGTGAGTTATGATGGTAATTCGGAGTGCAGGGAGAAAATCGAGGAAGGGAACATCAAGGACCAATGGGAGGGCGCGTGATTATGGCGACGGTGGCTGGCTGTCCCTCTCATCACAGACGCGTGAGGAAAATAAATGTGGCAGTTAAATCATTTTGTCTAAAAACCCTAAAGGGCGTATTTTTCTAGGGATATATCACATATTCGTTGGGTTTAAAGGGGAAATGGTGGCAGTTTATGTGAAATGATCTATACGGTGAATTTATCTTATCCCTTTTTCTCTTCCTACTCTCATAAGTCATGAATATTTTTTGCGAGAGTAGGGGGGAGTAGTTGATGTAGCCTAAATATGTCGTTCCTTAGAATAACGACGCGTGGACGAAGGACGAATTAAACCCGTTCGCTACAAAGGACGAATATGAGGAGAGATTAAGAAAAGATTAGTACACCCCTGAGTGTCAAGAAAGGGATTAAACTCAAACACGGAGTTGGGCCCATATCCTTAAGTTTACTATTTGCGACCCATATTACTGGCCCAGATGTCCTTGGGTTAATTATTCCCAGCCCAGAAAAGGAGATCTAGTCTCGGTAGGAAAAAGTCCAAGGAAGGACCGAGTTTGGAGGGACGGTTGAGAGATAAGCGGAAGAACCATTCTCCCTCTCTCCCACAGAATCGGTCAGGTATAAAGGCAGGTTAGTTTTACCATTTTGACTATGTTTTACTAAGAATACACACACACTTTACGTTCTACACAAAAAATACTGAAAAACCAGAGAGAAACTTACGATTACTTGCGAGAATTTCCCTCGATTCTTAGGGAAATTCCTCCTTAATTCTTCCGAGAAAGACTTCTGACTTGAGCGTCGGAGATTCCACGCCGGAATCCCCTCCGACATGTTTTTGCAGGTCTTTCGGGAGCTCCAAGGAAGATCACTCGTAAGAAAGCTTGAGGAAAAGTGACGATTTACGCCCACAACCGTCGTAATCCGAATAGGAAGATAAGGTATCCTCCCTCGTTACTTTTTGACTCAACAATATTGCTATTTTGACCAACCAAAAAAAAAGATGATTAGTGTCTTTCGGATCAGTACTACATAGTTTGCAATTGAGAGAGAAGTGCTCGTTGTATGCCCCTCTTTTTCTGAGATTAACTAGCGTTGGTACCCTTCCAATTGAGAGAGAAGGGTCTTGAAGAAGTCTCCAGGAGAAAGCCGTCACTTTGCTGGGTACGCCCTTCGTTCAAATGCATTCAAGCTCATCTAAGTCCGAGTTATCCTGGGAATGATCCTCCTGCAAAAGTGTGTATGCAGATCTAACAAAGCATTTTCCATCTTTTTCCTACAAAAGTGGTGTGAATGACTGAACTAATTTACAGTTACAATTGATAGCTAAAATGCAGAAATATAGAGTTGTAACAAAGTACCCTTCCAATAGTTGATCCTAAAAAAGAAGATCTAACAAAGTATTTTCCATCTTTCTCGCAGCCCTTCACAGCCATTCACACAACTTAATATTCCAAGTCCCAAGAATACATATATGTATTTTAATCATATTTATGTTTTCTCGATGTTGATCCCATTTGATAGAAGGACTTTCAATATGAAATATGGAGGGTACATTATCATGCCAAAATGGTCTAATATCAAATACTTATCAATTGGATTATATATTATTATATACGTAACTTAAAATTCACATTAACAATATAAATAAAATATTATCTAATATAGAAGATCCGATTATCTCAAGTCAATTTCATTTAATTTAAACGAAGTATGACTAAAATCTTGATCATTGACAAGTCGAATTTTACGATATTGTATATATATGAATATCATTTTATACTGAGTCTATGTATAGTAATACTAAAATATATGAACAAGTGTATTATTTTAAATTGAAGGTCTTGTGTGACCTATCGTGCAAATTGTAGGTCCCAAGTTGAGTTAATAACGAGTAAGTTAGTGAAAATGTCTAGAGGGGGGTGAATAGACTTTTCAAAAATCTTTCGAAATATCAAAGTACAATATGCGGAATACGAAATTATTAATGAGCCCAAATTCAAAATTATACTCAACTTATATTCGAGAACTCTGTTCTATACTCAACTAGTCAAGTTCAGTTAAGTAGTTAAAACAATTAAGCAATTTAAACAATCAAAACTGTAAAGTAAATCAAACACAAGATTTATAGTGGTTCGACAACTTGTCTACATCCACTCTCACAAACCCAGTTGTGATGTTTCCACTAAACTCTTCCAATCGAGTACAAGTGTATGTTCCTGTCTTTAAAGTCCCAAGAAGAAGACTTAGATCTTCAACAGACTATACCTCCAGATATGTCTACGATCTTACTAGAAATTTTACAAGTATCTAGCACCTTGAAAATAACAAACAAAAACTTAAAAACTTCTCTGTTCTTCAGTAGTAGCCTTCTTGATTCTTCACTTGTCTTCTGGCTTCTATCTGAACTTCAATCAACTCTGAGAGTAATCCTTAATAAAGTTTGCAGTATCAATATTTCAGTAGTCAGTAGTCTCTTATCGTTCAATACCATGAGGTATTTATAGACTTCAAATTCCAAGAACTTTCAGTTGCGTAACAACCTTTCTTGAAAACTAACTTGTAACTGATTTTTTATATCCTTCTACGCGTTTCTTCAGTTAATTAGTTATTCCATAACTAATTCTTCAACTTCATCTTCAATACGCATTTCTTTAACTAACTTCAAGTTGTCCTGTCTTGTGTAGTTGCGCACTTGTCTTGTCCAGTAGTAGTAGTCTGCGTCTTCTACTTGACTTGTGCAGTAGGCTTCCAATAGAACTAATCTAGTCCTATCATCTAATCCTAACAAGACTATTACATTACATTAAGCTTTTATAATACAAGCTTAGTCAACTTATAATGAATCTATCTATTACATATGAAAACATGAGCTTCTATACAACAATTATTCATAGCTCAATAACAATCTTAACATATACAAATAACAAATATGACGTACTTATAAATCGTACTTATCTTCAGTAATACTTGTCTTTTTCTTTCATACTTATCTTTTGAAACTATTACTTGTCTTGTGAACTCTACTGATCTGTACAAGACGACTTCAACTTAACTAGACTAGATTAGTCTATACTTAGAAAATATTCAAGTCTTCTTTTGGCTTATCAAAACTTTATCTTTTATCTTTTATTCATCATTTAGGACTTGTTCTAGGATTCATATCCCAACAATTTCCCCCTTTTTGATGAAGCCAAAACTACTTGAATCTTTTCTCATAAGTAAACTAGTTAAGTAGTTACCTTGTCTTAAACATCAAATAGTACTTATCTTTCATTCATTCAAAATAGATCAGTAGATTACACATACTTGAATAACAAAATAGCAGAGAAAAAAAACTAATCAAACAAATAAGAACTATTCTGAAAGAGTACCTCCTTCTTGGTTAGGAACACAAAATGCATCTAGGAGTCTCTTGTGAATTAGACTGATCTGATCTTCATCTTCAATCTTCTCCTTATCTAGCAGCTCTTCTTCAAACTTCTTGATTTGATTAACATCAACTCTTTTTCCTGAGCTTGTCATAGGAGTCTTCCATCTTGGAAAGGTCGGTATCAGAATGTTGAAATTTGCAGCGGCTGATATCCTCATGACCAAATTCCAAAGCAATTTATTCTGTCCTTCCATGAATTTGTCAAACATGACATACAACTCATCTGGACTTTCAGACTCACCATATTTTCGAACAATCCAATGATCAAGTTCCCATTGCCTCTTCACCTTGAGCCATTCTTGTCGATGTTCTTTGTCAATGAAGTAGTCAATGAACTGATCTTCCATCTCTTCTTCATTCACCTTCAGCTTTTGCAGTCTATCAATATGTTTTTCTATTTTCTTCTTGCTTGCATAACGACTTTCATCATTAGGATCAACAATCTTCTGCTTCTTTTCAACTGTAGCAGCAGCAGTAGGTTCTTCAATACTCAGCTTCCTCTTAACTCGTCTAGTCTGAATTTCAGTTTCTGGTTCAGCAACATTCTTGCCCTTCTCCAATCTTTTAAGTTCATCAGCTTCTTGCTCTAGCTCTGCAGTTTTAACTAGCCTCCTTTTAGGCCTTCTTAGCTCTTGCATAGCAGTAGCAGCATCCTTTTCTTCTGGTTCAGCACTCAGCTTAGATAAGCTGACTTGCCCTTCTCTACCTGGTTCTTCCCCCTTTTTGGCTTCATCATGAGCCTTAAGAGTGAATAAACTTGTAAAGCGAGTCATTTCTTCCTTTACGACTTCCTTCATTGCTTCAGCAGCTAGCTCTATCTGCCTTTGATGAGTTTGATCCCGACTCATCTTGTCCAGGCGATCAGCAGTAGATTCTAACTTCTGTGAGTTAATGACCAACTCATCTTTGAAATGAGTAGCTGACTGACGTAGTAGAGTGTTTTGATTTGTCAACTCAGAGAGAATAGCTTGAGACTTCACCAACTGAGCTTGTGCTTCTCTCCTCTGCTCATCTGCTATCTCAATCTTAACACGATATAAGCGTTCCATCTTGCTGGATTCTTCAGCCAATGATCTAGCAAATGAAATAGACCTCTTCTCTGAAACTTCAACTTGTTTCTGTAAAAATCTTTCAACTTCTGCAGTCAACTCCACTCTGAAAGTAGAATCCATCTTGTTGACCTCTTCAATAAATAATTTTCTGGAACCGTCAACGAGTGATTTATTCTGTTCTATCAAAACATCCTTCATTTTTGAACTTACGAACTCATCAATAGCAGAGTGAACAGCATCTTTCAAATCAGACTTCAATTCTGTAAGATATCCTTCAGAAAAACCATGAGTAGATGACTGAGCTTCAGTAACACCCTTTTCTTGAACTTTCTCAACAAGTTCATCTTCAGTAAACATTTCGGCATCCATGAACTCATCATCTTCTACTCCAAAATCGAAAGTATCAGCATCAGAGTTTGCAGACTCATCTTCTGACTGATCTGAAGTTTGAACTCCAGCTTCAACAGTTACAGTTCTCAACTCCTCTTCCAGTAGCTCAGTCTGAGTTCCAATATCAGATGAGAACTCTTCAACCAGAATTCCATCAGGAATTTTCAGTAGCCTCTTTACAAGATCAACCAAGGCTCTTGGCGGAAACAATTCGGAATGATCCTTTACACCACTGTTTTCTTTCTGTTCCATCTCCCAATCCATAAAATTGGAGATTCCTCCCATTCCTTGAATGACTTCGAACAGGTCATCTGTTGAAGACTTCTTAAGAGCAAACCAGGTGCATATCCTTACAAGAATTTCAAACTGCTCTGACTCATAGTCGACTTCGATAGTTGAGAGCGTCCTCTTCAGATTTCTGGTCATTCGGGATCGAATACGCTTCTCTCTCAAACACATAGGACAGTAAACCAGGGAATCAAATCTAACAGCAGACGGGTCCTGAGTAGATGGGGTCTCTAACTCAGCTGTTGCAGTGGCAACTGGCGTCTTGTCTGCGGTAGATGGGTTGAGGGGTTCACCATATTCTGGTGAGGGAGAGGGAGTGAAAGCAATGGTTTCAATGGGCTTTGATATAGCTTGGTTTGGTATGACAACTGTAGGAGTATCAGTTGTATCTAATTTGGGAGTGTTTTCGGGTAGGCTGACTCTCAGCGGATATGCTGTCAGCACTTGTGAGGTTGAGGGAATAGGTCTAGGCCTAGATCGGTGTGATCTAGCCTTGGTTCGAACAGAAGTAGACGGGAGAGAGAGAGGAATTGAAACAGATTGAGTAGAAGTACCAACCTGTGTACTCGACTCGACTGGACGAGTAGGCGATTCAACTCGTACTAGAGTGTACATTTCCGGAATTTGTTCACTCGACTCCTTCTCTTGTAGCGACTCTCCATCTGACTGAGTCTTTTCTGAGTCATCTGCACTGGACTCTCCTTTTTCAACCTCTTCCGATTCTTCATCTTTAGACTCGTCTTCTGAAGAACTAGATGACCCACCATACGGCATCACATCCATCGGATTTACCTCAACTTGCCTAGGAGCAGATGGCCTAGCAGCAACTTGCTTTCTCATGGCCTCCTTCTTCAAATAAAATTTCAACGGATGAAATGGTTTTCCTTTACTCCATTCCGTCTTGTTTGGCATCAACAAGGGAAGAAGAATGCTTAACTTGTTTCCAAATCCAACAACATTTGTCACCACCCAATTTCTAGTGTCAGTATCAACTCGAACACTTTTCTCAAAGTACATGATTCGGTCTGCAATCAGCTTAAACCAGTTTCCTTCCGTAATTCCATCAAAAATGGCAGCCATTACCCTTGCTTTAACAAGAGTAACAGAATCATGAGAACCAGTGGCACATAGCAGAATTTTGCTGGCTATGTCCAGTAGAGTGCGATACTTCTCCAGAAGATCCACCTTCTTAACTGCGGGGAGTTTGCCATCCGGTTTTAACCTCAATTTTCTTCCACAAAATATACCTAGATATCTTGCTTCTTGACCAGCGGCATAATTTTCCACATCAATAGTTCCAATAGGCAACCTCAGATGTTCAAACAACGCTTCTTGAGTGATTTCCACCCGATTTCGTCCAAGAAACGATTCAATCATATCTCCTTGTCTGGTGGCGTTGGCATAGAACTCTAGAACTTCTTCCTCCAAGACGACTTGAGGAAAAGCCTCCAAGTAGGGTTTCAAGCCACATCTACTGCATTTGGTTAAGATCTCCAAATTTCCATCAGTATGCTTGCCTTTGAAGAACACCGAAGGTTCAACATGCACTTTGTTTTCAGATATGAATCTGCCGAGGTCGAATCTAGCTTCCATGTTAGTCCTTATATCAAAAATTGAGATGATTGTCATAGTGATAGTTTGAGTAATAATCAAATATTGAGAATCACAAGTAATCAAGAAAGTTGAGTTACAGAAGTAAGAGATCGTGAGATGAGTAGTGTGTAAGTGTTGAGTTTTGTTAACACTTGAATATTTGAATCAATGGTGAGGATTGAAACCAAATGATCCAACGGTTGGGACTCTTGGTATTCAGTTACGGAATCGAGACAATAATGTGTTTTGATATTGTATAGTTTGGAATCCACCTTTCCTATTGGTTAAAACAGAAGAGTGAACTTATCTGTTCTAGAATAATAGAATTTGGCGCGAACTGGGTGTATACACCTCATTAAAATAGGAGTGTATAAATCGAGTTCTAGGGTTTTCCAAAAAATATCAAAATACTATAATATTCATAATTCCCTTTTTGTTAAATACTTAGAGTATTTCAGGTTTTAAGTGTGCACTTATCTTGTCTGTTCGAGTCTATTCAGAACAGGCGAGTAAACTGAAGCACACAAGACGAGTTCCCCCTTCGTCTGTGCATGTCTATTCCGATCATCGAACGACTTCATGCACCTATCTTCTCACTTTTAATCGTGTAATCGATGGTACAAATAAAGTAACAATAAATAAGATGAATATCAATCTAAAGCAATGGTCAAGGATCAAACACGATGACTATCAACACACTTAAGAGTCAACATAAGGTTCTTTAAGAAATCATAGATTCCCCCTTAAATGTTTATTCCCTTAGTATTACCCTCAGCTTTACCAGCTTCCTCATTGGGTTGGATGGTCAACTTGTCTGACCTTGTTTACCTGTCTGTTGAGTGAGTAGACGAGTGCTCTGTGCCTTTTGTGGTAACTTGTCTATTTCTCCTTTCTTCTTAGGATTGTACCTGTCTGGTTAGTACATTGCTATATACTAGTAGGATCAAGATCAATAAGTCCTAGACTGATGCATAATTCATGAAATCGAGCCTCAGCTAATGGTTTTGTGAAAATATCAGCTCTTTGAAAATCAGTATGAATCTTTTCCATGCGAATATCCTTCTTTTCTACATGATCACGTATGAAATGGTGTTTCACATCAACATGCTTACAACGTGTGTGCAGAACAGGATTTTGTGTAATGGCAATTGCACTATTACTATCACAGAAAATAGGAACATTTGATTCACAAATATTATAATCTCTAAGCTGTTGTATAAGCCATAATAATTGACTACAGCAACTACCAGCAGCCATATACTCGGCTTCAGTAGTAGAGGTAGCAACACTAGTCTGCTTTTTCGAAAACCATGAAATGAGTTTTGTGCCTAAGAATTGACAAGAACCAGATGTAGATTTCCTATCTATTCTACAACCACCAAAATCAGAATCAGAGTAGCCACTTAGAGATAAATCATCATTCGAAGGATACCATATACCGCGATTGATGGTTCCTTTCAAATATTTCAATATCCTTTTAGTGGTTTCCATATGACTCTCTTTTGGATTAGCTTGAAAACGAGCACATACTCCAACAGAAAACGCAATATCAGGTCTACTAGCAGTTAAGTAGAGTAATGAACCAATAAGACCACGGTAATGAGTTTGATCAGTACACTTACCTTGTTCGTCTGGGTCCATTCTGTATGTGGGTAGCATAGGTACGCCAGCAGACTTGCATGTCTTAATACCATACTTGTCTAGAAGATTTCTAGTATACTTTGCTTGATTTATGAAAATCCCTTCAGGGGTCTGTTTTACTTGAAGTCCAAGAAAGTAATTCATTTCACCCATCATAGACATCTCAAATTTACTTTGCATGAGTGTTGAGAAACTTTCACTCAGCTCTTTGTTAGGTGAACCAAAAATGATGTCATCTACGTAAATTTGGACGAGTAAAATGTCTTTCCCTTCTTGTCTTCTAAACAAAGTTCTGTCTACCTTGCCTTTAGTAAAACCATTTTCTAATAGAAATTGAGAAAGAGTATCGTACCAGGCTCTTGGAGCTTGTTTTAGTCCATATAAGACCTTCTTTAATTTGTATACCTGATTACCTTTGACTTCGAAACCTGGGGGTTGTTCAACATACACTTCTTCCACAAGAATACCGTTAAGAAATGCACTTTTAACATCCATTTGATATACAGTAAATTTCATGTAAGCAGCATATGCAAGGAACAATCGAATGGCTTCTAGTCTAGCAACAGGAGCATATGTTTCATCATAGTCTATGCCTTCAGCTTGTGAATAGCCTTGGGCGACTAGTCTAGCCTTATTACGAACAACTACATCATTCTCATCTTTCTTATTCTTGAAAATCCATCGAGTGCCAACTACATTATGATGTTTCGGTCTATCGACAAGTTCCCAGACGTCGTTTCGAACAAACTGATTCAACTCGTCTTGCATAGCAATGATCCAATTACTATCAGCCAATGCTTCATTAATGATTTTTGGCTCGATAGATGAGAGGAAACAACACCAGCAAAACAGAGATGGACTAGATTGTTCTTGCGACTCAAAGAGTTGTCGTCTAGTCTTCACACCAACAGTAGAGTCACCAATAATATTTTCAGTATTATGCGTTGATTTCCATGTATTTCTATTCTTAACAATAGTACTGTCATCTACATCATGTACAGCATCATGCATGTCAACATCATTATCATCAGAAGATTTAATAGGAGTAGACGAGTCGACTAATTTAGGTATGTCAACTAGTCTAGTGGAGTTACCTTGAGCACTCACCTTCTTCTGGTCATCTGACTCGAGAGCTTTTATAAATGGATTGTAAGCTTGAACGGATTCATATACCTCTGAGTCTTTGTCAGATTCGACAGTTAGCTCAGTAGATTTCTCACTGATCTTGTTGGCAGACGGGTCCTGTTGAGATTCTTCGAAAACCACATGTGGTGTTTCTTCCACACAAAGGGTTGAGTAGTTGAATACTCTAAATGCTTTGCTAGTCGAGGAGTATCCTAAGAATATCCCCTCGTCTGCTTTAGCATCGAATGCATTCAACTTGCTTTTCCCATTGTTATGGATGAAACACTTGCATCCAAATATATGAAAATATGAAACTCTGGGTTTTCTACCTTTCCATACCTCATAGGGCGTCTTACCTAGTGCTTTATTGATTGCACTTCTATTTTGTGAGTGGCATGCAGTGTTGATAGCTTCTGCCCAAAATTTCTGAGGCGTATTATACTCTGTCAGCATGGTCCTGCAGGCCTCCTTAAGAGTTCTGTTCCTTCGTTCTGCTACTCCATTTTGCTGTGGTGTCCTTGCTGCACTAGTAAGGTGCTGGATGCCACGCTTAGAACAAAATTCTTTAATATAGCAGTTAATGAATTCAGTACCCTTGTCACTACGGATCTTGACAATTGGCTGATTCTTCTCAACCTGTAACTTCTTCAATAGATCAGGCAAAAGTGTTTGTGTATCACTCTTCTTGTGTAAGAAGACTACCCAAGTGAACTTAGAATAGTCATCTACCACAACAAGTGTGTACCTTCTACCGTTCAAAGTTGGAGGAGTTATTGGGCCATGTAAGTCCATATGTAGAAGTTCAAGAACTCTACTGGTTGAGAGGGATGGAATAGATTTAAATGAACCCTTTACCTGTTTACCTTTTTGACAGGACGTGCATACATGTGACTTATAGTAGACTTCATTGGGAATACCTTCCACAAGGTAGTCTCTGGCTATCTTATTAAGAACCTTAAAGTTTAGATGACAAAGGCGTCTATGCCAGAGCCAGCCAAGTTCTTTAGGATTCTTAGTAAGTAGACAGGTGTCCCTCGGACAACTGTTCCAGTTCACTATGTACACACTTCCTTGTCTAATGCCGACCAGTAGAACTGTGTGTGTTTTCTTGTCAATGATTTCACATTTCTGACTCTTGAACTGCACCTTGTATCCACGATCACAAAATTGTGAAACAGAGAGTAAATTGTATTTCAAGCCTTCAACATATGAGACATCTTGGATCTCTATGTCTCCATTCCGAATGTAACCAAATCCTTTAGTAACAGCAATGGAGCTATCACCAAATATCACTTTTGGTCCTTCTTGCTCATGGTAGCTTGATAAGAGAGTCTTGGTACCAGTCATGTGGTGTGAACAGCCACTGTCTATGTACCAAGTTTCTCCTGTTGAGCCACCTTTCTTGTATAGATCGAGTCGACCCTGCAATAGATGATAATACATAATTTAGGTACCCTCCTTGTTTATTGGGGTCCTTGGGGGTTAGTCGAGTTCAATGGAATCCAAATGTACATTGGAGTCCTGAACAAGTTTGACCTTCTAAGCTTTCGACCATATTTGTTGCAGAATAAGACCTTGTTTTCCTTATCTCGCCTATCAGTCGAGTTCGGGTCCACTCTTTGGAGATAGCCTTTTGACTTAATCTCTACTTGAGCAGGCACTTGTCTATGATAGTCAGAGTAAGGTTTGTATGCATTAGGTCCATACGGTTTATAGACATGTTTAGGTCTTTCTTCTCCTTTGATATCATATGACAAAGGTGGAGGATATAGAACAGCTTGTGTACGATATTTTGGACCTTCCTGTCTAGGTCTAGACGAGTAGAGTTGAGACTGCCTTATGAAAGGAGGTCTAGACTCTTGTCGTCTAGTCTGTACTTGTCTAGTACTAGTCTCCTCAGGATACCAGTCCTCGTATCTGACCTGATTTGGTCGTCCACGATTCCTAGTCCTTTGTTGACTTGTCTTAAACGGAACAAGCTTGTTGTTAACTTTCTTTTTACCACCTTTGGTAATTGGAATGTTAACTTGAGCTTGTTTTGGTACAGTACCTTTTGATGGAGTGTCAATATCGTATATCAATGGTTCTTTTCCTTTATCATTAGTCAAAGAGCTTGAGATGAAAATAGTAGGGTTCTTAGGAACTTGAGTAGACGAGCTGGGTGTCTCAGCACCTATGCCTGTCTTGTCAGCAGGAGCCCTATACCTATCTGACAGTTCAAGGTTAACCTTAGATGAGTTAACCAGGTCAGTAAGTTTAAGGTCTAATGTGACAACCTCGGTTTCTAAGAACTTATTACGTTCTTCAAGCTTTTTGAGCTTACTTTGTAAAACATTGAATTCATGTTTCTCAGTCGCATGTGTCTTAAGTAGGTCTTGATACAACTTGTCTGTCAATGCACACTTGTCTTTGAGTTGTTTCAACTCTTCTTGCAAGCGTTCATTTAGGACTGTTATATTAGGATCTACTTTAGACTGAGCTTCCTTAAGATCAATGATTTCTTGTCTTAAAATGATGTTTTCGTCACTGACTTCAATGAATGCCTTGTTGGCAAGTAGGAGGTCGTCTTCAACTGCACTAGTAGAGTGCTGAAGACTACTCCCTACTTTGCTACTGGCAGTGTCACTTTCATCAGAATCTGATTCATCACATGATTGAAAGGAAGTAGCAGATGATACCTCTTGGTCGATTTTAGCCATGAAGCATAGACCATCATCTACTATAAACGCTTTATCTTGATCTGGTTCAGACGAGTAGCTAGATGAGGATGATGGCAACTCGTCTGAGTCAGAGTCAGAGTCATCATTGGCCATCATTGCCTTCTTACCACGGTTGTATCTTCTTTCCCTTCGTGCTTTGCGTTCTTCTCGATCATCAGTACTCAGGTCTGGACATTCATATATGTAGTGACCTGGTTTCTCACAGTTATAGCACACGAGATCATTAGTAGCCTTTTTAATAGGAGAGTTGTTCCTTCGTTTATCACGTCTATCAGAACGAGTAATCTTCCTACCATCAGACTCTCTATCTTGTCTGTTACCTTTCGAGACTTCGTCTCTCCTTTCGGACGAGTTTCGGTCTCGTCTGGTCTCAGACGAGTTCTTAGAAGCAGACCCTCTATGCTCTCTATAGAACTTCTTATATTTTCCGAAACGTTTATTCAGCCTATCAAACTTTCTAACCATGAGGCTTACCTGATCCTTCAGACTAAGATCAGTATCTAACTCGTCTTTCACAGAAACAGACCTAGTCTTAGTCTTAGACCTGTCTATCTTAGACGAACTAGCCTTAAAAGCAACGTTCTTAGATACAGCATGTTCTCTGTCACTACTTACTATGGGTTCATCTTCGTCTAGATCAAACTCATGAGCCTTTAGAGTTTGAAACATAGTCTCTGCTGTCCATACGTCTATATCTTGGGTATTCTTAACAAGCATCTTTACCATTTTCCATCGACTATCAAGGCTTTTGAGAATCCTAAGATTGATTTCACGTGGAGTATAAGATTTACCAAGGACTTCCAAGTCATTCATGATTTTAGTAAAACGAGTATCCAACTGGTCTATTGTTTCACCAGCTTTCATATGAAATGATTCGAATCTTTGGACTGCAGTGGAAAGCTTGCTTTCTTTGATTAGGGAAGTCCCTTCACAAATGATAGCTAAGCGATCCCACATTTCTTTGGCAGTTTTACATTTTAACACTTTTCCCAGATACTCGTTAGGAAGAGTGTGTAAGATGTAATTCTTGGCCAAGCTATCCAAATTATTCTGTCTCATTTCTTCAGAGGTAAGTTCTGACCTTGGTTTCTTGACGAGTGTACCCACTGGTTGATTTGGGTCAAGGGCAGCAGTATTGGGGATCATGGTCACAATTGGACCTTCAGTGACGACGGAGATCATTAAGTCGTGAGTGGAGCTGAAGATGGCTTCCATCCTTAGCTTCCAATAGTCGTAGTCTTGTACCTGGAACTTAGGTAGCTTGTTAGCGCTGATCTCAAGAGACATGATTTCAAGAAATAAGTGCTAAGTAGAGTTATGATCAAGAACAACAGATAAGTCAAGAACAGGGAGCACGAAAAAACAGATGATACAAGAATATGATCAAGAACACGTATACAAGAACGATCAAGGACCAAGACTTCACCCTAAGTCTTGAGTCGGTTATCAAGAAACAGCAGTTCGTAAACTACTGCTCTGATACCACTTGTAGGTCCCAAGTTGAGTTAATAACGAGTAAGCTAGTGAAAATGTCTAGAGGGGGGTGAATAGACTTTTCAAAAATCTTTCGAAATATCAAAGTACAATATGCGGAATACGAAATTATTAATGAGCCCAAATTCAAAATTATACTCAACTTATATTCGAGAACTCTGTTCTATACTCAACTAGTCAAGTTCAGTTAAGTAGTTAAAACAATTAAGCAATTTAAACAATCAAAACTGTAAAGTAAATCAAACACAAGATTTATAGTGGTTCGACAACTTGTCTACATCCACTCTCACAAACCCAGTTGTGATGTTTCCACTAAACTCTTCCAATCGAGTACAAGTGTATGTTCCTGTCTTTAAAGTCCCAAGAAGAAGACTTAGATCTTCAACAGACTATACCTCCAGATATGTCTACGATCTTACTAGAAATTTTACAAGTATCTAGCACCTTGAAAATAACAAACAAAAACTTAAAAACTTCTCTGTTCTTCAGTAGTAGCCTTCTTGATTCTTCACTTGTCTTCTGGCTTCTATCTGAACTTCAATCAACTCTGAGAGTAATCCTTAATAAAGTTTGCAGTATCAATATTTCAGTAGTCAGTAGTCTCTTATCGTTCAATACCATGAGGTATTTATAGACTTCAAATTCCAAGAACTTTCAGTTGCGTAACAACCTTTCTTGAAAACTAACTTGTAACTGATTTTTTATATCCTTCTACGCGTTTCTTCAGTTAATTAGTTATTCCATAACTAATTCTTCAACTTCATCTTCAATACGCATTTCTTTAACTAACTTCAAGTTGTCCTGTCTTGTGTAGTTGCGCACTTGTCTTGTCCAGTAGTAGTAGTCTGCGTCTTCTACTTGACTTGTGCAGTAGGCTTCCAATAGAACTAATCTAGTCCTATCATCTAATCCTAACAAGACTATTACATTACATTAAGCTTTTATAATACAAGCTTAGTCAACTTATAATGAATCTATCTATTACATATGAAAACATGAGCTTCTATACAACAATTATTCATAGCTCAATAACAATCTTAACATATACAAATAACAAATATGACGTACTTATAAATCGTACTTATCTTCAGTAATACTTGTCTTTTTCTTTCATACTTATCTTTTGAAACTATTACTTGTCTTGTGAACTCTACTGATCTGTACAAGACGACTTCAACTTAACTAGACTAGATTAGTCTATACTTAGAAAATATTCAAGTCTTCTTTTGGCTTATCAAAACTTTATCTTTTATCTTTTATTCATCATTTAGGACTTGTTCTAGGATTCATATCCCAACACAAATCATACGGTCCTCACCCATTAATTAAATATGATATTAAAACTATATGGAATCAAAGAGCCCAACTGATGCAAAGCCTACAATATTAATTTTTAGAGCCACTCTACTCTACTACAATTGCATAGTTGCAAACGTAATGAAACGTGATACAAGTTTTAACTGAAATATGTAAACTAATATAACTGAACAATATTAGTTATATAAAAAAATCACAAGTAAATGAAACGTAACACATATATGTAGTGAAGGATTTCTTGCAAGTTTTCGAATTCGCCACCATCCCAGTAAGGGTATGATACGTGGAACACGCATGCAGTCTACAAACATGAATGGAAACTACCATGTCTACTAGTTTTAACTGAAATATGACGAGTGCATAGATCTAAAATTCATGCACCAGGTACCTATGAGATTAATTTAAATATTATAATATTCATTTAACTATAATCACTCTCCAACAAATACACACGGCCATGACAATCTGCAGGCGTATTATTCAAATACATTTCTCAACTTAAAGCCGGCCTATTTCAGCTGCTTTTCCATTCCAACATTTTAAAATTAATTAAAACAATAGTCTCTTCAACTCTATTCATTTAGTATATCCCGACCACATGAAGCATATGTTCAAATTTCCACCTTCAAGAAATTAAACAACATAGTAATTGCTGTTGTTGTGCCAAATCCAATGCCATCGATTTGTCCAACTTTCTTTCACAGATTCTTGTTTTTCACCCCTGTTTTTTAACTCCTCTGTTGTTATTAGAGGAGATTACTACACTACACTTACACTGATACACATCGTAAAATCCATGGCGGATCATTCAGACGAGATCAAAACGTCGCCGTTTGGCAGCCATGGAAGACGAAGACACACTACTACTCCTGCAAGGTCCCAATATCCGTCTACTTCATTTTCAACCACCTCTGTTTTCTCTCAGCCATGGCGGAGAACTAACCCCACTCCCACCACCCCCTTCGCTACCGACGATGACGTGTCATGGCAAGGCTCTCTTTCATGGCAGATTCAGCCCTCCGGCTGGGGCGATAATCGAAACCTCGGAGCTGCATTTAGTCCTTGGACTGATCATAACACCCCTGCTTCTAGCAGGGTTTTCAAAAGATCAGCTAACGACTACTACCTTTCACACATTAACGGCGCTTCTTTTCAAGATATTTCGCGTTCGGGGTATGTTCCTGCGCAATTCGAAGCCTCTCGTGATCACATTAGGCCTCGTTATGGCGATGTGGATCGTCAGGCTCGATTGATAGAGACTTATCGCGATGTCAATCGAGGTGAAGATCCTAGGTGGTTCTCGGTATCGCATGCGTATATGGATGAGAATGGTCATAAGGGGCATGATCATGATCATGTTTATGGCGAAGAAATGGAAGACGAGGAGGAGGAGGAGGAGGAAGACGAAGCTGTGGCGCCGAGATCAGCTGGTCTGTTTACATTGTTCAGATACTCAACAAGCCTGGATTTGGTACTTATATTGTTTGGATGCTTTGGAGCTCTTATCAATGGAGGATCTCTGCCTTGGTATTCGTTTCTTTTCGGAAAAATTGTCAATGAAATTGCGGATATACGCAACCTTGATAAGATGATGAATGAAGTGGATAAGGTAATAATCACATCATTTACAATTTCATTCAATATCTTGATCTTATGTTAAAAATGTTCATATATTTACAGATATGTGTGGTCATGACTGTGTTGGCAGCAATAGTTACAGTGGGAGCTTACTTAGGTAATTAAGAGAAGCTACAACACTAATTTGTTTTACTTATTCCTCCTTCATATGAAATTGTTCTTGATTTTTAATCCCAACGGCAGAGATCACGTGCTGGAGAATCGTGGGTGAAAGATCGGCACACAGGATCAGAACCGAGTATCTAAGGGCTGTTCTTCGACAGGACATAGGATTTTTCGACACGAATTTAAGTACTAGTGATATAATGCATGGAATCTCTAGTGATGTTGCACAAATTCAAGAAGTTATGGCAGAGAAGGTTGGGAAATTGTTTTGTTTTAAATTTATGAGTATCATCATGTTTTATGAGTATTTTGTTAATTGTTATGCAGATGGCACATTTTGTCCATCATATCTTCACATTCATCTGCGGTTATGTGGTCGGTTTTATCAAATCGTGGAAGGTTTCGCTAGCCGTCTTTGCAGTAACGCCGTTAACTATGTTCTGTGGCATTGCTTATAAAGCTATATATGGTGGCCTAACAGCAAAAGAAGAGGTATGTATGTTGGAATGTGTTTCTTTTGTCTTTCCATTATTGAACTAGTTATTTTTGTCTACTCTTAAAGGGGTCATACAGAAAAGCTGGAAGCATAGCAGAACAAGCCATAAGTTCTATTAGAACTGTGATTTCCTTTGCAGCTGAGGAAATTCTAGCTGGAAAGTACACTGATCTTCTTGACAGATCAGTGCCTTTGGGGGCGAAACTCGGGTTTGCTAAGGGTGTTGGAATGGGAGTTATCTACCTCGTCACATACTCAACGTGGGCTTTAGCTTTCTGGTATGGCTCGATTTTAGTTTCGAGAGGGGAACTCAAAGGGGGTGATGCTATAGCTTGTTTTTTTGGTGTCAATGTTGGAGGAAGGTAAAAAAAAAATGGTCTTTTTTTTTGTTCTTTCGATTAACACGAAATTTGTTGTTGATTTGACGTTTTATTTGCGTGTAGAGGGTTGGCATTGGCATTATCATACTTTGCACAGTTCTCACAAGGGACTGTAGCAGCTAGCAGAGTGTTTGAAGTGATTGATAGGGTACCGGAGATTGATCCTTATAGTAATGAAGGAAGGAAGCCATCGAGTGTACGTGGAAAAATCGAGTTTAAAGGCGTTTCTTTCGCGTATCCATCGCGTGCAACTGTCCCGATCATCCAGTCTCTCAACTTAGTAATCCCGGCTTCAAAGACTCTAGCATTAGTCGGGCCTAGTGGAGGTGGAAAGTCGACTGTTTTCGCTCTTATGGAGAGGTTTTATGATCCATTGCAGGGTAATTAAGCTCTGTATGTATTGTCACAAGTTTTGTTTTTATTCATAGGCTAATAATTTGATGAAAATTTGAATTAATAGGATTTATCACTTTGGATGGCTATGATTTAAGGACATTGCAAGTGAAATGGTTAAGGAATCAGATAGGTATGGTTGGTCAAGAACCGGTTCTGTTTGCGACGACGATTCTTGAAAACGTGATGATGGGGAAGGAAAACGCGACGAAAAAAGACGCCATTACAGCTTGCATTGCAGCAAATGCTCACAGTTTCATCTCTGGTTTGCCTCAAGGATATGAAACTGAGGTTCTAATTTCAAGTTTTCAACATCTTTAGCAATTTTTTCGTCATGTGTAACGAAAACTCGTGTGTTTTCAGGTTGGAGAGCGCGGGACGCAGCTATCGGGAGGCCAAAAACAACGCGTAGCGCTTGCTCGTGCGATGATTAAAGATCCAAAGATTCTCCTGTTGGATGAGGCCACAAGTGCCTTAGATCCTGAATCTGAAGTTATAGTTCAAAAGGCGATTGATAAGATATCAGCTGGAAGAACAACTGTGATCATTGCTCACAGATTAGCTACTGTTAGAAATGCTCATACGATCGTTGTAATGGAGCATGGGTCGTTAATCGAGATGGGAAACCATAAACAGCTCATTGAAAAAGGTGGTGCTTATTTTGATCTTGTCAAGTTAGCCTCAGATGGGATCTCGCCGCCTGTAATGGATCGCGACGAACGCCTCAAGCACGTCGGATCCTTGGAGTCGAAAATGGATGCATCAGGAATACACGAGGTGTCAGTTTCCAAGTACGCGAAAGAAGAAGGTGACGGGGAGAAGGATGAACTTAAAAAGCAAGGATATAAGCTTCTAGATGTTTTGAAGCTGCAGAAACGGGAGATTGTAATGCTCGTAATCGGGCTTATCTCGGGCATGGTTGCAGGCGCGATTCTCTCGATTTTTCCGTTGATTCTTGGTGAAGCGCTTAGGGTGTACTTCTTGCCAGACAAGGAACAGTTGAAGAAAGATGTTGGGAACCTCTGTTTAGTGATAGTTGGCCTTGGATTTGGTTGCATTGTCTCCATGACAGGTCAGCAAGGGTTCTGCGGTTGGGCTGGGACGAAACTCACTAAACGAGTCAGAGACTCGTTGTTCCGAGCTGTGTTGAGACAAGAGCCCGGTTGGTTTGATTCGTCTGAGAATTCGACGGGGATACTCGTCTCAAGGCTCTCTATCGACTCTGTTAGTTTTCGATCCGTTCTTGGTGATCGTCTTTCTGTGCTGCTAATGGGGTTAAGTTCAGCTGCGGTCGGGTTAGGCTTATCGGCCTATCTTCAATGGAGATTAGCTCTAATGGCTCTTGCTGTTACGCCATTGACACTAGGTGCTAGTTACTTGAACTTGATCATCAACATTGGTCCGAAACTCGACAATAGCTCGTACGCAAGAGCGAGTACTATAGCTGGAGGAGCTGTGTCGAGTATAAGAACCGTGGCGACGTTTGGGACTCAAGAGAATATAGTTCAAAAGTTCGACGAAGCCTTAGACGAGCCTAGAAGGACGTCGGTGAGACGAGCCCAAATGCTTGGATCGATCCTTGGACTCTCTCAGGGCGCTATGTATGGAGCTTACACTCTCACTCTCTATTTTGGTGCTTATCTTGTCAAGAAACATTACACTAGTTTTGGTGTAGTGTACAAGATTTTCTTGATCCTTGTACTCAGCTCGTTTTCGGTTGGGCAGCTGGCGGGGCTCGCCCCGGATACCTCAATGGCTGCAACGGCTATACCGGCCATATTTGATGTACTTAACCGAAGGCCTAGTATAAGCAACGACGAGCGTAGGAAAGGGAAGAAACTCGAGAGCTCGAGGCCCGTTGATCTCGAGTTCAAGAAAGTGACATTTGCATATCCAACTAGGCCAGATGTGACTGTTTTGAACAAGTTTAGCCTCAAGATTGAATCAGGGAAGATGGTGGCTTTGGTGGGGGGGAGCGGATCGGGGAAATCGACTGTCGTTTGGTTGATTCAAAGGTTTTATGATCCTGTAAGAGGAAGGGTGTTGATGGGAGGTGT
Source organism: Galeopsis tetrahit (assembly GCA_963675135.1). Taxonomy (NCBI): domain Eukaryota; kingdom Viridiplantae; phylum Streptophyta; class Magnoliopsida; order Lamiales; family Lamiaceae; genus Galeopsis; species Galeopsis tetrahit. Next base: position 56,801,081 of record OY776127.1, read on the forward strand.
TGATTTGAAGGATTTTGAGTTGAATTGGTTGAGGAGACAGATTGCATTGGTTGGACAAGAGCCATCACTGTTTGCAGGTACTATAAGAGAAAACATAGGCTTTGGGAATCCTAAGGCTTCATGGTCTGAAATTGAGGAAGCTGCAAAAGAAGCTTACATTCACAAGTTCATCTCTAGCCTCCCTCAAGGCTACGAGACCGAGGTAAAACCCCGTTCGTATATTAGTATATGACTATTTTCCGACAACTTAAATTGACGTGGCAGTCGAAAAATCTTATAAAAAATTGCAAACAAATTTATAGTTTGCTTGTTGTCTTGCAATAGGTCGGGCAGAGTGGAGTGCAATTATCGGGAGGGCAGAAGCAGAGGATCGCGATAGCCCGAGCCATACTAAAGAAATCAAGAGTGCTATTGTTGGATGAAGCGAGTAGTGCATTGGACTTAGAATCGGAGAAACACATCCAAAATGCGCTTAAGAAAGCGTCTAAGCGAGCCACCACTGTCGTGGTGGCTCACCGTCTCTCTACAATTCGTGAAGCTAATCTCATCGCGGTTGTGAGAGACGGTTCCCTTGCTGAATATGGAGATCATGAGACACTTTTAAAATCTAATCTAGATGGCATTTATGCTAACATGGTTCGAGCAGAAACAGAAGCAATGGCATTTGCTTGATGTGTGGATAGGATCAACACATTTTCTCATTCCATATTTTTTTTTTTAGGATTATCCTATTTGTTAATTTTGTATGGATGTGCTTGTTTTTGCGAGCCAAAATCTTCATAAATTCAAAATTCTCGATAATGTTCTTTTAGACTCGTAACTTTGGGAGGTTGTGTTTTATGATTTTACAGGTATGTGAATGTAACGACTATGTTTAAAATTTATAAATGTAGAAAAATAAAGCTTGAATTAGTCCAAATCGGACTCAATCGCGCATGAATGGTACGATTGTTCTACTATACATTTACAGATTTACGGGCTTGTGAATGTAAGACACTATGTTTTTAAATCTGTAAATGTTGAACAATCATGCAACCACATGATATTTCATCCTGATTTGAGTTTATTTGAACTCGATTGTTCTACATTTTCAAATTTTAAACATAATACTACATTTACAAACCCGTAAAACATTATTAGTAGGGAAAAGCTTCCAAGAAACTTACCTTACATGCATGCGTTTCTTTGCTCAAACGTCTAACATTGATCGGGATGAGGGACAAAGATGGAGAGTCAGAGCACACGCCTGATTCTTGTAAAAAAAAAGGTCCGAGCGATTAGGCATGTGCCCTGCTTCTCCAGCTTCGTAAAATCTCATCCCATCTTATCGAGATATTCTTGAGAGCCATTTTCTTAATTTCAAGAAGTGATCAAGCAATGAACTTAACTAACTTTTACACACATGTACCCTTAAATCTACAAGTAAAATTGGATAAAACAAATAAATTTAGATTAAGTTAAAGCAAGCTTTTGAATATGTTAGTATATACGTACACTCCATCCCACAAATTAGTTGGGTGGAGTAGATAATCTTGAGGGGTTGGCTTAAAAACTTTTTATAAAAGTACATTTATTTATAATGGAAGTTTGGCTACCAGAAAATGATTTATACCAGCTGACAACAACGCTGGCAGGCTGCCCACCACCATTGTACTTCTCTGAAAACTAACTATATATATTTTCTTAGTTAATAATTTGAGTTGATTATAAAGTTAATCAATTCTTTTAACACACATGGCTGCCTTCTTACAAGGGTAACACAATATATATAACTAGAGATCGACATAAAATAGAAAGTGGAGTTTAAATATTGCAAATAAATATGTATATAAAAGAAAGAAAATAAAAAGATTAAAGGGTTAATTCTAAATAAAGTTAATAAATACACCACCTTTAGTCTCAGTATCAATTTAATCACAACATTTACGATTATAGCTTGTTTGGTTTGATGGAAAAGGTGGGAAAAACTTATTTATCCCACTTTTTTCATTGTTTGGTTTATTATATTAAGGTCCGAGCATTTATTTGGGTCCGAGTCAATTTTCCCACATATGCATAATTATGTATTTTAGGGGAGGGGTAAGTTTATTTGTCCATCAATCCAAACACACAAATTAGTCATGTGCTTGGGCCAGAGATATGGACCGAAGGTTATCCCTGGGCTTGGATCAGAGATATGGGCTGAGAGTTTGGTCTGTCTCTTCCATTCATTTCTCAAGGGCTTGGGCCCACTTCGTTTTCTATTGTTGTTGGTCCCAAGTTGAGTTAAGATTGATTAAGCTAGTAAAAGGCTAGAGGGGAGGGGTGAATAGACTTTTAAAAATCTTTCAAAATATCAGAGTTTATAATGCGGAAATGTGTTTTGAATAGTATTGTTCTTACTGAGTCAGATCAGTACTTTCCAGTTTAGTTTTATACTCAACTTTGATTTAGATCTTTTACTTTGTAACCTTAATGTTCTTAGTTAAACAATTCAAACAAATAGTAAACAGAAAGTAAAGAACACAAGATTTATAGTGGTTCGACAAATGTCTACATCCACTCTCACAACTCCAATTGTGAAGTTTTATTAACTCTTCCTTGAGTTTCTTGTGGCTTAAAGTCCCAAGACTAAGACTGTGATCTTATCGATTACACTCCCAAGTGTATCTTCGATCGACTAGTAATTCTACAAGTAACTAGCACACTTGTTTACACAACAAAAACTTTAAAATGAAAAATAAAACTTCACTTGAGTAGCCTTTGATTCTTCTCTTCAATTATGTGGCTTCTTCTCAGTTTGATCTCTTTAACTCTGTGAGTCTTGAATGCTTCGAATACTTTGATTGCTCTTTGATTGCACTTAGATCAGTAGTCTTTCAGTAGTCTTAGCAGTAGAAGATCACACAGTATTTATAGACTTTAGTATGACACTTAGTAGTTTGTGAACTAACTCTCAACTAACTCTAAAACTGTTTTTGTAACTTATCCTTTTGTAACCGACTTTGTAACTTGCTTCAACTAATTCCAAGTCAGCATATCTTCAATATATCTTCAGTTACGCCTTAAATAAGTTTTCCAAACTTATTCTTCAAACTTACCAACTCAGCACAGTAAACTACTGTTCTGACTTTTACTGCTCTGAGCCAGTCAGCACAGTTCTCTTAAACTGTTCTGCACTTCTCCAGAATTCTTCTAAGCTTCTCTTCAAAGTCTTCTTATTCTGAAGTAGTCTTCTGAGTCTTCAATAGTCTTCTGATCTTCTTCTAATCTAGTGTTCTAAACTATTACAATGCTGAATACAATTCAATGCAACTTTACAAATATAAAACCTATCTATACATCAACTGAACTTCATACAGATGAGTACTTCTAAGTCCTATACTATAAGCTGTCTATACAATGCAAAACATCAGCTTAGTTCCTAACAGTTCATATATCAGATCAGTAAACACAATAAGATCAGTAAACACATATAAGATCAGTAAACTCAGATTCCAATATCTCTTAAGATCAGTAATCTTATTTCAGATGACTTAGTTAAGATGACTTTAGAACCACATATATCATTAACTTTAAGTTGCTTTTGGCCATCAAAACATACAATCATCAATTAGAACATTGTTTATATGATTCATATCCCAACAATTGTTAAGTTGGGTTATTTCATGGACCTGTTCTCAATATAATTGGGCTCCTAAGAGGCCCATTGGACTATTTACAAAACATATAATCAAGGGTGTATTAATCATTTCACGAAACGAATATAAATATTTAATAAGGATAACTCATCGTCTATTCACGTGTCGTCTCCTCATATGACGACATATTTTGGCCGCATCAATATGTGTAATCTGATGTGAAAAAAAAAGGAATATGTGTAATCTGACGTGGCAAATTCCGGCAAGCCACATCATCAATTCTTGTCGGAGAAAAGAAATGTGTATCTAATTGCAACACGATGAAAGGTTAATCTTGAGGAGACGACATGTGAATAGACGATGCGTTATCTTTATTAAATATTTATATTCGTTTCGTGAAATGATTAATACACCCTTGATTATATGTTTTGTAAATAGTCCAATGGGCCTCTTAGGAGCCCAATTAATCAGTTCACAAGTTGAATTAATCAAGTCGGAGTGCTATTAAAACTTTACCCTAGTAAATCCTTCTTAGCAATAAAATTTGAGACAAGAAGGAAAAATGTACACTCTCTAGACCAAACCAAGATGTGAACAACTCAAAAGAACAAATAAAATCCAAAATAACTGGAAGCTAGAACAAGTGTAAACCATGTCTCTCTAAAGTGGCACGAAACATCATGGTGGGTCAAAAGTGTGACCCTATTATCCCTTATATGAGGCTACAAGCGTATTTCATTGCCAGATGATGTTGATAAGATTGTTCGGGATTGAAAGTTGTGATAAACTTGCCCCATCAAACAAATGGAGGCCTCTTATTGGGCTTCTTCAAAATAGGACGGAATGTATATAGGGATCTCTAGGGCAGGTGGTTGCTCTATACGGAGTTTAAATTTTTGTGTACTTGAAGAATGAGTATCAAAGTAACCGGTTGCAAACGCCCTTTGAAAATGTACTTAAAAAAAAAAACATTGTTTGATAAGATATATACTCTATTTGTTCGTCTATAAAATTTTCACTATTTTTTTAATACAGTGATTAAATAATACTTCATCCGTCCATGAGTCTCATTTACCTTATATTTTTTGTCCACCAAATGTAATCTCATACACTTTATGAAAACTATTACCCTTCAACCATCACTTAATTACTCACTTTGCCATCAACTTTATTAACAAACAACTATTTTATTTACAATGGACCCCACAATACCCTATAATATCCTTAATTTATCTACATTTTTCTTAAAACTTTTGCCCCACCCAAATGGGACTACATTTGGTAGATGGAGGGAGTACTAGAACAAGTAAGATATAAAATAATGTAAGGATAAAAATTTAAAATATATATTGTCGAAAATAGTATGAGAAGCTTATAAGTGGATGAACCAAAATGAAAAAATGAGAAACTTTTAAGGCGGACATACCAAAATAGCAAAATGAGAAGTTTATAGGCGGATGAAGAAAGTAATATTCATCATGTTCCGTGATAATTACTTTCACACTTTCCTTATTTAGATGTCTCACAACATCATTTTATTTTTAAAATTGCTATTCATTTTGGCCGACATTTTTTTTTTCTGCCCTTCACTGAATTTCTTTTGCATGTACTAAATCTCTTTATTTGTCAAAATACATTTCTTTATTTAACTTCACACCTTATTAAATTCAATTTTTTTAAAAATTGAGTCGGGCAAATCCCATATAATTTATTTATGAAGAGTTGGTCTCTTGTGCATAGTGTGCACGTGCACACTAATGCACAGGTCAATCATCTATCTATTAATAAAAGCAAATATATACAACTAAATAATGGACATCCTTCATTAGTATAAGGTCACATGTTCTCAAATCCTTTAAATTACAATTCAAGATGCACCATTCAATGCAAAATTACAATTCAAGATGCACCAAGACAGGCTTCAAATTAGCTGTTGTAAATAACCAATATCCAGTTGTACCAAGCATCAAAGCATTCTTCTCTTCCATCTTCTTCACCAACAACGAAGTAATCATAGAGAAAACCGCAAACAATACATACAAAATCCCCAGCGATATAGTATCCAAATCACCTTCCTAAAATCGCAATAAAAAAAAAAAAAAAACAGAAACAGAAACAGACCTATGATAATTGATAAATTTGTGAAGTTAATCAAAAAATTGATTGAAACGGGAAGTTTACACACTTATGGTGTTGATCATATCTTCATCCTCTACCGTTGCTGAATTTCTTCACCACGACAACACCTCAGATGTTCCTCAAAACGAATTGTGCAAAAAATAATTAAATTCAAACCCTCATTCATCTTCCCGTTTCTCTGTTCTACCTTTTCCGTTCACCAATCCCGACGAAGCTACCCATTGCAGACTAGTCTCAACAACAGTAACAAAAGCCCCAAATTTATTGACGCTTCCCTTTCGATCTAATTTGCGATTAACATCATTAAAATCGTGGGCAAATGAATAATTAATCCAGAGAAGAAGCTGGAGTTACGGACTATGAGACAAGCTAGAGTGAACAGGCTCGCCGAAAATAGACGTGAGAGAGAAAAGAAAGGGGAAGAAGAAAGAAGGAGTAAAAAAAAAAAGAGTGTGCATATAAGAATTTCCATTTATGAAATACCACAATTAATGGGCTCATACTCGACAGTACCCCCTATAAATTTGCATGCACATTACACTACTCTAAAAAAATCCAGGAAAAAAAGAAAAATGGGCTCCCATTTCCCTCTTCTCATTTTGATTATCTCCATGGCCGCGAAGAACACCGCCGGCCAGCTAACTGGCGGAATTCTGGGCGGCGTTCTGACATGCACCAACACCTCTGTGGCGGCTGCGGGGACGTACAAAGTGATCTCTGACGCAAAAGTGGATCTTCTTTGTAGTCCCCAAGGGCAGAACCACCCGCCCGGATTGATCCAATCAGTTCGGAGCAATACGGGTGGGATTTACTCTTTCGTCATAGTTTCACTAGACACGGCTTTGTTCGACCAAGGAAAATGTTATCTCAACGTCACTTTGCCACCAAACTCGTGCGTTTTCAACGTTCCGACAGGCGGTCTTCAGGGCACTGCTCTTAGGATCTCTATAGTCGTGCTTACTGAAATTGACACTTTAGTTGGAAAAATTCTGATTTTGGTTCCAGGTGCTATTTCCTACCTTCTTTCTAATATATATTAATTCCAGGGCTTCCATCCTTGTAATAAATAAATTAAGATGTTCAAAAGACCTGGGAAATTTTATATACAGTATGTATTATATTGTTCGAGTGATTTAATATACAGTAGTACTGCATGTTTGCTTAATTTCGATCGATATCTTAATGTTATTATTTTCACAAATAATTTAATGGTCCATGACATGGCCGGCCAGTTACACGCATTTGAGGTCCATGCTGGAAATCCGGAATATTTTAAGGGTCATATATAAAACATTTCACTATTCCACTTTTTGTGTTCCACTCGTATTCCACGTCATCCCAATATTATAGGTCGTTGTGTCACCCTTAATATTATATATTATAGAAATTGATTACTTCCTCCAGTTCCACAATTACTTTCACACTTTCTTTTTTAGGACGTCCCATAATAACTTTCATACTCTTAAAATGAAAAATCATTTATAAACTTCATTCTCTAAATATCATCAATTTTACACAAATATCATTACTTTTTCTTCACACATACACAAAAAAGTCAACTCATTTATTTACTTCATACATAAAGTTTTATAAAATTACCCTTCAAAACTCCAGTCAATCAATCATCCATATGATGGAAGAAGATGTGGAACAATAAAATTTGAACATGTACATCTCATTCGATAACCGTTTCACAATAAATATCAACTATTCGGGTATGTTTGTTTTAGAATTTTGAGGATTAATTTTAAAATCCTAATATCAACTATTGTTATTATTTGTGTACACCGCATTGGTTGTCGATTTTTTTGGTATAATCTTTTTTTATATATATATATATATATATATATATATATATATATATATATATATATATTTCTGATCATTTCATTTTGTTCGTTTCAATGTCATGCATGGCTTGTGAAGAAAATGTTTCAAAAATCAAAACATCTAATTGCTATGTAAATTAAGTTTGAAAAATATCATTTTTGCTTAAAATTTTTAGAATACTTCCTAAGTTCCTCATAAAATTCATGTTTGTTGTAGTTTTATTGCTACAGTGTCTCCATCCCGTCGCATACTCAAACATTCTCGTTTGGTTACTTCGGACACTCAAACATATACTTACTCATTTTTTAACTCAAACATTTAACTCAATTAATTAAAATTTAATTTCAATTGTATAGATACAATTAATTGCATTCAAGTATCACTCAATAAAATAAACCATGTAAGCAGTTTTAAATAAATCAGATTCATCGATTTTATTTCAAGTTTTATCCAACAAATTAAAATATTTTATAGTATATATATATATATATATATATGAATGAGATTTTATATTAATAATTCATGTTTTGTATGGATACATAATCAATCAACAATGCAGCATACATATTTACAAACATATTATAGATGGGTTGGGCGGTTGTGTACTCAAGTACACGGTGTACTTAAGTCCAGCCATATAGTAAATATCAAGTATATATAGAATAAATAACACAATATTTAGCAAAAGTTATTCTAACCTAGTGGTTGCCCTTTCATTGCCTTACCACAAAGTCCCATGTTCAAAACCCACATTCAACAATTTTCGAAAATTTTATTTTAGCACCACAATTTTCGAAATTTTAATTTTAGCACCAGTTTTTCTACAATTTTCTAAATTTTAATTTTAGCACCAGTTTTTTATTTTAACACCACAATTTTCGAAATTTTAATTTTAGCACCAGTTTTTCTATATTAATAAAAGTGCAACAATTAACAACTAAATGGTGTATCATTAATAGTAATAGAAGTGCACATAATAAATAATAAAATTTGAAAAATTAATAATAATTTTAAAAAAAAAATTAGCACCAATTTTTTTATACATTATAAAAAAAGTGCAAGTACTAATAATATCATTAATTGCACTTACTAATAATATCATTAATAGTAATAAAAGTGCAAAGTAAAAAAATAATAAAACGTGTAAAATTAATAATAATTTTTAAAAAAAAATTAGCACCAGATTTTCTAGATTATAAAAGTGTGCAAATAACAAAAAGGTGTATAATTAGCATACACTTTTCAATTATAATATCATACACTTTTCAATTATAATAACATACATTTTTCATTAATATATAACTTACATTTCTCATTAATAGAACATACGCTTTTTAGTTATAATAACATACACTTTACAGTTATAATAACATGAATTTTTCATTAATATAACATACATTTTTCATTAATAGATCATACACTTTATAGTTATAATAACATACACTTTTCATTAATATAACTTACACTTTTCATTAATAGTTCATACACTTTTCAGTTATAATATCATACACTTTTCAGTTATAATAACATACATTTTTCATTAAAAATAATGTTGCACTTTTCAATATACTAACATACATTTTTCATTAAAAAATTAACACCAGTTTATTTATACATTATAAAAAAAGTACAAGTACTAATAATATCATTAATTGCACTTACTAATAATATCATTAATAGTAATAAAAGTGCAAGTAAAAAAAATAATAAAACATGTAAAATTAATAATAATTTTAAAAAAAAAATTAGCACCAGTTTTTCTAGATTATAAAAGTGTGCAAATAACAAAAAAATGTATCGTTAGCAAACACTTTTCAATTATAATATCATACACTTTTCAATTATAATAACATACATTTTTCATTAATATATAACTTACACTTTTCATTAATAGAACATACGTTTTTTTAGTTATAATAACATACACTTTTCATTAAATAGATCGTACACTTTGCACTTATAATAATTAACATGAACTTTTTATTAATATAACATACACTTTTCATTAATAGATCATACCCTTTACAGTTATAATAACATACACTTTTCATTAATATATAACTTACACTTTTCATTAATAGTTCATACTCTTTTCAGTTATAATATCATACACTTTTCAGTTATAATTACATTGTTCATTAAAAACAATGTTGCAATTTTCAATATACTAACATACATTTTTCATTAAAAAAATAAAGATACACTTTTTAATTATAATAACATACACTTTTTCAAAAAAAAAAAAAAAAACCGAAAAAAAAAAAGTCGAAAAAAAATCCGAAAAAAAAAGTCAAAGTTTGACCGTTGACCGATCAACGGTCAACATTTGATTAGTGAAAGTCTACTCAAGTACATGGTGTACTTAGGGGTGTAAACGAGCCGAGTAGTGCTGAGCTCGAAACTCGACTCGACTCGGTCGAGCCTAAAATTTTGAAGATCGAGCTCAACTCGATAAACTCGAGCTCGGCTCGACTGGATTACCTATATAATTTTTAAAATATATTTTTTTTCTAAAATAAACTCGAGCTCGACTCGGCTCGACTCGACTCGATTACTCGTATATAAATATAAATTATATACTAATGACAAAATAGTAAATATTGTTTAAGCTCGATTAGGTTCGCGAGCCTTTCGAGACGAGTATTTATGAGCTCGAATTCGAACTCGGTAGCTACTCGAGTAGCTCGAAACTCGACTCGATTAACTTCGAGTCGATTTCGATCTTTTTTCGAGTCGAGTACGAATAGCTTGCGAGTAGGCTCGACTCACTTACACCCCTAGGTGTACTTGAGTATATACAAGACTTTGGCATTATAGATACAGCGTGTGACGACTTTTAACCCGACACCTCTCACATTTTGTACGCTTAAACTTATTTTGCAAATGTTCAAAAAAATCACCACAGCTTGATAAATGCACCTGAAACACTATATTTGAATAAATTAATCAAAGACAACTAGACAGGGATTTGCAAATAAATCAAGATTATGATTATAAAAAAGTAAAAACCAACGTAGTGGATCAGCACAAATACATCGATTTACCATACGAATGATACAGCAACGTTGCTAGCTGTAATACACACATATGTACAAAGATGAACTCAACCAAACAACGTACATATTCACAAACACACATATGTACAAAGATGAACTCAACCAAACAACGTACATATTCACAATTCTAAACTCAGCAGCACTACACAATTAAAGGAAAATCAGATGTTATAATACGAATACCTTTTACATAGATAAGTAAATACACAATATAAACCCATTTTTAACCTAAATGTTGGAGGTAGATGTACTTGGACAGGATTAATGGTCGAGCAAAGTAGGTAAATATCAGTACTCTCGAAACGTGAGATTCAAACGGCCAGGTCTAAGATCTGTTTCCTCCAAAAGACGACTAGGAGCAGTACCGGGTTTAATGGAACTGACTCCATGAAATATATGTCTAGATTCACCACCAAAGATCAACACGTCCCCTGATTCCAATGGGACTTTCTCTGCTTTGTCGATGTCCCTCTGCTCCCCAAATAGAAATTCACCAGTGTCACCAAGAGATATAGAAACCACCGGAAGCCCTTTTCGTAGGCTTTCTTGACTTTCATCTTTATCCTACATAGATACAGCACAAAAATGAGACAAGAGCAAAAAATTACTAGCTATTTGAAGTATTGGTAATAGGGATATCAACACTTGGCATAAAAAGATTTGAGATAGCCTGCATCTTCCCATTTTCATTTTACAGGTAGCCATTTTAAATTATTGTGTATGTAAAAGTTTAGAAAACCACATTTCAACTCTTCACATAAGAACATAAAATCTTCTCAGATCGCAGAGGTTAGGTAGATCATTAAATGTGTTTATTTCACCAGGAATCAGAAGTGAAGAAAGAAACCTGATGAAGACCGAGCTTGCCCGTCTGTGTATAAAAATTGACAATGCAAATGTTTGGAGACATTGAAGGAAGGCTATTTTTGGCATTCCTCAGTTTAGAATCCGACTCCAAATAAGTATGGCACTTCTGAATTGCTCCTTTAACCAAGTGCTGAAACTCATCAGGGATGGGGGGAGGTTTGGCTTGATCAATGGGCCTTAAATCACCATACGAGCCTGTCTCAGGATCCCAATTTTTACCAAGACACATCATCTTCAAGTGTAACCTTGCCCCATCACGGTAACCAGGTTGGTAAAAACCTCCAGGTCCACGACCAAGATCTCGGCATGATTTTATCAATTTGACCTTTATAAACACAAGGCTGAGTGTGAAAAACAACACAAAGCACCAAAGATACATAAGCACACTTAATATAGAAATGGACAATCTATTAGATTATCAAACTGAGTATCAAAAATATTATATTCAAATTTCGGAACTTGCGTGTTTGATTATTTTGCAGGGTTGGTGATGGAAGGGAAGGAGTGGGTTAACTAGGACCCAAAATAGTGCAAGACTTACATGGTTGTTATCTAACCACGATACAAATAATTCCATAAACAAGAATACCACAACCTCAGTCCACATCATGATCAGTCAACATTAGAAACTTAAGTTCAAAATTTAAAGCAACATAAAGACAAGCCCACCTGATCCATTAAGGAGATATAACCCTTTAAAAGAATCATTCCTGGCCTAACAACCTGTATCTTGTCTCCCTCATTCTGACGTTTCTTTTCAATCCTCGTTGCTTTGTTCTTAACAAGAAGTGAGGTTTTCAGCTTCACTACACTCTTATTTCTCTCCTCATAAATATCAAAAGAACATTCTTTGTTCTGGGAGTCAGAGTTGTCAAGTTCAATTCTTGCATTAATATCCTCAGATTTCACCTTCCCACTTTGAGCTTCCTTATGGAATTGACCACCCGTAGGTGCGTAGCTAAAGGATGGTTCAATAATATTACGGCTCCCTGCATCGTGTTCAGAAGGGCTTGATAACGAATGACAGCAATTATCATAACTGGGACTAGCAGGTGTTATATTCAAAGGCGTTGTTGGTTCTGCTTCAGTAGCACACTGTACTTTTTGGAGTTCAGAACTTGGCCCATGCGGATAATCTGATGACAACAAACGATTAAAGTCCTTTGTTACGCCATCAATGGGTGTCGTTTCCAGTTTTTCCCTTCCACCTTCCGAAGATCCACTTCCTGATGAAGCACCGGCTGATCGAGCCCCAGAACCAACCTGAACATGTGACCAATGATACACTAGTAGACATTTCTAAAGTAATCATGCAAACTAACACATAAAACCACTGAGCTATAAATCTTAAATCATGATGTAATACGTACTTAAGATGGTCTCTGATAAATATTTCACAGATTAAGAATCTATATATGCAACGATGTAAAGTATATAATCACCTTCGTCAACTATTATAACTGCAATAGCAAATAGAGCATCGAGACTTTGGGATAGAAATCAGAACTAAAAATATCAGAATAAAAAAAGAGAAGCAATTCAAACTCATCCATCCAAGACATAAAAGCGTCTAATTCAAAAGTTTAAGAAGCCCATTAATGAACCAAACACCTTTTTTGTTTTTTTTACTTTGCACAAGACTATGCTGCTTCTAACATTACATAAATCCAAAGAATAATGTCCGCATGAATAATTACTAGTAAAGTAAAACAGTGCTTCAGAATTCCATTTTCAGATGAACATCAATTACAGCATTCAATTGCAACAAAAGAAAAGCCCGACACAGTAAAGAAAACCAGCAAAAGTGATAACAAGAAATGATAAGAAATTTGATAATATTACTTACAGGCACGCGACGAGGGACGTAATGTTCTGCAGAGCGTGGCGATCGACCTCTAGAGGAATATTGCCTTCCGCCGCCACGGTTCATTGCGCGTCTCCTGAAGATGTTAACTTGTTAGGGTTTGATTGAAAACACGCAGATTGAACTATAAATTGGGGATAACCGATGAAATTCAGAATTTGGAAAAGCTATTACTATCACTGTTTGTGGAATTGGAAAAAGCGTGCAATAAGTATGATCAAAGTGTTTCGTGATGTTAACACTTGAAACGCCAACTGGGGAACATATCGGCAGGTTATGCTTTTTATACTCTCTCTCTCTCCCTCTCTCTGTTTTTTCCTTTTTAAATAATCGGATTTGGTGCATTTGTGTTTTTATTGAGATCATCACAAATAATATATAAAAAAATTAAAAATCAGCCAAAAAAATCAATTATTTTGAGTTTAATGAAAATATTAAATCATCATGTTATATAGTAGAAAAAATCTAGAGGAAGTATCAGCCACCACCGAATGACAAGAGGAAATCATGGGGAGAATCTTCATAGGATTACACTTGGTAAAATGGACAAATTTATACGCAATAAGATTAAGATTACAATCAATCCAGCAAAGAGAGCACCTTGACAAAAGGGATAATAAAGATTTGACATCATCCAAGATCGGTTGAACCTGAGAGGAACAATCAACAACTCTTGTTGCACTCGCAATAACTATGCGACAGAGATGTTCCGAGTACAGGCAAGTTGTAGAGCCTTACGTAAGGCCATAAATTCAGAAACCTCAGGGCCGAAATAACTATCATATCTAGCGGAGTAGCCCAGGATAAATGTACCAAAGGCGTCCTCGATGTAGATTAATCAAATCCCCACACAATTGCATTGGGACGAGGTGGCCCCGTCGAAGAAGATTTTCCAGCCCCTATCTGGCTTGTGAAAGCTGAGGGAATGAAGCTGGGAGTGAAGACGACGTTTGGGCAATGTGTGGGCGGATCGGTAGTCCAATAGCAGCCGAGAAGCACCAAGAAATGCATCCAAAGGAATAAATTGCAGATTTTTTAAAGTCACTTTGCTGCGATGAAACCAAATCTGGTAGGCAAGACAAACAAAGAGCGCGCTCCGCGAGATGGGCTTCACCATGAAGGAAAACCTCTCTAAACCAAAGATTGGCAGCAGGCTGTTGGAAAGCCAAGATTAGTGAGGTTAGTCCAGCCAATCTCCATACCTCACGAGCGAAGGAGCATGCGAAGAATAAATGTGAAGCCGATCCCGACATTTCGTGGCAAAGGTGGCAGAACTGAGGGATATCCACACACTTCTTGTTAAGATTCTCGACAATAAGGAGTGTGTCAGTGCAGCAACGTCAAAAAAAGTGAAAGATGCGGGGTGGGATTTTGAGGTTCCAAAGCTTTCTCCAAGTGGCGCACGGACCTAAGCTTGACGACCCTGAAGCGGACGAGATAAAGGTGTTGCAAGCATGATAGGTTGAACTAAAGTGAATTTCCCATTATAAGAATGGTACCAAGTCTAGCCATCCGGAGAGGGTGATTGTGGTAGCTAGAGCCATGGCACAAATCAATCGAGCATCCTCATCCCCGTCATCAAACAGAGGGAAAATTTTAGTTTTAGTACATTTCAAAATAAATCCTTTAAATTTCAACTTTACCTTTCAATTTAATCATTTTTTACATCAATTTTAATCATTTATCTTTCTAATGAATTATGGGATTAAATTATTTGGGGATTCCGGTGGAATGTGCTGTGGTACCACATTTATTTAAAAAATGTCATGTCAATCAGCCACATCATCCTATCTATGTAAGACATACTCCATCCATTCACATTCTGAAACAAAGAAAAAAAACTCTAAGGTTTCTTCTCCATTGGTTAAATGTTAGTATTAAGGTTGGTTCTACTCTATTTTTATATCTGAAAAAATATTTTGATGTTAGTGTTAGAGGTGGATACTACTCTGTTTTTATATTCATAAAATTATTGTCATATGTGTCCACTAATATATTTATCTGTGTTTCATACAGTAGTTTTAGTGGTTGAGATTAACTTTAAACCTTTAATACTTTCTTTTATCTGGATCTTGTGAATGGGTGGATGAAGAACAAAGTTGTGAGGACGATTGTGATGATAAACTTGAAAATGATCCTTTAAGTCCATTAGTTGATAGTGATTATGAATTTGAGCTTGAAAGCACGGATGATGAAGATCACAGATTTGAGGGACAGATTGTTGAAGGGAACAAATTTAAGCGGAGTAGTTGATGAAGATGTTGTTTGTGATGAAAAGATTGAAATACAACTTTTATTTTATTATATTGTAAGCACAATTGATATATATGAACAGGTTCATATATTTTAAATTGTTATGTTTTAATTTAGTTGTTGTCAATTTTATTTTTAATTATCCTGTCAAAAAAAATATTTTTAATTATAGAATTGTTTTATCAATGGTTCATATTTCAATTTTGTTTTTAATTGAACTTGGGAGTTTACGAGAAAATTTGATAGATATTCAATTAATTACGTAGATGCAGAGATTTTATTGATTGATAGTCAATTAATTAATGATGTGGCATGATATTTTTTTAAGTATATATAAATGAGAGATTATTATGTGGCAGATGACATAACATTTTTTTTAAATAAATGTGAACCACACATTCCACCGGAAAAGAGAATATTCAGGCCGCTTTAATTCATTAGAAAGATAAAGGATTAAAATTGATGTAAAAAAGATTAAATTGAAAGGTAAAGGACGTATTTTATAGGGTAGGTCTCTTATAGAATTGATTTCTTATAAGAAACTGAGTTGACCAAGTCAACTGTTTTTTGTTTGTTACACTTTTTAATTGTAATGACTTACATTTTTCAAAATAATATTTTAAGTTATATTGACGTACACTTTTTGGTAATATTATATAGACGTGTACTTTTCAGTAATAATATGTTGCACTTTTCAATTATAATAACTTACACTTTTCATTAAATATTGTGTTGCATTTTTCAGTTATACTGACTTGCACTTTTTAATAATATTGTGTTGCACTTTTTAGTTATACTGACTTGCACCTTTTAGTTATAATGTCTTTCACTTTTCATTAAAAACTGTGTTGTTGCTGTTGCACTTTTAATTATAATATCTTACACTTTTTAATAAAAAAATGTGTTACACTTTTTAGTAATATTGTGTTACACTTTTTAGTTATAATGACCTACACTTTTTAACATACACATTTTCGGGAAAAAAATATTAAAAATAAAAAATGGAAAGTTGACTTAGTCAACTCGATTCCTTGTAAGGAATCGAGTCTATATAAGACTAATCCTATTTTATAAAGTTGAAACCTAAAAGATTTATTTTGGAATGTATCAAACTTATAGGACTAAAACTAAAATTTTCCCTCAAACAGATTAAAGATAAGATCAGATTTCCAGGTATGAGTCTGCTCATCGATAGATACACCATGTGATTATTATATTTATTCATATAAATGAAACTATTATTACACTATTTTTTTGGATTATATTTGTGGAGAAAATGGGAGTTTTGGTCCCATCAACCACGCCCCCTCAAATTTTTGGTCCCATGACTTTCACATTTAGTCCCAATAGATTAAATTTTATCACATTTGGTCTCATCGTTAAGTCAGCCGTCAGTCAACTGTTAACTATTTTGGTCCCGTTAATTCTTTTTTCTTTTTTTTGGAGCGAAAATTTACACTTCTATCGAAATAATCTTCATTACATCCCAAAAATCTATAATTAAAAAAATAATAAAGCATAAATTTACAGTAAAATAATCGAATCAATGTCCGGCCGGAAAGTCGCCGGAGAGTGGAAACCTCTTATCGCCGGAGAAAGTGTTGCAGCAGTGAATGTAAAAAATTTGAGAGCAATAGTCACAAAGTCAGGCCTGCAGGCCAGCAACACACTCTCTCGTGTTATTTCTCTATTAACTTTGTCACTAAGCATCATAATCAAGACATATCAGCAACAATGCATATACCTCCTTAATACTATTACATTGGAAGTGTAATGATTTTATTTTTCTCAAAACCATAAGTCTTAATTGAAGCTATAAATCATAAATCATAGGTCAATAGACTGTAAAACAATATTATACATACTAATAAATACCAATGTTGTAAAATAAAAAAATTACCAGAACCAATGATGAGTAACATGATCAGCGACGGAGTTTGTCAATCTGGGTATTCAATTCAGATTTCTCCAGCACCGCCCTCATCGCCGCCGACTCTCCACCGGCGTCTTGAAACACGAAAGGCGAGCTCGCGCCGAAGAACCACGCGTGGTACGCCATCCACTCTCTCATTCTAGATGCGCTCAGGTTTCCGTACAAGGATGAACCGCGGTAGAGATACTCGTATTTGTACGGCGGTTGGAATTTGGACTCGTCGTATGACCCTGCCACCTCCTCCAACGCGGCGATTATCTCGAATTTGGGAGGCGATTCGCAGCTGGTTTTCAGATCTAACAATCTTCATCTCTGCAACTCAATTTACAGAGCAAGAGAGAAAAAAGATTAAGAAAACTTTTATGTATATCAAAATTCATCCTCGCCCTCCGATTTCTCTCCACCAATCTCACGTGGACTCTCTCACCCAAAACCTTACTTTCTTCCAAGATTTCCATGAATGTATCCCAGCGAAGACGACGACGAGGAGGTTTCTGGGCACTGTCACGCCGGCATCGACGAGATGGCAGATGGCCCTCTCGAAAAAGACCTCGCCGCCTTCTTCATCGATCAGTTGGGGATTTTGATTTTTTGAATTTGGGGATTTTGGAAGCAATATTAGGGTTTTGAAACGATTTGAGATTTTTGTTAAGGGTGAACTTTGATTTCGGGGTGAAAAATAACGACTAACGGCCACGTGATGGGCACGTGAGTCAGTCCGTTAAAATTTAACGAGGCTGGGACGAATTGAAATTACAAAATTTGTACAATACGGGGACCAAATATGATAAAATTTAACCTATTGGGACTAAATGTGAAAGTCATGGGATCAAAAATTTGAGAGGGTGTGGTTGGTGGGACCAAAACGACAATTTTCTCACCACTACCTAGGTCTTAGATCCTGGGTTCGAATCATGGGGAGGGAAAAAAGGGATGAGTATTTAATGTAATTCAAAAAAAAAATCATATGTACGTAATTAGGATTCTGGATATCCAGAATCTGGATTTCTAAATTAATTAATTATAATTAAATTATGTAATTACCTATATGCCCTCAACTAATATTGATTTTTGTTTATTGAATAATTTTGTTAGATTTCTTTTATTTTCTCTCTCTAACTTTTAAAGAATGGGCACGAATCTCAACATTTTTCGGGAGATGTGTATATTTTTGCAATTATTAGTTTTTTACACAAATTAAATTGATTAAACCTTCAATTTTCCAATTTCAAGTAAAATTCAAGAGAAATTATCGATATTGATATCAAATTTTATTTTAAAAATTATTAAATTTTATTTAAATTAAATTATTTTAAAAAAATATTATTTATATTTTCAAAATTGTATTTATTGAAATATATATTATAATAATATCTTATAAATATTTGATATGTATCTTATATATTTTCTTAATATATATTATAAGTATATTGGTGTACTAATTTTTACTTAGATTGCATTGTGTGGAGTTCATTAATCGGACAACCAAAATCTAAATCTAAGGGGGTGTATTCAATTGAGATTTTGTTTAATTTTTTTGGACTTTAAAAAGTCAGTGGATTTAGAAAATTCATAGACTCCATGCAGAGTTTGACTGACTTTTTTTATTGATTTATATGGATTTTCATAGACTTGACAGGATTTTGGAATACACATTTTTTTATTGATTTACATGGATTTTCATAGACTATAACTATTGATGCCAACGTATATTGAACACACTTGTATATAAAAAAAGTTATCTAAATTATTTAGAAAAAAATACAAAAAATATCTTAATTCAAAAAAAAAAAAAAATTATTATTCATCATTATTATTCTCTTCAGAGTCTTTACCTATATCAAAGTGTATCTTTATCTACCAAATATACATCAAATATTTACAAAATATTTAAGAAATAAGGATAAACATAATATATTATAAAGATGTATATAAATCATGTTAATATTATATTCCTAATAATCTTTGTACAATAATTAATTTTATAAATTAGATGGCGATCGAGAATATATTATTGAGAACAGAATTTTGAAATACAGAAATGTACGTAATCTTTTTCACGATAATAATGGCGGTGAAGCTCTCACTCTCCGCAATTTCTCCAATGACATAATTTTTTTAATGAAAATAAAGGTTAAAGTTGATGACGGTGAAAAATGCAGTAGATTAGTAGTAGAATTTTTGTTAGAAGAACAACAAAATTTTTTTTTTCTTCTCTTCACAATCTTTTGAGAGAATCCGTTGAAATCTCTACTTTTTAGAAGAGATTTTGGATAGTGTAATTTATTTATATTTTTGGAGGAGAATCCAACAAAATCCATAGAGTATTAAAGTCTATAAACTGTTGAATACCTAAAGATTTTTTAAGACTTTTTAAAATCCGTATTGAATACCTCAAAATTTTGAAAGACTTTTAAAAATCCGAATTAAATAACCCCAGATTTTAAAAGTCCAAAAAAATCCAACAGAATCTCAATTGAATACACCCCCCTAAATCTAAATCAAAATATAAATTAATTAAATTGTCCAAAATAATTAAATAAGTCATCTTTTCAAAACACACCATACAGATACCATAAAATGTTATACACATTCACACCACACTAAACTTTAAAAATTATTTTTTATTACTATAGTACACACCCCAATTCTTTTCTATTTAATAAATTGTCAAAAATAATTAAATTAAAAAAAGTAAAAATTCAAATTAATGTTAAAAATATAAATAAAACCTATAAAAATCGTCTAAATTTTAAAAAATTAAAGAAAGCTAAAAAAAATTAATTAATTTAATTAGTTTTGAAGATTAATTAAGTTTATTTTTTAATAAATTTAAAAAAATCAACTCAATTTGAAAAAAAATATTAAATTAAATAAAAATCTTCAAAAATATTAAAAAATCAACTAAAATTTTAAAATTAATTCATTTTTTTAGCTTTATTAAAATTTTGAAGATTTATATATATATATTTTTATAGGTTTTATTTTAATTTTTTATTTTAATTTGAGTTCTTATTTTTTTAATTAAATCATTTTTGACAATTTATTAAATATGTTTAAGATTTTATTTAACTTTAATTGATTTTTAATTTTTTGTATTTAACATTTGGAGTGTATATAATATTTATGGGGTTATAGTAGGTTCATGTAATATAAAATATATATTTAAAAATAAAATAAAAAGTTTAAACTCTAATGTTTTATTTACATTCTAACTTCTATAAAAATGTTGACAATAAGGCTAAATAAAATTTAAAAATAGTAGAAAATCAATTAAATCTTTATAACTAATTAAATTAATTAATTTTTTAGCTTTATAAAAATTTTGAAGATTTATGTGTTTTTTTATAGGTTTTATTTATATTTTTCATATTAATTTGAATTCTTAATTTTTTTTTTTTAATTAAATTATTTTTAACAATTTATTACATATATTTATGATTTTATTTAACTTTAGTTGATTTTTTAATTTTTGTGTTTAACATTTAAAGTGTATATAATATTTATGGGTGTTAGACTAGGGTTCAGGTAATATAAACAAAATTTTTAAAAGGAAAATAAAATAAAAAAAGTTCAAAACTTCAATGTTTTATTAATGTTTTATATGTGTTCTAACTTCTATAAAAATGTGGGCAATAAGGCTAAATAAAATTTAAAAATAGTAGAATATCAACTAAATCTTCAAAACTAATTAAATTAATTAATTTTTTTTTAGCTTTATTTAATTTTTGAAGATTTAGGCTTAGGCGGTTTTTTTTATAGGTTTTATTTATATTTTTTATATTAATTTGAATTCTTATTTTTTTTTATTTAATTATTTTTTGCAATTTATTAAATAGGAAAAAATTGGAGTGTGTATAGTAATAAAAATTATTTTTAAATTCTAGTATGGTGTGTTTAACATTTGGGGTGTGTATAACATTTTATGGGGTGTGTTTTTAAAAATGACCTGTTAAACCTGTTGTAGTAGGTAACTAGACCAAAATCAAAATAAATCGAAACTTAGTGGAATAAATTCAAAAAATGGTAACCTGATGGACTAAATTCAAAATTAAAATAATATGTGACATGTTTTTATGTGAAATTAATTTTTTACATATTAAATTTTTATAATTTATTAAATTTGAATTGTGACATTAATTTTTATTATTTTAATTAAAATAATTAACATGAGACATGTTCTTATGTGAAACTATTTTTTCACATTTAAAATTCTTATAATTTATTAAATTATTTTTACAATTTATTAAATATGTATAAGGATTACATATGAGACATGCTCCAATATTCTTATTAAAAAATTCTAATAATTTTTTTATTAATTAATTTTTAACAGGTTAAATTTTCATTATTTATTAGGTAAAGTCTAGTATGCACTCGAGTGCATGCTGTGCACCCTAGTTCATGTGCACTTTTCAGTTTACTGACTTGCATTTTTCAATTATTACTAAAAATATTATTATACAGTTTAATAATTGAAAAGTGCAACACCATTTACCCAAAAGTGTAAGTCAATAAACTGAAAAGTGCAACATGGACTAGGGTGCACAACATGCACTCGAGTCCATAGCAGACCAACCCTATTTATTAAATTTGAAGGGGTTACACGTTCTTATTCAAAATTCATGGAGTATAATATATGAGTAATCATTAAATGTGACTTTTTTTTTTTTTAAAGTAAATGTATGTGACATTTATTATGTGGTTAATTTATGGCATTTTTTTATGAGATAGATTTTTAAGTTTTTAATTAATTATTTTTTTTTTTGACAGGAAAGAGCATTAAATACAAAAGTGGGAAATGAAAAGTTTGTTACGAGACTAGACATGCCCAACCGTCGGTTACGGTTAAAAATCGGCGGTTTCGGTTTTACGTTTTTACTAATCGAAACCGAACCGGCAAACCGCCGGTTACGGTTTAGTAACCGTCGGTTCGATTACAAAACCGCCGGTTCGACGGTTTTTTTTTATTTTTGGCTCGTTTTTTTGGATTTTTTGCGCGTTTTCGACTCTTGTTTTTTGTTCGTTTTAACTTTATAGTTTATACTTTATAGTTTATTAGTTTATATAACTTATTATTGATGAAATATTATAAAAAATTGAAAGAATAAATAAATTACTTTTAAGTTTTAAGTTACAAATTACAAAATACAAAAGTATAAATTACAACTTACAAATTTAAAAACTTAGTAACTTACAAAATAAATTTATTACAACAAATTGGGGGGGGGGAGGGGAATTGGACTTGAGCTTAATTTTAAGAATTAAACTTAGAAATTCTAAGTTCAAAATTTTAAAACTAAGTTGCTTACGTATCCAACATGTTGGAATCAAAGTCCACGTAGTTCTCTTACCTCAACTTACCCGTTGACGTTGTTGTTGAATGATCATGGCTCGATTCTTCATTCTTCACTTCCGCCCGTAGAGGTCCATTCCTCGTCTTCTTCATTATCCTCTTCTAACGATTGGGCTCTTTTTTCGGCTATTACCCAATCATCAAGCAAGCATTGTTGATCTCGTTGCATCCAAGGTATAACCTCCTACACTAAAAGCTTGCTCAACGGCAACGGTTGAGGCGGGAGCCGATAAAATTTCTCTTGCGAGCATTGACATTGTCGGAAATACAAGTTTCACCGTCGACCAACACTTTAGTATGTCAAAATCTCCTTCCATATTTTCCATTGTCGAATTCATGATATAATTTTCATATTCTTGAGTATATGATGATCGTGATCTTTTATGATTACGTTGATAAATAAGTCTATTTATAGCATCCATATTGGCCAAATTTGGAACGTTAGTAGCACTATGTGAAGAAGAAGAAGAAGAAGAAGAAGAAGAAGAAGAAGAAGAAGAAGAAGAAGAAGAAGAAGAAGAAGAAGAAGAACCATTTGCATCCATATGCTCCCTAATTAATGCTAATATAAGTTGTTTAACACCACTTACGATTTCTTCGGTATCCGGTCGATCAGAAGAACTAATTTCGTCACTAGGATATAAATTTTCATAATACAACTCTAACATGTCATGTACACCATCTAACTTATGTTGGTCCCAAAGTTGAGTTAATAATATTGAATAAGCTAGTGAAAATGTCTAGAGGGGAGGGGTGAATAGACTTTTCAAAAATCTTTCAATATATCAGAATACACAATGCGGAATAATCAGATTACTAATGAGCCCAATCAAGTTTATACTCAACTTTTATCTAGATCTTTATCTTTGTTAATTCTACTGTTCTTGATTAAACAATTCAAACAAATATCAAACAGTAAATGTAAATAACACAGAATTTTATAGTGGTTCGACAAATGTCTACATCCACTCTCACAATCCCAGTTGTGAAGTTTTATTACTCTTCTTGAGCTTCTTGTGGCTTAAAGTCCCAAGATTAAGACTTTGATCTTTTCGATTATACCTCCAGGTATATCTTCGATCTACTAGTAATTCTACAAGTAACTAGCACACTTGTTTTACAAAATACAAACTTTAAACTTGAAAAGTAAAACTTCTCTTTGAGTAGCCTTTGATTCTTCTCTTCAGTTCAGTGGCTTCTTCTTGCTTTGATTTCCTTCAACTCTGTGAGTTCTTGCTCGTAGACTTGCTCTTTGAATTCTCTAAGATCAGTAATTGCTTCAGTAGTCTTTAGCAGTAGGAGATCATACAGTATTTATAGAACTTAGTATGACAGTTAGCAGTTTGTGAACTAACTCTCAACTAACTCTAAACTGTTTTTGTTGTAACTTCTTCTTGTAACCGACTTTGTAACTTCCTTCAACTTCCAAGTCAGCATATCTTCAATAAATCTTCAGTTACACTTTAAATAAGCTTTCCAAACTTATTCTTCAATTTCACCAAATCAGCACAGTAACTTACTGTTCTGATTTTTACTCTTCGGATTTTACTCTGCTGATTTTTACTCTTCTGATTCAATCAGCACAGTAACCAAAACTTTTTCAAAACTTCTCCAGATTTCTTCTAAACTTCTCTTCAACTCTTCTTGAAGTCTTCTTATTCTGAAGTAGTCTTCTGAGTCTTCATTAGTCTTCTGATCTTCATCTAATCTATTTCTAATCTAGTGTTCTGATTTTACTGTTCTGAGCTTTACAATGCTGAATACAATAAAATACAACTTCACATATATAAAACCTATCTATACATCAACTGAACTATATACAGATGAGTATTTCTAAGTCCTACACTATAAGCTGTCTATACAATAAAACATCAGCTTAGTTCCTAACAGTTCATATATCAGATCAGTAAATAATAAGATCAGTAACTCATAAGATCAGTAACTCATGTAAGTTCAATAACTTCCATATAAGATCAGTAAATATCTAAGATCAGTAAACACTTAAGATCAGTAACTTACATATCAGATCAGTAAACATATCAGATTAGTAAGTACATCAGATCAGTAACTCAGATTTCAAATATATCATATAAGATCACTAAAAATATTCTCAGTTTCCACACTAAGATCAGTAATCTTATTCCACATAACTCAGTTAAGATCAGTAATTTTAACTTTGATATTACTCAATAAGATCAGTAAACTTACTTCAGTTAACATTAAGATCAGTAAACTCAATCTTAAGTTTCTCATCAGATTAGTAAGCTTATATTCAGATGACTTAGTTAAGATGACTTAGAACCACATATATCACTAACTTTAAGTTGCTTTTGGCCATCAAAACATACTTTCATCAATTAGAACATTGTTTCAAGGATTCATATCCCAACAATTTCCCCCTTTTTGATGAAGCCAAAACTACTTAAATGTTAATAAATCAGTAGTTAAGTATGTAGTCAATCATAACAGTTCATCAATTCAGAAATCATATCATATTCAAATAAGATCAGATATTACAAATAATCACAGAATATGAAACACAAAAATATAGAAATAAAGATTAAGGATAAAAATGTTATCTTCTGAGCTTGTCCTTCATCTTCATTCTGCATCTTCAAATTCTGAATGCCACATACATTCTTGCCTTGATATCCATCATGTGTTGATGATCAGTTATACCTTCTTCCTTGATAATCTCAGCAATAATGTTGTTGATCTCTTTGTAATCAGGTTCTCCACTTTCCAGTCTTGGAGGTTCCCAATTAGGTTCTTCAGGGCACAAAATCTTAGTTCCAGCACGATTAGCCACTTGTGCTATGTCTTCCCAGAATTCTTGATCAATATTCAACATGAATTCTTCAAAGTCAATAAATTCTGCTTCCTTGCTAGAATGATCACCAAACTTCTTCACAATGAAGTTAGCAATCTGCCATTTCTTCTTCAAATTCTTCCAGTATTCCATATGTTCAGTCAACACAATGAAATCCACAAAGTTTTCATCTTGAAAATCTTTGTCAAACAGTCCTTCAGCTTTCTTTTTAGCATTCATCTTTTTCTTCAAAGCTGTAACTCGATTATCAAATCTTGTCTTCAAGAACTTGACATCCTTCTCTTTCTTCTTTTTCAAACTTTCTTCTTCACTTGTCATAACAGCTTTCATTTTGCTCTTTGATCTTGTCATTCTTTCAGTTTCTTCCTCTTGTTGTTCTTCATCAGATAAAACTAATTTCCTCTTCCTCTGACTTGAACTTCCTGCAATCTCAGGTCTTTTCTCAACAATCTCTTGACCTTGTTGCTTTCTTTGCTTCAGTTTTTCATTCAGAATATGAATTTCAGCTCTTAATTCATCTTGACTTACAACCAGCTGAGCTTGTTGTAACTGTGTTTGTTCCATCACATGTCTTGTCCTGTCTTCCCCCTTTTTGGCTTCATCATGCCACTCCTTCAGGGAAGATATGTGTTGCTCCAGCTTCTTATGCAACACCTGAGACAAATTCTTCTCTTGTACTCTATGAAGGTCAAAAATCTTGGACATTGTATACTCCATTACCTTCTCATAAGAGTGTTCAGAATGCATCTTGTTCATCCTTTCAGTAGCTTCCTGAAACATTTGAACAGCAGCTTCCATCTTTGCTTGAAGTTCAGCATTCTGCTTTTTCAATATTTCAAACTCAGAAACATCAGATTCCTTCTCAATAGAACCTGTTCTGATCTGTTCTTGCACATCCTCAATAGGATCAGTAGAGTGAATAGGAATGCTTTCCAATTCTTCAGCATTTACATCCTGAGTGTCAACAGCATCAGTTTCCTCAATCACAACAGTTTCTTCAAGTACAACAGTGTTCTCAAACACCTCTGTTGCATTGATAATGTCTTCATCAATATCCATAAAATCTTCTTCAGCAGCAGTTTCATCAACACCTTTCTCTTCACTAAACAAATCCTCATCAGAGACAGGAGTTGCAATCTTTTCAACAGTGTACTTGATCCCTGTTAATCTCTCAACAAGAAGTACAACAGACTCTGGAGTGACTAACTCAAGAAAAGAGTTAACACCAGCTGCTTGCATCTGTTCTGCTTCCCAATCATCAAAGATTGAAGCACCTCCCATCCCTTCCATGATGGCTAAACTTTCCTTCAAAGGACTCCTCTTAAGATACACCCAAGTGCCTATCCTAAGAAGTTTCTCAAACTCAACAGAGCTTTCATCTAGTCCAGGAAATTGTTTCAACAATGTTATCCTCAAATCTATCCCGATTCTATCTTCCTTATCACAGATAGTGTATTCCATCAAATCAGCAGGTTTAAGAGTAATAAATTCAGTTTCAGGAGAAGATGAAATATCAATGGGTTCAGAAGAAGGTTCAACTTCATGTTCAGTAGAGTGAGCATGAACCTGTAATGGGGATTGATGTGGTGAAGGTTGATGTGAAGTGTGTTGTTGAGGGGTAGGAATAGAAGTAGGCTCAAAGGTAGTGAGCTGAGGTGATGAATGGGGAGTGTTCTGAGTCTCAGAAAAGTAGTGATCTGATCCTCCAGAACATGAAGGTTGAGGATTTTGGGGTTCAGGTTGGCTTGGTTCAGAATCAGAAGGGGTAGGGGAGACAACAATCAACTTCCTCCTAACACTCCTTGACTTAGTCCTCTTATGAATAGCAATTGGACTAGGAACACTAACCTCTTGCTCATCTGAGCTTGACTGCACCACAGTTTCCACAAAATAAACTGTTGGTTCCAAGGCAGCAGTAGCAGACCTTCCTCTCCTTAGTGTAGTACTGCTCGGATCATGCTTAGATTTTGATCTAACCTCAGTTTGATCATCCTCCGATTGATACATTGAAGCTCCAGACTCCTCTGCTTCAATTTCTTGAGAGTGTTCCAAGGGGTTCTCTTGTTCAAATTGAACAGACTCCTTCTTCATCAAGAATTTCCCATGATGGAATTTCTTGGGATTACTCCAATAAGGCTTTTTCACCAGCTGAGGCAGCAAGAAACTCAACTTGTTTCCAAACCCTAACTTTGATTTCAGTGAGAATTCCAAAGTGTCCTCATCAAACAACACCTTTTCCTTTTCAGTCAATAACCTCTCCAGAAAGAATCCTTGCCAATCACCTTCCACTCTGTCAATGATCGCAGCCATAATTCTAATTTTAAAACTTGATAAGGCATCCTGGCTATGATGTTGCCCTAACAAGCATTTTCCAGCAATATCCATTAAGAACTGCAACCCAGTAGGAAGTACATCCTTCTTCAAATTCGTCAAGGTCTCTGTTTCAACACCTGTCCATCTTCCCACGCACTCCTTTTCTTCTCCAGCTTTGTAGGTCAAAATATCCACTGGACCTTGCGGTAAATCCAACATTACTTCGAGGATGTCCCTCGTAATGGTGACTTTGTGTCTAGCAAGCATGGAGTGAACACCATTTTTATCTCCTTGAAGTTGTAAATAGAATTCCACAGCTTCCGGTTCGTAGACATTCACGGGAAATGACTCCAGAAACTTTCGTAGTCCGCATTCTTCACACATAGTTAGAATTGCTTGATTTTCGGCACTGTGTCTGCCATTGAAATAGACAGCGTTCTCCACGAAAATTCCCTTCTTCCGCATCCATAAATTCGAATCAAAAGTTCCTGCTACTTGATTAGCTTCATTGATAATATTGATAGTTGCCATTTGAGATTTTTGTAGAAATCAGATTTTCAGAAGTTATGAAGTTAAGATATTTCCAGAAATGAGCTCGTAAGAACGAAGAAGATGAAGTGTGATTGTTTTTGTTATAATTCAAAACCAATCTAGGGCTAGGATTGAATTAGATTATTATAAAGAATGGTTGGGATTAAATCTCGAAATTCGAGTTAAACAATAACTGTTCACATTCTAGAAACAATCTTAATTTTTGGAGCCAACTAGTGTTTGATAAATACACCACAATTTTTAGGTTAGAAATAGAAGAGTGTATTAATCTTCTCTATTAGTAATCTAAAAATTTGAACAATATTTGACTTAGAGTAATCTTAAATCAAAAGACTGTTCTGATGCAAATCAGCACAGTAGTTTCCAAAACAATTTCACTTCATTTTCTTACAAGTATATAAAGAAAATTTTACTTATCTGGATCAGCTGAGTACTGTGATCAGCTGAGTAACATTTTTAGAAATCAGATCAGTAGATGAATCAGCACAGTAGATTTCAGATCAGTAGATGGGTCAGCACAGTAATCCTCAGATCAGTACCCAAATTCTCTGATTTCATCTTTTTGATATCAGCACAGTAATCCTCAGATCAGTACCCAAATTCTCTGATTTCATCTTTTTGATATCAGCACAGTAATCCTCAGATCAGTACTGTGTCAGATCAGTAGATTTCTTGTAGACAGATTTCCACAAACAAGTCTTTCTGTAGACAGATTAGTCAGTAATCAGATTAGTTCTGTAGAATAACTGAATTGTAATCAGATCAGTACTGTAGACAAAGAAACTTTGTAATCAGCACAGTTCTGTAGACAAGTCAATGTATTAATCAGAATATATCTGTAGACTGATATAGCCTGTAATCAGATCAGATTAGTAGACTATTTAAATCTGTAATCAGATCAGTTCCCCTTTCAATGGAGAATTCCTCTTCTGTGCCTGTTTCACCTTGGTAAAAGTGTTAGTTCATAAAATATAGGTGTAAAACAGTACAGATTAGTAACAATATCTTTAATTTAATGATCATATCAAGGTTTATGCTAAAGTGACTTAGTGATCTGAGTCAACAAAAGGATCTTTAAGAAATCACAGATTCCCCCTTAATGTATGTTCTCAGTGTCCCTCAGCTTTACCAGCTTCCTCATTGGGATTAAGGTCACTTTAGTAACCTTGTTACCTGTTTGAGTGATCTGACATTGGATTGTCTCTTCTGACTTTTGAGTTTTGGTGTACTGCTCTTACTTTCTGCTTTATCTTCCTCTTGGTATAAGATCAGTACCTGAAATGTTAGTACATATCTCTATACACATGTAATTTTAGGTACCCACTATTTATTGGGGTCCTTGAGTGTTAGTAGCAGTAAGAGGCACCCAAATAAACATTGAAGTTTTGAATAAATGAGACCTCTTCAGTTTCCTTCCAAATTTATCACAGAACAATACTTTATTAACCATTTCAGAATTATCAGCAGACTTAGGATCTATTTTTCTGAGATAGCCTTTCCTTGGTTCTATCCCTTTTTCAGTAAGATCAGTATGTCTGTAATAGTTTGAATAAGGTCTAAAAGCATGTGGACCATAAGGCTTATAAATTTGCTTTGGTCTTTTCTCTCCATAGATATCATAAGATAAAGGAGGAGGATAAAGAACAGGTTTGTTATGATAATGAGGCACAAATCTCCTAGGTTTAGTTGAATACAGCTGAGACTGCCTTATGAAAGGAGGTCTAGGCTGTTCCCAACTTGCCTGAGCTTGTCTTGACCTACTGTTCTGAGTTTGTCTCTTCTGATTCCAGGACTGATCTGATCTGGTCAGAGGAGTATAACTCTTCTGGTATGGTCTTGACTGTACTGGCCTTAATACATTCTTCATTTTACCATTCTTGATAGTGGGAGGGATGTATTTAGACTGTACTTTGAGTTTTGGATCATCATCATAAGTCATAGGTTCTTTTCCTTTATTTAGTTGTAAAGAACTTGTACTAGCTCCATTAGTGTTCTTAAATTCTGAAGTAGATGGACTAGGCAGATCAGTACCTATTCCTCTTTTATCATTTGGAGCTCTATATCTGTCTGAGATTGTTTGATTAATCTTAGTAGAGTTAATCATCCCAGATAGCTTTCGATCTAGGCTCACTACTTCAGATTCTAAGAATCTATTGCGCTCTTCAAGTTTTTCACATTTAATCTTTAAGTCATTGAATTCATTAGTCTCTTTGGCTTGAGTTTTAAGCATACCCTGATATAGATTGTCAATGGATGCATACTTTTCTTGGAGTTGAGACAACTCTTCTGATAGTCTTGCATTTATGACAGCTATATTAGGATCTACTTTTGACTGAGCTTCTTTTAGCCTAATGATTTCTTGCTTTAAAGATATATTCTCATCACTAATTTCAATGAATGCTTTGTTAGCTTGTAGAAGGTCCTCTTCAGTCACTCCTTGGGAATGGTGAAGACTACTTCCTACACTGCTAACAGCAGCATCACTTTCATCAGTGTCAGAATTGTCACAAGATTGAAATGAGTTAGCAGATGATACCTCATCATTTATTTTGGCCATCATTGCCAGTCCATCATCTGCTATGAAAGCTTCATCTTCATTGCTAGAGGGGTAGTCAGATGAAGACGATGGTAACTCTTCTGATTCCGAATCAGAGTCATTGTAAGCCATCATTGCCTTCTTACCCTTTGCATATTTTCGATCTCTTCTGGCTTTCCTTTCTTCTCGATCTTCAGAACTCAGATCAGGACATTCATATATATAATGACCTGGCTTATCACAATTATAGCAAACAGGATTGTTAGAAGTTCTTTTAGGAGGAGAATGCTTTCTGTTCCTGTCATGCTTGTCAATTGAGTTCCTGTCTTTCTTATCAGAATACTTTCTGTCTCTCTTTTCAGATGAGTTCCTATCTCTCCTGTTCTCATTAGAGATCTCATCCCTTCTTTCAGAAGAGTTTTGATCCCTTCTGTTCACAGAAGAGTCCCTGTTATTAGAACCCTTATTTTCCTTATAGAATCTCTTGTACCTGCCATATCTCTTGTTCAGTTTATCAAATCTTTTGATCATAAGGCTCATCTGATCTTTCAGACTTAGATCAGAACCATCTAGTTCATCTTTTATGCTTGAAGCCTTAGTCTTAGATGATCTAGACCCCTTAGAAGTAGAGGCTTTGAAAGCTATGTCCTTAGAGACATCCTTATCCTTATGGATCACAGAAATAGGATCTTCTTCATCTAACTCAAACTCATGTGCCTTAAGTGTTTGGAACATAGTTTCTGCTGGCCAAGAATCAATGTATTGTGTGGTTTTAATGATCATCTTGACCATTTTCCACCTTTCATCCAATGCTTTCAAGATTCTCAGGTTAATCTCTCTTTCAGTATAAGTTTTTCCCAATACATCAAGATCATTCATAATTTTGGTAAATCGAGTATCTAACTCATCAATTGATTCTCCTGGCTTCATTTTAAATGATTCAAACTTTTGGACAGCAGTGGATAACTTGCTTTCTTTGATCAGTGTAGTACCTTCACAAAGAATAGCCAGTTTGTCCCACATCTGTTTTGCAGTCTTACATTTTAATACTTTACCAAGATACTCATTTGGTAAGGTATGTAAAATATAGTTCTTGGCAAGACTATCCAAATTGTTTTGTTTCATTTCTTCTGAAGTCAGTTCTGACCTGGGTTTGGGGACCAGTGCACCAACTGGTTTAGATGGATCCAGAACAGCAGTGTTTTCCACCATGATGACAATTGGTCCTTCAGTCACCACAGATACCATTAGATCATGGGTTGAGCTAAAGATGGCCTCCATCCTGAGCTTCCAGTAGTCATAATCTGCAATCTTGAACTTAGGCAGCTTGTTCACATTAGTGTCATCCATGTTTGATTAGACAAATAGGATCAGTAGTATAGCAGATAGATTTCAAGTATTCAGATAGTAACAAGTATCAAGAAATAACAGTAAGATCAGTAAAATATCCCTCAAGATCTGTAAGGTTATCAAGAAACAGCAGTCCAATGAACTACTGCTCTGATACCACTTGTTGGTCCCAAAGTTGAGTTAATAATATTGAGTAAGCTAGTGAAAATGTCTAGAGGGGAGGGGTGAATAGACTTTTCAAAAATCTTTCAATATATCAGAATACACAATGCGGAATAATCAGATTACTAATGAGCCCAATCAAGTTTATACTCAACTTTTATCTAGATCTTTATCTTTGTTAATTCTACTGTTCTTGATTAAACAATTCAAACAAATATCAAACAGTAAATGTAAAGAACACAGAATTTTATAGTGGTTCGACAAATGTCTACATCCACTCTCACAATCCCAGTTGTGAAGTTTTATTACTCTTCTTGAGCTTCTTGTGGCTTAAAGTCCCAAGATTAAGACTTTGATCTTTTCGATTATACCTCCAGGTATATCTTCGATCTACTAGTAATTCTACAAGTAACTAGCACACTTGTTTTACAAAATACAAACTTTAAACTTGAAAAGTAAAACTTCTCTTTGAGTAGCCTTTGATTCTTCTCTTCAGTTCAGTGGCTTCTTCTTGCTTTGATTTCCTTCAACTCTGTGAGTTCTTGCTCGTAGACTTGCTCTTTGAATTCTCTAAGATCAGTAATTGCTTCAGTAGTCTTTAGCAGTAGGAGATCATACAGTATTTATAGAACTTAGTATGACAGTTAGCAGTTTGTGAACTAACTCTCAACTAACTCTAAACTGTTTTTGTTGTAACTTCTTCTTGTAACCGACTTTGTAACTTCCTTCAACTTCCAAGTCAGCATATCTTCAATAAATCTTCAGTTACACTTTAAATAAGCTTTCCAAACTTATTCTTCAATTTCACCAAATCAGCACAGTAACTTACTGTTCTGATTTTTACTCTTCGGATTTTACTCTGCTGATTTTTACTCTTCTGATTCAATCAGCACAGTAACCAAAACTTTTTCAAAACTTCTCCAGATTTCTTCTAAGCTTCTCTTCAACTCTTCTTGAAGTCTTCTTATTCTGAAGTAGTCTTCTGAGTCTTCATTAGTCTTCTGATCTTCATCTAATCTATTTCTAATCTAGTGTTCTGATTTTACTGTTCTGAGCTTTACAATGCTGAATACAATAAAATACAACTTCACATATATAAAACCTATCTATACATCAACTGAACTATATACAGATGAGTATTTCTAAGTCCTACACTATAAGCTGTCTATACAATAAAACATCAGCTTAGTTCCTAACAGTTCATATATCAGATCAGTAAATAATAAGATCAGTAACTCATAAGATCAGTAACTCATGTAAGTTCAATAACTTCCATATAAGATCAGTAAATATCTAAGATCAGTAAACACTTAAGATCAGTAACTTACATATCAGATCAGTAAACATATCAGATTAGTAAGTACATCAGATCAGTAACTCAGATTTCAAATATATCATATAAGATCACTAAAAATATTCTCAGTTTCCACACTAAGATCAGTAATCTTATTCCACATAACTCAGTTAAGATCAGTAATTTTAACTTTGATATTACTCAATAAGATCAGTAAACTTACTTCAGTTAACATTAAGATCAGTAAACTCAATCTTAAGTTTCTCATCAGATTAGTAAGCTTATATTCAGATGACTTAGTTAAGATGACTTAGAACCACATATATCACTAACTTTAAGTTGCTTTTGGCCATCAAAACATACTTTCATCAATTAGAACATTGTTTCAAGGATTCATATCCCAACAACTTATATCTAGGATCAAACACTTTAGCAACTAAAAATATAGGAGGAATTTGATTAAAATATTTCTTCCATTTTTGCAACATAGGTTCAATAGCATCATGTAATAATGGATCATATTTATAACGTGTTAATACTCCAACAATTTTAAGACAATGTTCTATTGCCAAATGAGAAGTAGGTTCGTAAACTTTAGACATAGCAAAAGTAGCATCATTAAAAGTTTCCAAAATCTCAATAATTTTTATGCAATGATCCCAATTTTGAGGATGTAAACGAAAACCACAATTTTCTTTTGCGAAAAAACCACATAAAGTTTCTTTATACTCAACCGACTCTCTTAACAATTTATAAGTAGAATTCCACCGTGTTGACACATCAAGAGAATTTTTTTTTGGATGCACATTCTTAGTTCTACAAAAAAATTTCCATTTTTTCATCAAACTACTACGCCTCGTCAAGTAAGTAATAGCATCTTTAATAGGAGCGACATATACTTTCAAAACATTTAAACCATCTTGAACACATAAATTTAAAATATGACGCATGCATCTAATATGAAAAAAAATTTCCACCAACATACGGTTGACACTCAATTTGAAGTTCTTCGATACTAGCGTTATTAGCACTAGCATTATCAAAACCAATAGAAAAAATTTTATAATTCAAACCGTAATCATTTAAAATATCAACAATTTTTGTTTTAATATTAGCGGCATTATGAATATCATCAAAATCCTTATAAGCAATTAATCTTTTGTTTAAAGTCCAAGAATCATCAATCCAATGACAAGTAATTCCTATATAAGAATGTTTTTTAAAATTATCACTCCAAATATCGGCGCAAATAGAAACTTTATTTGTTAGTGATCTAAACGTGTTGATCAAAGCATATTTATATTCACCAACAACATTAGCAATATCACGAGTAATCGTAGAACGAGAAACTTTTTTCATGCATGGTTGTAGGGAAAGTTGAACCAAATCATTGAAAGCAAAATTTTCCACAAAACTATAAGGAAGATGTTGAACACTTATCATTTTAGCTAACATTTTTCTAAAATATGCTTGATCATATTTAAAAATAGAAGTCGAATTACTTACCTCACCTTAAACTCCACCTCCGGAGGACCCGGTAAATCCTCGTAGTTGTGTTTGACTCGTTTCAATTCCCACTGCACTCTATCCGGATGTGTGGACCTCAAATGGAGTCTAAATGTTCCATATCCTCCTCCCTTTTTAAACTTATATTGCTTTGTACAATAATTACAAAAAATAATAAACTTATCGGTTTCGGCGGTTGGCACTTTTCAAAAGAGACGTGCAAAAATTTCGGACTTCAAAATGGGGTTTTGTTGTGAAGGAACTCCAACTCCTTCCTCCATTGGAGTTGGATTTTCGGTTGCACTTTCTTGAGTTGGGCGGGCACCTTCTTCATCATCATCATCCGAGGCAAGAGTGTTAATAACATCTTCAACGATGTTGTCACCAAGAACTCTACGCATATTTCGATCCTCCTCTTCGTTGAATAATGGAATGCGTCTTTGAGAAGATGAAGAAGTTCCAATAGCCTTTCCTCTTGAAGAAGATATATTAGTATAATTACTTAATTAGTAAGAAATTAAGAATTAAGAAAGTAAGAAGAAGTGAAATAGAATTTAGTAAAGTAATTAAGTAAATAAGATTATAATTTTTAAGAGATTGAAATTTTTAGTATAGTAAGAAAGTAATTTGAGAATTTAGTAAAGTAAAGTAAGTAAGAACTAGGAAGTAATAATTAAAAACTAATTTATAAGAGTAAGAGATTGAGAAAGAATTGAGAAATTTGAGATTTGAGATTTGAGAATGAATGTTGAGAAATGAGATTATGAGAATAGATTGAGTTTGGTGTAAAAAATGAGTTGGAAAAGGGGGTATTTATAGAGCAAAATTCGAAATTAATAAAAAAAAAAAATTATTCCGGCAAACCGCCGGTTTAACCGGACCGATTAACTGCCACGCGTTTCAATCTGAGCCGTCGAGATCCAACGGTCAACAGATCTGGACCGTTGGATTTCTAACGGTCGGAATTTGAATTAAAGCAAACCGGGTCAAACCGGCGGTTAACCGGCCCGACGGTTAAACCGCCGGTTTTTACCGTTGTAATTTTTTTTTAATGATTTTTTAATTCCGGATTTATCTCGGCCGTTGGATTTCAAACGGTCAACAGATCTGGACCGTTGAATTTTCAACGGTCAGATAATTTGAATTTCAAACCGCCGGTTGCCGGTTTTTTTTTTTTTTTTTTTATTAATTTCGTATTTTAACAATTTGTCCTATAAATACCCCCTTTTCCAACTCATTTTTCACACCAAACTCAATCTCTTATTCTCTTATAGTCTTATTTTAATTTTCTCATTTCCCCAACTTCAAATTTCAATTCAAATGGCAAATGAAGGATCATCAAATCATTCAATTGTAACAAATTTGAATGTCAATCCTACAAACGAAGAGGAAGTCGATCAACCCATTCAACCGCCTCCGCCGCCGACGGTTCGAGTTCAACAACAACTCGATTTTCCTTTCCCCCCAATTTTCGTTTTCAAAGATCCCTTCAAAATCACTTTCGTGTAATCCGTCAAAATCCAATTGATGGATCATATCAACTTTGTTGCAACTATTGTGGTACGCAATATAAATTTAAGCGCGGGGGAGGATACGGAACATACGTGAATCACATGCAAAACAAGCATCCAGACAAAATATAATGCCCTACATGGCTACATTGAAGATTTGAAGTCAAATGTTTAGTAATTTTATTTTTTAGTTTATGTGTTTATGTTTATTGTTTAGTAATTTTAATTTTTAGTTTATGTGTTTATGTTTTTATTCAAATGTTTAGTAATTTTAATTTTTAGTTTATGTGTTTATGTTTAGTAATTTTAATTTATAGTTTATGTGTTTTTAAGTTAAATGCTTATGTATGTTTACTTCTAAATTCTAATGCTTAGTTTAGTAATTTTTATTCAAAATGTTTAAGTTAAATGCTTATGTAATTATGTTTATTGTTTAGTAATTGTGACTAAATGAGTAAGTGGTAACTTATAGTTCATATAATTACAAGTTAGAACAATTTAAAACGAAAAATGATGAGTAAAAAGACAAAGTAATCTAACTATAAATTAAAATTAAAAAAAAAATTAAAAAACGAAAACCGGCGGTTTGGATGGTTAACCGGAAAACCGCCGGTTTAACCGACAAACCGCCGGTTTTCAAAATCACCAACCGAAACCGAACCGTGAAAATACGGTTGCGGTTCGGTTTTGAAACCGAAACCGCCGGTTTTCACGGTTCGGCGGTTTTCCGGTTTGTAACCGCACGTGTCTATACGAGACATTGGGAATATGAGAGAGAAATAAATTTTATATCCATTAATTCCATTTATTTTGTTTGAGGGTATATTTGACATTTTATTGACACAAAACATCATAATTACAAAAAAACCAGAATATGGATGTTTAGCACCACCCTATTACATTATAAGGATTAAGGATATAATATGCGTATTTTTGTTTGAAAAAAGTTGTGACAAATTTTATTAGAGAATTTTTATAAAAAAGATCATTTATAGCCATATCTTCTTAATAAAAGACCAAGAATATAATCTTTTAAAAATGGACAAAAACACATTTTAAGGATTAAAGTCAACCTTTAATTGACAAAAAAAATTGTATAACCTAATACATAAATATGAGAATCATGAACTTCATTGAACATACCTATTACCTAATAAATCAAATACAGAAAAGGACAAAATCTCATTATGTCTATTAGACTCTACCTTTTTTTTTCATCACTTGTCAACAATTTTATATCATTTAATACTATATTTTTTAAATTTCATGTAACAAATAAATGTGTTAATTACAAAAAAACGGAGGTAGTATATTTTAATTAATATGAAAAAATAAATTTGGTGAAACAACATTATCTATATTCTCAAATAACATTTTGTTATTAGATACATATGATTAGTATTCCCTCGGTCTTACATGTTTTAATATTCTATTACAATTATACCTTCAAAAAAAAAAAATCTATTACAATTATATAATGTTTTAACTTATTTTTATATAATTTCTTTAATTTTATTCCTTTTTAACTTTAAAAAAATACTCATAATTTTTAATTTATCTTTTAAAACGGATGGATAATTGATTATTAATTATATATAGAAAAAGAAAAATAAGGCAAGTACACCATTTTACCGCCGTGTAAACTGTAAAATTAGAGAACCCCTGAAATAACTCGCCATCTATGATTTTAGTCAAAATTTGTCCACAACCTGTTTCAAACTTCTCAATCTTCATTTCTTCTGAATCAATTCTGGTGAATTCCGACGATTATCCCAATCTTCGTTCAGATCGTTCAAATTTCAAGCCGAGGATCTATATAATTCTAAAACCTAATTGAAGATCGTGGGATTTGGCAACGCATCCAAATAGGAGCTCACAGACGCATGTCATAGGTAGCCGATTATGTTATTTTTTTTGGTTGCGCTTGTATTCATGATTTTCATAAGCTGCTGCTGTTGTTTTTTTTACTTTTCTTTTTAATTAGATGAATTCGCCTTTGAGTGTTTGAGCTAATTAGTAATTACGATTGTTTGAGTGCATGGTGAGTTTGAGCCCGATTGATATGTGTTTTTCCGATATGTAATATTGACGAAAATGCTTGAAGAGTTAATTAGGCATTTGTCATCGCTTATGCTTGTATTTTGCTCAATTTCAAACTAAGATCAACAGAGGTTTAGCGGAAAGGAGAAGAAGTAGGGTTTTCTTGTTAGGTATTCAGAAAGCTTTTCGGATGTCCTGAGTATTTTTTTGAATGAATTATTAATTAATAAATGCCTCTCAATTTTATAATTTTTTTACTGGCATTTCCTTCAATTCTTCCTTTCAAACCACAAGAATAAAAGATATTTTTCTGCATTTTTTTTATAATTAGACATAACCTTTTATCTTGAAGTGTGATAAACTAGATATCACATACAGTTTGCACCATTCCTTCTTGCTCAAGGACGACATTGTCATTGAGCACATTCCCGCCAATTGCAGGGTCTACTACAGGAATAGTGAAACGATCTTCAAATTTATCACTTAATCCAGGATCTGTCTCCTGTAACCTTTTGAGAAAATATCCATCAATAGATTTGTGTACTGAAATTAGGTTTCCGCGTTGCACGCCTAACACAAACAATGACACTGACACTAATTATCCGGGCTTGTGATCAGCTGTCACAATTGGGAGAGTTGCACAAGACAACAAAAGAAGAAAAACAAGATGATTGTTTGTAGTGTTGGTTTCTCCTTTGGGGATAAGACAACTCTTTGCATTTCACTGTTTGTCATCTCTGTTCTCTTGTTATGTGTGAATTTTTTTATATGATCCACTATCAAGTTGCATAGGTTGTTTAGTCTTATAACTTCTAACATGCAATTGCATGAATGTGTATTCTTATGGATGCATGATACTACAAGCTTCATGCAATTTTAGTTTTCTGTGCAGTCTCATCTCATTGTTCTTCTTGAAAAGTAGCAAATTTCATGTTTTAGAGTTATGTAAATGTTCCTAAGGTTAGGTCTCTTTTCCTATGACTATATAATTTTAATAGGCATCTTACAGGGGTGAGCTCGTGAAATAAGATGGTGAAATTGACTATGATTGCTCGTATTACTGATGGCCTTCCACTAGCAGAGGGACTGGACGACGGACGTGATGTGCCAGATTCTGACTTTTACAAACAGCAAGTCAAGTCTTTGTTCAAAAACCTCTCAAGGGGCCAGAATGAGCCTTCAAGAATGTCGATTGAAACAGGGCCTTATGTATTCCAGTATCCTTCTGCA
This sequence comes from Galeopsis tetrahit, assembly GCA_963675135.1. Classification (NCBI taxonomy): domain Eukaryota; kingdom Viridiplantae; phylum Streptophyta; class Magnoliopsida; order Lamiales; family Lamiaceae; genus Galeopsis; species Galeopsis tetrahit. The sequence continues at coordinate 56,841,323 of OY776127.1, forward strand.
TGTTTTTAGTTAAACTCTTATATTATTGACTCTTTGTTGTTTGCATAAAGTATGTTTTCACTCAGGAATCAGTTCCGTTGCTGTAAGTTCCCAAAGTGTTGTATCAGAATGCATCTAAAATGCCATTTATTATAAACCTAATAACTTAGTTGAGTCCCAACCATGTCATTTGTATCAGTGCATTTGACTCTTTTGCGGACTAGAATCATACCCAAACCACTTGTTATCCTACTAGTTAAGAGGCGTGCCAAATTGCTAATGCTCCATGGTTTATTGGCTAGAGTAAATTACCGGGAATGCACGTTTAATTTATCTTACCCATCAGTTGGATTTATTGAATAGCTAAATCGAATCCACTTTGGGTTTTTGGCAACTTTACACAATTCATTAAACTGTCTGTTGCTTTCTTAGAATTCGTTGCCATTATATGCTGGTAACCTATAAATACTCAAGAATTGCTCGTTTTGGTGTATTTAAGTCGTGTTTAGCAAATCAACGTTTGTTCGAAACTTCAAGTTGTACAAGTATTATTCCTTTCTTTCCACTTCACTGTAAAATTGAGACCTTAACCTGGGTGCCTAGTTATATTATTGAAGGGCGTGTGTGCTATTTGACAATGTGTGATCGTGCTTACCCCAAAAAGCTTTCCTTTCAATATCTGGAAGACCTCAAGAATGAGTTTGAGCATACATATGGTAATCAGATTGAAACTGCTGCAAGACCTTATGCATTTATAAAATTTGGTAAGTCAATGCCTTAGCTTTCCCTTTCATTCATATAAGAAAAAATGTATTGTTTCTTCTCATATTTGCCAAAGTAAGAAGACTCATTAGCTTCTCTTGTATTTGCTAGATACATTCATACAGAAGACAAAGAAATTGTACCAGGATACAAGAACTCAACGAAATATTTCAAAGTTGAATGACGAACTGTATGAAGTTCACCAGATAATGACTCGCAATGTACAAGAAGTTCTTGGTGTTGGTGAAAAGTTAGACCGTAAGTCATTTCCTCAATCCTTGTTTTTTAGTTGATATCTTTGTTGCTGGAATTTTTGAGATAAAACAATTTTGGAGTAATTAAATAACCAGCTAGAGGTTTGCTCGGAGCATCATTCCTTTGAGTTCTCCCCAGAAACTTTTCTCATTTCTTCCTTTGAAATTTTGGTACTTAATTCTTTTGTGCATGACTTATATGTTATGGTTCATCATTCCCTTGCACATATCTCATAATATCAATTTTTTTCAGAGGTCAGCCAGATGTCCAGTCGCTTGACATCTGAATCTCGCATATATGCAGATAAGGCAAAAGATTTGAACCGCCAGGTTAGTTTGATTGTTGGTTTACGTAATATATATCTGCTGAAGTTTCTTCAGTATTGCTGTCTTATAAAAGTAATTCGACACTACTACTTCTTAAACCTCTACCTCAAATAAACTACCATACTCGGCATTAATTTTGAATTTTTAAATTGAAACTGTCCTCATGTGTCAAAATTGCTAAGCTTTAAATGTTACAACACCATTTTTTTAGTTTTTACTGTGACTGCCTGCCTACATCTTCAATTGCTGTTTGGGAAAACCATCATGTTAACAGATTTCCTACTACAGCCATGATTTTCCTGTTTCCATGTCCAGTGTTATGAGCTGTCCGAACCTTGTAACTGATTCATTGATCTTTCTTTGTAGGCTTTGATTCGGAAATGGGCCCCCGTTGCTGTTGTCCTAGGAGTCGTTTTCCTCCTGTTCTGGGTGAGGAACAAGTTCTGGTGATGATGCATCCTTGTCGATAAGCTGGTTCGATCTTGCTGACATGTTCCAAATTGTTGGCAAATCTGTTGCAAATTACATTCTCTTTAAGGACGCTACAAATTGAACATTTCGGGAAAAGAGATTTTTGATTAAGAGGGTGAAACAGAGAAATTTATGGTGCCAATACACATTTTATCTCCCTACATATTGACTACTTAAATACGTAATTTTCAATTTTATCAACAAGTTATGAGGATCTTTTGACGTGTTATAGTTTCTCTTTTAAGTGTTTCTAAAATTTACGAAATTTATGAGATGTGTCTTATTATCCTTTTACTGTGCCCAGTACTATAAAACCAAGACGAAGAACACGAGAATGCTTGTTTCTATGTTTCACGAAATGTTATTTTCCGAAAACGAAGAAATATTTTTATAACAAACTTGCCCTGAAGTCGAATTATAAAGTTTACAAGTGTGCGCGATAAATTATTGTGACAATTTAGATTAGTTATTTAAAAATTAAGAATAAATCTTTGTAGACATGGGAGAAAAATGGAATCATCAACAATATTCAATATCTTAGTTAACTATATGAATAATTGACACGTGTTAAATTAAAAATTAATCAAACGTTTAATAATATTAAGAGTGATACATTTTATTATATAGATAATTGACACGTGTCATATTAAAAAATAGTTAACGTTCTATAATATTAAGAGTTGTACATGTTAAATATCTAACAAGGTGGAGCATAAAAACCATGCCAACAATTTGAAACATGGGATTATTTTAAGGCAATTTTTCATCGGGCGCGGCTAAAGGCACCCAAGGATCCTATGAGGACACCCACGCGATGAGGACACCCACGTGAAAATTCCCATTATACCCTTAACCTACCTAAAACCCTAGTTCTATACCTTTCACTCCAAAAAAAATCCGGACACCCACCTCCAAGTTTTCCTCTTTCTCCTCCGCCCGTCTCCCTCCCCTTCTTCCCCATCCACCACATCGCCCCCCTCCTCCACCCTCGCCGCAGCGCCGCCATCGCCTCCCCTCTGAGATGCGGCCGCCGTCGCCGTGCCTCCTCTCTCAGACGCGGCCGCCGTCGCCCTCCTTCCTCGTTCGTCGCGGCCGTCGTCGCCCCCCTCTTTGAGACGCGGCCGCTGTCGCCCTCCTTCCCCGTTCGTCGAGTCCGCCGTCGCCCTCCTCCCCAGAAACGCCGTCGCCGCCGCTCGGCTCGTTTCAGGTAAGATTAGGGGTTTTAAAAAATTTAAGAAAATTAGGGTTTGTTTTGGAAGTTCGTGAATTATTTTCGTACCTATTATGTTTGTTTTGGAAATAATTTCGAACAATTAGAGTTTGTTTTGGAAAAGATTTCGAACATTTTTTGTTTGTTTTGGAAAAAAATTCGAACAAGATGTTCGATTTTTTTTTCAGACAAATTTAAATTGTTTTGAAATTTTTTTCGAACATATTGAGTTTGTTTTGTAAAAAATTTCGAACATCTTACCTTTGTTCACTTAAAATTTTCGAACACTTTAAGAATTTTTTTATTTTTGAACATTTTACATATGTTTCGATTTATTTCTTTTGGAATTTGATTGTTATGGTGGTCGTGGGGGAAGATTTTTGGGGCAGTGGTAGTGGTGGGGGAAGAATTTTGGGGGCAGTGGTGGGGAAGATTTTTGGTGGGGCGGAAGAGTTTGTCGATTAATATAATGGTGGGTGTACTCATCTTTCGTTTTTTTTTTAAATTTACACGAGGGGTATATAAGACATTTTACAAGCTTCCTTGGATGAAAAAAAAGTTTGGTGGGTGTACTCATAGGATCCTTGGGTGCCTTTAGCCGCGCCCTTTTTCATCAACAGGGTATGGGTCGAGTAATAAAGCCCAAACCTAACAATTCAAAATTGGCCCAAATGCGACAAAAAGAAATATATAAAGCGTTTCGAATTCCCCTTCCATTTCACACAAACGGTAACATTCATCAGAGGTAGCATATACAAGTGTTGTACCCAGGAATCGCTCAGCAAGATTTCAATTCGAAATCGCTCAACAAGTCAATCTCGATCATGGAGTTTTATGAGGACGTGTTTTACGATGAATCGGGAAGTGATGTCTGTTCCGATGATTCGGAGGAAGACCCTAATTTCGATGTTATTGAGGAGACTCGATTAACAATGTCAAATCTCTCACTCAAGAAAAGATCGACGAAGCTCAAGGCCGAGTGAGTAACTACCTTTTTAGTTAAACTCAACATTTGAGTTCATCTGCCGATAATTATTTATTCACATTATTAGATCTATTTTCTCATGGAAAATGTGAAGTTATAACTGATAACCTTCCATTATGTTTCCCTGTTTCATTTTTTGAATTGTTTGTTCTGGCATTTGATTGGATTATTGTCATTTTTCTCATTATTGTCAGGGCAATGGATGAAAATGAAGAGGAAGTGGAAGTGGAAGTGGTGCTTAATGAGCAGGACCAAAAAAGTTATGAAACTATTGTCAACATCATTGAAGGTTAGTCTATATAATAAACTTTAATATATGCTGTGAGTGTGTTTTCGCTTGAAGATATTATATAAATTTTTTTGTTGGTGCTTTGCGATGATGGCAGGTGGTGGTGTTGATAAATTGAAAGTAGAACAGTGCAAAATATATTTAAGGAAACATTCATTGAGATTAAGTGGCAATAAAGAGACTCTAATTCAACGAATTAAGGAGCACATCGAGTAATTTTCTATTCAAAACCAGTTTTTTAGTTTTGAGTATTGAACCTAGTCCCTACTTTAATTCCTCAATTCATGACTATGATTTCAGTATTATCAGTGGTGGTGGGGAGAAAAAGTATCCTCCATCTAGCTTTGTGGTGAATTGCAAAGGTAATTCATTGTTATGCCCTTGTTTTCTAAAAGAAGGGAGCTTTGGTATTTACTAATTTATGCTAATTTTGAGGAGTTTTGAGCACTTTTGATTTGAACTTAGAAATCATGCAGGTGATTCTTGCACGGGAGATGTAGTCATGTTTGAACAGAACGTGTATGATGAGTAAGCCTCCGTCTGATTTTGGTTCTCAATTAACACTGCCAATATACTTGAATGGAAATATTCAATTTTACATAGATTTTACCCACTTTTTAGCATGTGATTACCAATGCTTAGTGTCATGGTCATTATGATGTACAGTTGTGCACCCAATTGTAAGTGAGAAAGAACATGATTTTGCAGCTCTTACATTAGCCTATTCTAAGCTGAAACCGAACAACTGCATTTGCACTGCACTGGAACGTGAATGGGGTTTTGTTATATCCCTAATATTTATTAGGGGTAGCATCTGCAAATATAATGTTGGATAGTGCCATAGTGGTAATAAGTTCGTATTATCTTGATTGCTTGTTATAATTAAAGGCCTCTACCAATTTGTCTTGTATTGCTCAATGCTTATGTCTCCTCGGTTTTTCCTATAAGATAAGCCATATGGTATGAATTTGAATGGTGATTTTATTAAGTCACTTGCAGAATCCATAATTACCTTCTGAAATGAAAATATGCATTATGATGTGCATGGGTGGCATTTTTGTATTTGATACTTATAATAGACTATTAAAAGGCCGTGTTTATTGATAACTTTTGGTGGCTATTAGGTTCAGTATTGTATCTCGTAGTTCCAAAGGTGGTCCTTGCGGGACAAGAGTTGTTGCAGGGCGGATTTTGAAGGAGAGCTATGGTGCTGCTAAGCAGCAACATACATTTACGGTGAGCAACACTGATCAACTTTGATTTGTTTGTACTTTTCATTTGAGGGGTGATAGCTTGAATACACCATATTTTATACTCCCACCGTCCCAGTGAAAGCTACCCAACTTTCCTTTTTCGTCCTTCTCAATGAAAGCTACCCATTCTTTTTTTGGCAAACTACTCCCTCTCACATTTCATTATATTCTTCTCTCTCTCAATCACATCACCTCTAATACATCTTCTTATTATATTATATTTCTTAACCTCCGTGCCCGGATCTCATGGGGAGCTTTCCCTGGGACGGAGGGAGTAATAATTACCTAGGTTGAGGTGATTTTGAAGACCAATGTAGCTTTTGATAGGTTGTTACTTGTTACATAATTCAAATACGAGATGGAGTTCATGGTTAACCTAAACTATTCTTAAACATGCTTCAGCAAAAGGTTATTATATAAGAATATTTACTTGCTCTTGGCTCTGTCCTACTTTATAGTTAAGGTATTGGCAAATTTTAGTAGCGATTAGATGGTCTGGTCTTGTATCAGAATTAAGTATTCTCTCGCCTCTCTGAGCAGATCGAAGTGTTGTGGAGTAGAGGAGAGAAACCACATCCTCCGCTTCACCCCCTGCTCATCAAAGGCAGGAATCTCTACAGGTTGAATACCATGAGGCAGGTATGTGTTGGTCAAATGTTTTTCTTCATGTTTTCTTGCATTATATACATATTTTCATTATCCTTGTTGTGATTCAGAGATGGGCGGATGAAGGTGAAAGGCAGAGAATTTTGTCAGAAAAGCATGCTAGAGGTGGTGCTGCTCGTTTGAGTAGGGAAGCACGTGTACAACAGAAAGAACTGCGAAAAACGCAAAGGCAAACTAGGTATCTATACTTTTCTTGCAACAGTAAATCCATATCACATATCAGTTTTCAGTCTTGAGTTCTGCATATGGAAGATTTACATATGAATCTTTCTCTCTTTTTTATGGAATCACGTATGAGTCTTTCTTTCTTTTTCCGGAAGCATGTATGGATATTTATAGTAATAGTACTTCCACTTGTATGTAGAGAACCTTTACGCTCTCTCAACGTGAGGTCGATCAAACAAACTAAACATCAGCCGCAAAAAGTTGACTGCTCCACCATAACTCCAGAATTGAACGTCCCAATCCAGCCGGTGAATTTACATCGTGTACTACCAGTTCATCCCATGCAACCTCCAATCACCCAGAACTGCAGCTTTCCGGGAGGCCCACAATTTGCCACTTCACATGTAAATCATGGCACTGTGAGAGGCCCTATTCCTGGGCACCTTCCAACAGGTTTTCCAATGCGTGGATTTGTTCATGAAAATGTACATCCGTATCCACAGCAACATCGTGGTTGGAATCCACCTGTTCAACAGCAGAATTTGAATGCTGCTCGGAATCCACCAGCTCAGCAGCAGAAATGCCGATATTTTCCTCAAGGAAGGTGTCATTTTGGTGATAGATGCAAATTTTCACACGATTTAGCATGAAGTGAATGATAGAATTCAGTTTTTACCTGTATCACATGGATTTTTTTTATATTCATTTGGTTGGGAATTAGGTTTCCCAGTTGAATTTGAAATTATGATGGGAACTAAGGTCATGTGACAATATTTCTATGTCACTTGCATTTGTTCATACCTTATTTTCATTAATCAAAATTGTTGAATGATGTTTCTTCATTTATTACATGTATAAATCCATTCCCATAAGATTTGGGTACACCTCTCCAACTCTAACAGCCACTTTTTAAGCTACCTTGTCATCTTACTGTGCCTTCACTCATATTAAATGTCTCGATTCTCATATTGAATTGTTCATGCCCTAATTTCAAATCATGCTAAAATCAATTCCACTCATAAATGTGATAATTGGACTCACGAGATGAAATTACTCAGATAACTTGTTTTTTGGTGAACTTGTCAGGCCGTAACTAGCTGAACGAACGGCTTGAATAAATTTGAACGTACATAAACAGTTGTGTTTGAAGAATGTTGTAGCATGACTCTTAATGTTCTTCTATTGAAAGATGGCACAAGAAGTATTTTCATTCAGACATTTAATCAAACAGGTAGTCTACATCTACTTCTCTCATCACCTTTACAAGCTAATTTCGTTCAGACACGTTTCTATAAAAGTCTTGTCTCTCTCAATCCACGTGGAAATCAGACGTAGACATGCATTGAAATGAAGATCTTATCTAATTCTTTCTTGTTTTTCCAACCGTAAGAGCATGAAGGGTAGAAGAAGCTCTCTCATCTTAATTCACATCTTCTTACCTTAACAGACCCTCCTCCTTTTCGTCTTAATTTCATCATTTGTTTTGGGTAATACTCTCTTTTCTTTTATATACTCTAATGCATTTTCTGTATCTGCTCATTGTTCCTTGGATAATACTTTATTTACTTTTTCAATTTTTTGTATTGAATATATCTATGCTCACAAATATCAGATCAGGTCTCATAGCTAATGAAATATATATGTGGTGATTGTGTTTCTTCAAGTGGAAATTTTGCAACAAAATAAGATTAATTGCTCACTGTAGATATGCTCACAAATATCAGATCAGGTCTCATAGCTAATGAAATATATATGTGGTGATTGTGTTTCTTCAAGTGGAAATTTTGCAACAAAATAAGATTAATTGCTCACTGTAGATATGCTCTTGTGACTCTGTTTCTTGATTAATTAATTTTGCTTTTTATGGTCCCAACTTTGTCAAATGTACTCTTGAAATGACTACTTATCCATTTTATTTAAATTCGTGATGAATAATTTACTCTGGGTACGTAGAGAAGTAGATATTTTTATCTCACAGTCAGAGGAACATTAAAATGAAATTTCACAACTGCAATTAAGTCTTAGAGAAAAAAAAAGGAAGTTTGATCACAATATTCGATTCGATTATTATCAAGAAAGTTACGAGGAATTCGGAGTCATGTGAATTTTTTATTATAGAGGTGAAGAATTAATATGAGTGAAGTTGATTTTAACTGGATTATCGCCTATATGTTACTCTAGAGTGATAGGATTATCGCCTCTACCCCCATCGAGTGGACAATTTAATAGGAGTGAAGTTGCTTTTAACTGGATTTTAGCCAGTGTGTGTGCCTTAAGGCTCTGGTATATGAAAAAAATGTATTTCATCTAAAAGTTTCATTTATATTAATTCTCAACATTATGCAGGCTGGCTAAATGGCGGCTGAACTTACGAACATTCGTGAGTTTGAAGAGCTTGCACGATTAGCCCTTCCGAAGATGTTCTATGACTTCTAAGCTGGAGGAGCCGAGGACGAGCACACACTCGAACAAAACATGAAAGCGTTTCAAAGGATCACGTGAGTACTTATAAATTTCCCAACTTTGTAATGTTGGCCTTTTAACGTTACGATATTTGTTGCGAATCAGTATTCTTCCGAGAGTTCTGATAGATGTTAGCAGAATAGACATGTCTACTTCTATTTTGGGGTACAGCACCTCGGCCCCGATCATGGTTGCTCCGACAGCTATGCACAAATTAGCGCACCCTCAAGGTTGGATTATATATGTAGATGACTTTTGTATACATGTTTTTGAATGCAAGTTATTATAAGTATGTCTAATTTATATCTGTTGTAGGCGAAGTTGCTACAGCGAGAGCTTCAGCTGCCTCGAATGTGATCATGGTGCTATCCTTCACCTCAATGTGTACGGTGGAGGAAGTCGCTTCAAGCTGCAATGCAGTTCGATTCTTCCAACTATACGTAATTCTTTTAACTGTTGTAGTATGTGTAGTTCCTTTAGAATTGTTGATGTTTATCGGATAACATTTTCCTGCTCTGATCGAGACAAACAGTTGTACAAAAGGCGTGAAATCTCGGCTCTGATGGTGCAAAGAGCTGAAAGAAGTGGATTTAAAGCTATAATTCTTACTGTTGATACTCCCAGACTTGGGCGAAGATGGGCAGACATTAAGAACAAGTGACATTCGTCGTCTGTTGTTCACATTTCCTTAATTGTCCTAAATAGTTATCCATAATCAGTTTCCAATTTGCAGGATGATTTCTCCTCAATTGAAGAATCTTGAAGGATTAATGTCCACACAAGTTGTCTCTGTGAGTAATGGACTTTTGAAATTGATAGTTTATTAAGCTAAAAGTTTTTAATGAAAAAGTCAAAATTTTGTCATTCAAGACTTCCAGCTAGAGAAGCTGTAATGAATGTCATAAAAGTCAATTTTCTTGTAGCGTCTACGATTTCTGCTTTCACATGCTAGTTTTGTCTATTATGACTGTTGACGAATATCTACAGGATAAAGGTTCAGGTGTTGAAGCCTTTGCATCTGCCTCTCTTGATGATTCATTATGTTGGAAGGTAAAAGTATTGATTTCTGGGAATTATTCCCCCTAATCTGGTTCGTCCAAATTTAATACGTATGTCTCAAAATGGAAATTTTTTTTTTTATCTTCATTCATTTTATTAAGTTTGACGAGCTATTTATATGAGTTATACTACAATATCTTTTCTGTCAGGACATAGGGTGGTTAAAATCCATAACATCTTTGCCAATATTGCTCAAGGGGATTCTCACCCGTGAAGACGGTAGATTGATGCTCTTTAATCCAGTTTTAGCATTTAAAAATCACTTTGTTGATGTTATATGAATTGTGTATGCTGCAGCATTAAAAGCCTTGGAAGTAGGTGTTGCAGGAATTATTGTCTCGAATCATGGAGGTCGTCAGCTCGACTCCACGCCAGCCACTATAACTGTTCTAGAAGAGGTTATCTCATTCTTCTTTCTTCATACAACATATTATTCTTTTCAGCTATACACCCTGCAAAATCTGTATGTATTGGGATATTCAATTTAGAGTTAAAATCACCCAACTTATAAGATCCTGTCGTCAAACTTTACTTCTGTAGGTATTTACTTTTTCATTCTAGTGTCAAATTTGGTCCTTTTGATGTCACTTTTATTTAATATTAACTCATCGATTTATACCGTGAATGGTCTCAAACCATGCTACTACTTAATTATGTGATGATGAGATTTTGCAGGTGGTTCTTGCAGTGCAAGGGAAAGTCCCGGTTATTGTCGATGGAGGAGTGAGGCGGGGGACGGACATTTTCAAGGCCTTAGCTCTTGGTGCACAAGCTGTAATGGTACATGATTCTGTTGTTGTTGTTAAGTCTTGAAGAAATATTAATATTATGGTTAATTATTTGTGCAGATTGGGCGACCAGTTATATACGGCTTGGCTGCAATGGGGGAAGACGGAGTGAGACGTGTGATGGATATGCTGAAAAATGAGCTTGAGCTCACAATGGCACTATCGGGCTGCTGCAACGTCAACGACATATCTAGAAGCCATGTAACAACAACACTACTCCACTCCCGATTCTGATAATGAACAAGAATGGAATGGAATGAAACAGTGGGGTTATTGTATGGTATGAAATGTAGAATGGAATGAAACAGTGGGGTGGTTGCATGGTATGAAATGTGAGATTTAATTAGAAAATCAATCAACCACAGCACAAATGGCAAACCAAGAATATGAGCACTTCATTCAGAAAACCTCCCACAGAGCATTTGGGGGTGTATTTTCTCTCTTTCACAATACTTCCAATTTAAATACTCCTATGTTGCTTCTGAAAAGATTACTTAATTAGATACTTCTATATATTTATTATTTAATTAAAAATATATTTAGTACGTAGTTTAATAAGAATTCACTTAATTCATTCTGATTCATGTGCACTACCCTAAAATAAAAAATAAAAAAATAGTGTAATTTAACTTAATTCATTTTGAATCACGTGCACAACCTTAAAATAACAATTATTGTGAAAAGAAGGGTGTATATAATAAAATGAAAAAGAAAAGGAGAGTTTTTCTTAAACTAATCAATCCATACATTTTTGACTGGGTAGCAAAAATACATTTCTAGATGATAAATAAGGATGATTACTAGACGTCCTTCAACCTACCTGACTGATATCACTTGCAAGCATACAAATTTGAAGATTATGTTATATGTACGAGACGACGGGGCCTTCTTGACCCATGATTTATTCGGTTAATTATCACCACTCAGCTGCTGCTTCTCTTCCATCACATCCCTAAGCGTTAGAGTTGCTTTTATTCACACCTTGCATCTCCATGGGAGAATTTGCGATACTATGCGAACTCAACTGAGGGCTCCCTGGGGGCATAGCCCCAGAACTAAGCTGTGGGCTCATTGGGGTTCTCTGGCTCATTTGCTGCGGGCTAGCCTGCTGTTGCTGCTGATGTGGCTGATTCATTGGGTGTGGTATCCCCATACTCGAAGGTGACCCCACCTGTGGAGGTGAAACAACCGCCTGCAATGGTGACGATGCATCTTGCTGCTGCTGTTGCTGTATCTGCTGTTGTTGCAGCTGTTGTTGTTGCTGTACAAATTGCTGCTGCTGCTGCTGCTGTTGCTGTTGCAAGTGCAGCTGCTGTTGTTGAAGCTGATGTTGCTGAAGCTGTTGTTGCTGCTGGTTGGTGTAGAGGTGGTTCATCCCTCCGGGCATCATCTTTGGTGGGCCCATTTGACCAGCACCCATAGCCGCACGTTGCATCTGAGTGATATTGGCACGGTTGAGCATTGAAAGAGTAGATGAAGTAGGATGCGTCTGTCTCACTCCAGGCATGCCTCCGATGACCGATTGAGGATTTCCCATCATATTTCCCCTTTGTGCCATTCTCATCTTCATATAAGCAGCAGTTTGTGCTGGTGAAAGTTGCCCAGATCGTATGGCATTAGTAAGACTCGAAGTAGAGCTCAGATTAATCGCGTTCTGGTTCATGTTTCCAATGTTTGATATGGGTGCAGAAATACCAGATCCCCTAGCACCACTCATTCCCATGACGCTGTTCAATCCTCCCAGCCCCACCATATTATTCCCAATATTACCCATGCCAACGGTTCCAAGACCAGCCATCATTTTTCTCTGCTGCTGTGATTGTTGCTGCTGTTGCATTAACTGTAGTTGGATAGCTGAAGTTTTGTTCATATGAGGACCCAACGGTATATTTGCATTCTGAGCTATGTGGTTTAGATGTTGCACTGAATTTGCTGGGAGCATCATTTGTGACCTTTGGAAAGACTGTTGCTGTTGCTGCTGCTGCTGCTGCTGTGATTGTTGTTGCATAGATGGCACTAGTTCTTGTTGCTGCTGAGGTCTCAAAGGCAGTGAAATGCCTTGTATGAGCCCTTGCGACATTTGTGAATTTCCAGGAGGAAGCATTCTCTGCCCTTGTATGTTCTGTGATGAGTTACCACCTTGTGATGGATTACCAGCAATATTAGGTTTTATATCACCAGAAGAACCTTCCGGAAATTGTTGCATATCAGACGGTGCATCACCAGATGCAATTCCAGTAGCGTTGGTTTGGCCGACCGGCGCAGGAACGGGCCTCAGTTGGATGTGATCCTCCACGTGAAACCCAGAACGTTGCATCTGATCAATGTAAATATTTTTAGCTAAATGACATCGAAATGCAATTTGTAAATTCACAAATAGTTAATGTTAACATACCAGTGAAGAATACTGTATTGCAAGTAAGTCCGCCATATGCTGCAGGAGTTGGGTGGCATATGTAAGCAAAAACGAATAGATTAATAGCATATTTGAAACCAATTACAGATATAAAAAGCTTCACGTTCAGAATCATGTTTTATGGTACAAGCAAGAGAGAGAGAACTTTATTTTTTTGGTATAAGCTTTTGTGACCTTTCTACAAGGAAAAGAACATGTTACTAACTTGTCTTCATTTGTTAAATGCCACGAAAGATAGCTTTCAAGTTTCTGGATATGTAAAGCATAGCACCAATCATATGAATATATTTAGAAGGCCATAGGGTTTAAGTGCTACTTCTATATACCTTTAAGTAACTAAACTAAAATAAGATATTTAGAAATAACTATATACTATATGACTTGAATTTTAATAATAGAAAGTTGATATTTGAAACATCAAATTCTTCATCATTAACCAACCCATGGCTCAAAATGAGCACAAAAACTGTACAAAAACTCACAGTATTCGGCAGTGTTGGAAGATAATCCTCCGCCGCCAAGTATTCAGCATCCTCTATTTCTCCAATATGCATCGCAACGGAACCATCATTTGGTTTCTCTGACATAATCATCCTAGTTTTTGTCTTTGGAACAAATTGGAAGCCATTTCCTGACAGATAGCAATTGCAAGGATCAGCCAGATTCAAATTGGCGGCAATATATTAGATCATTCTAACTCAAATTAAAAGGGCTGGGAAACACCTAAAAAGACTAGGAAGGAAGCTACTAACAAGACATGCTTTACATAAATATTAATGAGAATCTGTCTAGACCGAAAACGATTGTGATATATGAACCTCTATCCAACTACACATAGTGGGATAAGGCTTGTTGTTTTAGTTCTACTGTTGTCTGTTGTAGTATTAATGTATTGTATTGAAATTTTGAAAGTCAAAAAAGTCAACACACCTTGCATGACACGCTCTGTCTGCATAAAATTCAAGATCCTGGTCTTGCAAGCATTAATGTTGCCACCAACCAGGGACTTCGACAATAGCATTTTACACGAGTCATCTTTTATATTCTCATTTTTTGAATCACTGGACAGAACAGACATTATCTGTTGAGTAGAATAAGAATTAGGTTTCCTGATAGGATAGTCATCCACCTTATTCTTTTTGCAGTTAATTTGACACCTGAAAAGGAAAAGACATCATGTTATACAAAATAGATCACATAGCTTCAAAAATCAAAAGACCATGGGATAAACTACATTCTAGAATAGCTTTCAACCAATGTAGAAAATTCCACTATTTGTAGAAGCCATCAGGATTCAGGAATATGTTCCCTAGTCCAAATCCAGTAAAGGAGGTTCTATAAACCACTTTAATCTCAGGCAAATGAGTGGAAAAGGGAAGGGGGGAAATGAATCATAAATTTAAACAATTTGGCAGACAGAAAACCAAAAATGAAGATGCTGGAGAAAATATGAAACAGTAATCGACAGAAATACCTCGTAGCCACCATTTCTATCTTCGAGAATCTCTCCAACATGGCTTGATCACCCACAAGTTGAGTGCCAGGGCTGCTTGCATTTATTGGGTAACTCATATTGCCAACACTTGCTGGAGAGCCAACTCCACTTATTGCAGGGGTTTTAGGAAGAGAATTAGTTCTGCGTTTTGCAACTGCCTGTGCTTGGTTTTGCCTCATCATGGACTCATTAGCACTGGAAGTAAAAGACGGGTTGCCACCAACAGCAACAGAAGGAACAGACGTGACAGCTGGTTTCTCCTTTTGAGATGATATGAGACCACTCGTTACAACGCCTCCAAATTGATGTCCAATAGAACCACTAGAAAATTCTCCAGATTTTGATGACAATGGAGATTGAGGTAAGCCTCCAGCAGAAACATGAGGACTTTGAACTAGCTTTCTCTTCTGCTCATTTCTAGAATTATTATCAAGAGGCTGTCCAATACTGCTCCATGGATTTTGGGGGAAATTTGATCTCATGAACTGATGTTGTATCCTTTGCTGCAATCGTAACTGTTGGGGATCCATATTTGTTACTTCTGGTTCACCCATGGTCATACGACTGAGCTCTGGTTTATCCAATCTCTCCATCTCCACTGGTTCTTCCTTCAAGTTGTATCTTATACCTTGTTGTCCAACGGTGAATGGAGCGGGCCCTCCTTCCTGATTTAGACCTCCTTCAAACACCTGAGAGAACTTCTGCATACCATTGTTAGCATACTGAATTCCTCTCTGCTGCTGCTGCTGCTGCTGCTGCTGCTGCTGCTGCTGCTGCTGCTGCTGCTGCTGCTGCATTAATGTGTTCTTCCAGTGCATTTCGGATCCATGTAATGCATCTGTTTGTGTACTCATATGCTGTATGTTCCCATCAGCACCTATATGTGAAATTCTAGCCTTCTTGTTGGTCAATGGAGATGACTGCCCATCTTGGCTATCTCTCTTACCATGAATAGAATTAGCAACATTATCAGTGAATGGTATCATCATCTCCTGCCCACCAGGAGAAGCTGCAGATGCATTCATTAGTGCTCCTGTTCGTTGATCCTTCATCATTCTTGGGCTTCCAACGCCCGTATATTTTGACTGGTGAGATGTTAGAGGCGATGCCATAAGAGAGCCATCCGAACCAAAGCTGTTGTTCCTTTGTGGAAGCAGAGTGCTTGCAACATTATTTTGAATATTCAAATTCTCATAGGCAGGTTGCTGAGCAAGAGATCCTGTGTCTCCCAATCTCAAGCTTTCAGGGGCTCTATCAAGACATACTTTTTTTCCATGGTTATTATTTGCAGAGACAGCAACTTCTGGGATCTGCCTTAATCTTTTCCTTCTCATGCTACGCAGTTCTAAATTTAACTGAAAATAAAGGTACACCAAAGGTCAAAACATGAAATTCTTTTCTCTAACGAGAAGTAATGTTTGTGCACACAAACCTTACTAGGGACTGGGTTTTCAGAGAGTCTGTCCAGATGTGGGGTTGGATCTAGGCAAAGTTGTGGTTGTATGGCCTTCAAAATTCTAGACTCCACTTCCTACGCCCAAAGTAAAATAATCTCCAGTAAGAAAGAGTATCCTTCTACAGCATTGATTGAGAGTAGAGTAATACTTACCATCAGATCACCGTATGTCCAACCATTGTTTGAAATTGATGGAATATCCTTCACTATATTTTCCAGGGACATTTTAAGAGAGACTCTGTTAATGATGGGTGAGTTGTCACCAGAAGTCATGTTACGTCCTTCAGGAAAGCACTTTCGATAATCTCGCACCTGTAGTAGAATAATTATATAAAATCAGACTATGCCATGTTCCTGATTCAATACTTTATGTATCATTTTATCTTTGGAAGGTGAAATTATAGAGATAAGGGTATAATTACCAAGAGAATCTTAAGTAGAAATACAGTTAATAGAACTGCTAAAACTTTGTAACAGAAGCATCCCTGGAGGATAACTAATGGATAAAAGGCAATATCTACTGCTATATCCAATGTATATTCTGATGCTATTATTAAATTCTGGTGTTCTTTCCAACATACAATAGATTATCTTCCAGGTGTTTCAACCACAATGAGAAATCATTAATAAATTAATGATCATGATTTTCAACATATGATTATGTACTTCACTTAACGGCATTTTCAAATCAAGATTTCTTTCCAGGTGATTTAGTTAAAATCAACAAAGGTTCTCATAAATGTAATTAACAAATCAACATTGAACTTTGGGTAACTTACCTCGCAGACAAGTGTTCCATCAATATATTTGCACGGTATGTCATCCAGAATATCACCTGGTAATTGACCCGACTCAATCGCCTTCCAAAAGGATAATTAAGATAGATAAGATAGTTAACACAAGATAAAAGTAAAAAGAAGTGGAGATCTTCCCATAGCAGATAACCAAAGTATAGGCAATGTAATACATCAAGAATTACTGATGTGCACACAAGAAAAACTTGCAAATAGATTTTTCAGTGCACATTCAGGTTTCTGATAGTAGAACTAACATTAACTTTCCAAACACTTGGTCAACCATCAACAGAAACCATGTTTAATTAAATAGAATAGAGAGAAACACCTACTGAGAAAAGAGTTTCGGATGCTCTATCATATGGATGCAAAGACTTTGGCACCTCAACAGAAGTCTGATTGCCAGATTCGTTCTGAAAATTCATAGTCAATAGAGTCAAGTAACACTTCATGTAAAACTTGGCCCAAGAAATCCCACTTCTTACAATGGAAACTTAATTTACTTTCAATAATCAATATATTGATAAAAAAACAAACCTCCAGAGGTTTCGCAATTGAATATCCATCAGGAAAAAGGTTTAGAGTGAATGAGACTTCATTATCTGGGAAAGAAGGACGAGGAAAAGGCAGAAGGGTCAATCAGCACCTTCCAAGAAATAAAATATTTCAAGACGGCTTAGTTCCTGATTATGGACTCAAGAGGAAATACACATACCTGAGACTTTAGCTATGTCCTTGTTCTCCTTAGCATCTCCCTATATCAGGAAATATAGAATCATGAACCCAAAAAAAGAAACTATATTTTCTAATAAAACAACCCATTAGCATTTCAGCAATGGTTTTTTTTGTTGTCGGCCTCCTCCAACTCCCAATACTATTTTTTTAAACCCTAATCATATATGTACCCACGCCCCACAGACGAAAAGGATTTATCCTCATAGAAGCCACAAAAGCAAAATTAACTACTAATCTAAAGCTCGTTCTAAATGTTGAGCCTCGGTGACCACCGCATCAAATTGACCAACACACTTAATTCCACAGCATAAGTAACATTAAACAATTTATCGAATCATATCAAAGAACATGTAAGTGTAACCCTAAAACGCTATATCCAATTGCAAATTACAAATTGAAAAAAGAAAGTACCCTCAGCTCTCGAGTCGACAACGAGAAGGCGTTACTTTTCTTCTTCGAGACAGCAATTGCGGAGTCGTTTGATTCTCCATCGTCGATGGGAAAAGAGGCAGCGCCAGGTGGTTGCGGATGAGGTTTTGGGTAAAACCTCCTACCTCTCTTAGAAACCGTGAACGAAACCCCCATAACTTTGAGGATCTCGTCAAATCGTAAGTTCCGATCACTGAAACTTGAAAATTTAGAAGGATTGCACACAATTTATGTGAAAAGAAGAAATCTAAATAGAAATTGGTTCGATTTTGCCTCTATTGGGCAAGTTCTGGTTTCTTAATTGCTCAGCAGAAAAGGAAAATCGAACGCTATACTGTATTCACTATTTTATACATCTGAATAAATTACATTTACTTTGCCTTGACTTTTAGCAAATCCCTTTTTTTTTTTTTTTTATCAAAGTATTTCCCCGTTGGTCATAGTTGGTCAAAATTCAAATTTTGATGGCAAGGTGTATCTGTCTACATTTTTTGGATCGAGTATATTCATAAGTCCATCGCATTATTTTTTTTTAATTTATGGGGTATTTTAGAAATGTGTAATATGGATTATTTTTTATTGGAGTGGGAAATATTATACGGAGTATTTGCAATTCTCAACTAAATAAAGTAATTTTAAATCTCGTAGGTCACGTATCAGTCAATTGGATCATGTTTCCAATATAATAGAATTGTATAGAAATAAAAGTGGGGTCATGAAACAGGGTTATGTACAAGTATATGTTACTACGTACTTATATTAAAATTATTTATATATTATATAACACGTATAAAAATCGTTATGAAAAAAAAAAAAAAAAAGGGACACAACATGAAAGAAAAAATCGTCATTGAGAAAACGTGAAGAATAAATCTTATTTTAGTGCAATATTGTGTATAAATATTTGTTTTTTTTATTTTTGAGTGGGTCACTTGAATCCATTTTATAATCGAGTTAAATCATATTTATAGGTTATAAATTGCGCGATATGAAAAGAAAATTGTTAAGGCATTAGTGAAAATGGTAGTGCATTGCATATCAGACTTCGTAAGAACAATTTTTTTTGTTTTTTTATTTTTTTTCTATTTTATTATAATATCAATATGTACAAAAAGAAAGTTAATATATAATTAAGTATAATAGTAACTAGGTGGTTGGTGTTAAAACCTTACATGATTTAAACCTCATTTCCCACAAACATTAGTTAGGATAACTGCACCTGATGATTGGGTAGCCAGAAAGAAAAAAAATAGTGTCAGTTATGAACACAATATTATTCCCCAATATCAACATTAATTATTTAATGTTTTAAATATTGATTTTTACTCCCTCTTATTCAAAAAGTTAATTGCATTTCTCGTTTTCTATAAAATTAAGAAATCTATTTTTTTTTACAGATTTACCCCTATTAATATTTCTATTTTCCTTCTTTTTTTTCTTTTTCTTTTCTCACATTCCTTTTCCACCCTACTTTTGACCTTTCCTTCCTCTCTATCAAATACACAATCAATATTCTCCTTCACATCATTCATGGTGCCTCTTAAAAAAATTATGAAAAATTGAATATTGCTTCATACGAAGAAAAAATGAATTTATATATCTTTACACAATTGTAATTCTAATTCGGTTAATATATATAAATACTCATAATCACTCTGAAATGAGGTAGTAATTCTATTGTCAAATTCACACAATTATACAAAGATATTTTAAGCGTATATTCATTGCTCGTGAATAGACCTCATCTAATCTACATTGTACTCTTTATGTTTCATAAAGTTTGTTGCATTTCTCATTTTATATAGAATTAAAGAACATATTTTTTAACAAATTTACCACTCATTAATTTTTCTTTTTTCCTTTTCTTACCTTTCTTTTCCACTCTTCCTTTGACTTTTTCTTTCATCCTATCATTAATATATTTCTAAATATATATATATTAATAGGAGTACTTTAGGGAGATCAATGGTAAAAATAGAAAAAATAATAAATTTCTTAAAACAAAATTTAAGATAAAATGCAATAAACTTTATGAAACAAGTATTCAATACTCTCTCTGTTTTATAAAGTTTGTCACATTTGATTTTAAATGTTATTTTAAAAAATTTATCGTTTTTTCTATTTTTACTATTAATCTTCCGGAACTACCCCAATTAATATCTATTTTTTTTGAAAATATATTAATGATAGAAAGGTTAAAGGAAGAGTGGAAAAGAAAGGTGGGAAAAGAAAAGGAAAAAGAGAAGAAAATTAGATAAAGTAATGAGAGGTAAATGTGTAAAAAAATATGTTTTTTAATTCTATACAAAATGATAAATGTAACAAACTTTAGGGAGGAAGTAACAAATAAAACTAGGAAATCATTAATGGAAGACAAACAAAATTATTAAATTTAATTAATGTTCATTAAAATTATACATGAAATTTGATTGAAGAGCATTAAATTAAGGTGTATGCAACTGCGTATACAAGTTTCTGTCTTCCATAAATCGATGTCCCAAATTCAGTTATCCAAGTAAAAAAACAAAACTCAGATTTACCTTCAAATAATTAAATTCTCCCAACTAGGTAAATCAATAATTAAATTCTCCCAACTATTAAGACGATCTCACAATACTAAATAGTACATCTAAATGAGAAAATATGAACGAGGCCAAAAGACTAAAAAGAAGCCACTCATTACTCGTATTATAATTTATAACATGAAAGGAAGCATACACTGGACACATACTGGGAAACCGTGACAATCCCATGACCGAAAATCATACAAAATATCCTCCTACATAGATGAAATACTCAAACAGGAGACAGCTAATTGAAGTTTCAGATATGGAGATATGATAAGAGTTACTGATAGTACATGAGATGCTGGGCGGCAGCAACATTCGGGTAGCCACCATCGTAAATGGCCTGGCTTGCTCCGCCACCCATTCCCATGGATGCTGCTTTCAGAGCATGCTGTTGCGGATGCATTAATGGGTGCATCTTACTCATTGCAATTTGGCGTTCGTATGCTAGAAAGTCTGCTGCTGTTAACGTTGCAGGTGCTGGTGTAGGTGGTGGAAGCGGGTTTGAACTTGTTCCCAATGGAGTCGGCTTGTTTCCCCATGAACACTGTAATCGATACCAAACAAACAATACTTCACTCAATAAACCACTAAAATCATTCCATACCCAAATGGAAGTACTAGGAATTAAAAAAAAAAAAAGACCTTAATTTGTTTCCCATAGAGGTATGACTGTGCATTTCCCAATGAAATAGCCATTGCAGCCTCTGTGTGACTACTGAACCGAACAAAGCCAAAGCCTTTATCTCGCTGGACCCTAACCTCCTCGATTGACCCAGCACCAAGTGCATGAAAGTGGCGATGAAGGTCAACCTGGGTTACCTACCAAACAGAACGATGCAAACAAAGTTTTACAAAGAGATTATTCAAATCTGAAATGATATTTTTTCTTTCCCTAAATTCATTCAAACATTCAAGGAGATCTTTTACACCCTTCATTACTGGGTCAAGTGACCAAATATAAAGAGGCATAATTTATCATTGCACCTAATTTCTCTAATAC
This sequence comes from Galeopsis tetrahit, assembly GCA_963675135.1. Lineage (NCBI taxonomy): Eukaryota > Viridiplantae > Streptophyta > Magnoliopsida > Lamiales > Lamiaceae > Galeopsis > Galeopsis tetrahit. Next base: position 56,862,889 of record OY776127.1, read on the forward strand.
GTAGTATAATTTGCAATACACTCATAGAAATGAAACTACGGTAAATGTATAGTACACAACAAGAACACACACTTGCTATGAAGGATGAGGAAGCAAAAGGAAAACAAGATATACCTCCGGAGCAAGATTGCCAACATACACTGTGGTGTATTGAGGGTTATTCTCAGGAGCATCACTACTTGCTGCCTCTTTCACATCTTCTGTAAAACAAAACGTCGCTTTAAGCATCAGCGTGTTACAGCCAAGCAGATCCATGAGAAGAATACAGATCTATGATGTTAAGCACAAAAAATTGAAACTGAAATTTTGTATTTTGTGAAGAAATATAAAAAGGTGGGGTCATAAAGAGTTATCTTGCATGCCACTATAACTCAGGAATAAAGAGTGTATGGTAGCATTCTAATGAAAACGTATCAAGCTTTAGCAATCAAGATCAAATTAAATTGAACCTATGTAATACTCATAATCTGCTTTATACAGGTATTTCTCATTTACGCAAAATGCTTGAGTGTGACCAAGCATCTTATATGCTTGAAGAGTTTGAAATATTTTAGCAGCTTGCTTTTGACAAACTTCTTATAACCTTTAATAGCTTATTGACTCTTTTTCACCCTCTTAATGGAGCTATGACAACATCTTACTCTATTTAGTTTTTCTTTCCATCGTTTGTTAATGTCACTCTACTCAGTCCTGCCATACTCACCTGAGGAACCATTTGTAAGTTCTACAACACTTTTAGTATCTGAATTCTGCTTGTCATCACTGGTTCCAGCACCTTTTGTGGCCCAGTTACAGCGTATCTGCCTGCTACCAAGCCATTTCCCTAGAAGTTGGCATATGAAATAGAAGTATGTAAGCTGTTATTCCATCTCAACTTAAAGTGCTCAGAGAAGTACAATAACAATTGATTCTGAGATACAAAGAAGATCCTTTGCAAGAATAAAATCCAAACTGCTCTCACCAGTCAGATCATTTATTGCACTTTGTGCTTCCTGAACAAGAAAAAAATTAATTACACCGAGGAATCTGTTGTTTGATTTTGAAGATTTTAGATAAAGTTTGCACAAACACACCTGCTGGTTCCGGAAAGACACAAAGCCGAACCCCCTGGAACGCCCAGTCTTCTGATCCCACATAACTCTTGCATCACTATAACCAACAGAGAGACAATCAGCACCTGCTATAACTGAATAATAAAAAGAAACAAAGACTTCTGATCCAGCATCTGACTTAGAGAACATAAGTCCAATACAGTTGATACAAAGGGGAAAAGTGCCCCGTGGAGTGGAGGGGAGAGAGAGAAAGACTTACGAACAACTAGTGTACACAGAGAAACACGCATACAGCATGGAATCAGTAACCTCTGGGCTGAGATCACCAACAAAAATATTGTAGTGGCCTAAGACATTCATGAGATATAATTTCAGGACATGCAAAATATGGAGAAACTGACAAAGGTCACATGTACGATAAATATTAAAATGTAGACTCACTTGACGTATCCTCCCTCTGACCACTGGCATATGCCCAGTTAACTTTGATAGGCTGCCCAAACCTAAAATACCACAAATACATGTCAAGGTTAAAACAACAATGTAAGATCACATAATCTATATTTCCTACTTACAGCTGCCTTCCATTTAGGGTCAATATTGCAAGTGCAGCTGATCTTCGATCAAAGTAATGTATAAAGCCATAGGATGACTGCACAAGCAAGAACATGATAAATGTCAACATTGACACATTAACAATACAGACAGAATGGAAATCTCTATATGGATAAATATTCATGTGAAGGAACTTGATGGACAGGATAACACCTTCTCTTTTCTAATAAGCTTGCAGGATTCCACAGCACCAGTGCTCGCAAAAACTTCTTGGATTAGTGGTTCAGTCACTTGTATGTGAATATTCCCCACGTACCTGCATTTGCTCAAAAATAAAAGACCTAAAAGTTTAAAAAGAAAAAAAGAAGGAAAAAATAGAGATAAATTATAAGAAACTCCTCCAGATATTTGCAGGACAATATCAAATTAATAACCTTAAAAGCACTACAAACTTCACACATGACAAAATGGAAAGAGAGTTTGATATGATCAATAAATACATCAACACATTGCACACCTTTAATGGTGCATAAACTAAGACAAGAAGCAAAGCCTATAATGCACAAAATCCACAAATTAACAACACAAAGAACTAGGCATTTTAAAAAATAATTAACCAATGGGCAAGCTACACAAGCATGCAATGAAGTGGGAAAACAAAAATAAAAAATAGGAAAATAAGTTTACATACAGATCCACACAAAAATAATATTTGAAAAACACTCACACACTGCGGCATGTACTTGGATCAAATCCAGGAGGCAGATTTCCACTTGGAATTGGTTCAATCTGCAAAATGGAAAGGCGAAAAAAGAAATAAAAATAAAGAAAAATCTTCCTAACTTATCTGGCCATATCAACTATCCACCCCAAGGGAAAAACTGCAAGGTGGAGAGAAGGAAAAAACGAATTCACAGGGCACAGGTAATGAGGGCCATTAGCGGCAAAAGAAAGGAACCAAGAAAATTATTAGTGATAAAATGCAAACTGACTTGCTCTATTGTTAACAAACCTAGGCAACGAACATTTCAAGAAACATCTAAACACTCACTAAATGCAACAAATCACATGCTGTCAATATGTCATATATTATGTGCTGTTAAGAAACGGAAAAATGAGGAAGCACAGAGTAATAGACCCAAGACTATTTTCAGATGAAAACATACACCTTCCCATCTGATCTCACAACGAATCATTGGAGAAACTCCCGTGAAACAGCAAAGCTAGCCTAACTAATAAATTCAAAAGCATAAACCTGGAGAAATCTTTGACCTATAGCAAAGAAGAACACAGCCTCAACCCTTGCTAAGTAAGCAATATCTCTTTTCACAGTTCTATGGCCAGATTCTGTTTTGATTTTCCATACACTCATGTCACCTGGTTGTCATCTGCTTAATTTATTGGCCATCATCTGCCAGGTTTATTATATGCTACCAAATTGGGTTCTACGCAAGTCACATGCATAAGGAGCTCAAAGCTAGTGCAAGCATCCCAAAAGATCTACGTTCTATTGTATTCCACACACGTAGCACTTCCCCATGACACTTCCATCAAGTTGCAGACTCGATAGGCATAACTCAGCTTGTGCATTACATATCTATTTTGATAACAGTAAAGATGTACTAACTGCTATAAGTGATGGAGTATGTTTTAACAAACACTGGCCCTTCTAGAAAAATGCCGATACTCCAAATTAACTGGGATACATACACATTGCACAGATATAAACCTAAAACATGGTCCTAGATAATCTCCAATTCATGAAATAGGGAAAAAAAAAAAAAAACACGTCCAACATACAGGTAACCCAACCATCCAATCAGAAAACCTAAAATAATCTGCAATACAGAGAAAGGGAAAAGAAGGAACGGGGGATGGGGAATTTAAACCAAAAATAAGCAAAAAGAAAATCAATATGCCCAATAGCTAAGTACCGAGCAACCAACGTTAACATCGTTAAGATCGCATTCACAAGAGTTAAATAAAACAGAAGTAGACATCACCACAAAAGCAATTATCCAGTGACTAGTAAATTTAAAACAGAAGAAGATTAAACCTGCGGAGGAGCAGCTATTAGACCAGGATGATAGACCGACTGTTGTTGTTGAAAGAGAGCTTGCTGCATCAAAGCCTGATGTTGCTGCTGCTTGAATCTTTGATTCAGCATTTTCGATTAAATTACCAGAGATTTTCTTAATGATCGTAAATTTTGGGAGTGTTAGGGTTTGTTTGTGTAGAGAGAAAGAAGTGTCCCGATAAGGGAGAAAGAAAGAAAAAAGAAAAACAAGAAAAAAAAAAAGACAGAAAAAAAAGAAGGAATGGTCTTACTGAAAAGGGGGGAAATTTAATGGCAACGCTAGTGTTATTTATAGAAGAGCTTTTACCGGGTCGAACTGCACGCCGTAATAATACTCACTTGTGTCTTGCTGAGTAGCGTTCGCCTATGCGGCCCACCGGGTGTTCAATGGTTCGAAGTGGGTGTTTGGAAACACTAGAAGTTGCTTAAAAACATTTTTTTTTCAAATAGAATCACTTTTGGAGTGTTTGGAAACACAACAAAGTGATTAAGTTAATTTGTTAAAAGTGATTTTGGTGAAGCACCCCTCCACCTACTTCTAATAGCTTCTACGTGCTTCTCATCATTACAACAATCAATTTTACAATTTTGCCATCGCAATTTAAATAATATTTCATCTTTACACATTATCTATCCAAATGTAATAAGGGTGTTTTTTTGTAAATTTATAAAAAAAAAAGTGATTTGTTTTGTAAACACCACAACATATACACAATTGATTTAAAGTGCTTAATTTTAAAACACTATCAATTTTCTATTTTAGTGTAAAAATCAATTTTAATCACTTTAAAGCAATCACTATGTTTTACAAACACACCCGAAATCGTCGATTTGATTTTTTGATTTTGGTTCAATTTTTAAAATTTAATTTGAGTTGTTAATTTTGAAAAAAAAAATGGATCAGATTGTCTTTTTTTTTTTTTTTTTTTTTTTGAGGAGGGGATCAGATTGTCAATTTATCGATTAGTTGTTGATTTCAAGAACCGATCTATATAAGGTTTCAATTCAATTTTTTTTTTTCATCTCTACTTCAAAATGGGCCAACTTAATATGAGTTATCGAAATAAAATTATACGACAATATTATATTACATATTTAATCTAAATTTCGATTTAATCGAAAAGAATGTTAGAAGAATGTTTATAATTTTTTTTTTAACGTTGATGTCAATACAATTTTTTAATTTTAATTGCAATATTATATTTATGTTGTATTTTATCAATATATATTGATCTAAAAAATATTTAGATAGTTCAGTTATTGATATATTATATACTAGTAGAAAATATGAAAAGTACATCCCAACAAAAAAATATGAAAAGCACATTAATATATTATACTCCCTCGGTTCCGGAGGAACTTGCACCCTTTGACCGACCGGCACACATTTTAAGAAATGTGTAAGAAAATGTGTAATGATTGATGTTTTGAGGAGTAGTTTTGTAAACTTTTAGAGGAAATATTTTTTTTAGTCCTATAAGTTTAGGTGATTCCAAAATAAATCCTTTAAGTTTTTAACTTTACAAAATACATCCTATATCTTACAAGCTATTAATTTTAGTCCTTTTTTAAATCTATTTTAGTCCTTTAAGTTTAAACTCACTAAAAAAATTTAAAGTCATTTAGTGGCTCCGTTCAAATATCCAATTTTGATTCTTTAAGTAATTAAAATATATATATAAAAAAGTAAACACTAAATAATTTTTTTTTAATTTTTTTTTTTAGGTCAACTAAATAATTTTTTTAAAATCTGAAATTATAAAACTTATTTATTTAAAACCTGAATATACGCCTCTACCCAAATATCAATTTTAAATTATTTAAATATCTCACTAATTCAAAATTTTCAGTTTAACAAAATTTTATTTAAAATATAAAATTATAACTTATTCAGTAAAATAAAATAATTAAATACCAACAAAATAAAATATAAAAATTATTATATAAATCGTAAATAAATCTGCATTTTTAGCAAAATAATAGTACAAAATATGTTTATTTAAAATAAGATTTTTTTTGCCAAAAAAATTATGAAGATATTAAATTAAAAAATATATATATATATATATATATAAAAAATTAAAAAAAATGAAATAATTCTAATTTTTTTATTATATTGATAAATTAAAAAATATAATATAAACCATAAGTAAATTTTAAAATAAATTCAAATTTGCATATTTGATCATTATATTAATATAATTTACATTTAGGGGATATGACGAGGTTGGATTTTTTTTTTTGTCTTTTTTATATATATTTATAATATTCTTGATTTATTAATATATATAATTTAGGCTTTATTAATATATTTTTTAAATTCAAATATAGAAAATCTATCAATTTATTTTTTATTTTGAAAACACAATCGGATCGGGGTGGGGAGTATATTTTTTATTGAATTAGTAATCTAATTTTAAGATTTTAGTAGATTGGAGTAGTATTTTATTGTAGTATTCTGTTTGTTTAAACTTAAAGGATTAAAATAGATTTGAAAAAGGACTAATATTAATAACTTGAAAGATGTAGGATGTATTTTGTAAAGTTAAAACTTAAAGGATTTATTTTGGAATCACTAAAACTTATAGGACTAAAACAAATATTTCCCCTAAACTTTTATGAATAAAGTAAAGTAAAAAGTAGATTGAGTGTGGAAAAGTAATGGCATATGGGTAAATATGAGTATATTTTTGGAATGGAGGGAGTATAAGTTTAAATTATAATAATGTAAAACGAGTGAAAACGTGACGAGAGAGCTCGAAATAGTGCAGATTAAATGAGATATTACGGGCACAACAACTAAAATTAAAGATAGTGTGGGTCAAACTAAATTTGTTGTGCCTTATCTAGTACGCAAACAAATCAAATTCAATAGGGATATAATATCTCAAATTTCAAAAGGGGCTAGAAATTTATGATCACAAAAGTTCTAGTGCAATTTGTCAAAGTTGGGTTCGTGTAAAAAGTTCAATCCTACTTACTTTATACCCGCTATTTATGAAAAAATATTGAGCATCTCTTTCCTCTTCGACAAGAGATTGCACACGGGTAAATTCTCTCTTGTTTTTAACTAGTAATTCACCTGTGATGCACGGTAATATATATACTTTTTGTGTTCAAATTTTCTCATTTAATTTTATTGAAAAGAATAATTAAAAAGATAGTGTTATAACTTAATTAAACAATTATATTTTGTCAAATTCAATTTTTTAGTTTAACCTCATCACCACTTCCCTAATGTGATGATTTAATTTTAATTCACGACAATAATGCACTTATCAGTTGAAATATCTAACATTGTATAAAAATGAAAATATTAATTCAACATGCTGTCAAAGCATAACTGATTAACCCAAATTAATGTCATTTAGTTACTGTAAAAAAAAAAAAAAAAAATCAGATGACAAATATATACTCATGAATATATAGTTTGAATTTTTTTTTATAGTAAAAGCAATCCAACTAAATAAAACTTTATAACAAATAACAATTGATAATTGACAGTCAAATTATGCACAATACATAGTTTTACAATTACATAAAACATAACTCTGTCACAATGTGTGTAATTCCCTTTTTCAGCTTCACTTGCACATATTTCTTGTTCCTCAATGGCTTCTATAGTGAAATAGATATTTCCACAGGTATCGTATGCTACATCGATTTCAATATTTATTAAACAACCATTAACCACAAAGATTTGGAGATGGTGTTTTGTGTGTGTTCACGACTCTGTACTCTCTTCTCATTTTGAGATTTCCTTATATTTTATTCGACCACAAAAAATAAGTCAAATACTTATCGATTTTGATGCCACAAAATATAAGAATATTTTCTCATTCTATTACTACATTGTTGATTAGTTTCAAATATTAATAATATCAAAATAACTAAATTCCGGATAAACAACGGCTACAATACCAATAGGCTTGTTTCATGAATAAATTCAGAATGATAACAACTAAACTAATACCTGACAATACCTTCAATTTGATTATATTGAGGCACATAAGCACACAATGATTTTAGGCCAATACTAAGGGCTTCCTGGAGAACCCAGTGCTCTAATTGGAAAGTGGTTAGCATACTAAAACTTCATAATTTGGATGGTAAAGACACAGACCAAAGAAAAGGCAAATAAATGTTGCAACAATGGAGCTCTTAAAAATATCAATGAATAAATTAAGATAACATTCCATAAATGGTGTCCCTATACAATTGAATAGGACCGATATAAGGAGCAACCACGCCTAATAAAACATGAAGTCGTACCAATCTCTTTAATTAGTATAAACAATTTTAATTTCATAAAAGTAGGAAGATAGTCATTGTACGGGCATAATTCATGAAATGTGAGGTGAATGCATATTTTCAGTTGTCATCAACCTCATTCAGAATTTCGGTCATATGAATTAGTTGGACATCATTCGACAAAGTAATTTTGCGGGTAATTAATTACTAAAGGACATTAAGAATCATATCATTTCACATACATGACATGGTAAGAGTTATTTAACATAAGTTTTGCAGATATTCCATTGGCGTCAATTTTTAAAAAAAAGTATGACAAAAATTAGTAGAAATAAAAATGACAAAGAGAATGAAATGAAACTAACCTTGCCAAGAAAATTCAAAATAGAGATTTAGAAATCACAGATATCTTGTGCCATATCATCAGCGTTCTCCACCAATTGGTTAAGTTGGGTAAGCATCCAATTCTTGTATCCATATATATGAGACCACATGCAAAGAATGGACACAAAAATATCTATTCCAGAAATTAATAGATAAGAAAACAACAAAGAAGGAAGCAATATCAGTCTAAAAAAAAATTGAACAAACGAAACATGAAAGCAATACTTTAAGTCGTACATATTCAAATAGTTATCAGAACTTTCAACTCACAGTGAATTTGGTGCTTTGTCCACAAAATGCAATTGATAACATAAAGCAGAACATGGTAAACAAAATTGTAGTTTGGGAGACCTTTGACTACAGAAACTGTAAGCAAAGTAGAGTAGAACCATTTGTATGTTAATGTTAAAAACAGTGGCCGACATTTTCGATACAAACACAATCATACATAAAACCGTAATTATACTTCACAGAAAAACAATAATTTAAATGAAAAATATGGAAGAAGTCACCTAAAACTTACAGAATTCAAAGGAAATTTTGAGAATGGAACAATTATTCACACCACAAAACTGAAGGAAGAACATGAAAAACACACAACTGATGATACAATAATTCGAACTAAAATTTTAAAAAATAAAACTAACGATATACAATAGCAAGATGAGGGCAGCAAACTAAACGTTCAAGCAAAATAAAATTGAAAAAGTTCATTAAAACCTACAATAGAAGTATTAGGACTCGATGACGAAAAAAGTACTAAAATCAATTTTAAAATTTATCTAGGAGCAAGGCCACAAATTGTGAATATCTTCTAAGCCAGATAACTGTCCAAAATTTTGCTATTTGAACTTACCACACAACCAAAAAATGATACAAAATCCATATCTGAATTATGAATCTGATGCATGGAAAGTATGTTTTTCTAGTGCACTTCTAATAGTGAGTAAGTTTCGAATTCAGAAAATATAATTAAAGTAAAAAATGTCAAATTTGAAACTCCTCAAATCATCCACTTCGGATTAATAGAGGTTTAGATTACTTATATATGAACTAATTTTTAAGGGAATTGGAATTTTGTTACTTCATTAATTCAAATTCATTATAATGTAAAGCCATTATATATTAACCCTTCGATCCAAACATAAGATTACATAAGACAAGAACTATAAATTCCAATCAAAGGCAATGAAATAAATTTACTATTAAACACAAACCTCTTTCAAAGTAAAATGTAGAAACACAAACCGAAAAACAGTCAAATACATCCTTAGTGAGAACAATGACCACAAATTGTTTGAATATGAAAAAAAAAAATCAAGACATAAAATTCTAAAAAGGAAAATAAAATGATTTATGAAAAAGAATATAATTGAGGGGAGGAAGTAATGGAAGAGTATACCTTCATGAAGAAGAAGAAGAAGACGTTGAATAATGGTTTAGGATTTCAAAACTCTTCTTTCTTGCCAACCCTGCACCCGGCATTGGAAATACTAACCGTGTGTAACTGTTTTAGAAAATCTTGTCATGCACATGCGCCTTCAGCAAAGTCTACCCACACTAAATCCCCACCCCCCCCCCCCAAAAAAAAACACAAATTCTATGTATAATGTAGTGAGCAGAAATTTGGAACACAAATTTGTAGAAACTAATTTTTTTTTATAGTTATAAAAATATCAAACTAAAAAATCTATATAAACTAAAATTAAGCAGTGGAATCATTATTCGAAGCAAGTCCTTTGTTCATGTTCCACCCATTTATCCCCTCATTCCTCATAAGAATATAAATTGAAAGAACTTCAATATATTGATTTTTCGATAATAATAACAATAAAATCAAACACCAATTTAGTTTTATAACTCAATAAAAACTTCAAGTGTATAAAATGAAAATATACATGAACTGTAAATGATGGGCCCTTATTTCACTAATAACAATAGCAATTGCAATTGCAACAAACAAAAAATGATTATCCTAGATGAAACCAAACATAGTTTCTTTCAACAGTGAAAAGAATGAATACTAAATAAGTAATGTATATAGATATATAGATAGAGATAGATATGGAGGTAGTAAAAAAATAAAACGGTAAGAGAAAGAATGCAATTATTAATTAAGAAGGTAGATATTTAATACCAGTGTGTAATCGGGCTAAAGAGGAATGGGGAGAGGCGGTGGGAGATCGGCGACGACAGAAAATCTAATCAAGAACAAATAAACAACAAACGAATTTCAAGAACAAATAATAAATAACAAATGAATTCAATTGAATTCCAAGAATGCGATACCCAATAGAAAAGCTCGAATATCAAACTAATTTCGAATCGCAAAACGTATTAAAAAAAAAAAGCAAAACATAAAAAATCGAAGGCAGACAGGGAGATGATGTGCTCCATTTCAAAAAAAAAAAACATACCTATTTTGAGACTCAATTTGCAGAAATTTCCAAATTAAAGGTCGACGACGATAGGGCTCAAAAATGAGAATGGCGTTGCTGCTGCGAACAGAAGAGAAGCACCAGAGCAGAGAATCAAACAACGACGTTGATGGAGGATTTCGTAGAGAAGCAAGAGAGAGAGAATGAAGCCGATGAGATGCGAAACTGAGAAAGAGAAATGGTTGTCATTAAAAAAAGTAAACCCTATTAAGAAAATTGATGGTCCAGATCATTTGTACAGGAGTTTGGGAGGGGTTGAGGAGACGAAGCGCCTGGGGTTGGGAGAGAGAGGAGAGTGAAATGGTTGAGGCGTGATGTATAAGCTATAATATCTACAGCTGGGTCCCACTATCAAAATATTTTATTATCTAAAAAGATTTGGGCGGGAACTTCCTCAGCAAGCACTATTGTGTTTTTATATATATATATAAATTCTTTTGCATTATAAAATATTTTTTAATTCTCATTTGAATTACATCTCACTGTTGTTAACCGGATCTCAACTACGATTTCTTATACAATTGGAGAGGCAAATTCAAGAATATAACTTTTATGCATACCTCTTATAGGTTTCTCTCTCTATTTCTCCCGAGAGTTCCTTGTAAGGTTTCCTTCATATTTTTCTAGAAACTTCCCTGCATTTCCCGACACCACTTCGCCTTTCTCAACTACCCCCTGTTAGACTCCCTAATTATAGCTTGTGATTATTGTAAATATATTCTTTCCTTAGTCTTTCCTGATTTTCTACATAGTTGGTTAGGAATGTATTGACTATGTATTTTGTATATATTCTGGACACAGTGCCAGCAATCAATCAAGGAACAATTTCCTACATGGTATCAAGACCATAATCTCTTTCCTTAAACGCTTCCGCCGCCCCTCATATCGTATTTTTTTGTTTGATACCTCCGGCAGCCATGACGGAATCTTCCTCCACCAAATTCCATCCGGCTCTTGCCATATCAAACATCAAAAACTCCATCCCAATTCGTCTTGAACAAGAAAAGGGGCCGTACGCCCTATGGGCTGAATTATTCAAAATTCACTGTCGTGCCTACGACTTGTACGAGCACATCATTCCCTCCATACCTTTCACTGAGAGAGAAAAGCAAACTGATTTCAATAAGGACCTTTGGGACCGACTTGATGCTATTGTCCTCACTTGGATATACGGCACGATTTCTCCTCAACTTCTCACCACCATCCTGCGTTCCAACTCCACTGCAACAGCGCAGTGGGATCTCTCGCGAGCATATTTCTTGATAATAAAAATGCTCGTGCCTCCGCCTTGGAAAATAGATTCACTAATGTGTTTCTGGATGATTTCCCTGATGTTTTGTCATATTGCCAAGAGCTAAAGGATCTCGCCGATCAACTAGCTAATGTGGATGCTCCGGTGGCAAATAATCGGTTGGTTCTTCGTCTTGTGAATGGGTTGAATGATAATTATGATACTGTTGCTTCTCATCTCTCACAAATGGATCCATTACCGGATTTCCTTTCTGCCCGTTCTCGGCTGCTATTGGAGGAATCACGAAAGGCCCGTCAAACCAGTGACACGGCCAAAGCTGCTGCTCAATCCCTCCTTATGCAGCAGTCTGGTGACAAAACTAGGCCAAATTCAGGGTCAACCTCTATTCCTACTCAGACTCGAGATCAGCAGTCTAAACCTACTCCCAGCCGCAATTTTTCTTCAAATCGTGGCAAGGGGAAGGGTCGTGGACGCGGTGGTGGACGTCCTGGTGGTGGCAACAATCAACCCCCCCATTGGCAGCAGTTCGCAGCTCCTCCTTGGGCGACTCAGTGGAGTCAACAGTGGCAATATCCACCTTGTCCATATCCCACCAGTTCATGGGTTCGACCACCACCTCCATCTAGTCAGCAAGGTGTCTTGGGAAGTCGTCCTCCGCAGGCACATTCTGTTCAGTATCAGCCGACGGAGTTGGCACAAGCCTTCCAGACAATGTCTCTTAATCCTCCGGACAACAACTGGTACATGGACACGGGTGCCACTTCGCATATGACTAACGAGGGAGGTAATCTTACGTCTTATTTTAATTTGAGCAAAAACAATAATATTATTGTTGGTAGTGGGCAGGAAATTCCAATTCATGGTTATGGCCAAACACTACTACCCTCACCCATGCCCCCCTTACACCTTACTAATGTGTTGCATGCACCAAAATTGATAAAAAATCTCATTTCAGTCCGTCGTTTCACTAAAGATAACAACGTCACCATTGAATTTGATCCTTTTGGTTTTTCTGTAAAGGATATACAGACTGGGACGTTGAAAATGCGATGCAATAACAATGGAGACCTATATCCCATCACCACCAAAACTCTCCGTCCAGTTTCTCCTCCTTCTACTTTTGCTGCTTTGTCTCCGAGTCTCTGGCACTCTCGTTTAGGACATCCGGGTAATTTTGTTTTAGGCTCTCTCAAGAATAATAGGGTTATTAATTGTAAGCCTATTTTAAACTTTGATACTTGTTCTTCTTGTGTTTTTGGCAAACACGCTAAATTACCCTTTCATTCTTCTTCTTCATGCACGTTATTACCTTTTGATATTATACACAGTGATTTGTGGACCTCTCCTGTGTTAAGTTCTGCAGGGCATCAATACTATGTATTTTTTCTTGATGATTTTAGTGATTTTTTGTGGACTTTTTCCATTGGTAAGAAGTCGCAAACTACTCAAATTTTTTCGGCATTTAGCACCTATATCCAAACTCAATTCCACATATCGATCAAATCTTTTCAATGTGACAATGGCAAAGAATTTGCAAACAATGCATTTAAATTATTTTGTCAACAACGTGGTATTGATTTTCGGTTTTCATGCCCATACACTTCATCTCAAAATGGAAAAGCCGAACGTAAAATCCGTGCCATTAATAATGTCATGCGTACCATTCTTGTCCACTCTTCTATGCCACCCCAATTCTGGCACCATGCCTTACAAATGGCCACCTACCTCATTAACATTATTCCCCATAAAACCCTGCATAATCGTTCGCCAACCGAGGTCTTATATAATCGACTCCCTACCTACGAACATTTACGGGTTTTTGGTTGTTTATGTTTCCCTCTATTCCCGTCTCCATCTATCCATAAACTCCAAGCTCGTTCTACCCCGTGTGTGTTTCTAGGCTACCCACCCAACCATCGCGGTTACAAGTGTTATGATATCTCATCCAAGAGGATCATCATTTCCCGGAATGTCGTGTTTGATGAAAGTCGATTTCCTTTCTCTGAAATTCAATCACCAAACCCATCCCTCTACTCTTTTTTGGACCATCCTATCAATCCTCTTGTTCAGGATCATTTCGCCTTTCCCAAAACCACCATTCCCCATATGCCTTCAACTTCTGGCTCACCCACAGCCCAGCTACCGCAATCTAGGCCTCCTGCACCACCTGCCCCTCCCACCCGATCCATGCAAACTCGTAGCATGCATGGCATTGTCCGCCCTAAACGCCTATTCAACCTCACCTCTTCCACCACACCATCTCCTCTTCCCCGTAACCCTAAAGAAGCCTTGACCGACATGAATTGGAAATCCGCCATGAACGATGAATATAACGCTCTACTTAAAAATAAGACGTGGGATTTAGTCCCCCGTCCATCTAATGTGAATGTCATTCGTTCTATGTGGATATTTCGTCATAAAAAGAATTCTGACGGTTCTTTTCAGCGATACAAGGCTCGTCTTGTAGGTGATGGCAAGGCTCAACAAGTTGGAGTAGATTGTGACGAAACTTTTAGCCCCGTTGTCAAACCAGCTACAATTCGGACAGTTCTTAGCATTGCCCTTTCTCATTCTTGGCCACTTCATCAATTAGATGTGACGAATGCGTTCCTCCATGGCAATCTTAAAGACACTGTCTACATGCATCAACCTATGGGTTTTCGAGATGCTCAACGTCCTGATTATGTTTGTCTGTTGAAGAAGTCACTATACGGTCTTAAGCAAGCCCCTCGTGCATGGTACCAACGATTTGTAGATTTTGTTGCCTCCATTGGCTTCTCCCATAGCAAATCCGACCATTCATTATTCATCTACAAACAAGGACCCGACATAGCATATCTTCTTCTTTACGTTGACGACATCATTCTCACTACATCATCCATGTCTCTTCGCAAGTCAATAATGTTGATGCTCGCTTCCGAATTTGCTATGAAGGACTTGGGACCCCTTCATTTATTTCTCGGTATTGCTGTCACCCGTACCGACTCAGGTCTATTTTTAAATCAGTCTAAATATGCGGAGGACATTCTTGAACGAGCTGGAATGTCGAGTTGCAATCCATCTCATACTCCTGTTGACACACACACTAAGCTAAGTCATGACGTAGGTCCTCCGTTTGAAGATCCGACTCACTATCGAAGCTTAGCCGGTGCATTACAGTATCTTACGTTTACCCGCCCTGATATCTCTTATGCTGTACAACAAGTTTGTCTTCACATGCATGATCCGAAAGTTGCCCACATGAATGCCTTGAAACGTATTCTTCGTTACATAAAGGGAACCATTGATCTTGGCTTGCAGATTTTCAAGACCTCAGTCACTGGACTTGTTTCATACACTGATGCAGATTGGGGTGGTTGCCCAGACACCCGGCGTTCTACTTCCGGGTATTGTGTATTTCTTGGCGACAACTTGTTATCCTGGTCATCGAAACGACAGCCGACCCTCTCCCGTTCAAGTGCTGAGGCAGAATATCGAGGTGTAGCCAATGCTGTTTCTGAATCCTGCTGGTTACGAAACTTACTTCTTGAGTTGCATTTTCCGATTCGAAAGGCAACAATTGTTTACTGCGACAATGTTAGTGCTATTTATCTTAGCGGAAATCCTGTCCAACATCAACGAACTAAACATGTCGAAATGGATATACACTTTGTCCGTGAAAAAGTTGCTCAGGGCCATGTTCGGGTGCTACATGTTCCCTCTCGGCACCAAATTGCAGATGTTTTCACCAATGGACTTCCGCGGATCCTCTTTGATGATTTCCGAGACAATCTCAACGTCCGGAAACCTCCCATTTCGACTGAGGGGGTGTGTTAGACTCCCTAATTATCTCCCTAATTATAGCTTGTGATTATTGTAAATATATTCTTTCCTTAGTCTTTCCTGATTTTCTACATAGTTGGTTAGGAATGTATTGACTATGTATTTTATATATATTCTGGACACAGTGCCAGCAATCAATCAAGGAACAATTTCCTACACCCCCTTCTGAAATTTGTGTGCTTCAATCCTTGCAATTTTCCTGATCTTTATTTTGCTTTCTTGGAGAAATATTCCTCATCATTAGATTTGCTTCGTTGTCTTTCTTGCTTAGTTTCTTGTGCTTGTGCAACACTTGCTAGGAGACTAGGCGTGTTCTCCACTCTCGTGCACTCCGGTTTACATAATCATAGAGACCCGTTTTTTGATTGACTTCTCTTTTTTGGGGGGGATTTTTAACTCGATTTTTAGTCGACAAAATTCGTCTTCAGATTTCCCTCGATTGCAGTTATACGCTACCCACTATTTTTCATTTGTGGATTGGGGCCTATATAATCCCTCATTTGTGATCAAATGGACTCATTCCCATCTTGTTGTCTTCTCTTGTGTCTTTTCAAGTTCTCTCACTCTAGCCATGGCGGAACTGATCCAAGAAAAACTCCAATCGTTTTCCCTCTCATAAAAGGAAATGTCAAATTTCATTATAAAAAAAGATGAACTTATCACCCCAAAAATGCCTTAGTCATGAGGTTTGTAGCTAGACGATTCTTTGGCATACAAGAACCCAGAGATGTGCTAAAGAAAGTGTGGAGTATTGAGGCAACCCTGAAGGTCTCTATTATGCGCGAATGGTTGTTCTTAATAGATTTCGCGGACGAAACATAATTGAAGGCAGACTTACACAAGCAAACTTGGAATTTAAGGAGGTTACTGCTTGCTTTGAAACAACTGCATGGTAAGGAAAAGTTGGCCACCGTGAAGATCCATCTCGTTCCTTTCTGGATCCAAATCCACGGGCTTCAACTCCATGCAATGTCTAAAACGATCGGGCTTCGTATTAGGAGTATATTGGGCGAAGTGGTTGAAGTTGACACGAAGGATGGGGTGGAAGTTTGGGGAGTGTATCAGAGTTCGAGTTTGTGTCGACGTTACTCAACCGCTGTGTCGCTGCACCTATATATTTGTTGGAGATGATAGAGTTGTTGTTTTTTTCAGGTATGAAAGGCTGTCAGACTTTTGCTATTTATGTGGTAAGTTAGATCACAACATGAAGGACTGTGGAATAGCTATCGACAAGACTGAAGAGTGGTGTTCTAATCACCACTTCTTCCCAGCATGGCTTAGGGCGGAGAAGCAAAAAAGTCCATTTGAAAAGGACATGCAAAGTCTCCTCGAGCTTCTAGGAGAAGAATAAGGGAACATCTATGAAGAACAAATGCAGAAACATTTGGAGGATCTCAGGCGGGCTAAAGTAAAGGCGGTTGTAGCCACGGAGGCAATGGAAGAACTTTGGAGGGAGATGGAAGCCCCGGTGCGGAAAGTGGTTCACAATTTTGAGGATCTCATGCCCCACAAGAATACTCTATCGGTGGAAGTGAATCATAGTCAGTATCGTAGGGATCCACGCACGGGCACACTTCTAGAGCCCTTGACTTCACTATCCCAAAGGAGTATGAACACAAATTTTTTAAAGAACCATTGATGGGGGTTAAAAACGGCAAAGACTACCAGGTTACTCACCATGTGGGTCGAGACTTCAGAGCCTTCGATTTCAATGCTTATGTTGAAATAATACACGAAGGGGAGGAGTCGTACGCTCCGATTAGAGAAGTTGTGGGATAGAATCGATGGTCGTTGGGTGGGACAGGAAAAGCTTTGGTGGTGGGAAATGACGTTGATGATATAATCAATATCCAAAGTAATACTCTCCCTTGTAAAAAGAGGTAACTAGTAGACTGTTTTGGTGACTTTGTGGATGGTTGGGGTTCGGCTGGAGGACGAGATTTTGATGGAGCAGTCTTTTTCAAGAAAGCAAGAAGTATGATCGAAGCTTATGGAGAAAGGATTGACATCTCAGGTGTGGCTGAGGTCTCTCAGCCCCACCATGGAGAATGAGTCTCATCTGTTGGAACGCACAGGGTCTTCGTAGTTCTTGTGCATTCAGTCGAGTGTCTAGGTTGGTTAGGCATTTTCACCCTTCTCTTTTATTTCTCTTAGAAACTAAATGTTCATCTCAGTTTGTTGGTGTTTTGAAGACTATGCTTGGTTTTCGTTGTTGCTTTAGTGTGAATGCATGTGGATTATCTAGAGGCCTAGCCTTATTTTGGAATGAATGGAATATTAATATTTTGTTGTACTCTTCTAGTCATATTGATTGTTTGATATATACTTGTCGGTTTTATTGGAGATTTATGGGATTTTATGGTCACCCATTGTCACGCCCCAAATTTAAAAACAGTGACCTTTTAAAAAGTAGTTAAAATAACAAACTTTAACGCGCTAAATAATTGAATCTTAAATGTATAACGTTAAAATAAGGGACGCAACGACTATTATATTTAAAATCACATTAAGTATTGCAGCGAAAACGATCATAATATAATTCAAGTAGAAAATACCATTTAATTATTTTACAAAGAATCTTTAAAGAAAAACAATATCCAAGTAAATAAACAAAAATATTCATTTATTCTTAAATACATGAAAACCGTCTCCCATCACCACTCCTCGCCATCCAACTTTTCAACCTGAAATTGTAAATGTTGGGGGTGAGCATGCAAGCACACTCAGTGGGATTTAAGTCATTCAATAGTTAATGCTAAAAATAATTAATCAAGTAATTGCAACTTAGCAAATAACATTCACAATGCCACATATACTTTGCCATTGATACTTTGCCATTGTAACTTCATCGCATGTTTGTGGACCTTCCCAAAGCCAAATTAATGACTAAGGTATTCCCACACGTAGACATCGCATGTTTGTGGACCTTCCCAAAGCCAAATTAATGACTAAGGTATTCCCACACGTAGTGAGCACGACGGGTCGCACCCGAAGACCCGTCGGTCCCAGACCCCATTTGGAGCCCCTGACTATTAGATAACTTTGCCAATAGATCGAATAATATATTTTGCCACAAACTTTGCCAATAGAATAATAATAGAAATGAATTCACATAGTAAACAATTAACTCAAACATTTATCTAAAACATTAAATAGAGAATAACATGTCATTGCAATAGAACTCTACCAATCACGGTATAGATTAAAGCAATTAAAAACCCACCTCGATAGATGAACGTAAAAGTGATACGTTAAAGCCTTGTAATTATCGTCGCCTAACCGTGCGATACACAGAATAACAAAGAATCTAGCTATACTCTTAAAATTATACTTAATATAATAATTGAAAGAAATAAAAAGGCAATGGCATGTAAGAGATGAACTCCACATAACATGTATATATAGCATTTGCGTAAGTGGTAGTGGAGGTTAGACAAATAGGTGTAATATAATTGTGTATGTTACAAAAATGTTACAAATAATTATTTCATTCTTCATTGATCTCCATAATGAAAAATGAATGGGGAACACTAAGAGGCAAATGATCATGGAAATAAATGAATAAATGAAAATGTTTACAATACTTTAATTCTCATAATTGAAAATACATATGAGAAAATTGAGGGTCAACAATATATAACAATATATGAAACGTTTTTAATAAACACAATAATGTAACATTTGCATGAGGAATGAGGTTTAGAGAAAATGTGTTTCATTTCCCCACTAGTGGCGAGAGTTTGCATAATTAAATTGTAGTTAATAATATTTTTATTTCAAGAATTATGATTTATTTAAAATAAATAAATCCTAATAACAGGTGAAAAAATATGGGGTATTACACCCATCTTTGTCAATGAAGGGTTCTTCTTGGCAACTGCTCAAAAGACTTAAAAATTATTCGTATATTGAACCAAGAGCGTGGTTTGTGGGAGGTGATTTCAATGAAACACTATTTCATTTTGAAAAAATGGGAGGAGATCGAAAGACATTGGACCGTTTAACACAATTTCAGGATGCCCTTAAGTTTAATGGATTGATTAATATTAAAATAATGGGGCCTAGATTTACATGGCTTAACAAAAGAAAAGGTTTTGCACTCATTAAGGAAAAGCTAAACCGATTTGTTGCAAATGAAGCATGACTATCATTATTTCCACGATATAATGCAACAACTCTTGATTTTATGGGGTCTGATCATAGACCCATTCTCCTTCGGTGTGACAAACACCCTCACGACGGTCCTCAAATTAATGTGCAGTCATTTTGCTTTGAAAATCATTGGATTAAGGAACCGAACTTTAAAACGTGGTGAGCAAGGCCTGGAAAAGGTTGAACTATGAACTCCCTCTGAAGGAGTAACTTGTTAAATGCAGTAGTACCCTTTAAAATTGGGCAAAATGTAAAGGGAGGTCCCTACCTAACAGGATCAAGGATATCCAAGGTTTATTGGCACATGAACTTAATAATGAAAGACATATTCTGGACATGGAGAGAGTATCCCGATTGGAAAAATAGCTTACTAAACTCCATACCCAAGAAGAGTGGTACTGTAAGCAAATACCACGAGTTATAGTACATGGCTAAAAGAAGGTAATAGAAACACGTGTTTCTTCCACTCTTGTGCTACCGCTAGAAAGCAGCTAAACTTGATCACGAGTATTCAAAATCAGCATGATATTGGGATTCAGATCCTGAAGAAATGGGATGTCTTCATTGAATACCTCTGAAACCTTTTCGAATCCACCAATCCGGAGCAAGTGGATATTGATATAGATATAAAGGGTATGGCTTGAATGCTCACACAGAAGGCTAATTGCTTTCTTGATGCTCCTTTTACGAAGGACAAAGTAGCACGTGCCGTCAAAGATCTTTGTCCTTGGAAAGCCCCAGGTCCGGATTGTTTTCCAACCTCTTTTTATCAGACAAATTGGTAAGTGATAGGCGACGAGATTTCAAAACTTATTCTCAATGTTCTCAACAACGATGGACCACTGGATGCTTGAAATAAAGCGGTAATTACGCTTATCCCTAAATGTCATAATCCAAGCTTAGTCACTCATTTTAGACCTATTAGTCTTTGTAATGTAAGCTATCGCATTTTGGCTCATACTATCACAAATAGGCTTAAAACAGTCATGCATGATATCATCGACCCTTTTCAAAGTGCCTTCATTCCGGGTAGATTAATTTATGATAATATTTTGTTGGTATTTGAGGGTATGCATTTGATTAAGTCATCAATGTGTAAAGAAGGCTATGTTGCACTTAAATTAGATATAAGTAAAGCTTATGACATAATTTAATGGCCCTTCTTGGAAACAGTCATGAATAGGCTAGGCTTTTCTCATAAATGGATTAAGCTCATTGCTAAATGTGTGTCCACAATCTCTTAGGGTATGTTTGCTTAATGGGTTTAGGGAGTTTAGTGATGGGTTTGATATGTAGACCCACCTTCTCCCATGTTTGGTTTCTCATAACTTTAAACACCTTGACCTGGTTTTTATAAACTAGATTCCATGGGTTTAGACAACCTAGCCTCCCCTTGGGTTTATCTAGCCTCTCTCCCTAAGCTTATCTAGCCTCCCCCACATCTTAACCCATCTTATCCCAACCAATGAAGCAAACATGCCCTTATAGTGTTAACATCAATGGACATATCTCGACAACCTTTAATCCTAAGAGAGGATTGAGACAAGGTGACCCCTTATCTTTGTACTTATTTGTGTTTTGTGCCTAGAGTTTTTCCATGTATTATCTCTCATGCAGTGTCTAGCAAAAAAGTGTCTGGAATTAGAATTGCAAGATCAGCGCCTATTATCTCGCATATGTTCTTTGCAGACGATAGTTTGTTATTCTTCAAAACATCCAAAGCTGAAACAAATAACCTGAAGTATTGTTTGCAAATATATAAAAAGGCATCTAGTCAGCTCATTAATTTTGAAAAGTCGGCTATCACATTTAGCCCACATACGCGCCCTTCCAATGTGGAGATTTTTAAACAAGTGTTGGGAGTCCGATTAACTCAAGGACATGACCTTTATCTGGGACTGCCTACTATGACAACTAAGGCTAAGAGGCTCAAGTTTGGTTATTTGGTGGATAAAGTTCGGAAGAGAGTTGTTTCATGGAGCCACAAATTCTTTTCAGGGGGGAAGGAGATATTGATCAAAGCAGTTTTATAGTCCATGCTCTCTTATGCGATGTCTTGTTTTAGGATTCCGGTTTCCATATGTTTGGGCATTGAGAAAATCATGACAAACTTTTAGTGGGGAGAACACGAAGGGATTCAGAAATTACATTGAAAACGATGGAAGACTTTGTGTAATACAAAGGAGAATGGGGGTTTGGGTTTCCGATGCCTGGTTCAGTTCAATAAGGCGTTTTTAGCTAAGCAACTTTGATGAATCATGAGTCATCCGCATACTCTTATTATCCAAGTATTTAAGGCTAGATACTTCAAGTATGTCGATGTATTCTAAGCAGGTTTGGGCTCGAATCCATCCTATATTTGAAGGTCATTATTACAGAGTAAGAAAATTCTAGAAGAAGGGGCTAGATGGAGAATTGGAAAGGGAAATGAAGTTCATATCTTTAAGGATAAATGGATCCAAGGTTTGCATGCATGCATAATCTCATCACGAGTGGATAGTGTTTCCACTATTGATCGGTTCTTATGCCTTAATTATATGTGGAATGAACCTCTTATCCGATAAACTTTTTTGCCCTTTGAAGCATATGTAATTTTACAAGTTCCACTACAAGGCATGAATGTTAAGGATCGTCGCTTTTGGCCTGGTAATTCGTCTGGCCAATATTCAGTGGCATTAGGGTATATGCTCTTTCATATGATATGTCGACCAGGAAATCTGTTGAGGAAAAGACAAGCTCGTGTCTTTGGTTGAAAATTTTAATGGACGCATTAGCTAAGGAAGGCAATCTGTTTCATCATGATGTACTCACTTTACCAAAATTTAATAAACTAAAACACTAATATATGTATAATTATAATATTTATGAATATTATATTAACAACAAAATACATTAATATTAATTAGCGGTTTTTAATCTACTATTAGACTTAAGTAATTAAATATATATATATATATATATATATATATATATATATATATATAAAATACACACATTATAAATGATGACGTTAAATTGCAAAGAAAAATATATTATTGTTGCATTGTATCATCTAGTATTGATATTAAAAAAATAAACACTAAGATTAGTGACCAACTAATACTTTATTTATTTTGTTTAAAGTTATGTAAAATTTTAAAAAATTAATTAATTAAACTATGCTTCGTATAAATAACTAATATGTCGTTTATGTGTTTATTACTTAAATAATTTGTGGTAATTTATTCACCAATTAAAAAAAGTTAATCTTAATGACAGATATTTTAAAACAAAATGTTTTCCTGATGATAGTTAAAGTCGAACAAATTGAGTAGTAGATTATATGGGGTTTACTAGTTAGTTGGCTCATAAATCTTTGGCTCACTATAAATATAATTATTCATTAAAATGTACAAATTTAAATTTACTCATGATTTTCTATAAAATGTCAAATATTGATTTATATTTATTTTGTTACGGATATAATATAAATGTTTCTAATTTTTTTCTTAGGGCTCGATATTTGGTACAAGGATGATCAATTTCATTGTATATAGACCGGTAACATCGATAATTTGAATTGACCATTTAAGAATTATTTGTAATTTCAAGAGTTTCAAACTTAACACTTAAAATAGAAGTACACACAAGTTGAACCTTGAGGTTGAGGAGGTCAGACCATCTCCAACGCAACTTTATTCACTACAAAAAACGCGGGGTTTGCCGACGGAAGACTACCGACGGAATCTATTCCGTCGGCCGTCCCGACGGATCGCCAACGGAAATCTCGAATCGACTGACTCCCGATGTACTTACTGACGGAATTTAGTTTCACCGTCAAACGGTGTCATTTAGCCTTGCTTCCCGACGGATTTTTTCCGTCGGTCGTTCAAATTTCAACTACCGACGGAATAATCCGTTGGTAGCCGACCCGCTTTGACCCACCGCCTCGGATACCAATGAAAAGATGCGTATAATTAATATTCGCGTGCTACCGACGGAAATATCCGTCGGTAGCCAATTTTTTTTTTATAAGAACTGCCGAAGAGGCAGTTTGTGAATTGAAGGAAAAAAAAAATTCACTCTCGTCTCGTCTCCTCTGTTCGTGGTGGTTTCGTGCGTGGATTGGATTGTCTTGTGCGTGGATTGATCGACAAAGGGCATAACGATTATCTACTCCAATTTTATTCAATTTAAACGGTACGTTTTATAAATTCTTAATTAATTTTAATTAAGTTATTGTATTAATTATTGCACGTTAATTATTATAAAACTGTTATTGAATTATTATAAATTGCATGTTAATTATTATAAAATTGTTATTGAATTATTATAAATTGCATGTTAATTATTATAAAATTGCATGTACGTAGTTGATGAATATGTATAATTAATTCAAATATATATGTTAGTACGTGGATTATATGTTTTTTATTGGTTAATTGTAATTAATTAATGTATGTTAGTTCAAATATATAGTGTAGCTAGTTCTTGTTAGTTCAAATATATTTTGTAGTTTTTGTTAGTTCGTTTTGATAATTAAACTAGGTTATTATTGTTGATTAAATTAGTAATTATTGTTATAAGTAGGGGTGTTGTACGTTTGATTAATATAATAATTATTGTTATTGTTTAAATTAAGTCATTATTAATTAGTTTGGTAAATTATTGATTTCATTAGTAACGTGATTTGTCATTGATTAAATTAGGAAATTATTGACTTAAATTACCAAAATGTTATTAATTAAATTAGGTAATTATTGATTTCATTACTATATTAATTATTAATTAATTTATTATACTTTTAAATATTATTTATTAAAATAGATGAGTGAAGATGCTAGTGGGGCCTCAGGATCTCGACGTCGTAGGAGAGGCTCACTTAGGCCTGTTGAGCCTCCTATGATGACGTCGTCGTCATCCGTTCCACAGCATTCGCCGCCGTCATCTCAGTCGTCGGCAGCTCGTCGACATCCCACGCGGGCCCGAGAAACCAGACTGAGAGTATGGATTGAGGATGGAATATAGTAAGTAATTAATTAAATAATTTTAAGGTTTAACAATATTTAATAGCATCAATTTTTGTACATTTTTTAATTTATAATGTGTTTGTTTCTTAATATATAATGTCACGGCTTACTTCCTGGTAATGAGGTGTCGAAGATTTGCACTGATTCGATTATTAAGTGCAAGGTTGCTGCGAATGCCTACTCTTGGCTGAAGGTGCTGCAGACGAAAAAGGATGAATACTGGGAGGAATTCCAGGTATTTGAGTGCATTCAATTAAATATTAATAAACAATTTATTATATATATTATTTGATAAATATGCTGATCGAATATGTGCAGAAACATGCTTATTGGCTTAGTTAGTTTTTTTTGGACGACGATATTCACACGCACTGGGCCGCTTCATGTCAATCTAGGTATATTGAGGTAATGTACACCTGGAGGACTGCTTGGCGTAGTCGTGGCGTGGTGCAGACGTTGGGTACGGACGAAAATGGAGTCGACGTGTGGAACACGTTGACCACGTATTGGAGTAGCCCGGAGTACGTGCGGAAGTGTAATACTGCTCGAGCCAACCGTAGAAGTGATGTGGGAGGTGGGATGTCAAGGCATCGGGGGGGGGGGGGGGCGATCCGCGTATGAGCACTCAATTGCTCTAGTAAGTGTTCACTAAATTTATTTCAATACGTGGATCGGTTGAACCTTCTTCATCCGTTTGATCCAGATTCGCAGACGTCCACATATGGACGCACTACCGAGCTTCACGTAAGTTTAATTAAATTGTGATGTTTTTTTAATATTTAATTAATTAAATGTATTGAACTATGTATTAATTTAATTTTTTTTAATTATGTAGTTGAATGTGAACCGGAGGATTGAAGAGGTCACGACACAGGCTTCTGCTGAAGCTGGGCCCAGCGCTACCCCTCCGCCTGATCTTAACCGGATTTACCTGGACGTTGCCCCGGCTGATCGAGGACGGGTCCTTGGCCTTGGCCGGATGAGCCGCTCAGTGAGAGCTGCGTCGTCCAGTTCGTCCCAGTGTGCATCGCAGGCCTCTATATCCTTCACTGGTGCTCCGGACCCGAACATAGTCAACTGGATGAACCACTACTTCCGATAGATAACTGACACTATGGGTCGATCGTTGGGGATGTCTGCTGATCAAATAGATACATGCTTTACACAGGTGATGAGTGTTCCCCCTCCGCCTTTCAATGCTCCGGTTGGTCTAGTTCCCCCTACAGCTCCAGTTCCAGCTCCAGATCCAGATGCAGCCGCAGACGACGACATCAATATCGACTTGAATTTCGTTGGCGGTGATGAGTTTTTTGACTTTAATGGTTGATATTTGAACACTTTAATTTTCTGTCGAACTATTTATTTTTCTGTCAAACTATTTAATTTTCTGTCGAACTATTTATTATTCTGTTGGACATATTTATTTCGGTTGATGCTTGTTTGTCAATGGATTGTTTATTTATGTTATTGTTTTTAATTTATACATAATACATAATTTTTCGTTAGATTTGGTATAAAGTAAAGTATTTTTTGATTTTTTTATTCCGCCAAAATTAGGGGAAATATTTGTTTTAGTCCTATAAGTTTTAGTGATTCCAAAATAAATCCTTTAAGTTTTAACTTTACAAAATACATCCTACATCTTTCAAGTTATTAATATTAGTCCTTTTTCAAATCTATTTTAATCCTTTAAGTTTAAACAAACAGAATACTACAATAAAATACTACTCCAATCTACTAAAATCTTAAAATTAGATTACTAATTCAATAAAAAATATACTCCCCACCCCGATCCGATTGTGTTTTCAAAATAAAAAATAAATTGATAGATTTTCTATATTTGAATTAAAAAAATATATTAATAAAGCCTAAATTATATATATTAATAAATCAAGAATATTATAAATATATATAAAAAAGACAAAAAAAAAATCCAACCTCGTCATATCCCCTAAATGTAAATTATATTAATATAATGATCAAATATTCAAATTTGAATTTATTTTAAAATTTACTTATGGTTTATATTATATTTTTTAATTTATCAATATAATAAAAAAATTAGAATTATTTCATTTTTTTTAATTTTATATATATATATATATATTTTTTAATTTAATATCTTCATAATTTTTTTGGCAAAAAAATCTTATTTTAAATAGACATATTTTGTACTATTATTTTGCTAAAAATGCAGATTTATTTACAATTTATATAATAATTTTTATATTTTATTTTGTTGGTATTTAATTATTTTATTTTACTGAATATTTTTTATTAAATAAGTTATAATTTTATATTTTAAATAAAATTTTGTTAAACTGAAAATTTTGAATTAGTGAGATATTTAAATAATTTAAAATTGATATTTGGGTAGAGGCGTATATTCAGGTTTTAAATAAATAAGTTTTATAATTTCAGATTTTAAATAAATTATTTAGTTGACCTTAAAAAAATAAAATTATTTAGTGTTTACTTTTTTATATATATATTTTAATTACTTAAAGAATCAAAATTGGATATTTGACCAGAGCCACTAAACGACTTTAAATTTTTTTAGTGAGTTTAAACTTAAAGGACTCAAATAGATTTAAAAAAGGACTAAAATTAATAGCTTGTAAGATATAAGATGTATTTTGTAAAGTTAAAAACTTAAAGGATTTATTTTGGAATCACCTAAACTTATAGGACTAAAAAAAATATTTCCTCCCAAAATTACCGACGGAAATAAAAATTCCGTCGAAAACAGGCTACCGACGGAATTTCCGTCGGTGGAGTACAATACCGACGGAATTTTGGGCGCCACACTACCGACGGAATTTCAAATTCCGTCGGTAGCGCGCAGTACTTTACATAGGCTTTTCCCCCTTTCTCACTCAGTCGAAAAAAATTGTGGAAATTGTATGAAAGCAAGCAAATTTCGGTACGTTTTTCTTTTTTACTTGGTTAAATTTTGTAGTTTAGTTGTGCATTTTATATGGTTATAGTTTAATTAGTTGTGCATTTTTTATATTTGTAGTTTAGTTGTGTATTTTAATTATATTTTTTGTAGTTTAATTAGTTGTGCATTTTTTATATGTTTGTAAGAATTTTATGTTAAATGTTTAACAGATGGAATTGCCGGATCGTCGATGGATGTATTGTACTCCTAGGTTCATTTTAGGAAATGTGAATAGTGAATTTTACAATGAACTTGTGTCATTTGTTGAATTTGCAAAGCTCCACCCACATTACATGTATGGGGATTGTATCAAGTGTCCGTGTAATGCCAAAAAATGTCAGAATAAAATATTTAAGTCGATTGATGAGGTTTTGGTACATGTTCTGAAGAATGGTTTCACTGTTAATTATTATAACTAGACATTTCACGGCGAAGGACGTTGGCCTTATAACTTTGATCAAGTTTTATACTATTACACTGCTGGTATCTATGAAAGACAAATATATGGTAATCAAGCCGGCACGAGTAATGAACAACAGTTTGGTGGGGAACAACAGTTTGGTGGGGAAGAACAACTTGGGGAGGGAGAACCCAACATGTATCAAACAATGATAATGGAAGCCGGTTTTTCAAATGTAGAAGAGGAGCCGACGGATGAAGCATTTCAGTTTTATGAAATGCTCAAATTTATCGATCAAGATTTGTATCCGGGTTGTGATTCTTACTCTGAACTGTCATTTAATGCCCGACTTAAAACAGTGGGTTGGGCCAAGATTTTCTAGGACCGCTAGGAGGCGGGCCCATGCGGGCTGGCCCGTTTGGGCCGCGGTCTTAGGCGGGCTTTGGCGGGCTGGCCCGCCAATTTTGAATTTTTAAAAAATATAAAAAACAATATATAATAAACCTAACTAAAAGTAAAAACTGTAGAGCGGCCGCATTTTTTCTCTCTTTCTTCTTTTTTTGAATTTCTGTACTCATAATATATATATATTACTGTTTGTAATATATTATACAATTAATAATAAAAGTATTCCTATTTAGTTTTTTTGTTCTTAATTACTCCCTCCGTCCGCCTATAAGTTTCACGTTACTTTTTGGCACAAAGATTAAGAAAAGTGATTAAATAATAGATATAATACAAGTGATGTGATTGAGAGAGGAGAGAGATAGAGAGAAAAAGTAAGATATAAAGTGAAGTGTAAGAAAAAGTACCTACCAAAAAAGGTATGAGAAGCTTATAGGCGGACGGACAAAAATGGTAAAATGAGAAACTTATAGGCGGACGGAGAGAGTAATAATTACGGTAATTCTTCATATTTATTCCTTTTATATACAATAGATTGAAAATATACCTTTTTCTTGATGAATATTTATGTTCTTAATTATAGACTAAAAAATTTGGGACCAAAATTGTGTACAAAAGAGTATATTACTGTTCCTAATTATATATTACTGTAATTTTTTATATTTTTTGATGAATTTAATAATTATTTTGTAAAAAAAAATTAAAAAAATTAGGCCCGCCAAAACCCGCAGCCCGCCTATTTTTGGGTTGGGTTGAGGTTTTGGCAGCCCGCCTGATAAACGGGTTGGCCCGCCCCGCCCCGCCGGCCCGTCTTTACAGGTCTACTTATGACTATCAAGACCGAGAACAAGCTTTCTAACAGGGCATATGAGCAAATGACACAATTATGCAGTGAAATCTGCCCTCCTGAGAATAAGGTGCCTACAACGTATCATCAAAGCAAGCAAATGATGAAAAATATGGGATTGTCGGTCGAGAAGATTGATTGTTGTGTAAACGGTTGAATGTTATATTGGGGTGATGAAGATAACAATCTGAACATGTGTAGGATGTGTGGTCATCCTCGTTACAAAGAGCCACGTCGGAAGGGGCCCGCTGGTCAATCGAAGTCGTCGAAGAAGAAAGTGGCACACAAGAAGATGTATTATCTTCCAATCATTCCCCGTTTAATGAGATTGTATCAATCTACTGCCACATCACAACACATGACGTGGCATGCAACAGATTCGTCTTCGACCGAGTCTAGGGAGATGCGACATCCGGCGGACTCGGAGGCCTGGAAACACCTTGACAACGTGTATCCCAATTTTTCTTCTGAACCGAGGAATGTGAGGCTAGGTTTGTGTACTGATGGTTTTGCACCGTTTGGGAGCTTTGGAAAGCAGTATTCGTTGTGGTCGGTGATTCTGACTCCGTATAATCTTCCTCCATGGATGTGCTTGAAACCTCAAACAATGTTTCTAACCGTATTGGTGCCAGGTTCGTCGAATCCAAAGGATAAACTTGACGTTTATCTCCAACCTCTTATAAAAGACTTGATCTTTTTATGGGAAAGTGGTGTCCAAACGTATGATGTGTTCAGAAAACAGAATTTCACGATGCGTGTTGCTGTATTGTGGACCATTAGCGACTTTCCTGCATATTCTATGTTGTCTGGGTGGAAAACGACTGGGTTTCAAGCATGTCCGTATTGTATGGATTTTTCTGAAGCTTTCAGTCTTGAGAAGAGTAGGAAAGTTACATGGTTCGATAATCACCGAAAGTTCTTACCTCGAGATCATCCATTTAGAAGGAATAAGAACAACTTCTTGAAGAACAGAACAGTTACAAACAATCGACCGCCCCTTCGAAACGGTATTTTAATTATACAATTATTTGATCTAGTATAATGTTATACGTATATATTTTATTTATTTCTTCTAGTATAATGTTACCGTACAGGACAAACGTTGTTACATGAGATTCAGTGGACGGGTTTGAAAAAATCTCCTGAGGAAAATGCAGCTGAACACAACGGTCGAATCCCAGGTGGATGGAATAGAAAGAGTATTTTTTGGGATTTGTCATACTAGAGTTCACTATTGATCCGACACAATTTGGACGTGATGCACATTGAGAAGAATGTGTTTGATAATGTGTTCCACACAATGATGAACACAGAAGGCAAGACGAAAGATACTCCAAAGTCCCGGGAAGAGCTGAACATTTATTGTCGTCGTGAAGAGTTGAAAATGGATCCCAGTACAGGTAAATATCAGAAGGCTTGCTACACACTGGATAAGCCACAGAAACAACAACTGTGTCGTTGGATTCACGAGTTGAATTTTCCAGACAACTACGTGTCAAACTTGAGTCGATGCGCAGACATAAACAGGGGTAAGGTTTCAGGGATGAAGAGTCACGATTGTCATGTTTTTATGCAGCGCTTGATACCGATTGTGTTCCGAGACGTTGTTCCTCTCAATTTGTGGAGGGCTATCACTGAATTAAGTCTTTTTTTTAGAGATTTAACATCTTCAACGATCAAGATCGATGATATGATTCGCTTGGAGCAAGACATTCCAGTGATTTTGTGTAAGTTGGAACAAATTTTTCCACCTAGCTTCTTCAACTCCATGGAACACTTACCCGTTCATTTAGCGTATGAAGCCAGAATTTGTGGTCCAGTGCAGTACAGGTGGATGTACCCATTTGAAAGGTAAACTCTTACATTTTTCATTTTTTATACTACATGCATGTTCACTGAATTAATATATATATTTTTTATTATAAATCAGATATCTCCACAACTTGAAATGCAATGCTAAACAAAAGGCAAATGTGGAAGCATCGATTGTTAATGCATATTTGAATGAAGAGGTTGGCATGTTTTGTTCTTATTATTTTGAAGAACATGTCAACACTCGGTTGAGAAGTGAACCACGTAACTACGGTGGTAGAGGTACAGACAATATCGTTGAAGAGGTCGATGGAATGCTGTCTATATTCAAGTCTA
Source organism: Galeopsis tetrahit (assembly GCA_963675135.1). Taxonomy (NCBI): domain Eukaryota; kingdom Viridiplantae; phylum Streptophyta; class Magnoliopsida; order Lamiales; family Lamiaceae; genus Galeopsis; species Galeopsis tetrahit. The sequence goes on from OY776127.1 coordinate 56,894,622, forward strand.
AGGGACGACCAATAGGAAAATTCACTGAACGAGAGTGGGAGACGAACAAAGAGGCAGAAATAACACAAACGTATGTGTTATTGAATTGTGATGAAGTTCAGCCTTACATTGAGTAAGTATTTCATATTTTTATCACTACTTCATTTATGTAATTTAATATTAATTGTGAATGGATGTTGTGAATTAGGATGTATACTCAAGAACTAAGACGAACAGAACAAAACATCTCAGATACAGATATAGATGCTCATCTTCAACGTGATTTTGCCCGATGGTTCCAACGTTGTGTGAGTACCATTTCCTTAAATTTTACATAAATAAATATGATTCATAATTAATGTTAATTATTTGAACTTTATAGGGACGGTCAAACGATTTTGAGAATCGATTCTTAAGGGATCTCAGCAAAGGACCACTACGTCGTGTAAAGACTTACAACGGCTATATTGTGAAGGGCTACAGATTTCATACATCCAAGTATGCATCAAGAAAAGCGACTACCAACAGTGGTGTTTGCATTAGCAGTGCAAACTACAATGCAGATGCAAGTGACTACTATGGGGTGTTGCACGAAGTCGTTGAAGTAGAATATCCGGGATATCCAGCAAAGACTGTAGTGTTGTTCAAGTGTCATTGGTTTGATTCAGGCCCTTCAGGAACAAGGATTCATCCGGAGTACAAACTCATCGATGTTAATCCGAAAAGGAGCTATAGCAGGAATGATCCATTTGTATTTGCCCATCAAGTATCTCAAGTATACTACTGCAAGTATCCAGTACGATCACATAGTAAAATTGAATGGCACGCTGTTTGCAAAGTAAAGGCAAGATCAATGGTAGAAATCCCTACAAAGGAAAGGAGTGATGAAGATGATTCTCCGTTTCAAACGGAACAAATAGAGGCTAGAACTGAAGTCTTTACGGGAGATTTGAATATCCACGTAGACTTGACGACTGAAAATTCACAATTGATCGAAATTGAAAACGATAATGGAAATGAGGAAGATGATGAAAATGAAGAGGATGATGAAGAGGAAGAGGACGAAGAGGAGGAGGATGATGAAGAGGAAGAGGACGAAGAGGAGGAGGATGATGAAGAGGAGGAAGATGAGACAAATAATGAAAATGTAGATGAAGAGGAAGAAGATGAATAATAAATTATATAATGTAAGCTAATTATTTTATTAGATGTACAATTTAAAAATATTTATTTATCATTAAGTTACAAAATGAAATTAATTTTTTGAAATTTTTTAAAAAATAATTAGCAAAAAAATGAATTTTTTACTAAAAAATATGAGTATTTTAGTTAAAATATGAATATTTTAGTATTTTAAAATATATAAACTATAAAAATATAAATTATAGATTACAAATTTAATTATTTGATATATGTGAAAGAAATTAATTTTGTGAATTAAAAAAAAAAAATCAGCCGAAAATGAGTACATTTACAATTAATATTACAATTACGAACAAGTAACACACTTGTCCGAGTGGTAGGCGCCCCTGACTAGGCGCACACACACCCGGGTCCGATTCTCAGCAAGGCCAGAATAAAATGTTGGCCTATAATAATAGATTGCGGTCCGGGTCGGGTCCGGGTATTTTTTTAATTTCGGGTTGTGTTACCGACGGAATTATCCGTCGGTACTACCGATGGAACCCCCGACGGATATATTTTTTTTAAAAAAAATGTTAAAATAAAATTCCGTCGGTAAGGCCGTCGGTAGTACCGACGGACGACCGACGGAATTGCCGATAAAATTTAGACCCAGTTTGAAAACGGGTCATCCGAGCTACCGACGGAATGATATCCGTCGGCAGACTCGACTGATTTATTCCGTCGGGACTACCGACGGAAAAAAAAATTTCGTCGGTAACCACGTCTACCGACCACAATTCCGTCGGAATTTCCGTCGGTAAACAACGAGTTTTTTGTTGTGATTTTAGAGTTAAACTCTAAAAATGGAGTTCCGTCTTCCTCTAACCGTACTCTATTTTGAAGATTTGAAATAGAGTTTTGAATAGTAAACTCCATATATGAAGTTCATTATTCAAAACTCTATATTTTATATCTATTATTTTATTAATATTTACAATTATATATCACAGTTTTATATTAATAATTAAAGTTCTTTTATTAAATATAATTACAATTATATTGTTATAATAATTTATAATATAATATAATTTTAGTTGTGTAATTTTTTTTGTGTAATATTATTATCAACAAAAAAATAACGTAAAATATAATAAAACATACATTATATATTAAATATGAAATACATTACATATTAAAACGGACATACATGCATTATCTAGCTACATATAACATCGGCATATTAAAATAATTGAACACAAACTGAAAAAAAAAAACTCAGTGTATTTTACTTATTCTATTTTAAACGTAATGAGTGTAATTGTATTGTATTAGATTATATTTACATGTATCGTTTTAGGTCATTATGAGTTTCGTAATTTTATATTTAAATAAAAGTAATATTTGAAAATTACAAAATTATTTACATATTATAATTTTAATAAAACTAATATAATATTTAATTTACGAATTGAGTATTTAATTGAATAAATTAATTTAATTATGAAGATAAATATATTGTTTAATGATAATAATATATTAAAAATGAATAAAATAATAAATAGAGTTAAATATAGAGTTTCATAGTTAAGGTTTTTAAAATAAAATATAAAAAGGTGTATTTTAAAATTTTAAGATCTTATTTTAGAGTCCTAGGTTGAAGATGACTCAGAACTTAAAAGCCATGTTCAAGTGTGGGATTGAGATGTGTACATATTAATGGATTAAATATGTAGGAATATAAAATGATCCATTAAAAAATCAAGTGGAATTTAATCAGATTTATGTTAGATCTAGTGAATCAGACAAAACTAGACAAAATCATCCCCCATTATTTATTAAATTCAATTATCTACTTATATGCTACACAAATCACACGTGTTACACATTGAATAATCCAGTTGAAGTAACAAATTGGCATTGAAGCTTACAATGGCAAGTGGCATAAAAATACAAGTGATTCCAACTAAGAACAAATTATGAAACTTAATACTACAATCAAATAACAATTATAGTGTATTTATAATTGATACATACGCTTAAAATGATAGATTTTTTCTGCAATTAACCCTATAATATAAAAGGTTATACAGTCTAGGTAAATATTGTAACCCTAATCTTTATGAGGGTATGTATTGAGGTCAATCTGTTCTTCATCCTTTGAGAAAGGAGCAGGATGTTCTTGATTATGATATGGCCCCCTAGCAACAGCCCTGTCACAATACATGTAAAACAATTAACTTTGAATCCATAATAAAACAATATCCAAGAATTACAATCCAAAATTTCTATTTTGATGTTAAACCGTCATTACACAACGTTCTAAATGTTCAAAATATGGACAAATATCTTTACCCTAAGGCGATGTTTCCTTTTGGTTTGAAAAACCAGGTTTTGGATTTCAAGATCCAAAACCCGTTTTACTTCGGGATTTAAAAACCGATTTTCAAAATCCACTCAAAACCACCCTTATCAAACATATTAATTTGACATAAAGTTATATCTATATAATATTACTCCAATCATTATATTTTTTTTCAACAATAATATAATAATACTATAATAATATAATAATACAATAATATAATACATTTAATCAACTAATCATTATAATTTCACCAAACAATAATATAATAATACAAACTCATTCAATCTTACAACTTGATTTGACATAAAGTTAAATCTTTCACTATTCCAAAACCCAAAAGAAACACTCATATTACTATTCATCGGGATTTCAAAAACCAGGATTTTTTCTGGTTTTTAAAACCACCCATAGCCCAAAAGAAACACCCCCTAATAGAAAAATTGGACCTAATACTTCTTTTAATATTCAAAATAGAATGGTTTTTTACATACTTTTATTGTGAAAGTGTATCTTTCATTTTGTAATACTAAAAACGACGGACCAAAAATCATATGTGACTGGTCAACAACCCTCGGCGAGTGACCGCAAGATTGTGACCTTTTATACATGACCGACGGTGAGACTACAACCATTACAAGACCACGAATAACCATACACAACTACTCGTGACCGCATACTAATTTTATTTTACTATCGGTAATATGGTAAAAAAAACAAAACAAAAAGAGTATTTTCCCACACAAAAAAAAAAAATATGATGAGAGATATTTGCTTCATTTGAAATATTGCAAATAGTGTAAGAAATGAAAATTGCATACCTATCTTTCCTCTTCTCAAGAAACCTATTAAGCGATGACCTTCTTGCAATTGGCAAATCTAAAAAAATCACAAATTAATTACTACAACCACAAAAATCAAAGATATTTCCTTTTTCTCACAGAAATTAAGTAATTACCAGATCCATTGGCCTCAGATTGTTGATGGGATTTCGAACCGGAGGGTCCAGCTCCGTCGCTGGTAACATTCATTTTCGCCTTGCAAGTGTTCGACGAAATGCCAACAAGAGAGTGCTTTGACTGGGGGCGCGGCGGAAGACCCACACGGGCGGCCGTTTTGGGTGTCTCCGGTAAGGTGTTCGACGAAATGCCATAAGACATCTGGGAGCTACTCCTTTTAGCAACAGACACCAGTTCTTTAACCTTATCCGCAGGATAATCCTCAAAAACCAACACTCTGCCCGAGTAAAAGATTGTCAACTGTGAAGTACTTGAATCCCTTGTTCTTCCTTCCTTGCTGAGAAACAAGAGGGAGGAGATTCATGAATATACTTTTATATTACAAAGTCAAGATTTATATTATAATATTACAGTAGTTTATTACTCCTTATTTAACCACCAAATTTGGAATGAAAATAACAAACCTTGTGCTAGCTTTGTCAGAGGCATCTTCCACAGTAATAATGGGAGAATGTTCTTCTGGTGTTTTTCCAGAATTTGTCTGTAAATTCTTAATTGTAGAAGATGATCCGGGTTTCACTGAGATTAAGAAAAAGATGGATTTAACCAGCTGAAAAGTGAAGATTATTTTAATGATTCCTTGCTAAAAAACAAGAAAAAGGGACCATTTTTAGCATCATAATCAGCACTGAAAAGTGAAGATTTATTTTATACTACTAGTTTTTTGTTAAAAAAACAAGAAAAGGGGAGCATCATAAAAGTTTCATCTCCCCTGAAATGAAACCCTACAGATCTATGCAATAAAACCATACCTAGAGCTTCGAGACTCTCTACTTTTCCTCCAATTTCAAGATTCAAATCTCTGAGACTGCCTTTCTCCTTCATATATCTGCTCAAAAGATTGCAAGTTTGAGCAAAATTTGATGCCTCAGGCGCCTTTCCTTGCCTATGGGCGTCAGAGGGATGTCTTGAACTCCACATGTTTGTTAAAATGTTTAACAGAAAGAACCTACGTCTTTCAGCTGGATTTTTGCGAAAAAGAAAAGACTAGGATTTCAATTCTTGAAGAAAAAAAATATGGATGAATCTTATTTAAGATTGAGGAAAGTTGGAGAGTTAAAGGCAAAAGGGTTAGGCTGCAGGGTAGAGAAATGAAGGGCCATTAATGGAGGCGTTTAAGCACGTGATAATTGCGAATGAATATGGAACCAACTGGTGGGTGGTGGGGTAGGGGTGAACTCACTAAGCTCAAAAAAATGGTGGGGCCCGTGAATAGGAATGGACGTTGGATGGAAGAAACACATGCTAAAAATTAGGACTTGATTTGAAAGATACTTGCATTTGCATGTGAATATTTATTTTATTTTTATAATTTTTTTGTATAATTAGGTAGTGAATCACGGTCACGTTATTTATATATTTTTTTTAATTTGCAATGATGTTTCATGTGTACTTAATAAAATAATCTTATATTTATGTTTCAATTAGTGTTACCTTTATTTAGTTAATTTTTATTTATTTAATCATTATCATTATTTGCAAAGTAATCTTGATTTTAATGTGTACAATTGCACTACAGTATATTTTATTGTTTTTTATATATATAATAATTTTGACAAGTGTATTATTGTTATATTTAATTTTTACATTTCTTACATCTCTCATTTTGTTTTAAATTAAGAATGTGTGTAATATAAGTTCTCTAGTAAAAATTTCGTGTACATACAGTGTACAGTACTCAATATTAATCTATTACTCCATAGTCTATACTATAACATTCTTATTTTGAATTTGATTTGAGTTTTTTTGTTGAAAAGATTTGAGATTTTATATTATTTTACAATTTTAAATTTCGAATATAATTGAATATTCTTCTTCTTTGGAAGGAAAATCGAAATTACCTAGTACTTATATTTAACAAAATTAAAATTTATAAATTAGAGTGCTTGCTAAATAAATTATTTTAACAAACTTTCACATGTTAATATATATACTTATAGAAGATATTTTATGAACCCACGTGATATTTTATGTACTACTCAATTATAATGAATTATCAATTTGAATACTGTTGGTTGGCTCTGATTCATCGACATTTACAAGGCCTATTATTTGCCACAGTATTAGATTTTGTCGTACGTTCGAGTTTAAAATTGGGTGATAAGTATTAAATTTTTATTTTTCGTACTTTTTTTTTAGCATAAACTATTTACAGTAATTATTTTCGTGCTCTCAGCTCACTGGCAAACAAAAATTTAATTAGGTAAGGCATTATGGCTGCCGACATATTTAAATTATTTACAAATTGAAAAATTAAGAACCTGATGTACTTGTTTAGTTCAAATTTTATATGTTAATAATCATGTAATTCATTTTTTATTTCATTTGTCAATTCAATTGTCATCTATTGACTTGTGAATTGAAAATGTTTAATTTATCTTTAAAAAATAACTAAACAAGATAAATGTGACAGCTTAATTATCTAATATCCAGAGTGTTATTTCAAAGTTCTTATTAAGTCCTGTATTTATTATTTTTCTTAATTATAAGTAATTAAGTCATTGAAGTGCTTGAATAAATAAGACGATGAAACATATATTTAAGATGCTGAGTAGCCATAATTTGTAGTTTAAATCAGAAATTTTGAATTAGTTTGTCAAATAAGATCTTATTTTAGTGAGATCACAGAGATCCTTAGTTTTTATTTTAAAATATATATTTATAAACTATTACCACCTTTTTAAAAAAAAAAAAAAGATACAACAAGTAAAATCGATCGAATTTCTCATAGTTTTCATACATTTTCATTTATACATATTCTTGAAAATTCTTTAGAAACATTGGAATTCGTAGTTGAAGAAAATTATAAATAAAAACACAACATAATACGGAGTAATATTTTTTATTAACCACGCGGAGTACATTTTAAGATATTTAAAAACATCATAAATAAAACAACCACGTAATATATATATAGTTCCTCCATTTGAATGTTTTAGTTTTTTTTTTCTTGTACACGATTAAATGATATTTTAATATTTTTTTATTATTTATTTCAATTATACTCTTCTTTTAACTTTAGAAAATTTCATAATTTTTAAAATTAAAAAATGTAATTATAGATTTTATTTATTAATTAAAGGTAAACTTATCAATACATACCACATTTTAATTGAAAAAATGAAAAAAATACTTATTACGGGGGAGTATAAAATTAACTATGTAAGATAATAACACATTTTTTTTTTGTAAAATTATAGCTGTAATTAATTAATTAATTATTTTCTTAGCACTTCGTAAACAACAACATTGTCGAATTTAATTTAATACTCCCTCCATCCAATTTTATTATGCCCACTTCTTCATGCACGTGTTTTAATGAATATTGATTAGTTTATTCATAAAGTAGATAAGTTGAGGGTATAATAGAATATTGTGGGGTCCATTTGTAAATAAATGATTGTTTATAAATAAAGTAAATGTCAAAGTGGGTAAATAAGTGATGGTATGATGGTGGAGATAAAGTAGAATGAATAGTATTGTTTCAAAAAAGATATGAGCATAATAAAATTGGACAAAAAAAAAAAAAGGAAAGTGAGAATAATGATATTGAGAGTGAGTAGTTAATACTATAAATTTATTAGGAAAATTTATGATACGTGTCACCCACAGAGACAAGGGAGTCCTATTTTTTTTAACTCGTTGAAATTCGGAAATTGAAATAAACAAGTTTTTTTTTTTACTGTGGGCTCCACTTCACATATGGATATGTACTGTCAGAACACATTTCACACGTGTTAACTTTTTATAGATCAATTCCTACAATTTCTATACTTTTTCTTTTTTTAAATTAGAACTAGTGGGTCATTTTCATGAAAAAAGGCCACACCCACATGAACTATTTTTTAATATTATTGTTAGCAAATAAAGTACTCTGTATTAGGGTGACCGGTTGATCTTAGATAGACTCAATTCCTTATAAGAAATTTAGTCTATTTTAAAAAATGGATAGGATTAACAATAAAAATAAAATATGTAAAAAACATGTATGATAATTTATGTAGCTACGGTTGAGAATAGTTTATTTTACATTGAGGTCTAGTTTCAACTCTCACATATAGCAATTTTCACATATATTTTTTTTATTATAAAAATGCATGTTGAAAATAAGGAAAAGTGTAACATGCATTTTACAATTTTTTAGCATCTTATTTTACAATATTTGCAATAATAATTTCAGTTATAATGACATGCACTTGTTAGTGATGTTATGTTACACATTTTAGATATATTTTGTTACACTTTTCAGTTGTAGTGACTTAAAATTTTCAACAATATTTTTTATTTATATTGACTTACACTTTTTAGTAATGTTATGCTACACATTTTAGTCATATTTTGTTGCACTTTTCAGTTGTAGTGACTTACAATTTCCAACAATATGTTCAGTTAGAGTGACTTACACTTTTTAGTAATGTTATGTTACACATTTTAGTCGTATTTTGTTACACTTTTCAGTTATAATAACTTACATTTTTCATTAAAATATTGTGTTGCACTTTTCAAGTATATTGTCATGCACTTTTTAATAATGTTGTGTTGCACTTTCTAGTTATACTAACTTGCACTTTCTAGTTATAATGATTTACACTTTTTATTAAAAGTCGTGTTGCACTTTTCAATTATAGTGACTTACACTTTTTAATAAAAAAATGTGTTACACTTTTTATTAGTATTGTGTTACACGTTTTAGTAATATTGACTTACACTTTTTAACACACACAATTTCAAAAAAAAAATTACCAACAAAAAATAATAATAATAATAAAAAAATTGACAAAGTTAAAAATTTTATTCACAATATTCTTGAATATTTATGATTCACAGTATTCTTGAATATTTAGAATTTAGGTTGACCAAGTCAACTCAATTCCTTATAAGGATTTGATTCTATATAAAAGACCAATTCCTTTGTATTAAGTTATTCAACTATTTTTTCGTTTTTTTTTTTTTTTTTTGTATATTACACTATTTCACACAATTATATCATCTCTATCTCTAATACATCTAACTACTTATTTTATCATATTTTTAATTTACGTGTATAAAATTTATGGGTAGCTTTTATTGAAACGGAAAAATATCATTATTATGCACATAAAATATTAGTATTTAAATTAAAAAATTGTATACACAATGATGACACTTTGTATAATCGTATGTATAACTGTAATACTTAAAAAAAAAAAAAAGACCAAGTAAACTCAAGCTGATTTAAATTTTTGCAAAGAAAAAAAAATGTGTTATTGATTGATATTGCTACTCTACTCTTAGGTTGTGTTTGGATGGAGGGATTTGATTTGAGGAGGTATTTCAAATTAAAGGTTTTGAAAATAGATGTATTTCAAATGACATGGTTTTAGAGATGACTTAAAATCCTCTCAATTTTAACTAAAAAAATATGCTTAGGATTTTAAATCCATTCATTTCATTTTTAATCCAAATAAGGGGAGTTGATTTAAATGATGAATTTGAAATCCATAGATCAAATCCCTCCATCCAAACGGAGCCTTAGTAAGACACATAAAAGAAGAAGAAAAATGGAGAAACATAATCTTTTTGTCATGTTGTAATGACTTGTATCAACATTAGTAATTATGTGATTTATTCAGTTTAAATAACCAGAATAATATTTTTTCTCTCTCCGCAAGATTTCTCTCTCCTTTAAGAGAGGTTTCTTGATATCCGAAGTTTTCTTGTAAAACTTTCTCCACCGCTTCGAATTCTGCCTTTTTTCTTGATTCTTGTTTGGATTTCTTGAATTGTGCGAATACTTTTCGTCTATTACTGGGTTTTGTTTGTATTGGTCATCACAAATTCTCTAATCATTAGATTTGTGTTGAGAATTTGGTTGCTCAGATTGTGCAGTATTCTCGCGCATACATTGGGGGAGAGCCAGGTTTCATCATTTCTTGGAGACAATTTTTGAAAGCAAACCAGATGATTGGCCGAACAAATCTCGGGGGTTTTTCTTTCTTTCACAATGATGGTTTTGGGGGCGCTGATGGTTTTATGTGCGTGGTTTTTTATTTACCACCGGCTGTTGGGTTATCCTCCTTTATATATTGGGTGGAAGGCTCCCTATCTCATTCACTCTTACTACACAATCTTCTCTCCTATAAAGTTTTTTCTCTTCTTAATACTATGGCGGAATCTATTAATCAAATGATGGAGAATTTTCGCATTTCACAGCTGTGAGTGTTATCTCATAATCTCAAAATCAGCACAGTAAACTACTGAGCTGATAGGATCAGATAAGATGACTTAGGCCTTATCAGATGAGTTGAAGGGTTTCAATCAGATGAGAAGGTGATGCTTAGAGTTCAGCACAGTTGGGATCAGCACAGTAAGATCAGCACAGTACTGGATTAAGATCAGTACTTCAGCAGACTGGACTAAGATCAGTACTTCAGCAGATTGGACTAAGATCAGTACTTCAGCAGATTGGATTAAGATCAGTACTTCAGCAGATTGGACTAAGATCAGTACTTCAGCAGAGTAGATCAGCTCAGTACCAGATCAGCACAGTACCAGATCAGCACAGTACCAGATCAGCACAGTACTCAGATCAGCACAGTACCAGATCAGCTCAGTACCAGATCAGCACAGTACCAGGTCAGCACAGTACTTGGGTCAGCACAGTACTTGGTCAGTGCAGTTAAGATCAGCACAGTATGAAGTCTATCAGCAGAGTTAGCTTTTGATCATCAGAGCAGAAGAGTTGGGTATCAGAACACTAAGTAGTGATCTGATCTTTATGGGCAAGTCTTCTGGTTCGAAGTTAGTTAGTTTAACTAACAGTTTTACAGTTACAACAACTTGAGGGCATAACTACCATTTCAGTTGGGCAATAACAGAGCACATGAGTTGTTACAAGCGGTTGCAAACGGTTGATAACTACTCAAAACAGTTCCTAACAGCAGCAACTACCTTTGGTCTTTATAAACTCTTGATTGTGTACATTGTAAAGGTTGACACCTTTTTGGGATGAGAGATTTAGTACGTTATTGTATTCTTTGAGTTGTGTGAGTTCACGAGTGAAGTGAGGAAATATCCAATTCCGAGTGAATGAGTGTGTAAACATTCTTTATCAATCAAAGAAGTACTAATCTGGTCCAGTGGATGTAGATCACATTGATCGAACCACTTAAATTCTTGTGTGCTGTTTGTCTCGTTGATTACTTTTCTGAATTACTATCCTAGAGCAGTTATTTCTTCTATATTCAAGTGTTCTAATTAGTTGGAGACGTCTAGCTGATCGGAATCCATCTTGACAATTGGCGCCGTCTGTGGGAAACCGAAGTAGCTGCAGATCTAAAGATGGGGAATTCTACCAAGTACAACATAGAGAAGTTTACAGGCACTGGAGATTTTGGGCTGTGGAAGGTCAAGATGCAGGCCCTCCTTGAACAGCAAGGATTATTCGAAGCTCTCGAAGAATCCGAAGAGATTGCAGAAGAAACTGCAACAGCTGCGGCTGAAAGGAGCAAGTTGCTCAGGAAAGCTCGAAGCACGATCCTACTCTGCCTTGGAGATAAGGTCTTGAGGGAGGTTGCTAAAGAGAAGTCAGCGAAGGAGGTTTGGGATAAGCTTGAGAAGCTATATATGGTGAAAACTCTTGCTAACCGACTCTATTCGAAGCAGAAGCTGTATGCCTTTAGAATGGGAGATGACAAACCCATTACGGAGCAGCTAGATGAGTTCAACAAGATTCTTGATGATCTGGAGAATTTGGATGTCAAGTTAGAGGAAGAGGATAAGGCTCTGATCTTGTTGAGTGCTCTGCCTAAGTCCTTTGAAATCCTAAAGGACACCATCTTATATGGTAGAAAGGAAGCAATCACATTGGAGGATGTGATCTTGGCTGTCAAGTCCAAGCTGTTACATAACAAAACATCTCAAGGAGATAAAAGTAGCAGTGGGGAAGGATTGGCAATCAAGGGAGGTCAGAAGAAGTCTGTCTCCAAGAAAGGGTCTAGTCAACCCAAGGGAGCTGATAAGGGAAAATCAGCAGTGTCAAATCAAGGGGAAGTAGTGTGCCACCACTACAACAAACCTGGGCACTTTAAGAGTACTTGTTACAAGTACAAACAACTTATGAGAAAATCTGGTCCTAAGAACCCTGTTGATAAGAATCAAGCAAATCAAACCCAAGATGATAAGGAGCAGAAAGGCTATGAGTCAGCTCAGTCCCTATCCATCACTTCCACTAAAGAGCAGCAAGATTGGATTTTAGATTCAGGGTGTTCTTTCCACATGACTCCAAGAAGAGAGTGGTTTCATGATTTTAAGCATCAGAATGGAGGTTCTGTGTTGTTAGGGAATGATCACACTTGCAAAGTCAGAGGTGAAGGTACAGTACACTTGAAGATGTATGATGGAGTAGTGAGGATTCTCAAGAGGGTCAGGTATGTTCCTGAACTCAAGAGAAATTTGATATCTCTTGGTATGCTGGATTCATTGGGCTATAAATTCCAGTCTGAAGATGGAGAGCTCAGAGTTTCAAAGGGGAAGCTTACTGTTCTTAAAGGAGAGAGAAGAAATGATCTCTACTTTCTTAAGGGGGGAACAGTTATTGGCAGATCAGATGTGGCAAGGGTGCAAGACAACTCAATGTTGTGGCACAGAAGATTAGGTCATGTAGGAGAGAAGGGCCTACTTGAGCTAAGTAAGCAAGGATTGCTATGTGGTGACAAGATCACAAAGCTGGATTTGTGTGAGCATTGCATTCTTGGGAAATCCAAGAGATTGAAGTTTGGGAAGAGTTCACACTCTACCAAAGGAATTTTGGACTATGTCCATTCAGATTTATGGGGGCCAGCTAGGAATCAGACCAGAAGTGGTGGGAGATACTTCATGTCTATCATAGATGACTACTCAAGAAAGGTATGGATCACTATCCTGAAATCCAAGTCAGAAGCATTTGAAAAATTTAAGGAATGGCTCACTGAGGTGGAGAACATTTCTGGAAAGAATCTAAAGCATTTGAGAACTGATAATGGGCTGGAGTTCATATCAGAAGAGTTCAATGTTTTCTGCAAGAAGAAGGGTATAGTGAGGCACAGAACAGTACCAGGTACACCTCAGCAGAATGGAGTAGCTGAGAGAATGAACCAGACTTTGCTTGAGAGAGTTAGGTGCATGTTGAGCAGCTCTGGATTGCCTAAAGTATTTTGGGGAGAAGCAGTGTCAACAGCAGCCTACTTGATAAACAGAAGCCCTTCCTCAGCTGTGCAATTTAAAACCCCAGAAGAGTTATGGTCTGGCCATGCAGCTGAGTACAGTAATTTGAAGGTGTATGGTTGTTCAGCATATGCCCATGTCAAGCAAGATAAGCTTGAGCCTCGAGCCTTGAAATGTGTGTTCATAGGGTATCCTTCAGGTGTGAAAGGGTATAGATTGTGGTGCCTAGAAGCTGGAATGCAGAAGTGTATTATCAGCAGAGATGTAACTTTTGATGAGAATAGAATGCCATTGAAAGAAGAGGCAAGCTCCAGTACAGCACACAACAAACCAGATGAGACACAGGTGGAGGTGGAGCATGGTGACATCAGAACACTAACTGAAGATCAGATTGATCCAGATGAGGAGGAGATTACTCATAGTGATACTGAGCTTCATGACTATCAACTGACTAGGGACAGAACCAGAAGAGAAGTCCACCCACCTCAGAGGTATGGTCAAGCTGACATAGTATCATTTGCATTATGTGCAGCTCTTGAGGTGGAGTCTTTGGAGCCTAAAACTTACACAGAAGCCATAAACTGCCATGACAAAGAGAAGTGGTTAGTTGCTATGGAGGAAAAACTGTTATCTCTGAACAAGAACCAGACTTGGGAGATTGTTGAGAGGCCTAAGAACAAGAAACTTGTTGGGTGTAAGTGGATCTACAAGAAAAAGGTGGAGGCTCAAAGAGGTGGCAAGATTAGGTACAAGGCAAGACTTGTAGCTAAAGGATTTACACAGAAAGAAGGTATTGACTTTAATGAAATCTTCTCACCTGTTGTAAAGCATTGTAGCATCAGAATCTTGTTGACTATGGTTGCTCAATATGAATTGGAGCTGCATCAGATGGATGTGACCACAGCATTTCTTCATGGGACTTTAGATGAGAAGATCTACATGAAAATACCAGAAGGGTTGGACATAGAAGATGGAGAAGACAAAGTGTGCTTACTCAGAAAATCACTCTATGGCCTCAAACAAAGCCCTAGACAATGGTACTTAAGGTTTGATGAGTACATCTGCTCAGCTGGTTTTGCAAGAAGCTTGTATGACAGCTGTGTTTACTTCAGGAGGGTTGGGAGTTCAGTTACCTATCTTCTGCTGTATGTAGATGATATGTTAATAGCTGGGGAGTCTATTAACAGTATCAATCAAGTTAAGGAGATTCTCAAAAGGGAGTTTGAGATGAAAGATCTTGGTGAAGCTAAAGTGATTCTTGGGATGGAGATCAGTAGAGTTGAGGGAGCAATTCAGCTTAGTCAGCCTACCTATCTGAGGAAGGTGTTAGAGAGATTCAGGATGAATCAAGCTAAGTCAGTTTCTACACCAATTGGCCAGCATCAGAAGTTATCCAATCAGATGTGTCCCAAGAACAGCCAAGAAAGAGCTCAGATGAGTAAGGTTCCTTATGCCAGTGCAGTAGGGAGTTTAATGTATGCTATGGTGTGTTGTAGACCAGATTTAACTCATGCAATGAGTGTGATCAGCAGATACATGAGTGATCCAGGTTCAAGTCATTGGGAGACAGTTAAGTGGGTCATGAGATATGTTCTAGGATCAGCTGAGAAAGGTCTGAAATTTCAGAAGATATCAGATGAGGGAGAAGCACTTGTGGGATATGTTGATGCCGACTATGCAGCCAATGTAGACACAAGAAAGTCCTTGACAGGGTATGTATTCACCTTATTTGGTACAGCTATATCATGGAGGTCAATACATCAGTCCGTAGTTGCATTATCTACTACAGAATCAGAATATGTAGCCTTGACTGAAGCAGTAAAGGAGAGCATGTGGCTTAGGGGGATCTTGAAGGAGTTTGGTATATCACAAAGAAGTGTGACTGTCTTCTGTGATAACCAAAGTGCAATACATCTTGCAAAGCATCAGGGGTATCATGAGAGAACTAAACATATAGATGTAAAGCTGTACTTTGTAAGAGATATTGTAGAGAAGAGGTCAGTCCAGGTAGTGAAGATTGCTACAGAGGAGAACCCTGCTGATGCGTTCACTAAGGCATTGCCAAAAGAGAAGTTTGGCTTGTGTCTTAGACTTATTGGACTGCATTAATTCCTCTGAGGAGAAGGCTACTGTTCTTGTGGCAGAAGATCAGTAGTGGAGGCTATTCTTTGAGGAGAATAGTGTTGGTGTTTTTGTTTTGGTGGAGATTAGTTCGATTATGAGCTAAAGGTGGAGAATTGTGAGTGTTATCTCATAATCTCAAAATCAGCACAGTAAACTACTGAGCTGATAGGATCAGATAAGATGACTTAGGCCTTATCAGATGAGTTGAAGGGTTTCAATCAGATGAGAAGGTGATGCTTAGAGTTCAGCACAGTTGGGATCAGCACAGTAAGATCAGCACAGTACTGGATTAAGATCAGTACTTCAGCAGACTGGACTAAGATCAGTACTTCAGCAGATTGGACTAAGATCAGTACTTCAGCAGATTGGATTAAGATCAGTACTTCAGCAGATTGGACTAAGATCAGTACTTCAGCAGAGTAGATCAGCTCAGTACCAGATCAGCACAGTACCAGATCAGCACAGTACTCAGATCAGCACAGTACCAGATCAGCTCAGTACCAGATCAGCACAGTACCAGGTCAGCACAGTACTTGGGTCAGCACAGTACTTGGTCAGTGCAGTTAAGATCAGCACAGTATGAAGTCTATCAGCAGAGTTAGCTTTTGATCATCAGAGCAGAAGAGTTGGGTATCAGAACACTAAGTAGTGATCTGATCTTTATGGGCAAGTCTTCTGGTTCGAAGTTAGTTAGTTTAACTAACAGTTTTACAGTTACAACAACTTGAGGGCATAACTACCATTTCAGTTGGGCAATAACAGAGCACATGGGTTGTTACAAGCGGTTGCAAACGGTTGATAACTACTCAAAACAGTTCCTAACAGCAGCAACTACCTTTGGTCTTTATAAACTCTTGATTGTGTACATTGTAAAGGTTGACACCTTTTTGGGATGAGAGATTTAGTACGTTATTGTATTCTTTGAGTTGTGTGAGTTCACGAGTGAAGTGAGGAAATATCCAATTCCGAGTGAATGAGTGTGTAAACATTCTTTATCAATCAAAGAAGTACTAATCTGGTCCAGTGGATGTAGATCACATTGATCGAACCACTTAAATTCTTGTGTGCTGTTTGTCTCGTTGATTACTTTTCTGAATTACTATCCTAGAGCAGTTATTTCTTCTATATTCAAGTGTTCTAATTAGTTGGAGACGTCTAGCTGATCGGAATCCATCTTGACAACAGCGAGATGCCACACATCTTGTGGCGCAAAGGAATGAACTGGCGATTCCGCAGAATACGGTGGCCATGCGATTTGTGGCGAGAAGGCCCATCAGTATTGCTGAACTGACTGAGATATTGGGAAGAGCGTGGCGGATGCGTACCCCGTTGAGGATTGTGAGTGCTGGGGAAGGCATTTTTCTTATTACCTTTAGGGATGCTGCTAAGATGAAAGAGGTTCTGCTTCAACAGCCTTGGAATGTTCGAAGGTCCTTGGTTGTTTTGGATAGGATGCATGGGGGAAAAAGGTTAGCCCAACTCAAATTAAATTTTGTACCTATTTGGATCCAGGTTCATGGCCTTCAGTTGTTTGCCATGAGCAAGATTTTAGGCCTCAAAATAGGTAGTATTGTGGGTGAAGTTGTTGAGGTTGATGCTAAGGATGGTGAAGAGGCTTGGGGGGAATGCTTGCGCATTCGGGTGCTTTTGGATGTCACTAAACCTCTTTGCAGGTTTTTTTACATCACGATGGAGGATGAACCGGTTACTGCGGTTTTTCGATATGAGCGTTTGTCCGGATTTTGTACGGTTTGTGGAATGTTGAATCACTCGGAGAAGGAATGTTCACTTGCATGTGACAAATCTGACGAGTGGTGTAAGGAGCATAGGTTTTTTCCCTTATGGCTCCAAGCAGATAAAAAGAAGAGTCCCACAGAGGATGAGCTAAATCAATTTTTTCATCTTCTTCAAATCGGGGACGGGGGGCAAACTCATGGGCCTTCTCAGCTAGAGGGAGAGGAGAGAAGGGCAATGAAAGGGTAGGCGGTGGTGGTGGAGAATGAGGAAGTGGAGACTAGGCTGGAAATAGGCCCACAGCTAGTGAGGAACTTTGATGATCTTATGCCTGAGAAGGATGGAGTGGAGGAGGGTCGTTGTAGCCGTTTGCCTGAAAAGAGGGGGCGACTTGATCCAAGAACAGGTAAGTATCTGGAACCAATTTCTTTTACTGTTCCTATGGGTTTTCAACACTGTTTTCTGAAGGAACCTTTGCATGGTGTGGAAAATGGGAGTGATTACAGTGTAGTACACTTTGTGGGAAGAGATCTCAGTACTTCTTATTATGCTTCCTATGTTGAGATCCTTTATGATGGCGAGAAACCCTTTGCTCCGGTTTATGAAACGATAGCTTTACCTAAGCATGCAGACCCTGAAAATGAAAGGGAGATTCGTGATAAGGAGGTTACGGGACAGGCAGATTCAGCTAACAGCTATGTTGTCCCGTATAAGAAGAGATCATGGGCAGATGCTGCGGGAACAGTTATGGAATTCTGGGGAGATGGTAAGGGTTGGTCTGAGGGAGAAGTGATGAAGGAGGTGGAAGCAAACTGTAAGAGGGCTCGGAGTATGTTTGAAACATATGGGGCACCGCTTGTGATTCGTGATTTTGCGGAGGCTGAAGTGAATCAGCCCCGCCCCGGGGAATGAGAGTGATCTGCTGGAATGCTCGAGGGGTTCGTGGTACTCGGACATTCAACAATCTTAGTAGAATAGTGTTTAAATTTTGTCCTTCTTTGTTGTTTATTTCTGAATCTCGGTGTTCATCGGTTAGAGCCGATCTTTTGAAGTCTAAACTTGGTTTTAGTTGTTGTTTTTCAGTGAATGCAAGGGGTTATTCTGGTGGTTTGTTGTTGTTTTGGAAGGATATTGTGTTAGATATTGTTTCTTATTCCTCCGCACATATTGATTCTTTGATCTCATCCCAAGATACTCAATGGAGATTTATGGGTTTCCAAGGGAATCCTAAATTGGAGGACCGTAAGTTTTCATGGGAATTGTTTAAAAGACTTGGTAGTTATTATCAATTTGCAAACAAAGCTTGGATTGTGGGTGGGGACTTTAATGAAACGTTGTTTCATTCTGAGAAGGGGGGGGGGGGGGGGGAATTAAGAAACCTTTGTCCAGATTAATGCAATTTCAGGAGGCTCTTAACTATAATGAATTGATTAATTTGAAGGTTAATGGATCAAAATTTACATGGATGAATAAGAGGTTTGGTATGGATTTTATTTAAGAAAAATTAGATAGATATGTTGCTACTAATGAATGGATTAAGTTTTTTCCAAATTATGAAGTTAAAGTGCTTGACTTTATGGGATCTGACCATCGACCTCTTCTACTTACATGCAATATGAACAAGGACACTATTGCTGAGCATTTAATAATTGGATTTCGTTTTGAAAATCATTGGATCAAAGAACCTGGTTTTAAGAAGGTGGTTGGAAAGATTTGGGTTGTTAAGGAAAAGAAGTCAGATTTATCCGTATCTTTGAAGCAATGCGGGGAATCAATTAAGAAATGGGCTTTGAAAGGGGGTGGTACGTTGAAAGCACGAATTGGGAACATTCAATCTCAAATTAAGAAGGAGGTGGACAACGATTCTAAAATTCCGGATGTGCATCAGGTAAAGAAGCTGGAAAAAGATTTGGAGAATTTGTATTCACAAGAGGAATGGTATTGGAAACAACGATCTAGGGTTTCATGGATTAAAGAAGGGGATAGAAATACTAAATTCTTCCATAGTCGGGCTAATCAAAGGCGAAGCACAAATCGTATCACTAAAATTCAGAATGCCTATGGGGAATGGATGTATAATGACTATGGAATCAAGAGGGTGATTGTTGATTATTTTAAAGATATCTTTAAATCATGCAACCCTAGTTTTTCGGTAGTTCATGCAGCAACTAAGGAGATGGATATGCAACTGACTAGTGATCATATGAGTCTGCTTGATGTTCCCTTCTCTAGAGAGGAAGTGAATAAAGCTATCAAGGATCTTAATCCGTGGAAGGCTGCTGGACCAGATGGATTTCCGGCTTCGTTTTATCAAGTCAATTGGGGTACGATCGGGGATGAGGTTAGTGAGCAAATTTTGTTGCACTTGAATAGTGATAAACCTCTAAACTTATGGAATAATACCACGATTGTTCTCATTCCAAAGGTCAAAAATCCGGTTAATATCTTACAATACAGACCCATCAGTCTCTGTAATGTGAGCTATCGGATTCTGTCACGAGTCATTACGAACAGGCGGAAGGTTGTTATGAATGATATCATTGATCCTTCTCAGAGTGCATTTGTTTCTGGACGGCTTATTTCAGACAATATTTTAATTGCTTTTGAATGTTTACGTTGGATTCGGTCGTCAAAAAGCAAGGAAGGGTATGCTGCTTTGAAATTGGATATGAGCAAGGCATATGATCGGGTGGAGTGGCCCTTTTTATTACAAGTTTTGAAAAAATTTGGATTTTCTGACAAATGGAGGGAGCTTATTTTCAGGTGTATATCATCGGTCTCCTATAATGTTTGTGTTAATGGATCGACTACTGAATCTTTCATACCTTCTAGGGGTGTTGTCTTCTTTAATTCGAACTGCTATGGAAAGGAAAGCGTTTTCGAGTATTAAAATTGCTAGATGTGCCCCTTGTGTCTCTCATTTGTTTTTTGCATATGACAGCTTGATTTTCTTGAAGGCTTCACAACGAGAAGCTGAGATTTTGAAAGGATGTCTTCGTTCTTACGAAGTTGCGTCGGGTCAATTGATCAATTTTGAGAAATCGGCCATTACTTTTAGCCCTTTTACTAAAATGGCGAATCGGGATATATTGAAGCAGGTATTGGGCGTTCGTTCTACGAATGGTCATGATATCTATTTGGGTTTGCCTACTTTTTCAATCAGAACAAAGCGTCATCAATTTGGATACTTGATGGACCGGGTGAGACAACGAATTAATTCGTGGAGTCATAAGAAATTTTCGGAGGGAGGAAATGAGGTTCTAATTAAATCCGTTTTACAATCTATTCCTTGTTATGCAATGTCATGCTTTAGGATTCCTACTTCGATTTGTCGGGATATAGAAAGGATGATTTATAATTTCTGGTGGGGTTCGGAGGAGAATCATAACAAGCTTCATTGGAAAATATGGAGTGAATTATGTAAGCCGCGTGAGGAGGGGGGTTTGGGTTTTCGTAATCTGGTTCTGTTCAATAAGGCCCTCCTGGCAAAGCAGGTTTGGAGGATGTTGCTTCGTCCAGATTCTCTTGTGAGTAGTGTTTTTAAAGCAAAATATTTTAGACTCACGGACATTTTGAATGCTGAAGTGGGTTCTAATCCATCTTTTGTGTGGAGGTCTATGATGTGGAGCAAGGAAGTATTGGAAAAAGGAATTCGATGGCGAATTGGTAATGGAATGGGTGTGCATATTTTCAAAGACAGATGGGTTGGGGGTATTGGGGATGGTTTGATAAAATCAAGAATAGCTAGTGCCTCTACAATTAGTCGATATATATTGCCAAACTTTGAATGGAATGAGGATCTTGTTCGTCAAGCGTTTTGGCCCAATGAAGCGGGTGTTATTCTCAAAACTCCTTTGTTTGGGGTCTGTAAAAAAGATCAGCAATTCTGGCCAGAAAATGCATCGGGAAATTATTCAGTGGCCTCGGGATATAAGTTTATTTCCAGAATTTCAATACAATCATGGTTCAATTCTTTACCAAGCACATCTGGAAGTAATCATGTTCAGTTGTTGTGGAAGTATTTGTGGAAATTGAAGATTCCCCCTAAGGTTCGTATTTTTGGTTGGAAAATCTTGAATGACTCGCTAGCAACGGAGGGAAATTTGGTTAAACATCATATTCCAATTGCATCTTCATGTCTGTGTTGTGGTGCTTATTGGGCTGATACTTTGCATGTTCTTATTCATTGTGTTTTTGCTAAGCGTGTATGGAAGGACCAAGGGATATGGGAGCAGATAAGAGGACTAACTTCAGGTACTTTTTCTCAATTATTATGCAATATTAAGGAACAGTTTGATCAGAAGTTCTTTTCTTTGTTTCTCATTATTGCATGGGATATTTGGAGAGAAAGATGTAGTTGGTTACATTCGGATGTTGTTAAGGATCAGCCAGGTTCACCATGTGCTAGTTTTAAAGTACAATGGGCTATTGATTATTGGAATGATTTCCGAAATCTGGGGTGGTTGGAACTGGAAATGGAATATGGTGGTTGTAAAGGAAGGACAGTGGATAACTCTAAGTATGGTCAAGGTACCCTTTTTATGGATGCAGCTTTTGACATTGATAAGAATTTTTTTGCTGCTGGTTTTGTGGTATATGATGGTACGGGGGTTGTGGTTTTGGCTGGAGGTGGACGCATTAAAAATCCAGGTTCTGTTGTTGCAGCATAATTAATTGCGGCAAAGAAATGAATGGAATGTTGCATTAAGCATAATCTCCGGATATCAAGTCTTAGAATGGATTCTACTGATTCAATTGGAGCTATTAATGCTTATTTGAGTTTTGAAGGAATGGAAAATGATTTGGTGAAAGATATTAGGAAATTACTGCAATCTTTGGTGGTCTGGGACTGTGATATTATTCTCAGAGATAACAATTTTGCAGCACACATGATGGCTCAGGAAGCCCAGAATTTTTCAGCACCTTTCGATTGGGTTGAAAAAGATATTCCCCAGTATATTAAGGAGATTTGTTATCAGTAAATTTTGTATCCTCCTTGTATATTGTCAAAAAAAAAAAGGTAATTATGTGATTCAACGGTGATTCATTTTAGTAGAGCATCTATTCATTTTTCTAAGTGCATGTTATTAATTGGTCCGTCGTCCACCTGTAATAGCAAGTAAATTAACAGGTCAATGCTGATGTGGCATAAAATTTAATTTTTTTACTTATGTGTCATATCTTTGTATGTTAAGTTTGATATTTCTACATATGTGGATATTTAAAAATAAAAAACAATAATAACAACAATTTTTTTCTACCTCTATAAATTAATAAATAATTATATTATAAAAATTAAGAATTTATATTTAATATATATTAAAAATAAAATGTAAAAAATCTCTAATTACAAAATAAATATTAGGAGTATAAAATTATTTAGTTATTTTAAAATACAAAAAAATCCAAATAATAAATCCCTTTTAAAACTATCAAATAAAACATATCTTATTAAACCCTTACTCATATATAATATTTAAAATAAATTTAAGAAGATAATCTTATTAAAATCTACGTTTACCAGAATAAATTTCCTTTTAAAAATTTAAAATTATTCCCATAAATTAAATTTTAATCAAGTTTATTCTTCTTATTAATTTACAAATAAAATAAAAATATATAAAAATTATTTTCATAAATTAAATTTTAATTTAATTTAATCTTCTTAATGAATTTACAAATAACATTAAAAATATATATATAAGAATAATATATTAGATTTTTTAAATTATTTTTTAATTTTGAGATAATAAAATATTTATCTTTATTTTATTTATATTTTTAAATCAAATAAAAAACTTAGTTTCAAGATATCTTAATTTTAAGACCACAAACCAATTATTAGTATCTAAGACCACAACTCTATTAATCCTCATTAATAGTATAATTAATAAATAAAATTAAAAATCATCATCAATAGGTATAATTCTCATTCTATGATTTATATATATATATATATATATATATTAAAAAATTAAATTGAATTAAAACTTTAATTTATGAAGATAATTTTAAATAAAAAACTATTTCAGTTAAATGTGAGGTTTTAATAATTTTTTTAAATTTATTTAAAACATTAAAATATAAGTAAGATTTTAATAAATAAAAAATTGGTAGTTTTAATAAGATATTTTTATGTTAGGAAATTTTATTATTTTAAAGACAAATTTTTTGATATATTTGATTATTTTAAAATAATTAAATAGTAATAATAATATTTAATTCTTTAATATATATTTTTAAATAATAATATAATTCTTTATTATAATTTATAAACTTTTAATTATATTTCTCTGGTAGTTTTTTTTAGTTAATTAAAACTACATAAATAAAAAAATTTTATTATTAGTATTATTTATTATTTTATTTTTAAATATCCACATAATTAGAAATGTCAAACTTAACATACAAATACATGACATCTAGATAAAGAAATAAACAAAAAAATTAATTAAATGTTACATCAGTATTGACATGTTAGTTTACTTGCTATAACAGGTCGACGGACTAATTTCAAAATTTATACAAACATAAATGACTAAAATCAAAAAGTTTAAATCGTTTGGATCAAAATAAAAAGAGTCCAACTTATTGGACTAAAAAAACTTTAATCCCTTAATTGGGTCAAGCCTCAAAAATCTTGTACCTTTTATTTTATAAGTATTTTTTTTAAAAAAAAGTTATATAAAAATTTACTTAATAATAATTTATTACAAACATTGGTTTTTTTTTTTTTTTAAACACAAACATTAGTTTTAAGAATACAGTATCTGAATTCCGAGTCGACCATTTTAGTTGGTGTTTGACTAAATTAATTAATTTCTTCAAGCAATTTATAATTTTTTTAAACGTTTCTAAGTTCGCTATAAATGTTGTTTCGAAAAAAAAAAGTTCGCTATAAATGTTTGATAAAATAAAAATAAAAATCAACACCTTTAATTTCGTAAAATACACAAAAGGGATGTTTACTTCTGATTAAAAAAATCAGGTTTTGGAATTCAAGATTCAAAACCCGTTTTACTTCGAGATTTAAAAATCGTTTTCAAAATCCACTCAAAACCACCCCTGTCAAACACATTGATTTGACATAAAATTATATCTATATAATATTACTCCAATCATTATATTCTTTTCAACAATAATATAATAATACTATAATAATATAATAATACAATAATATACATACATTTAATCATTACAAAATCAACTAATCATTATAATCTCACCAAACAATAATATAAGTAATACAAACTCATTCAATCTTACAACTTGATTTGAAATAAATTAAATCATCTACTATTCCAAAACCCAAAAGAAACACTCATATTACTATTCATTGGAATTTCAAAAACCAGGATTTCAAAAACCCGTTTTTAAAACCACCCAAAATCCAAAGTAAACACCCCCTACATGTATAACCTTTCTCTTAATTTCAGCGCGTTTTCTTCTGTTTCTTCTTCAAACATTTTCTCTACAAGTTTTAAGTTTTTTTTTTTTCGCATTTCTTTTTAGTCAAAGTCTCATATGCACTCAAGTACACTGTGTACTTGAGTGGACCTTGACCAGTCAACGGTCAAACTTTGACTTTTTTTTAAAAAAAAAGTGTATGTTAGTATATTGAAAAGTACATCTTCGTTTTTTAATAAAAAGTGTATGTTACTATATTGAAAAGTGCAACATTGTTTTTAATGAAAAATGTATGTGTTGGTCCTGAAAGGAGTATATGACAAGTGTATGGGGGGGGGGAATACACTTGTATGCAATTCTTTTGCTAATTTGATCAAACCAGAGTTTCAGCAAGGTTGTCTTGGACAACTCTGCTGAAGAAGATTAACTCTTCTAAGATAATCAAACTACTAAGTACTATTGAGTACTTAGTTGAACAACTATCTAGGGGAGTTATATGTGCGGAATAGTGGTTGGCCCTTTTAGTTTAGACTCCTTTAATTTCTGAAATCACTTAGTCAATGTAACACAGTCCAGTTTAGCTTCAGGGAACTTGTCCAAATCAGTTTTGCACAGTCTTTAAATATGTATCTTTGAAAGATCAGTTTTGTGCGCAGTGTTGAATGAATTTAAGTACTTGTAAAGCAAATCAACACAAGAGTTTATAGTGGTTCAGAGACTCAAGCTCCTACATCCACTTTTCCTGATTTAACAGGATAATTCCTTCACTCTTGGAATTAACTTGTTTTATAGTGCCAATGTGAACTTGATCAAGAACACCACTCCTTGGTGAATTGATCCCCTAGGATGTCTAGAGTCCTAGTACCCTCTTCTCAACTCAGAACTGAACTGTTCTTCTCTCAACAGTCAGCTCCTACCACTTCTACTACTACAACCTTCTCACTTTCACTCTTGAAAGGGGTAAGGATTGAAGTAAGGTTCCAACTGATGAGATATCCTTTACAATGAAGATCAGTGTATAAGGATAGGATATCTCTCTAAGCTTGTGTATGGATATACAATTGGGTTCAGCTTAGATGAAGTGTTTGAAGACTAAGATAGTCTTTGAAAGCTTTGAAAGCACTCTAGCTTGTAAGAACTTTGAGCTTAGTTGGATTGTGTTGAGGTGCTTTCAAATGGTCTTCACACTTCTGTATTTATAGACAAAATGGAGGATTTGCCCGTTGGAGAGGCAGCCCCAAATTGCTATAAATGTCTTCCTTGAGTTCTTCAAACTGGAAGACAGATTCTTGATAGTGACATGTCCTCATTTGGGTAATAAACGGCTGTAACAGTTTTGTCTTCATTCTGCAGCACTTTTCCCAATGTTTGACTTCTTGTTAGGACTTGGACATGGCTTCTGAAGGTTGATCCAATGAAAGGACAACATTCCTTATCATCTGGACAACTCTCCTTATCATTATCAGCAGTTTTGCTTTTCAGCATGGTTGGCTTGCTCTTCTTCAGATGACTTGGCTCTTTCCCTTTATTTCTTTTGAGGATGGTCTTAGCTTATTTCTTTGAGGACCTTTAGGGACTGGTTGTCTCAAACTCTTCGGCATAGTTGATCTCAGGCTTTCAGAGCACTTGATCTTGATCAATTTAGCTGAGACAACTCCTCTGGACAACTCTCCTGATCAGTATATTTAATCTTTTTGCATCAGAGCACTTTATGCATAGAGTTGACTTCTCTGGACAACTCTCCTGATAAAAACCTTTGAGTAGTCTTGTCCTTTTGAGCTAGGTAAGCTTGTTCTTGCATATGGCTAGCTTCTTTGGACAACTCTCCTGATCAGAGCATATGAATATTTTCTCTGGACAACTCTCCTGATCAGAGCATCTTCATTGGACTTGTCCTTTTGAGCTTTACAATCTTGTTCTTGCATAAGAGCATCTTCTCTGGACAGCTCTCCTGATAAGAGCATCTTAGATTTCATAGAGTGTCCTTGCTCTTAAGTGATTGTTCCAGAATTTGAGCCTTGAGGGGACTTGATCTTGATCATCTTCAAAGCATAGGTTCCCCCTCAAATTGTGCATCTAATTGTCTAAGAGCTACCTAACATTTCAGCTTCTCATCTAGCCTATAATCTATATGTTCTAACAATCTTAGAACATATCTATATTGACTTAGGCATGTCTAAGGGGGTTTTGGTATTAGATCAAAACATATCTTATTTTATTCCCAACAATTTCCCCCTTTTTGATGATGCCAAAACCTATACTATCTAAGCAAAAGTGACTTGTCTACACCTATTACATGTATCTTCAGAAGACATGATTAAGGTCAATACTCCTGAAAAATAATGTGTCAGTGTATTCACTGTTTCTGTTGCAAGTAGGTTTTAAGATAGGCATAGAGAGATTTGTGTTTCTTGATTCAAAATAAGTTCAACTATCATTCATTCAAAGATCATTACAAGCATGTTGATAGTTGAAATTAACATATCAGAGCATGAATCAATAACACTTAAATACATCAGAGCATTTCATTCTAACAATTCAAGACAAAAATAATATTTTCAGCATCAGAGCACAGAGCTTGTATTAGAGCAATCCATAACAGATCAGAGCAAACAGATTAGCACACCATATCAGCAATCTTGATCATATTTCAGCATAGTTGATCAATCAAGTAAGGTCAGAAGACTTAGCCATTTCAAAGATCATCCTCAGGAGGTGGCAGCATTCCATACTGTGCCCACACTCTTCTTTTTAGTGCCATGGCTTCTTGGTTGGTACCCTTAGGTCCAAGAACCATCTTGTTCAGCTTAAGGATCTCAGTGAATTCCCTCAGAATTCTTGCTTGGTCAATCCATCCTTCAAGCTTTGGAGGCATGTATATGATTGGCTTGGGAGCTGTGAGTTCAAATCTTGCAATGTCAGCAGCTGCAAGTAGTTGTTGATACAACTCTCTGTAGTATTCTAGCATGAACTCAGTGAAGGCAGAGTTTGCATCTCCTCCATTCCATCTGTCAATGACATAATAGTCATAGACAAACTCCCTTTTGGCTTCTTCCCATGTGTCATTCAGTTGAATTGGCACCCATTTATCCAAGTGTGGATATTTGGTGTCCATTGGGATTAGAAGCTGAGGCTTCATCTTGCTGTAAGTTGCTCTTCTCCTTCTTGGTTTCTGAAAGTTTGCTCTCCTTTCATCTCTTGCTCTGTTGGCTTCTTCCATCAGATCCATTTTCTCATGGGCCCTCATCATGGCCAGTTTCTGTTGTGTTTCAGGGTCTTTGCCATACCCTTCATGAAACAGCTTTGATGGATCATGGGCTAGAACAGTTGTCTTCTTCTTGGGTTCAGGTCCAAATCCTTCAGCATATATTTCTTCAATGTCTTCAGTGGACTTGGTACCTTCAGCAGTTTTGCCAGATTCAGAAGATTTGTCCTTTTCAGCAGCTTTGGCTTTCTTTGATGTAGGCTCATCTTCATCAATTCTGAATTCAGGTGGAAGATCAAGGCTGCTAGGAAAGTCAGTGAATTTCTCAATTTGTCTCTTCTTTCCTTGGGCCTTCTTGATCTTTCCTCTGGTTTGGACACCTTCAGCATCTTTGTCCAAACCTGACACTTCACCACCTGGTCTTTGTTGTAGCCTTACTCTTTCCTCTTGAGCTGAGGCCATTGAGTTTTTCAATGCCAATGCTAACTGCTCCTCTTCATCTAAATCTTCCAAGTTCAGCATTTCAGGCTCTTTTCCCTTTCCTTCAGGGACTTTGTCCTTCCCTTTCACTGGACTCCCAATTACTAAGGCACCTTTTGCCCTTGCTCTTTCCCTTTCCCCCTTTTTGGCAGCATCAAAACACTGGGGCTTGAGGTCACTCATTGTTGAGGCCATCAGGGATTGGGCCTGGTTTAGGGACTTCATCTCTTCCAACAAATACACATTTTCATCATGTATATCTTGCATTTTATCATTGCTCAAGCTAAGAAAAGCTAGAACAGGCTTCATTTTTTGTTGGACAACCTCCTCCAAGGTTGCTTTGAGAGATGCATCCAATTTAGCTTTCAGAAGCTCAGTGAGGTTGGCCACTGCACCTTCAGCAATGTTGGCCAGCACATTTTGGGAAAAATTTTCTGAGGCAGCTTTGACCATAGCTAGCCTTTGCTCTTCAGCTCTTCTCTTTTGTAGTGCAGTCTTCTTTCCAATAGCTTGTTTGACAGTTAGCCTGAGAGCTTTGACATTAGCATTGTGATTGTCTCGCAGCAGCTTTTGTTCTTTCTTGACCTCCTCTGAGATGGCTTCCATGGTTGATTTGGCACTTTGAACTTCAGTGGAGATGGTTTGGAGACCAGATTCCACACCACTGATTCTTGCCTCAAGAGTTGGTAGCACAACATCTTCAGAGCCAGTGAGCCTCATTTCTACAGATGCTAGAGTCCTTCCTTGCTCATTCAATGCTCCTGAAGTTTCAGCATGAGCAGATTGGACTTGATGAGCCAAGGAGTCCAACTTCTCTGATTGCATTCCAAGTAAGGCCTGAGCTGAGCCTGTGTCTACTTGGATAGGTGCATCTGTGAGGAACTCATCTGCAAAAATTTGATCAAGAGAGATACCTGCAACATTAGACAAGTCAAACAAGTTAGGAAATAAGCACTCATCACCCTCAAGTTAGTGATGACTACCTCTCTTTCAACCACAATTCCCTCTGGTTTTTCAACTAATCTCTCCTTTTCAACTCCTTCTCCTAATCCTGCAGCATCTCCACCTTCAACAAGGTTCAAAGATGGCAGTTGTGGGGAGATCACAGTGCTTATATCAGCAGCCACTGAGTCATCCTGAATGATTAAGGGCTGATCAATGTCCAACACCTCTGACACTGAATAGGCCTTAATCAAACTAGCCTCTAGTACAGGAACCTCAACATCTTTAGGCTGTGCCTTGGGTTCAGAAGAACCTTCATTGGCAGATGTGTCTTTGGTTGTGTTACCACCTTTGGTCAACACCTCTGAAGTTACAGAGCCTTTCCTATGATAGGTTTTAGGAGGATTGGAAAGTCTATCTGCTACAGAAGACTTGGGTTGAAGGGGTTCAGGGAGGTTGGCTTGAGGGGTTTCAGGAGGGTTGGGATTTGAAGGGTTTGAGGGATCATCAGGGGAATCATCATCATTAGAGCCACTGTCAGGGTGTTTGATTCCCTTGGCTTTTCTCTCTTTCTCCTCCTCAATCTTATCAGCCACCAGCTTTGCAAAAATTTCCTCATCAATGAGGAATCTTGTCTTTGAAACTCCAGCAAAGTGTAGCAATCTGTTCTCCTCTATTTGCCACCAGTTTGCACCCTTATCTTGGATGACTTGTGATATCTCCATCATAGATTTGTCTTTCACATCAACAAGCATCCTCAAATCATGAAAGGCCTTCTGAATTCTTGGAAATTCAGCAAGTTGTGGATACAAACTGTCCACAGTAGCCTTGGCTCCTCCTCTGAGCATACTTTCATAAGTATACTCCTCCTCATCTCCACTTAAATGGGGACTTTGGGTTATAGGGGAGTTGGCTCTGGGTTCTCCTAATAGGGCTTCAGGCAAATTAAGTTCAGGGATCTTGGCTTCAGATGGGTTGGGTACAGTAGAAGGATCTTCAGTTGCTTTAGAGAGCAATGAATCTGAAGGGGCTTTACTCAGGGGGGTTGGCTCATGAAGTGCATGCTCTAAGAGCTTTGAATAGTTGAGCATGGATGAGTCAAGGGGAGACAGGAGTCTTGTCTCATCTACAGCTAAATCTGCAAGCACATCTATGCCACTTCTTTGCACATTCCCTTCTGGAGAATATCTCTTAGTGAGATTTACAGGGGTAATGGGTTGGTTGGAAGGGGTGACATGGGTTTCAGGGGAGTTGGGCTCAAGATACTGAATTTCAGGGAGGTTGGCCTCTATGAGTTGTCCTTCAGGGACTTTGGATTCTGGAGTTCCAGAACCAGATGAATTAGTCCTTGACATGGATTTGGCCCTGCTTTCAGCTCCGCTCTCCCTTAGAGCCAATTGAAGAGACCTTTCTTCTTGAAACTCCAACACCTTCTCAGTAGGTTTGGCCCTTCTCTTGCTGGCCCTGCTACTTCCACTTCCTTCCTTCTCAGGGACAACTTCCCTGATTCTCTTATCACCCTTCTTCTTTTGCCTAGTCTCATTGTACTTCCTCCGCAACTCTTCTGAGTGGTCAGAAGGCACACTCACTCCCTCTTCTGCCACTGCATCAACTTCAGCTGATGCTCCTGAGGCTTCTTTTGAAGACAATTGAGACATCTTTCTTGTTTTGACAGCCCTGGCCTTTGTTCTCTTTTTCATTTTAGGCTTCTCTTCCTCCTGTTCTTCAGCAGGCTTGGCCAGTAACGTCCTTCTTTTCTCAGTTTTCTTGCTGAGCTTTCTGAATAGGATCTTTTGGGCTGGGAGGGGCTTTGCAAAGGTCTGCATCTGGGAGTAGTGGGAAAACCTCTCAATCAACAAGCTTGCCCTGGTGCAATACTTGAGTTTCCCTTCTAGCACAACTTTATTGTGGGCTTTCACCTTAAATTTAGCCTTCTCCTTCATCATTTCAGACATAATGAAGGTCCTCCAATCAAACTTGATGCCCTTATCACTGGCATCAATAATGGCAGCCATGATTCTGATCCTTGGATGGCTGACCTGCTCTAAGCTTCCAGTGTTGCTTAGGAGGCTTTTAGCAACTACCTCAAAAAGATTGAGAAACTCTGGCTTGAGAGTTTTCTTGTTTTGAGTTGAGGAGAGAGGGCCTGGAACTAATAGCCATTCTTGGGCTATTTCCTCTTCATGTCCAGTACCATAGACTTCTGGATTCCTTCCCTCATAAGGCAATCCAAAGGCTCCTTCCAGATCCTCTAAGGAGAATTTCACTCTGTGGAATCTCTCCTCCTCCTCTCCTTCTGCAGTGTAAGCTAACCTGGTTAATACTTCTCCATCTTCAGGGTTGCCTCTCCATTTAGGAAGGCAAAGAATTCTGCCATGTAACTCTCCAAGCAAGAGCTTGGTCTTTCTTCCAAGAACTTTTGGAGACCAGCCCTTCTCAACCACCTTAGGGTTGGAGTTATCTCAGGATCTTCACTTTCAAAGGAAATTATGGGCTCAAAGTGAAGATTGTTTTTGTTGCTAAGATAGGCAAAATCTAGGTCTAGATCCTTGTTGGAGAAATCAACAAGCATCTCAGGTCTAACCTTGGGGGCCATTGAAAGTTGCAGAGAAAAGTTTGATGAAGAATGAGAGAGTTTGAAGAACTTTTGAGTTAGGGTTTCGAATACTTGGGGAAGAAGTGTTTGTGGGTATCTTAAGACTTGTGAATATTCTAAAAAGAATGTTTGTCAATGGGTTGGTAAGGTCTTGAGACAATTCAAAGGTGAACAAAAATGGAAATCCAAAATGGACGGCTAGGATTGATTTCAGGGGAGTTGTCCATTTTTGATCCAATGGTCAAAAACCAATGTAACAGTGAAATAACTGTTTTATTCAAAACGTGGGTGGTTTTTAATGTTTGTTTAAGGCTGGGAATTTTTCGAGATAGATCATGTCCCAAAAAGTTTAATGCAAACAAGAGTTAAATCTTGGCATTTAATGCATGGAAAGTGACCTTTTGGGTGGGAGACAAATTAAATCCCAGAAAGGTGAAAACTGTATTTCAAGGGACAGATTTCGAGATAGGTATTGATCACCAAAAAATAGGTGCTTATCATACCAAGATTTGGTTTGATAGCTAGGACAACTTATCTGACCCTACATGGACAAGTGTCCTGAAGAAATGTGGACAAGTGTCCTGAATTTCAAGAGACAAGTGTCCTGAAGAGGTAAGATCATGTTTCTGAATTTCAGTAGACTTGACCAAGTCTGCTGAAGTTTGAGTTTGTTTCCCCCTTAATCAATGAGCTTCTTTGGACTTATTTGTCCAACTTCCCTGGATCAAGTAATCCCAACTCTGCTGATAGCTCCAGAAATCTTGCCTCTGCAAGTGGCTTGGTTAATATATCAGCTTTTTGATGGTCTGTGTGAATTTTCACTAGCTTGATATCCTTCTTCTCCACATGATCTCTAATGAAGTGGTGCTTGATGTCCACATGTTTGCATCTTGTGTGCAAGACAGGATTTTGTGATATAGCAATGGCACTATTGTTATCACAGAAAATTGGCACTTCAGTAGAGTTGACTTTGTAGTCTCTTAGTTGTTGTCTTAGCCAAAGAATTTGAGCACAACAACTTCCAGCAGCAACATATTCAGCTTCAGTGGTGGAAGTGGCCACTGTGTTCTGCTTCTTGGAGAACCATGAAATAAGCTTGTTGCCCAAGAATTGACAAGTTCCTGAAGTGGACTTTCTGTCAATCCTACATCCTCCATAATCAGCATCTGAGTAGCCAGTTAGCTCAATATTGTCATCAGCAGGATACCAAAGGCCTAGATTCTCAGTGCCTTTGAGGTACCTCAAAATCCTCTTTGCAGCCTCAAGGTGGCTTTTCTTAGGATTTGCTTGAAATCTTGCACAAACACCTACTGCAAAGGTGATATCAGGTCTGCTGGCAGTGAGATAGAGGAGTGAACCAATTATTCCTCTATACTCAGTAGAGTTGGTTGGAATACCACTCTCATCAGGATCCATCTTCCAATTTGTGTTCATTGGGATCCTTACTGGCTTGCTAGTTGTACACCCAAACTTGTTGATCATTTCTCTGGTGTACTTAGCTTGGTTGATGAAGATTCCTTCTTTAGATTGCTTGACTTGTAGACCCAAAAAGAAGTTCATCAACCCCATCATGGACATTTCAAACTTTCTTTGCATGAGTTTGGAGAATTTTTCACACAGCTTCTCATTTGGGGATCCAAAAATTATGTCATCTACATAAATTTGGACAAGTAAGATGTCCTCTCCTTCAGAGATTCTGAAGAGAGTTCTGTCCACAGTTCCCTTGGTGAATCCATGATCCAAGAGGAATTGTGACAGTGTATCATACCAAGCCCTAGGGGCTTGTTTGAGTCCATATAGAGCTTTCTTGAGTCTGTAAACTTGGTTTCCAACTTCAAAACCTGGTGGTTGCTCCACATAGACTTCTTCTTTCAAGACTCCATTCAGAAAGGCACTCTTGACATCCATTTGGTATACTTTGAACCTCTTGTGGGCTGCATAGGCTAGAAAGAGCCTTATTGCTTCTAGCCTTGCCACAGGTGCAAATGTCTCATCATAGTCAATGCCTTCATGTTGGCAATACCCTTTTGCCACAAGTCTTGCTTTGTTTCTGACAATCACATCATTTTCATTTTTCTTGTTCTTGAACACCCACTTTGTTCCAATAACATCTTGATGTGAAGGTCTATCCACCAGTTCCCATACTTCATTTCTGGTGAATTGATTCAATTCTTCCTGCATGGCTGTGATCCAATTGGCATCTTGAAGTGCTTCCTCAACATTACTTGGTTCTTGCTCTGACAAGAAACAACAGAAAAGAGCACTTTCACCATGGAATCTTCTTGTTTTGACTCCAATACTTGGGTCACCAAGTATTAGATCAGTAGGATGGTCAGACAACCAATTCCTTCTTTTTCTGATCTCTTCAGTAGAGTTGTCCTCTACTGAAGGTGAGTCATTTTGATCATAGAATTCAGGATAATTTAATGCAGGATCTAATTCAGGATCATAATCAGGGATGTTGTCCTCAATGTCAGGGACATTGGCATTTTCAACATTTTGAGTTCCCCCTTGATTATTTGACCCATTAACTACCTCAGCAGGAACTGCTTCTTCATTGGTAGTTGTTACCTGGATGTGAACTGGGATTGGTTCATTCAGTTCACCATTTTCATCTGTAAGATTTGTCTCAGGAAGGTTGCCTTCAGGATTGTTGTCCAATGTGGGTTTTTCAGGCAGATTGGCTTGGACAACATCTATGAATTCAGTGCCTTTGTCTTTTAGACTTAGTCTGGTTGTCCTCTGTGTGATTTCTTCAGGTTCCAAATGATCATTCCTGATCTCAAAGATAGACTCATCAAACACAACATGAGGTGTTTCTTCCACTATAAGGGTTTTCTTGTTGTAGACTCTGAAAGCTCTACTGATTTGAGAATATCCAAGAAATACTCCCTCATCAGCTTTGCTGTCAAAGGCTTTCAACTGTTCTTTCCCATTATTGTGAATGAAACATTTACAACCAAATATATGAAAGTATGACACTTTAGGCATTCTTCCTTTCCAGAGTTCATAGGGGGTTTTGCCTTGCCCCTTAGTGATCAAACATCTATTTTGAGTATGGCATGCAGTGTTTATAGCTTCAGCCCAAAACCTCTTAGGTAAATTTGAATCAGCAATTAAAGTCCTAGCAGCTTCTTTTAAAGTTATATTCCTTCTTTCTGCAACTCCATTTTATTGGGGAGTTCTAGCTGCTGAGGTTTCATGAGCTATTCCATTTGATGTGCAGTACTCATTGATGTATGAATAATGAACTCAGTGCCTTTATCAGATCTTATCTTGATAATGCTAAGGCTTTTCTCATTTGACAATCTCTTGAGAAGTTCAGGTAGTTTGACTTGTGTCTCCTTCTTATTAAGGAGAAATACTACCCATGTGAACCTAGAGAAGTCATCTACTACCACTAATGTGTATTTTCTACCATTTATGCTTGAAGGGGTAATTGGTCCAAACAGATCCATATGTAGAAGTTCAAGTACCCTTTCAGTGGAGATGACTGGTTTTCCCTTAAATGAGGCTTTAATCTGTTTTCCTTCTTGACATGGCTTACACACATGTTCTTTAATGAAAACCTCATTAGGTAGTCCTTTAACTAATGCATTTCTAGCAAGTTTATTCATAGATTTGAAGTTCAGGTGGTTTAGCCTCTTGTGCCATAGCCAACTTTGTTCACTAGAACTTTTAGCAATAAAACATGCAGCATCAGTAGACTTGTCCCAGTCTGCAAAATACACATTTCCCTTCCTAGTTCCAGTCAATAGGGTTTGTTGAGTTTTATCTTTAATTAGACACTTTCCACTTGAGAACTCAACATTAAAATCTTTATCACAGAATTGACTGATACTCAGGAGGTTATATTTGAGACCAGCTACATAAGATACATTGGTTACTTTGATGTTACCAATCATCAAAGTACCATAACCTTTTGTTGTTGCTTGTGAGCTGTCTCCAAAGGTGACATTTGGGCCTTCTTTTTCAATAAAATCAGAGAGGAGTTCCTTGTTTCCAGTCATGTGCCTTGAGCATCCACTGTCAAGGTACCATGCTGTCTTTTTGTTCATGCTCCTCTTCTTGTGGCCCAATGGTACCTGCATTTAGATAGGTTTAGGTACCCTTTGAGTTTTGGGTCCTGAGAGGTTAGCTGTACCTTTGGGAATCCAAACTTGCCTAATAACCTTGATTGATTCAAGGTGGCTAAGTTGATTTCCTAGTGCATTAATATACACTGTCTTTCCTTTAAATGCTTTTGGGAAAGTATGTGTGAAGGTGTTAACTCTGTAAGTTTCAGAGGAGTTGTCCACTCTTCTGAACTTATGAGTTCTTTGTGCAGCTTGATGAAATCTTTGAGGAAGGGCCTTTTTATGACCATTACCCTTTGGCATGAAGGGTTTTGGTTGTCTCATTTTATTCTGCCTGTGAGGGTGGTTGTCCTTGGGTCTATTCAGCTGAGGCTTTCTCAGATGAGTTGGCCTAGGCTGATTATACCTTGGATAATTCCTCTGAACATTGTTCAGGAGAGTTGCCCTTCCATTGGGTCTACTCTGCTGACCAACATTCCTCTTGTGCTCAGGAGCTTTGGCCATTTCCTTAGGTTTTGGCCTTTTCTCCTGAATCACTTGAGTAGGCATTTCATTCAATTTGCCCTTTCCTTTGTTCAGTGGCTGAATTACTTCATTTTCAGCTTGTTGTGCCACTGACTTAACAAAGATTCTCTTAGTGTTACTTGTGGATGCAACACTAAGACAAGATGAAGATTCAAATGGATTAAAACCCAATCCACTTCTTTGAGCCATAGGTCTTTGATAACTTTGAATTTCCTCTATTGCTCTAGAGGATTTGTTCAAGGCAGACATCTTTAATTTCAGGCTCTCTTCACTTGATTTAAGAATATCATACTCATGTGAGAGATTTTCAAACTTGGCATTTAGAATTTTAAGTTCAAATTCTTTTCTCTTCTGAGAGAGAAATTGATCATCAATCTCCTTTTGTTGGTCAACTATCCTGAGATTTGCTTCCTCAAGCTTTCTCAAGACTTGTTGATACAACTCAGTAGACTTGACATCAACAGCTACCTCAGAGTTTTTGGAAAGTTCAATAGCCAATCTTTCATTTTCTTTCACACAATTATCATGAAATTCTTGTAATCTAGTGAAATCTTCCATCAACTTTCCCAAGGAAAGTTTCAGGTTAACCTCACTAGTGTTTTGTGAGGTGAATGATGGTGAACTAGAAGTAGAGGATACCTCATCATCCTCAAGAGCCATGTTGCAGACATCATCATCATCATCACTGTTGGAGAATAATCCATCAGAAGAGTTGAAGCTTTCAGCACTATCAGATTCTTCACCAGCCATCATGGCCTTTCTATTGGTGAACTTTCTGTCTCTTTTAGCTTGTCTCTCTCTTCTTTCTTTAGAGCTCAATTCAGGACAGTCATACTGGAAGTGCCCTTTCTTTTTGCAATTATAGCACATGTCTTCATCATCATCCTTCTTGGATTCTTCTCTTCTCTTAGATGAAGAAGGATCAGCTCTACTGGATCTTCTCCTATCAGAGGACTTGTCCTCTGATCTTTTCTCTTCAGGCTTTTTGTCCTCAGCCTGACCTTCAGGGGAATTGTATCTTCTCCTGAATTTGTTATATTGGTAGAATTTCTTGTATCTACCAAACCTTGTGTTGAGCTTGTCAAACCTTCTAGCCATCAAGGCTAGTTCTTCCTTCATTTCAGTCTTGGAGACTGTCTTTGATGATCTGGGAGTGGGTTGCATTTCTGGCTCAGCAACTTTGGCTTTGAATGCCACTCCCTTAGTGGGATTTGAAGGTTCCTCAACAGGCTTTCTTCTATTGAGGTCAAACTCATAGGCTTTAAGTTCTGAGAATATTTGTTGCATGGGCATGGTGGAGAGATCTTTGGTATTCTGCATCATCACAGCATAGACATCCCACTTTTGAGTGAGACTCCTTAGGATTTTCAGTCCAACCTCTCTCTTGGTGTAGACCTTGCCCAATGAGTTAATCTCATTCATCACATCAGTGAATCTACCAGCAAATTTGTCAATGGACTCATCAGACTCCATTGAGAATTGTTCAAACTTCTGCACAGCAACTTGGAGCTTGTTCTCCTTGATCTTTTCAGTGCCCTCACACATTTCAGCAAGAGTATCCCAAATTTCTTTAGCTGTTGTGCAGTGGTAGACTCTTCCCATAACTGCATCTGGAATTGTTTGATAAAGGGTGTTCATGGCAAGATAATTCAAATTATCTTTCCTCTTTTCATCAGTAGTGAAGTCATCCTCATCTTTGGGAATCAGTTCCCTTACATCTGCTTTTTGCTCAGCTGTCACTCTGGGGTTAGTTTGAGTAAACACAAAAGGTCCTCTTGTGATTACTCTTAGCATATCAGTATGGAGAGATGCAAGATGAGCCCTCATTCTAATTTTCCAGAAATCATAATTGTCTATTGAAAACATGGGCAGTTTGTGATGAGAAATGTGATTGACTGGATTTGTGGCCATGTTGTCTAATCCTTGAACAGCAGGTGGAGGAACAGCATTGTTGTTGGCCATATCTCACAAATAATCAGTTAGTTAACAAATGATGGATTTCAGAAAGAGATCAGTTCAGTGACCACACAAATATGAGAGTTTTGAAAATCAAGATGGATTTTCAGAAGCAGTGGTCTATGAACCCCTGCTCTGATACCACTTGTTGGTCCTGAAAGGAGTATATGACAAGTGTATGGGGGGGGGGGAATACACTTGTATGCAATTCTTTTGCTAATTTGATCAAACCAGAGTTTCAGCAAGGTTGTCTTGGACAACTCTGCTGAAGAAGATTAACTCTTCTAAGATAATCAAACTACTAAGTACTATTGAGTACTTAGTTGAACAACTATCTAGGGGAGTTATATGTGCGGAATAGTGGTTGGCCCTTTTAGTTTAGACTCCTTTAATTTCTGAAATCACTTAGTCAATGTAACACAGTCCAGTTTAGCTTCAGGGAACTTGTCCAAATCAGTTTTGCACAGTCTTTAAATATGTATCTTTGAAAGATCAGTTTTGTGTGCAGTGTTGAATGAATTTAAGTACTTGTAAAGCAAATCAACACAAGAGTTTATAGTGGTTCAGAGACTCAAGCTCCTACATCCACTTTCCCTGATTTAACAGGATAATTCCTTCACTCTTGGAATTAACTTGTTTTATAGTGCCAAGGTGCACTTGATCAAGAACACCACTCCTTGGTGAATTGATCCCTAGGATGTCTAGAGTCCTAGTACCCTCTTCTCAACTCAGAACTGAACTGTTCTTCTCTCAACAGTCAGCTCCTACCACTTCTACTACTACAACCTTCTCACTTTCACTCTTGAAAGGGGTAAGGATTGAAGTAAGGTTCCAACTGATGAGATATCCTTTACAATGAAGATCAGTGTATAAGGATAGGATATCTCTCTAAGCTTGTGTATGGATATACAATTGGGTTCAGCTTAGATGAAGTGTTTGAAGACTAAGATAGTCTTTGAAAGCTTTGAAAGCACTCTAGCTTGTAAGAACTTTGAGCTTAGTTGGATTGTGTTGAGGTGCTTTCAAATGGTCTTCACACTTCTGTATTTATAGACAAAATGGAGGATTTGCCCGTTGGAGAGGCAACCCCAAATTGCTATAAATGTCTTCCTTGAGTTCTTCAAACTGGAAGACAGATTCTTGATAGTGACATGTCCTCATTTGGGTAATAAACGGCTGTAACAGTTTTGTCTTCATTCTGCAGCACTTTTCCCAATGTTTGACTTCTTGTTAGGACTTGGACATGGCTTCTGAAGGTTGATCCAATGAAAGGACAACATTCCTTATCATCTGGACAACTCTCCTTATCATTATCAGCAGTTTTGCTTTTCAGCATGGTTGGCTTGCTCTTCTTCAGATGACTTGGCTCTTTCCCTTTATTTCTTTTGAGGATGGTCTTAGCTTATTTATTTGAGGACCTTTAGGGACTGGTTGTCTCAAACTCTTCAGCATAGTTGATCTCAGGCTTTCAGAGCACTTGATCTTGATCAATTTAGCTGAGACAACTCCTCTGGACAACTCTCCTGATCAGTATATTTAATCTTTTTGCATCAGAGCACTTTATGCATAGAGTTGACTTCT
The DNA here is from genome assembly GCA_963675135.1 of Galeopsis tetrahit. NCBI lineage: Eukaryota > Viridiplantae > Streptophyta > Magnoliopsida > Lamiales > Lamiaceae > Galeopsis > Galeopsis tetrahit. Next base: position 56,934,916 of record OY776127.1, read on the forward strand.
CTGGACAACTCTCCTGATAAAAACCTTTGAGTAGTCTTGTCCTTTTGAGCTAGGTAAGCTTGTTCTTGCATATGGCTAGCTTCTTTGGACAACTCTCCTGATCAGAGCATATGAATATTTTCTCTGGACAACTCTCCTGATCAGAGCATCTTCATTGGACTTGTCCTTTTGAGCTTTACAATCTTGTTCTTGCATAAGAGCATCTTCTCTGGACAGCTCTCCTGATAAGAGCATCTTAGATTTCATAGAGTGTCCTTGCTCTTAAGTGATTGTTCCAGAATTTGAGCCTTGAGGGGACTTGATCTTGATCATCTTCAAAGCATAGGTTCCCCCTCAAATTGTGCATCTAATTGTCTAAGAGCTACCTAACATTTCAGCTTCTCATCTAGCCTATAATCTATATGTTCTAACAATCTTAGAACATATCTATATTGACTTAGGCATGTCTAAGGGGGTTTTGGTATTAGATCAAAACATATCTTATTTTATTCCCAACAGTATGTTTTATAACTGAAAAGTGTAAGTTATATTAATGAAAAATATATCTTATTATAACTGAAAATTGTATTTATTATAATTGAAAAGTGTATTTATTATAACTGAAAAGTGTATGTTATATTAATGAAAAGTGTGAGTTATTATAATTGAAAAGTGTATGTTATTACTCCGTATAACTGAAAAATGTGTATGTTATTATAACTTAAAAGTGTATGATATTATAACTGAAAAGTGTATGTTATATTAATGAAAAGTATAAGTTATTATAACTAAAAAATGTTATGTTATTATAACTAAAAAATGTATGTTATATTAATGAAAAATGTAAATAATATATTAATGAAAAGTGTATTTTATTATAATTTAAAAGTGTTATTATATAAATTAGGCAACAAAAAATATTTATGAACATACAATGATATATATGATGTTGTTGAATAGCATACATAAAAGAAAATACATGCACCTCAAACTAGACCCAACATTTTTGATAGAAATCATAACACACAAAATTCAATCAATATTTTAAACGATTTTATTTTCTCAACCATTCAACTTTTCACATTTTATTATTTAAATTGGTTCCATTTTTTTAAAATTGTTATTAATTTTTTACATTTTATTATTTAAAACTTACACTTTTATGACTATTGGTTCCATATTTTAAACGATGTTAAAAGTGCATTTCTTAACGGTATTCTTGTGGAAGAAGTATATGTTGAACAACCCCCAGGTTTCGAAGTCAAAGGTAATCAGGTATACAAATTAAAGAAGGCCTTATATGGACTAAAGCAAGCTCCAAGAGCCTGGTACGATACTCTCTCTCAATTTCTATTAGAAAATGGTTTTACTAAAGGCAAGGTAGACAGAACCTTGTTTAGAAGACAAGAAGGGAAAGTCATTTTACTCGTCCAAATTTACGTAGATGACATCATTTTTGGTTCACCTAACAAAGAGCTGAGTGAAAGTTTCTCAACACTCATGCAAAGTAAATTTGAGATGTCTATGATGGGTGAAATGAATTACTTTCTTGGACTTCAAGTAAAACAGACCCCTGGTGGGATTTTCATAAATCAAGCAAAGTATACTAGAAATCTTCTAGACAAGTATGGTATTAAGACATGCAAGTCTGCTGGCGTACCTATGCTACCTACATACAGAATGGACCCAGAAGAACAAGACAGGTACATATAGTCACTTGATGTTTAAAGTAGACAAGCACAATCGAAGGGGGAACTCGTCTTGTGCATACCAGTCTACTCGTCTGTTCTGGATAGACACGAACAGACAAGATAAGTGTTCCTTTGATGCAAATATTCTAAGTGTTTAATCAATTTGAATCAAGGATATATATGTAGTTTGAAGTATTGAAAGTTTGAAAAACCTAGAATTGGATTTATACACTCTATTTAATGAGGTGTATATAACCAGTTCGCACCAAAACTCTACTCTGCTAGGTTAGAGGAATACACTCCTCTATTCTACCAATAGATGAGGCGGATTTCAAATTTCACAATACTAAATCACGTAATTTTCTCGATTCCGCCAAACTGAATTTCTAAAGCCTTTCATATCTGACCATTGGATTAATACTTCCAATCTTAACCATTGAACTCAAAGGTTTAAAACCCATTTTACTTGTTCTTAACTGCTCACGATTTCAGTTTCTCTTGATCTCATAACTTCTCAAGCACTCAAACATTTTCGAAATTTCTCGAGTTTCATAAATCATTTTACTATGTCTATCGTTTCAATGTTCGATGCTCGTACTAACATGCAAGCTAGGTTTGATCTTGGTAAGTACATTACCGAAGGAAGAGTGCATACAGAAGGATCGGTATTTTTCAAAGGGAATCACACTGAAGACAACAAGGAAATCTTGATAAAATGCTTCAGATGCGGTTTGAGACCCTATTTGGAGGCATTCCCTGAGGTTGTTCTTGAAGAAGAAGTGTTGGAGTTTTATGCTACTGCAACTCGACAGGGCGACTCGATTGAAGCTTTTATTGGAAGGAGGCGAGTGGAGATTACTCGAGAATTTCTGACCGAATCGCTGAAACTACCATCCGGATCGATAGATATCGAGAGATATGCTGAAGGCCGAGAGTTGAGGTACTTAAGCATTTTCTGTGGAAGAAGGCTGAAGTTGAAAAGTGATGGAAAGGTTCCTGTGGTGAAGAAGAAGGAGCTTCTTGAAAAATACAAGACTCTTCTTGATATTGCATCTAAAATGTTGCTAGGAGTCACTGGGAGTTTTGACTCTGTGACACCCCAGAAAGCAAGGATTATGGCTGTGATTTATGATGGAATCACGGAAGGAAACTGGACTAAACTCTTCTTGGATAGATTGATGTACTACAAGAAGTTTGTGCAAGTTGATACCAGTTCAGCCAACTGGGTTGTTTCTGCAAATGTTAGTTTTGGAAACAAGTTAAGTATCATCCTACCCATTCTATTGCCAAACAAGACAAGTTGGAGTAAAGGCAAGCCGTTTCATCCTCTAAAGCATTACTTGAAGAAGGAAGCTCTGGCTAAGCAAGCTGCTGCTAGGCCATCTGCTCCTAGGCAAGTTGAGGTAAATCCTATGGATGTGATGCCGTATGGTGGGACATCTAGTTCCTCAGAAGACAAGTCTAATGATGAAGAATCGGAAGAGGTTGAAAAAGGAGAGTCCGGTGAAGATGACTCAGAAAAGACTCAGTCAGATGGAGAGTCGCAACAAGAGAAAGAGTCGAGTGAACAAATTCCTGAAATGTACACTCTTGTAAGAGTCGGATCGCCTACTGGTCCAGACGAGTTGAGTACACAGGTTGGTACTTCTACTCAATCTGTTTCATTTCCTCTCTCTCTCCCGTCTACTTCTGTTCGAACCAAGGCTAGATCACACCGATCTAGGCCTAGACCTATTCCCTCAACCTCACAAGTGCTGACAGCATATCCGCTGAGAGCCAGCCTACCCGAAAACACTCCCAAATTAGATACAACTGATACTCCTACAGTTGTCATACCAAACCAAGCCACATCAAAGCCCATTGAAACCATTGCTTTCACACCCTCTCCCTCACCAGAATATGGTGAACCCCTCAACCCATCTACTGCAGACAAGACGGCAGTTGCCACTGCAACAACTGAGTTAGAGACCCCATCTACTCAGGACCCGTCTGCTGTTAGATTTAATTCCCTGGTTTACTATCCTATGTGTTTGAGAGAGAAGCGGATTCGATCCCGAATGACCAAGAATCTGAAGAGGACGCTCTCAACTATCGAAGTCGACTATGAGTCAGAGCAGTTTGAAATTCTTGTAAGGATATGCACCTGGTTTGCTCTTAAGAAGTCTTCAACTGATGATCTTTTCGAGGTTATTCAAGGCATGGGAGGAATCTCCAATTTTATGGATTGGGAGATGGAACAAAAGGAGAATAGTGGTGTAAAGGATCATTCCGAATTATTTCCGCCAAGAGCCTTGGTTGATCTTGTAAAGAGGCTATTGAAAATTCCTGATGGAATTCTGGTTGAAGAGTTCTCATCTGATATTGGAACTCAGACTGATCTACTGGAAGAGGAGTTAAGAGCTGTAACTGTTGAAGCTGGAATTCAAACTTCAGATCAGTCAGAAGTTGAGTCTGAAAACTCTGATGCTGATACTTTCAATTTTGGAGTAGAGGATGATGAGTTCATGGATGCTGAAATGTTTACAGAAGATGAACTTGTTGAGAAAATTCAAGAAAAGGGTGTTGCTGAAGCTCAGTCATCTACTCAAGGTTCTTCTGAAAGATATCTCACTGAGTTGAAGTCAGACTTGAAAGATGTTGTTCATTCTGCAATAGACGAGTTTTTGCACTCAAAAATGAAGGATGTTTTGATAGAACAAAATAAATCACTCGTTGACAGTTCCAGAGAATTATTTATTGAAGAGGTCAACAAGATGGATTCTACTTTCAGAGCGGAGTTGACTGCAGAAGTTGAAAGATTTTTACAGAAACAAGTTGAAGTTTCTGAGAAGAGGTCTATCTCATTTGCTAGATCGTTGGCTGAAGAATCTGGCAAAATGGAACGTCTTTACCGAGTTAAGATTGAGATAGCGGATGAGCAGAGGAGAGAAGCACAATCTCAGTTGGTGCGTTCTCAAGCTGTTCTCACCGAGCTAACGAAGCAGAACACTCTTCTACGTCAGTCAGCTACTTATTTCAAAGATGAGTTGGTCATTAACTCACAGAAGTTAGAATCTACTGCTGATCGCCTGGACAAGATGAGTCGGGATCAAACACATCAAAGGCAGATAGAGCTAGCTGCTGAAGCTATGAAGGAAGCACTAAAGGAAGAAATGACTCGATTCACTAGTCTATTCACTCTTAAGGCTAATGATGAAGCCAAAAAGGGGGAAGGGAAGACAAGTAGAGTTGAAGAGAAGTCAAGTGCTGAACCAGAAGAAAAGGATGCTGCTACTACTATGCAAGAGCTAAGAAGGCCTAAAAGGAGGCTAGTTAAAACTGCAGAGTTAGAGCAAGCTGAAGCTGATGAACTAAAAAGATTGGAGAAAGGAAAGAATGTTGCATCTCCAGAAACTGAAATTCAGACTAGAAGGTCTAAAAGGAAGATAATGTTTGAAGAAACAGAAGGAGTTGCTGCAGTTGAAAAGAAGCAGAAGATTGTTGATCCTAATGATGAAAGTCGTTATGCAAGCAAGAAGAAAATAGAAAAACATATTGAAAGACTGCAAAAGCTAAAGGTGAATGAAGAAGAGATGGAAGATCAGTTCATTGACTACTTCATTGACAAAGAGCATAGACAAGAATGGCTCAAAGTGAAGAGGCAATGGGAACTTGATCATTGGATTATTCGAAAGTATGGTGAGTCTGAAAGTCCAGATGAGTTGTATGTCATGTTTGACAAATTCATGGAAGGACAGAATAAATTGCTTTGGAATTTGGTCATGAGGATATCAGCTGCTGCAAATTTCAACATCTTGATACCGACCTTTCCAAGATGGAAGACTCCTATGACAAGTTCAGGAAAAAGAGTTGATATTAATCAAATCAAGAAGTTTGAAGAAGAACTGCTAGACAAAGAGAAGATTGAAGATGAAGATCAGGTCAGTCTAATTCACAAGAGACTCCTAGATGCATTCTGTGTTCCAAACCCGGAAGGAGGTACTCTTTCAGATTAAGTTTTTGATTGATTTTTTTGTTATTCAAGTATGTGTAATCTACTGATCTATTTTGAATGAATAAAAGATAAGTACTATTTGATGTTTAAGACAAGATAACTACTTAACTAGTCTACTTATGAGAAAAGATTCAAGTAGTTTTGGCTTCATCAAAAAGGGGGAAATTGTTGGGATATGAATCCTAGAACAAGTCCTAAATGATGAATAAAAGATAAAAAAGATAAAGTTTTGATAAGCCAAAAGAAGACTTGAATATTTTCTAAGTGTTGATTTGATCTAGTCTAGTTGAGTTGAAGTTATCTTATACAGATCAGTAGAGTTCACAAGACAAGTAATAGTTTCAAAAGATAAGTATGAAAGAAAAAGACAAGTACAGTGTATAAGTACTTTGTATACGTGATAGGTTTTATATTGAGCTATTCAAGATGTATAGAAGCTCATGTTTTTTATATATGTAATGTATAGAATCGTTGTATAGTTATAAGTTGACTAAGCTTGTGTTATAAAAGCTTAATGTAATGTAATAGTCTTGTTAGGTTAGATGATAGGACTAGATTAGTTCTATTGGAAGCATACTGCACAAGTCAAGTAGAAGACGGAGACTACTACTACTGGACAAGACAGGTGCGCTACTACACAAAGACAAGTTAACTTGAAGTTAGTTACAGAAATGCGTATTGAAGATGAAATTGAAGAATTAGTTATGGAATAACTAATTAACTGAAGAAACGTGTGGAAGAATAAAAGAATCAGTTACAAGTTAGTTTTCAAGAAAGGTTGTTACACAACTGAAAGTTCTTGGATTTAAAGTCTATAAATACCCCAAGGTATTCATTGGTTAAAGACGACGGACTACTGAAATATTGAGAATTACTACTTACAAACGTTATTGAAGATTCAAGTGAAGTTTACTCTCAGAGTTGATTGAAGTTCAAAAAGATAGCCAGAAGACAAGTGAAGAATCAAGAAGGCTACTACTGAAAATCAGAGAAGTTTTTAGTTTTTGTTTTGTTATTTTCAAGGTGCTAGATACTTGTAAAATTTCTAGTAAGATCGTAGACATATCTGGAGGTATAGTCTGTTGAAGATCTAAGTCTTCTTCTTGGGACTCTAAAGACAGGAACATACACTTGTACTCGATTGGAAGAGTTTAGTGGAAACATCACAACTGGGTTTGTGAGAGTGGATGTAGACAAGTTGTCGAACCACTATAAATCTTGTGTTTGATTTACTTTACAGTTTTGATTGTTTAAATTGCTTAATTGTTTTAACTACTTATCTAAACTAGACTAGTAGAAGTATAGAACAGAGTTCTCGAATAAGTTGAGTATAATCTTGAATTGGGCTCATTGATAATTTCGTATTCCGCATATTGTACTTTGATATTTCGAAAGATTTTTGAAAAGTCTATTCACCCCCCTCTAGACATTTTCACTAGCTTACTCGTTATTAACTCAACTTGGGACCAACAATTGTTATTAATTTTACACATTTTGATGTTAAAATAAAATAAGGTGGAAAAAAATCTGGTTATTTAGATTTAGGGGCCGGATTGAGCCATTTAATAGCTAAATTTCGAACGAGAACCCACCCTCTAAGGTGATTCATCAACAGCAAGGTGGAAGGCACATGCTTCTCTTTACGACGTAAAGGCAATGAAATGGTTTCATTTCGGATATTACATCTATGCTATGGGTCAACGAGTTTCTGGAGTCTCAACAAGAGGGGATCGAAGCTCCCGTAACAGCTGAAACGATTGAAGGGCGTGAAGGTAGGGATTTGTATTCCCTACCTGAACTCCCCGGCTGCTATCGGTTGAAATTGGGATTTGAACCATTAACCTTAGGGTAAAATATTCAAAGGCCAACCGCTTGGCTATAAAAACTTATGCATAATTATATGTGCATTGTTCTATATATTCGATTTGGACCCTGTTTAAAATTGGACTCAAGTACACCGTGTACTTGAGTACACAACAGCACAACCCTTTTTTTTAATAATTTTGATTACGTAGTAAAACATCTTTTTCAATACAGTAACACTTTCATGTTCATACATTAATACGATTTACGATCTTCAATACTTTACATGTGTTATTATAAAAATAAATATATAGTACTGTATTACTTATCTTAACAGTTACATTTTTTTTTCTTAGTACGATTTTTTTATAAGATTTGTTTGACCTAATTCGATCCATGAAGGATCCACCAACTTTTTTCGGTCACTCCTAAAATTATATGTGTTGTCTATTATACTATTTCTTAATAAATGTGTACAAAAACAATAAAAAAAAGGACAACTTTTAAAGCGACGGGAAACATATACAGTAATATAAAGTGGTGTTACGTAGAAACATCAAACATTACTTTAGTACTCTCTCCGTCCATTAAATATATATTCATGCTTCTGGACACACATTTTAAAAGAATATGAATAAAGTAAGTATAAAAACTTATATGAAATATTACATACATGAATATAACTACTGTAATTAAAATAAATTTGAGGCAAAAATTTGTGGATCAAATTTGAGTCAATGCGGGTCAATTTTAACTAAATTTTATTTTTTCATTTTCAAGTATTGCTCTGTTACATGATCAAAATTATATTACTACATGAACATAATATTGTTACTTCAAGGTCAAAAGTGTATTATTACAAGTACAAAAATATTCTTGATACTTAATTTTCTGAGTGAGTTTTCTAGATTTTTTTTGACATGTAGTAAATTAGTAATACATTATTGATCTTATAGTGGTAATATTTTGGTATTATAGTAACAATATATTGGTCATGTATTAAATCACCTGTTCACGACTCGCGATTTTTTTTGGACGATCCGAATCAAAACTTATGACCCGCAATTTTTTTAAAATTGATTTAATTAGACATATTTAATGCATGGAATATTTTATATAATTGTTGCTTTAAAGTAAGAGTATTTTACTGTAGGATCAATTTATGATAAAGTAATTTTTATGAGTAAAGTTGAGTGACAATAATTGAGTGTTGATTGAAAGGTGAAGATAAAATGACGTTGAATATTTTTTGTGAGTACTTTTAATAATTTTTGTTAGGGGAATACTAGTGTATATATAAACAATTTCAGTTAAATGTTTGTGGATTAAGTACACATTCATTTTGTCAACATATATGAACATTATCACATTAAGGAGTGAAGTGAAATGTTTGTAATTAACTATTTATTGGCGCGTAGGGCTTTCATTAGATGATGTTAACCTTAATTATATATGCTTTTAAATACAATATACATTGCATGTAAAAGTCAAACTTAATTTTATGGTGGGCATTAGGACACGTGTGGATTTAAAAGATCAAATAACATGACTAATTGAGAATGTGGTTAGGGCTTTAATAATTTTATTTAGGTTATAAATACTAGTAGTACCTAAATTAAATAAATAGTATTCACGTTTTTTTAAATGCTTATGAGCAAGTGGGAGGGATTATTGTACATTGAATTGTGGTACTAGTTTTACAATTCGGATATTTTGGGAGTTGGGTCAATTGCTAGTTATGATTCTTAAATTATACTAGTACAATATTTTTTTAAAAAAAATTATAAAAACTATTTAAAGAATTTTAAAATATTATACTAAAAAAAAATATAAAAAATATAATTTATTTTAATTATTATTCAATATTAAAAAAAATTATAGTAGTATGTTTTGCAAACCTATGTTCAACTCAATCATGGTAGATAATTCTTAAATTCTCAATTAAAAAAATTGATTTAAATATTGAAAATATTAATTTAAACATATTTAAATTGGGAAAAGGTCAATTTAATCCCGTAACTTTTTACCTTTTCTGAAATGATTCTAAAAAAGTTACATGTACCAATTTAGTCCCAATTTTTTGAATTTTGTTTTGTTTTGATCCCATTTTCACCGGGAAAATGACTGAACGGCCGGAAAGTGCTGAGTGTATAAATAAAAAAATTATTTTAAATTATTTTAAAGTCCAATACAATAAAATTAAATTCATGTCACTATTTTATAAAAATAAAATTATTATATTATTAAACTGCTAAACTAAAATTAATTATTTATGAAATATAAAAACTATAGCAGTTATTTACCCAGGTTGCATGGGTTTTATTTTTATAAAATAAGTAATTAATTACACTATTATTCCAGAAATATAAAAGTAAACTATTATGTTCCCCAAGTCGTAGCGTTATTATAATAATTGATAGAGTTAAACATAAGATTATTATATTATTAATTTTATTAGTTTAATTAAACTATTATTTTTAATGATAATTAATTAAACTATTATGTTTCTGGAACAATAAAATTAATTATTATTTTATATTTCAATTAATAGAGTTAAACATAAAATTATTGTTGGTCCCAAGTTGAGTTAATAATATTGAGTAAGCTAGTAAAAGTTTAGAGGGGAGGGGTGAATAGACTTTTAAAAATCTTTCAATATATCAGAATACGTAATGCGGAATTAATCAAAGTAACTATGAGCCCAATCAAATTTATACTCAACTTATATTCGTAATTCGAACTTCTGTATGAACACTCTACTTGTCTTGTTTAGATAAACAATTAATCAATTAAGCAATTAAACAAACAAGAAAGTAAATCAACACACAACGATTTTATAGTGGTTCGACAACTTGTCTACATCCACTCTCACAACTCCAGTCGTGAAATTTATTAACTCTTCCAATCGAGTGTTCTTGTGGTTTTAAGTCCCAAGATATAAGACTTAGATCTTTTCGAAAACACTACCAAGTGCCTCTTCGATCTAACTAGCTATTTTACAAGTAACTAGCAGCTTGAAACAAAAACATAAAAGTAAACTTCTCTGTCTTCAGTAGTAGCCTTCTTGTTCTTCACTTGTCTTCTGGCTTCTTTCTGAATCTTCAATCTCTGAGAGTATTTGCTTTACTTGAATGTAGAATATCAATGCTTTAGTAGTTTTTCGGTAGTCTCTAATGAATGAATACCTTGCGGTATTTATAAGCTTCCAACTCAAGAACTTTCAGTTGTGTAACCAACTTTTCTTGAAAACTAACTTATAACTGATTCTTCTTATCCATTCACGCGTTTCTTCAGTTAATTAGTTATTCCTTAACTAACTCTTCAATCTTCATCTTTAATACGCGTTTCTGTAACTAACTCTTCTCTTCTTGTCTTGTCTTGTAGTCTCGCGCACCTGTCTTCTTCTCCAGTAGTAGACTTCGTCTTCTACTTGTCATCTTATCTTTTTCATACTTATCTTTTACTAACACTTTACTTAAGAACTAGTACTTGTCTTGTGAACTAGTACTTGTCTTGTGAACTAGTACTTGTCTTGTGAACTCTACTGATCTGCTCAAGATGACTTCATAACTAGACTAGATCAGTCAACACTTAGAAAATATTCAAGTCTACTTTTTGGCTTATCAAAACTAATCTTTTCATCATTTAGGACTTGTCTTTAGGATTCATATCCCAACAATTTCCCCCTTTTTGATGAAGCCAAAACTACTTGAATCTTTTCACAATATTAGACTAGTTAAGTAGTTATCTTGTCTTAAACATCAAAAGTTGTTATCTTTTCATTCATTCAAATAAGATCAGTAGATATTACACATGCTTAATAAAAAAAACTAAGTAATATTCTAATCAGATAAAGCACCTCCTTCTGGATTTGGAACACAGAATGCATCTAAGAGTCTTTTGTGTATCACCGAAATATGATCTTCATCATCAACTTCCTCCTTGTCTAGTAGCTCCTCTTCAAACTTCTTAATCTGATTAAAGTCGATCCTCTTTCCTAAACTCAGCATCGGAGTAGTCCATTTTGGAAAGATAGGGACTAGAATGTTAAAATTCACAGCAGCAACTATCCTCATAATCAGATTCCATAGCTTCAGATCTTGCACCTCCATGAACTTGTCAAATACAGAATAAAGTTCTTCAGAGCTTTCTAGATCTCCATACTTACGAACTATCCAGTGATCTAACTCCCATTGCAACTTGACTTTGAACCAATCTTCACGATGTTCATTGTCAATGAAGTTGTCAATGAATGCATCTTCAACTTGATCTGGATTAGCTTTCAGCTTCTGCAGTCTTCTAATATGCTTACCAATTTTCTTCTTGCTAGCATAGTGAGATTCATCATCAGTCTTCTCAACTAGCTTTTGCTTCTTCACGATTGCAGTTGTTTCTTCTTCTGGTTCTTCAATCACCAGCTTCCTTTTTGCTACTTGTCTTGTCTGAACCTCTGCTTCAGGAGACGCAACCGCAACATTTTTGCCTTTCTCTAATCTTTTCAACTCATCTGCTCTAGCCTGCTCAAGATCTGCCTTCTTCACTAACTTGCCACTCTTAGGCCTTTTGAGATCTTGCATAGCAGTAGCAGCTTCCTTCATTTCAGGTTCAGCACTTGACTTTCCTTCAACTCTACTTGTCTCTTCCCCCTTTTTGGCTTCAACACTTGCCTTAAGAGTGAAAAGACTAGTAAATCGAGTCATTTCTTCCTTAACTGTTTCCTTCATAGCTTCAGCAGCTAGCTCTATCTGCCTTTGATGTGTCTGGTCACGACTCATCTTGTCAAGACGATCAGTAGTAGACTCCAACTTCTTCGAATTAAAGACTAATTCGTCCTTGAAATGAGTAGTTTTTTGTCTGAGCAGCCTGTTCTGATCTGTTAACTCATTAAGAACAGTTCTAGCACGCATCAACTGATCTTGTGCTTCACGACGCTGTTCATCTGCAATCTCAATCTTTACTCTGTAGAGTCTCTCCATTTTGCTTGACTCTTCAGCCAAAGATCTTGCAAAAGAAATAGATCTCTTCTTTGAGAAATCAACTTGCTTCTTCAGGAAATTCTCAATTTCAGCATACATTTCTTCTCGGAAAGACGAGTCCATCTTGTTGACCTCTCCAACAATTAATTCTCTTGAGGTGTCAACAAGTGACTGATTCTGTTCAACCAGCACATCCTTCAGTTTTGAGTGTAAGAACTCATCTATAGCAGTCTTGACAACATCCTTCAAGTCTATCTTCAACTGTTCTAGATAGCTTTCAGGAAATGCTTGAGTAGACAATTGAGCTTCAGCAATAACTTCTTTTTGAACTTTTTCAACAAGCTCATCTTCATCAAACATGATGGATTCAACAAACTCATCATCTTCTTCACCAAGTTCGATCAAGTTGTCTTCTTCTTCAGCACTTTCAGCTTCTTCTTCAAGTTCCAATAAAGGTTCTGAAGTCTGAATGGCAACATCAACAGGTTCTGCTTTCGACTCTTCTTCCAGTAGGTTAGTTTGAGTTCCGATATCAAACATGTGTGAAGAAGGTAAAACATCATCAGAAACATTCAGCACCCGCTTCACCAAAGCTGTAAGAACATGTGATGGAAGAAGTTCTGAATAGTCTTTAACTCCACTATTCTCCCTTTGCTCCATCTCCCAATCCATAAAATTGGAGATTCCTCCCATTCCTTGGATGACTTCAAAAAGGTCGTCGGTTGAGGACTTCTTCAATGCAACCCATGTGCATATCCTAAGAAGTTTCTCAAACTGCTCTGTTGAAGTGTCTATCTCAATAGACGAGAACCTCTTTTTCAAATTGTTGCTGACTTTAGCACGAACCCTCTTCTCCCTTAAACACATCGGATAATATACAAGGGATTCGAATCTAACTTCAGAAGGGGTCTGAGCAGGTGGGGTCCCTGTCTCAGTTGTTGCAGTGGCAACTGGAGTCTTCTCTGAAGTAGATGGGTTAAGAGGTTCAACATATTCTGTTGAGGGTAAGGATAAAATTTGGATGGTGGTTTCTGGGGGCTTTGATGTGGCTAGGTTTGGTTCGACAGTTGTAGAAGTATCAACTATATCGAATATAGTAGTGTGTGGGGTTATGTTGGCTCTTAGTGGTTATACTGCCAACACTGATGAGGTTTTGGGAATAGGTTTGGCACGAGATCGGAGTGATAGATAGAGGAATTGACAAAGTTCGGGAAGAAGTACCAACCTTTTCCGCACTTGACTTATCTGGTGACGGACTCGACTCGACTCTCACCAGTTGATATACTTGCAACTCTTCCTCTTTCTTCTCAGGCTCCTTGTTTGAGTGAGTTTCTTCTGAATCTCCTTCTGGCTTAAACATAGCCTCCTCTTGCTCATACTGAACTAGTCTACCACTAGTTCCAGTTTCAGCCTTCTCAGAACTTTCACTGCCCGACTCGTCTTCCTCAGAACTAGACGAGGCAACTTCAAACATGGCGTCATCTGGATTGATTTGAACTTGTCTAGGAGCAGCAGTTCTTACAGCAGCTTGCTTTGCTAGCGCCTCCTTCTTCAGATAATATTTGAGAGGGTGGAATGGCTTTCCCTTACTCCAACTAGTCTTGTTCGGCAACAAGATGGGTAGAATGATACTTAACTTGTTTCCGAAGCTTATATTCGCAGACACAACCCAGTTAACTGTACTGGTGTCGACTTGCACGTTCTTTTTGAAATGCATCAACCTATCCAAAAAGAGCTTAGTCCAGTTCCCTTCAGTGATTCCATCATGAATCACATCCATCACTCTTGCTTTTTGAAGTGTCACAGAGTCAAAACTCCCAGTGACTCCAATCAACATCTTTGAGGAAATATCCAACAAAGTTTTGAATTTGTCGAGCAATTGATTTTTCTTGACAGCTGGAATCTTTCCTTCTCGATTCAGCTTGAGTTTCTTTCCACAAAAGATACTCAGATACTTCAGCTCTTGACCTTCAGCATACCTTTCAATGTCAATTGATCCGGACGGCAGCTTCAATGCCTCAGTTACGATCTCTCGAGTAATCTCTACTCGTCTTCTTCCAACAAAGGCTTCAATGGAGTCGCCTTGTCTAGTGGATGTGGCATAAAATTCAAGAACTTCCTCTTCTAGAACCACTTCTGGAAATGCTTCCATGTACGGCCTTAAACCACATCTCCAACACTTCATGAGAATTTCTTTATTGTCATCAGTGTGGTTTCCTTTGAAAAATACAGAACCTTCCACATGCACTTTACCCTCTGTGATATACTTCCCTAAATCAAACCTTGCCTGCATGTTAGTGCGAGCATCGAATATCGAAACGATTGACATAATGAAGTTATGAAAATCGAGCGGTTTTGAGAGTGTTGAATGCTTGAGAAGTTATGAAAATCGAGAGGTTATGAAATTGTGAGAGATTGAAGAAAGAACAGTTTGGGTTTTGTTAAACCTTGAGTTTTGAATCAATGGTTGAGATCGAAAGGTTTGATCCGATGGACAGATATGAAAGTCCTTTGAAATTCAGTTTATGGAATCGAGAATATTACGTGATTTGATATTGTAAAATTTTGGAATCCGCCTTTCCTTTTGGTTAAGGCAGAGGAGTGTACTCATCTGACCTAGGATAGTAGGATTTGGCGCGAACTGGGTGTATACACCTCATCAAAATGGGAGTGTATAAATCCAATTCTGGGGTTTTCCAATTTTCACATTATTGAATTACTATAATACCCTTAATTCGAATTGATTAAACACTTGGAGTATTTGAATCATAAGAACACTTATCTTTTTTGTTCGAGTCTATCCAGAACAGACGAGTATACTTAAGCACACAAGACGAGTTGGCTCAAGTGCACAAGACGAGTTCCCCCTTCGACTGTGCTTGTCTATTCTGAATGTCGAACGCCTTCATGTACCTGTCTTATCTTATGCGATGCATGAGTGTAGGTACAAGTAGAGTGGAATAATTAAGATGAATATCAATATAAAGCAATGGTCAAGGTTTTCGAATAAGATGACTGTTAACAAACATAAGAGTCAACATAAGGATTTTTAAGAAATCAAAGATTCCCCCTTAAATGTTTATTCCCTTAGTATTACCCTCAGCTTTACCAGCTTCCTCATCGGGTTGTTTGGTTATCTTGTCTGACCTTGTATACCTGTCTATTAAGCGAATAGACGAGTGCTCTGCCTTTTGTGTTAACTACTCTGTTGCTCCTTTCGTCTTAGAGATGTACCTGTCTTCTTAGTACATTGCTACATACTAGTAGGGTCTAGATCAATTAGTCCTAGACTTATGCATAATTCACGAAAACGAGCCTCAGCTAATGGTTTTGTAAAAATATCAGCTCTTTGAAAATCAATGTGAATCTTTTCCATGCGAATATCCTTCTTTTCTACATGATCACGTATGAAATGGTGTTTCACATCAACATGCTTACAACGTGTGTGTAGAACAGGATTTTGTGTAATGGCAATAGCACTGTTACTGTCACAGAATATGGGAACATTTGATTCACATATATTATAATCTCTAAGCTGTTGAATAAGCCACAATAATTGACTACAACAACTACCAGTAGCCATGTACTCGGCTTCTGTAGTAGAGGTAGCAACACTTGTCTGCTTTTTCGAAAACCAAGAAATGAGTTTTGTGCCTAAGAATTGACAAGAACCAGATGTAGATTTCCTATCTATTCTACAACCACCAAAATCAGAATCAGAGTAGCCACTTAGAGATAAATCATCATTTGAAGGATACCATATACCACGATTGATGGTTCCTTTCAAATATTTCAATATCCTTTTAGTGGTTTCCATATGACTCTCTTTTGGATTAGCTTGAAAACGAGCACATACACCAACAGAGAATGCAATGTCAGGTCTACTAGCAGTCAAGTATAGTAATGAACCAATAAGACCACGGTAATGAGTTTGATCAACACACTTACCATTCTCGTCTGGATCCATCCTGTAGGTAGGTTGCATAGGAACTCCAGAAGATTTACAAGTCTTAATACCATACTTGTCTAGTAGATTACGAGTATACTTTGCTTGATTTATGAAAATCCCATCAGGGGTTTGTTTTACTTGAAGTCCAAGAAAATAAGTCATCTCTCCCATCATTGACATTTCAAACTTACTTTGCATGAGTGTTGAAAAACTTTCACTCAGCTTTTTGTTGGGTGATCCGAAAATGATATCATCCACGTAAATTTGAACAAGTAGGATGTCCTTACCTTCTTGTCTTCTGAACAAAGTTCTATCGACCTTGCCCTTAGTAAAACCATTTTCTAATAGGAATTGAGAAAGAGTATCGTACCATGCTCTTGGAGCTTGCTTTAACCCATATAAGGCTTTCTTCAATTTGTACACTTGGTTGCCTTTTACTTCGAAACCTGGAGGTTGTTCAACATACACTTCTTCCACAAGAATACCGTTAAGAAATGCACTTTTAACATCCATTTGATATACAGTAAACTTCATATAAGCAGCATATGCAAGAAACAATCTTATGGCTTCTAGTCTAGCAACAGGTGCATAAGTTTCATCATAGTTTATGCCTTCAGCTTGAGAATAGCCTTGGGCAACTAATCTAGCCTTATTTCTAACGACTACATCATTCTCATCTTTCTTGTTTTTGAAAATCCATCGAGTGCCAACTACATTATGATGTTTAGGTCTATCGACAAGTTCCCAGACGTCGTTTCGAACAAACTGGTTCAATTCGTCTTGCATAGCAATGATCCAATTACTATCAGCCAATGCCTCATTAATGGTCTTAGGCTCGATAGATGAGAGGAAACAACACCAGCAAAACAAAGATGGACTAGATTGTTCTTGTGACTCAAAGAGTTGTCGTCTAGTCTTCACACCAACAGTAGAGTCACCAATGATATTTTCAGTATCATGAGCAGATTTCCATGTTTTTCTAGTCTTAGTATGCATATTATCATCATCAAGATCAACTATAGCATCATGCATTTCAATATCATTTACATCAGAAGATTTAATAGGAGTAGACGAGTCGACTAGTTCGGGCATGTCAACTGGTCTAGTAGATTTACCTTGAGCACTTACCTTCTCCTGAATATCATCGGACTCGAGAGCTTTCATGAATGGGTTATAGGCTTGAACAGATTCATAAACTTCTGATTCTTGGTCAGTTTGAATCGATAGATCAGTTATCTTCTTACTGATCTGATCGGTAGACGAGTCCTGTATAGATTCATCGAAAACTACATGTGGTGTTTCTTCCACACATAAGGTAGAGTAGTTGAATACTCTGAATGCTTTGCTAGTCGAGGAGTATCCTAAGAATATCCCCTCGTCTGCCTTAGCATCGAATGCATTCAACTTGCTTTTCCCATTGTTATGGATAAAACACTTACAACCAAATATATGGAAATATGAAATTCTGGGGTTTCGACCTTTCCATACCTCATAGGGCGTCTTACCTAGTGCTTTATTGATAGCACTTCTGTTTTGGGAATGGCATGCAGTATTGATCGCTTCTGCCCAAAACTTCTGAGGAGTATTATACTCTGTCAGCATGGTCCTGCAGGCCTCCTTAAGAGTTCTGTTCCTTCGTTCTGCTACTCCATTTTGTTGTGGTGTCCTTGCTGCACTAGTAAGGTGCTGGATGCCACGCTTAGAATAAAATTCTTTAATATAGCAGTTAATGAATTCAGTACCCTTGTCACTACGAATCTTGACAATGGACTGATTCTTCTCAACTTGTATCTTCTTCAACAGATCAGGTAGGAGTGTTTGTGTATCACTCTTCTTGTGTAAGAAGACTACCCAAGTGAACTTAGAATAATCGTCTACCACAACAAGTGTGTACCTTCTACCGTTCAAGGTTGGAGCAGTTATTGGGCCATGTAGGTCCATATGTAGAAGTTCGAGAACTCTACTGGTTGAGAGAGATTGAATGGATTTAAATGAACCCTTTACCTGTTTACCTTTTTGACAAGCATTGCATACATGTGATTTGTAATAAACTTCGTTGGGTAAACCTTCAACAAGGTAATCTCTTGCGATCTTATTAATCACCTTAAAGTTCATGTGACAAAGGCGTCTATGCCAAAGCCAACTAATCTCTTTGGGTGTCTTAGTAAGAAGACAAGTGTCCCGCGGACAACTATTCCAATTCACAATGTACACACTGCCTTGTCTTATGCCGACAAGTAGTACAGTATGAGTCCTCTTGTCTATGATTTCGCACTTTTGACTTTTGAACTGCACTTTGTAACCTCGATCACAAAACTGTGAAACAGATAATAAATTATATTTCAAACCTTCTACGTATGATACATCTTGTATCTCTACGTCGCCATTTCGGATATAGCCAAAGCCTTTTGTGATGGCTGTAGAGCTATCACCGAATATAACCTTTGGTCCTTCTTGCTCATGGTAGCTTGATAGAAGTGTCTTGGTACCAGTCATGTGGTGCGAGCACCCACTATCTATGTACCAGGTTTCTCCTACTGAGCCACCCTTCTTGTATAGATCGAGTCGACCCTGCATTAGATGATATTTCATAATTTAGGTACCCTCCTTGTCTATTGGGTCCTGGGGGGTTAGTCGAGTTCAATGGAATCCAAATATACATTGGAGTCCTGAACAAGTTTGATCTTCTAAGCTTTCGACCATATTTGTTGCAAAATAAGACCATGTTGTCCTTGTCTGGCCTATCAGCAGTTCTTGGGTCTACTCGTCTGAGGTAGCCTTTTGACTTAACCTCTACTTGAGTAGGCACCGGTCTGTGATAGTCAGAGTAGGGCTTGTATGCATTGGGGCCATACGGTTTATAGACATGTTTAGGTCTTTCTTCTCCTTCGATATCATACGATTCAGGCGGAGGATATAAGACGGGTTGACTACGATATTTTGAAGCCACATTCCTGGGCCTAGACGAGTAGAGCTGAGACTGCCTTATGAAAGGAGGTCTAGGCTCTTTCCATCTAGTTTGTACTTGTCTAGTACTTGTCTCCTCAAGATACCAGTCCTCGTATCTGACCTGATTAGGTCGTCCACGATTTCTAGTCATTTGTTGACTCGTTTTAGACGAAACAGCCTTGTTGTTAACATTCCTTTTACCTCCCTTGATAATTGGAATGTTAACTTGAGTCTGTTTGAGTACAGTGCCTTCGGATGGAGTTCCAATATCGTATATCATTGGTCATTTTCTTTTATCATTAGTCAAAGAGCTTGAGATGAAAATAGTAGGGTTCTTAGGAACTTGAGTAGACGAGCTGGGTGTCTCAGCACCTATGTCTGTCTTGTCAGCAGGAGCCCTATACCTATCTGACAATTCAAGGTTAACCTTCGAGGAGTTAACCAGGTCAGTAAGTTTAAGGTCTAGAGTGACAACCTCAGTTTCTAAGAACTTATTACGTTTTTCAAGCTTTTTGCACTTGCTTTTTAAAACATTGAATTCATGTTTCTCAGTAGCATGTGTCTTAAGTAGGTCTTGATACAACTTGTCTGTCAATGCACACTTGTCTTTGAGTTGACTCAACTCTTCTTGCAAGCGTTCATTTAGTACTGTTATATTAGGATCTACTTTAGACTAAGCTTCCTTAAGATCAATGATTTCTTGTTTTAAAATGATGTTTTCGTCACTGACTTCCATGAACGCCTTATTAGCGAGTAGGAGGTCTTCTTCAGTCACACCAGTAGAGTGATGAAGACTACTCCCTACACCACTATCGGCTGTATCACTTTCATCACAGTCTGATTCATCACATGATTGGAATGAAGTTGCAGATGATACCTCTTGCTCAATTTTAGCCATGCAGCAGAGTCCATCATCTACTATGAATGCTTCATCATGATCAGACGGGTAGCTAGACGAAGACGATGGTAACTCGTCTGAGTCCGTTTCAGAGTCATTATTAGCCATCATTGCCTTCTTACCCCTGTTGTATCTTCTTTCCCTTCTTACCTTGCGCTCTTCACGATCATCAGTGCTCAGGTCTGGACATTCATAAATGTAGTGACCTGGTTTCTCACAGTTGTAGCATAAAGGATCGTTAGTAGACTTTTTAATGAGTGATTTATCCCTGCGCTTATCTCGTCTATCAGAACGCTGAATCTTCCTATCATCGGACTCTCTATCTCGTCTGTTACTTTTCGAGACTTCGTCTCTCCTTTCGGACGAGTTTTGGTCTCGTCTGGTCTCAGACGAGTTCTTAGAAGTCGAACCTCTATAGTCTCTATAGAACTTTTTATATCTACCATAGCGTTTGTTTAGTCTGTCGAACTTCCTAACCATAAGGTTCATCTGATCTTTCAGACTTAGATCAGACTTGTCTAACTCGTCTCTTATGCTAGCAGGCTTGGACCTGTCTACTCTAGAGCTCTTAGACGAAGTAGACTTAAAAGCAACATTCTTCGACACGGCTTTCTCCCTATCACTACTGGCAATTGGTTCTTCCTCATCTAATTGGAACCCATGCGCCTTTAGAGTCTGGAACATGGTTTCTGAGGGCCATGAATCAATATCTTGTGTGGATTTAATGATCATCTTGACCATTTTCCATCTTTCATCCAAAGCCTTCAAGATTCTTAGGTTAATCTCTATTTCAGTATAAGTCTTTCCTAGTACTTCAAGGTCATTCATGATTTTAGTAAATCGAGTATCCAATTCATCAATGGATTCACCTGGCTTCATCTTAAATGTTTCAAACCTTTGGACAACTGTGGACAGTTTGCTTTCTTTGATCAGCGTAGTGCCTTCACAAAGAACAGCTAGTTTGTCCCACATTTGCTTGGCAGTCTTACATTTTAACACTTTACCAAGATACTCGTTTGGCAAGGTGTGTAAAATATAATTCTTAGCAAGACTATCCAAATTGTTTTGACGCATTTCTTTAGAAGTCAATTCTGACCTTGGTTTAACAATCAGCTTTCCAACTTCTTTGGTTGGGTCCAATGTAGCAGTGTTTTTGATCATGGTAACGACTGGTCCTTCTTTGATCACAGATACCATCAAATCATGAGTTGAGCTGAAAATGGCTTCCATCCTCAACTTCCAGTAGTCGTAGTCCTGAACAGAGAACTTGGGAAGTTTGTTAGCACTTATCTCAAGAGACATGTTTTAGGAGGTTGATCAGATAGGATAATAGCAAGAAATCAAGATACAGATATATCAAGAAAGTGTGGTATGAATCAGAACAGAAACGAACCAAGTTTTCACCCAAAGTCTTTAAATGTTATCAAGAAACAGCAGTTCGAAAACTACTGCTCTGATACCACTTGTTGGTCCCAAGTTGAGTTAATAATATTGAGTAAGCTAGTAAAAGTCTAGAGGGGAGGGGTGAATAGACTTTTAAAAATCTTTCAATATATCAGAATACGTAATGCGGAATTAATCAAAGTAACTATGAGCCCAATCAAATTTATACTCAACTTATATTCGTAATTCGAACTTCTGTATGAACACTCTACTTGTCGTGTTTAGATAGGCAATTAATCAATTAAGCAATTAAACAAACAAGAAAGTAAATCAACACACAACGATTTTATAGTGGTTCGACAACTTGTCTACATCCACTCTCACAACTCCAGTCGTGAAATTTATTAACTCTTCCAATCGAGTGTTCTTGTGGTTTTAAGTCCCAAGATATAAGACTTAGATCTTTTCGAAAACACTACCAAGTGCCTCTTCGATCTAACTAGCTATTTTACAAGTAACTAGCAGCTTGAAACAAAAACATAAAAGTAAACTTCTCTGTCTTCAGTAGTAGCCTTCTTGTTCTTCACTTGTCTTCTGGCTTCTTTCTGAATCTTCAAACTCTGAGAGTATTTGCTTTACTTGAATGTAGAATATCAATGCTTTAGTAGTTTTTCAGTAGTCTCTAATGAATGAATACATTGCGGTATTTATAAGCTTCCAACTCAAGAACTTTCAGTTGTGTAACCAACTTTTCTTGAAAACTAACTTATAACTGATTCTTCTTATCCATTCACGCGTTTCTTCAGTTAATTAGTTATTCCTTAACTAACTCTTCAATCTTTATCTTTAATACACGTTTCTGTAACTAACTCTTCTCTTCTTGTCTTGTCGTGTAGTCTCGCGCACCTGTCTTCTTCTCCAGTAGTAGACTTCGTCTTCTACTTGTCTTGTGCAGTAGACTTCTTCTTCAGATTTCATCAAGAACTAATCTAGTCCTACTATCTAATCCTAACAAGACTATTACATTACATTAAGCTTTATAACATAGCTTAGTCAACTTAAGAATCTATACATCAAATATAAATCGTAACACATGAGCTTCTATACATCTTTAAATAAGCTCAGTAAACACCTATCATTTATACAAAGTATCAACATATTATAATAATATGTACTTATGCTTTTTTTCATACTTATCTTTTACTAACACTTTACTTAAGAACTAGTACTTGTCTTGTGAACTAGTACTTGTCTTGTGAACTCTACTAATCTGCTCAAGATGACTTCATAACTAGACTAGATCAGTCAACACTTAGAAAATATTCAAGTCTACTTTTTGGCTTATCAAAACTAATCTTTTTATCATCTAGGACTTGTCTTTAGGATTCATATCTCAACAATTATTATATTATTAATTTTATTAGTTTAATTAATCTATTATTTTTAAAGATAATTAATTAAACTACAGTATTATGTTTCTGGAACAATAAAATTAATTATTATATTATGTTTCTGGAACAATAAAATTAATTATTATTTTATATTTCTGGAACAATTAATTTTAGTTTAATATTATAATAATTTTATTTTTATAAAATAATAACATGAATTTTATTTTATTGTATTGGACTTTAAATAATTCAAAAAATTGGGATTAAATTGGTAAATTTAACTTTTTTGGGATCATTTTAAAAAAGGTAAAAAGTTACGGGACTAAATTGGATTTTTTCCATATTTAAATTATTATTATTATTATTATTATTTTGTTTGTGATAAAATTGATAACACATTCATATTTATGGGTAATTCTTTGATTTAAAAAGACTAAAATTGCTAATAAAAAAATATGGGATAAAATTGATCACCGAATAAATTTCCTACTTCATGTCAGCCGGAATCATAGTAATTCGGGAGTCCATGTAAGACGGCATCTTGTTGGAATTTGAACAAATAATGTTTTTATATACATGTAGAAAATATGACTATTCTTTATCGACAAAAACTTATATGCAATACTAACCTATAGAGAAATAATGAATTGTGAAATTATAATTTTATTGAGTAAATGGTAAAGAATACATGAGGGGAGTATTTATAGATACAAAACATATCTACTATATATCTCTAATTTAAGGAAATAACTCTATCTAAGAAAATAAAGATTTACAAGATATATAAAATATATTATACAAGATATATATAATATCTCTTAATATATTTATATATGCCTAATACGCCCCCTTAAGATGGAGTACCATAGGAGAGTTCAATCTTGATCATCAGCATTTGAAGACGAGAACGAGCAAGAGGCTTTGTGAGAGCATCGGCTAGTTGGTCTTCGGAAGACACATGTGAAACACGTAACTGAGTTGTTTTGATCAAATCACGAACGAAGTGAGAGTCAATGGCAATGTGTTTCATTCGAGAGTGAAAAACCGGGTTGGAGCAAAGATACGTCGCACCAATATTGTTGCAGTAGATGGCAGGGAGAGTTTTGATGGTAAAACACAGTTCTTGATAGAGAGATTTTAACCATTGTACCTGAGAGGCAGCTGAAGCAATGGCCCGATATTCTGCTTCAGTGGAGGAGCGAGCAACCGACTTTTGTTTCTTGGAAGACCAGGAGATGGGATTTGGTCCAAGAAAGACAATAAAGGCACTTGTTGACGTACGATCATCAGTATTTCCGGCCCAATCAGCATCCGTGAAGCAGTGAAGTGAGTCAGATGGGTTGGGGCGGAGGGTAATTCCAACATCTCTAGTTCCATTAAGATATCGAAGGAGGCGTTTGCGTTTTACAGTGCCCCAATGAGTTGTGGTGGGAGCATGCATGAATTGAGATAATTTATGCACATCAAAAGCAATATCAGGTCTAGTAAGTTGGAGGTATTGGAGACTTCCAAGAACTTGACGATATTGGGTGATATCAGTGGGCGGTGTTCCATCAGAAAGAGATAAACGAGTAGAGGTGGAGAGAGGGGTTTGGACAGGTTTGGAAGTGAGCATATTATATTTGGTGAGTAGGTCAATGATATACTTACGTTGGGAGAGAAAACAAGTTTTCTTAGTACGGAGCACTTCCACACCTAGAAAATAGGAAAGTGAGCCTAAGTCTTTGACAGAGAACTTTGTACTAAGGTCTGAGGCCACTTTTGTGAGGAACGAGGTGTTGTTTCCTGTAAGGATTAGATCATCAACATATACGAGAAAATATGCAGTTATACCGGATTTGTTGTATACAAAGAGAGACTCGTCAGATTTGGTGTGAATGAAACCAATACTCTCCAAGAAGGTCCGAAGAGCAAAATACCAAGTTCGAGGTGCCTGTTTTAGGCCATAGATGGATTTATGTAACTTGCACACATATGTAGGGAAGGTTTTGTCAACAAACCCGGGTGGTTGAGCCATAAATACAGATTCGGCTAAGGAACCGTGAAGGAAAACATTATTCACATCCAACTGACGAAGTGGCCAATCTTTGGTGACTGCAATACTCAGGACTGCTCGAACGGTTGCTGGTTTGACCACAGGACTGAATGTTTCTGAAAAGTCAACCCCAGGACGTTGGTGAAAACCTTTGGCGACAAGTCGAGCTTTGAACTTGTCTAAGGAACCGTCTGGTTTCCGTTTGATGCGGAAGACCCACTTCGAACCAATAATGCTTGCAGAATCATCAGGTGGTACTAAATCCCAAGTACCGTTTTTGAGAAGGGCATTAAATTCAGATGACATGGCCTCCCTCCATCGTTCATCTTTTAATGTCTGGGATACGCAGGTAGGTTCAGTGTTAGAAGATAAAGTAGAAGATAGACCATACCTCGAATTTGGTTTGAAGATACTGTTATGGGCTCGAGTGACCATTCGAGTTCGTTGTTGTATAGGTGGGGATGGCAGTGAGGGAGCATCTGGCGACTCGAGATCAAGGGTTTGTAGGGTGGAATTAGGGTTTGGAGTGGATGGGGGTGTACTTAGTAATCTGGAGGGTGTAGACGGGCTGGACGTTGGGTTGGGGGGTGTATTAAGCGGTACAGGGGGTGCAGGTAACGGGGGTGGAGGTGGGGCTGGATTCTCGTCAAGAGATGGTATATTTTGGGGAGGGGGTGTATTCGTAAGGTTTGTGGGTGGGGCAGGATTGGGGGAAGGGGCCAGGGGTGTATTGTGGGGGCAGGGGGTGGATAAATTAAAACAGTGGGTGTGTCTGGCTGATTGGAGGGTGTATCTATTAAGGCAGGGGGTGTATCATGAGCAGTTTTAGGAGTGGCTAGAGGAAAAATATTTTCAACAAATTGAACATGACGAGAAGTATATATTTTTTGGTTTTTAAATCAAGACAAAGATAAGCAGCTTGGGTAGGAGAGTATCCAATGAAGACACAGGGAGTGGATCTAGGGTCTAATTTATGGGAAGTGTAGGGGCGGAGCCAAGGATAACATAAGCAACCAAAACTCTAAGTTTGGCTAGGTTGGGAGTTTGTTTTAGAAGGAATTGATATGAAGACAACATGTTAAGATTGGGTTTTGGTAGACGGTTTATAATATTGGTAGCAGCACAAACTGCATGAGGCCAATATGTATGGGGCATGGAGGCATGATGTAAAAGGGCTAAGGCAGTATCAACAACATGTCTGTGACGACGTTCAGACATGCCATTGTGTTCAGGGGTGTGGGGAGGAGTTGTAAGATGAGATATACCATGAGTTTGAAGGAGGGATCGTAGGGCAATGAATTCACCCCTGTTGTCAGTATAGAGGGTTTTAATTTTGCGTTTTAGAGGGTAAATCCATATATATTTGCTAAAGTGATCAACAGAAATGACATAGTATTTGAAGCCTTCAGTTGACAGGACAGGGGACGACCACACATCAGAAAAAAGAATCTCAAGAGGGGAACTAGATACAATGCTTGAATCGTAAAAAAGAAGTTTATGACTTTTAATACAGTTGCAAGAATCACAATAATGCAGTTTTGAGTTCATGATAGGTAAACTATACTTGGATAAGGTATGGGAAAGGATTTTGGAGGACGGATGACTAAGACGAGCATGCCAGATGGGTGATGGTTGTTTTTCCGAGATGGAGGTTGTGGGGTTAAGAGATGCTCGAGTCGGCCATACGTAGAGATTATCCACGCGACTCCCCGTGAGGAGAATGGTCCCCGTTTTGCCATCCCGCACCTGAAAATAAGTAGAACCAAAAATAATGTTAACATCATTATCTCGACACAAGGTTGAAACAGAGATAAGGTTTTTGGCCATTTGTGGGACAACAAGGACGTTTGAGAATTTCAGCATATTAACATGTGGTATATGCGAAATTTGCAAACCGTTACCATCACCGATGACAACATCATCCGAGCCGGAATATGGAGAGGAAACAGATAAATTATGGGGGTGAGTTGTGATATGATGAGAGGCCCCGGAGTCCAAGATTCAGGGTCGGGAGGGGATCTGTGAAATAGCAGAGTGGACGGAGGAGGTGTATGTAGTAGTGTAGTGGGTGGGTGTATTTACCAGAGTTGGGGGTGTATGCAGCAGTGGGGTAATGGATCTGGGCCATCTGGGCAGCAAATAATCAAGGCAGGTTTTTTTTTTTTTTTTTTTTTTCTTTTCTGAGGGTGTATGCACGTGAGATCAAGATTTGGCTTCCTAAATTTTCAAGAGTTGATTATGAATTATTCGTGGGATCAAAAGATGTGTTTAAGAATGCTATCTTTGAGGAATCTTGGTGGAGCAGTTATAAAGAATTGGTGCAGTTGCAGGTGACAGCTGGAGGGCTCGATGGAGAAGAGTGGTAGTCGGGAGATTTGAACGACAGTGGGTGTCGATCAACAACTACGAAGGAGGGTGTCGGATCAACAACTACGAAGGAGGGTGTCGATCAACAACTACGAAGGAGGGAGGGTGTCGGATCGAGGCGCTAGCCGTACGACTCGTTGATACCATATAGAGAAATAATGAATTGTGAAATTATAATTTCATTGAGTAAATGGTAAAGAATACACGAGGGGAGTATTTATAGATACAAAACATATCTACTATATATCTCTAATTTAAGGAAATAACTCTATCTAAGGAAAAAAAAATTTATAAGATATATAAAATATATTATATAACTAAGTTTATGTTACTATGAATTTTTTTTTTGTAAGCGGTAAGAACAAGTATGTGTAACACACACAAAATCGAGTTTATTTACTTGCATTTACACTATTTTTGTGAAAAAATCAATTTGGTACGATTTCTACCCAGAGTGTTTGTTTTGGCCCTTCATTATACAAAAGGACATTAAACTAGAAGGACCCTTCAAAAAACATGTGTTAGATATAAAAAAAAGATGAAGTATAGGGTACGTTTTTATAATTTTACCTATTTTTTACTCACTTCTTCCAATACAGTTTTGACATTTTCATTCTCGTTCAATCTTTATTCTCTCTCATTAATTAAAAGATATTCTCAACGGAAAAATAGGAAATATTTTGGGTGGAAAAAAGTTGAGAATATAATTATTTGAGATAAGAATTTGATGAGTTTTTTTTTTTTTTTTTGACTGATTTACTTTGTATTTTTCAATTAATTAATAAATTTAGTGTTTTCTTTTTGGAGGTTGTAGTCCAAAATGCTTCCCAGGTGAAAAATAATCAAATGACCCTATATAATGTTTATGTACCCAACTAATAAATCGTGCTATTGTATTGTGTTTCGTATTGATACAATAATAATACCAAACGATATGATTTTGTATCGACGATACACACAACGCGATAAGGATTCATGTCGACATGACATGAACACAATAATTTTTATGTCACCACAGCACGACACAATAATTTTTGTATCGACGCGATGCGACACAATAAGAAAATAAGTAAATTAAAATTGAACTTAGTTATATAAAATTAAATTATTATTAAAATAAAAAAATATTGTATCATTATCGTATTATTAATATATATGTATCATTATCGTATCGTATTAGGTTGCTAATAGGTAATAAACTATTAATGTGTTAGTGTGTTATTTTTTAATTTTTTTTGTGCTTTTAACGACTTGACATGAATTCGACACAAAATTTTCGTGTCGTGGTATTGTGTGGTATTCGGAATTTCGCTTATTTTACTCCCTTAACTTTTATATAATCAAATTTTAATTGTTATTTTGAACTTATTTAAAAAGTAGAACACAACTGGCGTGGACTTGATTATAACTTCACCCTTTTCTTGATTATAACTTCACCCTTTTCTTAATAAAAGGGTGAAGTTATAATCAAGTCCACGCCAGTTGTGTTCTACTTTTTAAATAAGTTCAAAATAACAATTAAAATTTGATTATATAAAAGTTAAGGGAGTAAAATAAGCGAAATTCCGAATACCACACAATACCACGACACGAAAATTTTGTGTCGAATTCATGTCAAGTCGTTAAAAGCACAAAAAAAATTAAAAAATAACACACTAACACATTAATAGTTTATTACCTATTAGCAACCTAATACGATACGATAATGATACATATATATTAATAATACGATAATGATACAATATTTTTTTATTTTAATAATAATTTAATTTTATATAACTAAGTTCAATTTTAATTTACTTATTTTCTTATTGTGTCGCATCGCGTCGATACAAAAATTATTGTGTCGTGCTGTGGTGACATAAAAATTATTGTGTTCATGTCATGTCGACATGAATCCTTATCGCGTTGTGTGTATCGTCGATACAAAATCATATCGTTTGGTATTATTATTGTATCAATACGAAACACAATACAATAGCACGATTTATTAGTTGGGTACATAAACATTATATAGGGTCATTTGATTATTTTTCACCTGGGAAGCAT
Organism: Galeopsis tetrahit; assembly: GCA_963675135.1. NCBI lineage: Eukaryota > Viridiplantae > Streptophyta > Magnoliopsida > Lamiales > Lamiaceae > Galeopsis > Galeopsis tetrahit. Next base: position 56,964,380 of record OY776127.1, read on the forward strand.
TTTGGACTACAACCTCCAAAAAGAAAACACTAAATTTATTAATTAATTGAAAAATACAAAGTAAATCAGTCAAAAAAAAAAAAAAAAACTCATCAAATTCTTATCTCAAATAATTATATTCTCAACTTTTTTCCACCCAAAATATTTCCTATTTTTCCGTTGAGAATATCTTTTAATTAATGAGAGAGAATAAAGATTGAACGAGAATGAAAATGTCAAAACTGTATTGGAAGAAGTGAGTAAAAAATAGGTAAAATTATAAAAACGTACCCTATACTTCATCTTTTTTTTATATCTAACACATGTTTTTTGAAGGGTCCTTCTAGTTTAATGTCCTTTTGTATAATGAAGGGCCAAAACAAACACTCTGGGTAGAAATCGTACCAAATTGATTTTTTCACAAAAATAGTGTAAATGCAAGTAAATAAACTCGATTTTGTGTGTGTTACACATACTTGTTCTTACCGCTTACAAAAAAAAAATTCATAGTAACATAAACTTAGTTATATAATATATTTTATATATCTTATAAATTTTTTTTTCCTTAGATAGAGTTATTTCCTTAAATTAGAGATATATAGTAGATATGTTTTGTATCTATAAATACTCCCCTCGTGTATTCTTTACCATTTACTCAATGAAATTATAATTTCACAATTCATTATTTCTCTATATGGTATCAACGAGTCGTACGGCTAGCGCCTCGATCCGACACCCTCCCTCCTTCGTAGTTGTTGATCGACACCCTCCTTCGTAGTTGTTGATCCGACACCCTCCTTCGTAGTTGTTGATCGACACCCACTGTCGTTCAAATCTCCCGACTACCACTCTTCTCCATCGAGCCCTCCAGCTGTCACCTGCAACTGCACCAATTCTTTATAACTGCTCCACCAAGATTCCTCAAAGATAGCATTCTTAAACACATCTTTTGATCCCACGAATAATTCATAATCAACTCTTGAAAATTTAGGAAGCCAAATCATGATCTCACGTGCATACACCCTCAGAAAAGAAAAAAAAAAAAAAAAAAAAAAACCTGCCTTGATTATTTGCTGCCCAGATGGCCCAGATCCATTACCCCACTGCTGCATACACCCCCAACTCTGGTAAATACACCCACCCACTACACTACTACATACACCTCCTCCGTCCACTCTGCTATTTCACAGATCCCCTCCCGACCCTGAATCTTGGACTCCGGGGCCTCTCATCATATCACAACTCACCCCCATAATTTATCTGTTTCCTCTCCATATTCCGGCTCGGATGATGTTGTCATCGGTGATGGTAACGGTTTGCAAATTTCGCATATACCACATGTTAATATGCTGAAATTCTCAAACGTCCTTGTTGTCCCACAAATGGCCAAAAACCTTATCTCTGTTTCAACCTTGTGTCGAGATAATGATGTTAACATTATTTTTGGTTCTACTTATTTTCAGGTGCGGGATGGCAAAACGGGGACCATTCTCCTCACGGGGAGTCGCGTGGATAATCTCTACGTATGGCCGACTCGAGCATCTCTTAACCCCACAACCTCCATCTCGGAAAAACAACCATCACCCATCTGGCATGCTCGTCTTAGTCATCCGTCCTCCAAAATCCTTTCCCATACCTTATCCAAGTATAGTTTACCTATCATGAACTCAAAACTGCATTATTGTGATTCTTGCAACTGTATTAAAAGTCATAAACTTCTTTTTTACGATTCAAGCATTGTATCTAGTTCCCCTCTTGAGATTCTTTTTTCTGATGTGTGGTCGTCCCCTGTCCTGTCAACTGAAGGCTTCAAATACTATGTCATTTCTGTTGATCACTTTAGCAAATATATATGGATTTACCCTCTAAAACGCAAAATTAAAACCCTCTATACTGACAACAGGGGTGAATTCATTGCCCTACGATCCCTCCTTCAAACTCATGGTATATCTCATCTTACAACTCCTCCCCACACCCCTGAACACAATGGCATGTCTGAACGTCGTCACAGACATGTTGTTGATACTGCCTTAGCCCTTTTACATCATGCCTCCATGCCCCATACATATTGGCCTCATGCAGTTTGTGCTGCTACCAATATTATAAACCGTCTACCAAAACCCAATCTTAACATGTTGTCTTCATATCAATTCCTTCTAAAACAAACTCCCAACCTAGCCAAACTTAGAGTTTTGGTTGCTTATGTTATCCTTGGCTCCGCCCCTACACTTCCCATAAATTAGACCCTAGATCCACTCCCTGTGTCTTCATTGGATACTCTCCTACCCAAGCTGCTTATCTTTGTCTTGATTTAAAAACCAAAAAATATATACTTCTCGTCATGTTCAATTTGTTGAAAATATTTTTCCTCTAGCCACTCCTAAAACTGCTCATGATACACCCCCTGCCTTAATAGATACACCCTCCAATCAGCCAGACACACCCACTGTTTTAATTTATCCACCCCCTGCCCCCACAATACACCCCTGGCCCCTTCCCCCAATCCTGCCCCACCCACAAACCTTACGAATACACCCCCTCCCCAAAATATACCATCTCTTGACGAGAATCCAGCCCCACCTCCACCCCCGTTACCTGCACCCCCTGTACCGCTTAATACACCCCCCAACCCAACGTCCAGCCCGTCTACACCCTCCAGATTACTAAGTACACCCCCATCCACTCCAAACCCTAATTCCACCCTACAAACCCTTGATCTCGAGTCGCCAGATGCTCCCTCACTGCCATCCCCACCTATACAACAACGAACTCGAATGGTCACTCGAGCCCATAACAGTATCTTCAAACCAAATTCGAGGTATGGTCTATCTTCTACTTTATCTTCTAACACTGAACCTACCTGCGTATCCCAGGCATTAAAAGATGAACGATGGAGGGAGGCCATGTCATCTGAATTTAATGCCCTTCTCAAAAACGGTACTTGGGATTTAGTACCACCTGATGATTCTGCAAGCATTATTGGTTCGAAGTGGGTCTTCCGCATCAAACGGAAACCAGACGGTTCCTTAGACAAGTTCAAAGCTCGACTTGTCGCCAAAGGTTTTCACCAACGTCCTGGGGTTGACTTTTCAGAAACATTCAGTCCTGTGGTCAAACCAGCAACCGTTCGAGCAGTCCTGAGTATTGCAGTCACCAAAGATTGGCCACTTCGTCAGTTGGATGTGAATAATGTTTTCCTTCACGGTTCCTTAGCCGAATCTGTATTTATGGCTCAACCACCCGGGTTTGTTGACAAAACCTTCCCTACATATGTGTGCAAGTTACATAAATCCATCTATGGCCTAAAACAGGCACCTCGAACTTGGTATTTTGCTCTTCGGACCTTCTTGGAGAGTATTGGTTTCATTCACACCAAATCTGACGAGTCTCTCTTTGTATACAACAAATCCGGTATAACTGCATATTTTCTCGTATATGTTGATGATCTAATCCTTACAGGAAACAACACCTCGTTCCTCACAAAAGTGGCCTCAGACCTTAGTACAAAGTTCTCTGTCAAAGACTTAGGCTCACTTTCCTATTTTCTAGGTGTGGAAGTGCTCCGTACTAAGAAAACTTGTTTTCTCTCCCAACGTAAGTATATCATTGACCTACTCACCAAATATAATATGCTCACTTCCAAACCTGTCCAAACCCCTCTCTCCACCTCTACTCGTTTATCTCTTTCTGATGGAACACCGCCCACTGATATCACCCAATATCGTCAAGTTCTTGGAAGTCTCCAATACCTCCAACTTACTAGACCTGATATTGCTTTTGATGTGCATAAATTGTCTCAATTCATGCATGCTCCCACCACAACTCATTGGGGCACTGTAAAACGCAAACGCCTCCTTCGATATCTTAATGGAACTAGAGATGTTGGAATTACCCTCCGCCCCAACCCATCTGACTCACTTCACTGCTTCACGGATGCTGATTGGGCCGGAAATACTGATGATCGTACGTCAACAAGTGCCTTTATTGTCTTTCTTGGACCAAATCCCATCTCCTGGTCTTCCAAGAAACAAAAGTCGGTTGCTCGCTCCTCCACTGAAGCAGAATATCGGGCCATTGCTTCAGCTGCCTCTCAGGTACAATGGTTAAAATCTCTCTATCAAGAACTGTGTTTTACCATCAAAACTCTCCCTGCCATCTACTGCAACAATATTGGTGCGATGTATCTTTGCTCCAACCCGGTTTTTCACTCTCGAATGAAACACATTGCCATTGACTCTCACTTCGTTCGTGATTTGATCAAAACAACTCAGTTACGTGTTTCACATGTGTCTTCCGAAGACCAACTAGCCGATGCTCTCACAAAGCCTCTTGCTCGTTCTCGTCTTCAAATGCTGATGATCAAGATTGAACTCTCCTATGGTACTCCATCTTAAGGGGGCGTATTAGGCATATATAAATATATTAAGAGATATTATATATATCTTGTATAATATATTTTATATATCTTGTAAATCTTTATTTTCTTAGATAGAGTTATTTCCTTAAATTAGAGATATATAGTAGATATGTTTTGTATCTATAAATACTCCCCTCATGTATTCTTTACCATTTACTCAATAAAATTATAATTTCACAATTCATTATTTCTCTATAGGTTAGTATTGCATATAAGTTTTTGTCGATAAAGAATAGTCATATTTTCTACATGTATATAAAAACATTATTTGTTCAAATTCCAACAAGATGCCGTCTTACATGGACTCCCGAATTACTATGATTCCGGCTGACATGAAGTAGGAAATTTATTCGGTGATCAATTTTATCCCATATTTTTTTATTAGCAATTTTAGTCTTTTTAAATCAAAGAATTACCCATAAATATGAATGTGTTATCAATTTCATCACAAACAAAATAATAATAATAATAATAATAATTTAAATATGGAAAAAATCCAATTTAGTCCCGTAACTTTTTACCTTTTTTAAAATGATCCCAAAAAAGTTAAATTTACCAATTTAATCCCAATTTTTTGAATTATTTAAAGTCCAATACAATAAAATAAAATTCATGTTATTATTTTATAAAAATAAAATTATTATAATATTAAACTAAAATTAATTGTTCCAGAAATATAAAATAATAATTAATTTTATTGTTCCAGAAACATAATATAATAATTAATTTTATTGTTCCAGAAACATAATACTGTAGTTTAATTAATTATCTTTAAAAATAATAGATTAATTAAACTAATAAAATTAATAATATAATAATTGTTGAGATATGAATCCTAAAGACAAGTCCTAGATGATAAAAAGATTAGTTTTGATAAGCCAAAAAGTAGACTTGAATATTTTCTAAGTGTTGACTGATCTAGTCTAGTTATGAAGTCATCTTGAGCAGATTAGTAGAGTTCACAAGACAAGTACTAGTTCACAAGACAAGTACTAGTTCTTAAGTAAAGTGTTAGTAAAAGATAAGTATGAAAAAAGCATAAGTACATATTATTATAATATGTTGATACTTTGTATAAATGATAGGTGTTTACTGAGCTTATTTAAAGATGTATAGAAGCTCATGTGTTACGATTTATATTTGATGTATAGATTCTTAAGTTGACTAAGCTATGTTATAAAGCTTAATGTAATGTAATAGTCTTGTTAGGATTAGATAGTAGGACTAGATTAGTTCTTGATGAAATCTGAAGAAGAAGTCTACTGCACAAGACAAGTAGAAGACGAAGTCTACTACTGGAGAAGAAGACAGGTGCGCGAGACTACACGACAAGACAAGAAGAGAAGAGTTAGTTACAGAAACGTGTATTAAAGATAAAGATTGAAGAGTTAGTTAAGGAATAACTAATTAACTGAAGAAACGCGTGAATGGATAAGAAGAATCAGTTATAAGTTAGTTTTCAAGAAAAGTTGGTTACACAACTGAAAGTTCTTGAGTTGGAAGCTTATAAATACCGCAATGTATTCATTCATTAGAGACTACTGAAAAACTACTAAAGCATTGATATTCTACATTCAAGTAAAGCAAATACTCTCAGAGTTTGAAGATTCAGAAAGAAGCCAGAAGACAAGTGAAGAACAAGAAGGCTACTACTGAAGACAGAGAAGTTTACTTTTATGTTTTTGTTTCAAGCTGCTAGTTACTTGTAAAATAGCTAGTTAGATCGAAGAGGCACTTGGTAGTGTTTTCGAAAAGATCTAAGTCTTATATCTTGGGACTTAAAACCACAAGAACACTCGATTGGAAGAGTTAATAAATTTCACGACTGGAGTTGTGAGAGTGGATGTAGACAAGTTGTCGAACCACTATAAAATCGTTGTGTGTTGATTTACTTTCTTGTTTGTTTAATTGCTTAATTGATTAATTGCCTATCTAAACACGACAAGTAGAGTGTTCATACAGAAGTTCGAATTACGAATATAAGTTGAGTATAAATTTGATTGGGCTCATAGTTACTTTGATTAATTCCGCATTACGTATTCTGATATATTGAAAGATTTTTAAAAGTCTATTCACCCCTCCCCTCTAGACTTTTACTAGCTTACTCAATATTATTAACTCAACTTGGGACCAACAAGTGGTATCAGAGCAGTAGTTTTCGAACTGCTGTTTCTTGATAACATTTAAAGACTTTGGGTGAAAACTTGGTTCGTTTCTGTTCTGATTCATACCACACTTTCTTGATATATCTGTATCTTGATTTCTTGCTATTATCCTATCTGATCAACCTCCTAAAACATGTCTCTTGAGATAAGTGCTAACAAACTTCCCAAGTTCTCTGTTCAGGACTACGACTACTGGAAGTTGAGGATGGAAGCCATTTTCAGCTCAACTCATGATTTGATGGTATCTGTGATCAAAGAAGGACCAGTCGTTACCATGATCAAAAACACTGCTACATTGGACCCAACCAAAGAAGTTGGAAAGCTGATTGTTAAACCAAGGTCAGAATTGACTTCTAAAGAAATGCGTCAAAACAATTTGGATAGTCTTGCTAAGAATTATATTTTACACACCTTGCCAAACGAGTATCTTGGTAAAGTGTTAAAATGTAAGACTGCCAAGCAAATGTGGGACAAACTAGCTGTTCTTTGTGAAGGCACTACGCTGATCAAAGAAAGCAAACTGTCCACAGTTGTCCAAAGGTTTGAAACATTTAAGATGAAGCCAGGTGAATCCATTGATGAATTGGATACTCGATTTACTAAAATCATGAATGACCTTGAAGTACTAGGAAAGACTTATACTGAAATAGAGATTAACCTAAGAATCTTGAAGGCTTTGGATGAAAGATGGAAAATGGTCAAGATGATCATTAAATCCACACAAGATATTGATTCATGGCCCTCAGAAACCATGTTCCAGACTCTAAAGGCGCATGGGTTCCAATTAGATGAGGAAGAACCAATTGCCAGTAGTGATAGGGAGAAAGCCGTGTCGAAGAATGTTGCTTTTAAGTCTACTTCGTCTAAGAGCTCTAGAGTAGACAGGTCCAAGCCTGCTAGCATAAGAGACGAGTTAGACAAGTCTGATCTAAGTCTGAAAGATCAGATGAACCTTATGGTTAGGAAGTTCGACAGACTAAACAAACGCTATGGTAGATATAAAAAGTTCTATAGAGACTATAGAGGTTCGACTTCTAAGAACTCGTCTGAGACCAGACGAGACCAAAACTCGTCCGAAAGGAGAGACGAAGTCTCGAAAAGTAACAGACGAGATAGAGAGTCCGATGATAGGAAGATTCAGCGTTCTGATAGACGAGATAAGCGCAGGGATAAATCACTCATTAAAAAGTCTACTAACGATCCTTTATGCTACAACTGTGAGAAACCAGGTCACTACATTTATGAATGTCCAGACCTGAGCACTGATGATCGTGAAGAGCGCAAGGTAAGAAGGGAAAGAAGATACAACAGGGGTAAGAAGGCAATGATGGCTAATAATGACTCTGAAACGGACTCAGACGAGTTACCATCGTCTTCGTCTAGCTACCCGTCTGATCATGATGAAGCATTCATAGTAGATGATGGACTCTGCTGCATGGCTAAAATTGAGCAAGAGGTATCATCTGCAACTTCATTCCAATCATGTGATGAATCAGACTGTGATGAAAGTGATACAGCCGATAGTGGTGTAGGGAGTAGTCTTCATCACTCTACTGGTGTGACTGAAGAAGACCTCCTACTCGCTAATAAGGCGTTCATGGAAGTCAGTGACGAAAACATCATTTTAAAACAAGAAATCATTGATCTTAAGGAAGCTTAGTCTAAAGTAGATCCTAATATAACAGTACTAAATGAACGCTTGCAAGAAGAGTTGAGTCAACTCAAAGACAAGTGTGCATTGACAGACAAGTTGTATCAAGACCTACTTAAGACACATGCTACTGAGAAACATGAATTCAATGTTTTAAAAAGCAAGTGCAAAAAGCTTGAAAAACGTAATAAGTTCTTAGAAACTGAGGTTGTCACTCTAGACCTTAAACTTACTGACCTGGTTAACTCCTCGAAGGTTAACCTTGAATTGTCAGATAGGTATAGGGCTCCTGCTGACAAGACAGACATAGGTGCTGAGACACCCAGCTCGTCTACTCAAGTTCCTAAGAACCCTACTATTTTCATCTCAAGCTCTTTGACTAATGATAAAAGAAAATGACCAATGATATACGATATTGGAACTCCATCCGAAGGCACTGTACTCAAACAGACTCAAGTTAACATTCCAATTATCAAGGGAGGTAAAAGGAATGTTAACAACAAGGCTGTTTCGTCTAAAACGAGTCAACAAATGACTAGAAATCGTGGACGACCTAATCAGGTCAGATACGAGGACTGGTATCTTGAGGAGACAAGTACTAGACAAGTACAAACTAGATGGAAAGAGCCTAGACCTCCTTTCATAAGGCAGTCTCAGCTCTACTCGTCTAGGCCCAGGAATGTGGCTTCAAAATATCGTAGTCAACCCGTCTTATATCCTCCGCCTGAATCGTATGATATCGAAGGAGAAGAAAGACCTAAACATGTCTATAAACCGTATGGCCCCAATGCATACAAGCCCTACTCTGACTATCACAGACCGGTGCCTACTCAAGTAGAGGTTAAGTCAAAAGGCTACCTCAGACGAGTAGACCCAAGAACTGCTGATAGGCCAGACAAGGACAACATGGTCTTATTTTGCAACAAATATGGTCGAAAGCTTAGAAGATCAAACTTGTTCAGGACTCCAATGTATATTTGGATTCCATTGAACTCGACTAACCCCCCAGGACCCAATAGACAAGGAGGGTACCTAAATTATGAAATATCATCTAATGCAGGGTCGACTCGATCTATACAAGAAGGGTGGCTCAGTAGGAGAAACCTGGTACATAGATAGTGGGTGCTCGCACCACATGACCGGTACCAAGACACTTCTATCAAGCTACCATGAGCAAGAAGGACCAAAGGTTATATTCGGTGATAGCTCTACAGCCATCACAAAAGGCTTTGGCTATATCCGAAATGGCGACGTAGAGATACAAGATGTATCATACGTAGAAGGTTTGAAATATAATTTATTATCTGTTTCACAGTTTTGTGATCGAGGTTACAAAGTGCAGTTCAAAAGTCAAAAGTGCGAAATCATAGACAAGAGGACTCATACTGTACTACTTGTCGGCATAAGACAAGGCAGTGTGTACATTGTGAATTGGAATAGTTGTCCGCGGGACACTTGTCTTCTTACTAAGACACCCAAAGAGATTAGTTGGCTTTGGCATAGACGCCTTTGTCACATGAACTTTAAGGTGATTAATAAGATCGCAAGAGATTACCTTGTTGAAGGTTTACCCAACGAAGTTTATTACAAATCACATGTATGCAATGCTTGTCAAAAAGGTAAACAGGTAAAGGGTTCATTTAAATCCATTCAATCTCTCTCAACCAGTAGAGTTCTCGAACTTCTACATATGGACCTACATGGCCCAATAACTGCTCCAACCTTGAACGGTAGAAGGTACACACTTGTTGTGGTAGACGATTATTCTAAGTTCACTTGGGTAGTCTTCTTACACAAGAAGAGTGATACACAAACACTCCTACCTGATCTGTTGAAGAAGATACAAGTTGAGAAGAATCAGTCCATTGTCAAGATTCGTAGTGACAAGGGTACTGAATTCATTAACTGCTATATTAAAGAATTTTATTCTAAGCGTGGCATCCAGCACCTTACTAGTGCAGCAAGGACACCACAACAAAATGGAGTAGCAGAACGAAGGAACAGAACTCTTAAGGAGGCCTGCAGGACCATGCTGACAGAGTATAATACTCCTCAGAAGTTTTGGGCAGAAGCGATCAATACTGCATGCCATTCCCAAAACAGAAGTGCTATCAATAAAGCACTAGGTAAGACGCCCTATGAGGTATGGAAAGGTCGAAACCCCAGAATTTCATATTTCCATATATTTGGTTGTAAGTGTTTTATCCATAACAATGGGAAAAGCAAGTTGAATGCATTCGATGCTAAGGCAGACGAGGGGATATTCTTAGGATACTCCTCGACTAGCAAAGCATTCAGAGTATTCAACTACTCTACCTTATGTGTGGAAGAAACACCACATGTAGTTTTCGATGAATCTATACAGGACTCGTCTACCGATCAGATCAGTAAGAAGATAACTGATCTATCGATTCAAACTGACCAAGAATCAGAAGTTTATGAATCTGTTCAAGCCTATAACCCATTCATGAAAGCTCTCGAGTCCGATGATATTCAGGAGAAGGTAAGTGCTCAAGGTAAATCTACTAGACCAGTTGACATGCCCGAACTAGTCGACTCGTCTACTCCTATTAAATCTTCTGATGTAAATGATATTGAAATGCATGATGCTATAGTTGATCTTGATGATGATAATATGCATACTAAGACTAGAAAAACATGGAAATCTGCTCATGATACTGAAAATATCATTGGTGACTCTACTGTTGGTGTGAAGACTAGACGACAACTCTTTGAGTCACAAGAACAATCTAGTCCATCTTTGTTTTGCTGGTGTTGTTTCCTCTCATCTATCGAGCCTAAGACCATTAATGAGGCATTGGCTGATAGTAATTGGATCATTGCTATGCAAGACGAATTGAACCAGTTTGTTCGAAACGACGTCTGGGAACTTGTCGATAGACCTAAACATCATAATGTAGTTGGCACTCGATGGATTTTCAAAAACAAGAAAGATGAGAATGATGTAGTCGTTAGAAATAAGGCTAGATTAGTTGCCCAAGGCTATTCTCAAGCTGAAGGCATAAACTATGATGAAACTTATGCACCTGTTGCTAGACTAGAAGCCATAAGATTGTTTCTTGCATATGCTGCTTATATGAAGTTTACTGTATATCAAATGGATGTTAAAAGTGCATTTCTTAACGGTATTCTTGTGGAAGAAGTGTATGTTGAACAACCTCCAGGTTTCGAAGTAAAAGGCAACCAAGTGTACAAATTGAAGAAAGCCTTATATGGGTTAAAGCAAGCTCCAAGAGCATGGTACGATACTCTTTCTCAATTCCTATTAGAAAATGGTTTTACTAAGGGCAAGGTCGATAGAACTTTGTTCAGAAGACAAGAAGGTAAGGACATCCTACTTGTTCAAATTTACGTGGATGATATCATTTTCGGATCACCCAACAAAAAGCTGAGTGAAAGTTTTTCAACACTCATGCAAAGTAAGTTTGAAATGTCAATGATGGGAGAGATGACTTATTTTCTTGGACTTCAAGTAAAACAAACCCCTGATGGGATTTTCATAAATCAAGCAAAGTATACTCGTAATCTACTAGACAAGTATGGTATTAAGACTTGTAAATCTTCTGGAGTTCCTATGCAACCTACCTACAGGATGGATCCAGACGAGAATGGTAAGTGTGTTGATCAAACTCATTACCGTGGTCTTATTGGTTCATTACTATACTTGACTGCTAGTAGACCTGACATTGCATTCTCTGTTGGTGTATGTGCTCGTTTTCAAGCTAATCCAAAAGAGAGTCATATGGAAACCACTAAAAGGATATTGAAATATTTGAAAGGAACCATCAATCGTGGTATATGGTATCCTTCAAATGATGATTTATCTCTAAGTGGCTACTCTGATTCTGATTTTGGTGGTTGTAGAATAGATAGGAAATCTACATCTGGTTCTTGTCAATTCTTAGGCACAAAACTCATTTCTTGGTTTTCGAAAAAGCAGACAAGTGTTGCTACCTCTACTACAGAAGCCGAGTACATGGCTACTGGTAGTTGTTGTAGTCAATTATTGTGGCTTATTCAACAGCTTAGAGATTATAATATATGTGAATCAAATGTTCCCATATTCTGTGACAGTAACAGTGCTATTGCCATTACACAAAATCCTGTTCTACACACACGTTGTAAGCATGTTGATGTGAAACACCATTTCATACGTGATCATGTAGAAAAGAAGGATATTCGCATGGAAAAGATTCACATTGATTTTCAAAGAGCTGATATTTTTACAAAACCATTAGCTGAGGCTCGTTTTCGTGAATTATGCATAAGTCTAGGACTAATTGATCTAGACCCTACTAGTATGTAGCAATGTACTAAGAAGACAGGTACATCTCTAAGACGAAAGGAGCAACAGAGTAGTTAACACAAAAGGCAGAGCACTCGTCTATTCGCTTAATAGACAGGTATACAAGGTCAGACAAGATAACCAAACAACCCGATGAGGAAGCTGGTAAAGCTGAGGGTAATACTAAGGGAATAAACATTTAAGGGGGAATCTTTGATTTCTTAAAAATCCTTATGTTGACTCTTATGTTTGTTAACAGTCATCTTATTCGAAAACCTTGACCATTGCTTTATATTGATATTCATCTTAATTATTCCACTCTACTTGTACCTACACTCATGCATCGCATAAGATAAGACAGGTACATGAAGGCGTTCGACATTCAGAATAGACAAGCACAGTCGAAGGGGGAACTCGTCTTGTGCACTTGAGCCAACTCGTCTTGTGTGCTTAAGTATACTCGTCTGTTCTGGATAGACTCGAACAAAAAAGATAAGTGTTCTTATGATTCAAATACTCCAAGTGTTTAATCAATTCGAATTAAGGGTATTATAGTAATTCAATAATGTGAAAATTGGAAAACCCCAGAATTGGATTTATACACTCCCATTTTGATGAGGTGTATACACCCAGTTCGCGCCAAATCCTACTATCCTAGGTCAGATGAGTACACTCCTCTGCCTTAACCAAAAGGAAAGGCGGATTCCAAAATTTTACAATATCAAATCACGTAATATTCTCGATTCCATAAACTGAATTTCAAAGGACTTTCATATCTGTCCATCGGATCAAACCTTTCGATCTCAACCATTGATTCAAAACTCAAGGTTTAACAAAACCCAAACTGTTCTTTCTTCAATCTCTCACAATTTCATAACCTCTCGATTTTCATAACTTCTCAAGCATTCAACACTCTCAAAACCGCTCGATTTTCATAACTTCATTATGTCAATCGTTTCGATATTCGATGCTCGCACTAACATGCAGGCAAGGTTTGATTTAGGGAAGTATATCACAGAGGGTAAAGTGCATGTGGAAGGTTCTGTATTTTTCAAAGGAAACCACACTGATGACAATAAAGAAATTCTCATGAAGTGTTGGAGATGTGGTTTAAGGCCGTACATGGAAGCATTTCCAGAAGTGGTTCTAGAAGAGGAAGTTCTTGAATTTTATGCCACATCCACTAGACAAGGCGACTCCATTGAAGCCTTTGTTGGAAGAAGACGAGTAGAGATTACTCGAGAGATCGTAACTGAGGCATTGAAGCTGCCGTCCGGATCAATTGACATTGAAAGGTATGCTGAAGGTCAAGAGCTGAAGTATCTGAGTATCTTTTGTGGAAAGAAACTCAAGCTGAATCGAGAAGGAAAGATTCCAGCTGTCAAGAAAAATCAATTGCTCGACAAATTCAAAACTTTGTTGGATATTTCCTCAAAGATGTTGATTGGAGTCACTGGGAGTTTTGACTCTGTGACACTTCAAAAAGCAAGAGTGATGGATGTGATTCATGATGGAATCACTGAAGGGAACTGGACTAAGCTCTTTTTGGATAGGTTGATGCATTTCAAAAAGAACGTGCAAGTCGACACCAGTACAGTTAACTGGGTTGTGTCTGCGAATATAAGCTTCGGAAACAAGTTAAGTATCATTCTACCCATCTTGTTGCCGAACAAGACTAGTTGGAGTAAGGGAAAGCCATTCCACCCTCTCAAATATTATCTGAAGAAGGAGGCGCTAGCAAAGCAAGCTGCTGTAAGAACTGCTGCTCCTAGACAAGTTCAAATCAATCCAGATGACGCCATGTTTGAAGTTGCCTCGTCTAGTTCTGAGGAAGACGAGTCGGGCAGTGAAAGTTCTGAGAAGGCTGAAACTGGAACTAGTGGTAGACTAGTTCAGTATGAGCAAGAGGAGGCTATGTTTAAGCCAGAAGGAGATTCGGAAGAAACTCACTCAAACAAGGAGCCTGAGAAGAAAGAGGAAGAGTTGCAAGTATATCAACTGGTGAGAGTCGAGTCGAGTCCGTCACCAGATAAGTCAAGTGCGGAAAAGGTTGGTACTTCTTCCCGAACTTTGTCAATTCCTCTATCTATCACTCCGATCTCGTGCCAAACCTATTCCCAAAACCTCATCAGTGTTGGCAGTATAACCACTAAGAGCCAACATAACCCCACACACTACTATATTCGATATAGTTGATACTTCTACAACTGTCGAACCAAACCTAGCCACATCAAAGCCCCCAGAAACCACCATCCAAATTTTATCCTTACCCTCAACAGAATATGTTGAACCTCTTAACCCATCTACTTCAGAGAAGACTCCAGTTGCCACTGCAACAACTGAGACAGGGACCCCACCTGCTCAGACCCCTTCTGAAGTTAGATTCGAATCCCTTGTATATTATCCGATGTGTTTAAGGGAGAAGAGGGTTCGTGCTAAAGTCAGCAACAATTTGAAAAAGAGGTTCTCGTCTATTGAGATAGACACTTCAACAGAGCAGTTTGAGAAACTTCTTAGGATATGCACATGGGTTGCATTGAAGAAGTCCTCAACCGACGACCTTTTTGAAGTCATCCAAGGAATGGGAGGAATCTCCAATTTTATGGATTGGGAGATGGAGCAAAGGGAGAATAGTGGAGTTAAAGACTATTCAGAACTTCTTCCATCACATGTTCTTACAGCTTTGGTGAAGCGGGTGCTGAATGTTTCTGATGATGTTTTACCTTCTTCACACATGTTTGATATCGGAACTCAAACTAACCTACTGGAAGAAGAGTCGAAAGCAGAACCTGTTGATGTTGCCATTCAGACTTCAGAACCTTTATTGGAACTTGAAGAAGAAGCTGAAAGTGCTGAAGAAGAAGACAACTTGATCGAACTTGGTGAAGAAGATGATGAGTTTGTTGAAGCCATCATGTTTGATGAAGATGAGCTTGTTGAAAAAGTTCAAAAAGAAGTTATTGCTGAAGCTCAATTGTCTACTCAAGCATTTCCTGAAAGCTATCTAGAACAGTTGAAGATAGACTTGAAGGATGTTGTCAAGACTGCTATAGATGAGTTCTTACACTCAAAACTGAAGGATGTGCTGGTTGAACAGAATCAGTCACTTGTTGACACCTCAAGAGAATTAATTGTTGGAGAGGTCAACAAGATGGACTCGTCTTTCCGAGAAGAAATGTATGCTGAAATTGAGAATTTCCTGAAGAAGCAAGTTGATTTCTCAAAGAAGAGATCTATTTCTTTTGCAAGATCTTTGGCTGAAGAGTCAAGCAAAATGGAGAGACTCTACAGAGTAAAGATTGAGATTGCAGATGAACAGCGTCGTGAAGCACAAGATCAGTTGATGCGTGCTAGAACTGTTCTTAATGAGTTAACAGATCAGAACAGGTTGCTCAGACAAAAAACTACTCATTTCAAGGACGAATTAGTCTTTAATTCGAAGAAGTTGGAGTCTACTACTGATCGTCTTGACAAGATGAGTCGTGACCAGACACATCAAAGGCAGATAGAGCTAGCTGCTGAAGCTATGAAGGAAACAGTTAAGGAAGAAATGACTCGATTTACTAGTCTTTTCACTCTTAAGGCAAGTGTTGAAGCCAAAAAGGGGGAAGAGACAAGTAGAGTTGAAGGAAAGTCAAGTGCTGAACCTGAAATGAAGGAAGCTGCTACTGCTATGCAAGATCTCAAAAGGCCTAAGAGTGGCAAGTTAGTGAAGAAGGCAGATCTTGAGCAGGCTAGAGCAGATGAGTTGAAAAGATTAGAGAAAGGCAAAAATGTTGCGGTTGCGTCTCCTGAAGCAGAGGTTCAGACAAGACAAGTAGCAAAAAGGAAGCTGGTGATTGAAGAACCAGAAGAAGAAACAACTGCAATCGTGAAGAAGCAAAAGCTAGTTGAGAAGACTGATGATGAATCTCACTATGCTAGCAAGAAGAAAATTGGTAAGCATATTAGAAGACTGCAGAAGCTGAAAGCTAATCCAGATCAAGTTGAAGATGCATTCATTGACAACTTCATTGACAATGAACATCGTGAAGATTGGTTCAAAGTCAAGTTGCAATGGGAGTTAGATCACTGGATAGTTCGTAAGTATGGAGATCTAGAAAGCTCTGAAGAACTTTATTCTGTATTTGACAAGTTCATGGAGGTGCAAGATCTGAAGCTATGGAATCTGATTATGAGGATAGTTGCTGCTGTGAATTTTAACATTCTAGTCCCTATCTTTCCAAAATGGACTACTCCGATGCTGAGTTTAGGAAAGAGGATCGACTTTAATCAGATTAAGAAGTTTGAAGAGGAGCTACTAGACAAGGAGGAAGTTGATGATGAAGATCATATTTCGGTGATACACAAAAGACTCTTAGATGCATTCTGTGTTCCAAATCCAGAAGGAGGTGCTTTATCTGATTAGAATATTACTTAGTTTTTTTTATTAAGTATGTGTAATATCTACTGATCTTATTTGAATGAATGAAAAGATAACAACTTTTGATGTTTAAGACAAGATAACTACTTAACTAGTCTAATATTGTGAAAAGATTCAAGTAGTTTTGGCTTCATCAAAAAGGGGGAAATTGTTGGGATATGAATCCTAAAGACAAGTCCTAAATGATGAAAAGATTAGTTTTGATAAGCCAAAAAGTAGACTTGAATATTTTCTAAGTGTTGACTGATCTAGTCTAGTTATGAAGTCATCTTGAGCAGATCAGTAGAGTTCACAAGACAAGTACTAGTTCACAAGACAAGTACTAGTTCACAAGACAAGTACTAGTTCTTAAGTAAAGTGTTAGTAAAAGATAAGTATGAAAAAGATAAGATGACAAGTAGAAGACGAAGTCTACTACTGGAGAAGAAGACAGGTGCGCGAGACTACAAGACAAGACAAGAAGAGAAGAGTTAGTTACAGAAACGCGTATTAAAGATGAAGATTGAAGAGTTAGTTAAGGAATAACTAATTAACTGAAGAAACGCGTGAATGGATAAGAAGAATCAGTTATAAGTTAGTTTTCAAGAAAAGTTGGTTACACAACTGAAAGTTCTTGAGTTGGAAGCTTATAAATACCGCAAGGTATTCATTCATTAGAGACTACCGAAAAACTACTAAAGCATTGATATTCTACATTCAAGTAAAGCAAATACTCTCAGAGATTGAAGATTCAGAAAGAAGCCAGAAGACAAGTGAAGAACAAGAAGGCTACTACTGAAGACAGAGAAGTTTACTTTTATGTTTTTGTTTCAAGCTGCTAGTTACTTGTAAAATAGCTAGTTAGATCGAAGAGGCACTTGGTAGTGTTTTCGAAAAGATCTAAGTCTTATATCTTGGGACTTAAAACCACAAGAACACTCGATTGGAAGAGTTAATAAATTTCACGACTGGAGTTGTGAGAGTGGATGTAGACAAGTTGTCGAACCACTATAAAATCGTTGTGTGTTGATTTACTTTCTTGTTTGTTTAATTGCTTAATTGATTAATTGTTTATCTAAACAAGACAAGTAGAGTGTTCATACAGAAGTTCGAATTACGAATATAAGTTGAGTATAAATTTGATTGGGCTCATAGTTACTTTGATTAATTCCGCATTACGTATTCTGATATATTGAAAGATTTTTAAAAGTCTATTCACCCCTCCCCTCTAAACTTTTACTAGCTTACTCAATATTATTAACTCAACTTGGGACCAACAATAATTTTATGTTTAACTCTATTAATTGAAATATAAAATAATAATTAATTTTATTGTTCCAGAAACATAATAGTTTAATTAATTATCATTAAAAATAATAGTTTAATTAAACTAATAAAATTAATAATATAATAATCTTATGTTTAACTCTATCAATTATTATAATAACGCTACGACTTGGGGAACATAATAGTTTACTTTTATATTTCTGGAATAATAGTGTAATTAATTACTTATTTTATAAAAATAAAACCCATGCAACCTGGGTATATGTCCCTTGTGGAGTCCCTTTTGTGGAGTTTGTTTATGTCCGCACGGTGGTGCTGGATTTGAAAGTTATGACTTTTGGTGCTTGGTGGCCTTTGTCATTTTTATCATAACAATATTGACTACCTTAGTGTGAGGTTGTCTTGTTGTTAAAATAGTGGACTGTGCATTTTTCATGGGCAATGAGTACACTCGCGTCCCCACTTCTCACGATTGGAGCAGGTAGCGACACCGGTTTAATTCGTCTTAGTTTGAAGATTTGGTTGGAAAATATTTTTGTATTTGATTCTGATCTTATAAACCTTAAAAAAAAAAAACTATACTTTTCACGAGGAAATTTTATTTTTAGTCCTACAAGTTTGATACATTCCAAAATAAATCCTTTAAGTTTCAACTTTACAAAATACGTCATTTACCTTTCAATTCTTGTCATTTTTTACATCAATTTTTATCCTTTATGTTTTGTAGGAATTAAAATTGGTAAAGTTGATGCCACATATATTTAAAAAAAGCCACATCATCATGCCACATCACATTATATTAAAAAAAATAGAGCTAATAACACCCCAAAATATTCTATACACACCCCATAATTTTAAATAAAAATAAATGTATAGTCCATATAAAATAACTAAGTAACTCTTACATAAATAAATAAATAAAGAGTAAAATAATTTTAAAAAATAACTTGAAAAAATATGAAACAAAATAAATTTCAGAAGCAAATTCATAGGGTGTTATATATGTTAATTATGTGAATCTTATTTTACTTTATTAATTGAAACGTATAACTAGGTGCAAATAATTTTTTTGAATGATGCTACTAACACCCAATACAATGTTATACAAACTTCAAATGTTATACATACCCCACTAAAATTTAAAAATCAATTTTTATTAATAAACACACCCTAATTATTTTCAATTTACCCTTTATCCCTCAAAATAAATACAAATTGAATAAAAAATAAAAATATGATTTAAAATTCAATTAAATGATTAAAAATATAAATTTTAAAAATTAATTTAAAAAATATTTAATTATACGAGAAACTAAATAAAATTTTAAAATATTTTAAAAAATCAACTACATATTAAAAAATATTTGAATGAAAAAATCAATTAAATCCAAATAAAATCTAAAAATATTAAATAAATCAAATAAAATTTATAAAATAATTAAATTAAAAATATCAATTAATGATTCAATTAAAAAAAAAACTAAATAAAATTAAAAACGAAATAAAAATCAACTCAATCAAAAATAAATATTAAGAAAATTAAATAAAAAAATAAAATCTTACTTCAATTTAATTTTCTTGAATTCTTACTGCAAGTTACAACAGATCAACATGAATTCTTGAAATTGGCCCTCCCAGAACCTCAGCTAGAAATTAGCAAAAAAAGAGAAATGAGTTGTGGCCAAGTAAGACCCCCACGAAAAAGAATGTATTTCCTAATTTGTTCCACAGTAATAAGTATGAGATGAACACTAACGCAGTAATACACTTTGCATTCTTCAAAAGTTTGCACTTATAGATTTAGAACAAGTGATATGCTAAATTCCAAAAATTTTAATACAAGTTCATCATATATTGTTACCTTACTCGACTATTAAGCAAGTAAGATTTTTTAATTTACTTTTTTTTAATGTTTTATTGAATTTTTCAATAATTTTAATTTAATTTTTTTTTTTGATGATTTTTTTTTTAAATTTCAGATTCTATTTAATTTTTTAAGATTTTTTTCAAAAAAATTAATTAATTTATGTAAATTAATTATTTTTAAAGATTTTGTTAGTTTTTTTTAAATACTTTTAAATTTTAATTACATATTTTTCAGATTTTTCATGTTATTTTTTTTTAATTATTTTTCTCTTTATTTATATAAGGGCTATTTAGTCATTTTATATACATCTATTTTTGTATTTAAAATTATGGGGTGTGTGTAGAATATTTCGGGGGTGTTATTAGCTTTATTTTTTTAATATAATGTGATGTGGCATGATGATGTGGTTTTTTTAAATATATGTGGCACCAACTTTACCAATTTTAATGCCTACAAAACATAAAGGATAAAAATTGATGTAAAAAATGACAAAAATTGAAAGGTAAAGGACGTATTTTGTAAAGTTGAAACTTAAAGGATTTATTTTGGAATGTTTCAAACTTATAGGACTAAAAATAAAATTTCCTCTACTTTTCACACTTTTGGTGTAAATCCTAAAGTAGAAACCTTACCTGCTCAACACACCTTCATTCATGGCTTCTCAATTTTTCTTCTTGTTTATTTATTTTTACGGAGACAAACCTAAAATTCTTAGCACCTTCATTTATGGCCGAAACTTTACTCAAAAAAAAATTTATGGCCGAAACTCTACTCTCAATTCTCCTTCTTGTTTATTTATTTTTATTGAGACAAACCTACAATAAACAAATATGAATTACCTGCAATTAATAAACAAATATCAATTCCCAAAAATTAGTATATATGTATTGCATCTTTGGGAATTGCTCTCAACTCCACCTTCCCTAATTCCACACCACATAATTTCTCTTGTACGCTGCAATTCGATCAATCATGCTCGGAGTGGCTTGATTCTCAGCAACCAAAATAGTATCGTAAGCTAAGTTTTGAAGAAATTAAAGGAGGAGAACAAAAAAGCAGTTAAAAGAAGCGTGGCACCAAACCCTAGCTATTTAATATGTAGTATAATGTATTTGAGACTTTCTCATAAGAATATTCTTTTAGGAAATTATTTACAGTTGTGTGATCCATTTCATATCTATCAATACATGAAGTCTCAACTTCACCTTGTGTAAGCATAGATTCGTGCACATACTACATTACAGTCGAATATAGTGTCACGTTTTATTTACTTGTAATTGTTATATAAAAAATAATAATATTCAATTATATTAGATTATAAGTTTCGATTAAAACTAGTGTTACATTTCAGCTAAAATTAATGTCACGTTTACTCATGTGCTCGGATGCTTTAAAAAGTAAAAATACATTATTATTTTTTATTGATAAAATTTTCGTATAATTAAGATTATTTACATTGATACCTTGTAATTCGATTTGCAGTTTTCATTGTATGAAGGTCTCTAGACTTGAGAGTGTCTATTATACATGTACGAACTAATGAACATAATAATAATAATAATAATAAGGCTCAAAAGTAGTTATTACAGTTTGCAATTTCTAAATTTAGATGAAGAAAGACAACATTCACCACGAAAATAACGGTTTTCCACTGCTAAATTAGTCCAAATTCATTCTCTCTCTCTCTCTCGCACTCACTCACTCACAATTTCCACACTCTCAATGCCTTAATCAAAATACCAGCAAAAAAAAAAAATTAAAAAATGATGATGAAAAAAAATCATCACAATATCCCCTGATAAATCATATGGCTATTAATATTATTCACATTCATGGCATAATATCCATTTTGTTGTGTATTTTTGCAATGATTGTTTTGGTAACAAGTTCGAATTCTGAATCTCAGGCTCTTTTAAAGCTCAAAGAATCATTCACAAATGCTGCTTCTCTTGATTCTTGGAAGCCCGAAAAAGAGGCATGTGCAGGGTGGGTGGGTGTATTGTGTGAAAATGGGCTCGTTTCCGGGCTTCGTCTCTCGAAAACGGGCCTATCGGGGAAGATCGACGTGGATGCATTGACACATCTTTCGGGCTTGAGAAGTGTTGTTTTCAAGTTAAATGCATTCACCGGGCCCATTCCTGATTTTCATAAATTGAGAGGTTTGAGGGGATTGTACATTTCTGATAATCAGTTTTCTGGTGAGATTCCAGAGGATTATTTTGCAAGCATGAAGGGGTTGAAGAAGGTTTGGTTATCCGGGAACAACTTTTCGGGCCAGGTTCCTTCGTCGCTGGCCCGATTGTCTCAATTAATAGAGTTGCGCCTGGAGAACAATAAGTTTTCGGGTGCAATTCCGTCGTTTGAGCAACCGGGTTTGGTCTCAATCAACGTCTCGAATAATAATTTGGAAGGCGAAATTCCCCCTGGCCTATTGAGATTTAGTGGTTCCGCGTTCGAGGGGAATCCCGGGCTTTGTGGTGGAAACACGGGCCGGGCTTGCAATCCATATCGGGCCCCACCAAAGGGGTCGAGTAAAACTAAAAGTTCAATGATCATATTTTGGTTGGTAATAACATTTGCAATATTGCTTTCACTAATAGCATGTGGGGTATGGTTGTGGAGGCCACGAAGAAGAATGATTATGTCAAGCACTAGAGACAATGAACAAGCAAATCAAGATGTGGCTGTTAATCCAGTTGCAATTGCAAGTGGTGGTGGTAGTAGTAGTAGTAGTTCAAGAAAGAAGGATGTTAGTTCAACACGAAAAGGATCCGGGGGGTCGGGTAATCATCGGGTAGCTGGGTCAAGCCGGAAGGGATCAAAAGGAGGTGGTGGTAATGATCTAATAATTGTGAATGATGAGAAGGGGGTCTTTGGAATGAATGATTTGCTTAAAGCGGCAGCTGAAGTGCTTGGTAACGGGGCGTTGGGGTCCTCGTTTAAGGCCACAACGGAGAGTGGATTGACGGTGGTGGTGAAGAGGGTGAAAGAGATGGATAGATTGGAGCGAGATGAGTTTGATTTAGAGTTGATGAGACTTGGAAGTTTAAAGCACAAGAATGTGTTACCTCCTCTTGCTTATTATTATCGAAAAGAAGAGAAGCTTATAGTGCATGAATATCAGCACAAAGGCAGTTTGTTGTTATTATTACATGGTATGTATCAATATTCAATAGGTATTTGGATTGTTTGCTTCAGTCACTTTTTTGGTGAAAAATAAAAAAATGTTCTAACTCGTTTAACTTGTCTAGGTGACCGCAGGATTTCTCAGGATGACCTAAGCTGGCCTATGAGATTGAAGATCATTCAAGGGATTGGTAGAGGACTAGACTTTCTTCACAAAGAGCTATCTTCACTACAACTTCCGCACGGTGATCTAAAATCGAGCAATGTTCTTTTGTCCCAAGACTACGAGCCGTTGCTTTCGGATTTTGGTTTATATTCCTTGTTTAATGAAAACCAAGCTAGGCAATCCCTATTGGCATATAGGTCCCCTGAATATATCCTCCAAGGCCAAATTTCACCAAAATGTGATGTGTATTTTCTAGGAATCATCATTCTTGAAATTCTTACAAGAAAATATCCATCTCAATATCTCAACAATGAACAAGGTGGGACTGATTTAGTCCAATGGGTAAGATCAGCCATTGCTGAGGGGAGAGAGGCAGATTTGCTCGACCCGGATATCACAAGCACGGTGGATTATGTGCAAGAAATGACGAGGTTTCTCCACATTGGCGCAGCTTGTACGGAAGATGAGCCACACAAGCGTTTAGGTCTAAGAGAAGTTGTTAGTAGAATAGACGAAAATGATCAAGAAACAAGAACCTTTCACGCTTTTCCTTCTCAAAGAGACGGATATGCTAATGAATTGAACGAGAGTAATTCTCGACACCTAGAGAATCACAACTCTCGTTCGATGAGAAGGGAAGAGATCATTGAACAACCATTAGGGAGCAATAATTTTGTTTTTCAAGTTTCTTGATTAGTGTTTTAGCTTGGAATTGAGGTCATGATCTCTTGTATAGTTGTATGGAAGAGTAAGTGTAACTTCTTAGATTGAATCCAACATTGTTCTTCCTAGAATGTACTTCGGATATATTTTATTTTATCTGGACACATTATGCGTATTATATGACATCATCATTACACATAACATGTATCCATAAAATAAAACGTTAATTTAAAACTTGTCACCGGACGAAGCCAATTTATCCCTCTCTTTTAATTTTAAAAATTTGAGGATATATTATATTTTTATTGAAATAAATTATAGATACTATATAGTGGGACATGGATTGATGACAATATCGAAATCGACAATTTTCAATAAAATATTCAACATAACAATATATAACTCCTGTTTCAGTTTCTTGATACCTCCAGGTGCTCTGTATCAATTTGAACCTGCAGATTGAGATAAATAAATATAATTAATTAATTCGATTAAGTTCATCACATCATCATCTCAAAAATCAAGAAAATACAAATTTCAAGATGAAAATTAATCATGCCAGTTGTGATAGCTGTGCAATTCAAGACACAACGAAACTTGACCTTTATTTTTGTTCCTTTAATACAATTTAATTTATCGTTTGAAAATGTAATCTATTTGGATGGCACTCATAAAAAAATGTATTTATTTGTAATATTCCAGTTCAATTTTATAATTCTCATTTTCTAAAAATATTATTTTCACTCACTACTTTATTTATATTTTATATTTTCATTTAAACTTTTACTTTGTACATAAACAATTTTTTTTTTTAAAACTCATGTTCAACCCAAATGAAAATTATAGAATTCAACGGAGGGAGTAATTGATATAAGTGGCGAGGTTGATCGAGAATTTATAGATGCTATATATAAATGTAAACATGTAACATTCGATCATTACATCTTGTGAAATTTTATAAACAAAAGAAACGGAAAAGAAGTCCGAAACAAGAAATATAGAATTAAAATTGAATGAATTTTGAATCTGAATTTCATTCGGGAATCGCTTCGACTTTAACTTTTTCTTCGCACCTCTCTTCTTCAATTTAAACACATACTAAATCAAATATGCAAGTTCTTGAAGAATGATCCAAATCAATGACCACATCATATTTAAATTAGTTCACGCTAAGATTAACCTTTTCAACGAATAACTATAGTACTTCACTCAATTATTGTGACATTATACAAAAAAAAGTTGTCTTCTAATAATTCATTTACTTCAATTATACTTTTAGGCATGGAAATCCTATAATTATTGTGAAATGTTTTTTTTTTTTAGAGAGTAATTAAACGAAATGTGACTATTTAAATTGCATTTGTTTTTTCGTTCACTATGGAATAACTTGATGACAAAACATAGCACAGATGACAAATCAAATTAAGACTTCCAAAGTTTTTTCTAACTCACTGAGTCAACTCGTATAGCACATCTCAGTACAGCTGGATAATTGAGTGATATGGTTGGAGAAAGAAAAAGTTTTGATATTTATAGGCTTCTAACCTGGCAAACACCAACATCCCATATTGGCATACATTTTTTTAGGAAGTCTTTGCGTGACAAATTGGGAATGAGTTTTAACTCTACCAAAACATAAATGTGCTAATTTATGAACCGTCTCAATAAAATTGTTCGATCATACAACTCTTTGTTTATATAATTGAACACATATTTATTTGATCATAAAAAATGTCATTAATTAATAATTAATGGTACTATAATAATATTTGGTGGAATTTTTTCCGCCTAATTTAATTTCTTAGTTGATATTAATAAATGATTTTTTTTAATATAATAACTTTTTTATAAATAAAAAATATATAAAATGTGAAGCTTGGTGTAATTATTCAAACTGACCTACTCAAATTTAAATGATGCTTGACCCGTTGAAGTTTTGCTCAATTAATAAAAAAAAAAAACCGACATGATCTTAAGAACACAATACAGGTTTAAATGAGTTAAAACAATAGCATATTTTCGAATTTTTAATACTTATATCCAAATATTTAAGTTTTACTTGATTTGGAAACACAATTAATTTAGAACACATGAATTATTACTCACTTTTTTAATCGTGTGTTTTACTTGTACTACAATTTTTTAATAAAGTATGGGGTCTTCCACTACAAAAAAAATGTTTCGATTAGAGATCAATGTTTTGAGACCGACATAGTCTCAAATAGAGACTGATTTGAGACTAATCCTAAAAAAAACCGAGTTTTGAGACTGTTTTCAATTCGGTCTTTAATATTATGTTTTCAGACCGCTTAGAAATCGAAGAAATTAAAAATTTTATTTTGAATTTTATTTAGAGATCGACAATTCAGTCTTTAATTGGTATCAAAAATTCTGAATCCCAAAATTTTAATTGACTACCAATTTTGACAGCTCGTTTAGAGACTGTTTTCAGTTCGATCTTTAATATTATGTTTTTCAGAGCACTTAGCCACCGAATATCAGTCTCTAAACCAAAATTAAAATTCTGATTTTGAATTTTAATTGGAGACAAAAAATCCAGTCTTTAATTGGTATAAAAAATTTCGACAGGTTGTTTTATACGTATGTGAATCGATCACTTACCGTCGGGATCGGGCGAGAATCCTTTAAGCTCGGACAAAGTATCCACATCCGAAAAAGAATATTTTACTACGCTACTAAATTCATGGAATCTTTCACTACATCCTCTAAATCAACTAAAGTAGGCACTACGATCTCTAAATCAATTGAATCAGGCACTATGATCTCTAAATCAATTGAATCGGGCAGTGGGCACTACCGTCTCCACTTCCAATGAATCTGGCTCTATGACTTTGTTCGAGATGGAGGAATCGAATTTAGGAGAAGAAGAATATTTGTCCATCGTTGGGAGAGACATATCAAATTAGCGATTAAAGAGATATGAATAATATTTAAAGATACAAATCTTTAAAATATTATCCCTAATATTTTATATATAGATAATTTTAAGCAGTAGAGACCGATTTTTCGGTCCCAAATCAGGCGGTTGTGTTTAGAAACCGATTTTTGCGGTCTCAAATTGGTATCAAATCAAGTTGTTTGTTTTCAGAGACCAATTTTAGCGGTCTCTAAACACTCCGGAAGAAAGACCAGCCCACGCCCCATTCTTGCGAATAAATAGCCCATATATATCACATGCCATTCTCTTAATTTTAACCCACAAACCAGCTTCTAAATAGGTCATTCCTTGATTTTCCTCTCCAATATCAGTTTGAAGATCTCGTTTCGAATTCAACGTAAGGTTTCTCATTCCCTCTTCGTTTAAATTAATGTTTTCTCATATTTCTCAAATTAATTAATTTATGAAGTGTTCACATTATGATAATTTTCTTTTAATGTATATTACATCATATAATTAATATATATGTATAATAGTAGTAAATAATATAGAACAGGGACAGTGTTATCTTCATAAATCAAATACTAGTACTAATTAAAGTTATTTATTCTGAAAAGTATCATGATCATCTTCAAATTACTAATAAATTGGAACGACTATGAAACATGTTGATGTCGACCCATATTTAATCAAAGATCAACTATACACCTTTATTTTTTCGATAATTTATTTATCTTCGATTTAATTGATTTTTCCGCTTTGAAAATTTAAGTTCTTAATTATGTTTAACTGTTTTTCGTGATTATAAATTATACTCCTAAAGTAAATCATACTCCATCATAATTCTTGATATAATGATTAGGGGTGTGCACCGGTTCAAAACCGGACCGGAATCTTACCAAAAGGTCGGACCGGAGACCGGACCGGTTGGACCGGAATTTTTTTTTTTATTATTATTATTTTTTTTTTTAAATTTATGGAAGCAAGAACAAGATTGATGAATTTGTGTATGAAAATTAAAGTGTTTGCTCTTCATTACGTCAATGTGAATTTTATTTACATTGTTATTAATGATCTTTTGACCCTAAAAATAAATTAAATATATTTGTTAAATTATATATTTGTAAAAAATGTAATAAGATCTCAACACATTTTCACCAATTACTTGGTTTTGAAAAATAATTGAGAGTGTATTAGTAAAAAAATATAAAAAAAAAATTCCGGTCCAAACCGGTCCGGACCGGACCAGAAGACCGGAATCCAAAATTTCCCGGACCGGAGACCGGACCGGAATCTAACCGGTCGGTCAGGTTCCGGTCTTTTTTCCGGTCCGATTTATTTTTGAACACTCCTAATAATGATTGTTATTCGAATTATGTTTTAAAGTAAAATAATTGTCAAATATTAAAATAAAAAATGTCAAAAAATCACGATTGAATCGGAATGACGTCGATATCAAATGATTGTTATATGGCAATATCTATCTTATATACATATGTCAATTATATATTTCCTTAAAATTTTGATTATAAATGGAACTACCTGATCGTCGGTGGATGTATTATACTCCTCGATTCGTTGATGGAAGTACGAACAATGAATTTTACAATCAAGTTCACAAATTCATTGATTTTGCGAAGATGAGCCCACAATATATGTTTAACGATAAAATCAAGTGTCCGTGTACTTTGAAGAAATGTCGGAATAAAACATTTAATAGCGTTGAGGAAATGTCGGAATAACTATTAATTTTAAATAGTTATTAATATTATTTTGGACTTTTTAAAGTAACATTGATTTTTTTACAATTAATTGAATAATTTTTATCAATTAATACATGTGAAATAATTTAACAAATTTGAAAATTTATTACTTATATCATATACAATAAAGAAATTAATTATATATGTATATAATTAATTTTAAAAATTACACAAGACAATTACTTATCAAATGGTAGATGCCCATTACTGGGCACCCATCCACTAGGGATCAATTCCCACAAAGGCCAAATTAAACCCACACCCACAAAGGTCAAAATAAAATGGTCATTTAAATAAGAAGGGGGGGAGGTGTGGGTTGCTGGGTCGGGGGTCGGATCGGGTTAGGGGTGGGTGTGGATAAATAAAGAGGGTGTGAGTGTTGGTTGCTGGATCGGGTATCAAATCAGTCTCTAACGTGTGTTGAGACCGCCTTTCGGGGGTCGGATCGGGTTAGGGGTGGGTGTGGATAAATAAAGAGGGTGTGAGTGTTGGTTGCTGGATCGGGTATCAAATCAGTCTCTAACGTGTGTTGAGACCGTCTTTACAGTCTCAAATGAGATTGTGGGAGGGGGATAATTGAAGTTGGTCTTGGAGATGAAGAAGACCCTTATTTGATGCTTTTACTGATTTATTTGTGACAAGGTTCAATATATCTTTGTAAGCGAGGTATCCTCAAATCGAACGATGATCTACATTGCATTTTTTATGATTTTCATGAGGAATAAAAAAATGCATTTTTTTCGAAAGCTCTCACTCATGGAATCTGGACAGAATGTTTGATATGGCATCAGTACTCCGCTCAAATTCACCCACAAACCTATGGCATCAGTACTCCGCTCAAATTCACCCACAAACCTACTCAAAGTTTCTGGAATATTCTTAAAAAAAATAAAGGTAAAAGAAATGCTATTTGTATATGGCTAGGTGTTATGTTACTCATTTAAAAATAGAGGAATGTTGTGATTTTTAGGAATGAGGTGTTTTCTCACAAAGTTTATCACGAAGCTGAAAAAGAGTCTATGAAGTTGGGTTGTTATTAAATATCTCATGTGAGTTTTTCATTCAAATATTGGTTAGTAAAGTCAAAAAACGGTTAGGCATACGAATTTGGACTATCTAGCACCTATACTTTAATTTCTCATTTGTTTCTTTTTGACCCTACAATTTTAAATCAAGCTTTTTGTTCAACTTCCTAAATTAAATCAATTTCTTATATCAAATAAATAACCCATTCACGTAAATAATTAAATACTACACCATCTAATTTCAATTTTTCCTTTTATCACAATCGAATATTCATATATAAGAATAGAAATTAAGAAACAAGTTTTACAAAGCAGCAAGTGCATGTGTCGTGACTCGCAACGAGCACAACGTGTGATCTGGAAAATGACAACGTGACCTTCTCAGTTTAAATTGAACTAAGCTACAACTATGAAAAAAAGAGAGTAATACTAGTGGTTGAGCCAAAAAAGAAAAGAAAAAAGGAAGGACGCCTAGGCAGCATCTAGACCCGTCTAACGCTTCTAAGGTTCATTTTTGTTCAAAACCAAGAATTTGCAAGAAATCGAAAATTATATATAACTAATGCACCGAACATGCAATATCTAGTTTCAGCTAGTCTAATATTATTAGTAATCTTACAGCCCATCTTATCATTAATACTAACAACAATTGGAAATTTTGGCACAGATTTAAGATTCTTTCCCCTCTAATTATTATTATATGGATATCATTTTGTGTACGTGCGGGCATATTTGCACGTGTCAGTGTCGGCCTGCTGTTGCTTCTTATTAAGTTGACTTCATTTCTTCATTCTTTAATTCTTTTTTATACAACACTTTGAAAATTATAATATTCAAAGTTAAATTATTATTTATTTTATTATAAATCCCGATTATAAGGTTTGATAATGTAGTACATATAGCATCAATTTATAATAAATTTAGTACTTATATTGAAGTTATGTATGGTTCTATCAAACCTTGAAAATACTAAATCAAACACTGATACATATAGTACCTACATTTAGTATAATTTCCTTGATATAGAGTAACACATTGCTTTATTGATACAAATAAAAGTAGGGCTGGCTGGTATGATATCAATGGGCAGATTATGATATAAATTTGCCCTGTTTAGTAAATTACAGTCTACTAAAATTACTAATTTATTTATTTGACATTTAATCTGACTATACTCTACTCCATCCATTTAATAGAGTAGACTAATTAATTAATTTGGCATTTAATCTGACTATACTCTACTCTCCATTTAATAAAGTTGTCTCTTTACTATTTTGTATAGAATTAAAAAATATATTTTTTAACATATTTACCCCTAATTAATATTTATTTTTTTATTAAGATAAAAATTAATACTCCCTCCGTCCCAAAATTTTGTGCATGGTTTGACCGGCATGGAGATTAAGAAAATGAAATATAGTGATGTGTATGGTGGAATAAAAGAGGGGTATTATTGATAATTCATTTATTAAAGTGTATGAGATTTGACTAAAATGAAGGAAATATTAAATTGTGGGCCCAAATAGAGTGGTATTTTTTAAATTAGATGAATGTTGTAAGGGTAAAAATTATGTGAGTTATTTCTTTTTTTGGAGAGTGTAAATTTGGGACGCCCGTTAAAAAGTGTGCAAATAATCACGGGGACGGAGGGAGTATAGAAAAAGTAAAATATTAACTTATCTTGTCAAGAGAAGAAAAATAGAATATATTAATATATTTTCAATAAAAAGAGGGGAAATTCTCAAATGCACCATGTGCACCAAAACAGGTTTGGTGCACATGCTTTTGTCCTTATCCTCTCACCCTAACTTCTTATCCTTTTTCTCTACTTATGGTTATAATTCCATTTTTTTTTTCTATTTATTAATTAATTAATTTATAATCCATTACTTTATTAATTAATTTACAATTCTCAACACTTAATTAATTAATTTACAATTCTCATAAGCATAGAGCTGTTCAAATCTTTTCAAACTTTTTTTTTTCCGTTTTTTTTTTCTTTTTTTTTTTCGTTTTTTTTTTCTTTTTTTTTTCCGTTTTTTTTTTCTTCTTTTTTTTTCCCTTTTTTTTTCTTTTTTTTTTTCTTTTTTTTTTCGTTACTCACTTCCACTTTTCAATAATTACTCATTTTTCAATAATAATAGTCCCTACTTTTCATTAATAAAATTTCCACTTTTCACTAATAACAGTTACCACTATTCAGTAACAAAATTTCCACTTTTCACTAATAATAATTACCACTTTTCAGTAACAAAATTACCACTTTTCACTATTAATAGCTACCACTTTTCAGTAACAAAATTTTCACTTTTCAGTAATAATAGTTACCACTTTTCAGTACCAAAATTTCCACTTTTCAATAATAAGAATTACACTTTTCAGTTAAAATATCTACCACTTTTCAATAATAAAAATTATATTTTTCAGTTAAAATATCTACCACTTTTCAGTAACAAAATTTCCACTTTTCAGTAATAATAGTTACCACTTTTCAGTAACAAAATTTCCACTTTTCAATAATAAGAATTACACTTTTCAGTTAAAATATCTACCACTTTTCAATAATAAGAATTACACTTTTCAGTTAAAATATCTACCACTTTTCAATAATAAGAATTACACTTTTCACTATTAATAGCTACCACTTTTCAGTAACAAAATTTCCACTTTTCAGTAATAATAGTTACCACTTTTCAGCAACAAAATTTCCACTTTTCAATAATAAGAATTACACTTTTCAGTTAAAATATCTACCACTTTTCAATAATAAGAATTACACTTTTCAATTAAAATATCTACCACTTTTCAATAATAAGAATTACACTTTTCAGTTAAAATATCTACCCCTTTTCAATAATAAGAATTACACTTCAATAATAAGAATTACACTTTTCAGTTAAAATATCTACCCCTTTTCAATAATAAGAATTACACTTTTCAATAATAAAAATTACATTTTTAAGTTAAAATATCTACCACTTTTCAATAATAAGAATTACACTTTTCAGTTCAAATATCTACCACTTTTCAGTAACAAAATTTCCACTTTTCAATAATAAGAATTACACTTTTCAATTAAAATATTCAGTTAAAATATCTACCACTTTTCAATAATAAGAATTACACTTTTCAATTAAAATATCTATCACTTTTCAATAACAAAAATTACATTTTTAAGTTAAAATATCTATCACTCTTCAATAATAAGAATTACACTTTTCAGTTCAAATGTCTACCACTTTTCAATAATAAGAATTACACTTTTTAGTTAAAATATCTACTACTTTCAATAATAAAAACTACATTTTGTAGTTAAAATATCTACCACTTTTCAATAATAATAATTACATTTTTCAATAACAAAATTTACCACTTTTCAATAATAAGAATAACATTTTTTTCAATTTTAACAATAATTTTAACGGTACAATTTATAATTAAATATACTCGTTTTAATTAATTAAGTTAACAATGATAACCATAAGCAAAATAAAAATGAAAATGATAGATTAATTAATAATTGTAAATTAATTAATTAATTAATTTAGTGATGAGAATTGTAAGTTAATTAATAATTGTAAATATTGGTCGATAAAAATGAGAACTGTAATTAATTAATAATGGTAAATTAATTAATTAATTAATTAAGTAATGAAAAGTGGTAGATTTTGTTATTGAAAAATGTAATTATTATTATTGAAAAGTGGAATATATTTTAAATGAAAAATGTAGTTTTTATTATTGAAAGTGGTAGATATTTTAACTCTTATTATTAAAAAGTGGTAGATATTTTAACTTAAAAATGTAATTTTTATTATTGAAAAGTGGTAGATATTTTAACTGAAAAGTGTAATTCTTATTATTGAAAAGTGGAAATTTTATTACTGAAAAGTGGTAGATATTATTATTGAAAAGTGGAAATTTTGTTACTGAAAAGTGGTAGCTATTATTAGTGAAAAGTGGTAATTTTGTTACTGAAAAAGTGGTAATTTTTATTAGTGAAAAGTGGATATTTTATTAATGAAAAGTAGAAACGAAAAAAAAATTATTAATTAAAAAATAGAAACGAAAAAATAAAAACGTGAAAAGAAACGAAAAAAAAAATTGTTAGTGAAAAGTGGAAATTTTATTAATGAAAAATAGAAACAGAAAAAAAAACGGAAAAAAAAATAATCTTAAAAAAAACGAAAAAAAAATTATTAATGAAAAGTAGAAACGAAAAAAAAAGGAAAAAAAAAACGTGAAAAAAAAGGAAAAAAAAAACAAAAAAGAAAATAAAAAGGGAAAAAAAAAACAATTAATGAAAAGTAGAAACGAAAAAAAAAAAAGGAAAAAAAAAGGTGAAAAAAAAAGGAAAAAAAAACGTGAAAAAAAAAGGAAAAAAAAATTATTAGTGAAAAAAAAAAGAAGTTTAAAAAGATTTGAACCTTTGACCTCAGGCTTATGAAGAGTATCTATAACCACTAGAACATTCATTACTTAGTTATATTTATTTGCCTTTATGAATAGATATAGGATTGACCTGTGCATTAGTGTGCACGTGCACACTGTGCACAGGAGACCAACTCTAAAAAGAGATATAATAGAAATTAAATAAGAGTAGTTTAAAGTAAAAACGAACAAATTTTTTGAAACAAAATTTAAAACAAAAGCGATTTTTTTTTACAACGGGTATAAGTTAATGCTATGCTTTCTTGTAGAAATGGTTTTACTCTAAACATATCTTCTGTCCCTGTGACCATATTTAATAATGAATTGAAGCTTCTAGAAACATGCCACTCCTTTTACTCTAATTCTAAATTCAACTCAAATAAACTTAATAGGCCAGTTAAAAATATATTAGAGAATTGTTTTTAAACAAACTGCCACAATTCAGAAGATAAATAAGGCAAAGAAAAATAAGTCATATAGTGCATAGAAATATGAGGATTCGAAGCTTCTAGAAATAATTGAAATCAAATAAGTCGTCTTAGTTGCACACATGCTGATTAAAAATAATATGATATGTAAGCTGTTATATCATTCTTAATGTTTGTGTTTATTTGAAAATTGCAATTGTTTATAAAGATATTAGTAAGAAAAATACAAACTCTAAGAATGTTTGTTATACCTCAAAAAAAAATAAAAAAATGCCACAAGAATAGTGATATATATATATATATGTGGGGTAGTATCTAGTGTTTTAGTGTAGCATTAACTCTAACAGAATATAGAAAATAAACACAGTACACAGCGGAAGTCTAAAACACTAAAACACAATAAAGACACAATGGAATAATTTTTAACATAGATTTTATTAATAACAAAACCTATGCTAAGCCTTACAGCGAAAACAATAACTTAGTTCCTAAGTTATGAAAATGTCGTGTGAAATGTCTCAACAATTACTTCAACATTCCACAAACCGAAACTACAATCGAGGCAGGTGCCTGAATCCGCAAATAGACTGAAGTGTAAGAACACTGTCTAAAGAACTAATCTGATCTATGATTCACTCTCAATCGATACAAGACTAGAACTAAATACACGGGAAGGTGTGGTATCCCTCGGTGTACATTAAACGATACAACTATTGACCCTAACTCCTAACCAGGGATGAACGCTCAGAATAAGTGTTATTCGAATAGTGCATACTTTGAAATGAAAGGCTTCAGCGGTATTTATAGAGTAATAGCCGAATTCTAGATCCTTCCATTATGAGATCCTATTTTTTAGGACCTCAACTTCCATGATCTCTCTAGATCCTTCTTCCATCTTCCAGGTCGTTCTAAACTGCTCTAGACTCTTCTATGACGTTCTCCAACATTCTGGAATCTTCCAGGTTCCAGACTCTTGTAGAACCTTCTGGAATCGTGCCTGAATGTGAGAGCATTTAGTACAACATTTAATGTAACATTTCAGAAAGGACTTAGAATAAATCAAGGAAGGTCAAATTAAGATGTTGTTGATAATGTTAAAACATTTAAGAGTTAACAACATCTACAATCTCCCTCAATTTGACCTTTCGACTACAACACACCTGATGCACATATATTTCTATACATACTCAGTATTATGTATTTAGGTAAGGTTGACATCAAGTCTAAATACTAGTCAAGACAATACCTGTTGTAACCGTTGGATCAAATCAAAAATAGATCAAGAATAATTTTACTAAGATCCGTGCCATAAGATCAAAGTAACATTATTCAAAACCAAAACAAGTATAGGCAGTACACTTGTTTACAAAACATATAACTTTACAAAAATCAAAAGTTAAATCAGAGCATCATAAATGAATATGTACTAGATCAACCTAAGACTTAAGTAAAACTCAATAAAAAAATAAGGACTAAACAAAAAAAATCAGAGCAAAAACAAATAAACAGCTTAACATGATTAATCCTTATGCAGTAGGCAATTAAAATTTATTCTTTCAAGCAAACAATTTTAAGCTTTTAAAGCAGTAAGAAAAAATAAGAATACATTTTAATGTAAACAATTTTAAGTATGTAGTACATAGATCAGAGTTAATCAGAAAACAAAAAAAAACAAAAAAAATGAACAACTAAACAAGACATATTCATCATGCAGTAAACATTTAATGATAAGAAAACAAATTAAGCAAGAAGCAGTAATCAAATATCATTAATGCAAACTAATTTAAGCAAGATAAATATAAACATCCTATCAACTAGAAATAAATATTGTATCAGAACAAAAACATAATTTAACTTAAATATAACAGAATAACAAAAACAAAAGTAGGACTAAAAATGGCATGAATTGCTATAACAATAGCAGCAGCATCAAGGTCCTGCACATGTGCCATCTGTACTTCAGTACTCCCCCTGTCTTGCAGCATCTGTTCTAGATATCACCATAGAGGATGTCCATATCCTCATCATCTTCAGCAGTATCTGCAAACTTGTCTTCATCAGCCTCTGGTTCCTCAATAAAACAAGTTGTAGCAAAGAGTGCAACAACATTGTTAGCAGCAACAGTTTCTCCATTCTCTGTAGCAGCATTAGCATCAGGTACACCTCCAGCTTCAGGATCCAGCTCTTCAATAACAACTCCAGAAGTTCTAGCTGAAGTGGAAGGTGGTACTTCCCCTGTTGTAGTGGGAAGTAGCCTGGTCCACTTATCTTTGATGAATTGGAGTTCATCAATCTGGTCCTGTAAGTGCTGTAGCTGCAATAGTATAAAAGATCTGGGAACAGAGAATATGGTATCAAAATTACCACCAAAGTTCTCAGCATCTGGTGCAGCATTAGGTGCAGCTGTGTTCTGTTCAGGTCTCTGTGTTGATGTGGGTTGAGGTTGAGCAGGAGCTGGTCTTTGAGAAGAGCTTCCAGGATTGTGCAAGGGCAGATCTTTTACTCTTTCACCAATGAGCAAAGCAGGTGAAATGGTGTATAAAGGAACCTTACCTCCAAGAACTTTAGTCTTCTTATGAGTAAACCCATGCATCTTCAAGTATGAACATATAAGCACAGGGTATGGAAGGTTTCCTTTGTCAGAAATGTCACCACTAAACTTCATCATGTGGTGGAAAATAGCCAATCCCAAATTAAACTTCTTCAAAACCACTATCCTATAAAACAAGATTGCTTGATCCTTTGTCACTTTGGTTGAGGGTATCCAGTTATAAACAATCAACTTATGCAATACAGAGTAAAGAGATGTAAGGTCCTTAGCCAACATTCCATTTTTTCACTTAGTCAATAAACCACCAGTCATAGAAACAGTAACAACATCCAAATCAGGTTCATCATCATCAAGTACTGGATCTATGCCTAAGAAATCATTAATCAACTCTGGTGTAAATGGAACTGTACTCCCCCTAAACTGTATATTCCCATACCAACGAGAACTCCTCCTACCATTACTTTTCCTCAAGCAAGCATAGAATTCATACACCCAACCAGAAACAAAAGTATCACACAAAGTCAGAGCTTTCATCAATTTTCTATCCTCTAAGAATTGAATCAAATTCTTATTCTCAAAATCAGAAACATGAATTCTCCTTTCCATCAACAGTTTTCTCCTAGACAACCTAGTAATTTTTTCCATCAAACCATCAATATCAGAATCTACTTCAGGTTCAGAATTACCTT
This sequence comes from Galeopsis tetrahit, assembly GCA_963675135.1. Classification (NCBI taxonomy): domain Eukaryota; kingdom Viridiplantae; phylum Streptophyta; class Magnoliopsida; order Lamiales; family Lamiaceae; genus Galeopsis; species Galeopsis tetrahit. Next base: position 57,002,195 of record OY776127.1, read on the forward strand.
CCTCATAAGTACTCTCCTTAGAGCTTGGTTCTTTCTCCTCCTCAGAACTGGATTCAGCTTCATTTCCAGAGCTTTTGTCAGAAGCAGCACTGCTCGAATCATCTCCATCATCAGGTTCTGGTGTTGGAGCACTTGATTCAGCATGTGAGGCAACATTCTTCTTCAGGGCTTGCTGAATATTGTTGGGAATAAAATGATAAATGTTTTGATTGAATACCAAAACCCCCTGAGACATGCCTAAGTCAAGATGATTATGTTCTAAGATTGTTAGAACATATAAAATAAGGATAGATGAGAAGCTGATATGTTAGGCAGCTCTTAGATGATTAGATGCACAACTTGAGGGGGAACATATGCTTTGAAGACTATCAAGAACAAGTTCCCTTAAGGCTCAAATTCTGGAACAATCACCTAAGCTATTGAAGGCCAAGTATGCTGATCAGGAGAGTTGTCCAGAGAAGTTGTCTCTGCACAATTAAAACAAGAACAAAGGTTCTGAAGCTTAAAGGCCAAGTATGCTGATTAGGAGAGTTGTCCAGAGAAGTTGTCTCTGCACAATTAAAACAAGAACAAAGGTTCTGAAGCTTAAAGGCTAAGTATGCTGATCAGGAGAGTTGTCCAGAAGAGTTGTCTCAGTACAATTAAACCAGAACAAGTGTTCTGAAGCTTGAAAGCCAACTTTGCTGAAGAGATAAATACAACTACACCCTAAAAGACTTCAATGAATCATGCTGAGATCACATCTAAATGAAGCAAAGGGAAAGAGCCAAGTCATCTGAAGAAGAGAAAGCCAACTATGCTTAAAGATGTTGAGGTTCCTACTTTAGAGGCTGGTTTGATTAAGGCTTATTCAGTGTCAAGAGAGTTGGACACTGATCAACCCTTACTCATTCAGGATGACTAAGTGGCTGCTGAAATAAGCACTGTGATCTCCCCACAACTGCCATCTTTGAACCTTGTTGAAGGTGGAGATGTTGCAGGTCTAGGTGAAGGTGTTTAAAAGGAGAGCTTAGTTAAAAGATCAGAGGGAGTAGAGGATGAAAGAGAGGTTGTGATTACTAAGATAGTGAGTGTACCACAAATAGAGGGTGGTATAAGTGAGGAAGGACAGGTTATTCTTGAAGTCAAATCTGAACTTCAAGAATCCTTTGATGAAAGGAGGCCTGATTCCTTGGGTGAGGACATTTTTATTGAAGGAAGAAAAGAAAGAGTTGAAAATGAGAAGAAGGCTGCTGATGTATCAGAGTCTTATGAAAAAGAAATTAAGGGTGATGAGTGTTTATTCCCTAACATTTTTGATTTGTCTAACATTGCAGGTATCTCTCTTGACCAAATATTTGCAGATGAGTTCTTAACAGATGCACCCATCCAAGTAGATACAGGCTCAGCACAAGCCTTGCTTGGAATGCAGTCAGAGAAGTTGGACTCCTTGGCTCATCAGGTCCAATCTGCTCATGCTGAAACATCAGGAGCATTGAATGAGCAAGGAAGAACTCTAGCATCTGTGGAGATGAGATTAACAGGCTCTGAGGATGTGGTGTTACCCACATTGGAAGCAAGGATAAGTGGTGTGGAAACTGGTCTCCAAACCATTTCCACTGAAGTTCAAAAAGCCAAATCCACCATGGAATCCATCTCAGAAGAGGTCAAGCAGGAACAAAAGTTGCTGAGAGATAACCACAATGCAAATGTCAAAGCTCTCAGACTAACTGTCAAGCAAGCACTTGGCAAGAAGACTGCATTGCAGAAGAAAAGAGCAGAAGCACAAAGGCTTGCTATGGTAAAAGCAGCCTCAGAAAAGTTTTCCCAAGAGGTAATGGCCAACATTGCTGAAGGTGCAGTGGCCAACCTCACTGAGCTTCTTAAGGCCCAACTTGATGCATCTCTGAAAGCAACCTTGGAGGAGGTTGTCCAACAAAAGATGAAGCCTGTTCTAGCTTTCCTTAGCTTGAGCAGTGATAGGATGCAGAATATACATGATGAGAATGTATATTTGTTGGAAGAGATGAAATCTCTGAACCTAGCCCAATCCCTGATGGCTACAACAATGAGTGAGCTCAAACCCAAGTGTTTTGATGCTGCCAAAAAGGGGGAAAGGGAAAGAGCAAGAGCAAAAGGTGCCTTGGTCATTGGAAGCCCAGTTAAGGGAAAGGACAAAATTGCTGAAGGAAAAGGAAAAGAGCCAGCAGTGCTGAACTTAGAAGATTTGGATGAAGAAGAACAGTTAGCAATTGTCTTGAAGAACTCAATGGCTTCAGCACAAGAGGAAAGAGTTAGGCTACAACAAAGACCAGGAGGAGAGGTATCTGGTTTGGACAAAGATGCTGAAGGTGTCCAAACTAGAGGAAAGATTAAGAAGGCCAAAGGAAACAAAAGAAAAGCTGAAACATTCACTGATTTTCCCAACAACCTTGATCTGCCCCTGAGTTCAGAATTGATGATGATGAGCCTACTTCCAAAAAGGCAAAGAATGCTGAAAAAGACAAAACTGCTGAAGTGTCCAAGATTGCTGAAAAGGATAAATCTTCTGAAACTGACATGAGTGTTGAAGGTCCCAAGTCCACTGAAAATGTTGAAGAGTTGTTTGCTGAAGGATTTGGACCTGAGCCCAAAAAGAAGACAACTGTCCTAGCTCTTGATCCATCAAAGTTGTTTCATGAAGGGTATGGTAAAGACCCTGAAACTCAACAGAAACTGGCCATGATGAGGGCCCAAGAGAAAATGGACTTGATGGATGAGGCCAACAGAGCAAGAGATAAGAGAAGAGCTGACTTCCAAAAGCCAAGAAGAAGGAGAGCAACCTACAGCAAAATGAAGCCCCAGATACTGATCCCAATGGACACCTGTTGGAAATAAAATGATTTTGATCTAGATACCAAAACCCCTGAATGATGATGTACAGATTAATTGAGATATGCTCAAGATATTGTTCAGGCAAGTTGTCCCAGAACACTTGATTGTGTAAAATGCTTAAGATAAAATCTCAGAAATGTTGTGAGATTTTAGAGTTCAGGATAGTTGTCCAAAGCTGGAATGTTAGGCAGCTTGATAGGTCAATAGGACAAAGTTACTGATCCTTTCAAGATAAGCTGATCAAATGGACAACTGAGCTGAAGAGATCAAGAACACTGAAGATGTGCTCATAAATGCAAAAGTTCAAGGCAGTTGAAGTACAAATGATCAAGAGAATTAAATGTCAAAAGCTTTCAGAAGACATATTCAATGAAGCATTTATTGCCAATCATGCCTGAACCAAGCATTAAAGACTTAGAGCATTAAAGAGTGAAGCATAGAATGAGTGTTGGAACATTCTAAACTGCAGCAGGAATGTTCAGGGAGCTTGTCCCATCTGACCGTTGGTTGTGTGTAGAGTTTGCCACAAATCAACCTAGGACAATGTGCAAAATTGGAAACTGACACAAGTCTTCTCAGCCGCCTTTGTCAGAAGTCAACACACTCACTCAAGCAACCATTGAAGACCTCTTTTACACAGTGGATAAAAGGATGTCAAGCCTCATAACCGTTTCAATGGTGCTGCAAATAGACATATTTGAATTACTAATCCCTCCAACGGTTAGTTGTTCAAATTGTCTATAAATACAGAAGTGATCAAAGGAATTCATCATCCAACTACAAGCTATCAAACTATCATCAAGCTTTCAAAAGGAAACCAAGTTGTTCTCTAGAATTTCAAGTTTCCTGAATCACTTCAAGTCAGCTAAGCCAATCTTTGTAAACATCCTAGCTTAGCATTGAGATATCCTAAGCCTTTACACTGTTCTTATTGTAAAGGATATCTCTATTAGTTGGAACCAAACCTCAAACCTTATCTCATTTAGTGAAGAGAGTGTTTGTTGTAGAAGTGAGGAGTTAAGGACTGTTAGTGTGAAACACAGTCTTAACTCAGAGAGATTGAGCACTAGGACTCAAGTTATCCTAGGGATCAAAACACTAAGAGAGTGTTGTTGATCAGTGCACCTTGGCACTATAAAACAAGCTAATTCCATTGAGAAGGAATTATCCTGTTCAATCAGGGAAAGTGGATGTAGGAGCTTGAGTCTCTGAACCACTATAAATTTGTGTCTCATTTACTTACTGCATTCTTAACTTCACTCCATTCAATCATATTTCAAAGATTCATAACTCAGTAAGTAAGAAAATCTGTTTTGGACAAAGTCCCTGATAACCTGTTTTTTTCAGAAATTAACTTGGAGTATTTCTTTAAACAAAGGCCAACCACATTCCGCACTAAACAACTCTTTTAGATATTTAGCCAACTGATCACTCAATAGTAATCAGTAGGACAAGTATCTATCAAAGTTCTCACTCAGACCAGTTGTGAGACAACTTGCCTGATAAGACTAATTTGTCAAAAACAAAAGAATTTGCATACACAAGTGCATTCCCCCCCCCCATACACTTGTGTTATACTCCACCAAGGACCAACAAGTGGTATCAGAGCAGGGGTTCAAAGACCACTGCTTCTGAAAATCCAACTGATTTTCAAAATCACATTTTCTGTGGTCACTGAACTGGTCCAAATTTCTGAAAAACTTATCTTTGTTCATCTTATATTACATTTGTTGAAATGGCTAACAATGCAGTTCTAGGAGATCTGTCAACACCATCAACAATATGGGTCCAAACCAAGTCAATCATATTTCTCATCACAAACTGCCAATGTTCTCAATTGAGAACTATGATTTCTGGAAGATCAGGATGAGAGCACACCTTGCTTGCCAGCATGATGAGATGCTTAAAGTCATCACTAGGGGGCCATTTACATTCACTAAAGCAAATCCCAAGCTCACTGATGCTCAAAAAGCTGATCCAAGGGAGTTGCTGCCAAAAGATGAAGATGACCTTACAGCTGAAGAAAGAAAAAGGCACAACCTGAACTACATTGCAATGAACACACTGTACCAGACAATTCCAGATGCAGTGATGGGGAGAGTGTACCACTGCACATCAGCTAAAGAGATTTGGGATACCTTAGCACTTATGTGTGAAGGTACCCAAAAGATCAAGGAGAACAAGCTTCAAGTGGCTATCCAAAAATATGAACAATTCTCTATGGAAGCCAATGAAACTATTGATCATCTTGATGGCAGGTTCACTGACATCATGAATGAAATAAACTCTCTTGGCAAGTTCTATGCCAAAAGAGAGGTTGCTCTAAAAATCCTGAGAAGTCTCACATCCAAGTGGGACATATATTCTGTCATGATGCAAAATACCAGCAATCTTGACAACATGCCAATGCAACAAGTATTCTCTGAACTCAAAGCATATGAGTTTGATCTCAATAGAAAGAAGGTGCATGAAGAGCCATCCTCTTCAAACAAAGGTGTTGCCTTCAAAGCTGCTGAAACAGAAAAGAAGATTACTCAAAGATCCTCTCAATCTGTTTCAAAATCTGAAATAAAGGAGGAGCTGGCACTCATGGCTAGAAGATTTGAGAAGCTCAACTCCAGATTTGGTAGATACAAGAAGTTCTACCAAGATAACAGAACCAGAAGGAGATTCAGTTCTCCTGAACATAAATCAGAGGACAAAGTCTCTGATGAAAAGAAAGAAGACAGATATGCTGATAGGAAGAAATTCAGCAAAGGTGAACCATCATCATCAAGGAGGAAGGAGTCCTCAAGTAAGAAGAATGATGATGAGGATGTGTGTTACAACTGCCAGAAGAAAGGTCATTTTCAGTATGACTGTCCTGACCTCAGTGCAAAAGAAAGGAAGGAAAGGCAAAACAAAAGAGATAAAAGGCTGAACAACAGGAAGGCCATGGTAGCTGGAGATTCAGCAAGTGAAGAGAGTGTCTACTCTTCTGATGACGGACTGTTCTCAAATAGTGACAGTGATGAGGACTGTCAAATGGCACTTGAAGATGAAGAGGTATGTTCAACTTCCAACTTGTCAATTAACACACATGAATCTAGTGAAATCCATCTTGACTTTGAAAAATTGTTGGAAGATTTCACCAGAATACAAGAAGTATGCAATATGGCTCTGAGAGAAAATGAACAGTTGAGGTCTAAAGTCAAAATGTTCAATCCTCCTGAATCTGAAGTTGACATTAAATCAACTGAGTTGTATCAACAGATTGTGAGAGAACATGAAGAAATGTCTCTCAAAGTCTCTGAACAACAAAAGCTGATTGATGAACAAAATCAGACTCTAAAGAAAAAGGATTTTGACTCTAGAACTCTTCAAGCTAAATTTGACAATCTCTCAAGAGAATTTGATACTCTAAAAATAAGTGAGGGGAGCTTGAAAATGAAAATGTCTGCCTTGAACAAATCTGCTAAGGCAATAGAGGAAATTCAAGGGTTTCAAAGACCATTTGCTCAAAGGGATGGATTAGGCTATAATCCATTTAAACCCTCACCTGGTCTTAGTATTGCTTCATCAAGCAATTCTAAGATGACTTTTGTAAGATCAGTGGCACAACAAAATGAAATTGAAGTAAATCAACCACTGATCAAGGATAAGGGTAAAGAAATTTTTATACCAACTCAGGTAAACAATGTACCTAAACCTACACCTTTGGAAAAGGTTAAAGGCATTGCTTACAGGAGAAATGAGGTTCAGAAAGGTAGAACCAATGGAAGGCCAACCTATCTGAATCATCATCAGAGGAGTTGTCCAAAACCTGTTCAGAAGAGGCCAACTCAAATGAGGCAACCTCAACTGAATGGATTAAGGCCAATCCCCTCTGATAGGTATAAAACATTCAGGAAACCTAGACCTTACTTGCCAAATGGAAAAGGCCATCCAAAAACCCATCCTCAAAAGTCTTATCCAGCTGCACCTAAGCTTAGTAACTTCAGGAGAAATGTCTCAAAGAAATTTACCAACTCTCCTGAACCCTACAAAGCTAACACTTATACACAGAGATCACCCAAGGCATTTAAAGGTCAAACTGTGTATGTAGATGTAAATGGAAACCAAGTCAGTCACTTTGAATCAATCAGAGTAATCAGGCAGATTTGGGTTCCAAAAGGTACAGCTAACCCTCTAGGACCCAACACTCAAAGGGTACCTAAATTTTGACTTTGCAGGACTGCAAGGACCCCAAAAAGAAGAGAAGCATCAACAAGAAAACAGCATGGTACCTGGACAGTGGATGTTCAAGGCACATGACTGGAAACAAGGAGCTTCTCTCAGACTTCATAGAAAAAGATGGTCCTTCAGTAACCTTTGGAGACAGCTCTCAAGGCATCACAAGAGGCTATGGTACATTAAACATTGGTAGTGTTAAAATTACTGATGTCTCATATGTTCTAGGCCTAAAATATAACTTGCTGTCTATAAGTCAAATTTGTGACAAAGGATATTGTGTTGAATTTGCACCAAATGAATGTACTATCAAAAACAAATCAACACAACAGGTGCTACTAACAGGGGTGAGAAAGGGAAATGTCTATTTTGCAGATTGGAGCAAAACTCCTGAAGCAGTGTGTCTTGTTGCCAAAAGCACAAATGAGCAAAGCTGGCTATGGCACAAGAGACTGAATCACTTGAACTTCAAAACCATCAACAAGATTGCAAGAAACTCTCTAGTTAAAGGGCTGCCAAATCAAGTGTTCACCAAAGAACACATATGCCAGCCATGTCAGGAAGGAAAGCAGATCAAAGCCTCATTCAAAGGAAAACCTGTCATCTCAACTGAGAGAGTTCTTCAACTACTGCATATGGATCTATTTGGGCCAATAATCCCAGTAAGTATAAATGGAAGAAAATATGCTTTAGTTGTTGTTGATGATTTTTCCAGGTACACTTGGGTAGTATTCTTGCTGAACAAAAAGGAGACCCAAGTCAAACTACCTGAATTGATGATGAGATTGAGCAATGAAAAGGGCCTAAGTATTATCAAGATCAGATCTGACAAAGGCACTGAGTTCATAAACTCATACATCAATGAGTATTGCAGCAAGAATGGCATCACCCATGAAACTTCAGCAGCAAGAACACCTCAACAAAATGGGGTTGCTGAAAGAAGGAACAGGACCTTGAAGGAGGCAGCTAGAACCTTGATTGCTGAATCCAAACTGCCTAAAAGGTTCTGGGCTGAAGCCATTAGCACTGCATGTCACACTCAAAACAGGTCCTTAATCACCAAAGGACAAGGTAAGACTCCATATAAAATATGGAAAGGTAGATTGCCCACTGTTGCTTATTTTCACATATTTGGTTGTAAGTGTTTCATCCATAATAATGGGAAAGAACAATTGAAAGCTTTTGATAGAAAAGCTGATGAAGGAATATTTGTTGGATATTCTCAAATCAGCAAGGCTTACAGAGTCTACAATTGCAAAACTCTTATTGTGGAAGAAACACCTCATGTTGTGTTTGATGAATCTATTAATGAGTTCAGGGATAGAAACCTGAATATTGATGAGATAACACAAAGAACAACCAGATTAAGGCTTCAAAGCAAGGAAACAGTGTTTGTGGATGTTGCCCAGCCTGAACTTCATGAAAATCAAAAACTGGACAACCTACCTGATAGCAATCAACCAGTAGACAACCAACCTGAAGGAGAAATTGAACTGACTGATCCCATCCCAGTTCAAAACCAGGTAACAACTACCAATGAAGAAGCAGGCAATGCTGAGGTAGTTAATGGATCCACTATTCAAGGGGGAACCAATGAAAATGTCAACTTATCTGACAATGAGGACAACACCCCTGAATATGATCCTGAACTTGATCCTTCAATTAACTTTCCTGAATTTAATGAATCTAGTGATCCAACTTCAGATGAGGAGAACCCTCCTGAAAGGATCAGGTCTAGAAGGACTTGGTTGCAAGACCACCCATCTAGCCTGATACTTGGTAATCCAAGTGAAGGGATCAAAACTAGAAGATTTCATGGAGAAAGTGCTCTGTTTTGTTGTTTTCTTTCAGAACAGGAACCTAAAGATATTGAGGAAGCACTACAAGACACCAACTGGATCATAGCCATGCAAGAAGAGCTAAATCAATTTACCAGAAATGAAGTATGGGAGCTGGTAGACAGGCCAACTCATCAAGATGTCATTGGAACTAAATGGGTATTCAAAAACAAGAAAAATGAAAATGACATCATTGTGAGAAACAAAGCAAGACTGGTGGCCAAAGGATATTGTCAATCTGAAGGGATTGATTATGATGAGACTTTTGCTCCAGTGGCCAGACTTGAGGCAATCAGACTCTTCCTAGCATATGCAGCTCACATGAGATTCAAGGTGTATCAAATGGATGTGAAGAGTGCATTTCTCAATGGGGTGCTCAAAGAAGAAGTGTATGTGGAACAGCCTCCAGGATTTGAAGAAGGAGACAAGGTGTACAGATTAAAGAAAGCCCTCTATGGCTTAAAACAAGCTCCAAGAGCTTGGTATGACACCTTATCACAGTTTCTTCTAGATCATGGTTTTGTCAAAGGCACTATTGACAGAACCTTGTTCAGAATCTGTGAAGGAGATGATATTCTGTAAGTCCAAATCTATGTGGATGATATTATATTTGGATCTCCAAATGAGAAATTATGTGAGAAGTTCTCCAAACTCATGCAAAGCAAGTTTGAGATGTCCATGATGGGATTGATGAATTTCTTCTTAGGACTTCAGGTCACTCAATCAAAGAAGGGAATATTCATCAATCAGGCCAAGTACACAAGGGACATGATCAAAAAATTTGGATGTGCAACAAGCAAGCCAGTCAGAATTCCTATGAATACTAACTGGAAAATGGATCCTGATGAAGGTGGAGAGTCAACAAACCCCACTAACTACAGAGGAATCATAGGATCATTGCTATATCTCACTGCAAGCAGGCCTGACATCACATTTGCAGTTGGAGTGTGTGCAAGATTTCAAGCCAATCCAAAGAAGAGCCATCTTGATGCTGCCAAGAGAATTCTAAGATATCTCAAGGGTTCTGAGAATCTTGGATTATGGTATCCAGCTGATGATAACATTGAGCTCACTGGATACTCAGATGCAGATTATGGAGGATGTAGAATTGACAGAAAATCCACCTCTGGAACTTGTCAATTCTTGGGCAGCAAGCTTATCTCATGGTTCTCCAAGAAGCAAAACACAGTTGCAACTTCAACAACTGAAGCTGAGTATGTAGCTGCTGGAAGTTGCTGTGCTCAGATACTTTGGCTCAGGCAACAACTGAGAGATTACAAAGTCATCTCAAATGAAGTGCCAATATTCTGTGACAACAATAGTGCAATTGCCATCTTACAGAATCCAGTGCTCCACACCAGATGCAAGCATGTGGACATCAAGCATCATTTCATAAGGGATCATGTGGAGAAGAAAGATATCAAGCTGGTCAAAATCCACACTGATAAGCAAAAAGCTGATATTCTGACTAAGCCTCTGGCTGAAGCAAGGTTCTTGGAGTTGTCAGCTGAATTAGGGTTACTTGATCCAGGCAAGATGGAAAAATGAGGAAAGTAAAGCTCATATGAAGGGGGAAGTTCATCAAAGTTAAACTTCAGCAAAGTTGACCAACCTCACTGAAGCTGTCAGCAAAAGAGGGAAGCTCAGCAAGGTTGTCCCTATAATGCTCAGCAACGTTGGTCAGGGGATTTGTCCAAGTGAGACCCAGTCAACAACTTTGGGACCCACTCAGGCAAAGCAATCAGGCAATTTGGTCCACACAGAAACCAAAGCACATCTCAGGATGTTTGTCCTAGTTAATTGGATAATTATTGCTATTTTTAGCATTGATTAGACATTTAAGAGGTTTCTTGGTCTAAGAGTAGGCCATTTTAGGATGGAGTGTGCTATAAAGATTTTTAACCCCCAAAAGGCAAATCAGCATTTAATGCAGAAATCTTAATAAGATTGCATGAATTCTTGAGCCTTCATCCAAACCATTAAATTACATTCAAAACTCCATCGAACCATTGAGAGTCCACTACCCCACTATATTCAAACGGTTTTTCCAATTACCCACTGTTACATTCCATTAACCAACGGTTAATAAATCTCTTCCATATATAAACTCCTCAATTTTCACTACCATTCTTACGCACTCATATTTCCAAAATTCTTTGAAGTCTCAAAGCCTCTAAACCTGTAACTTTTCTTCAAAACTTTCTTTCTCTCAAATCTATCCATGGCTCCAAAACTCAAGAGAGAAGAACTCGTAGATTTCAATGATTCCTCTCTGGACATTGATTTCTCTTATCTTAGCAACCCAAATTCCCTTTGGTTTGAAAAGCTGGTAGCCTTTGATAGCCCAAATTCAGATGTTCAACAAGTCCTCCAATGGCTAAGGGAGGCAGGGCTAGAAAAATTTCTAGGCACCAAGCCTGATTCCTGTCTGAATCCATTTATGGCAGAATTCTTTGCCTATCTCAGGTGGAAGGGCAAGAAGGGGGATGTGTGCACAAAGCTCACATATGCAGAAGAAGATGAAGAAGAAGAAAGCCAACACACAGTCATCTTCACTGCAGAGGATTTAGAAGCCAGCTTTGGGCTACCTTCTGAAGGCATAAATCCAGAAGTATACAAGGAAGAGGATGATCAGGAATTCTATTTCTCCTGGATGATAGAACCAAAGAAACTTGTAAGTGCTCAAAACAAAAACACTTTAAAGCCAGTGTTTAGGCATTTGTTTGATTGTGTTGTAAAGAGCCTGTTGAGCCACTCAGGGAGTGTTGAACAAATCAGTATGCCTAAATTGAGAGTGATGGCTGCTGTGATTGACTCTGCTGAGAAGAGAGTCAAGTTCAACTGGAAGAAATTCATTCTTGACAAAATGATGAATGAAAAATTCAAGTTTAAGGAGGTGAAACACCACAAGGTGGTGGTTGAAGGAAAACTCCAGTTCTGCACAAGAGCAAGCCTACTCTTGGAAAGATTTGCACATTACACCCACCTCCAAGCTAAGCCAAAGCCTTTTCCAGCTCAAAAGGTGATGTTTAGGAAGCTGTCTTCTAAGACAGAGAAAAGGAAGCAGGATGCAGCCTCTAAGAAAGCCATCACAGTTGTTCCAGCAACCAGAGCCTCTCCAAGAAAGAGGAAAGCCCAGCCACCAAAAGCTCAACCAAAGATGAAGAAGATGAAGAAGATTCTGAATGAATCTTCACCAGAAAGTCAGTCAAGAAGTGGAGGAGCCACTTCTGAGGAAATAGAGAAGGTTGCTGAGGAAGGAGTCAACCCTCCTGAAGAAGGTGAAGAAGTCAGAGAGGTTGTCCCCTTTCAGCCTGAGAGTATAACTGAATTCAGAGACCTTGACCAGCCAACAAGGTATGAAAGAAAAAGAAGAATCATCAAGACTTCTGAGAAGCAGAGGTTGATGGAGGAAGAAAAGCAGAAGAAAGAGTTCTTCAAGGAGATTAGACAGGCAAGCAAGTCTAACTCCAAATCCAAGTCCAAACCCAACAGCCCTGAAGCCAACTCTCCTGATATTCAATCTAGAAGAATATCTCCAAGGCAAGAGGAAGAGGAATGCAAAACTCCTGAAGATGCACCAATCATTGCCAAGAAAGTATACTCCCCTGAAGGTGCACCTGATAGATCAGGTATTGATGTACTGGCAGATTTGGTCAATCTTGAAGATAGACCCTTTTCCCCACTTGATCCCAGACTCCTCTCATATACCAAACTTCTTGAAACTGCTCTTCAAGAAGGTGATCAAGTTGTTTTCCCACCCATTCCAGCCATTCCAATTACCTCTTCAGGCACAATGCTCTCGAAAGCACCTGAATCCCAACTTGCCTTGACCTCTCTTGAACCCAATCCTTCTGAATCCAACCTACCTGAATCCCAGCCAAGCCTACCTGAATCCCATTCCAACCCTCCTGAATCCAACTCTTCTGGAGATGATAGTGGTGAAGAATATACCTATGAGGGGATGTTGAGGCAGATTGCAAGAGCCAATGTGGATGAACTTGAAAGTGTGTGTGGGGTGGTATCTAGTGTTTAAGTAAAAAACAGAACAATGTTACACTGAATGTTGTGACAATTAGTGTAGCATTAACTCTAACAGAATGTGAATAAGTAAACACAGTACACAGCGGAAGTCTAAAACACTAAAACACAATACGAACACAATGGAATAATTTTTAACATAGATTTTATTAATAACAAAACCTATGCTAAGCCTTACGGCGAAAAGTAACTTAGTTCCTAAGTTATACAAAAATGTCGTGTGAAATGTCTCAGCAATTACTTCAACATTCCACAAACGGAAACTACAATCGAGGCAGGTGCCTGAATCCGCAAACAGACTTAAGTGTAAAACACTGTCTAAAGAACTAATCTAATCTTGTGATTCACTCTCACTTGATTCAAGACTAGAACAAAGTACACTGGAAGGCGGTATCCCTCGGCGTACGTTAAAAGATACAACTACTGACCATAACTCCTAACTAGGGTTGAACGCTCAAGGAGGTGTTACTCGAATAGTGCATACTTTGAAATGAGAGGTTCTGGCGGTATTTATAGAGAAATACACAGCTTCTAGATCCTTCCATTATGAGATCCTATTTTTTAGGACCTCAACCTCCATGATCTTTGTAGATCATTCTGCCATCTTCCAGGTCGTTCTACAATGCTCCAAAGCCTTCTAGCACCTTCTCCAACCTTCTGGAATCTTCCAGGTTCCAGACTCTTGTAGAAGCTTCTAGAATCGTTCCTGAATGTGAGAGCATTTAGTACAACATTTAATGTAACATTTCAGAAAAGACTTAGAATAAATCAAGGAAGGTCAAATTAAGATGTTGTTGATAATGTTAAAGCATTTAAGAGTTAACAACATCTACAATCTCCCCCAATTTGACCTTTCGACTACAACACACCTGATGCACATATATTTCTATACATACTCAGTATTATGTATTTAGGTATGTTGAACATCAAAGCTAAATACTAGTCAAGACAATACCTGTTGTAACCGTTTGATCAAATCAAAAGAAGATCAAGAATAATTTTACTAAGATCCGTGCCATAAGATCAAAGTAATCTTATTCAAAACCAAAACAAGTATAAACAGGACACTTGTTTACAAACATATAACATTTACAAAAATCAAAGATTAAATCAGAGCATATAAGGGTATATACCAGATTAGTTCTAAGACTTATGTAAGACTCAAAAAACAAACAAACAAAAAACAAACAAGGACTAAACAATATAAACAGAGCAAAAACTATGAAACATAAATAAACTAAACAAGGCATATTCATCATGCAGTAAGCAATTAATGATAGGAAAACAAATTAAGCAATAAGCAGTAATCAGATATCATTAGTGCAAACTAATTTAAGCAAGATAAATATAGACAACCTATCAACTAGAAATAGTAAATATTGTATCAGAATAAACAGAATTTAACTTAAACATAACAGAATATCAAAAACAAAAGTAGGACTGAAAATGGCATGAATTGCTATAACAATAGCAGCAGCATCAAGGTCCTGCACATGTGCCATCTGTACTTCAGTACTCCCCCTGTCTTGCATCATCTGTTCTAGATATCAGCATAGAGGATTTCCATATCCTCATCATCTTCAGCAGCATCTGCAAACTTGTCTTCATCAGCCTCCTCTGGTTCCTCAATAAAACAAGTTGATGCAAAGAGTGCAACAACATTGTTAGCAGCAGCAGTTCCTCCATTCTCTGTAGCAGGAGCAGCATCAGGTACACCTTCAACATCTTCAGGATTCAGCTCTTCAATAACAACTCCAGAAGCTCTAGCTGAAGTGGAAGGTGGTACTCCCCCTGTTGTAGTGGAAAGTAGCCTGGTCCACTTGTCTTTGATGAACTGGAGCTCATCAATCTGGTCCTGTAAGTGCTGTAACTGCAGTAATATAAAAGATCTGGGAACAGAAAAAGTGGTGTCAGTGTTACCACCAATGTTCTCAGCATCTGGTGCAGCATTAGATGCAGCTGTGTTCTGTTCAGGTCTCTGTGCTGGTTGAGGTTGAGGTTGTGGTTGAGCAGGAGCTGGTCTTTGAGAAGAACTTCCAGGATTGTGCAAGGGCAGATCTTTCACTCTTTCACCAATGAGCAAAGCAGGTGAAATGGTGTATAAAGGAACCTTACCTCTAAGAACTTCAGTCTTCTTAGGGCTAAAACCATGCATCTTCAAGTATGAACATATAAGCACAGGGTATGGAAGGTTTCCTTTATCAGAAATATCACCACTAAACTTCATCATGTGGTGGAAAATGGTCAATCCCAAATTAAACTTCCTCAAAACCACTATCCTATAAAGCAAGATTGCTTGATCCTTTGTCACTTTGGTAGAGTTGGTGGAAGGTATCCAGTTATAAACAATCAATTTGTGCAACACAGAATAAAGAGAAGTAAGGTCTTTGGCCAACATTCCATTCCTCCATCTAGTCAATAAACCACCAGTCATAGAAGCAGTAACAACATCCAAATCAGGTTCATCATCATCAAGAACTGGTTCTATGCCTAAGAAATCATTGATCAATTCTGGTGTAAATGGAACTATACTCCCCCTAAACTGTACATTCCCATACCAACGGGAACTCCTCCTACCATTACTCTTCCTCAGACAAGCATAAAACTCATACACCCAATCAGAAACAAAAGTATCACACAAGTTCAGAGCTTTCATCAACTTTCTATCCTCTAAGAATTGAATCAAATTCTTACTCTCAAAATCAGAAATATGAATTCTCCTTTCCATCAACAATTTCCTCCTAGACAACCTAGTTATCTTATCAACCAATCCATCAATATCATAATCTACTTCAGTTTCAGAATTACCTTCCTCAGAAGTAGTGTCCTTTGAGCTTGGTTCTTTCACCTCTTCAGAGCTTGATTCAGAGCTTGATTCCCCTTCCTTTTCAGAGCTTTTGTCAGAAGCTGCACTGCTTGAATCACCTCCATCATCAGGTTCTGGTGCTGGAGCACTTGATTCAGCATGTGAGGCAGCATTCTTATTCAGGGCTTGTTGTATATCCCTGAGACAAATCTCCATTTCAGAATCAGAATCATGTTCTGGTTCTTCAGGCATTGTTCGAACAGCATCAACCTTTGCCTTTCCCTTCCCCTTAGGATCAGCTTTCTTCTTAGTTGGCTTCTCAATCACCACTTCTTCTTCAGATTCAGAGAAGACCTGAATTGGTTCAGCAACATCACCACCTAGCTTCTTCTTCTTCCTCAAAGAGTCTGAGTAATCAACTCGAGTAAAAACTCGACCTGATCGTCTTCTTGGAACTGGGCTCCTCTTTCTCTTCTTCTCTTCAGCATTCCTCTTGAAAGGAATCGGTTCAGAGTCGGATTTCGAGATGTCAGAGTCAGTTTTGTCGGATTCTTCAGCATCCTCCATTTGAGCGTCCTCATTGTCGGATGTCTCCGCATTCGACGGCTCCTTTGACTCAGCAACAGGGGATTCTTCAATCTCCTTTTCAGTCTCCCCCATAGAGGCAGCAGTCGGGGCCTCTGTTTCAGCGTTAGGGCTCGGAATTTGGGGCTTTTCGGCTGTGGATGAAGAAGGTGCAGTAGTGATCAATTCTTGGGTGCGCAAGTAGTGAGAGATGTCAATGGACATATCACCAATCGTGAGGATGGGTGGATTAGGTGATCTCATCGATTGAGAAAAATTCTCAACCGCCTGGCTCAGCTCGGAGAGTGTAGCTTGGTTTGGGATGTGGATGGTTGTCGGAGTAGCTGGAGTGGGTGTGACGGTTGTGGCAGTTGGGGGTGAATTTTCGTGTGAAGCAGCCATGGAAGCTAGAGTATGCAGATTAGAGAGGGATGAAGATGACGGTTGTGAGTTGGGAGAGTTTGGTTTCTGTGAGTTTAATTTCTTGTTTCCTGCCATTTAAACCAAGAATTCGAAAAGAACCAACACAAGAATCGAGATAAACACAAAATATCTTATAACAAAATCTGCAAAACTAATACTCAACTTACTCAATTAATTACAAAGCTTAGAAAAACATGAAATGGGAGTATTTATATAGAGAGAGCTTAGTAGTTGGAATAATGTACGTGTGATTAAGGCTTGACTTAAAGAAAATTCTAGATTGAATGGATAATGCTCCACAAATTCAGCCACAAGTAAATCATGGGTGAGTTAGTGGGGTAAAATCTTAATTAATTAATTAAATTAAGAATATTCTAGAATTAATTAAAAATAAAAAATGTGTATAATCTGAAATAATACAAGGAACGTGGTTAGTATAATTATAAATAAATAAAATAAATTCCCACAATTAATTAAATAATTACAACTTATAAAAATATAATTGAATCATGTAATGTTGTGCTCAAGGATTTGACATACACCTCAACATTGGTTTTTCACAGGTTTTACCTATCCAATGTAGCCAATTTTTTCAGCATTTTTCTCTTCATTGCATTTCTTCTTTTTGTGCTACAGCATCTAATTCGTATTGATCCATTGTTCCTGTAGAGTACATCGTAGTAGCGAACTCCGTGCCCCATACTTACTTAATGGATTACGAACCTCTTGATGTTTTTACCAAATTCACCTTTTGAAAAGAAGGCATCGTAGTAGCGAACTCCGTGCTCCATAGTTACTCAGTGAATTGGTACATCTTTTAGTATGCTGTAACATTCTCAATTTTTCAAGCTTTTGAGAGGTGTAGTACATGCCTATTTTTGCACAAACAAATTTCAGATTTCAAGAATATTTTACAAAGGAATTATTCAACGAAAATAAGAAATAAATCAAATCTATAATAACTATACCACCTTAGGCTGTTGTCCCAAATGCTACCGCATTTGTGACAACATCCTCTCAAGAATTATTCAGATATTACACATACCAAGAGATTTCCTCAAAAATGAGAATCTCTCATGGTCAAGAGCCTTAGTAAATATATCTGTATTTTGATTTTCAGTAGGCACGTATTCCAACTTAACTATGTTCTTCTCCACTAAATCTCTCATAAAATGATGTCTAATGCTAATGTGCTTAGTGAGTGAGTGTTGTACCGGATTCTTAGATATGTTAATAGCACTTGTGTTATCACAGAAAATTGTGAGGATATTGTTTTCAATTCCATAGTCATGAAACATCTTACTTAACCACAATAGCTGTGTGCAACAACTTCCTGCAGCTATGTATTCAGACTCGGCAGTGGATTGAGAAACACAATTTTGTTTCTTGCTATGCCAAGACACAAGATTGTTCCCCATGTAGAAACATCCTCCACTTGTACTCTTTCTGTCATCAATGTCTCCAGCCCAATCCGCATCACTGTATCCAATCAATGTGTTGTTGGTGTCCTTAGTGTACCATATCCCTAGTTCACTTGTACCTGAAACGTATCTGATTATCCTTTTCACTGCATTCAGGTGAGATTCCTTTGGATTTGCTTGGTACCTAGCACAAACACACACACTATACATAATGTCAGGTCTACTAGAGGTTAGATAAAGTAAGCTACATATCATGGATCTATACAATGTTGGATCAACATCCTTTCCACCATTGTCTTTGCAAAGTTTCAAAGTAGAACCCATAGGTGTTTTCATTACTTTTGAGCTTTCAAGACCAAACCGTTTGACTAAGTTTTTAGCATACTTACCTTGAGAGAAGAAAATACCATCCTTACATTGCTTGATTTGAAGACCTAAAAAATAATTCAAGTCTCCAACCATACTCATCTCAAATGTGGCTGTCATTGCTTCAACAAATCTGTTCAGCATTTTATCACATGTTGAACCAAACACAATGTCATCAACATATATTTGAGCAATTAGTAATCCTTCTCCAGTGTGCTTAATAAACAAAGTCCTATCGGCTTCTCCTCTAATAAATCCATATTCTAAAAGAAAGTCCGTAAGCCTACCATACCATGCTCTAGGAGCTTGTTTTAGACCATACAATGCTTTCTTTAGTTTGTACACATGATCCGGGTATTGTGGATCTTCAAAACCTTTAGGCTGTTCTACATATGCTTCTTCATTTAATATGCCATTTAGGAATGCAGCTTTTACATCCATTTGATGTAGTTTAATATCAATAAAACATGCAATTGCTAGTAATAATCTAATAGATTCTATCCTAGCAACGGGTGCAAAAGTTTCATCAAAATCAACACCTTCAACTTGGGTGTAACCTTGTGCAACTAACCTAGCTTTGTTCCTAACAATGTTTCCAGACTCATCAGTTTTGTTCTTATAAATCCACTTTGTTCCAATGACATTAGTATGACTAGGTCTTGGAACAAGTGTCCAAACTTCATTTCTTTCAAACTGATTAAGTTCCTCATGCATAGCATTAATCCAATTTTCATCAGTTAATGCTTCATTTACATTTTTAGGTTCAATTTCAGAATAGTAACACTCAGCATTCACAACATTGCAAATAGAAGACATGCATATTGTTCTTACCACATCTACCTTATTCGATCTTATTCTTCCTCTTGTTTGCACTCCAACTGCAGCATCGCCTATGATCTGGTCAAAAGGATGACTTTTCCCCATTCTTGAAGAAGGATTCGTTTTGGGAACATACTGATCATTCTGTGGAATTACAACTGTCTGTTCTGTAGATGTTGCTCTAGATGTGTTAGCATTTGGTGCAGCATTATCAGACTTCAGTGTATTCTCAGAATTGTCAGTGACTTGTGATACATCCTCTTCATCTTTATCATCTGTAAGACCTTTATCATCATCAAACACAACATTAACAGATTCTTGAACAGTGTTAGTCCTAAGGTTATAAACTCTATAAGCTTTACTATTTCTAGAATAGCCTAAAAAGAAACCTTTATCACTTTTAGAATCAAACTTGTGAAGTTGATCCCTATCATTCAGAATATAACACACACAACCAAATACATGAAAATATTTCACACTTGGTTTTCTAACATTCAGAATCTCATAAGGTGTTTGATTAGTACCAGATCGAATATAAACTCTATTAATGATATGACATGCTGTATTCAATGCTTCAGCCCAAAATCTTTTAGAAAGACTTTTAGATAAAAGCATGACTCTTGCCATTTCTTGTAAAGTTCTATTCTTTCTTTCAACAATTCCATTTTGTTGTGGAGTTTTAGGAGATGAATATTCTTGCAAGATACCTTTCTTATCACAGAAATCATTAAACATGCTATTCTCAAATTCCCTACCATGATCAGTTCTAATACGGCCAACTTTTAAGTTAAACACATTTTTGAACCTTTTATAGAGAACTTTAAAAGCAGCAAATGTTTCAGATTTATCTCTTAAAAACTCAATCCAAGTATATCTAGAAAAATCATCTACCACAACTAAGGAATATCTCTTACCTCCAATGCTTTCAGTTTCCATAGGACCCATCAAATCCATGTGCAACAATTCAAAACATCGATGTGTAGAACAATGTGACAGCATTCTATGCGGCACTCTTACCTGTTTACCTTTCTGGCATGATCCACATACAGTGGTATTCTGGAAACTCAGTTTAGGTAGTCCTTTGATTGCATCTGATGTGATTAGTTTCTTCATTGACCTGTAATTTACATGTCCTAATCTTTGGTGCCATAAGACATTCTCATCATGTTTTGACAAATTGCATACATTAGTTCCAATAAGATAACAGTTATCTGCAGACCTAATACCAGTCATTACACAATCATCATCTTCATTAAGAACATAGCAAGACTCTTTGTCAAATTTTACATGCAAATTATCATCACAAAGTTGACTAATACTAATCAGATTAGCAAGTAAGCCATCAACATGCAAAACATTTTTAAGCTTAGGAAAACCTTTAAAATTCAAAGTTCCTTTTCCTATTATCTTTCCTTTTGATCCACCACCATATGTAACATTACCACCATTCAAGGTCACATAATCAGATAAGTAGTCTATTTGTCCTGTCATATGTCTAGAACAACCACTATCAAAATACCATAGACCAGGTAAACATGCTTTCAAGGATGTGTGAACAACATTACAGGTAACTTTTGATTTCCATGCAGATTTCACAGAATGTTTCCTAGGATGTGAAGACATTCTGAATGACTTAAATTCAGCTCTCAAATCTTTAAACATTTTCAAGCAGAAGGGACGAATATGACCATATTTAAAGCAATAATGACAAATATACTTCCTTTTAACCTTGTGAGAATCTGTTTGTGCAGATGTTACACCAGATGTGCTAGCATTTGCCTTCACAAATTTCACAGGTTTTCTAAAATTTTCAGAAATAGAAGCAGTTTCACCATCATAACCTAAACCATAATTATTAGATTTACCAGTAGCTATAGCATCATTCACTGTAGAAGCACTCTTGGAAAACTTTTTGAAACTTAAAGTAGAGTTGATCAATTTCTCCTTCAGTTTACAAACTTCAAGATCTCTTCTGGTAAGTAAGACTTCTAGCTTAGTGATTGTGTCTTTTAGATCCTCATTCTCTTTATTCAAAGAATTCAGAGAGAGTTTCTGAGAGTTCCAATCATCTAACAATTTCTGATATGTCTCATCATCAATCCTTTTTCCTGCATCATCAACAAAGCCATTAAAACAGTTCAAATCTGGGTGACTCTGTTTTGATGTTACTGTAGATGTGAAGACATCAGGTGCAACATCAGAATCTGTATCATCCAGATCATCATCTGAGGAATCATTATAATCAATTCTGGTAAAATGAGCACTTTCATTTTCATTAAACTCATCAAGATCATCATTATCAGATTCATCACTCAAGGTAGCACTAAAATTCAGTTTTTGCTTTAGTCTGGTATTGGCACACTCATTTGCATAGTGTCCATAACCAGAACATGCATTGCATTGAACTGATTTTCTAAATTCAGGATCATACCTTGGTTTACCTTCACTCTTTGATGGTCTTGGTGTGAATTGACTCTTCCTCCTTTCTGGTTGTGGTGTTGATGTGTTGATTTGGATCTTAGGCTGAATGTTTCCTTTAGATTTATGCATAGACTTCTTAAGAAATTTATTAAAATGCTTTGTAAGAAGAGCAATGCTGTCAGGATTGTTAAGGCATTCATCAAGCAATTCCTCATCCGAATCAACCTCAGTAATGATAGGCTGAATCTCAGATTTGTTTGATGTCTCTCCTTTAAAAACAACAACTTTTTTATCATCTTTAGCTTCATCAGTTTGATTAGTGTTTATTTCATAGGTTCTAAGAATACTCACTAATTCATTTTGACTCAACTTATCAGTATCTTTTGCCTCTTCAATAGCACAAATTTTAGCATCAAATCTTTTGGGAACAGACCTTAATATCTTATGTACTACTCTAACATTTGAAATAGGGTCACCAAGAGAATGTGATTCATTAATAATCTCACTTAACCTTTCGTTGTAGGATGAAATGGTTTCATCTTCCCTCATTCGGAGATTCTCAAACTTTGTCCCCAACATTCGAAGCTTTGTCCTTCGAACACTATCGGAACCTTCACAATGCTCTTGTAACCTGTCCCATGCATCCTTAGAAGTAGAACAGTTAGATATAATTTTAAACATAGAGGTATCAACAGAAGTAAAAATAGCATTTAAGGCTTTAGAATTATATCCTGCTGTTGTTATCTCATCGGCTGTCCAATCAACTTCTTTCTTAAGTTGAATTTCACCATCGGCATCTGCTGGATTCTTTGGTACGTCCCAACCTGTAAGAATAGTCCTCCAAGCACGTTCTTCAATTGACTTGATGTACATACGCATCTTAGGCTTCCAATAAGCATAATTTGAACCATCTAAAACGGGTGGCCTAAGTGCTGTGGATATGTGATGTGTTTCCATTGCTAACATAAACTAAAAACACACTTTAAGCAAGGATCTAACCTAGTGTCGTCAGGTATCGGCTCTGATACCAACTGAAAGTGTGTGTGGGGTGGTATCTAGTGTTTAAGTAAAAAACAGAACAATGTTACACTGAATGTTGTGACAATTAGTGTATCATTAACTCTAACAGAATGTGAATAAGTAAACACAGTACACATCGGAAGTCTAAAACACTAAAACACAATACGAACACAATGGAATAATTTTTAACATAGATTTTATTAATAACAAAACCTATGCTAAGCCTTACGGCGAAAAGTAACTTAGTTCCTAAGTTATACAAAAATGTCGTGTGAAATGTCTCAGCAATTACTTCAACATTCCACAAACGGAAACTACAATCGAGGCAGGTGCCTGAATCCGCAAACAGACTTAAGTGTAAAACACTGTCTAAAGAACTAATCTAATCTTGTGATTCACTCTCACTTGATTCAAGACTAGAACAAAGTACACTGGAAGGCGGTATCCCTCGGCGTACGTTAAAAGATACAACTACTGACCATAACTCCTAACTAGGGTTGAACGCTCAAGGAGGTGTTACTCGAATAGTGCATACTTTGAAATGAGAGGTTCTGGCGGTATTTATAGAGAAATACACAGCTTCTAGATCCTTCCATTATGAGATCCTATTTTTTAGGACCTCAACCTCCATGATCTTTCTAGATCATTCTGCCATCTTCCAGGTCGTTCTACAATGCTCCAAAGCCTTCTAGCACCTTCTCCAACCTTCTGGAATCTTCCAGGTTCCTAACTCTTGTAGAAGCTTCTAGAATCGTTCCTGAATGTGAGAGCATTTAGTACAACATTTAATGTAACATTTCAGAAAAGACTTAGAATAAATCAAGGAAGGTCAAATTAAGATGTTGTTGATAATGTTAAAGCATTTAAGAGTTAACAACATCTACAGAACTATATCCAGGATTGAAGGCTTATCCCAGGCTGCAACAACAATTCTATGATCTCAGAGCACTTGTTGAGATCAAAGATAGAACTATTGTGGAAATAGCTCAGGCTATTCAGGATAAGGGTGCCAACTGGTGGCAGGTTGAGGAAAATAGGCTGCTACATTTTGCAAATGTAAAGAAGACCAGTGTATTAACCACTGAGGCCCTATTTTGCACCATTGTCCATGAAAAGGTGCTTGCTGAAAGAGAGAGGATAGCACAAGGAATCAAGCATCCTGACAGCCCATCTGATGATGATGATGATGATGATGATGATCACACCAATCCCAATCCCCCTGGTATCAACTCAGCTCAGGTACATTACTTGACTTTTCATTCTGTAAAGGACTCTGATCATTCAGAGGAGTTGACCAAAGATGGTGACTCAGTCCAAGATGCATTGGCCAAGGATGGTTCTTTTGAACCTGAGGCACAGCTTGACAATGCTGAGACTTCCATAGGAGAAGCTGGTTTGGCTAAAGCCTCATCAATGTCAGGCAAGTTGGACATTGACCAGCCTTTAGTCATTCAGGATGACTCAGTGGACTTGGGATGCCCAAGCACTGTGATCTCCCAACAACTGCCCTCTGTGGATCCTGTTGAGGATATAGAGGTGTCAGGTTTAGAAATTGAAGGAGTTGAAAAGGCTGTGAGTGCTGAAAAATCAGAGGGAGATGATGGTGAGGAGTGTGTGATCACTGGTTCCTTGAGTGCACCACAAATAGAGGGAGAGGAAGTAGAAATATTGGGTGCAGCCCAATATGAGAGTCAGGCTATTCTTCAAGTCAAATCTGAACTTGATGAATCCCTTGGTGAAAGGAGGCCTGATTCTCCAGTGAATGTGAATTTATCTCTTGAAAATGAAGAAGAAAAGAATAAAGTTGAAAATGAGAGAAAAGGTGCTGATGTATCAGACCTTATGGGAGAAAAAGAAATAGAGGGTGATGAGGGAGTTTTTACTAACACTGTCAGTTTTGCAGATTCAGTTGCTGTCACTCTTGAGCAAATTTTTGCAGATGCCTCCCTGACAGATATACCAGTTGATGCTGACACTGAACATGAAGCAGTATCAGCAAATGTGTCCACACTCAACCAGATCTACTTTGAACAAGCCAACACTTCTGAGGCTCACTTTCAGATGGCTACTCAGACTGCATCCATCATTGAAGAGCAGTCAGAGAAGTTGGACACACTGGTCAGGGAAGTTGAGAAGGCTCATGCAACCACTGCTGATACCCTAGATGGCCAAAGCAAGACTCTAGCCTCTGTGGAGATGAGGCTCACAGGGTCAGAAGAAGTGATCTTGCCTACTCTTGATGCAAGACTTTGTGGAGTTGAAACTGGCCTTCAAACAGTCTCAACTGAAGTGACTAAAGCCAAAGATGCTATGGGTATATTCACTAGATCTGTGAAGAAAGAGCAGCAGGGTCTCAAAACTTTGTACAAGCACAATGTGAAAGCATAGAGAAAGACAATCAAGGATGCTTTAAGGCAGAGGACAGCAGCCCAGAGAAAGAAGGCAGAAGAGTTGAAAGCTGCTATGGTGAAGGAAGCTGCTGAAAAGTTCACTGTTGAACTCATGGCCAAAGTGTCTGACCAAGTTGTGGCCAATCTCACTGAACAGCTTCAGGCCAAACTTGATCAATCACTGAAAGCCACATTGGATGCCATAGTTTCCCAAAAGATGAAGCCTGTTCACACCTTTTTGAGCATGGCAGATGATAAAATGCAAAACATTCATGATGAGAATGTTTACCTACTGCAGGAATTGAAGTCCCTCACTCATTCCCACTCACATCTCTCTGTCACTATGAGTGAATTGAAGCCCCAATGTTTTGATAATGCCAAAAAGGGGGAAAGACAGAGAGCAAGGGCAAAGGGGACCTTGGTAATTGGTGAATCCAAGGGAAAGGAGAAAGTCCCTGAAGTTGAGGAGGAAGCAGTAGAAGACATTGGGAAAGGCAAAGGCCCAATGAATGTTGAAGATTTAATTGAGGAAGAACAGATTCAAATAGCTGTCAAGGAGTCCATGGTGTCAGCTATGGAAAGTCAGGCAAGAAAGCTTCAAAGGCCAGGTGGTGAGTCTATAGGACTTGAACCTCAAGAGAAGGTTGCTGAAGTGAGGGGGAAGGTGACAAGGTCATCTGAAAGAAAGAGGAAGGAACTGCAAGTCTTCAATGAATTCCCAACCAGCCTGACTTTGCCATCAGAATTTCAATCTGAAGAATCTACTCCAGCAAGGAAATCAAAGAGAATGAAGAAAGCAGTCCTGATGCCTGCTATTGAAGAAATTGAAGAGGAAGTACAGGACAGAGAGCCTGAAGAAGTAGTGCCCAAGCTTGCTGATGATCCTTCCAAATTGTTTGAAGAAGGATTTGGGAAAGATCCAGAAACTCAGGAAAAGCTAGCTCTCCTAAGAGCTAAAGAAAGAATGGATCAGTTGGTTGAGGCCAACAAAGCAAGAGATGGGAGAAGGGCAAACTTCAAAGCTCCAAGAAGGAGGGCTTCATACAAAAGGCTCAAACCTCAAATGCTGCAAAGATGGGACACTCAGTACCCTCACCATGATAAGTGGGTTCCAATCTCACTGAATGATGCATGGGAGGAGGCCAAGAGAAGTTTTGTTTATGACTTCTATGTCATTGGAAAGTGGCTTGGTGAGAGTGTGGATGAAGTCTTTGTTCAGTTCATGTTTGAGAACCACAGGGACCTCTACCAAAAGCTGTTTGCAGCAGCTGAGATGGCAAGAGTGGAGTTCAAGGCCCCTGGTCCAATTATGTACATGCCTCCTAAGTTCAATGGGAACTTGATTGATGAGGGAAAGATTCTGGAAGAGTTTATCAACATCATGAAGATGGAGAAGCTAAAGCCTGGCCCTAGAGGAACCAACAAGGAGATCTGGGAACTAAAGAAGAGAGTTTGGGCTCAGTATGGCATTGCTCCTCAAGATGATGGAACTCTGTGAAGGATAAGTTCATTCTTTTCCCTATTTTGCTGTTATGATTCCTGTTTGTTATTTTGCTATTCTAGATTAGTGAGTCCTTTTGATTTTCAGCCCTGTAATAGTTTATCACATCTATAAAAGGATCACTATGTTTCTATCAAAGAGATAACAACTCATTATCTCAACTAAACCTATCCTGACATATATTACTTGATTTATTGTGCTAACAGTTTCTTTCAGGCAAGTTGACCAGTTCACTCTCCCTGAAGGTAATATTTAGTTTAAGTCAAGGTCCCTTTGTAATAGGTTTTGGCATCATCAAAAAGGGGGAAATTGTTGGAAATAAAATGATTTTGATCTAGATACCAAAACCCCTGAATGATGATGTACAGATTAATTGAGATATGCTCAAGATATTGTTCAGGCAAGTTGTCCCAGAACACTTGATTGAGTAAAATGCTTAAGATAAAATCTCAGAAATGTTGTGAGATTTTAGAGTTCAGGATAGTTGTCCAAAGCTGGAATGTTAGGCAGCTTGATAGGTCAATAGGACAAAGTTACTGATCCTTTCAAGATAAGCTGATCAAATGGACAACTGAGCTGAAGAGATCAAGAACACTGAAGATGTGCTCATAAATGCAAAAGTTCAAGGCAGTTGAAGTACAAATGATCAAGAGAATTAAATGTCAAAAGCTTTCAGAAGACATATTCAATGAAGCATTTATTGCCAATCATGCCTGAACCAAGCATTAAAGACTTAGAGCATTAAAGAGTGAAGCATAGAATGAGTGTTGGAACATTCTAAACTGCAGCAGGAATGTTCAGGGAGCTTGTCCCATCTGACCGTTGGTTGTGTGTAGAGTTTGCCACAAATCAACCTAGGACAATGTGCAAAATTGGAAACTGACACAAGTCTTCTCAGCCGCCTTTGTCAGAAGTCAACACACTCACTCAAGCAACCATTGAAGACCTCTTTTACACAGTGGATAAAAGGATGTCAAGCCTCATAACCGTTTCAATGGTGCTGCAAATAGACATATTTGAATTACTAATCCCTCCAACGGTTAGTTGTTCAAATTGTCTATAAATACAGAAGTGATCAAAGGAATTCATCATCCAACTACAAGCTATCAAACTATCATCAAGCTTTCAAAAGGAAACCAAGCTGTTCTCTAGAATTCCAAGTTTCCTGAATCACTTCAAGTCAGCTAAGCCAATCTTTGTAAACATCCTAGCTTAGCATTGAGATATCCTAAGCCTTTACACTGTTCTTATTGTAAAGGATATCTCTATTAGTTGGAACCAAACCTCAAACCTTATCTCATTTAGTGAAGAGAGTGTTTGTTGTAGAAGTGAGGAGTTAAGGACTGTTAGTGTGAAACACAGTCTTAACTCAGAGAGATTGAGCACTAGGACTCAAGTTATCCTAGGGATCAAAACACTAAGAGAGTGTTGTTGATCAGTGCACCTTGGCACTATAAAACAAGCTAATTCCATTGAGAAGGAATTATCCTGTTCAATCAGGGAAAGTGGATGTAGGAGCTTGAGTCTCTGAACCACTATAAATTTGTGTCTCATTTACTTACTGCATTCTTAACTTCACTCCATTCAATCATATTTCAAAGATTCATAACTCAGTAAGTAAGAAAATTTGTTTTGGACAAAGTCCCTGATAACCTGTTTTTTTCAGAAATTAACTTGGAGTATTTCTTTAAACAAAGGCCAACCACATTCCGCACTAAACAACTCTTTTAGATATTTAGCCAACTGATCACTCAATAGTAATCAGTAGGACAAGTATCTATCAAAGTTCTCACTCAGACCAGTTGTGAGACAACTTGCCTGATAAGACTAATTTGTCAAAAACAAAAGAATTTGCATACACAAGTGCATTCCCCCCCCCCCCCCCGCCCCATACACTTGTGTTATACTCCACCAAGGACCAACAACACCAAATATCCACACTTGGATAAATGGGTGCCCATTCAGCTGAATGACACATGGGAAGAGGCTAAAAGGGAATTTGTCTATGACTATTATGTCATTGACAGATGGAATGGAAGAGATGCCAACTCTTCCTTTGCTGAGTTCATGATAGAATATTACAGAGAGCTGTATCAACAATTGCTTGCAGCTGCTGATATTGCAAGAATTGAACTCAATGCCCCCAAGCCAATCATTTACATGCCTCCAAAGCTTGATGGATGGATTGACCAGTCAAGGATCCTGAGAGAGTTTCTAGAGATCCTCAAGTTGAACAAGATGACCCTTGGACCCAAAGGAACCAACCAGGAAGCCATGGAACTAAAGAAGAGAGTGTGGGCACAATATGGGATGGTGCCACCTAAAGAAGATGATCTCTGAAATGGCTAAGTTTTCCTGACTCTTATATGCTGAAATGGATGAAAACTTAAGTTGGTTGTTAACTTGTTGATTTGGTCAACTATGCTGAAGATGCTCAAGTTGCTGATATGTTTTTGCTCTGATATCTGAATGCTTAATGATCTGATAGTATATCGTGATTGAGTTTTTGCTTTTGTAGTCAATTTGTGCTTATATGTAATGTTTCTCATGCTTTGATATGTTGTGTTCAAAACTATCAACATGCTGTAATGATCCTCATTTGAATGATAATTGAACATATTGTGAATCAAGAAACACAGTTACAAAAATCTCTCTATGCCTATCCTTGAAACCTATTTACAACATGAATGGTGAGTACACTAACACATTCTTTTTCAGGAAAATTGACCTCAGTCAACCTTACTAAAGATAAATGTATTAAGTATAGACAAGTCACCTTTTGCATAGAACTGTATATGTTTTGGCATCATCAAAAAGGGGGAAATTGTTGGGAATAAAATGATAAATGTTTTGATTGAATACCAAAACCCCATGAGACATGCCTAAGTCAAGATGATTATGTTCTAAGATTGTTAGAACATATAGAATAAGGATATATGAGAAGCTGATATGTTAGGCAGCTCTTAGATGATTAGATGCACAACTTGAGGGGGAACATATGCTTTGAAGACTATCAAGAACAAGTTCCCTTAAGGCTCAAATTCTGGAACAATCACCTAAGCTATTGAAGGCCAAGTATGCTGATCAGGAGAGTTGTCCAGAGAAGTTGTCTCTGCACAATTAAAACAAGAACAAAGGTTCTGAAGCTTAAAGGCCAAGTATGCTGATTAGGAGAGTTGTCCAGAGAAGTTGTCTCTGCACAATTAAAACAAGAACAAAGGTTCTGAAGCTTAAAGGCTAAGTATGCTGATCAGGAGAGTTGTCCAGAAGAGTTGTCTCAGTACAATTAAACCAGAACAAGTGTTCTGAAGCTTGAAAGCCAACTTTGCTGAAGAGATAAATACAACTACACCCTAAAAGACTTCAATGAATCATGCTGAGATCACATCTAAATGAAGCAAAGGGAAAGAGCCAAGTCATCTGAAGAAGAGAAAGCCAACTATGCTTAAAGATGTTGAGGTTCCTACTTTAGAGGCTGGTTTGATTAAGGCCTATTCAGTGTCAAGAGAGTTGGACACTGATCAACCCTTACTCATTCAGGATGACTAAGTGGCTGCTGAAATAAGCACTGTGATCTCTCCACAACTGCCATCTTTGAACCTTGTTGAAGGTGGAGATGTTGCAGGTCTAGGTGAAGGTGTTTAAAAGGAGAGCTTAGTTAAAAGATCAGAGGGAGTAGAGGATGAAAGAGAGGTTGTGATTACTAAGATAGTGAGTGTACCACAAATAGAGGGTGGTATAAGTGAGGAAGGACAGGTTATTCTTGAAGTCAAATCTGAACTTCAAGAATCCTTTGATGAAAGGAGGCCTGATTCCTTGGGTGAGGACATTTTTATTGAAGGAAGAAAAGAAAGAGTTGAAAATGAGAAGAAGGCTGCTGATGTATCAGAGTCTTATGAAAAAGAAATTAAGGGTGATGAGTGTTTATTCCCTAACATTTTTGATTTGTCTAACATTGCAGGTATCTCTCTTGACCAAATATTTGCAGATGAGTTCTTAACAGATGCACCCATCCAAGTAGATACAGGCTCAGCACAAGCCTTGCTTGGAATGCAGTCAGAGAAGTTGGACTCCTTGGCTCATCAGGTCCAATCTGCTCATGCTGAAACATCAGGAGCATTGAATGAGCAAGGAAGAACTCTAGCATCTGTGGAGATGAGATTAACAGGCTCTGAGGATGTGGTGTTACCCACATTGGAAGCAAGGATAAGTGGTGTGGAAACTGGTCTCCAAACCATTTCCACTGAAGTTCAAAAAGCCAAATCCACCATGGAATCCATCTCAGAAGAGGTCAAGCAGGAACAAAAGTTGCTGAGAGATAACCACAATGCAAATGTCAAAGCTCTCAGACTAACTGTCAAGCAAGCACTTGGCAAGAAGACTGCATTGCAGAAGAAAAGAGCAGAAGCACAAAGGCTTGCTATGGTAAAAGCAGCCTCAGAAAAGTTTTCCCAAGAGGTAATGGCCAACATTGCTGAAGGTGCAGTGGCCAACCTCACTGAGCTTCTTAAGGCCCAACTTGATGCATCTCTGAAAGCAACCTTGGAGGAGGTTGTCCAACAAAAGATGAAGCCTGTTCTAGCTTTCCTTAGCTTGAGCAGTGATAGGATGCAAAATATACATGATGAGAATGTATATTTGTTGGAAGAGATGAAATCTCTGAACCTAGCCCAATCCCTGATGGCTACAACAATGAGTGAGCTCAAACCCAAGTGTTTTGATGCTGCCAAAAAGGGGGAAAGGGAAAGAGCAAGAGCAAAAGGTGCCTTGGTCATTGGAAGCCCAGTTAAGGGAAAGGACAAAATTGCTGAAGGAAAAGGAAAAGAGCCAGCAGTGCTGAACTTAGAAGATTTGGATGAAGAAGAACAGTTAGCAATTGTCTTGAAGAACTCAATGGCTTCAGCACAAGAGGAAAGAGTTAGGCTACAGCAAAGACCAGGAGGAGAGGTATCTGGTTTGGACAAAGATGCTGAAGGTGTCCAAACTAGAGGAAAGATTAAGAAGGCCAAAGGAAACAAAAGAAAAGCTGAAACATTCACTGATTTTCCCAACAGCCTTGATCTGCCCCTGAGTTCAGAATTGATGATGATGAGCCTACTTCCAAAAAGGCAAAGAATGCTGAAAAAGACAAAACTGCTGAAGTGTCCAAGATTGCTGAAAAGGATAAATCTTCTGAAACTGACATGAGTGCTGAAGGTCCCAAGTCCACTGAAAATGTTGAAGAGTTGTTTGCTGAAGGATTTGGACCTGAGCCCAAAAAGAAGACAACTGTCCTAGCTCTTGATCCATCAAAGTTGTTTCATGAAGGGTATGGTAAAGACCCTGAAACTCAACAGAAACTGGCCATGATGAGGGCCCAAGAGAAAATGGACTTGATGGATGAGGCCAACAGAGCAAGAGATAAGAGAAGAGCTGACTTCCAAAAGCCAAGAAGAAGGAGAGCAACCTACAGCAAAATGAAGCCCCAGCTACTGATCCCAATGGACACCAAATATCCACACTTGGATAAATGGGTGCCCATTCAGCTGAATGACACATGGGAAGAGGCTAAAAGGGAATTTGTCTATGACTATTATGTCATTGACAGATGGAATGGAAGAGATGCCAACTCTTCCTTTGCTGAGTTCATGATAGAATATTACAGAGAGCTGTATCAACAATTGCTTGCAGCTGCTGATATTGCAAGAATTGAACTCAATGCCCCCAAGCCAATCATTTACATGCCTCCAAAGCTTGATGGATGGATTGACCAGTCAAGGATCCTGAGAGAGTTTCTAGAGATCCTCAAGTTGAACAAGATGACCCTTGGACCCAAATGAACCAACCAGGAAGCCATGGAACTAAAGAAGAGAGTGTGGGCACAATATGGGATGGTGCCACCTAAAGAAGATGATCTCTGAAATGGCTAAGTTTTCCTGACTCTTATATGCTGAAATGGATGAAAACTTAAGTTGGTTGCTAACTTGTTGATTTGGTCAACTATGCTGAAGATGCTCAAGTTGCTGATATGTTTTTGCTCTGATATCTGAATGCTTAATGATCTGATAGTATATCGTGATTGAGTTTTTGCTTTTGTAGTCAATTTGTGCTTATATGTAATGTTTCTCATGCTTTGATATGTTGTGTTCAAAACTATCAACATGCTGTAATGATCCTCATTTGAATGATAATTGAACATATTGTGAATCAAGAAACACAGTTACAAAAATCTCTCTATGCCTATCCTTGAAACCTATTTACAACATGAATGGTGAGTACACTAACACATTCTTTTTCAGGAAAATTGACCTCAGTCAACCTTACTAAAGATAAATGTATTAAGTATAGACAAGTCACCTTTTGCATAGAACTGTATATGTTTTGGCATCATCAAAAAGGGGGAAATTGTTGGGAATAAAATGATAAATGTTTTGATTGAATACCAAAACCCCATGAGACATGCCTAAGTCAAGATGATTATGTTCTAAGATTGTTAGAACATATAGAATAAGGATATATGAGAAGCTGATATGTTAGGCAGCTCTTAGATGATTAGATGCAAAACTTGAGGGGGAACATATGCTTTGAAGACTATCAAGAACAAGTTCCCTTAAGGCTCAAATTCTGGAACAATCACCTAAGCTATTGAAGGCCAAGTATGCTGATCAGGAGAGTTGTCCAGAGAAGTTGTCTCTGCACAATTAAAACAAGAACAAAGGTTCTGAAGCTTAAAGGCCAAGTATGCTGATCAGGAGAGTTGTCCAGAGAAGTTGTCTCTGCACAATTAAAACAAGAACAAAGGTTCTGAAGCTTAAAGGCCAAGTATGCTGATCAGGAGAGTTGTCCAGAAGAGTTGTCTCAGTACAATTAAACCAGAACAAGTGTTCTGAAGCTTGAAAGCCAACTTTGCTGAAGAGATAAATACAACTACACCCTAAAAGACTTCAATAAATCATGCTGAGATCACATCTAAATGAAGCAAAGGGAAAGAGCCAAGTCATCTGAAGAAGAGCAAGCCAACTATGCTGATAAGCACGTATGCTGATAGTGATAAGCAGAGTTGTCCATTTGATAAGGAATGTTGTCCTATCATTGGATCAACCTTCAGAAGCCATGTCCAAGTCCTAACAAGTGAATCTTAAAGTCAGACATTGGGAAGAGTGCTGCAGAATGAAGACAAAGTCTTAACAGCCGTTTATTACCCAAATGAGGACATGTCACTATCAAGAATCTGTCTTCCAGTTTGAAGAACTCAAGGAAGACATTTATAGCAATTTGGGACTGCCTCTCCAACGGGCAAATCCTCAAATTTGTCTATAAATACAGAAGTGTGAAGACCATTTGAAAGGACCTCAACTGACCTTAACAGAATCCAACTACACAAGTATTCTGAAGCTCATAGAACATTCAAGCTTTCAAAAGACTATCTTAATCTTCAAACACTTCTTCTAAGTTGAACTTACTGTATATCCATACAAAGCTTAGAGAGATATCCTAATCCTTATACACTGATCTTCATTGTAAAGGATATCTCATTAGTTGGAACCTTACTTCAACCCTTACCCCTTTCAAGTGAGAAGGTTGTAGTAGTAGAAGTGGTAGGAGCTGAATGTTGAGAGAAGAACAGTTCAGTTCTGAGTTGAGAAGAGGGTACTAGGACTCTAGACATCCTAGGGATCAATTCACCAAGGAGTGGTGTTCTTGATCAAGTGCACCTTGGCACTATAAAACAAGTTAATTCCAAGAGTGAAGGAATTATCCTGTTAAATCAGGGAAAGTGGATGTAGGAGCTTGAGTCTCTGAACCACTATAAACTCTTGTGTTGATTTAC
The DNA here is from genome assembly GCA_963675135.1 of Galeopsis tetrahit. Taxonomy (NCBI): domain Eukaryota; kingdom Viridiplantae; phylum Streptophyta; class Magnoliopsida; order Lamiales; family Lamiaceae; genus Galeopsis; species Galeopsis tetrahit. The sequence goes on from OY776127.1 coordinate 57,036,677, forward strand.
TTTCAAAGTACTTTCACATAGTCAACACTGCACACAAAACTGATTTCTCAAAGAACATATATTCAAAGACTGTGCAAAAATTGAATTGGACAAGTTCCCTGAAAACTGGACTATTGCTTAAAGTGATTTCAGAACTTAAAGGAGTTTAAACTAAAGGGCCAACCACTAATTCCGCACTTATAACCAACTTAGATACTCATTCAACTAAGTACTCAATAATGCTTAGTGGCTTGGTTATCTTTGAAAAGGTTATACATCTTCAGCAGAGTTGTCCAAGACAACATTGCTGATCTCTGGTTTGATTAAAGTTTGAAAGAATTTGCATACAAGTGTATTTAGACCTGTCAAGACGGGCCGGCGGGGCGGGGCGGGCCAAAACCGCAAAAGCCCGTCATTTGGCGGGGCGGGGCGGGCCAGCCCGTTTGTCAAGCGGGCTACCAAAACCTCAACCCAACCCAAAAATGGGCGGGCCGCGGGTTTCAGCGGGCCAACACTTTTTTTTTTTAAATATTTATTAAAATTTATCTAACAAAATTAAATATAGTTATATCATCTACAAAATATTAAACATAAATCATCAAAAGATAATCATAATTTATAAACATAAATTATTAAATACATAAACATAAATACAGAAAATGCGCAAAGTGCAAAAATGTATAAAATAAAAATGAATAGAAATATTCTTTAAAATCTAATCTCTAATACAATAATTATTAAAAATATTCTGCTGTTTTGAGTTTTCTAATTACTAATATTATGCTGCTTTTAAGTTTTCTAATTACTAAATACTAATTCCTGGAATGTGATGTTTTTAAGAATAAAACATCAAATATAAATTTATTGTGTGATATATAAATATATTATACGGTTATACCAAGTGGGGGAGGAGCAGCCTCGGCGCAGGTAGTTGGGGGCACAAGTGGTGGAAGAACAGCGGAAAAAGGAACTAACTTGAGGAAGAAGTGGATGAGGAAAATAAAAAATGCGCCTACTGCTTTGTTTCTGTCTATTGATTTGCTAGGATTTTAGGTTTATATATTTATTTTTATATTTTTTTAATTAATTATAATACTAAAAAAAGAAATTTAAAATATGGCGGGCCAGCCCGCCAAAGACCGCCCCGCCCCGCCAAAGCCCGCGGCCCAAACGGGCCAGCCCGCCTGGGCCCGCCTCTTGGCGGTCTTGAAAAATCTCAGCCCAACCCGCTCTTTTTAGTGGCGGGGCGGGCTGGCCCAACGGGCCCAGCCCGTTTTGACGGCTCTAAGTGTATTCCCCCCCCATACACTTGTTATATACTCCTTTCAGGACCAACAAATATCTCTGAGACAAACATCCATCTCAGAATCAGAATCAACTTCTAGTTCTTCAGGCATAGTTCGAACAACATCAATCTTTGCCTTTCCTTCCCCTTTGGATCAGCCTTCTTCTTGGTTGGCTTCTCAATCACCTGTTCTTCTTCAGATTCAGAAAATACCTGAATCGATTCAGCAACATCACCACCTAGCTTCTTCTTCTTCCTCAAAGAGTCTGAGTAATCAACTCGAGTAAAAACCCGACCTGATCGTCTTCTTGGAACTGGGCTCCTCTTTCTTTTCTTCAGCATTCCTATTGAACGAAATCGGTTTACAGTCCGACTTTGAGATGTCAGAGTCAGTTTTGTCGGATTCTTCAGCATCCTCCATATGAGCGTCATCACTCTCGGATGCCTCCGCATTCGAAGGCTCCTTTGACTCAGAAACATGGGATTCTTCAATCTCCTTTTCGTTCTCCCCCATAGAGGCAGCATTCGGGGCCTCTGTTTCAACATTAGGGCTTTTCAACTGTGGATGAAGAAGGTGCAGTAGTGATAACTTCTTGGGTGCGCAAGTAGTGAGAGATGTCAATAGACAGGTCTCCAATGGTGAGAGTGGGTGGATTCGAAGACCTCATCGATTGAGAAAAATTCTCAACTGCCTGATTCAGCTCGGTGAGTGAAGCTTGGTTTGGAATGTGGATTGTTGTGGGAGTAGCTGGAATGGGTGTGACGGTTGCGGCAATTTGGGGTGAATTTTCGTGCGAAGCAGCCATGGAAGCTAGCGTGTGCAAATTTGAGAGAGATGGAGATGACGGTTGTGAGTTTGAAATCGGAGAGTTTGGTTTCTGTGAGTGGGTTTTCTTGTTTCCTGCCATTTAAATCAAGAATTCGAAAAGAACAACACAAAAATCGAGACACACAATTAGCTTATAAATAATCTGCAAAAGCAATACTCAACTTACTCAATTAATTACGAAGCTTAGAAAATCACAAGATGAAGTTTATATAGAGAAGACTTAACAGTTGGAATGCTGTACGTGTGATCAAGGCTTGACTTAAGAAAATTCTAGACTAAAATCAATAATGCTCCATAAATTCAGCCACAAGTAAAATCATGGGTGAGTTAGTGGGGTAAAATCCTAATTAATAAATTAAATTAATAAATTAATTAAATTAAGAAAGTTTCAGAATTAATAAATGAAAATGCCTATTATCTAAAATAATAAAATAAAGTGGTTAGTATAATTATAAATAAATAAAATAAATTTCCACAATTAATTAAATAATTACAGCTTATAAAAATATAATCGAATCATGTAATGTTGTGCTCAAGGATTTGACATACACCTCAACATTGGTTTTTCACAGGTTTTTTCCTATCCAATGTAGCCAATTTTTCTTTTCATTTCATTTCTTATTTTTGTGCTATATCATCTAATTCGTATTGATCCATTGTTCCTGTAGAGTACATCGTAGTAGCGAACTCCGTGCCCCATACTTACTTAATGTATTACGAACCTCTTGATGTTTTACAAAAATTCACCTTTTGAAAAGAAGACATCGTAGCAGCGAACTCCGTGCTCCATAGTTACTCAGTGAATTTTGTACATCTTTTAGTATGCTATAACATTCTCAATTTTTCAAGCTTTTGAGAGGTGTAGTAAATGTCTATTTTTGCACAAACAAATTTCAGATTCAAGAATATTTTACAAATGAATTATTCAACGAAAATAAGAAATAAATCAAATTTATAATAACTATACCACCTTAGGCTGTTGTCCCAAATGCTACCGCATTTGTGACAACATCCTCTCAAGAATTATTCAGATATTATACATACCAAGAGATTTCCTCAGAAATGAGAATCTCTCAAGGTCAAGGGCCTTAGTAAAAATATCAGCATTTTGATTTTCAGTAGGCACATATTTCAACTTAACTATGTTCTTCTCCACTAAATCTCTCATAAAATGATGTCTAATGCTAATGTGCTTAGTGAGTGAGTGTTGTACCGGATTCTTAGATATGTTTATAGCACTTGTGTTATCACAGAAAATTGTGAGGATATTATTTTCAATTCCATAGTCATGAAACATCTTACTCAACCACAATAGTTGTGTGCAACAACTTCCTGCAGCTATGTATTCAGACTCAGCAGTGGATTGAGAAACACAATTTTGTTTCTTGCTATGCTAAGACACAAGATTGTTTCCCATGTAGAAACATCCTCCACTCGTACTCTTTCTGTCATCTATATCTCCAGCCCAATCCGCATCACTGTATCCAATCAATGTGTTGTTGGTGTCCTTAGTGTACCATATCCCTAGTTCACTTGTACCTGAAACATACTTGATAATTCTTTTCACTGCATTCAGGTGAGATTCCTTTGGATTAGCTTGGTACCTAGCACAAACACACACACACTATACATAATGTCAAGTCTACTAGAGGTTAGATAAAGTAAACTACCTATCATGGATTTATACAATGTTGGATCAACATCCTTTCCCCCATTGTCTTTGCAAAGTTTCAAAGTAGAACCCATAGGTGTTCTCATTACTTTTGAGCTTTCAAGACCAAACCGTTTGACCAAGTTTTTAGCATACTTACCTTGAGAGAAGAAAATACCATCCTTACATTGCTTGATTTGAAGACCTAAAAAAATAATTCAAGTATCCAACATATACTCATCTCAAATGTTGTTGTCATTGCTTCAACAAATTTGTTCAGCATTGTATCACAAGTTGAACCAAACACAATATCATCAACATATATTTGAGCAATAACTAAATCTTCTCCAGTATGTTTAATAAACAAAGTCCTATCAACTTCTCCTATAATAAATCCATACTCTAAAAGAAAGTCCGTAAGCCTACCATACCATGCTCTAGGAGCTTGTTTTAGACCATACAATGCTTTCTTTAGTTTGTACACATGATCCGGGTATTGTGGATTTTCAAAACCTTTAGGTTGTTCTACATATGCTTCTTCATTTAAAATGCCATTTAGAAATGCAGCTTTTACATCCATTTGATGTAGTTTAATGTCAATAAAACATGCAATTGCTAGCAATAATCTAATAGATTCTATCCTAGCAACAGGTGCAAAAGTTTCATCGAAATCAACACCTTCAACTTGGGTGTAACCTTGTGCAACTAACCTAGCTTTGTTCCTAACAATGTTTCCAGACTCATCAGTTTTATTCTTATAAATCCACTTAGTTCCAATGACATTAGTATGACTAGGTCTTGGAACAAGTGTCCAAACTTCATTTCTTTCAAACTGATTAAGTTCCTCATGCATAACATTTATCCAATTTTCATCAGTTAATGCTTCATTCACACTTTTAGGTTCAATTTTAGAATAGTAACACTCTGCATTCACATCATTGCAAATAGAAGACATGCATATTGTTCTTACCACATCTACCTTATTTGATCTTATTCTTCCTCTTGTTTGCACTCCAACTATAGCATCGCCTATGATCTGGTCAGAATGATGATTTTTCTCTATTCTTGAAGAAGGATTCGTTTTGGGAACATACTGATCATTCTGTGAGATTACAACTGACTGATCTGTATATGTTGCTCCAGATGTGTTAGCATTTGGTGCAGCATTTTCAGGTTTCAGTGTATTCTCAGAATTGTTAGTGACTTGTGATACATCTTCTTCATCTTTGTCATTTGTAAGACCTTTATCATCATCAAACACAGCATTAACAGATTCTTGAACAGTGTTAGTCCTAAGGTTATAAACTCTATAAGCTTTACTATTTCTAGAATATCCTAAAAAGAAACCTTTATCACTTTTAGAATCAAACTTGTGAAGTTGATCCCTATCATTCAGAATATAACACACACAACCAAATACATGAAAATATTTCACACTTGGTTTTCTAACATTCAGAATCTCATAAGGTGTTTGATTAGTGCCAGATCGAATATAAACTCTATTAATAATATGACATGATGTATTCAATGCTTCAGCCCAAAATCTTTTAGAAAGACTTTTAGATAAAAGCATGACTCTTGCCATTTCTTGTAGAGTTCTATTCTTTCTTTCAACAATTTCATTATGTTGTGGAGTTTTAGGAGATGAATATTCTTGCAAGATACCTTTCTTATCACAGAAATCATTAAACATGTTATTCTCAAATTCCCTATCATGATCAGTTCTAATACGGCTAACTTTCAAGTTATACACATTTTTGAACCTTTTATAGAGAACTTTAAAAGCAGCAAATGTTTCAGATTTATCTCTTAAAAACTCAATCCAAGTATATCTAGAGAAATCATCTACCACAACTAAGGAATATCTCTTACCTTCAATGCTTTCAGTTTCCATAGGACCTATCAAATCCATGTGCAACAATTCAAAGCATCGATGTGTAGAACAATGTGACAGCATTTTATGCGGCACTCTTACCTGTTTACCTTTTTGGCATGATACACATACAGTGATTTTCTGGAAATTCAGTCTTGGCAATCCTTTAGCTCCATCTGATTTGATTAGTTTCTTCATTGCCCTGTAATTTGCATGTCCTGATCTTTGGTGCCATAAGACATTCTCATCATGTTTTGACAAATTGCATACATTAGTTCCAATAAGATAACAGTTATCTGCAGACCTAATACCAGTCATTACACAATCATCATCTTCATTAAGAACATAGCAAGACTATTTGTCAAATTTTACATGCAAATTATCATCACAAAGTTGACTAATACTAATCAAATTAGCAAGTAAGCCATCAACATGCAAAACATTTTTAAGCTTAGGAAAACCTTCAACATTCAATGTTCATTTTCCTATTATCTTTCCTTTCGATCCACCACCATATGTAACATTACCACCATTCAAGGTCACATAATCAGATAAGTAGTCTATATGTCCTGTCATATGTCTAGAACAACCACTATCAAAATACCATAGACCAGGTAAACATGCTTTCAAGGATGTGTGAACAACATTACAGGTAACTTTTGGTTTCCATGCAGATTTCATAGAATGTTTCCTAGGATGTGAAGACATTCTGGATAACACAAACTTAGTTTTCATATCTTTAACCATTTGCAAGCAGAAGGGACGAATATGACCATATTTAAGATAATAATGACAAATATACTTCCTTTTAACCTTGTGAGAATCTGTTGTGCAGATGTTACATCAGATGTGTTAACATTTGCCTTCACAAATTTCACAGGTTTTCTAAATTTTTCAGAAATAGAAGCAGTTTCACCATCATAACCTAAACCATAATTATTAGATTTACCTACAGCTATAGCATCATTCACATCAGAAGCACTCTTAGAAAATTTTCTGAAACTTAAAGTAGAGGTGATCAATTTCTCATTCAGTTTACAAACTTCAAGATCTCTTCTAGTAAGTAAGACTTCTAGCTTAGTGATTGTGTCTTTCAGATCCTCATTCTCTTTATTCAAGGAATTCAGAGTGAGTTTCTGAGAGTTCCAATCATCTAACAATTTCTGATATGTCTCATCATCAATCATTTTTCCTGCATCATCAACAAAACCATTAAAACAGTTCAAATCTGGGTGACTCTGTTTTGATGTTACTGTAGATGTGAAGACATCTGGTGCAACATCAGAATTTGTATCATCCAAATCATCATCTGAGGAATCATTATAATCAATTCTGGTAAAATGAGCACTTTCTTTTTCATTAAACTCATCAAGATCATCATTATCAGATTCATCACTCAGGGTAGCACTAAAATTCAGTTTTTGCTTCAGTCTGGTATTGGCACATTCATTTGCATAATGGCCATAACCAGAACATGCATTGCATTGAACTGATTTTCTAAATTCAGGATCATACCTTGGTTTACCTTCACTCTTTGATGGTCTTGGTGTGAATTGACTCTTCCCCCTTTCTGGTTGTGGTGTCGATGTGTTGATTTTGATCTTAGGCTGAATGTTTCCCTTAGATTTATGCATAGACTTCTTAAGAAATTTATTAAAATGCTTTGTAAGAAGGGCAATGTTGTCAGGATTGTTAAGGCATTCATCAATCAATTCTTCATCCGAATCAACCTCAGTAATGATGGGCTGAATCTCAGATTTGTTTGATGTCTCTCCTTTAAAAACAACAACTTTCTTATCATCTTTAGTTTCATCAATTTGATTAGTGTTTATTTCATAAGTTCTAAGAATACTCACTAATTCATTTTGACTCATCTTATCAGTATCTTTTGCCTCTTCAATAACACAAATCTTAACATCAAATCTTTTAGGAACAGACCTTAATATCTTATGTACTACTCTAACATTAGAAATATGGTCACCAAGAGAATGTGATTCGTTAATAATCTCACTTAACCTTTCGTTGTGGGATGAAATTGTTTCATCTTCCTTCATTCGGAGATTCTCAAACTTTGTCCCCAACATTCGAAGCTTTGTCCTTCGAACATTATCGGAACCTTCACAATGCTCTTGTAACCTGTCCCATGCATCCTTAGAAGTAGAACAATTAGATATAATTTTAAACATAGAGGTATCAACAGAAGTAAAAATAGCATTTAAAGCTTTAGAATTGTATCCTGCTGTTGTTATCTCATCGGCTGTCCAATCAACCTCTTTCTTGAGTTGAATTTCACCATCGACATCTGCTGGATTCTTTGGTACGTCCCAACGTGTAAGAACAGTCCTCCAAGCACGTTCATCAATTGACATGATGTACATTCGCATCTTAGGCTTCCAATAAGCGTAATTTGAACCATCTAAAACAGGTGGCCTAAGTGCAGTGGATATGTGATGTGTTTCCATTGCTAACATAAACTAAAACACACTTTTAAACAAAGATCTAAACCTAGTGTCGTCAGGTGTTGGCTCTGATACCAACTAAAAGTGTGCGTGGGGTAGTATCTAGTGTTTAAGTAAAAAAACAGAACAATGTTACACTGAATGTTTTTGAATCCAAGTAAGATTATATTCTATTATTGAAAATACAATGAGAAATACACTAGATAGCCCAAGCACACAATTTGGAGGGTCTATCCAATTGAAATTATTCTCAAGGGAACGAGAATCCCTGGCTAACGTATGTTCCAAAACATTGGCATCCCTTTGAACAAAAAAAATTTGAACATCCGAGAAGTGATCGACGAGTTCCCGACATGCCAGAATATAGTCACCAAAACACGACTCCATCATATCCGCAGAATTGATGGCGTCCACTACTAGCTTACCATCCCCTTCAACAACACAATTGTCCATACCCATGTCTTTTAACCATGTTAAAGCTTCATGAAATTCAATTTCCTCACCCACCTCAATCGCGTAGCACCCTCTATACACAATAATTTTTTTCCATGATAATTCCTCCGTGCTCATTTCGAATTACCAGACCAATGTCAGTTTGTTGTGTCTCTTGGAAAAATGCTACATCAGTGTTTAGTTTGTAGAAACCTGATGGAGGAGGTTGCCAAACTTTGCACATAACATGGTCACGACTAACCCCCTGTGATTTCGAGTGCTCCTTGCCGCCTTCCATTCAAACCATTCTCACGCTGAAGCATGGACATCAGCAACATGTTGTGTATAATTATTATCCCACATCATCGTATTGCATTCCTTTCAAACTTGTCAAAGCAACATCCCAAAACTAACAGCAACCGTATATATTGGGCTTGGTACCATATCGAATATAAGGATTTTCAATCCTCTCCCCTGGGCTATACAGTCCGTCATCTTCGACCACAGGCTAGCCGACTCCCAACATTTTCTTGCATATACACATGACGTGAAGACGTGCCAATCATCCTCCACACCCTCATCACATAGGACACAAGCCATATCCGCTACCACTCCTCTCGTCGCCAATTTTGCCTTAGTCGGTAGGCAATTCTTAGCTACCCTCCACAAGAAGTTTTTCACTTTTGGTAGTGCTTGGAGTTTCCATATTACCCCATTCTCCTTCACCCCTCAAGCTGCTATTTGTCTCGTCTTGCATTAGCCATGTATATGTCGATTTCACGATATACTGCCCTCTCCTTGATGAAAACCAAATCAATTTGTCTACCATCCCCACAGGAGGTAGCGCAATATTCAGCACCCTCATGGCATCATACGGGACCAGTTCCTGTATCAGCTCTTCATCCCACCTTCTCAATTTCGGGTCAAAAAGCGATGCCACACGCAAATCTTCCAACCCGTCCAGCCCCTCAGATTATAACATAATATAATTTTATTTTACCGTTGTTCTTACACTGGTACATAATAATTTAAATAATTTAAAGTATTGAATATTATAGAATAATATAATTTTATTTTACCCTATGATGTTGTTACACTGGTACATAATAATTCAATTTTTTTTTTCGAAACAACTCAAAATTAAATTTCAAATATTTGAATTATTGAAGGCCCGCAATTCTCAGTTTTAGGCAAAGTGATACGTCATACGTGACTTGCCCATTTTCGTTATTCCATAAAAACTTCAAATTAAATTAACAATTAAATACTTACGTGAGAATAGATAATTCGTATACAAAAAAGTGTTTTCAAGGCAAAGCCCGAATTGAAGCCCGACCCTTCTCTCTCTCTTTTCATATTCCTCCTTTCACCACCATCAATCATCCTCCTCCTCCTCCTCACTTTTTCTTTTTTTCCTCCCAAACAAAAACTATCTTTCCACTATTTACCCTTCAATGGAACCGCCGGAATCCGCCACTCCTTCCGCCGCCGAAAAGGTAATCCTGCGTTGGGACTCTACCGCCTCCGAGGACGCGCGCGACAAGATGATCTTCAGCGGCGACCGTCTCGAAGTTGACGTCTATCTCGACGCCGTCGATGAGCTCCAGAAATCCATGTCCTCCGCCACGCTATCCGACTCATCTTCATCCACCCTTCAGATCGCCATGGCTCGCCTCGAGGACGAGTTCCGCAACATCCTCCTCTCCCACACTTCACCTATCGAAGCTGAGTCGCTCACCGAGTCAACTCACTCCGAGTTTTCCCAGGAATTCGAATTGAAGGAAGAGATCGGGGAAACCAGCTTCGAGAAGCAGTTCGAACATCAGGAGAGCAACAGCAGTACCACCAGCAGCTGTTACAAGTCCAACAGCAGTATTCGAGAAGTAGATCTTATCCCAAACGACGCCGTCTACGACCTCCGCTGTATCGCCGAGCGGATGATTTCTGCCGGATACTTGCGCGAGTGTATTCAGGTGTATGCGAGCGTACGCAAGTCTGCCGTGGACGCGAGCCTCAAGAAGCTGAATGTTGAGAAATTGAGCATCGGTGATATCCAGAGGCTTGAGTGGGAGACACTGGAGACGAAGATCCGCCGATGGATACGCGCCGCCAGGATATGTATTCGCGTCCTCTTTGCCAGCGAGAGGAGGCTGTGCGAACAGGTATTCGAAGATTTGGGAAATTCTGCTGATGATGCTTGTTTTATGGAAACCATTAAAGGCCCTGCTATTCAGTTGTTTAATTTTGCTGAAGCGATTAGTATTAGCAAGCGATCACCCGAGAAATTGTTCAAGATATTGGATTTACATGATGCTTTATCTGATTTATTACCTGATATTGAGTCTGTTTTCGAATCAAAATCAAGTGAATCGATTAGAACACAGGCTGTTGAGATTTTGTCTAGGTTAGCAGAGGCAGCGAGAGGGATATTATCAGAATTTGAGAGTGCGGTGCTTCGTGAGCCTTCGAGAGTTCCGGTTCCTGGAGGTACAATTCACCCCTTGACCAGATATGTGATGAATTATATCAGTTTGATTTCGGATTATAAGCAGACTTTGATTGAATTGATTGTGTCAAAGCCTTCGACCGGGCCTAGATATTCCAATGATCCAAATGTTCCGGATATGGATTTATCAGAGTATGAAGATCAAGCTTCCACATTGGCGCTTCATCTGATTTGGATTATTGTAATCTTGCAGTTCAATTTGGATGGTAAATCTAAGCACTACAAGGATGCTTCCTTGGTTCATTTGTTTATGATGAATAATGTTCATTACATTGTGCAAAAGATCAAAGGGTCTCCAGAATTGAGGGAGATGATTGGGGATGATTATTTGAGAAAGTTAACAGGGAAGTTCAGGTTTTCTGCAACGAATTACCAGAGGGCAACATGGGTGAGAGTGTTGTACTGCTTGAGGGATGAGGGTTTGCATGTAAGTGGAAGCTTTTCGTCTGGTGTGTCGAAAAGTGCTTTGAGAGACAGGTTTAAGTCTTTCAATGCTATGTTTGAGGAGGTTCATAGAACTCAGGCAACATGGTTGATACCCGATACTCAGCTTCGCGAGGAGCTGCGAATTTCCATCTCAGAGAAGGTCATCCCAGCCTACAGATCATTTCTCGGGAGATTCAGAAGTCATATAGAGAGTGGGAGACACCCCGAGAATTACATCAAGTACTCGGTCGAGGACCTTGAAAATTCAGTCTTGGACTTCTTTGAGGGGTACCCGGTGTCCCAGCATTTGAGGAAGAGATCTCAGTGACCTAAGTGGGATTGAGTTTTGCCACGTAGATTGTAGGACACCATTCTTTGAATTCTTTTGTGGAGTGTTCTGGGATGAGGTTCCAGTTGATCAGCGGTTGTGCCTGCAGTCTCTTAGAAAAAACGGCCATATTGTATTCTGTTCGTAGCAGCCATTGCCTCTTCTCAAATGCTTCTGCCCTGTAAGCATGTGTTGTTTGTACTTTCTCAGCTTTTAGATTATATGAGAATTGTTGTTGTTTGTTGTAATTTATGAATCTTTACATGCAATTATTATGGTCAGTAAAGAAAGTTTGTGTTTGACATATCTGACCTGAAGAACTAAAATTTTGATTAGCTTGGTAATTTTCAAATAATGCAAAGTTGCTGTGCTTGAAATATTTCATCCGGACCGTGACACAAAATGCTAGTTAATTTCAAGAGTTATTGAGACTGTTTTATGATAAATATGTATGTCCGATTAAACAATTTTCTAGGAATTTTATGCCCCATTTTTGATATTTCAGTTATTACCCTATTGGTTTGTTTCTTTTCTAGTGCATTTACCTTATGTAATAGTTTACGAGTATAGATATTAGATGCTGATATGTTAGTTTAAACTAGCTAGAAGTAGTTCCCAAATAGTAAATGTCTATTATGGCCTCTACATCCGCAGTCATCTTGTTTTCATTTGTTGCTGCCTTTTTGGTTTCCAAACATGATTATGAATTTATGATGCACTTATTGAGTAGTTAAGTATCAGATAACATGTCCTAATTAGATGGTGTGGTATGTACTTGGTTATCTTGGACCTACTTTAAATTAGTGTGTAGATATCATTAAATTTGCATTTAGAAGCCACATACATATATGAAGTTTCGTTCATTAATGGTGGTTCAATACCCCAAGATTGACCTGAAAGAGACCCATGGACTTTTCTCTTTTTCTTGTTCAAAACAACAGATGACTATTCTCAGTCAACAATCCATGTATGCCCCCCCTACACATGGATAAGTCTCTGCAGTTGTTATTTATGTTGCAATTGATTTAGTGAGAATTTATGTTATTGTGTGTAAATAAATGGTGGTTTGGAATTTGAGATGATTTGTCAAACCAAGGGAAGCTGCTTCTTTTATTCTAAAGTCAATTTGATAATGATTTCTCATCGAATTATATAGTAAGATAAATATATTTCCCAACTTTATCTACTTTTCCAAGAAGATGTTGAAATTAAGCCATAACAGGTTCCGTCTTCTTCGTGATATAGCAGCTTAGGAACTTTCTTGCCAATTCTCATGTGATTGAACGTAGAAAATAGAGTACTGTAGTCAAAATGCTTAAATATTACTCTACAATAATTGCATTACTATTATTGTTATAATAATAATAGTAATTATTATTCCCTTTTGAATTAATTGACGTTTCATTATTTTGTAATAATAGTCGTCCGTCCTCCTCCAACCGGACAAAGATTCTGTATTTAACCTTTTTTGTTTTTGACTTTTTGGAGGCTGATTGGATCGATATTTGTTAATTATCAACAGCATAGTAGTAGGTACTTTAATTTTAGTGAGATTGTAAATGAATTGATTCGAGTGTGTTATTTATTTACTTTTGTTTGAATATATATTACGTTTGAGTTTGATTCGAGTATTAATCGAGTCAAGTTTTGATGAATTTTGTGAAATATGTTCCAAGAATGGTCTGATCTCAAAAGTCAATTGTGTAATTGGGCCTTGAATCTTTTTTTAAGGGCGCGGTTATACACACACACCAACCTATTGAGTACACCCACCAAACATTTTTTTTCATTTTCCGGGACATGTAAAATGTCATATTTACCCCTCGTGTGAAATTTAAAAAAAAAAATGAAGATGAGTACACCCACTCACATTCCATTTCACTACAGAATCATCACCACCAAACACAAACAATATACTTCAACAAAAAAACTCCTAAAAACACAAATTTCAACCCAAAAAAAAATAAATCTTAAGGTGTTCGAAAATATTAACCAAACAAAGTTAAAATGTTCGAAATTTTTTACCCAACAAACTCAATATGTCCGAAAACAAATCATGAACAATTTTCATTTGTCCGAAAAAAAAGATCGGACATCTTGTTCGAAATTTTTTCCCCAACATATACAAATGGTTCGAAAAAATTTCCCCAACATATACAAATTGTTCGAAATTTTTTCATGAACAAACACGAGTTCGAAAATAATATCACAAACTGAAAAAACCCTAATTTTTTAAAAAACCCTAATTTCGAAAATTTTAGAAACCTAACCTTGCCTGAAGCGGCGTCGACGGCGAGGGGAGATGGTGGCGAAGAGGAACGGGGGAGGAGGAGTGCGAACGGTCGCGTCGCTGGGAGGAGAGCGACGGCAGCCGCGTCCTTCTTCAAAGCAGCGGCGTCGCTGAGGCGACGGGAGGGAGATGGCGGCGGAGAGGAGAGGACGGAAGAGGGGTGCGAACGGCGCGCCGTTGGGAGGAGGGCGACGACTAGAGGGAGAGGAGGGGCAGGGGCAGGGGTTGTGGGGGCGGGGGTGGGCGGCAGCGCGGACTGGAGGGAGGGGAGGTGGGCGGCGGCGACGCCGATTGGGAGGGAGGACAGGGGAGGTGGGCGGCGGCGATGCCAATTGGGAGGGAGGACATAAGAGGGGTGCGAACGGCGCGCCATTGGGAGAAGGGCGCCGTGGAGGCGAGGGCGGGCGGCAGCGCGGACTGGAGGGAGGGGAGGTGGGCGACGCTGCCGCTTGGGAGTGGAGGTGGGCGGCAGCGGCGCCGATTGGGTGGGAGGGGGAGGTGGGTGTACCTTTGTGTGAAAATGTGAGAAATGGGGTAGATAAGGATTTAATTAGGGGATGTTTCCTTTTGGTTTTAAAAACCGGTTTTGGATTTCAAGATCCAAAACCCGTTTTACTTCGGGATTTAAAAACCGGTTTTCAAAATCCACTCAAAACCACCCTTATCAAACATATTGATTTGACATAAAGTTATATCTATATAATATTACTCCAATCATTATATTCTTTTTCAACAATAATATAATAATACTATAATAATATAATAATACAATAATATAATACATTTAATCAACTAATCATTATAATCTCACCAAACAATAATATAATAATACAAACTCATTCAATCTTACAACTTGATTTGACATAAAGTTAAATCCTTCACTATTCCAAAACCCAAAAGAAACACCCATATTACTATTCATCGGGATTTCAAAAATCTGGTTTTTAAAACCACCCAAAGCCCAAAAGAAACACCCCCTTAGGGTTTGAAATGAGAGGGGTATTTTTGAGATTTTCGTTTGGGTGTCCTCATCTTAGGGTGTGTGTCCTCATCCGGTGGGTGTCCTCAATAGGTTGGTGGGTGTGTATAACCGTGCCCTGTTTTAATTGGGCCTTAATTATTCGATGTTTTGGATCTGAGATGACTGGGGATCCTTGGCCACGGATAAATGCCCCTTTTTTTATTATGTCTTCACCCTTCTTCACTACACTTAAAAAAAAAAAAAAAATCCATTTGGTTTTTGCGCAAAACAGGAAATGAGGGAGACGAAACAGAGGTTTTTGTACCATTTCGAATCTGGTTGGCCGAGTTCCATGTGAAAACTCCGAACTTTTGACCGAGTTCTATGAAGAAACTTTTTTCGAAAATGTACACATTTTGTGGAACTTTTTTTTGAAAATATACACATTTCGTGGAATTTTTTTCTGAAAAATTTCACAAAACTCGGTGAACCAGTATTGAGTTTTTGCAAAACGCATTTAAAAAAAAAAAAAACTCGGGAACGAAATGCACTACACATATATTTATTAAAATTACACAATTATCCAACAATATGATCAAATAAAACAATAATAATATGAATAATACTTAATTATAAATAAATACTATATTTTGGGAGGGAGAGGGATGTAAAAAATCTGTTTATTTTTTTATTTGAGGGTGAAAGGTGAACTCAACCCATCAAGGTAATATAGTTTGGGGGGTGATATGTAGGGGCATTTAACCGTGGCCAGGATCCTTTCATTATGAAAATGCTTATTACTCATCCCACAAAAATGTGTTTACATTTACCTGTTTTTTCAGAAATTGGTCTATAGTTAAAATATTAAAATTTTACTTTATTTTCTCATTGTTCGTTGATACTATAAATCTTGTTTTGACACTGAGATTTAAGGTTTTTAGGCAAAGTTTTATTATTATAGCTGATATTCAGTTCCGAGAGGAAAATGCATTACCGCCGTCATGAATTTGTTCGTCTAACTAAAATGAGATTTAAGGTTTTTTTTTTTTAAAGAAAAAAACATTATAGATTAAAAACAATTGACGTTGCATACAATATATTGGATTAACATTGCAGACCAAAATATATAACTATCTAACTATCTGCAAGTTAAAATCCTGGTTGCAACTTGCAAGTGTGTATCTAATTACGAACTAGTTTGTTTAGGATTAATTGCCAATTAAATTAGCATCTTTTGCAACAATATTAATAAAACAATATTATTTTTTAATCCGATCCAATCTTAAAACGTCTGATTGGAACACAAATAAAATTACTAAAAAATCTGATTTGCAACAATATTTAAAATTAATGATTTATTTAGAATTACTCAAAGGTAGTATTGATTAGATTATAAATGATTGAAATGTTGTGATTTAATTTGCAATTAACATTTTATTTAATGAATGTCGAAAAAACATTCCTCTTTTTTTTTTTTTTTTTTTTAAACTGAAATGGTTTAAACTATTCTCATATACGGAGTACTATATATTGCTTGGATTTTCGACCAAATAATTTTTCACTGATTATCAGATGATCACGAGCTCTAGAATTGACACTATCACACACCAAAAAGACAGATCCTTATAAGAAACTCTAAAATTAAACGTGTACTTAATTTAAAATTTAAAATTCAAAATAAGTTAATTACTCCTCCACGCTAGACTAATTAGTAGGTTTATAAAAACAATATGTCATCGATTTAATTTCATTTTTTTCATTTTTTTTAAATAATATTATTTACATTACTTTATCTTCATCCTCTAACATAACTTATTTATTTAAATTATCATTCATTTAATTTATAAGTGACCCCATAATATTTCATCATACAATATTTTATACATAGACAAATTAATATTTATTAAATCTTGTATTTGAAGAAATGAACAAAATAAATTTAAACTGAAGAGTACAATTAGGGGTGGGAATGTGCCAAACTATCCGACAGGGGCCTACGGCTTGGCCTACTAAGTCTCGGCTCGGCTCGTTTAATAAACAAATCAAGTTCAAACATTTTAGAAGCCCATTTAGTTAAATAGGTCAGACTTGAGTTTTTTCGTAGGCCTTTTAAGTTCAACAGATCGACCTATTTAAATTAATATATATATATAAATATTAATATATAATTTATAAAAATATAATAAATACAATATATAATACATGAAAATGATATTATCTTGAAGAATTAATGTATCTTTTTATTATACTTTCCTTTGTAATGGTTGACAAGAATGTTGATATTGTTTTTTTTTTTTACCATTTGATAAATTTATTGTTGTTTTTTATTATTTAGTGATAATTCAATTGTTGTATTTTTTTTTTTAAATGCACTTAAAAAGGCTTTTGAGCCGAACCTATTTATTAAATAGGCTAGATCATGCCTTCAAGAAAATTTATATACCAGGCCCAAACTTTTTTTCTTCTGACCTTATCCATTCCCACCCCTAAGTATAGTATAAAAAGGGTGACCACTTCGAAAAGTGATCAAGTTAGAGTTCATTGTCAATTTGTATTTAAGATTGGATGAGGATATGAAACATTCATCAAACATTTACATGCGCATAAAATTTGAATCACTACAAAATAAAGTTAAGTTATGGATACATAGACGACTTAATTAATTGTTTTGAACTTAAAATTTCTAATTCTAAGTTTAATTACTCCATTTGTTCCTCACTCAATCTAACATTTATTATTTACACAATTTTTAAGGTATAAGTTATTTATTGTTATTTAAAGGGATACAATTATTTTTTGGCGAGGTTAGATGACTAGTTAAAATGAATAAGACAAAATAAATGTTTTTATATAAGAAAAGTAATGACACTTGAGGTATAATATTAAAATGTTTGAGGGGATAGTTAAAAGAAAAAAAGTTATTTTATTTTCACTTTAAAAAATGTTCAATTAAGTGAGGGACAAACCTGTTTTTTTGACAAATGTTCAATCGATCGAGTAAGAGACTATAGGAATATTATTTTGTATATAAATTCTAATTTATAATTTTTGATTTACTAGTTATGTAATATTTAAATTCAATTTATTAATTTATTGTAATTGTAACTTGTATACTTATGTAATATTCATACTCAATTTATCAAATTCATTAAATTGTATTGAAATTCAATTTAAGTTTTCTAAATTATATTGATATTGCCTAAGGAGTAAGGAGTACCTTATGTAATAGAATCAAATTCCATTAGTAAATTTATGTAATATTCAACCTTAATAGTTTCCTTTTTTTTTTTTTTGGCACCGTTTCGTCATTTTGATACTTGACTAATGGCTTTAATATATTTAATGACCAATGACTTTGATAAAAATAAATATTAAATTGACTTTTCTTTATATTGTAATTGTAATTCTTTTAAGTTACTTATTCACAATTTCAAATATTTCATATTTCTATATTTTTATTTAATTAATTGTACGCAATTTCTCGTAATTAAAAAAATGTTGTCTAATCCCTTGTCATTTGAAAATTGCAAGAAATCTTCATGTGATTTATTAAATCAACGAATTCTCTCATTATTTTAAGAAATGAGTTAGCAATTTTACCTATTTCTTTAATTTCTCATATATATATTTTTCAAATATTAAAGCTTTAAAACTATACTAAGGACATAATGTGAAATAGAGAAAATAGATGAATCAATTAACTCCTTTTTTAAAAGGATAAGTTACTTAATTTAATACACCACAAGAGAGCAATTTACAAACCACGAAAGAATTTAGCGTAACATTTTGAAACTGTGATGAAGTTTTATTCTATTAATCCATTCTTATTGTTGCTCTTCAAATATTTCAATTTTCTATATTTGTATTGTTGATATTCTATTATATTATGCAGGATTAGTCTCATATGGAGTCGAGTATAAATAAGAACTCGACTCCACATGACTTTTTTATTTTTATTTTGTTTTGACCGTTTCAAGTAATTAAAAAAACTTTTCTATTCTTTTTTTTATTGACACATTTGAAAATTTCTCTTTTTTTATTTTAATCCATGAAGTAATTAAAAAAAACGTAACACAATATTACTGAAAAGTGCAACACAATATTATTAGAAAGTACAAGTTGACATAACTGAAAAATGCAACACAATATTAATAAAAAGTGTAAGTCATATATAACTGAAAAATGCAACTTAATATTACTTAGAAGTGTAAGTTACTATAACCGAAAAATGTAAGTGTCTATAACTGAAAAGTGCAACATAATTTTTATTAAAAAGTGCAAGTGAGTATAACTGAAAAATGTAACACAATATTAGTGAAAAGTGTAAATCATTATAACTTAAAAGTGCAACACAATTTTAGTGAAAGATGTAAGACCCTACAACTGAAAAATGCAATACCGAATCTACTCAAGACCTGGTCAACTCAAGTTCTTATATAATTGAAAAGTCAACACTGAAAATATTATTAAAAAATGTAAGTCACTATAATTAAAAAGTGTAACACCATAAAAAATAAAAATAAATAAAAAGTTGACTTGGTCAACTCAAGTTCTTAACTTGAGTTTACACAAGACCTACTCTATTATGTATATATAATTGTAGGGTCGATCCTAGAAATATCTGGGCGAACTTTAAAATGAGGCTCATTCCTTCATATTTTTTATTTTATACGAATTTATGAAACATAACGTAATTTTTAAAAGATTAGCAATATATAATTTTGCTCTATACTTAAAATAATATGACAATGGTGTTCCAAGTAATTACCAAGTAATTACATAAATATGACTCGTCTAACAGTTTTAGTAACAAAAGTATTAATCAAGTCAGAATAATCAAGTTGCTCAATAATTCATTGTTCAATGGATAGCATTGCATGTCCATTCAATCTTTCCTGTGACATGGTTGATCGGAGGTAAGTCTTAATGAACATCAATTTTGAGAAACTTCTTTCTACTATAACTGGTATCGTCAACAAAATCTTATAAGTAATGTAAACATTTAAAAAACACATTTTCGTTTTCTTCAACTAATTCACCACATCAATTGCAAAGTTTGTTTCTTTCGATAAAGAACGCTTCAAAATTTTTGAAGATTCATACAAGACCTCAACAATCTTTCATCATCAGCACTTCACAACTTTTTCAATTCTTTTTAGTTTTCGACGTCGTCCGTATTTATAACTTCTGTTTAATGTTTATGCTTTTTATATTAAATATATATATATATATATATATATATATATAACATTTTAAAAAATGGGCCCTAAAAAGTTAAAATATTATCTGATCTGAATTAATGACCTCGTTAACTTTACATTAAGACCGACACTACTACATATTTGGCCTTGGAGAGCTTTTAGAAGAGCTCTCAAAGGCCAAATATGTAGTAGTGCGGGCTGTATAATTGGACGACAATATGAAATTATTTTAGAAAAAATAAAAAAGCAAAAGAAAAAGAATAATGTTGAATTAAGAAATAGTACAAAAGCAAAATTAATGAACAAATAAAAAAGCATTTTAAAAATGAAAAAAAATATAGCATATAAGAACAAACAATTCAAATGGAACCCAAAAAAAAAAAAAGAAGGAGAAAGACAATTCTTAACTGACGTTACTGACTGTGGTTTTAATTAAGGGAGTGTATGGATTGTGGATTCTATACGATTTTTTTGGACTTTCAAAGTTTGGGGTATTCAATTCGAATTTTCAAAAGTCTTTAAAAATTCTGAGGTATTCGATATGGTTTTAAAAAGTCTTTAAAAATCTTTAGATACAAATGTACAATGGATTTTAATACTCTATGAATTTTATTGGATTCTCTTTAAAAAAATATAAACAAATTTCACTATGCAAAATCATTTCTAAAAACCAGAGAATCAGATAACTCTGAAGAGAAAGGTCAAAAGTAAGGATGACAATATTGACCCGATCCGCGGTTACCCGCCCCACGAGTTTTGGGTCAAGTCGAATCCGCCCCGTATTGAGAATGGATCAGATCAGATCCGCGAATATTACGAATTAATATATATAAATTAATAATATATATATATTATTGATAAAATACTTTATTAATCCGCCCCGACTTGACGCTGAAACTATTGATGTGAAAAGTTTTTTTTAAATTAATATTATATATATTAATTCGTAATATTCGCGGATTCATCTGACTGCAGTGTTCTATCTCATCGCATCGTGCACTTGTATGTGTAGATTCTTCATTAAGGTCCCTTTGAATATTAACTCATGATTTCTCATATTCTAGATTGTCCTATATATCCACAATGTCGTGCCTATTTTCCTTATTTTACCTCCCCGGCCCCATGAGCCCCGGAGACTCGCACCTGGATTAATGTTATGGTGGACTGTCGTCCAAGTGTTGAACCTGCAGGAGTGGAGGCCAGGATCAGGTGCTTTTTAGCTGAGTTACAAAGGACACATGTGGATTGCTTTGTTCCAATATTGCAGTGTCTTTTTTCCAAGTTTTCTTTAGTCGCGTCGCAGCACCTTCTACGCCTCCAAAGCCATTTTTTTCGGGGAAAAATATCTTCCATATCTGTCACGCCCCATTTTTCATAAAAATAAAGAGGCTTGGACTAAAAGTTTTACCTAAAAATATGAGATTTTTGAATTTATTTAAGGATAAAATACTTGAATAATAACCTAAGACTAAATCTAGAATATCAACTGCATTAATTAAAATTTCAATATCTCAGCTTAATATATAAACAAATGAAGTTGTCAACATTCTTTTACTAAATGGTAAATAATACTCATTCAGCTCATTATCCTTAAATCTTGAATAGTCTTGCATATGCGTAACTTGGATTAATGCAAGAGTTCATCTGTCACCGTACTCAACGATATAAAGAAAACTGCAGTAGCTCTCTGATCCCGACTCGATGCAGACGATAACAACTCGATTAATATTTGTGCTAGGCTAAAAATATTCAGGGTTAGAGTTTTTTTGTAGGAAGGGTGTTCTTTTCTGTGGATTTCTAAAGAAAACTACTACTATATGATAAAATAAGGAGGAATGAAATTAGTTGCGAATAATTTGAGTTATATGAGAAATTTAGTCTCCCAACTTCAAATTCTAATTCTCAACTGAATAGAGATACATGAGGAGAGGGAAAGGGTTCAGTCGTGCTTTATGTAATTAATAAAATTTTAACTTAATAATTGGAAAACTTAATGTTATCCACTTAATTTTTCCACTTAATGTTGCTTTGTCTGCCTCTCCTCATATATAGGGTTCAGTCGTGCTTTATGTAAATAATATGAGAAAAATTGCGGGTATTACAATATCCACTTAATGTTGCTTTGTCTGCCTCTAGTATCGATCTGTAGTATCTGTGATTGCTCAGCTCGCTCCATCAATTTGTCGTAAGCCGCCTTCGTGGTGTATACTCCGTTCTCAGCTCCCGTCCACTTCCACCCATCTTGGCCTACCTGGCTTAGCTTGTACCTGTCAATTAAGCCACATAACTCATCAAGTAAATATATTTCACTACTGTTTAGGCCCCTCCTCCATTGCCACTCCCATCTCCATTCATCTGTCTCCCAACTCCCCAATTCCTTAATCATGCTCTCTTTTTGGTTACTAAGGTTGTATAGCCTCTCGAATTTTTCTTTGAGCGTCATCTCCCCAGCCCATCTATCTACCCAAAATTTGATGCTACTCCCGTCACTGATTCGGGTGGAAATTGCATGATTTTACTGCAAATTTGGAGCTTATATTTCTTGTAATGTCATATTTTATTGATCAATTGTGGATGATTTGATTTAATTATGAGAAAGGTATGGTGTTGTTGATGTTTGTAGGTAAAATGAGGCTTTTATGAGCAAAACACATGCCTATATCTCACTGAACCAAAAATTGGATTGCACCATTGGATTCATCTTGAAAAATAGAGTGGAATGAAAAAATGAATGGAGTCAATCGGAGTTCGGAATCAAAAGTTATGCACAAAACAAGACCAAGGGGTGCCATGGCCGAGTGTGCAGTCTCGGCCGAGTTGGAACATGGCCTGAAACTTCGAACATCAAGGCCATGACCGAGCTCCTATTGGAAGAAACGTGGGCGCGTTTTTGCTAAAGGCACGACTCGAACGAGTCACACGACATGGCCGAGTCAACTCAGATTTTCACTCCCAACTTGTTTTGACCTAGGGCCACGTGCCACACTGATGTAAAAGTGTATATAAATAGGCCAATTTTCGATTTTTGGAGGGTTTCCTTATTTCTTGCAAGCTACTTTCACATACATTCACATAGTAGAAGGTTTTCTTAAGTTTTTGTCTTTCAAATTCCATAGTTTAGCTTAGATGGTGGTAAGAACTTCATTTCAAGCTAGGAATATTGGTGGGCTTTGCTCATTTCATCATTTTGTAGCTACAATTTCACCATCAAGGTGATATCTCTCTTATTTGTAATTCAATTTGGTAATTTCTCAATTTCTTGTAATTTCTTGCTTCTTTGCTATGGATTTTATGTTTGCTTGTATTGTAGCCATGAGATTCTCTTCTAGGACCATGGACTAAGCTTTCATTGCCTTGTGTGTGGATGTTTTTATGGTATTTGGCGAAATTATGGATTAATTGCTTAATTAACCTATGTTGGTCCTGAAAGGAGTATATAACAAGTGTATGGGGGAGGGGGGGGGGGAGGGGAATACACTTGTATGCAAATTCTTTGCAAATTTGATCAAACCAGAGATCAGCAATGTTGTCTTGGACAACTCTACTGAAGATGTATAACTCTTCTAAGATAACCAAGCTACTAAGTACTATTGAGTACTTAGTTGAAAGACTATCTGAGTGAGTTATATGTGCGGAATTAATGGTTGGCCCTTTAGTTTAAACTCCTTTAATTCTGAAATCACCTTGATCAAACAGTTCAGTTTTCAGGGAACTTGTCCAAAGCTGTTTTGCACAGTTTATGATGTATGTCTTTGAAAGGTTCAGTTTTGTGCGCAGTGTTGAGTGAATGAAAGTACTTGAAAGTAAATCAACACAAGAGTTTATAGTGGTTCAGAGACTCAAGCTCCTACATCCACTTTCCCTGATTGAACAGGATAATTCCTTCACTCTTGGAATTAACTTGTTTTATAGTGCCAAGGTGCACTTGATCAAGAACACCACTCCTTGGTGAATTGATCCCTAGGATGTCTAGAGTCCTAGTACCCTCTTCTCAACTCAGAACTGAACTGTTCTTCTCTCAACAGTCAGCTCCTACCACTTCTACTACTACAACCTTCTCACTTTCTCACTTGAAAGGGGTAAGGGTTGAAGTAAGGTTCCAACTAATGAGATATCCTTTACAGTGAAGATCAGTGTATAAGGATAGGATATCTCTCTAAGCTTGTATGGATATACAATGGGTTCAGCTTAGAATGAAGTGTATGAAGACTAAGATAGTCTTTTGAAAGCTTGTTGGTTCTATAAGCTTTGAGCTTCAGAATACTTGATGTAGTTGGATTCTGTTGAGGTGCTTGGTTGAGGTGCTTTCAAATGGTCTTCACACTTCTGTATTTATAGACAAATTTGAGGATTTGCCCGTTGGAGAGGCAGCCCCAAATGTCCATATATGTCTTCTTTGAGTTCTTCAACTTAGAAGACAAATTCTTGATAGTGACATGTCCTCATTTGGGAAATAAACGGTTGTATAGACTTTGTCTTCATTCTGCAGCACTCTTCCCAAGGTCTGACTTCAAGATTCACTTGATTGAGCTTGGACATGCCTTCTGAAGGTTGTTCCAATGATAGGACAACATTCCTTATCAATTGGACAACTCTGCTTATTACTATCAACAAACTTGCTTATCAGCATAGTTGGCTTGCTCTTTTCAGATGACTTGACTCTTAGCCTTTGCTTCCTTTGCATGTGATCTTAGTATGACTCTTTGAAGGCTTTTAGGGTATAGTTGTCTTCATCACTTCAACATGATTGATCCTTAAGCTTTTAGAAGACTTGTTTTGGTTTATCTTCACTGTGACAACTCTGCTGAACATCTCTTCAGCATCCTTGTCTTTCAGTAGACTTGGCAAACATTCCAGAATTTGAGCCTTGAGGGGACTAGTTCTTGATAGACTTCAAAGCATATGTTCCCCCTCAAATTGTGCATCTATTCAACTAAGAGCTGCCTAACATATCAGCTTCTCATCTAGCCTTATGATATATGTTCTAACATTCTTAGAACATATTCTTTCTTGACTTAGGCATGTCTCAGGGGGTTTTGGTATTGAATCAAAACACATCTCATTTTATTCCCAACAATTTCCCCCTTTTTGATGATGCCAAAACCTATACATTTTATGCAAAAGTGACTTGACTACACCTATTACATTTATCTCCAGAAGACATGACTAGGGTCAATTTTCCTGAAAAGCAATGTGTTAGTGTACTCACCGTTCATGTTGCAAAAATGTTTCAAAGATAGGCATAGAGAGATTTTTGTAACAGTGTTTCTTGATTCAAACTAGGTTCAACTATCATTCATTTGAAAATCATTACAAGCATGTTGATAGTTGAATTTAACATATCAGAGCATGAACCTAAACATTATTACATAATTCACAATGGATCAGAGCATATACTTATCACTTAATAACAACTAGATCTTTGAGTATCAAAGCAAAAAGCATATCAATGCAAGACAGGTTTGAGCAAACACATGATAGCATTCTTGAATAACTTCAGCATAGATGACCAATTAAAACAAATCTTCAGCCAAGATAAGTTTTCATCCATGTTAGCACAGAAAGGTCAGAAGACTTAGCCATTTCAGAGATCATCCTCCTTTGGTGGCACCATCCCATACTGTGCCCACACTCTTCTTTTCAGCTCCATTGCTTCTTGGTTTGTTCCCTTGGGTCCAAGAACCATTTTGTTCAGCTTGAGGATCTCTAGAAACTCCTTCAGGATTTTTGACTAGTCAATCCATCCATCAAGCTTTGGAGGCATGTAAATGATTGGCTTCGAGGCAGTGATTTCAAATCTTGCAATATCAGCAGCTGCAAGCAGTTGTTGATATAGTTCTCTGTGATACTCTATCATGAACTCAGCAAAAGTGGAGTTGGCATCTCTTCCATTCCATCTGTCAATGACATATTAGTCATAGACAAACTCCCTTTTGGCCTCTTCCCATGAGTCATTCAGCTGAATTGGCACCCATTTATCCAAGTGAGGATATTTGGTGTCCATGGGGATCAGTAGCTGTGGCTTCATCTTGCTGTATGTTGCTCTCCTTCTTCTTGGCTTTTGGAAGTAATCTCTTCTCTTATCTCTTGCTCTGTTGGCCTCTTCCATCAAATCCATTCTTTCTTGGGCCCTCATCATGGCCAGCTTCTGTTGAGTTTCAGGGTCTTTGCCATACCCTTCATGAAACAATTTTGATGGATCATTCAATGTTACAACTTTTGTCTTCTTTGATCCAGGTCCAAAGCCTTCATCATACAACTCTTCTATGTTTTCAGTAGCTTTGGCACCTTCAGTAGATTTAGTCTCAGCAGACTTTTCAGCTTCAGCAATCTTGGTCCTTTCAGGAGATTTGGTCACCTCAGCAGATTTGACCTTTTCAGTAGCTTTGGGCTTCTCAGCAGTTTTGTTCTTCTTCTTGGGAATGGATTCTTCTACAACTCTGAACTCAAGAGGAAGTTCTAGGCTGTTGGGAAAGTCAGTGAATGTTTCAGCTTTTCTTTTGCTTCCCTTGGCCTTCTTGATTTGACCTCTGGTTTGGACACCTTCAGCATCTTTGTCCAAGCCAGAAACTTCTCCTCCTGGTCTCTGCTGGAATCTAGCCCTTTCTTCCTGTGTTGATGCCATAGAAGCTTTCATTGCTATGGCTAACTGCTCTTCTTCTCCAAGATCTTCCAAATTCAGCACTGCTGGTTCTTTACCCTTATCTTCAGTAGCCTTTTCCTTGCCACCAATAATCAAGGCACCTTTGGCCCTTGCTCTTTCCCTTTCCCCCTTTTTGGCAGCATCAAAACACTGAGGTTTGAGCTCACTCATAGTTGTAGCCATCAGGGATTGGGCTAGGTTCAGAGATTTCATCTCTTCCAGCAGATATACATTCTCATCATGTATATTCTGCATTCTATAACTGCTCAAACTAAGGAAAGCTAGAACATGCTTCATCTTTTGCTCAACAACCTCCTCCAAGGTTGCTTTCAGAGATGCATCCAATTGGGCCTTTAAGAGCTCAGTGAGGTTGGCCACTGCACCTTCAGCAATGTTGGCCATTACTTCTTGTGAAAACTTTTCAGATGCAGCCTTCACCATTGCTAGCCTTTGTTCCTCAGCTCTTTTCTTTTGCAATGCAGTTTTCTTTCCAAGGGCTTGCTTGACAGTCAGTCTGAGAGCTTTGACATTTGCATTGTGATTATCTCTCAGCAGCTTCTGTTCCTTCTTGACCTCTTCTGAGATGGACTCCATGGTGGATTTGGCTTTCTGAACCTCAGTGGAAATGGTTTGGAGACCAGTTTCCACTCCACTTATCCTTGCTTCCAATGTAGGGAGCACTACATCTTCAGAGCCAGTTAATCTCATCTCCACAGATGCTAGAGTTCTTCCTTGCTCAGTCAGTGCTCCAGATGTTTCAGCATGAGCAGATTGGACTTGATGAGCCAAGGAGTCCAACTTTTCTGATTGCATCCCAAGCAAGGCTTGTGCTGATCCAGAATCTACTTGGATGGGTGCATCTGTTAAGAACTCATCTGCAAATATTTGGTCAAAAGAAATACCTGCAATATTAGACAAGTCAAAAGGGTTAGTGAATAAACACTCATCACCCTCAGGATTTTTTGGATAAGACTCTGATACATCAGCAGTCTTCTGCTCATTTTCAACTCTTTGTTTTCTCCCTTCAATTAAGATGTCCTCACTCAAAGGATCAGGCCTCCTCTCATCAAGGGATTCTTGAAGTTCAGATTTGACTTCAAGAATAGCCTGTCCTACCTCACTTATACCACCCTCTATTTGTGGTACACTCACAATCTGAGTAATTACTACCTCTCTATAATCCACAACACCCTCTGGTTTTTCAACTAAATTCTCCTTTTCAACTCCTTCATTTAAACCTGCATGAACTCCACCTTCAACAAGGTTCAGAGATGACAGTTGTGGGGAGATCATAGTGCTTCTATCAGCAGCCACTGTGTCATCCTGAATGATCAAGGGCTGATCAGTGTCCAACTCTTCTGACACTGAATAGGCCTTGACCAAACTAGCCTCTAAAATAGGAACCTCAACATCTTTAGGCTGTGCCTTGGGTTCAGACGAACCTTCATTGGCAGATGTGTCCTTGGCTGTGTCACCAACCTTGGTCAACACCTCTGAGGATACAGAGCCTTTTCTAACATAGGTAACAAGAGGTTCTGAGAACCTGCTGGTTTCAGAAGGTTTGGGTTGGGAAGGTTCAGGAAGGTTGGCCTGGGAGGGTTCAGGTGGGTTGTCTTGAGGAGGGTTGGAAGGGTTTGAGGGATCATCATTCCCATCATCACTTGAACTGCTATCAGGGTGCCTTATTCCCTTAGCAATTCTCTCATTTTCTTCATCAATCTTTACTGCTACTAACTTGGCAAAAACATCCTCATCAGTGAGGAATCTTATCTTGAGTACACCAGCAAAGTGTAGCAGTCTACTCTCCTCCACTTGCCACCAATTAGCACCCTTATCTTGGATGACTTGAGAGATCTCCATCATTGTTCTGTCCTTGACATCTACTAGCATTCTCAAGTCATGGAACACCTTCTGAATTCTAGGAAATTCAGCAAGTTGTGGGTACAAGCTATCCACAGTGGCTCTAGCTCCACCTCTGAGCATACTTTCATAAGTATACTCCTCTCATTCTCATTGGATTGAGAACTTTGGGCTATAGGGGAGTTGGCTGTGGTTTCATTAAGTGCGGCTTCAGGAAAGTTGAGTTCAGGAGGGTTGGCTTCAGAAGGGTTGATCTCAATTGAAGGTACCTCAGTTGCTTTTAAGAGCAATGATTCTGAGGGGGCTTTGCTCAAGGGGGTTGGCTCATGAAGTGCATGTTCTAAGAGTTTGGAGTAATTGAGCATTGATGAGTCAAGAGGGGATAAGAGTCCTGTCTCATCTACAGCTAGATCTGCTAGCACATCAATGTCACTTCTTTGTACACTCCCTTCTGGAGAATATCTCTTAGTAAGATTGACAGGGGTGATATGTTGGTTAGAAGGGGTGACATGGGTTTCAGGGGAGTTGGGATCAGGATTTTGGGTTTCAGGGATGTTGGCTTCTAAGGGTTGGCCTTCAGGGATTTTGGACTCTGGGGTTCCAGAACCAGAAGAGTTGGTCCTGGACTTAGATTTTGTCCTGCTTTCAGCCCTGCTCTCCCTTAAAGCAAGTTGGAGAGTTCTATCCTCCTGAAGCTCCAATATCTTCTCAGTAGGCTTGACCCTTCTCTTGCTTGCCCTACTGCTTCCACTACCTTCCACTTCTTTCTCTTTCTCAGGGACAACTTCCCTGGGCCTCTTATCACCTTTCTTCTTCTGCCTTGTCTCATTATACTTCAGCCTCAACTCTTGTGAGTGGTCAGAAGGCACATTCACTCCCTCTTCTGCCACTTCATCAACTTCAGATGATGCTCCTGAGGCTTCTTCTGAAGAAATTTGAGACACCTTCTTGGTTTTGACAGCCCTGGCCTTAGTCCTCTTCTTCAACTTGGGCTTTTCTTCAACCTTTTCAGCAGGTTTGGCCATCAACAACCTCCTTTGCTCAGTCTTCTTGCTTAGCTTCCTGAACATCACTTTCTGAGCAGGGAGGGGTTTTGCAAAGGTTTGCATTTGAGAATAGTGGGAAAACTTTTCCATCAACAAGCTTGCCCTGGTGCAATACTCGAGCTTTCCCTCTAGAACCACCTTTTGAGTGTTCACCTTGAACTTAACTTTCTCCTTCATCATCTCAGAAAGGATGAAGGTCCTCCAATCAAACTTGATGCCCTTGTCACTGGCATCAATCACTGCAGCCATGATTCTGATTCTTGGAGCACTCACTTGCTCTAGACTGCCAGTATTGCTCAAAATACTTTTTGCAACAACCTCAAACAGATTGAGGAACTTAGGCTTGAGGGTCCTCTTATGTTGTGTAGATGAGATTGGTCCTGGAACAAGGAGCCAATCTTTTGCAATCTCTTCCTCATGGCCATTGCCATAGAATTCAGGATTCCTCCATTCAGAAGGCAATCCAAATGCAGCATCTACATCTTCCTCAGAGAATTTCACTTTGTGAAATCTCTCTTCCTCTTCTCCTTCAGCCCTGTAGGAGAGTCTTGTGGTGACCTCACCATTTTCTGGCTTTCCTCTCCACTTTAAGAAAGCAAAGAACTCAGCCATATAAGTTTCCAAACAAGAATCAGGTTTCTCTTGCATAAACTTCTGTAGGCCTGCTCTTCTCAACCATCACAAGGTTGGAGTAATTGCTGGATCTTCACTCTCAAAGGATAGAATAGGCTCAAAAATCAGATTGTTTTTGTGGCTAAGGTAGCCAAAATCAAGGTCCAAGTCCTTGTTGGTGAAATCAACAATCATCTCAGTTCTTACTTTGGGAGCCATTGAAGAACAGTGAAAGATTTTGAGAGTGTTTGAGAGAGTAAGAAAAAAAAAACTAGGGTTTCAAAGAGTTTGAATGTGTGGGAGAGCAGTGAAGTGAGTATGGCCTCTTAAGACTTGTGAATATTCCAAAAGGAATGTATGTCAATGAGTAGGTGAAGTCTTAATGTAATTCAACGGTTAACAAAAATGGAAATCCAAAATGAACGGCCAAGATCAATTTCAGGGGAGTTGGCCAGTTTTGATCCAATGGTCAATAACCAATGAAACAGTGAAAAACTGTTTTATTCAAAACGTGGAAGGAGTTTTAATGTTAGTTTAAAGCTGGGGGGTTATCAAGGTAGATCATGTCTTGAAATGTTTAATGCAAACAAGAGTTAAATCTTGGCATTTAATGCATTGAAAGCGACTTTTTGGGTAAGGGACAAATTGAATCCTTGAAAATGTGATATCTTTAAAAGGAATGAGACAGATATTGAAATAGGCAATGATTACCCAAAATAGGTGCTTATCAAACAAAGAGTTTGTTTGATAGCCAAGACAACTTATCTGACCCTACATGGACAAGTGTCCTGAGATGATATGGACAACTGTCCTGAATTTCAATGGACAAGTGTCCTGAAGAATTGAGGTCATCCCTTCTGAATTTCAGTAGACTTGACCAAGTCTGCTGAAGTTTGAATTTAGTTCCCCCTTGATCAATTAACTCCTTTGGACTCATTTGTCCAACTTCCATGGATCAAGTAGACCCAACTCTGCTGATAACTCCAGAAACCTTGCCTCTACAAGTGGTTTTGTTAATATATCAGATTTTTTATGATCTGTGTGGATCTTTACCAACTTGATATCCTTCTTCTCCACATGGTCTCTAATGAAGTGGTGCTTGATGTCCACATGCTTGCATCTTGTGTGCAATACAGGATTCTGTGATATTGCAATTGCACTGTTGTTGTCACAGAATATGGGCACTTCAGTAGAGTTGACATTGTAGTCTCTTAATTGTTGTCTCAACTAAAGAATCTGAGCACAGCAACTTCCAGCAACAACATATTCAGCTTCAGTGGTGGAGGTGGCCACAGTGTTCTGCTTCTTAGAGAACCAAGAAATGATCTTGTTCCCTAAGAATTGACATGTCCCTGAGGTGGACTTTCTGTCAATTCTACATCCTCCATAGTCAGCATCTGAGTAGCCAATGAGCTCAATGTTGTCATCAGCAGGGTACCAAAGGCCTAGATTTTCAGTGCCTTTGAGATGCATTAAGATCCTTTTTGCAGCCTCTAGATGGCTTTTCTTGGGATTTGCTTGGAATCTTGCACAGACACCTACTGCAAAGGTGATATCAGGTCTGCTGGCTGTGAGGTAGAGGAGTGAGCCAATGATTCCTCTATACTCAGTAGAGTTGGTTGGAACACCACTCTCATCTGGATCCATTTTCCAATTTGTGTTCATTGGGATCCTTACTGGCTTGCTGGTTGTACACCCAAATTTCTTGATCATTTCTCTTGTGTACTTGGCTTGGTTGATGAAAATTCCTTCCTTTGATTGCTTGACTTGTAAGCTCAAAAAGAAATTCATCATACCCATCATGGACATCTCAAACTTTCTTTGCATGAGATTGGAGAATTTCTCACACAGCTTCTCATTGGGGGATCCAAATATGATGTCATCCACATATATTTGGACAAGCAAGATGTCCTCTCCCTCAGTGATTCTGAAGAGAGTTCTGTCCACAGTTCCTTTGATGAAACCATGATCTAAGAGGAATTGTGACAGAGTGTCATACCAAGCTCTTGGAGCTTGCTTGAGTCCATATAGAGCTTTCTTCAGTCTATAAAC
This sequence comes from Galeopsis tetrahit, assembly GCA_963675135.1. Taxonomy (NCBI): domain Eukaryota; kingdom Viridiplantae; phylum Streptophyta; class Magnoliopsida; order Lamiales; family Lamiaceae; genus Galeopsis; species Galeopsis tetrahit. The sequence goes on from OY776127.1 coordinate 57,069,110, forward strand.
TTGGTTTCCAACTTCAAAACCAGGTGGTTGCTCCACATAGACTTCTTCTTTTAGTACTCCATTCAAGAAGGCACTCTTGACATCCATTTGGTATACTTTGAACCTCTTGTGGGCTGCATAGGCTAAGAAGAGCCTTATTGATTCTAGCCTTGCCACAGGTGCAAAGGTCTCATCATAATCAATGCCTTCTGATTGACAGTATCCTTTTGCCACTAATCTGGCCTTGTTTCTGACAATCACATCATTTTCATTCTTCTTGTTCTTGAACACCCACTTGGTTCCAATAACATCTTGATGTGAAGGTCTATCCACCAGCTCCCAAACATCATTTCTGGTGAATTGGTTAAGCTCTTCCTGCATTGCTGTGATGCAGTTTGCATCTTGAAGTGCTTCATCAATGTCTTTTGGTTCCTGTTCTGATAGGAAACAACAAAACAAAGCACTTTCACCATGAAACCTTCTGGTTTTGACTCCTATACTTGGATCACCAAGTATCAGATTAGTAGGATGGTCAGACAACCAAGTCCTTCTTTTTCTGATTCCTTCAGTAGAGTTGTCCTCTACTAAAGTTGAGTCACCAGTGTTATAGAATTCAGGATAGTTGAATGCAGGATCTAATTCAGGATCATATTCAGGGATGTTGTCCTCAATGTCAGGGACATTGGCATTTTCAACACTTATGGTTTCCCTTTGAATATTTGATCCATTAACTACCTCGGCAGAGCCTGCTTCTTCATTGGTAGTTGTTACCTGGGTGTGAACTGGGATTGGGTCATTCAGTTCAACATTTTCTTCAGTGGGGTTTTCTTCAGGAAAGTTGCCTTCAGGATTGTTGTCCAGTGTAACATTTTCAGGGAGATTAGCTTGGACAACATCTATGAATTCAGTGTCCTTGTCTTTTAAGCTCAATCTGGTTGTTCTTTGTGTAATTTCTTCAGTGTCCAGGTTTTTGTTCCTGATCTCAAAGATGGATTCATCAAACACAACATGAGGTGTTTCCTCCACAACTGCTCTTTCCTATTGTTGTGAATGAAACACTTACAACCAAATATGTGAAAGTATGACACTTTAGGCAATCTTCCTTTCCAGAGTTCATAAGGGGTTTTGCCTTGCCCCTTAGTGATCAAACATCTGTTTTGAGTATGGCATGCAGTGTTTATAGCTTCAGCCCAAAACCTCTTAGGTAGATTAGAATCAACAATTAAGGTTCTAGCAGCTTCCTTTAGAGTTCTATTTCTTCTTTCTGCAACTCCATTCTGCTGAGGAGTTCTAGCTGCTGAGGTTTCATGAGCTATTCCATTTAGTGTACAATACTCATTGATGTGGAAGTTAATGAACTCAGTGCCTTTATCAGATCTTATGTTGATAATGCTAAGGCCTTTCTCATTTGACAGTCTCTTTAGTAGTTCAGGGAGTTTAACTTGTGTTTCCTTCTTATTAAGGAGAAATACTACCCATGTGAACCTAGAGAAGTCATCTACTACAACCAATGTGTATTTTCTACCATTCATACTTGCAGGGGTAATTGGTCCAAATAAATCCATGTGTAAAAGTTCAAGTACCCTATCAGTAGAAATAACTGGTTTTCCCTTGAATGAGGCTTTAATATGTTTTCCTTCTTGGCATGGTTTACAGACATGCTCTTTAATGAAAACCTCATTAGGTAGTCCTTTAACTAATGCATTTCTTGCAAGTTTGTTCATAGATTTAAAGTTTAGGTGGTTTAGCCTTTTATGCCATAACCAACTTTGTTCAATTGAGCTCTTAGCAATGAAACATGCAGCATCAGTAGACTTGTCCCAGTCAGCAAAATACACATTTCCTTTTCTAGTTCCAGTTAGTAAAGTTTGTTGAGTTTTATCTTTGATTAGGCATTTTCCACTTGAGAACTCAACATAGAAACCTTTATCACAAAACTGACTGATACTTAGGAGATTATATTTGAGACCAGCTACGTAAGATACATTGGACACTTTGATGTTACCAATCAACAAAGTACCATAACCTTTTGTTGTTGCTTGTGAGCTGTCTCCAAATGTGACATTTGGGCCTTCTTTTTCAATAAATTCAGTGAGGAGTTCTTTATTTCCAGTCATGTGCCTTGAACATCCACTGTCAAGATACCATGCTGACTTTTTGTTCATGCTCCTCTTCTTGTGGCCCATAGGTACCTGCATTTAGCAAGCTTTAGGTACCCTTTGAATTTTGGGTCCTGAGAGGTTAGCTGTACCTTTAGGAACCCAAACTTGCCTAATTACCCTGATTGATTCAAGGTGGCTAAGTTGTTTTCCTTGTGCATCAACATACACTGTCTTTCCCTTAAATGCCTTTAGGAAAGTGTGTGTGAAAGTGTTAACTCTGTAAGTTTCAGGAGAGTTGTCAAATCTCCTGAACTTATGAGTTCTGTGTGTAACTTGATGAAATCTTTGAGGGAAGGCCTTGTTATTACCATTACTCTTTGGCATGAAGGGTTTTGGTTGTCTCATTTTATTTTTCCTTTGAGGATAGTTGTCCTTATGTCTGTTCAGCTGCGGCTTCCTCAGAAGAGTTGGCCTAGGCTGATCATACCTTGGATAACTTCTCTGAACATTTGTTCAGGAGAGTTGCCCTACCATTGGGTCTACTCTGTTGACCAACATTCCTCTTGTATTCAGGAGCCTTGACCTTTTCCTTAGGTTTGGGCCTAGTCTCCTGAAGCACTTGAGTGGGCATTTCATTCATTTTGCCCTTCCCTTTGTTCAGTGGCTGAATTATTTCATTTTCAGCTTGTTGTGCCACTGACTTAACAAAGATTTTCTTAGTGTTACTTGTAGAAGCAACACTAAGACAAGGTGAAGATTCAAATGGATCAAAACCTAATCCACTTCTTTGAGCCATAGGTCTTTGATAACTTTGAATTTCCTCTATTGCTCTAGAGGATTTGTTCAAAGCAGACATCTTTAGTTTCAGGCTCTCTTCACTTGATTTAAGAATGTCATACTCATGTGAGAGGTTTTCAAACTTTGCTTGAAGAATTTTTAGTTCAAAATCTTTTCTCTTCTGAGAAAGCAGTCGATCATCAATCTGTCTTTGTTGGTCAACTATCCTGAGATTTGCTTCCTCAAGCTCTCTCAAGACATGTTGGTACAACTCAGTAGATTTAATGTCAACTACTGTCTCAGCAGATTTTGAAAGCTCAATTGAAAGTCTTTCATTTTCTCTCACACAATTATCATGAAATTCTTGTAATCTAGTGAAATCTTCCATCAACTTCCCAAAGGAAAGTTTCAAGTTGACTTCACTAGTGTTCTGTGATAAGAATGATGGTGAGCTAGAAGTGGAGGATACCTCATCATCTTTAATAGCCATGTTGCACACATCATCATCATCATCATCACTGTTTGAGAACAGTCCATCATAAGAGTTGAAGCTTTCAGCACTGTCAGATTCATCACCAGCCATCATAGCTTTTTTGTTGGTGAACTTCCTATCTCTTTTGACTTGCCTCTCTCTTCTTTCCTTAGAGCTGAGTTCAGGGCAGTCATACTGGAAGTGCCCTTTCTTCTTGCAGTTGTAGCATAGATCCTCATCATCATCCTTCTTGGATTCATCTCTTCTTTTAGATGATGAAGGTTCAGCTCTACTGGACCTTCTCCTATCAAAGGACTTGTCCTCTGATCTTTTCTCTTCAGGCTTTTTGTCTTCAGCCTGTGCTTCAGGAGAGTTGTACCTTCTCCTGAATTTGTTGTCTTGGTAGAATTTCTTGTATCTACCAAACCTTGAGTTGAGTTTGTCAAACCTCCTTGCCATAAGAGCCATTTCTTCCTTCATTTCAGCCTTAGAGACTGACTTTGATGATCTTGGAGTGGGTTGCATTTCAGGTTCAGCAGCTTTGGCTTTGAATGCCACTCCTTTGACTGGTAAGGAAGACTCTTCTGCTGGCTTTCTTCTATTGAGATCAAACTCATAGGCTTTGAGTTCTGAGAAGATTTGTTGCATGGGCATGGTAGAAAGATCCTTGGTGTTTTGCATCATTACAGCATAAACATCCCACTTTTGAGTGAGGCTTCTCAAGATCTTCAATCCAACTTCTCTCTTGGAGTACACCTTGCCCAAGGAGTTGATTTCATTCATCACATCTGTGAATCTACCTGCAAACTTATCAATGGACTCATCTGCTTCCATTGAGAATTGCTCAAACTTCTGCACAGCCACTTGGAACTTGTTCTCCTTTATCTTTTCAGTACCCTCACACATTTCAGCAAGAGTATCCCAAATTTCTTTGGCTGTTGTGCAGTGGTAGACTCTACCCATGATTGCATCTGGAATTGTTTGGTAGAGAGTATTCATTGCAAGATAATTCAGATTATCTTTTCTTTTCTCTTCAGCAGTAAAATCATCTTCATCTTTAGGGATCTCTTCCCTTATGTCAGCTCTTTGAGCTTCAGTCATTCTGGGGTTGATCTGAGTGAACACATAGGGTCCTCTTGTGATTACCCTCAGTATGTCAGTGTGAAGAGATGCAAGATGAGCTCTCATTCTGATCTTCCAGAAGTCATAGTTCTCAATTGAGAACACGGGCAGCTTGTGATGTGAAATATGGTTGACTGGATTGGTGGCCATATTGTTGATTCCTTGAACAGCATCATGAGGAACAGCATTGTTGTTGGCCATGTCTCAAAGATAAAGTGTTAGTCAACAGGTAATAGGATTTCAGATAGATCAGTTCAGTGACCACACTAGATATGTGAATTTGAAAATCAAGATGGATTTTCAGAAGCAGTGGTCTTTGAACCCTTGCTCTGATACCACTTGTTGGTCCTGAAAGGAGTATATAACAAGTGTATGGGGGGGGGGAATACACTTGTATGCAATTCTTTGCAAATTTGATCAAACCAGAGATCAGCAATGTTGTCTTGGACAACTCTGCTGAAGATGTATAACTCTTCTAAGATAACCAAGCTACTAAGTACTATTGAGTACTTAGTTGAAAGACTATCTGAGTGAGTTATATGTGCGAAATTAGTGGTTGGCCCTTTAGTTTAAACTCCTTTAATTCTGAAATCACCTTAATCAAACAGTTCAGTTTTCAGGGAACTTGTCCAAAGCTGTTTTGCACAGTTTATGATGTATGTCTTTGAAAGGTTCAGTTTTGTGTGCAGTGTTGAGTGAATGAAAGTACTTGAAAGTAAATCAACATTGGAGTTTATAGTGGTTCAGAGACTCAAGCTCCTACATCCACTTTCCCTGATTGAACAGGATAATTCCTTCACTCTTGGAATTAACTTGTTTTATAGTGCCAAGGTGCACTTTATCAAGAACACCACTCCTTGGTAAATTGATCCCTAGGATGTCTAGAGTCCTAGTACCCTCTTCTCAACTCAGAACTGAACTGTTCTTCTCTCAACAGTCAGCTCCTACCACTTCTACTACTACAACCTTCTCACTTTCTCACTTGAAAGGGGTAAGGGTTGAAGTAAGGTTCCAAGTAATGAGATATCCTTTACAGTGAAGATCAGTGTATAAGGATAGGATATCTCTCTAAACTTGTATGGATATACAATGGGTTCAGCTTAGAATGAAGTGTATGAAGACTAAGATAGTCTTTTGAAAGCTTGTTGGTTCTATAAGCTTTGAGCTTCAGAATACTTGATGTAGTTGGATTCTGTTGAGGTGCTTGGTTGAGGTGCTTTCAAATGGTCTTCACACTTCTATATTTATAGACAAATTTGAGGATTTGCCCGTTGGAGAGGCAGCCCCAAATGTCCATATATGTCTTCTTTGAGTTCTTCAACTTAGAAGACAAATTCTTGATAGTGACATGTCCTCATTTGGGAAATAAACGGCTGTATAGACTTTTTCTTCATTCTGCAGCATTCTTCCCAAGGTCTGACTTCAAGATTCACTTGATTGAGCTTGGACATGCCTTCTGAAGGTTGTTCCAATGATAGGACAACATTCCTTATCAATTGGACAACTCTGCTTATTACTATCAGCAGACTTGCTTATCAGCATAGTTGGCTTGCTCTTTTCAGATGACTTGGCTCTTACCCTTTGCTTCCTTTGCATGTGATCTTAGCATGACTCTTTGAAGGCTTTTAGGGTATAGTTGTCTTCATCACTTCAGCATGATTGATCCTTAAGCTTTTAGAAGACTTGTTCCGGTTTATCTTCACTGTGACAACTCTGCTGAACATCTCTTCAGCATCCTTGTCTTTCAGTAGACTTGGCAAACATTCCAGAATTTGAGCCTTGAGGGGACTAGTTCTTGATAGACTTCAAAGCATATGTTCCCCCTCAAATTGTGCATCTATTCAACTAAGAGCTGCCTAACATATCAGCTTCTCATCTAGCCTTATGCTATATGTTCTAACATTCTTAGAACATATTCTTTCTTGACTTAGGCATGTCTCAGGGGTTTTGGTATTGAATCAAAACACATCTCATTTTATTCCCAACAACCTAGGTTTTGGATGTTAACGTTTCTAGTGTTGTGTTTTGCATGATTCAATTGGTTAATCCACCCTATTAGCTAGCATTGTTGATTGTGTTTTTTGCAACGAGAGTTGGGTAGCATAATTGGGGGTGTGAGTGTGAGCTTGGTTTAATTGCTTAGATAGACAACACTAGACACTAATCGATTAGAGGTCATCTATTAGATTGGTGAGAGGGCGAACCGTAAACATTAGTAACCGTGTTGAACGTGTTTACGGGTCACTATCCTAGGAGTTTATGGTATTGATTAGATCTTGTAATTGCTAATTAATGCACGTGTTCACCTAAGCCTCACGAGGGATTGGTCTACACATATACGTGATAATCTTTAGCTTAATCTGAAACCTAAGGTTCAATTTGTGTAATTGATTCGCTAAATCATTAAATCACCTAAAAAACGGAAGCACTTGAGGCAATACTCTCCCCTTGCACTTTCACACGAAAGTTACTTCATTTTTTATTTCACTTGTCTTGTTAATCTTGTTTGTGTTTAGTCTAGCATAATTTAATTTATATCTTTCTTCTTGTCTAAATTGGAGTTAATTTTTAACTTTCTTGCATGTTAGTTAAATTAGTTCATCACTTAGTTTAATTTTCGAAAATCCAACAACAACCCCATTTAGTTACTACAATAGCATGCGAACTTATAACTTTAGGGCTTCACTTACATTCAAATAGGTACTTGGAACGAAAATACTAGGTCGTATACTTATCATACTACTATAGAACCCATACGCTTGTGGGGATCGTATTGTGATTTGAAAAGTGTAAAAACACGTATCAAGTCAGTCACCGACTATCCTCACGAATTCAAATTTTAAATCCACCTCCCCTTCTCCCTCATATAGTTTATTAATATCTCTCCACCATCCCGAACCCTTTTTGTAACCCCCTCTTCTATGTAGATCTCCCCCCACCCCCAGCCTAGTTCTCCATATTTAGATCTTAACACTTTTACCCATAACCTATTTTCTTCCGTTAACATTCTCCAAATCCATTTGCCTAAAAGAGCCTTGTTAAATATCTCCACATTTCTAATCCCTAAACCTCTTTCCTCGCCCTTTCTACAGATGTCTCCCCACCTAACCCACATGATTTTAGTGTTGCTCTCATTGCCCCCCACAAAAAATCTCTCTGAATTTTTATTATCTCACGCCTAGTTTTTTTTGATAATTTGTAGAAAGACATGTTATTGATAGGCATCGCGGTCAGAACTAATTGGATCAATGTCGCTTTCCCACCTGCTGAAATCAGTTTGCTTCCCCAGGCCCTTACTCTTTCTCTGGTATTTGTAACCACTTTGCCCCAGACTGCTTGTCTGTTATTGCTCATCCCCACTTTCATCCCCAAGTATTCCAGTGGCAAACATACCTCTTTGCAATTGCAGCCCAGGGATTGGGCCCATTCTGTCAACTGGTGTGTGGGTAGATTGAATCTTGTTAGTGAGCACTTGTCGAAATTCACCTTCAACCCAGAGATCAACTCAAAATTTCTTAATAATGCTTTCACTATTTTGATGTTTTTCCCGCCTCCTCCTCCTAGAAATACTGTGTCGTTAGCATATTGAAGGATATATATCTGCGTTTTATTTTTCCCTATCAAAATTGTTGTTAAGAGGTTCATGCTCACAGACTTTTCTGTTAGAATATTGAGACCTTCTGCCACTATCAAATAAAGGAATGGTGACAAGGGGTCGCCTTGTCGCATACCACGTTTGCGTTTGAATTCTCCGATTGGGCTGTGACTTGTCTCGTTTTTCAACACTTTTTTAAAGCACTTTACAATACGAGCCCCACAAGCGTATGGGTCCGATTATAGTACGTAAGTACGACCAAGTAGTTTGTTCGTTCCAAGGATTTAATTGAGTGCAAACGAATTCCAAAAGTTACGAGTATGCATGTTATTGTAGTAACTACACGTGTTTGTTTGGATTTTTAGAAATAAGAACAAAAGTATTAAACTAGATTAACTAAAGTAATGAGAAATAATGACAAGAAATAACAAGCTATCTAACTTTCGTTGGAAAGTGCAAGGGAATGGTATTGCCTCGGGTGTTTCCGTTTTGTGAGTAATTCAATGAACTAGTAAAATAATTACATGAATTAGCTATGGATTTAGATTTAAGCTAAAGGCTATCACATATGTGTGCAAACCCCCTCGAAAGGCATAGGCTAACAATGTGCATTGATTAGTAATTATAGGATCTAACCAAATACCATAAGCGCATAAAATAGTGTTTCATAAGTACTTTCAACACGGTTACTAATACTTATGAAACACCCTCTCACTAAACTCTACTTGTTTAGTGTCTAAAGTTGTCGGTCTAGCAATCAACCCTCTCTCGGTTAAACTAATTACTACTTAACTTCTATTCAATTGACCAAAGCTCACACTCACACCCCAATCATGCAAACGCAACTCTCGTTGCAATTAACATACTCGAAAATGCTTGCTAATAGGGTTGATCAATCAAATGAATCAATTGAAATACAACTCTAGAAACATATACACCCAAATCCTAAGCTAATCATGCAATTATTTCACAATTTCATTGAATTACTCACAAAATGGAAACACCCAAGGCAATACCATTCTCTTGCACTTTCCAACGAAAGTTAGATAGCTTGTTATTTCTGGTCACTATTTCTCATTACTTTAGTTAATCTAGTTTAATACTTTTGTTCTTATTTATAAAAATCCAAACAAACACGTGTAGTTACTACAATAACATGCATACTCGTAACTTTTGGGATTCACTTGCACTCAATTAGATCCTTGGAACGAACAAACTACTTGGTCGTACTTACGTACTACAATCGGACCCATACGCTTGTGGGGCTCGTATTGTAAAGTGCTTTAAAAAGTGTTGAAAAACGAGACAAGTCAATGGCGCCGCTGCCGGGGATTTAAGCGAGTTTTATTTGTGAAACTTAAAGTTTGTTGAGTGTTATTGATAGTAACATTTCTTTTTCATTATTTTGTTTTTTTGTTTCTCTTTGTGGGCTTTGATACTTGTTTTTGCAGGTGTGCACTTCATCGATTAGATGGATGAATATAATCAATACCCGTGGAATTATTGCTATGATCAACGTGGCATGATTTATCCTCCACAAAATGGAGATGTGAGCTACGATGATTGGAGGAACTTTGATCACCATTATCAAATGCAACAAGTTCCCTCCTATTATCAAGATTGGAGGAATGAAGAAGCATCACCTCCTCCTCAAGGATATTATCCTCCACCTCCACCTGAAGAGTTATATCGTCCACCTCCTCCTCCACCTATGGAGGAACCTTGCTTTGAATTCCATGGAGTTTCAGAAGGAAATTGGTATGATAGTGGGAGCAGCTTTGAGTACGATTATCAAATGCAACAAGCTCCTTCTCATTATCAATATCAAGAGTGGGAAAGCAATGCACATGGGTCACCAAGCAATGAGGAAAGTGATATTACAAAAGAGCTTCTTGCACTTCTCATGAAGAGAATGGAGACAAGTGAGAAGAAATCTGAAGCACCCGACTCCATCCTTGCCCAACTCATGAGTAATCAAAAATCAACCGAATCCATGTTTGGCCAACTTATGAGTAATAAAAAATCAACCAATTCCATCCTTGCTCAACTTTTGAGTAATAAAAAATCGATGGAATTCCAACTTGGACAATTGGCGATCGACGTGAAAAAAATGCAAGAAGAGGAGAGCTCAAGTGAGGAGAGTGAAGATGTCAAGCTCATTGTCAAAGGAGATGAAGATAAATGTCCTTTAATGGATATGAGCAACAAGGAACATGAAATCAAGAAGCGTCGGAAGATGACTTGAAGAGTCAAATGAGCATTTCTAAACCTTTAAACTCTTCAATTTACTCTTTAATTGATATTAATGCTTCTATTGATTTCATTTTGCCTCTTGATCATTTTAATCCAAAAAAGGAAGTTGAGAAGAACTTGGGTATCCTTGGGAAAAAGGGAGAGCAATGGAAAAAGACGATGTGGAAAGAGCAAGAGGAACATTCTTTGATGAAAGTATGGAAGAAAGATGTGGATGCTTGGTCTTCCATTCATAAGAGCCTTCTTGAGTTTGAAGCTCAAATGTTGAAATACAATGGGAAGGAGGACCGATATCCATGGCCTTTCCGATGAGTTCTTTTATTTCTGTCCGGCTTGAAGACGTTAAACTTAGCGCTAAATGGGAGGTAACCCATTCTTTATTGCTTTCTTTTATTTTTATATTTGTAGCTTGTTTGATCTTTTGTTTAGTTTTTGTTTTGTAGGTTGAGTGTTGTGTTGGTGGTCAAGGATGAGAGATATGCATGGTGGAGCTCAAGGGTAGTGGTACTTTAGTGCTAAAGGTTCAAGGGACAATTGGTGGCGGTAGCTTGCTTCTTTGGTGAGTTTCGTTGGTGGTAAAATTCTAAGGTAACATACTCAATCCCAAACTTTGCATTCAACTAGATAGTTTCATTTAAGTTTGGGGGGATTTCATGTGTTTACCTTCATTTATATTGCACCGTTGTTCCTAGTTTTGGTGATTGAGATATCTTGTGGATGGTTTGTATTTGAGGCTTAATTGATGGTGATTGTTGGTTATTGAAGTTTGGTTGATCTTGTTGGTATTGATTGATGCTTGCTTGTTCACTTGATTATGTGACGATTTGTGCTTGGTTTGGTGCTCTCAATTCATAATTAGACAAGCTTGTGAGCTTTAGAGCCTTTGGACTTTCATATATTTTGGTCTAATTTCCTTCTTGTGAGTATCATTCATGTTTGTGTGCTCTAGAACTTTTCAATTGTCTTATTTGAGATTACTATTTGTGTGAAATTTTTGGAAGTGATATAAGGCCATCTTTATTTTGAATAGTCACTTGGTCAAAATTTTCATACCAAATGAAATATTTCCGTAGTTAGCCACTTTGAGCCTATTGACCTATATTCTTTGGCAACCTACAAATTTAGCTTATTTGTCCATCTTGTATGAGCCTAATTTTCCCTATGAACTAGTGGAGCTTGAATGTTGGCAAATGTGGTTGAATTGAGGTGAAATATGAATTTGGTGGATTTGTTTGGTTGGAAAGTGAAGAGATTAAAAAGAAAAAAAATGATGAATTGTGAGTTGTGCATAAAAAAAAAGATTGAGTTGATGAGAAAAGAAAAGAAAAATAAAAAAAATAAAACTCTCTTGTGCACAAGAATTTGGTAGAGCTTGAAGTTCAAAAGTCTTGTTTGGTTGGTGGTGAAGAATGTGCTTAAAAAGAAAAGAAGCAAGTAAATTGTGTGGAATAGAGAACTTTGAGTGGCAACTTGATCAATTGCAACTTTCCTCTTGCTCCACTAGTTTACGGGTCACTTTATCTAAATCTTCCCTACCTTAACCAAAGAGACTACATTACAACCAAATGAGAAGCCCTTATTGATTCATTGATTGAACACTTTCATGTGGTGGAGAACTTAGATATTTGGCAAGCATACGGTAGTGCACTTGTGTGATTTGATTTTGAGAGCATACATATTTCTTTGATACACTTTGAGTGATGAGTGATACACTTACTTGTGAGGAAATTGTGAATTGAGCACTTAATTTTGCATGAATTTGAACATAGCATTTGAACTTGTTTGTTGATGTCTCTACCTCTTGTCTTGACTAGATGGAGATAACTTGACAATTACTTATTCTATTTTGGCTTGAATGAATTCCTTCACAATCCTCCCACTTGTTCTATTTTTCTTTCGTTGCTCGGGGACGAGCAACACATTAAGTTTGGGGGGTTGATTAGTGTGAAAATTGCTTGAAATTCATGTGTTTAATTTGCATAATTTTATAGGATTTCATGCATTATTTACATTAAATTGACTAATTGCACTTGATTTGGAGAAAGAGAGTTTTGTAATTTTTGTAGGTGAATTGAGAATTTTTGAAGCAAAACATACCTTAATTAAATTGTGAAGTCAATCGAAGGAAATGATCGAGTGGTGTAGAAATAGCAATTGGGCTCGGACGTAACAAAATATTTTGAGCCCAATGTTTTATCAATTTCGGGGCCCATTAATTGAAGGCCCATTTGGAGGCTTGAAATTTGAAAATTTGGTTGATTGGAATTTTGGAATGGGTCTGACTATATGCACCTCCATTTCAGTTTGATGCACTCCCCCATCAATCCCCCGATTTATACACTCCCCAAATTTAGGTCACACCCCCCTTCAAATGTCATAAATACCCCTCCTCTCATAACATATATATTACTACACACACCCCACCCTTCCTCTTCTTCCTCCCCATTTCCCCCAACCCACCTCCTCCTCCCCATTTCCTCAACAGTCGCCGACGCCGCCCACCCCACCCCCCGTCGCCGCCGCCCACCCCCACCCACCCTCGCCGCCTCCCCCTCCCCTCCCTTCCCACTCCCCCGTTGTAAAAAAAAAAAAAAAAATTGAAGCTTTGCTGCCGCGCGGCCGCTCCATCCCCCTCCCGTCCGACGCCGACGCAGGTTTGCCCCCTTCCTCCCGCCTCCCCCTCCTCCTCCTCCCATCGGTAAAAAAAAAAAAAGAAGAAGATATGCGGCTGCCCCATCCTCCTCCCGTCCGACGCCGACGCGACCCCCAGGTTTGCCCCCTTCCTCCCTCCCCCTCCTCCCATCTGTAAAAAAAAAAAAAAAAAAAAAGATTGCGGCCGCCCCCTCCCCACCCCCTCTCCGACGCCGACCCGCACCCAGCCTAGATTTGACCAACTCCCAATTCCAATGTTAGGGTTTTCTGCAAAAATGCAGAAAACCCTAATTTTTTTTTATTTTTTTTTCATTTTCGACTATATAATGTCGATTAAATACACTCTCATCGGCAAATTGTTGTCGACGAGGGTGTATTTGATCGACATTACGTAGTCGAAAATGAATTTATTTATTTTTTTTAATAATTTTCGACCAACCAGTGTCGACCACATACACTCCCGTCGATAACTCGTTGTCGACGGGAGTGTATGTGGTCGACACTGGTTGGTCGAAAATTAGTAAAAAAAAATTGTGATTTTTTTGAGTGTATGGTTGATTTCTGTATTTTTTTTTTGAGCTTGATGGTCGTCGGAAATGGTGTCGCCGAAGACCGGAAGTTGTGGGTTAGAAAAATGTGAAAGAAATGAAGGGGGGTGCATTCAGTAGGGGATAGTACTGTATATTTAATGAAGGGTATTTTGGGGTTTTTACCCTATTATTTTATTAAAAAACTGAAAGGGGGAGTGCATCAAACTGAAATGGAGGTGCATATAGTCAGACCCTTTTGGAATGGACTCCACGTGTTCAACTCTCCAAGAGGCAAGATGCATTAAATTGCATGGCCCATCCCATAAAAGCAATACATACATGCAAGCTTGGAATTGAAGTTAGGCAGGCCCAGGCCCATTTCTTACTACATTGTTTTAATTGCAAAGAGTCGCTGGACATTTTTTATTAGCAATTAACGCTTTCAGCTCGTGAGTGAGATTAAAGTAGAGGGGGATACACACACAGACGCGAAACAGGGGGCACTCTTCAATGGTGGGTGGGGGGGGGGGGGGAAAATCTCTTCTCCTCCCCACCACTCCACTCAATAGATTAGTTTTAATTGTTCTTTCATTTCTTAGCTAGTGTTCAATTTAGTATTTCATTTTATGGTAAGCATTGGAAGATTTGAAGACAAATAAGGTGATATTTTTCCTAAATTCATGTTTTATTATTTGTTTCTTATGAGTTTTAATTTCTTTATTGTTTTAGTTATGGGTTAATTTCTTATTGCTTTGGGTGTTGGAATTATGTGGGTAGTTAGTGAGTTTATGAATTAATTGCATAAATTACCTAAGGTCTTGGTGTTAAATGTTTCTATTGTTGTGATTTTTGAGATTCAATGAGTTGATCAATCCTATTAGCTAGCATTTTCGATTATGTTAATTGCAATGAGAGTTGGGTTTGCATGATTGGGGTGTGGGTGTGAGCCTTGATTAATTAATTGAAGTTAAGTAGTAATTAGCTTAACCGAGAGAGGGTTAATTGCTAGACCGACAACTTTAGACACTAAACGAATAGAGGTCGTCTAGGAGTTTGGTGAGAGAGCGTTTCATAAGCATTAGTAACCGTGTTGAAAGTGCTTATGAAACATTATCTTATGAGCTTATGGTATTTGGTTAGATCCTATAATTGCTAATCAATGCACGTTGTTAGCCTATGCCTTTCGAGGGGGTTTGCACACATATGTGATAGCCTTTAGCATAAATCAAGACATTAGGCTTAATTGTTGTGATTAATTTGTAAATTCATTAGTGATCCCACATAAGGAAGACACCCGAAGCAATTCTTCCACTTGCACTTTTTTATTGAGAGTTATGTTGGTCCTTGGTGGAGTATAACACAAGTGTATGGGGGGGGGGGGAATGCACTTGTGTATGCAAATTCTTTTTCTTTTTGACAAACTAGTCTTATCAGGCAAGTTGTCTCACAACTAGCCTGAGTGAGAACTTTGATAGATACTTGTCCTACTGATTACTATTGAGTGATCAGTTGGCTAAATATCTAAAAGAGTTGCTAAGTGCGGAATGTGTTTGGCCTTTGACTCAAAGAAATACTCCTAATTGATTTCTGAAAAATACAGTTATCAGGGACTTTGTCCAAAACAGTTTTTCTTGACTTACTGAGTTTTGCTCTTTAAAATATGTTAGAATGTGAGTAAATAAAGAGTACAGTAAGTAAATGGCACACAAGTTTATAGTGGTTCAGAGACTCAAGCTCCTACATCCACTTTCCCTGATTGAACAGGATAATTCCTTCACAATGGAATTAGCTTGTTTTATAGTGCCAAGGTGCACTGATCAACAACACTCTCTTAGTGTTTTGATCCCTAGGATAACCTGAGTCCTAGTGCTCAATCTCTCTGAGTTAAGACTGTGTTTCACAATAAAAGTCCTTAACTCCTCACTTCTACAACAAACTCTCTCTTCACTAAATGAGATAAGGGTTTGAGGTTTGGTTCCGACTTATAGAGATATCCTTTACAATAAGAACAGTGTAAAGGCTTAGGATATCTCAATGCTAAGCTTTGGATATTCTACAAAGATTGGCTTAGCTTGATGAAGTGATTCAGGAAACTTGGGATTCTAGAGAACAGCTTGGTTTCCTTTGAAAGCTTGATGATAGTTTGATAGCTTGTAGTTGGATAATTGAATCCCTTGATCACTTCTGTATTTATAGGCAAATTTGAGCAGTTAACCGTTGGAGGGATAGCAATTCAAACTTGTCTATTTGCAGCACCATTGAAACGGCTATGAAGCTTGACATCCTTTTATCCACTGTGTAAAAGGCCTCTTCAATGGTTGCTTGAATGAATGTGTTGACTTCTGAAAAATGCGGCTGAGAAGACTTGTGTCAGATTCCAAATATGCACATTTCCCAAGGTTGATTTGTGGTAGAAGCTACACTCAACCAACGGTCAGATGGGACAAGCTCCCTGAACATTCCTGCTGCAATTTAGAATATTCCAACATTCATTCAATGCTTCACTCTTTAATGCTTCAAGTCTTCAATGCTTGGTTCAGGCATGATTGGCAATAAGTGCTTCATTGATTTTGTCTTCTGTGAGCTTTGGCATTCAATGCTCTTGATCATTTGTATTTTAATTGTTCTGATCATTTGCATTTATGAGCATTGCCTTAACATGCTTGATCTCTTCAGCTTAGTTGTCCACTTTGATAGCTTGTCTTGTAAGTTCAGCAACTTTGGCCTAGAAACTTAATACATATCAAGCTGCTTAACATTCAGCTTTGGACAACTATCCTGAACTCTAAAATCTCACAACATTTATGAGATTTTTGACTTAAGCATTCTACTTACTCAAGTGTTCTGAGACAACTTGTCTGAACTAGACTTGAGCATATCTCAACTAATCTGAACATCATCAATCAAGGGTTTTGGTATCTAAATCAAAATCATTTTATTCCCAACAATTTCCCCCGTTTTGATGATGCCAAAACCTATTACAACGGGAACTTGACTTATACTATACTTTACCTTCAGGAAGAGTGAACTGGTCAACTTGCCTGAAAGAAACTGTTAGCACAATAAATCAAGTATGATATGTCATGTTAGGTTAGTTGAGATAATGAGTTGTTATCTCTTGATAGAAACATAGTGATCCTTTTATATAAGTCAAAGAGCATTACAGAGCTGAAAATTAAAAAGGACTCACTAGTCTAGAACTGCAAAATAACAACAATCATAAAAATCATAACAGCAAATAGGAAAGAAGTGAACTTATCCATCAGAGAGTTCCATCATCTTGAGGAGCAATGCCATACTGAGCCCATACTCTTTTCTTCAATTACCAGATCTCTTTGTTGGTTCCTTTAGGGCCAGGCTTCAACTTCTCCATCCTCATGATGTTGATGAATTCTTCCAGTATCTTTCCCTCATCAATTAAGTTCCCATTGAACTTAGGAGGCATGTACAGAATAGGACCAGGGGCCTTGAATTCAACTCTGGCCATCTCAGCTGCTGCAAACAGCTTTTGGTAGAGGTCCCTATGGTTCTCAAACATAAACTGCACAAAGACTTCATCTACACTCTCTTCAAGCCACTTTCCAATGACATAAAAGTCATATACAAAACTTCTCTTGGCCTCCTCCCATGCATCATTCAGTGAGATTGGAACCCACTTATCATGGTGAGGGTACTGAGTGTCCCATCTTTGCAGCATTTGTGGTTTAAGTCTTCTGTAAGAAGCCCTCCTTCTTGGAGCTTTGAAGTTTGCCCTTCTTCCATCTCTTGCCTTGTTGGCCTCAACCAACTGATCCATTCTCTCTTTAGCTCTTTGAAGAGCTAGCTTCTCCTGTGTCTCTGGATCCTTTCCAAATCCTTCTTCAAATAGCTTAGAAGGATCATCAGCAAGCTTGGGCACTCTTACTTCAGGCTCTTTGTCCTGTTCTACTCCTTCAACTTCTTCTTCTTCAATTACAGGCAGCTTGACTGTTTTCTTCAACCTCTTGGATTTCCTCACTGGAGTTGTTTCTTCAGACTGAAATTCTGATGGCATAGTCAGGCTAGTTGGGAATTCATTGAAGGCTTGCAATTCCTTCCTCTTTCTTTCAGATACTCTTGTCACTTTCCCCCTTACTTCAGCAGCCTTTTCTTTGGGGTCAAGTCCTGCAAACTCACCACCAGGCCTTTGAAGCCTCCTTGCCTGACTTTCCATGGCTGACATCATAGATTCCTTGACAGCAATTTGAATTTGCTCTTCTTCAGTCAAGTTTTCAATGTTCATTGGGCCTTTGCCTTTCTCAATGTCTTCTACTGCCTCCTCCTCAACATCAGGGACCTTCTCCTTTCCTTTGGATTCACCAATTACCAAGGTTCCCTTTACCCTAGCTCTCTCTCTTTCCCCCTTTTTGGCATTATCAAAACACTGGGGCTTCAAGTCACTTATAGTGACAGAGAGATGTGAGTGAGCATGAGTGAGGGACTTCAACTCCTGCAGCAAATAAACATTCTCATCATGGATGTTTTGCATTTTGTCATCTGCCATGCTCAAGAATGTGTGAACAGGTTTCATCTTTTGAGCAACAATGGCATCCAAGGTTGCTTTCAGAGATTGATCAAGTTTGGCCTGAAGTTGATCAGTGAGGTTGGTCACAACTTGATCAGACACTTTGGCCATAAGTTCAACAGTGAACTTCTCTGCAGCCTCTTTCACCATTGCAGCTTTCAATTCTTTAGCTTTCTTTCTCTGTGCAGCAGTCCTTTGCCTTAATGCATCTTTGATTGTCCTTCTCAAGGCTCTCACATTATGCTTGTACAAATCTTTGAGGCCCTTCTGCTCTTTCTGCACAGATTTTGTGAACTTCACCATCTCCTCCTTTGCCTTTGTTACTTCTGTTGAAACTGTTTGCAGTCCAGTTTCAACACCACAAATCCTTGCATCCAGTGTAGGCAGGATTACTTCCTCTGAGCCAGTAAGCCTCATCTCCACAGAGGCAAGAGTTTTGCCTTGGTCATCAAGGGTGTCTACTGTTGCAGCATGAGCTTTCTCAACTTCCCTGACCAAAGTATCCAACTTCTCTAATTGTTGCTCAATGGATGTTGCAGTTTTTGATGCAATTTGCAAGCTAGCCTCAGTTGCATTTGCTTGCTCAAAGTAGATCTTGTTCAAAGTGGACACATTTGCTGAGACTGCTTCTAGGTCAATGTCAGCATCAACTGGGATATCTGTAAGAGAGGCATCTGCAAAAATTTGCTCAATGGTGACAGCTACTGAATCTGCAAAACTAAGAGTGTTAGTAAAAACTCCCTCAACACCCTCATTCTTTTTATCTCCCAATAGGCCTGATTCATCAGCACCTATATTCTCATTTTCAACTTCTTTCTTTTCTTCATTTTCAATAGATAAGCTCACATTCACTGGAGAATCAGGACTCCTTTCACCAAGGGATTCATCAAGTTCAGATTTGACTTGAAGAATAGCCTGACTCTCATATTGGGCTGCACCCAATATTTCTACTTCATCTCCCTCTATGATTGGTGCACTCAGGGAACCAATAATCATACACTCATCCTCACCTTCTCCCTCTGATTTTTCATCACTATTTGCCTTTTCAACTCCTTCCTTTCCTAAACCTGACACCTCCATATCCTCAACAGGATCCACAGAGGGCAGTTGTTGGGAGATCACAGTGCTTGGGCATCCCAAGGCCACTGAGTCATCCTGAATGACTAAAGGCTGGTCAATGTCCAACTGTCCTGACATTGATGAGGCTTTAGCCAAACTAGCTTCTCCCATGGAAGTCTCAACATTGTCAAGCTATGCCTCAGGTTCAGGAGAACCATCCTTGGCCAATGCATCTTGGACTGAGTCACCATCTTTGGTCAACTCCTCTGAATGATCAGAGTCCTTAACAGAATGATAGGTCAAGTAATGTACCTGAGCAGAATTGAGGCCTGGAGGATTGGGATTGGTGTTGTCATCATCATCATCATTGTCATCATCAGA
Organism: Galeopsis tetrahit; assembly: GCA_963675135.1. Taxonomy (NCBI): domain Eukaryota; kingdom Viridiplantae; phylum Streptophyta; class Magnoliopsida; order Lamiales; family Lamiaceae; genus Galeopsis; species Galeopsis tetrahit. Next base: position 57,088,575 of record OY776127.1, read on the forward strand.
AGGGCTGTCTGGATGCTTGATTCCTTGTGCAATTCTTTCTCTCTCAGCAAGCACCTTTTCATGAACAATGGTGCAGAATAAGGCCTCAGTGGTTAACACACTGGTCTTCTTTACATTTGCAAAATGTAACAGCCTATTTTCTTCAACCTGCCACCAGCTAGCTCCCTTATCCTTGATAGCTTGTGCTATCTCCACAATTGTTCTATCCTTGATCTCAACAAGTGCCATGAGATCATAGAATTGTTGTTGCAGCCTAGGATATGCCTTCAATCCTGGATATAACTCATCCACATTGGCTCTTGCAATCTGCCTCAACATCCCTTCATAGGTGTACTCTTCACCACTTTCTTCTTCATCAGAAGAGTTGACTTGGGATTCAGGAGGGTTGGTTTTGGATTCAGGTAAGTTGGGATTGGGTTCAGAAGAGCTTAGGACAAGTTGGGATTCATGTGCTTTTGAGAGCAATGTTCCTGAAGAGGTAATTGGAATGGCTGGAATGGGTGGGAGAGTAAATTGATCACCTTCTTGAAGAGCAGTTTCAAGAAGTTTGGTGTAAGACAAAAGTCTGGGATCAAGAGGGGAGAATGGCCTATCTTCAATGTCAGCTAAATCAGCTAACACATCAATTCCTGTCCTATCAGGAGCACCTTCAGGAGAATAAACTTTCTTTGCAATAATTGGGGCATCTTCAGGAGTCTTGCACTCCTCTTCTTCATGCCTTGATGGAGATATTCTTTGAGATTGAATATCAGGAGAGTTGGTTTCAGGGCTGTTGGGCCTTGATTTGGACTTGGAGTTAGACCTACTTGCTTGTCTAATCTCCTTGAAAAATTCCTTCTTTTTCTTCTCCTCTTCCATCAACTTCTGCTTCTCAGAAGTTTTGATGATTCTTCTTCTTCTTTCTAACCTTGTTGGCTTATCAAGGTCCCTAAACTCTGTTACAGACTCAGGTTGCAAGGGGACAACCTCTCTGACTTCTTCACTTTCTTCAGGAGGATTGACTCCTTCTTCAGCAACCTTTTCAATCTCTTCAGAAGTGGCTCCTCCACTTCTTGACTGGCTTTCTGGGGGAGATTCACTCAGAATCTTCTTCATCTTCTTCATCTTTGGCTGAGCTTTTGGTGGTTGAACTTTTCTTTTTCTTGGAGAAGTTCTGGTTGTGGGTACAACAGCACCTGCTTTCTTGGAAGCTGCATCCTGCTTCCTCTTTTCTGTCTTAGAAGACAGCTTCCTAAACATCACTTTTTGAGATGGAAAAGGCTTTGGCTTGGCTTGGAGGTGGGTATAATGTGCAAATCTTTCTAAGAGCAAGCTAGCTCTTGTGCAAAATTGGAGTCTCCCATCAACTACCACCTTGTGGTGCTTCACCTCTTTGAATTTAAACTTTTCATTCATCATCTTGTCTAGAATGAAGTTTTTCCAGTTGAACTTGACTCTCTTCTCAGCAGAGTCAATCACAGCAGCCATCACTCTCAACTTAGGCATACTGATTTGTTCAACACTCCCAGAGTGGCTTAACAAACTTTTTACCACACAATCAAATAAGTACATGTATACTGGTTTCAAAGTGTTCTTGTTCTGAGCACTTACAACTTTCTTGGGTTCTATCATCCATGGATAGTAGAACTCCTGATCATCTTCCTCTTTATACATCTCTGGATTCTGGCCTTCTGAAGGAAGCCCAAAGCTAGCATCCAGATCCTCAGCAGTGAAGATGATGGTGTGTTGGCTTTCTTCTTCTTCTTCTTCCTCAGCATATGTCAGTTTGGTGCATACATCACCCTTTTTGCCCTTCCATCTGAGATAGGCAAAGAATTCAGCCATGAAGGGATTCAGGCAGGAATCAGGCTTGGTGCCAAGAAATTTCTCAAACCCTGCCTCCCTTAGCCATTGAAGGACTTGATGAACTTCTGTGTCTGGGCTGTCAAAAGCAACTAACTTTTCAAACCAAAGTGAATTTAGATTGCTAAGATAGGAGAAATCAATGTCCAAGGAGGAGTCATTGAAATCTACAAGTTCTTCTCTCTTAATTTTGGGTGCCATGGATAATTTTGAGAGTTAGAAAGGTTTTGGAGAAAAGTTGCAGGTTTTGAGAGGTTTTCAAAAGAACTTTGAGATTTTGAAATTATGAGTGCGTGAGGAAGAAAGTAAAAATCGAGGAGTTTATATATGAGGGGATTTTATTAACCGTTGGTTAATAGATAATAACAGTGGGTAATAATAAAAAACCAATTGGATAAAGTGGGGTAGGCGGTTAAAAGAATGTTTAATGTAAATCAATGGCCTTGATGATGGCTCAAGAATTCATGAAATCTTAATGGAGATTTTGCATTAAATGTTGATTTGCCATTTTGGGGGCAAAGATCTTAATAACACACGCCATCCTAAAATGGCCTACTCTTAGACCAAGAAACCTTTTAAATGTCTAATCAATGCTAAAAATAGCAATAATTATCCAATTTACTCGGACAAACATCCTGAGATGTGTTTTAACTTCTCTCTTGGTCAACCTGTCTGACCAACATGTCTGAGTGGGTCCCAATGTTGCTGACTGGGTCCCACTAGGACAAAGCTCCTGACCAACATTGCTGAACATCATAAGGACAACTTTGCTGATTATCCCCTTTTTGACAGATTGCTTCAGTGAGGTTGGTTAACCTTGCTGAAGTTCAATTTAATGAACTTCCCCCTTCTTATGAGCTTCCTTCCTTCATTCCTTCATCTTCCCTGGATCAAGCAAGCCTAATTCAGCTGATAGTTCCAAGAACCTTGCTTCAGCTAGTGGCTTGGTCAAGATATCAGCTTTTTGCTTATCAGTGTGGATCTTGACAAGCTTGATATCTTTCTTTTCCACATGATCCCGTATGAAGTGATGCTTTATATCCACATGCTTGCATCTGGTGTGGAGCACTAGATTCTGTGAGATAGCAATTGCACTATTGTTGTCACAGAATATTGGCACTTCATTTGAGATGACTTTGTAATCTTTCAGTTGCTGCCTGAGCCAAAGTATCTGAGCACAGCAACTTCCAGCTGCTACATATTCTGCTTCAGTTGTTGAAGTTGCAACTGTATTTTGCTTCTTGAAGAACCATGAGATAAGCTTGCTGCCCAAGAACTGACATGTTCCAGAAGTGGACTTTCTGTCAATTCTACATCCTCCATAGTCTGCATCTGAATATCCAGTGAGCTCAATGTTGTCATCAGTTGGATACCATAATCCAAGATTCTCAGATCCCTTGAGATATCTTAGAATTCTCTTGGCAGCATCAAGATGGCTCTTCTTTGGATTAGCTTGAAATCTTGCACACACTCCAACTGCAAATGTAATATCAGGCCTGCTTGCAGTGAGATTCCTTTCACAGATTCTGAACAAGGGACTAACAGAATATCATCTCCTTCACAGATTCTGAACAAAGTTCTGTCAATAGTGCCTTTGACAAAACCATGATCTAGAAGAAACTGTGATAAGGTGTCATACCAAGCCCTTGGAGCTTGCTTTAAGCCATAGAGAACTTTCTTCAATCTGTACACCTTGTCTCCTTCTTCAAATCCTGGGGGTTGTTCAACATATACTTCTTCTTTAAGCACCCCATTGAGAAATGCACTCTTCACATCCATTTGATACACCTTGAATTTCATGTGAGCTGCATATGCTAAGAAGAGTCTGATTGCCTCAAGTCTGGCCACTGGAGCAAAAGTCTCATCATAATCAATTCCTTCAGATTGACAATACCCTTTGGCCACCAGTCTTGCTTTGTTCCTTACAATGATGTCATTTTCATTTTTCTTATTTTTGAACACCCATTTGGTACCAATGACATCTTGATGAGTTGGCCTCTCCACCAGCTCCCATACTTCATTTCTGGTAAACTGGTTCAGCTCTTCTTGCATGGCTATGATCCAGTTGGTGTCCTGTAGTGCTTCCTCAATATCTTTTGGTTCCTGTTCTGAAAGGAAACAGCAAAACAAAGCACTTTCTCCATGAAATCTTCTAGTTTTGATCCCTTCACTTGGATTTCCAAGTATCAGGCTAGTTGGATGGTCATGCAACCAAGTCCTTCTAGACCTGATCCCTTCAGGATGATAGTCCTCATCTGAAGTTGGATCACTAGATTCATTAAATTCAGGAAAGTTAATTGAAGGATCAAGTTCAGGATCATATTCAGGGGTGTTGTCCTCATTATCAGATAGGTTGACAGTTTCATTGGTTCCCCCTTGAATATTGGATCCATTAACTACCTCAGCATTGCCTGCTTCTTCATTGGTAGTTGTTACCTGGTTTTGAACTGGGATGGGGTCAGTCAGTTCAATTTCTCCTTCAAGTTGGTTGTCTTCTGGTTGATTGCCATCAGGTAGGTTGTCCAGTTTTTTATTTTCATGAAGTTCAGGCTGGGCAACATCTACAAACACTGTTTCCTTGCTTTGAAGCCTTAATCTGGTTGTTCTTTGTGTTATCTCATCAATATTCAGGTTTCTATCCCTGAACTCATTAACAGATTCATCAAACACAACATGAGGTGTTTCTTCCACAATAAGGGTTTTGCAATTGTAGACTCTGTAAGCCTTGCTGATTTGTGAATATCCAACAAATATTCCTTCATCAGCTTTGCTGTCAAAAGCTTTCAATTGTTCTTTCCCATTATTATGAATGAAACACTTACAACCAAATATATGGAAATAAGCAACAGTGGGCAATCTACCTTTCCATATTTGATATGGGGTTTTACCTTGTCCTTTGGTGATTAAGGACCTGTTTTGAGTGTGACATGCAATGCTAATGGCTTCAGCCCAGAACCTTTTAGGCAATTTGGATTCAGCAATCAATGTTCTTGCTGCCTCTTTCAAGGTTCTGTTCCTTCTTTCAGCAACCCCATTTTGTTGAGGTGTTCTTGCTGCTGAAGTTTCATGAGTGATGCCATTTTTGCTGCAGTACTCATTGATGTATGAGTTTATGAATTCTGTGCCTTTGTCAGATCTGATCTTGACAATACTTAGGCCTTTTTCATTGCTCAATCTCATCATCAATTCAGGTAGCTTGACTTGGGTCTCCTTTTTGTTCAACAAGAATACTACCCAAGTGTACCTGGAAAAATCATCAACAACAACTAATGCATATTTTCTTCCATTTAAACTTACTGGGATAATTGGACCAAATAAATCCATATGCAGTAGTTGAAGAACTCTCTCAGTTGAGATGACAGGTTTTCCTTTGAATGAAGCTTTGATCTGCTTTCCTTCCTGACATGGCTGGCATATATGTTCTTTGGTGAACACTTGATTAGGTAGCCCTTTAACTAGAGAGTTTCTTGCAATCTTGTTGATGGTTTTGAAATTCAGATGGTTCAATCTCTTGTGCCATAGCCAGCTTTGCTCATTTGTGCTTTTGGCAACAAGGCAAACTGCTTCAGGGGTTTTGCTCCAATCTGCAAAATAAACATTTCCCTTTCTCACCCCTGTTAGTAGCACCTGTTGTGTTGAATTATTTTTTATAATACATTCATTTGGTGCAAATTCAACACTATATCCTTTATCACAAATTTGACTTATAGACAGCAAGTTGTATTTTAGGCCTAGGACATATGAGACATCAGTAATTTTGACATTACCAATGTTTAATGTACCATAACCTCTTGTGATTCCTTGAGAGCTGTCTCCAAAGGTTACTGAAGGACCATCCTTTTCTATGAATTCTGAGAGAAGCACTTTGTTCCCAGTCATGTGTCTTGAGCATCCACTGTCCAAGTACCATGCTGTTTTCTTGTTGATGCTTCTCTTCTTCTTGTGGTCCTTGCAGCCCTGCAAAGTCAAAATTTAGGTACCCTTTGAGTGTTGGGTCCTAGTGGGTTAGCTGTACCTTATGGAACCCAAATCTGTCTGATTACTCTGATTGACTCAAAGTGACTGACTTGGTTTCCATTTATATCTACATACACAGTTTGACCCTTAAATGCCTTGGATGCCTTCTGTGTATAAGTGTGGCCTTGTAAGGTTCAGGAGAGTTGGTGAATTTCTTTGGGACATTCCTCCTGAAGTTACTAGACCTAGGTGCAGCTTGGTAAGACCTTTGAGGATAGGGTTTTGGATGGCCTTTTCCTTTTGTCAAGTAAGGTCCAGGCTTCCTGAAGGTTTTATACCTGTCAGAGGGGTTGGGCCTCAATCCATTCAGTTGAGGTTGCCTCATTTGAGTTGGCCTTTTCTGAACAGATTTTGGACAACTCTTCTGATGAGAATTCAGATAGGTTGACCTTCCATTGGTTCTACCTTTCTGAATCTCATTTCTCCTGTAAGCAATGCCTTTAACCTTTTCCTTAGGTATGGGTTTAGGGACATTGTTCAGTTGAGTTGGTATAAAAATTCCTTTACCCTTATCCTTGATCAGTGGTTGATTTACTTCCATTTCATTTTGTTGTGCCACTGATCTTACAAAAGTCATCTTAGAATTGCTTGAGGAGGCAATACTAAGATCAGGTGAGGGTTCAAATGGATTATAGCCTAATCCACCCTTTTGAGCAAATGGTATTTGAAACCCTTGAATTTCCTCTATTGCCTTAGCAGATTTGTTCAAGGCAGACATTTTCATTTTTAAGCTCCCTTCACTTATTTTTAGAGTATCAAATTCACTTGAGAGATTGTCAAATTTAGCTTGAAGAGTTCTAAAGTCAAAATCCTTTTTCTTTAGAGTGAGAGTTTGTTCATCAATCAGTTTTTGTTGTTCAGAGACTTTGAGAGACATTTCTCCATGTTCTCTCACAATCTGCTGATACAACTCAGTTGATTTAATGTCAACCTCAGATTCAGGAAGATTGGAGATTTTACTTTTGGACCTCAACTGTTCATTTTCTCTCAATGCCATATTGCATACTTCTTGCATTCTGGTGAAATCTTCTAACAACTTTTCAAAGTCAAGGTGGATTTCACTAGATTCATGTGTGTTAATGGAAAGGTTGGAAGATGAACATACCTCTTCATTTTCAAATGCCATTTGGCAGTCATCATCACTGTCACTGTTGGAGAACAGTCCATCATCAGAAGAGTAGACACTCTCTTCACTTGTTGATTCTCCAGCTACCATGGCCTTCCTGTTGTTCATCCTCTTGTCTCTTTTGTTTTGCCTTTCTTTTCTTTCTTTGGCACTTAGGTCAGGACAATCATACTGAAAGTGACCCTTTTCCTGGCAGTTGTAACACACATCTTCATCATCATTTTTCTTGATTGAGGACTCCTTCCTCCTTGATGATGATGGTTCACCTTTGCTGTACTTCTTTTTATCAGCATATCTGTCTTCTTTCTTCTCATCAGAGACTTTGTCCTCTGATTTGTTATCAGGAGAGCTGAATCTCCTTCTGGTTCTGTTGTCTTGGTAGAACTTCTTGTATCTACCAAATCTGGAGTTGAGCTTCTCAAATCTCCTTGCCATGAGTGCCAACTCCTCCTTCATTTCTGATTTTGAAACAGATTGAGAAGATCTTTGAGTATTTTTCTTCTCTGTTTCAGTGGCTTTGAAAGCAACACCTTTGCTTGAGGAAGATGGCTCATCATGCACCTTCTTTCTGTTGAGATCAAACTCATATGCTTTGAGTTCAGAGAATACTTGCTGCATTGGCATGTTGTCAAGATTGCTGGTATTTTGCATCATGACAGAATATATGTCCCACTTTGATGTGAGACTTCTCAGAATCTTCAAAGCAACTTCTCTTTTGGCATAGAACTTGCCCAAAGAATTCATCTCATTCATGATGTAAGTGAATCTGCCATCAAGATGATCAATAGTTTCATTTGGCTCCATAGTGAATTGCTCATACTTTTGGATAGCCACTTGAAGCTTGTTTTCCTTTATCTTTTGGGTACCTTCACACATAAGTGCTAGGGTATCCCAGATCTCCTTTGCTGTGGTGCAGTGATACACTCTTCCCATCACTGCATCTGGAATAGTCTGGTACAAGGTGTTCATGGCAATGTAGTTCAGATTGTGCCTTTTTCTCTCTTCTGATGTCAGCTCATCCTCATCTTTTGGCAAAAGCTCCCTTGGGTCTGCTTTTTGAGCATCAGTGACCTTGGGATTGAGCTTGGTGAAGGTGAATGGTCCTCTGGTGATGACTTTGAGCATTTCATCATGCTGGCAAGCAAGATGTGCTCTCATCCTGATCTTCCAGAAATCATAATTCTCAATTGAGAACATTGGCAACTTGTGATGAGAAATATGATTGACTTGGTTTGGACCCATGTTGTTGATGGTGTTGACAGCATCTCCTGGAACTGCATTGTTAGCCATTCTTATACAGATAGACAAAGGAAAATACAAATAGATTTTTCAGAAATTTGGATCAGTTCAGTGACCACAGAAATAATGTGAATTTTTGAAAGTCAATTTGAATGTTTAGCAGCAGTGGTCTTTGAACCCCTGCTCTGATACCACTTGTTGGTCCTTGGTGGAGTATAACACAAGTGTATGGGGGGGGGGGAATGCACTTGTGTATGCAAATTCTTTTTCTTTTTGACAAACTAGTCTTATCAGGCAAGTTGTCTCACAACTAGCCTGAGTGAGAACTTTGATAGATACTTGTCCTACTGATTACTATTGAGTGATCAGTTGGCTAAATATCTAAAAGAGTTGCTAAGTGCGGAATGTGTTTGGCCTTTGACTCAAAGAAATACTCCTAATTGATTTCTGAAAAATACAGTTATCAGGGACTTTGTCCAAAACAGTTTTTCTTGACTTACTGAGTTTTGCTCTTTAAAATATGTTAGAATGTGAGTAAATAAAGAGTACAGTAAGTAAATGGCACACAAGTTTATAGTGGTTCAGAGACTCAAGCTCCTACATCCACTTTCCCTGATTGAACAGGATAATTCCTTCACAATGGAATTAGCTTGTTTTATAGTGGCAAGGTGCACTGATCAACAACACTCTCTTAGTGTTTTGATCCCTAGGATAACCTGAGTCCTAGTGCTCAATCTCTCTGAGTTAAGACTGTGTTTCACAATAACAGTCCTTAACTCCTCACTTCTACAACAAACTCTCTCTTCACTAAATGAGATAAGGGTTTGAGGTTTGGTTCCAACTTATAGAGATATCCTTTACAATAAGAACAGTGTAAAGGCTTAGGATATCTCAATGCTAAGCTTTGGATATTCTACAAAGATTGGCTTAGCTTGATGAAGTGATTCAGGAAACTTGGGATTCTAGAGAACAGCTTGGTTTCCTTTGAAAGCTTGATGATAGTTTGATAGCTTGTAGTTGGATAATTGAATCCCTTGATCACTTCTGTATTTAAAGGCAAATTTGAGCAGCTAACCGTTGGAGGGATAGCAATTCAAACTTGTCTATTTGCAGCACCATTGAAACGGCTATGAAGCTTGGCATCCTTTTATCCACTGTGTAAAAGGCCTCTTCAATGGTTGCTTGAATGAATGTGTTGACTTCTTAAAAATGCGGCTGAGAAGACTTGTGTCAGATTCCAAATATGCACATTTTCCAAGGTTGATTTGTGGCAGAAGCTACACTCAACCAACGGTCAAATGGGACAAGCTCCCTGAACATTCCTGCTGCAATTTAGAATATTCCAACATTCATTCAATGCTTCACTCTTTAATGCTTCAAGTCTTCAATGCTTGGTTCAGGCATGATTGGCAATAAGTGCTTCATTGATTTTGTCTTCTGTGAGCTTTGGCATTCAATGCTCTTGATCATTTGCATTTTAATTGTTCTGATCATTTGCATTTATGAGCATTGCCTTAACATGCTTGATCTCTTCAGCTTAATTGTCCACTTTGATAGCTTGTCTTGTAAGTTCAGCAACTTTGGCCTAGAAACTTAATACATATCAAGCTGCCTAACATTCAGCTTTGGATAACTATCCTGAACTCTAAAATCTCACAACATTTCTGAGATTTTTGACTTAAGCATTCTACTTACTCAAGTGTTCTGAGACAACTTGTCTGAACTAGACTTGAGCATATCTCAACTAATCTGAACATCATCAATCAGGGGTTTTGGTATCTAAATCAAAATCATTTTATTCCCAACAAGTTAGTTTTAGTTGTTTGCATTATTTGTTTCTTTTTTTTTATTGATATTTGTTTTATCCTCAAGTTTAGCTTCTATAACACCATTTTGACTTATAGTTTTGACTTATAGGTCAGATTGGCTCCTCTAACCAATTTGCCATGTATGTGGAAATCCTGTGGCAATCTTAGAATTTCTGCCTTCAGTTCATCCCAAAATTCCTTAAAGAAACCGAATGAGTAGCCGTCTGGACCTAGACTGCTGTTGATATCACATTCCCATATAACCTCTTTGATTTCCTCTTCCGTAAACGCCGCCGTGAGAAATACATTGTCGCATTGGTCCAGCTTTTTAGTGAACAATCCTGGCCCTAATGACGGTCTGCTTAATTCTTCTTCACTATATTGTTCACAGAAATATCTTTGTACATATTTTTTGACCTCGTCAACTTCCTCCACCCATTTGTCTTCTACCATCAAGCCTAGTAATTCATTTGTTTTGTAGCTCTTATTGATGAAATTGTGAAAGTGCCTGGAATTTGCGTCGACCTCCTTGAGCAATTTATGTTTTTCTTTTTGGAATAAGATTCCATCTCTCAACTGCATTTCTGCAATCAGTTTCCCTTGGATGTGAAAGCGTTCGAAGGCTTCAGCCTCGTCGAGGCCGAAGGCATCGTCAAGTGCGTCTCATTTCTCTAATTTATGTTTCTTCTTTTGAATACTGTCCTCACTGCCCCCACATTCCTTTGCATTCCATTCCTTAATGTCTCGTTTGAGGAGTTTCAATTTTTCCTTCAGAACAAAGCTAGCCCAACCTCTTACATCATAACTCCTCCATTTGTTGATCACTAGGTCTCGAAAGCCCTCTTGATGGATCCAACTGTTGAAGAACCTAAATGGTTTGGGACCCCAATCTTTCTTTCCCAATTTAATCGAAATTGGACAGTGGTCAGCGAGGGTTCTACCTAGCCCTCTCGTCTTTGCGTGCGGCCATTTCTCGAGCCATTTATCGTTGAACAAGGCTCTATCTAGATTGCTTTTGCATGTTCCATCTAGGCGATACCAGATGTATTTTTTTCCAACCAGAGACGGTTCTGTCAGATTGCTCTCAGTAATCATCTCATTGAATTTCTCCATTTGTCTTGTTACCCCTCATTCCTACCCTCTTTCTGTCCGTTCGAACTTCATTGAAGTCGCCTATCAAGCATAGTCTTTCTCCTTCATTTTGTTATGAAATTATTCTGATCCTATCCCATAGTTCTACTTTTTTGCTAGACGCACACGAGGAATATACATTTACTATAGTACAGACTTCACTATCCTCTCTGCAAATACCATTTACTACTAACATACCTGGTGCGTGCCAGGAGCTCGCCCTTTGGAATGCCTCCATATCCCAGATCATTATCATTCCTCCGACTCTTCCCTCTACTTCTCGGTATGCCCAGTCCCATGATCCACCTCTCCTCCACAATGTTTTACATAGATTCACGTCCACATTTTCCTTCTTGGACTCTTGGATACAGCAGATGTCACACCTCAATTTCTGAGTGAGTTTCCTTAATTCCCTTCTTTTTTCCCCCTGCCCACTCCCGTTACATTATAACTTATGATCTTCATAAATTAATTATGTCCTCATCTCATTTTCATCGATCCGGGTTTTTTTTTTACCGAACTCTATCCTTTCTAAATAGCTTTGCCATATTGTCCTGCACTGTGGAGTCCTCCCCTGTTGTCTCCAGCCTTATTGATTTTCCGATTTCCCACGTCTCTTTCGCTTCAGCTCTGATAATATAGTCCTCTAGTGTATGTAGCCATCATAACTCCTCCGGACTTAGCCTCGATTTCATACCTTTTTTTTCTTTCCTTTTACGATCACAATGTCCTTTCCTTCTAGAGTTGGTGGACGTTGAAGAGTCACCGATATCACCCCTTGGTTCTGTTGTTATCTTTGGGCTACTGGCTGCATCGGAGGTTCTGAGGCTCGATTCTCCTTCATCAATTGTGTTTGATATTCTAGGATTTTGATTGTTGGGGCAAATTCTGCTGTCCCGGATTTCTGGATTTTGGGAGGGCTCCCCGACGAGGCAGACTGGAAAATTAAAGTCCAACTCCCCAAGCCCAACTGGGACCTCCACTGAGGTCTTCATAGAAATGACATTAACCTCTTAACGGATTGGGCTTTGAGGTTGGCCCAACATTCTACGGTCCCTACCAGCATTCGTCGATTGGGATGGGCCTGACGTGTCTTCAATCGGGTTTGATGTATCATGGCCCATTTGAGAGACCGCCTCAATTATTTCTTTACTCGCGCGTGCCTCCACATTAATAGTATTGTCGGTTATCATTATTATTCATGTTCCCTTTGCCTCGATATTCAGGACCATGTAGGATTGTGGCGGCAAACCTTTTCCTCTTCCCCAGGAAGGGTTTTGCATCTCTTCAACTTCTTGGATAGAGTTTTCTCCGATCATCTGCATTTCTGACTGGCCTTCCGACACACTGGGTTCCTTTTCCCAGACTTCCAAATCTTCATCAGATTCTTTGATATGGATTGAGGCTAGTTTGGAATTCACATATACCTTGATCTACTTCTTCGGTATTTCAGGATATGCAGTTCTGATGAGGATCTTGGCATATTGCACATTATTTTTGGACAAGGTGTCATCGTCTATTTTAATAATCTAACCCCCTCTCGAGACCACCTTGTAGAAGAACCTATTGTACCAGACATTGAATGGGATGTCGTACCATTTTGTCCACACACTCCTGATTTTATTGACTATTTCAGGATCCCAGTCGTCAATCGAAAAGAACCACTTGTTACACCATCCCACCTTTATTTTCAAGACGTGATCCAAACTCTCTGATGGATCGTATCATTATCATGTCTTCCCTGTTACTGTTAATTTGATGTCTGGGTCTGCCTCTTGATGTATTTGACTACCGTGCTCCCACCATGTGACCTGATCTTTCAGTATCCCCATCTTGCATTTCTCTAGCGAGCTGCATTCCTCCGGTGTCGGTGAGAAACTCATCATGTTTCTCTCACTTTCTTCTCGATTTTGTGTTTTCCTCCCGTCTTGTGGTTTTCTTCGGTCTGATTGTTCTGTGATTCGTGTTGCCGTATTGATATTCCTTGTTGCCTCTACGAAGGAGAGTGATTGTCTTATCGTTGCATCCTTGATTCGGGTTTTACCTGTCCCGTCCCACATAATTTTTTAAATTATTTTAAAATTAATTTTAATGTATACAATATTTTTATTTTGATATTACACAATTTAAATTAAATATATAATTGTTTAAAATACATTGTCTATTCATTTTATTCTAAAAAAATCAATTTTATTCTAAAAAAAACTACATATAAATTTTTTACAAACATATATATACATTATTATGCATATAATTTTATAAAAATAGAAACTATTAAGTATTACTATATTTATATATAGCGGACTCGGGTCCAGGGTTTGACGGGGTTTTGACAAAAATCACGACCCTTCCCAATTCCCATATTCGTTTAACCGAATCTATATCGATCTGATTCATGCAGAACGAGTTCAATACGAGTTTGATTTGAACTCGTGTCATTGACATCCCTAATTACAATCTAAAAATGGGCCAAAATGATGATATACGCGTGTTGATAGACCAGAAAACAGAAACACTCTTAAAATAATTTTTTCCATAAGAATCATTCTAATCTCCTCCCTCGACACAAGAAAGAAATGAAGAATTATGACTTTTCAAAATGTTTGGTGTCTTCTAGCTCTAGACTTGACGACTTGCAAGATTAAGAAAACATTTTTTATTATATATTATTTGGGTTTAAATTAGTTTTTCTCAATTACTTATTTGATAGAGATGGTCTTAGGTTTGATCGTTTTATGAATCTCGATTAATTTATGAGACAGGTTTTTTTGACTCAATGTAAAAAATGACTATCATTTTTTTAATAAACATAAAATTGAAGTGTTTTTTTTGTTGGATTGTTCAACCTAAATTTTCTTTTTTTTCAACCTAAAAATTTTCTCACAAAACTCAACCATATACTCTCTTCATTTTGTCGAAAGTTTTCAATTTATATTTTTTGCACATAAATTAAAAAATATTGTACAGAATATATAACAAAGACTAACATGAGTAGGGTTGTAAACGAATCGAATCGAAGCGAATACTGCAATATTCGATTCGATTCGTGAAAATATTCGAATATTCGTATTCGTATTCGTTTAATTTTCGAATAATAAATTTGATTCGATATTCGATTGATTATTCGATACTATTCGATTCGAGTATTCGATTCGAATTTTTAATACATATTCTAAACATTGTTTTTCAAGTATTCGATTTGAAATTGATTCGTATTCAATACTATTCGATTTGACTTGAAAATATTAGATTCGAAAATTTATGGAGAATATTTTTAAAATAATAATTTAAATAATATTATAGAACATGAGACAAATATAAATTTAAAAATATATTTATGTATATATATTATAAATATAATCGAATACTTACGAATATCGAATCGAATATCATAATTTTGTATTTGTATTCGTTTATTAATCGAATCAAAAAAAATATTTGTATTTGAATTCGAATCATAAAATTTCGAATACGAATATCAAAATTTGAATACAAATACCGAATCGAGCAAAATTATTCGATTCGTTTACAACCATAAACATGAGAGAGAAAAATACATAACTAGAAAAAAATATTATAATTTAGAGAGAAAAAGTACACAATTTAATGTGTTTTAATTTTAATTATGTGACAATTGTTGTAATAAAAACTAACTATATGCAGAATTGTTTGCAGGTGTGAAATCACAATTTTATATTAAAAAAATTATTTGGAAAGTCGAGTGATCTATGCACTCCAATACAAGTCAGTGATTTATGATGTTTTGACTTGATCAACAATTTTAGATTTCTATTTTCTTCAATGAGTCCATTGATTGTAAAATCACGTCAAACGTCTTTACTCTCTAGAGTGTCATTGTGTCATGACTCGGCTGAATCATTTATTAAAATAAGATAAATTCTTCTATGTAATTTCAATTTAATTTTTTACTCAACATTTTATTCCATTCATATAGTTAAAGTTTAGTTGTATATGTATAATTAATTGTACCAAGTATTACTGTTAAAATAATAATCTCAAATTAGATTTATTACTATTTCTTAATTGAATAATAAAATAATGTTTTTTTAAACTTAGAACTATTTCCTTTTAAACATTTTAAAATTATACCAAATGCTACTTTTATTATTCAAGAAACTTTCATATACTGCACTTTATCTTCTTGCACTTTATCTCCTTGCAAAATGTAAATGATGAATCTAAAATTTACATTTTTTTATTTAATAAAATTCACGATCTCTCTACCTTTTTTTTTCATTTATATTTCTTTATACATTTTCTCTTTTAGTACTCCCTCTCCGTCTAATTTCATTATTCTCATTTTTCTTTTTTTGTTGTCTCCGTCCAATTTTATTATTCTCATTTCTTTTTGTAAATAATATTATTCGGTAAAGTCTAGTATGCACTCGAGTGCATGCTGTGCACCTTAGTCCACGTGCACTTTTCAGTTTACTGACTTACACTTTTGGTAAATGGTGTTACACTTTTCAATTATTACTAAAAATATTTATTGTACAGTTTAATAATTGAAAAGTGCAACACCATTTACCAAAAAGTGCAACATGGACTAGGGTGCACAACATGCACTCGAGTCCATAGCAGACCAACCCATATTATTCACACTACTTTATCCCTCCTTCCAACCATCACTTATTTATTCAATTTGCTATTAACTTTATTCATAAACAATCACTTTACCTTGGACCCACAACATCCCATCATATCCCAACCTATCTACATACTTTATACATAAAATAATAAATATTCATTAAAATCCGTGCCCAAAGAAATGGGCATAATAAAATTGGACGGAGGGAGTATTATAATTTTCGACAAAGATTCAGTAAAACCTTTTAAGAAGGGGAGGGAGGGCAGTATATACTAGTATTAAAATGTTGCTATTATTTTCCAAAGCCATATCCCACCCGCCATCAGTCATCACACGTTTTATCGGGAAAAAAAAAGAGCGCCAGTAATTTGTTTATTTCCGGCCAGCCATCGCTATGGAGCTGGCGGCGGCAAGCGACATCTCTGCCGGAATCAACCGTCCCAAGACTACAATCCTTCGACGGCATTCGAGTGCGCCAGGAAATTTAGTTCACGGAATGAAATTCAGTGCAGTAGACGCCGTCAACAACCGTGAAAACTCCATGAGCTCCACCTCACCAGCCGCCATGGCTCGCCTCAAGGACGATTTCCGAGCAATCCTCCTCTCAATCACTCCCGCCGTCAAAATCGGATCACTCACCGGCCATTCCACCACGTTTTCGGATTCAGATTACAGTTCCTACTTGACAGAAGGGATTACCAATAAATCGGAGGTGAAATTCATCACCGACGAAGCAATCCGCGAACTCCGACGAATCGCCGGTCTGATTATTCGATCCGGTCAGTCGCGAGAGTGTATTCACTTGTACGCCGGCGTACGGAAGGCTCACATGGAAAACAGTTTCAAAAGGCTTGGAATTGAGGATTTGAGCTCGAAGAATGTACAGAGGCTCGAATGGCATATTCAGCAGCAGAAGATCCGGCGATGGATACGCAACGCCAAAATCTGCTTCCATGTCCTGTTTCTCAACGAGAGGAGATTAGCGCAGCAGATATTCAACGGATTGGGAACTCGAATTGATGATAAATGTTTCATGGAAACTGTTAGGGATCATGCCCTTTTATTCTTCAATTTCGCTGAATCGATTAGTACGAGCAGGAACTCACCAGAGAAATTGTTCAGGCTATTAGATCTATACAAAGTGCTTTCGGAATCGTTGGTTGATATCGAGAAGATTTTCTCATCCAAATCTGGTGAATTGATTAGGAAAAAAGCTGTTGAGATATTGTTCAACTTAACCGATTCTGTTAGAGGCACGCTCTCTGAATTCGACAAGGCAGTAGTAGTTGGAGAGCCAACGAAAGATTTGATGCCCGGAGGCTCGATTCATCACTTGACGAAATGCGTGATGAATTATATCGATTCAATGGCGGAACACAAGCATACACTGACCGAGTTAATCGTGTCGAAGCCATCAACAGATTTAGAGTTTAAAGGTGAGGCATTATTGCCTTTGGAGCTTCACTTGGTGTGGATAATCGAGGCTTTGAAGGGGAAATCTAAGCTCTACAAAGATGCTTCATTGACTCATTTCTTCATGATGAACAATGTCCATTACATCGTTCAAAAGATCAAAGGGTACATCAATCTGAGAGAGATGATTGGGGATGATTATCTAAACAAGTTAATCAGAGAATACAATGTGGCTGCTAGCAATTACCTAAAATCATCATGGAAGAAGGTTTCAGATTGCTTGCGAATCGAGTTTAAGCCAAAGCTGGGAAGTTTTGTATTGAAGTATGTTTTGAGGCAGAGGTTTAAGGCCTTCAATGCTAAGTTGAAGGGTGTTCTTACATCTCAGGCTGCTTGGTCTGTCCCCGGTGTCGAGCTCCGTGAAGAACTCCGGTTTTCGATATTGCAGCTGCTTATCCCAGTTCTTGAGAGGCATAGAAGCCAGATTCCCCAGAATTATATTAGGTACTCAGCTGATGATCTTGAAAAAGCAGTCATGAATTTATTTGAATGTTGTTAAAATTGTCGGTTGTTTCAATCTTCCTTTGCAACGTGATTCTATTGCAATGAAAGATCGAAACAACTTAAATGTATTTAATTAGATGTTTATTTTCTATGAATTTATCAAATTAGTTTGTTTATGAGTTGATCAATATGTAATTACTTCAGTTTAGGCATCCTTCAACATAAAGACAGAATTTCCCTTTCAAACTTAGCCAAACTTGACTTGGTCCATTGTAGAGAATATGATTTGTTGGTTACGTCAACGACTAGATGCATAGAAATAACGATGATTGACAAGTGTAAGAAAACAATACAGTACATTGGAGTTTCCCATCTTATAATATGGAAAACAATACCACCAAGCATTCTTCTTCGGAAGACATTCGACACATTCTTCATCGGAACAAAATTGAAAGGACTGTTGTGCATGTCTCAACCGAAAGTCTATTTCCTTACTTGTGAAAGCGCCATCTTTACTGTTGAAAAATATGACTTTGTCAAATGCCTTGAAAAATGATGTATTACTATTGGAAAACCCAATCAAATTTGGATAAGTAAACATCTCTTCAAGAAACTTAATGTCCAAATCCATCTTCATCCTCCACTCGTAATTAACACAAGAATTGGTTAGCCATACTTGGACATTTCCATTTGGTATTGAGCAAATGCACCCGAGTCCCCCTTGGTATTCTACAAGTCTTATTTGCTGAGCATTTACTTGAGTTTGTGGTAAAGAAAATTTGTTGAAATATTTTTCAGTTGCGTCGAATGCAAGTACGTTGCGTGATTGATAAATGTTAATTAACTCTTCATAGTAAAGATTCATATAATTTCGTTTTCTTTCCCAATTCCAACTTCTTGAATCAAATATTTCGAATGCATACTTCATATACATCCGCCTACACAAAAGAAAAATTATATCAAACATGATTTTTAACATGTCAGACATCAATTAAATAAGTTTTTTTGACATATAACAAAATACACTTTATAGTTTTTAAAAATTTGTATGTTAATTTTTTTCTATAAGCTCGCTAATTATATAGGCGACATTCAGTTTTTTTATTTTTTTTAATCTATAGTTGTTGACAGTGATTCGCAATAATTTTAGGCAATTGCTTATGTGTACCAGTTACATACACATGTAACTGGCTATTTACCCTCCTTTTTTAATAAATCCACACTCTCTTTAGACACTCCTTTCTTTTAGGCACTTATGTACAAGTTACATACATGTAACTAAATTCAATTTTTTATATTAGTTATTTACCTTCTTTTTTATTAATTTCACCCCCAAATTTTTTTAAAGAAAAATACATGTAAAATACTATATTACCATTTTATCAATTAAATTAAAATACAACTCATTAAAATTATAATTATACAATGACTATCGATTCACCAATGAATCACCACGAAGTCAAATATTATTCTATTTTTTTAACTTTTAAAAAATAAATATAAAAATATAACGAATATTAAAAAAATATAAACTCAAAAATAAAATTATGAAATAAAATTTCCAGTTTTTTTTTTAAATGACCAAAATTTAGGAAAAAAATACAAAAAAAATCGAAAAAAAAACTAAACTAAAAAAATTCAATTTTTTTCTAATTTGGGTATAAATGTATGAATATGACATGCTCACTTTCTAACTTTAATCTGATTTATAAACTAAGATTATTTTGTTATGTTTTCATTATTTCTAAAATGATGGAGTATCTAGTTTGGTACAAGTTTTTTAAGGTTGTAAATTATTTTTTAAAATTAATTAATAATGTAATCTAATTGAAAAAAAAAAATTATATTTATAAACTTAAATGAGTTGAGAATTGGGGAAGAAACCAGCATAATATTGCATCAACTTTATTATTTTCTTTGGGGTCATCGTGATGTTGATGCATTCATATGTTTATTGAGTGTGATCGTATCTATTAATTGAATTGTATGTTCAGTGTGATTAATTCTCACTTTTGTTCTTCTTACTAGTTAGTTAATATCATTTTTTTAATATTGATGTACATGGTATGCCTGGAATTATAAATGTGTTAAGTTATGTATTTTTTGTTAAATATAAATATTAGTTTAAATACGATATAGTATTAGTACGCCTATGGTATAGTACTAGTTAATATATTGTATAGTACTAGAGATTAATGTGGGTATAAAAATATTACGGAGTATTTAATATATGAACTAATACTATACAATATTTGAATTTATATTATACTATATTTGAACTAGTACCATAGAGTATGTGAACTAATACTATACAATATCTGAACTAATACTATACTATATTTGAACTATTACCATAAAGTATGTGAACTCGAAACTCGAAAAAATTAAAACATGTACCAATATAAACTAATATTATACTGTATATGAACTAATATGTACAATACTGCATATTAACTAATAATATATCATAATACTTATCAACGGTTATCATAACACTTATAAACTAAAAATTATATTCATAAAAAATTAAAATAAAGTGATTAAAAAATGAAAGTTCAAATGAAAAAAATAATTAAACAATGTAAAACGAATTGAAATTTGTAAGGAATGAAGTAAAAATTTTAAAGGATAAGGTGAAAATTATACACAAATTAATTAAAGTAAAATATTACCAATAAAATTGAACAATTGCCTAAGAGGGGTGAGAGTTTTATTTTTTAAAACAAATTATTATTATACTATTTAATACTTAAAAAAACAATTAATATTATTTTTAAAATTTTCTTATTAGATTTAAAATTTTAGAATAATTATTTATGACATAAAAAGAAAGTACGTTAAAAAAATTATCATTTGAAACACAAATGATAAACAGAAGAAAAATAAATTAAAAAAATAATATTAAAAAGATAAATATAAATATCAATTGAGTAAAATAAAAAAATAAAATTTAAAAAAATTAATGGAGTATTATTTTTTAATGATAAAATTAAAAAAAAATTAATTAAAGTAAAATAAAAGCACATGAAAAAATGTAGAGTATGTGTTAAATTGATATAGTAAATGGGTCATGTGTTATTGGATTGGATATAGTAAATGGGTCATGTGTTATTTGTAATGGGTTATTGGATTGGATATAGTAGTTACATATATTGTGGATTGGATATAGTAGTTACATGCATGTAACTAGTACACAAGAGTGCAACTCATAATTTTATTTTTTGAAAACCAAACCTTCGCAATTAAAAAATGCTGATGCGTGTAATTTTTATGGACAAAATTAATCATAAACTTCAATGTTGAATCAAATCAACCATTTCGATTTAGTTTTTTTTTTTTTTAATATACTTATCTATAATATTTTAAAATTAAACTACCCACTAAACAATTTTTTTGGGGGGAAGTTGTTTTTAGGAACCAAGAGAATCAAGGAATTATAAGCACTGAATTTTAACTTAATTCATCAATAAATTCAAATTTTAAAATTACTTACTAGTATAAGAAATTATAACTTCATCAATAAAATACATAATAGCACACTTTTTTGAATTACTAAACTAATTTGCTTCTTATAAATTTGAAACCTAATAAAAAATAATTACGAAAACAAAAATCATTATACAATTTTTTTCAAATAAATTTCCCTTCATTTGTTTTCGAGAATCACAAATTAATTCACAGTCGATTGCCTCAGAGACTACAAAAAAAAAAGTCATAAAAAACTAATGTCGACTATACAATCGGCGAGCTACAGTTGAAGGCGATTTTACGTAAATTAGTATTTTTTTTAAAGTAGGAAAATCAGTTTACTAACCATACCATACCATAAAATAAAAATAAAAAATACTATTATATGTCAATAATAAAGCCATTAAAAATAAACTAAGGTAAAGAATTACGTACTTATTGATCCCCATCTCTGATAATCGAATAATCTTGAAGCGTAGAGGCTTTGAGTTAGAGATGATGATGGCTACTCCAACAGTTTTATGATGAAGATTGGGAATGGGCATCTCTTTCCATTGTTCGGTTGCTGGTTTGCCAATCCACCAAGAAAAGTTTAAATCCATTCGTTTTTCGCAACATACAATCCCGTGATTGCATGAAGCTAAAATTCTAAAATTGCCCGATGGCCAACTCTTGTTAATGCAAGCTTCTCCCGTTTCATCAACACCTACAAACTTTGATATATTTATATCTTGTATGAAAAAACCAAATAACGTACCTGTTTTTTTCAAGTAGAAAGGGAAGAAAGTGGAGTCATAGATTAACTCCTTCCATTCCTTGGAAACTAGCTTGCATGTATTCAATGTATTTAACGGTGTTCTAAACAACACCTCAGATATGATGTCTACCGGAAGCACTTGAGTCATTTTTTTTTTTTTTCAATAAAATTTATGTGATATTGATGAATAAGAACGTGCCAGAAAAATTTGTTGCTTAGGCTACTAAAAAATTGTACATAATGTGGTACGAGTAATTGTGTTTATATAGACAAGAAAACATGCTAATTGCTACAAATCAGATACGGATATATATTTCCGATTCTACTTATTTACAATATATCTGTGTTTGATCAGATATTCCTAAAATTAAGTCATATCTTTCCTTTTAACTTTAGATTAATTAAGGAAATAAAATCATAATAGATTTAATTACATCAGAGTTCTAAGTGTCCGCGATTAATTTAACTCTATTTCCTAACGGTATATTAGTCCCTTCGTTTATATTATTTGCCGTTTTTTATCTTAAATTTAAGAAGCTTATCGTTTTCAAAGAAATTTTTTATAACATTATTAATTAAAGAATATGAGGGTCAAGTTATACTTTCTTTTCAAAGTTTATGTTTATTTAACTACAAGTAAATAATTTTAGTAATTTTCTTGGAAATTGACGTATTTTAATTATTGTTAAGAATTAGATTTGGATATGGACTATATTTATTCGACAGTTTAGGTCTCATACTTCATTTTGTGTTATTTTCCATATCCGAATCTACGAAAATATAGACAAAACAGATATAGCTAGAATTATACTGTATTAGGGATTATCTAGATTAATTAGGGAAACAAAATCTAGATTAATTAAGGAAACAAAATAGATTTGATCTCATCATAATTCGAGTCTTCGTGATTAATTAATTTAACTCTATTTCCTAATAACTTAACAGTTTTTTTTTTTCTTTTCTTATCACACTATTAGAAAACTTGAGGGTCAAAGTTGTACATCTGTTTCAAAATTCGTGTCAATCAATTAACAGTAAAAATAATTTTTTCGAAGTTAATTTAATTTTACTTTAATAAGACAATACACTATATTTTTAGGGGAATTAGGAAAATGTGTTTAGTATAGAAGGAAAAACACATTTTTATTGAAGAAAAAATGCAAAGAGAGGGGTATTTGGTCGGGTAGTGCTAGCCTAGTAAAGCTTGTATGACATAAATGGATCTTTGCCAAAAAGTGCAATGAAAAAATGAGATCGTGATAAAGCTTGCATTGTAGTACAAAGTTTCTCACAACGCTTTGAAATTGACTATGAGTAGACGTACTCTCCCGTAATGGATGTTATAACGTTCAAGTATTTAGACAACTTATTAGATTTCGTGGAATAGAAATGCAGATTATGAATGTAGTTACTATTTACTACATATCTCTATGAGGATCTTGATTCATTCAAAGATATATATATGAAAATGTATTTGCAATCATATAGAAATGCTCATTTCATGGATTGAAACAATTTGGATGGATGTGGGTATATCAGTCTAAGTGACTACTTAATTGGGAAAGATTACAAGAACGTTGAATAGTGTCTCTACGTATTTATAGAGAAAAATAGTTCTGAATTTACAATTATAACAATATATATTGATGAACGAACATAATAGAAACTCTTAAGTGATGTTTACTTTGGGCTTAATGCACTCGACCAGATACTATTTTCTCAATGAACATGTTAGTTAGATTTAGTGCAGGACCAACACAGTGTCATTGGAATGGTGACAAAAATGTATTTTGATACACCAAATAATGTATTAGTTGATTTTATCATTGAAGAAGTAGTAGCTTGAATTTATTATTGAAAACGGTAACAAATTGAGTTTTACCACTAAAGAAGTAGTGACTTGAGTCCTACCACAGAAAAAGTAGTAACTTGAGTTCTACCACTGGAGTGACTACATGTATATATGAAGACAATGATACTTGCAACGAACAAATGAAATTAAACTACATTAAAGGTGATAACCTAAGTTTTGGTACAACTAACAAGAAGTTTTCCTCTAACATTCAAGTAACTCATCTAATCTCTAAAGAAAACAAGGTTGATGTGTTTACAATTTTTAGAACCACATGGAAAGAATTGGGATGCATAGACTTTCTATAAAATTATGTTTATTGTATTCAACTCTTGTGAAAAATAAACACACTACTTTACATGTCTCTTTCCATATTCTTTCTCTTCTCTCTATTTCTCCATATCCTAAAACATAACTTTATGTTTTGCTTTATAAAGATTGAATGTTAGTTTCAAATTTGTTTGGTTAAACTAAACTTTATCAATGAAAAATAAACTACAAAAGCTTGAATACAATTCATATAATTAGGTATAGTAATTCACTTTTAATTAAAGAAACAATCACATTTTTGATTTTTCTACACCAAAAGCCAATATGATCTCACAAACTTCATGAAATAAACACAAAAGCAACACATAAATAAATGAAATTCTTTCTGGTTCTGATACCCACCCTCCAATGGAGTAGTTTTTGTTATTTTCATACCATTAGAATAGAGGCAGGAAACAACACATCATGACATACAGCAGAAGCAGCGGTAATAAGAAATGAAGATACTTTCTCAACATCTATTTGTCTGTCTGTCTGTCTATACAAACAAAATACCATGGAAGAACAACATCAGCTTCTATAGCATCTCTCAACTAACGAAATTCGCAAACTAAATTGTTTATCATCTCCACCAACAATTAATACGCAACAAAGATGGCAAAATAGATCCATAGAACATTGTGAATTATCTCTTTTGAATAGAATGATTCCCAAATGAAGGAAGACAACTAGCTCAATCCATATCAAGAAAATCTACCATCTTTTTCATGGTACCCTTGAGCACTAATGCATCATTTTCTACCTTTTGTGCCTGCACACAGAGGAGATACATTCAAATATAGTGGAGTAGTAACACATTCAAATTGACAAAGTTTGATTATAGAGATCAGAGCTAATTACCTTTTCTATCTCTGCAGTTGAAACACGAGTCATGTGAGGTGGAAACTCCTCTTTTGTCGTATCCTAACCAGTAACCAACCAAATCATGACTTGTTAGATAAGCCAAGAAGCTCATGAATAGTTAAAAAAGTAAACACGTGCACATACCATCTCCCCGACGAAGGCAGCATTTTCCCCACGGATTATATACAGACCCAATGGGATGTCACAATAGAGGTCACCAACAATAACACGATTGCACGAACTTTCTAGAACAACATTACCTACAAATAATATATCCTAGTACTAATTATTATGAATACTAAGTGGCAAATCCAATCGAATCGAGGACCATATATACACATACCAAACTGATCAAATGAACGAAGAATGCCTACTAGATGTCGTCCATCTAGAAGTATTACCATAGCTCTCTCTGTGAAAAGAAGAGATTTCAACTCATAAGCTGGTAAGAAGTCAGAAATTGTTCCAAAAACAGCTGCTTTATTAACATGTTGAACACAATGTGATAATTTCAACTAATCAGTACTGTTCTTCAAAAGCAATGTAGGAAGAAAATAGAGTATGAAACAGAGAAGATGGTACAAGGAAAAAAGATGTTCCAAATACCCTCCCGGCCCCCACAAGATATAAAAAGATGACAAACAAAACAAGGGCATACACAAAATCTCGAAAATTTAGTTTTGAATAGAGAGCCGGCCCGGCCACAAGTATAGTATAATTCATTCAAACTGAATCAAGAAACTGATACTACTATTCATTACCAAAAAAAAGAAGAAGAAACTTACTGTCAAGATAGGTACCAAGAGCACTAGTGGAGACGTAATCAATTTCAGGCGTATCCCACGACGACATTGATTGAAGATTAAACAAACACACAAAAACTTACAAATAAATCTGCCTGCAAAATCCTAATTCAAGAAAATTATGCCAGAGGAAGAGGAGGAGGAGGAGGAGTTATTTATTTTTGGAATTGGCGGTTGGTTTTCTCTTTGCATAATTCTGAATTGTGACTTCTAATTTTACATATTTATATTTTCACCCTTCTTACCAACTTTAAAATTTTCACCAATTTAGATACATTCCTTTTTAATTAACTTCCTTTTTTTTTCCTTATTATTTGGGCCTTCTATTTAGGCTTACTATCTTATTTTACATTATTTTTTATACCAAGTGATCCGAATCCAAGACCACTTCGTGTTTAAGTTTTATTTTAAGTTCGATATTTATTTAAAACAGACTAAACTTAGATGGTTATGTGGTAATTTCAAAAAAAAATTCGCAAGTTTCTTCTATAAATCTAAGTTCATATTAATTTTTTATTAAAAAAAATAAAAAGTTCACATGAACTTTCTTTTCTAAAATAATAATACTATTTTGTATACGAAGTAATACCATTTAATATTGAAGTATCTCGATTTTTTCTGTATTATTCCTCCCAAAATTACTATACCATAATGTTTCTTATTCTAAACAATATTACCCTAAAACTATTAAAAAATAATATTCTATCTATCAGATTTGACTTTACACACAAATTAAGAAAAATCAATAAATGTAATTAAATTTAATTAATATGTCTATTTTACTCTTAAAATTCCATAAATCTTATACAAATTCCAAAGCATTTGGGGTTTTAAATTTTTAATTACTCATAATTCAATGTTGGGATTTTTTTAGGATAGTCTCATAGTCGCCTAAACTATCAATAGTCTAGATGTCGAATTGCATCGCATCGTGTCATCCTAATTTGATATCTGTCGTCTATTTTTAATATTTTTAAATAATTTTTTAAATTTTATTTTATTATTTACTATCTTACCCTCCATTAAAATTAAAATTAATACTGATATTAGTATTAAAATTAAACGGGAATGGTTTAATGTCCACCGTATCATTATCACATCAACATTTTTTTAATGTATTTTATTTATTTATTTAATTTTATGTTTATCAAATATTCTCCATTAGGAATAAAACATATCTATTTAACAATAAAATATATTCACTATTAAAAAATTTTAAATTATTTTTTATATTTAATTTAATTTATATGTTTCATAAATATTACTCTTAATCATATCTTCATCTAATACAATAAGTCTAATAATATTTTCTCATGGAAGAAGCTCATTCACGTAAAATTAAATACATGCAAATTCTTTCGTACACATCTAATTTCAATTTCAATCTTATGATTGACTACACACCCACTTTTATTAACTTCACCCCCATAAATTATATAAACAATTGACCACAGTTATTTACACCCCACTTTTGTTGACTTCACCCACACAAATTATAAAAACAATTGACCACAGTTATTTACAACCCCACTTTTAGAAATTGTTTATTAAATTTATTAAATCTTTATTTCAAAATTCAAAGTTTTTTAATATTTGTCTCCTATTGCACGCTCGTAAATTAACAATTACTAAACTATAACTGGAAGGTTGACGTTTGACGTTGGAACTAAAACAAGCGGCGCGAACAACACGAGTTTGTGATACGAGACAAAGATTTGTTGTGCTTGACTGTTTTTTACTTCTAAATTTTGATTGTGAATTGCGATGCAACAACCAAATTTTGAGTTGTTGAATAAGTTTCAAAGATGTGACTAGCTTATGTTATTCTTTTATAATATTAAACTAATTATAATAATAAAATAATAATAATACTCCCTCCGTCCACGAAAAGTAGTCTCATTTACCTTATATTCCTTGTCCACAAAATGTAGTCGCATACTCTTTATGGAAACTATCACCCTTCAACCATCACTTAATTACTTAAATTGTCATCAACTTTATTCATTAACAATCACTTTATTCACAATGAACCCCACAATACTCTTACTTTATCTATTTTTTTTCTTAAATCATATGTCCCACTTCAATTGGACTACATTTCATGGACGGGAGGAGTACTATTTTATTTTATTTAAAAAAAAAAAAAAGGGCTGACGGGCTAGTCCGCCCCAAACAGAATGGTCCATGTAGGTCCACCTCTTAGTGGGCTTAGAATAGTTGAGCTCAACCAATACATTTTTTTGACAAGACGGACTGGTCTAACAGACTCAACCAATTTTTACAGCTCTAGATAGAATATATTACAGGAC
This sequence comes from Galeopsis tetrahit, assembly GCA_963675135.1. Taxonomy (NCBI): domain Eukaryota; kingdom Viridiplantae; phylum Streptophyta; class Magnoliopsida; order Lamiales; family Lamiaceae; genus Galeopsis; species Galeopsis tetrahit. The sequence continues at coordinate 57,116,626 of OY776127.1, forward strand.
TGTGTGAAAATTACATGCAATGCCTTTTCAAGTGAAGAAAATGCTAACAAGCTTTCAAAAAGAGAGAGAATAGTGGTAAAACTCATACCAAATCATATTTCCTCACTTAGTTTAATTTCATATCTTTATTTAATTAATACATGTGGAGTATAATCTAACTAAACAAAACATGATTGGAACACATTATGTAATACAAGATCTAAACTGCACATAAGTACATAAAAACCTTTGAGATTATTACAATAACATGGTGCTGATGAATACAACCATGAAAAAAAGAGACAGAAAGTTTCCTCCCCATCAACAAGAAGAACATCTGTGTTCACTTGTAAAATAAAATGGTCTCTTCATACGCCACCTTGTAAGTAATTGATCAAAACTTGGCCTTAGTCTTCAATCAAAGATCCAAATCTTGATAATCTAAATCTCTAGAACAATAACTGCAATCAAATAATGTTAAGATTGTTAGTAATGATACATATGTAATGTTTGTAGTTGTTCATATGGAAGATGAAAACAGAACTCACAATCAGAATCAGTCTTGTCCCATTTAGACCCCTCTCGTCTTTCGTTTCGCGCTTCTTCCTCCTTCTCTGCCTCGTAATTTGGCCTATAATCCTCCAAGTATTTCTTTGTTGAGGATGTTCTTGAAGCTCCTTGAGGATACATCTTCTTTGTAAGCATTGTCCTTAAAAGCTGCAAACAATGAAGTGTAAATGTGCATGTCCAAAAGTGGCCTTATTAATTTCAAATGGGGTGTCTCTTATTCTTACCTTCTCCATTCGCGATTCTTGAAACGTGTCGCGTAAACTAGGAGACGGGACGAAGCCACCCGTGCAAGCAAACACTTTCTTGACAAGAAAAGTTAAGGACTTCTTCCCAATTGATTTCTTCTTCTTTTTTTCACAAACATCTTTGCATCTTCCGAGAATGATCCTGATCGTTCGATCAATCTCTTCTTCGTCTTTGTCATCCGAATAAGTGCTGAATCTGTTGGAGTTGGTCCTGTCCACCTCCAAGCTTGAAGGGCAGTTGAGGAATCTATCCAATGGAAGATCAACAATAGGTGATTGTTCCTCTGGCTTCAAAGCAGCTGGCTTTCTTGATAGAAGTTTGGTTAACTCCTTTTGTAACTTTCCTACTTCTTCAGATGTAAATTCTGACAAATCAGGAGATGAACATTGATCCTCTTCAGGGGCAACTTCATTTTGATCAAATACTTGTTTGTTTTCTTTCAGATCTCTGTTGCCAAATGTGCCAATTGTTAGCAGCCCTTGTGGCCAATCACTGAATTCTTCCTTTGGAGGCTCTTTCTTAGTCTCATCTGCACAAATTGAATGCATGTTAGTTATTACATGCATATCATATTCTTGATCATTTCATACCATAATGCCTTAAAATCACTTCAAGAATTACAATCAAGAAAAGACACTTACTAGTAGCATGAATTGCATTAGGCCTATGATCTCCATTGAATTTACTCTGCATCCAGCCAAAAAACTGCAAAAAGACAACATTTTTAACATTAGAAACACCAAACAAATGGTACATAGCAACATTAAACATCTTATATTCTTCATTGCCCCTTACCTTCATCTTGTTTTTCTTGTGGGGTGGGGAGAAAAAAGGAAGAAGCAGATCCTAGAAGCCAATGAGATTGAGCTTTGGGACTAATAAATAAACTTTAGTTTGGTATGAAAACAATGGGCAAGATGTAGCAGTTTTTCTATTGGTTCAAGTTTCAATGTAATTACTAAAAAGCCCTCCACAAAATTCTTACAGATTTGAACTCAACCTAGTATCAAATCTCAAACTGTAAACAAATGTAGTAATGTGCGAATGTTTCTGAAAATGATAAAGAACATTCCCCCTTATATATATTAGGCTTTTAAAATTCTTGTTATTATTATATTTATAATGTGCACCAAAATGCTACTTTAACACTCGTGGCGCTTCTCTATTCAAGAGATTAATTAAGTTTTAATATTGAGGATTAGTGTTAATCTCGAAATGGGGAGGGGGTATCATCATAAGGTCACTATTTTGACACGAGGATTATGTCCTTATTACGCGTTGGATTAAGGCTTAAAACACCACTAATTCTTGAAAATATATCTTAACGAATTAATTTAGAAAGAATAAACAAATATGGAAGAAGCTAGTCAACCAAGAAATGCCTAGAAGAGTAGAAGCCAATCATGTATATCATTTTTTTTTATAAATAATATCAATATATAAAACTATTATTCTACATTGTAATACAGCAAATATAATTGCCATATGCCAAATATCTATTTCTCTTTTTTACAATGCATTTATTGAAAAAAAAAAAGTGTTTTTTTTTTACGATACATAAGGAGTACAAAAGATATAAATCTACCACATCTCCTTAATATATTCAAGAATATTATTTTCAACCCAATTGTAAGGTGTTGAAAGATTCCGGGAAATTTGTGCCAATGAGTGGGCCATCCGATTATTATTTCTGGAGATATAATCACAATCCCATAGGAGGAGCTGATTCATGTGCTCTCGAATTTTCCGTACAAGAAGTTTCTCCACCCCAACCACAGCAAAAGTAGCTCTAATGGCATCAACTGATAAACATGAATATGTTCGCACACTAGAGATTTGCAACTTCTTATCTATATACTTCTTCAAACCATATTCAATTGCGGACAATTCAGCTGCTAAAATTGATCCTAGGTTGCAAATACGACACCCCCCCAACTAGGACGGCATGGGCATCTTCTTTAACCACCACATATCCAACCGCAGAAAAGTCGTTCACCAGATCGAACGCCGCATCCGAAAAAAGTGTCAAACCTTCATTTAAGCCAAGATGTTTAACTCCTTTCATTGAAAAATCATTTTGAACACTCCGTGAAAGAAAACCAGAATTTGAGAAATCATGTTAATAGTCCATCGCCCATTTAACATCAATTTTTAAGGGAATTTTTGTCCAAGTTCCATCATGTTCACTTGAATGAGCCCACTTACAACGCTCTCTCCAGATTGCCCAAGCAATGACAATGATATAAGAAAAGAAATTATTGTCAAAGTGATCTTTAATAGCATACATCAATTGGACGATTGATCCCTTAATGAATTTCGTAATCCTATCCCAAATTCCCTGAATTTTCCAAACCTTTTTTTGCAAACCCACAAATAAACAAGACATGAAGAGTATCAGCATAATTCGAACCACAACACACACATTATGAAGAGATAGGTACATGATGTTCCACCAGGTTACCTTCAGTGGCTAATGAGTTGTTCAACAATTTCCAACCAAATATACGAATTTTAGGAGGAATATGAAGTTTCCAAAGAAAAGCCCAAACAGAAGTCATACAACCTTTACCAGAACCAGAAGGGCAAACTAAACGATTTTGGAGATTAAAATTATGTCAAGCAATCAAATATCCAGAAGCAACCGTGTAGTTAATTACCTGATGAGCATCCTGACCAAACTCGTTGATCCTCCTTATTTGCCCCCACGAGGGGTACTCGTAAAATGGCTTCCACTTCAAAAGGCAGGAAAGCATTCCAGATGAGCTCCTCATTCCACGTATACTCATTCTTGATGAAACGAGCAACCTTAGAAGCACTAGCAATCCTTGACTAAACTCTTCCCTCCTTTAGGCCCGTAACCCATCTGTCTTTAAAAATATGGACCGATCTACCATTACCAATTCGCCATCGCAAACCAAATTCCAGAATATCTCTACTCCATAACAAAGACCTCCAAACGAATGAGGGATTAGAGCCCAATTGTGCACAAAAGATGTCATCTTGACGGAAATATCTTGCCTTAAATAGTTTACTTACCAGAGACTCGGGACGTTGCATGATACGCTACACGTGTTTTGCAAGTAGAGCTTTATTAAAAAGAATCAAACTACAAAAATTCAGCCCCCCTTCTTCTCTAGGCTTACACATATCCCGCCATTTTTTTCCAGTGAATTGTCTTGTGTTCATCAGTTGAACCCCACCAAAATCTTGCTATCAGCCTTTCCATGTCAAGACAAATAGATGTAGGAATGCGGAAGCATGCCATAGCATAAGAAGGAATGGCTTGTAAGATAGATTTGATCAGCACTTCCTTTCCCTCCTCCGAGAATTTCTTGTGGCTCCACGAGTTGATTCTTTGTATAATTCGATCCACCAAGTAATTAAATTGGAGCCTTTTAGTCCTGGCCGAAAAAGTGGGAAGCCCTAAATAAACCTCATGCCCGTTTAAAGAACGTACCTCTAGAATTTGCTTCACCATCTCCCTATTCCCACTTGAAATCTGCGGATTAAACGTAATGGCCGATTTCTCAAAGTTAATAAGTTGTCCCGAGGCAGCTTCATATGTTTTAAGACATTCCTTTAAAGCTAAACATTCCGCTTTGGTAGTTTTCAACAGGATTAAACTATCGTCCGCAAAGAATAAGTGGGATATGTTAGGCGCTTCCCTGGCAATCTTAATACCCAATAATTTTTTTCCTGTTCAACGAGTCAACCAAGAGAGAGGATAAACATTGTGCACAAATGACGAACAAATAAGGAGATAGCGGATCACCTTGCCTGAGGCCACGAGATGGCTTAAATGAATCAGTCAGGCTTCCATTGATACATATATTATAGGACACTGAAGAAACACACTCAAAAATCAACTGCCTCCATTTTGAAGAGAATCCCAAAGCCCTCATGGCTTCCATAAGAAATGGTCATTCCACCCTATCATAAGCTTTGCTCATGTCCAACTTGAGTGCAGCATAACCAACCTGACTTTTAGAAGAACGAATCCAATGCAAACATTCGAAAGCAATCAAGATATTATCCGAAATAAGCCGCCCTGAAATAAAAGCACTCTGAAAAGGGTCAATAATATCATCCATAAACATCTTCATTCTATTCGTGATAACTCTCGAAAGAATCCGATAGCTTACGTTGCATAGACTGATTGGGCGAAAATGAGTAACTTTTGTGGGGTGCTTAACCTTTGGAATTAAAACAATAGTCGTCTTATTCCATGAGGTCAAAGGAGCCCCATTATTCAAATGTCCCAGAATTTGCTCGGCCACTTCCTCCCCAATCGTATCCCAATTAACCTGATAAAAAGAAGCTGGAAAACCATCCGGGCCCGAAGTTTTCCATGGGTTAAGGTCTTTGATTGCTTTATTCACTTCATCACGAGAAAACGACACATTCAATAAGTCCAGCTGCTCCTCCGAAATTCTGTTTTCCATGCAAGCAGTAGCCTTTGTCACACATTGAATAGTTAGATTGCATGATGTAAACAGTGTCCTAAAATACTCCACAAAATTCTCTTGAATATGTCTTTCCTCAAAAACCCAATCCCCTGAGTCTTGTTGAAGCCTGGTAATACGATTCATATATTTCCTTTGAGTAGCGCGATTATGAAAAAATCTTGTATTCCTATCACCTTCTTTAAGCCATGTTACTCTTGATCTTTGCTTCCAATACCATTCCTCTTGAGAATAAAGCTTTTCTAGTTCTTTTTCCAAAACATCAACCCGTTTAAAGTCCGGCACCTTATCTTCATCATCAATCTGTAGCTGAATTTGATTTTGAACTTGAGTGATTCGATTTTTCAAGGTCCCTCCCTTCTTTTCAGCCCACATTTTAATGTTCTTCCCACATCTTGCCAATGAATCCTTCAAATTAAGGCCCTTCTCTTTAGCTACCCAAATCTTCTTCATCATGTGTTTAAAATTCAGTTCTTTAATCCAGTGGTTCTCAAACCGAAAATGATTTCTTTTCCTGCGCTCATCAATCATTGAATTCATATCACATGATATCATAATAGGTCTATGGCCCGATCCCATAAAGTCCAACGTTTTAATAATGTACGATGGGAATAAGTTCAACCATGTTTGAGAAGCAACAAATCTATCCAACTTTTCTTGAATGAATTCAGACCCCCCTCGTTTATTAGTCCAAGTAAACTTAGGGCCACTTGCTCTCAAATTGGTCAATTCATTATGATCAAGAGCATCTTGAAATTCTAACATTCTTGATAAAGATTTCTGTTGGGATATGAATCCTTGTAACAATGTTCTAGATGATGAAAGTATGTTTTGATGGCCAAAAGCAACTTAAAGTTAGTGATATATGTGGTTCTAAGTCATCTTAACTAAGTCATCTGATGAGAAACTTAAATTGAGATTACTGATCTTAATGATATCTGAAATAAGTTTACTGATCTTATTTAGTAATATTAAGAGTAAGATTACTGATCTTAACTAAGAAATACTGGAATAAGATTACTGATCTGAGTATGGAAACTGAGAATAATTTTAGTGATCTTATGTATTTGAATCTGATTCACTGATCTTATATATTTACTGATCTTATATATTTACTGATCTTATATGCTTACTGATCTTATATGAAAGTTATTGATCTTACATGAGTTACTGATCTTATTGTTTACTGATCTGATATATGAACTGTTAGGAACTAAGCTGATGTTTTGTATTGTATAGACATCTTATAGTATAGGACTTAGATATACTCATCTGTATATAGTTCAGTTGATGTATGGATAGGTTTTATGATTGTAAAGTTATATTCTATTGTATTCAGCATTGTAAAAGTTCGGAACAGTAGTTTAGAACACTAGATTAGAAGAAGATCAGAAGACTAATGAAGACTCAGAGGACTACTTCAGAATAAGAAGACTTCAAAGAAGAGTTGAAGAGAAGCTTAGAATAATTCTGGAGAAGTGCAGAACAGTTTTAAGTTACTGTGCTGACTGGCTCAGAACAGTAAAAATCAGAACAGTAAGTTACTGTGCTGATTTGGTGAAATTGAAGAATAAGTTTGGAAAGCTTATTTAAGGTGTAACTGAAGATACATTGAAGAGATGCTGACTTGGAAGTTGAAGGAAGTTACAAAGTCGGTTACAAGAAAAAGTTACAAAAACAGTTTTAGAGTTAGTTGAGAGTTAGTTCACAAACTGCTAACTGTCATACTAAGTTCTATAAATATTGTGTGATCTCCTATTGCTAAGAATACTGATCGTAAAGCATTCACAAGCAATCTAAGTCTACAGAGCACAAGAAGAACTCACAGAGTTGAAGGAGATTAAAGAAGAGAAGAGTCACTGAATTGAAGAGAAGAATCAAAGGCTATTCAAAGAGAAGTTTTACTTTTCAAGTTTAAGTTTGTGTTTTGTAAAACAAGTGTGCTAGTTACTTGTAGAATTACTAGTAGATCGAAGATACACTTGGGAGTGTAATCGATAAGATCACAGTCTTAATCTTGGGACTTTAAGCCACAAGAAACTCAAGAAGGAAGAGTTAATAAAATATCACAACTGGGATTGTGAGAGTGGATGTAGACTTATTTGTCGAACCACTATAAAATTCTGTGTTCTTTATATTTTCTGTTTGATATTTGTTTGAATTGTTTAACTAAGAACATTAAGAATTTATTAAGTAAAGATCTAAAGAAAAGTTGAGTATAAACTAGTAAGGCCCATATTGTTTTGAAAGTACTGATCTGAGCTGAGTAAGCACAGTACAGTACATAAGAAGACAAAATTCCGCATTGCATATTCTGATATTTTGAAAGATTTTTAAAAGTCTATTCACCCCTCCCCTCTAGACTTTTACTAGCTTAATCAATCTTAACTCAACTTTGGGACCAACAATTTCTTAACCCCACCCCTTTTTTCAGAATGAAAAAGGGTTTCATTAAAGTCCCCACCAACTAACCAAGCTTTATCTTCCATATGATTATAATTATAGAGCCTCTTTAACAATTCCCATGAAAATTTCCTATCTGCCAAATTTGGATGTCCATGAAATCCTGTGAACCTCCAATTATAATCATTAAAAGACAAAGAGCAATCAATATGCGCATTTGAGTAGGAGACAACATCAAGAGAAACATTCTTCCACAAAAGCATCAAACCACCCCTACAACCTAAAGCATTAACAGAAAAACAGTACTGGAAACCAAGCCTAACTTTCAAAAGTTCATTTCTAACCGAGGAACACTTGGTTTCGGAAACAAACAAAACATACGGATTAAAAGTAGAAACTATCCTACGGAGATGACTGAACGCTCGAGTACTGCGGATCCCTCGAGCGTTCCAACATATCACGATCATTCCCCACGGCGGGGCTGATTCACTTCAGCCTCCGCCCCATAATCAACCTCAATCGCAGAACCATAGAGTTCAATCATACTACGAGCCTTCTTGAAAAGACCCTCCGCCTCCTTCACCACTTCACCCTCAGACCAGTCTCGATCATCACCCCAAAATTCCATCACTGCTCCCGAAACGTCTTTCCAAGCTCTCTTCTTACATGGAAGTAAATTACTCTACACAGACCCAGTCTCTTCATTAACAACATTTGCTCCCAAACGCTCCCCAGCTTCCGGAATCACCTCCCTTTGAGCATCATGCTCATAAACTGGAACAAAAAACTGTTCACCTTCGTGAATGATTTCGACAAACGTAACATAGTTCCTAGAGCTTAAGTCCTCGCCCACAAAGTGAATCACCCGATAATCTTTCCCATTCTCCACACCAGTAAGAGGTTCCTTCATGAAACAATGTTGAAAGCCAGCAGGAACCGAGAAAGATAAAGGAGCCAAAAACGTACCTGTACGGATATCAAATCTGCCCTTATCATTTGAGACGAGATCATCTGCACCACATGCAGATCCAATCCCCCTTGGCATAAGTTCTTCAAAACGATGAACCACTTATCTATCTGGACGGCCAATAGCTAGCCGAGTTTCCACCTCATCATCTTCAACAAGAACCGCCTTCCCTTTTGCACACCTTCGAGCTTCCTCCTGGTCTTGTTCTGGCATCCTTGCATGTTCACCGGACCCAATCTGGAGGAGAGTAAAGAAACTTTCTAAATCCTTAGTCGGAGGCCTCTTTTTCTTGTCCGCCTGAAGCCATGCAGGGAAACATCGGTGTTGTTTGCACCATTCATCATTCTTACCATATGCCAACTTACGCTCGGTTTCAAAGTGGTCCAACATCCCACATAGCATACAAAAACCAGACAACCTTTCATACCGGAATACAGCCGTCACTGGATCATCTTCCACTGTGATATAGAAGAATCGACACAAAGGTTTGGACACATCCAGCAACACACGAATCCTCAAGCACTCACCCCAAGCCTCCTCTCCTTCCTTCGCATCCACCTCAAGAACTTCCCCCACTATGCTACCAATCTTCAGTCCAAGAACCTTACTCATAGAAAATAGTTGCAACCCATGGACTTGGATCCAAAAAGGAACCAAATTCAGATTCAGCTGAGACAACTTTTCTCCCCCATGCAGAACTTGCATCACCATAAGAGAACGACGCAGATTCCAAGGCTGGCTAGATAACACACTTTTAACTTCAGAATCTGCAGCAAAAGTAAGGAGGAAAAGGCCCTCCCCAATACTCACAATCCGGAGAGGATTCCTCAGCCTCCAAGTACGCTCCAACAACTCCTTTAGTTCAACAATGCTAAAGGACCGTCTAGCAACAAATCTCATGGCCACTGAATTTTTTGGAATAGCAAGTTCATTTTTTTGGGCGACTATGTGAGTAGTTTCCTGGCTTGAAATTCTGAAGTTCCCCATCATCTCATTGAGTGATTCCGCCATTTTGGAAGAGAGAGAAAAAATCAGATGAATTGTAAGAGAAATGAAGTAGGATGAGGGAGAGGAGAAGCCTTCAACCCAATATATAAACATACAACCCCTAGATAAATAGGTGGTATAAAAAACCACGGCTGTAAAACCACTCCGAAAATCAATCGTCGGACGCCAGTGGTATAAAAAACCCCCAAAAAGAATTCGTCCAATCCTCATCAAAGCAAATATACTCTTGTCTCCAAAAACTTAATGAAAAAGAAAGACCCCCAATACGCAAGCGAGTAGACAACACTCTTCTGATAACCAAAATCCCTCCCAAAATCTAATGATTGGGAGATATACACCCCCCAAGACAATCTGATAGAAAGGTTTGGAAGAAAGGTAATCTCGAAAAATAATGAGAAACGAGAGGGTGAGTGTGAAAAGTGCCTCCGGGAACCAAATCGACGCCGGCTTAGAAGGCGCAATTTTTAGCCGTCTCGCAAATTAGACACCCATTAAAGACGCAAATATTTTGTTCATTGAGTTTTGGCACAATAACTTATATTCCGTCTGTCGTCTGTCCTGCTTTTGTTTCATCATTTACTGTATACACGTAGTTTAATATAAAATTTATTTAAGTAGTAAAATAAATGTAAGATTTTAATGTAATGAAGATCATAAATTAGTTACATAATATACATATGTATTAGTATGGAATAATTCAATTATTTTAACTATTAAACAAACTGATTTTTAATACTAAAATTAATCAAACATAATGAATTGAAATGGTGTTTCGGAAAATTGATATCCAAATCTGACAATTTTTTAAAAGTAATGGTAATATCCATTTTTATATTTAAAAAATTCCAATCCCTAGCCCCTATCCCTTTTGGTGGAAAATTGGCAAAAAGCCTAAAATCACTTGCTTTGGAGCTAAAAAACAGTTAGCCAGGTTCAATGAACCTGCACCATGGTATGCACAAGTTGTTCTTTGTTAAATAAGGTTTTCTATGAGACTATAGAGTCAATCGATTTTGCACGTATAATTAATAATAATTAAAATTCTGTAATTTAGTCAAATTAATTTCACATCATGATATTTATATCACAATTTTTAATTCATTAGATGACTTAATGTTTGGATGGATTAAACATGCTTTATTATTACAATTGCCACCATTACAAAAGTGAATTGGTTACACATTGAGTCAAATGTTGGATCAAAGATTAAATTGAACATTAAAATTCAAATGTGTATATACATTCAATTGCTTTGAAATTTTTTTCAATCTTCACCTGTATCGCATTCTATCAAATGTATATGTGCCGGTTTAATTTTTCTGTTCCACTTTTCGTATTTCACAGATATTCCACTCTATTGAATTTTCAACACAATATTATATAATATAAATTATTTTTTAATATAACACAAATTAATAATTGATATAATAAAATAAGATGTGGAACACCAAAATTAGAGCAAAGGGATCTCGGGAATTATACAATATTTCAATATCTATTTCGATATCGATTTCTCCTTATATTTTAAAGCAGGTGACTCAAATGTTGTTGCTACAGCCAGCCTCAGTAGTAGGACCACTACACTAATATCCAACACGTGTATTTATGGGGTCGGGTTGACTTTCAAACTCTTACTTCATTCCAGAACTGACAAGTGTCCTCAATATTTGCAACACATCTAAATTCAGTACTACACTACCAATTCCTATGTAACATTCTAGAACTTGTACTTTCATATTATTTCTTTCCCACTTCCTAGGTATCCATGTCTTGCTCCATTCTCTATTTTAAAAGATAAATGGGTGGCTAAACTCTTGAACATCATTCGCCCATTTCGACCTATCTTTACAATATTATGCAATCGGTTTTTTTCTCTTAAATTTGTTGGTGGGCTCACCACAGTCACATACTTAGGACATATTAAATTTGATGATTTATACAAACTCTAATATTTATATCTACAATCATTATAGAGAAAGATATATACTGTATATATTAATAAAAAATCACAATAGTTAGATAAAATAAAAAAATGTCAACCTAAACCATTTACAAGGGTTGGCATGTTACTGCATCATGGGAAATCGGGAACTAAAACCCTAACACGAACTCACAAATATTATACCCTAAAATCATTGGATTATAACTTTCAATTGTATCTCCACCTACAGTTTCATTTCATCACATAATCTTATCACACAATATAAAAAATTGAGAGAGATCGATCGAATTCGAGTCAAGTTTCAATTTTTTGACGGACCTGAGTGACCTGATGATGACTGAAGCAGGAAAAATATGCATCACCCTGAAATACACATTATAATTAATAGAATAATTGTGATGAGGTGGGAAATATTTGTTTAAAAAATTGAGCAACAGGAATTAATAATGCTGATATTATGCACGGATAAGAGAATTAAAACGTCATGCTACTCGTCACCAATCAATTCTATTTAAGCTTCCTTGAATTTCTGTATAGAATTTTCCGGATATCCCTCGAGATGCATGTAAAAGAGACAAGTTCAAAGAGAAAATAAGATAATTCAAGAAATCACTCCAACCAAGAAAATATTAAATAAATAAGAAATGAAGATATTAAATACAACTAGCAGATGCCTAGGGTTTGAGAAATCCAACTCCCATTACCATAACTTGTGCAATCGAAACTCAAAAACTTTCCAATTCTGGAAAATTTTGCACCTTTAATTTGCCTCTATTAAACAAAAGTTTCTAATTGATGTGGACTACTATCCTCCATAAAGTGATCTATAACACAAGTTGACTATCTCTCACAGATCTCATGGGATCTTGAATATCAAAAAATCTTGAGCTCAAAATGTACTGCTAAATTAACTTTTTTTCAATCAAAAGTACTTCATAACATGCATAAACAGTTCAGCCAGCAAGCAAATACATGCACATATATGCATAAAATATACACACACACACATATATATATATACATACATACATGACAAAGACTTGCGTGAGACTGTCTCATGGCAAGACCATTCATAAACTAGCACAAATTAACACCCATCTCTTTCAAAGAGTTAAAGTGTCATTCTAAATCATGCTATGTCTGAACGTGAGACGGTCTCACGCAAGACCTCCACTATATAAACACACACATGTGTCTGTGTGAGTGTGCAATCAAGACTCGTGTATCTAGGTGAAAAAACGATAAATGAATGAATCAAGGGATGAATTAACACAAGAGTCTGAAATGGCAAAACACTGAATCTTAGATTCGTAAATCATATTCAGACAATACATGATTTTAATCTGGTACATGGTAGATAACTATCAAAAGGCAATGAAATTCAAGTTAAGTAAGTTGACACTTGACTGTCTAAATCAATGAATCTGTTTTTTTTTTTTTTTTTAAATTAAAGGATGAAGACAAAGTACATAAACAGAGTAAATTTATACCACAATACGATCCACAAACAGAAGAAATATCTTTATAAAAATTCTCAAACAGATAAAATAAGAGTTTATCTTTATTATTTTCTTCCAACGCAACAATCCATATATATAACCACATCAGTTAAATCTCACTGTTACCACAAAACCATACGTACCTCATGGGTTGAAGTTAATGATACCATTCAAGCTTTAGTACCATGAACATGAACAAAAGTTAATGATGGCAACTCCAGTATTTGGTTATCACATCTGCCCAACTTCAATCCTATTGAGTGCACTGTGAAAGAGCATGCATTATCATTTTGATAGGCATTGGAATGTTTGGAAACAGGCCTACTTCCAGTGTGTAAATGAGAATTTCCATCTCAGATAAATAGGGTAATATATGTAAATCCATCAACAGGGTTGAACAGTTTTTAACACATGCAAATCCTTTAAGCACTAAGTTAACTGTAGACAAGCAAGAAACACTGGCTGACTGGCATCTATATTTCTTTCATATAGAAAGATATTAACTTGTTGATATATATATATATATATATATAAAAGGGCATTAAGTTAAATACTAGCATGTAACAGAACTTGTATCATAAGTTTACGGAAATATAAACTCCATTTTACCAGTCTGTGATATTGAAGTTGAATATAATGCATATTTTTCCTTGCTTGACTAAGAACTCATGAAGTGTATTGGACAAAAAACATTGATCCAGCAACAAAAACCAACATATGTAGCATTTATCTGGTAATACTTTGCAACAAAATATAGAATCATCTGTGAGTATTGAAAAGCACATATATTGGTAACAGTTATAAATTATGATTTCTGCATCTGTACCAAAACTTACTGAAGGGAAAGAAAACTCTCGGCCATCCACATGAATCATGTAAAGCAAAAATTATGTTACAGACAATCCATACAAGTCAACAATTCATACATGTGAATATAATATGTTATTTTGAGATTTCTACTAATAAGAACAAGGTGTGAACATACTAGTAGAAAGCCTAGCATAGGACACCCTACCAACGATGCTCATGCTCCTCATACACAAAGAACGCACCAGAATGGTTATATTTGGTGACTTCGACGAATGAAATATGCTCCCAGTATATAGATTAGATCATGATTTACTTCACTTGCAACTTTATAACTCATCATGGCTTGAAATAAAGTCTGCAACCAAAAACACAAATATAACAATAAAATCACAAACAAGAAAAAAGGACAATTGTTATATGGAGAAATGATGATTTTGCAGTCCTTATCAGTTGGAAACCACCTGATACAACTTGCATTGGTATGATTGTGCTTTTAGGAATTACAGAAATTCTCAAAATGTTCCAACTGGAAAAGATGTAAACCAAAAGTTGATGCTTTCCAAAATCAAATTCAATGGTATCTTGAAGATAAGGTAACTTTTGTTCTTTTTTTAACTATTTTCACTAATTTCTATTTTAGGGGAGTTGAACTAATGGAAAACACAATGAACTTTGTAGATAATTGGTACAAGGACTCTAGTCTACCCGCATTTTCATGTCAATTAATTAAAGCACAACAATAATTCAACGTCACTGCGGTCCAAAAGCAGACTGCAACCATGATAATTCTGAGGGAAAAAAAAAATACAAAGGCAAAGCAACTAATAAATATCCACGAAAAATTCCATGAAAATGCTTTTCAGTCAGAAAATTGCATGCCCCCTATATTTATATCAAATTTCACATTATATGGGCAACCAATTGGATTATTGTAAGTACCTTATAACTGAATGTCAGATACACTGCAGAACATGCTTCAAAATGAAAATTATGCAAATATTTACAAATAAATTAACAATGCTGAGACGTACACATGTATAAGTACATATCATGATATTTTGTGTTTATCGACAGGGCAAATAATTCTAAGTGAATACAAAAAATATGGCATCACCTGAAGACGACTTCTTAAAGAAAAAGGATATCTCTCTGGCAGCAGATTGAGGTGAATCTGAACCATGAACACAGTTTCTTTCTGAGTTTAGCCCACACAAAGCTCGGACACTAGGTTGGAAAGAAACATGTAATTTAAACAGACAATTGAATCCCATATATGATATGACAAGATAGAGCGCAGTGATCAGTGACAACTACGTGGAGTAACAAACCTTTTTGGATGTGTCACCTTAGCTTTGTTTGCATCCGTAGGTCCAATCATAGCACGCCAATCAGCTATAGCATTTTCCTTTTCTAAAGCCATTATTAGCACTGGTCCACTAAAAAATGGCAGTTGATGAGTCACTATCATGAGAAGAAATGTTTAATATGAGTGAAGCCTAATG
This sequence comes from Galeopsis tetrahit, assembly GCA_963675135.1. NCBI lineage: Eukaryota > Viridiplantae > Streptophyta > Magnoliopsida > Lamiales > Lamiaceae > Galeopsis > Galeopsis tetrahit. The sequence goes on from OY776127.1 coordinate 57,132,015, forward strand.
AAAGAGAGGAGAGTATGGGTAGGGATATCTACTTAGTACTTATAGCTCAAGCATAAGAACTTCTCACATGCAGAGTAGTCTTTGAAACATTATGCTTGATATATGAATCATACTCCAGGGTCTGTTGTTTATCAGGCTAAACCAGCTTATCTTAGCAGAAATATTCACATATTTAAATTTCTTCGAAAATCTTTAACATTATACTTTTATCTCATGATGAAGTTGAGAAAAGATAGAATACCTTGTCATATACCGAACAAGGTTCGAGAAGAAGTTCTTGGAAGCATGCTCTGCATAAAAACTTTTCACTGTATCCTCATCTAATTTACGCTCAATCTCCTGTGTGATACTGAAGCCAGAATCCAAGATGGTTTTCTTAATAATGTCAACATAGTTACCATCAACTCCATCTGGTTTTATCAATGCCAGTGTCCTCTCTTTTAATGCAACTACATCAGCTGATGCTCTATAATCAAAAAAAAAAAAAAATCTTATATGAATTAATGCCAAAAAAAAGGCTCAAGACTAAAATAAATTCAGCCACAATAAAATATACTATCTATCAATGAATCCTTGTTGTTTAATCAAATACAGCCGGGAGTACAACACATAGATCAAAGCTCAGCTAATGATCCAACCTCCAATAATCAATAATTCAAGGATAAACGAAAGCAGCCAGGAATAGCAGTTTCAAAATAAAAAATAAACAAAAAACAACAATCACGGACGCAATTTGAGTTCCAGGAAAAGCAATCATGAGATTTCATTCGAGAATCAAAATAAACATTAATAAAATAACATTATCAGCAGATGAGCAGTTGCATAAATAGTTTAAATCAGAGGAACAACTTAGTTCAGCGCTCACCCGTGAGTAAAAACAAAAAGACAAAGAAGAAGGCAATTCTTGTGGAAGAAGGTCGCAAATCGAAGAGCCATTTGGAAGGCCAAACTGAAAGCAGAATGGTTTAACACAGATAAAACTGTATTTTCACGAACAACGGATAATGATCGGGAGAGCGGGAAAGTACACTGCTTCGCTTTCTCCCTCTTCTCGCCAAAAGAGAGAGAGAGAGAGTCCTCCAGTTGTCGAAAGTCACGAAATGTGGACTGACAGTAAGATTTTTACAATGGGCTCAAACACATATTTGGGCTTTCTTAGAAAGCCCATTCTGGCTAGTTATTGCCTTATTTTGAGCCTTGTGTTTTCTTTTTCGACAACGGGGATTGGAAAAATAAATTTAGATTAATCATTTTAAATATTGTAATGTTTTTTTGTTTTTTAATATTATACGTTCAATATATTTTCTTTCAATTCATATGAATAACAAAGACAATTTGCATGCACAATAATGACACTCGAAAAAGAAAAATAAAATTGAACTCAAAAGAACAGTATATACGTGGAATACAACAAAAAAGAAGAAAAAAACAAGTCTGAACACAAAGAAAAGCAGAATATTCGGAACTCGTTTCCAACTTTTCCAGTTTTTAGACATCATACAATTCAAATATGATAAGTTACACACAAAGTAGTACAATTAATTATAAGTGGAAAAAAAAAAGCATCATTTTCCACAGACAGAACAAATTCCATTTATTCTGCAAACTCTATTATACTAACAGACTGCATCATGATTCAACACGAGGAAGAGTTTCTATCAAATATATTTACATCTAATCACCAGAACAGATCACCACAGCCGCCGTTGATGCACTTGAAACTTCATCATGATTCATCAAGTGGAGAGTTCCTCTATGATACACACACACTCACATATATGTATACCTCTAATCAGCAGAACAGATCTCACAACAGACATCAATGCATTCGAAACAAGCAAGAAATGCACATAGCTGAGCAAGAGCAACGGCGCATTGGTCGTTCATGCGATTGCAGCACTGAATAAAGCACACGCAGCAACAGCAATCGAACATCCTCCCACACAAATCAGTTGCAGCTTTGAATATCATTTCTGATCTTTCATATAACTTTGGCTCAGCTTCTTCAGGCAGCCGATTCTCGGCTGTAGCTTCTATGTTTCCAAAGCCGATGCCAAGACTACGCAGGAATGTGATCTTCTTCTCTTCAACATTTGTTGTTTTCTGAATGTTTGTTTATATAAGTTGACAGTTTTAATAGGAAAAGAAGTGAAAAGGAGATTTATACTAAATATGTAAACAAATGGTTCGATGCGCATTGTGGGGTTGGATATGGATTATATCTTGTCATTCTGTTTGATCAAGATACGTGTTCTCATTTTCATATAAGTATTAACATATCTTTGTCTTTCATTTTCATTGCACTAATGAATAATGATTCTCTACTACTTAATCTAAAGATCTCTTGTGTACATGTTCAATCCATCTTAAGCGCGCTTCTCTTATTTCATCATCTATTGATGCTACCCCTGCTTTCTTCTTATTGCATCCGTTACTTATTCTATCTAATCTAGTGTGTCGATACACTCTTTTCAAAAGTCCATCATTCATTGCTGCTATATGCAATGAAGTATAGTTTTAGTCTTGGAGAGTCTGTACCAAAAAAACATTTGCATACCTGTTCGGACGTTTTTTTCTTGGAAACTAACTTTCCTTTGTCAGTCTCGATAATAATCATACTGGTATACTCCGATGGCACCCCTGTAAGCAGGCTCAATTTTGTCGCCTGCACGCATAGAAAATCTCAGGTCATTCAAATAACAAAATTGAGGCATAGATACAGAAAAGAATGCATTAGTGTATCATATTATGTAAATGAGCTCCAAAATCAAACACTGTATCCTATAGTATGTTGTAAATTGTAGCAAATTGGACTCCTAGTAGAAGATTGTGACAAAAATACTCTGTTTGCAATGCGTAAAGATTTCATATAGACTTTCGAATCTTTGTCCAGAGCCCTCGCGATCATGGCCACAAGTTTTGAACACACAAAGTTTATAACTTTGATCTAGAGCAAAAGTTGACATACATTTTCCTCTAGTTGTTTGCTTCCCGAAAACCATGCATGGGCAGTAAGTGCATTGATTTGTCTCCTCGCAAACACCTGCCATGGAAAACAAGGTTAGTAGTTTCAGAGGCCTTTGGAAATTTATATGTCAAAATGCAACTATTTGTTAAGAAATTGAAAGCCTTACCTTGTCAACAGGGATATCTTTTGCATTTTGCACTTCCACATTTATCTCAAAATTGCTTCCATCTTCCAAGGTACCAGTAATGCCAACATTATCAGGCAAGCTTCCATGATATCTTCCTGATATAAGTAAAGGACATCCGGATGACAGATCTGGAATATGGGCGGGATAAATCTGCAATGAAAAACACATATTTTAAATGACACGCGTCTACACCGTCATGCGGCATTCAATCTAGCAGTTTACACCTAAAATAGAATGTCACCATTCCCTCTTCCAACTAATGGAAAATGTTTAGTAGGAGCTTGATAATAGGGATAAGTGTGGACTATGTTGAAATTACCATACCTCAAGGGAATCGAGATCCTTCAAAGCGTCAATTTTTATATCTGCGAGAATGACTGATGTTGCATGACTAATTAATCTTTCCACCTGCAAGTTGATTGATCCTGGATGAAGACAATGCGATACAAATTTGAGTGAGGCACATGAAACATATAAATACAGGAGAGAAAAAGAAACAAAAATGAACAAACTTTTTAAACTTATAAGTTCATGGAAAATGTAAATGAATCATTTGTACAGAGTAAGGGAACGAACCTAAATTAAAAGCTACATCATAGTAGCCCCTTCCAATCTGAGCAAGCATTTGCAGAAAGTAATGGTTGCAAAATGAACCTGATAACAAAAGGCAGACTGATGATGTCAACACTACAACATTTTGTAGAAAACTTCGAGAAATGAACACATAACAGAGATAAAGGGGATAACGGATTACAACAACTTACCTATGCCAAATGTGCAAATTCTTGGAGTAGCCAAATCTCCCTTCATGAGGTGACCTCTCATTGCCTCACAAATGTCTTTTTCATCTTCAACAGCTCCATCGGTAATGAGGAAAATTATGGGAAGTGAATCACCGGCTTTGGAGAACATCTCAATTGCCTAATTGCCAATGTAAAATTAGTAATGGATAAACCACAATAAATACCTTTCTTGGATGCCAACCGTAACATTAATATCTTTTCATTTTTTCAAAACCTATCTGCATGAAACTATATGCAACGAAATTATAGTAGAACAAAATCCAAACACCAAAGATAAGATCCTTGGAAAAGACTATCAACAAATATTCATCAAAGTCTCCCACAACTATACAATCATTTCATGCCTAGTCAAACTGAAAAGAAAATGGCATTCATTACTTAGGCTGTCCACAAGAAAAAATATTAGAAATAAAGATCCAAAAGTAAATTACAGAAGAATTCCAAGGATCATCGCTAGATAACACTATTCTGAAATACCTGGTTCAAAGGATCTAAGATGTTTGTGCCACCCTCAGCTACAAAATTCATCTTAATCCATTGAGAAGCTTTTTCAATCATCTCCTTAGTTGCTGGTTCCAAAGACGAAGAAAACGGTAGTGCACTTCCATTGAAAGCTACAACATTGAAAGTATCTTCTGGATTGAGCTTTAAGAGAGCAGCTAAAAGTGCTGATGTAACGTTCTCAAGTGGAGTTCCTTGCATGCTGCCACTTATATCAACTAAAAACACCACTTCTTTTCTGAAAACCTACCATAGCAATTGAACATATAGTTGTAATTAATGAGATAACAAAGGGGAAGATTTACAGACAATCGAGACTGCTCCCTCACCTTACTGTTCGTCTTTATCCCGGGGTATAGATAAAAGCAGAACATCTTCCTCTGATCATAATCATTTAGAGATGGAGACTGCAACAATAATCCTCCAACAGTTTTACTTGAGGAAACCTGAAGGTTCATCAGAAATCATTTATCAATCAATTAATCTCTCGATCAAAATAATGCACATTCCAATTTGGTGTTTCATCATGTGTCATTTATTACATGTGGGTGTATTAAAGGCAGTGAAACATGAATAGGGAGTTAGGATGAAAAACTTACGTTGTACGAAAAGCTAAAGTCATCAATGGACCAAAATAAAACTTCTCTCTCACAAGAAAATCTTGCCTCCGTGGCTTCCTCTCCTATTCTCTATCACATAAAGAAATATTACAGATGGTTCGAAGATTATAGTCATCATTACAGATAACCGGATATGAATACCTTCAGAGGATGGCAAGTACTTTCAAAAAAGACCACTGATCCAGCACCAGAATTCACATTCACTAAAATCTTTTCAGATTTAGCAATGCTCTTCACCACAGGATTTACATATGAAGGAAAAGTGAAAGGCACATTTAGGCAAAGTTGTCCATCTAGATACAACAATTTTTGGGACCATCTGACTTTGATTGACAAAACTGTTCCTCCACGAACCTCCTGGAATGTAAGCGGATGCAAAATCATATGCCAATTTAATTTGAAATAACAAAGTCAATTAATAGAAAAGGTTGATTTAAATTGACATTTACCTGAGGAACTCTTACTGTGTATATTTGGCCTTTTATCAGGAACCCATCTTTACTGGTGGCTACTTTGGCTGCATCTGCAGCATCGTCCAGTGAAATCAGCTCTGTTCCGTATGACTTCAAGGGGCTTTCAACTTCTAAACCTAGAACTGAACCCTGTTAGCCAAGTAATACTCAATGAAAAGTGAAAAACATCAAATAAAAAAACAAAAAAATTGTGTACTCTTTTTGTATTATATATATACCGCTTGGATTAAGAACAATCAATTGAAGCCAACACTTTTGGAAATATCCTTCAATTTAACTAAATATTTTGAAGATTAAACCCTCAATTAAACTATTTTTACCGTAAATGTATTTGTATAATCGCATCTTTTCCGAAAAGGAAAACAGAGCATTTAATATTCTGAGCCTACCTGTTCACCCATCGGAACAGCAATGCGACAGAAACAACTCCTACTCGCGGAGACACAGTGTACTCTCCACGCGCCGCTGACGGTTACAAAGGCGGTATCCAAATAACAATCAACCTCCATTGATAAACCTTGCATGTGCAGCGGAATCAACACCGGCGGATCACACCTGCCGTGAACGTAGGGCTGGTAGCTCGGAACATCAGGATTATCCACAATCTCCGGATCATCAATCTCGGCGTACACCATCGGCGCCGTCGGGAGGTAATTACTCTCCGTCTCCGCCGTCATCGCCGCCTGTCGCGGCGGTACCGACACAACTGCGGCCTCATCCTTGCCGTAGTAGACTCGTTTCGATAGCTTGAGGCCGATTTCAACCGCCCTGGAGAATTCTACTGCCATTTCGGATCAATTGATACGAAGATGGAGCATAAAATGTGTGGGATTTTGATCGCAGAGATCGGAAAAGTGAAAATAATTAACGTTGAACAATTTGGACTCTTTTTTGTGAGGTTTGGAATTGATTGTAGGAAAGGTTTGGAAGATGGACGAACCTGAGCTTTTCACGTAGAAATGGAGTAGTATTTTATTTGCGAGTTAATTATGGTGTTATGAACTATGGCTTATTACTATATGTAGCCTTATACTTATGGCTATTTTCATATTAGCCTCTCTACTTTGCTTTCTAATCAAATTTCAGATATTCTTCGATTTTAGGGCAAGCAAATGAGTACTAATGCAGTACTAATTACCCACCACATTTTACTTGCACTAATTTCAGATATTATTTGATAAGTGACGTGATATTACAGTTCAATTTATTTATACAAAAAATTGTGCATGTATATATTTGGTGTGAGTATATTATGTCGGTAAAAATATATTTAATTTAGATCAATCTCACGGCTCGTTTCATACAACTCTGTCTCATATGGGAATTTGTCGTAAACAAAACACAAAAAGTACATATAAAAATTCCAAATTGACCTTGAATTATTTGAAATAGCTTCTTTGGAGAATAGAGTTCAATATACCATATTTTCTACTAGGTGGCTTTGGAATAAATTACAAGCAAGTCAAGTATGTTGCAATTACCTTTCGTATAATTGCGTTTATTGTTTATTTCAATTTAATTATCACGATACAGAATCAGTGTTATACAATTCCAATTAATTAATGTCTAGCAAAAATTCATTAGAAGCTCCATGCACGTGCATTACTGAAATATTACTTGGGTGCAATATATTTTTACAATAGCAATGAAAGTTTCAAATTTAAAAAATAAAATAAAAATCAGAATGTACCATCTCGCTAAAATTCATTTGAAATTTTCCTCTCACGAACAAATTAAATAATATACATTATGTTCAAATTCATTATGTCGTGTACGTAACGAATATTAATTAGAAGTAATATATTAAGCTAGTGAGTCTTCAAAATTGTATTATAAGTATGGAAGGAGAGAAAGAAGAAAACTTAGTACATTAGTTTAAATAGTAGAATTTAAGGAAAAAATCGTGGAAGCCACCCTTAAGAACCTATTCCCATGGTCCCTATACTTTGTGAAAATGGACCAATGGCACCTATATATTGAAATAGATGTCATAATATAAGACATAACCAACCGGAAACATTATTGGGAAAAAAACAACCAACCACCAAAAGTTGAAAGGGACAGGGGTCAAAGTGCAATTACTAAAACAATGTATAGAAACCAACATGTTCACGTGCTTATAATAAAATTATTAAATTTAAAAGAAGCATGATGTTTAGCTTGACCATGGTTTATTAGGGTGAATTTAGGTTAATTTGATGTAGATATTTAAGTCGAGCATTATTGCTTTGCCTAACAAGTGGGGGGCTACTCTTTTGAGTAATTAATAGTGATTATTGTCTGCCAAATATTTAAAGGATAACCATGATTCTCTCAATCTGAAAATGACACCAACTTTGTTATTATATTCACACTTTATTTAATCGATTTCATAATAGTTTTCACACCATAAAAAAGACAATTTCTCACAATTCTTACTATTTATGTCATTACATTTTATGCACTTTAAAGTAGGGTTGTAAACGAATCGAATCGAATACTGCAGTATTCGATTCGGTTCGTGAAAATATTCGAATATTCGTATTCGTATTCGTTTAATTTTCGAATAATAAATTTGATTCGGTATTCGATTCGAATGATTATTCGATACTATTCGATTCGAATTTTTTAATACATATTCTAAATATTATTTTTCAAGTATTCGATTTGAAATTGATTCGTATTCGATACTATTCGATTTGACTTGAAACTATTCGATTCGAAAATTTATGGAGATAAATTTTAAAATAATAATTTAAATAATATTATAGGATATGAGACAAATATACATTTAAAAATATATTTATGTATATATATTATAAATATAATCGAATACTTACAAATATCGAATCGAATATCATAATTTTGTATTTGTATTCGTTTATTAATCGAATCAAAAAAAATATTTGTATTCGAATTCGAATCATAAAATTTCGAATACAAATATCAAAATTCGAATACGAATACCGAATCGAGCAAAATTATTCGATTCGTTTACAACCCTACTTTAAAGTCCTACATTTATCATAAGTCTACAACCAAGACATTTAAAAAAGTAAAAAAAGATAAATTCATTCTTGCAAATCAGATGCATTGATATGTCCAAGTGTGTCATGCTGAATTTTATAACATATCCCTCTCATTATTACGAGATATTGATATTTTTTTAACATGATCTATATTAATATATATATAAATCAAATGGTAAAACACAAAATAAATCATCAAAACTGACACAAAGTGTTCGTACACCAATATGTCAAGCCAGATTTAACTAAATAATTTTCAAACATTTCCAATTACATATTTGTCAACATTGATAGAGGTTCTATTAATAAAAACAATTAACACACATGACACGTTACCAATCAATAGGTATTTAAAAAGAATTATCAAGGTCAATAGATAAATATTCATTATATATTATACATATTTGGACATAGATACAGTTAAATTCATGATGCTTGGACTTATTTATATATATATGGTCATTGAAAGTAGGAAGACAAAGACAGTATGTTATACCTTTGTTAAATTATTACTTTGTCTCATATTAAATTCAAAGTTAATTAATTAATGGGTAATTATTTATTAATATTATAAAATAGTGACTATGTAATTTTTTTTAATAATTAAGTATAATTAGTAAATGAAGTATACAGTACGTAAAAATATTATTTTATTACCAAAATCAATAAATTATGAATATAATTTGCAATCAATATGTTTTAAGGAAAGGTAAAATCCCACACCATCTCTTTTAAAGTTGACTATTGAATATAGATTATACGTGTCAATAAAATGTATGTTAGGTGGCAACAATATATGGTCCACATACTGATTTCTTGAATTAAAAATTTAATAACTTTAATAATTGGCCATGTATGATTTGCTTTGGAATTTTGTGGCATTTAAAATCCATTATTTTAAATTTAGAAAAAGGTATGAAAATACAATTATTAGCTCACAGCTTTCTCACTAAATGTAATGTGTTGATTAATATAGTCATACTGATACACAAACTAAAATCATTAAGTTAATATCATACTAGATTAACATAATATCATACTAGATTAACATAGTTAAACACAAAAGTTAAACACAATAACATAAAATGTCAGACCCAAACTAAAATCATTAAGCATAAAACATAATCTAATTATATAGATAAATATAGAGAATAGCGGTAATTAATCCTAGTCATCATCGATAAGAAATCTGACATGCTCCATATGTTTTACCCGTTCAATTAGGTTCTTCGAATTCTCTGCCCACTCCTTTCTGCTCGAGTCAATAATCGCATTCATTGTCTTTCCATTTGCATTGTTATTGAATATATTTAACGCTATGACATCTTCAATTCCATAAATTTTCACCAACCTTTGATGCTCTTGATTATTATAGTGGTAGAGCAATTGGAGGATCTTCTTCTCTATACTATTTCTTTTTTCTTTCTCTTTCATAATATCCTTCTCAATAATACTTTCCTCCATATTGTCTCTTTTTTCTTTCTCCTTCATAATATTCTTCACAATAATATTTTCCACGGACATAATTTCATCGGTCTTCATACGAATATCCTCCCAAGTAATTGCCATGTTAATTTACCTTCCAACAACATCAAAGTATTAAAATTAGTAAAATAAATTTTCATACATATATATATAGAAATGAGCAATTATGAATATTTAGATTTTTAGGCTACAAATTTACCTAGTATTTCTTTAACAATTTTCGAAGCATATATGGAAACAAGATTCAACATCAAGTTTAAACACAATTAAATCACATACTAATTACTATTATATAGATATTCAACATTCTAATAATTTAAAAACCAAAAAGCATGCAACGACATAATTATCAAAATAACATCTAAAAGGCGTTTTCTTCTCCAAGCAAAATGATAGTATTTCACCATAATTAATTCTATTACTTGACAAAGAAGATTTTTGGACATGGTAACCCTTCAATAACATGAAATAAAAATGAAGAATTTATCAGGGTATAAATGAGAAAGAAAAACATCTTCCCACTTATTTCTTCTTCAATAAGTAGTACTACTAAAGAATGAATTACAACTCACTTTGATCTCTCCTTTCTTAAAGCTGTGTGTGTGTGTTTGTGGGAGAAAAAAATAATACTGCTCTTGCAACCCTGAACTTCCAATAAAAATTTAGAAAATACATTCATGTTTATTTTATTAAGTGCATTTTTGGACTTACGAGACATTTATTTTTATTTCAAAATTATGGTAAGATCCCATGCATGAAGGAAGCATGCTACCAAACCAACTTACAATAATTTCATTTATTTTTCTCTCAATAGCCAAATATTTCATGATAGAAGGACAAGATATGCTTTGGACAAATATTTCACGATCAAAGGACAAGATATGCTTTGACCAAACAAATAATTTTATTCTTTTAACAATTATCTCTTTCAAATATTTAAAAATTACACTAAATATTATTATTTTTTTCACACAAAAATAATTTTTTGTCTTATTCTCCTTAGTTGACTAATACACTCCCAACAAAAAAAACTATTTTTCTTTTATAATACTAACGTGTCAAGGTTATAGGGACCATCTAATAAGAAACGGAAGGAGTAACACCAATTCACTAACGAGGGCCCAATTAAAACTAGAGCAAGTCTCTTACCTACACCAACATCAACACCAACACCAACGGGAATCACACTTCTAAATTTCAAGTCTACACACCACAGAACTCCTCGTCGTATTTTTTTACCTCTCTACTTTTCTATTTCTCTAGCTAGCTCAAATCCACCTCCATATTAAATATTATATTTATTACAACCTAATTCACAACTCCTCCTCGTCTTCTCTCGTCGTCGGCGGCCTCCTGTCACACCCCCTCCCCTCCCCTTGCGGCCGTTCGCAGTCGCACCCCCTCCCTTCCCTTTCGCGGTCGCACCCCCTCCCTTCCCTTTCGCGGCCGTAACCCCTCCTCTCCCCATCCCTCGCGCTCACGCCGCCGCATGTCGCCTCCCCGATTCTGGTAAGTTTAGTGTTTTAGATCTTTACAAATTAAAAACAATTTTTTTTAGATTTTTTTTGTGTTTTGTGTTAGGGTTTTTAGAAATTTTACAGATTCAAATGTACTCCCTCCGTCCGCCTATAAGCTTCCCATTTTACCATTTTGGTCCGTCCGTCTATAAGCTTCCCATACCCTTTTTGGTAAGTACTTTTTCTTACACATCACTATATATCTTACTTTTTCTCTCTATCTCTCTCCTCTCTCAATCACATCACTTGTACTATATATATTATTTAATCACTTTTCTTAATTTATGTGCCAAAAAGTAACGGGAAGCTTATAGACGGACGGAGGGAGTATTATTTTACAGCTTCAAGTGTATTAGGGTTTTTACGGGTCAAAAACTGATAATGTTAAGGAATTTGTGTTTGTTCATTGATTTTTTTAGGACAATTAGATGTTGTTCATGAATTATTTTCGGACAATATGTGTTTGTTCAGGATAAATTTTTGAACAATTTGATTTTGTTCGGGTAAAATTTTCGAACACCTTTTTTTTTTCGAACAGTGTTGATTTGTTCGAAAAAAATTCCGAACAACTCTTTTTTTCGGACAATGTTGATTTGTCCGGAAAAAAATCCCGAACATCTTTTTTTTTTCTTCTAATTTTGTACTCCATTTGTTAAAGATTTTTTTTGAAGATTATGGTGATGGTGGGGATGATTCTGAAAAAATAAAATGGGTGGGTGTATTTATCTTCGTATTTTTTAAATTTTTTTACATAAAGGGTATAAATGATATTTTACATGTCCTTTAAGATGAAAAATTTGTCTAGTGGATGTACTCAATAGGTTGGTGTGTGTATAACCGAGCCCTTTGACAAAACCTAATTTAATGTAATGGGCCACACTTATTCAATACAGGCCCGCTTACCACCTGCCTCATTTATATAAGGGCGCGACTAAAGACATCCAAATATACTATGAGTACACCCACGCGATGAGAACACACACAAAACGGATGAGGACACCCACTTGGAAAACCCAAAATTGCCCTTAACATTTCTCCCCCTTCCTCCCTTCATTCTCGATCTCCATTCGGTACACCCACCTCTTCCATCTTCCCCAAACTTCTCCCCCACTCTACTCTTCTCCCCCACTCCCACTCCACCGTTCCCCCCTTCAAAAAGAGAACCACCTGCGACGTCGAACAAGAGAGAGAGAGAACACCATTCTCCCCCACTCCCACTCCATCGTTTTTTCGAAGAAGAGGAGGAAGCGTTTTTTTTTTCTTTGTGCAAAAATGGTTAAAGGTTAGTTTTTCTTGCTTATATTTGAGAATAAGAGGAGGACGCGCATTTAATTTTGATTTTTGTTGATTGAAACATTGATTTTATTGTTGTAGGGTTTATGTTTTGTTTTTTGAGTTTGGTGTTAATTTAATGCATGTGTTGATTAAGGTTGGTTTTTTGTGTTATAATCATGTTTATGTGTAGAATGTATCAATTTTTGATGTGTTAGGATGAAAATAAACCAATGGGCATCTAATTGGCATGGTTTAGCACACAGTGGGGTTTTGGACTGGTTTTTCGAACATGAGATAGTTGTTCGGAAGTAATTTTCGGACATGGGTGGTTTGTTTTGGTTTAGGTTTCGAACATGGCTTGTTTGTTTTGGTATAATTTCCGAACATTGCTTGTTTGTTTTGTTTTTAGTTTCGAATATGTAGTAAGTTTCGAACATGGCTTGTTTGTTTTGGTTTAAGTTTCGAACATGGCTTGTTTGTTTTGGTTTAAGTTTCGAACATGGCTTGTTTGTTTTGGTTTTAATTTCGAACATGTATTTATAAGTTTCGAACATGGCTTGTTTGTTTTGGTTTAATTTTCGAACATGGCTTGTTTGTTTTGGTTTTAATTTCGAACATGGCTTGTTTGTTTTGGTTTTAATTTCGAACATGTATTAAGTTTCGAACATGGCTTGGTTGTTTTGGTTTTAGTTTCGAACCATGCTTGTTTGTTAAGATTTAATTTTCGCACATGGTTTTAGTGTTCATGAATGAGTTACGCCCATGTTCATGAATGTTTTTCGTGCGTAAGCTAATTGTTTCATATTTTTGGCATATTGTTTATGTTTTTGTAGAGGGTGTTAGTAGGGCTCGACCGACTGCTTCGAACAGGAAAAAGAAGCAACACATTAGCGATGAGGCCGCTCCTCAAGAGCCCAATCCACAAGAGGCCAACCCTCAAGAGGCCATTCCACAAGATGCCAACCCTCAAGAGCTCACTCCACAAGAACCGGAGCCCACTCTACAAGAACCAGAAGTAGATGATCAAGACAAGGATGAGGGCAACGATGAGGGAGATGGACAGGACGAGGAAGAGACGGAGGGAGATGATGAGTTGATGAGGGAGAGAAAGAAAGAAGAGTTGTGAAGGTTGATCGGCAATTGGTAACCGCACCTCCCCTTCTCACCAGCTTCCAAGAGCATGTAGCCAAATTCATATGGTTGGGTGATGAGCGAGATGTGTTGGAGTGTCACTGTCATGTGACCAAACTATTGAATTGGGAGTTCGACGATGAACATAATTGGCATCATTGGCGGAGGTTTTTGAGAGGATCTAGATTGATTCATGTTAGACATGCAACTTACAAGTATTCAAACAAGAACCTTATCACAGCCTTCGTTGAGAGATGGCACGAAGAGACCAACTCATTCCACTTGCCCTTCGGGGAAATGACAATCACTCTTGATGATGTCCTCTCTATCACGAATTTAAAAGTTAATGGTCTTCCTATGAACATATTTTGGCTTCAGATTATTTGATGAAATATTTGGGTTTATCATTAGTACAAGCCAAGGAAGCATTAAGTGGGTAACGAGGGGGTTCCGTGAAGCTAGCGTGGCTAAGGGAGACTTTTACGCCCATGATGTCCTCGGACAACGTGGACGAGGTGTTGTATTCAGCACGAGCGTTTGTGTTGTACATGTTTGGGACCACTTTGTTTCCGGACAAAAGTGGTACTCGTGTTCACGTACAGTGGTTGCAGTATACAAACGACATGGCAGAATTTTCAAACTATACTTGGGGTACCGCAACACTTGCCTATTTGTGTAGACAATTGGGGATGGCATCAAAGTTCAAGTGTAGGCAGATTGGTGGTTAACTTACGTTATTGGAGGTATTAATGTATTTTAAATAAGTTAGTTAATATTTCCTGTTTTGCATTTGATATTGACCTAATATTGTACTCGTAGGCTTGGATTTATGAGCACTTCCCTACTTTGATCTTGCCGCCTCATAATCCAGACTTTGACCTTACGGATCCACTGTCGATGCGTTATGCACCCGAAGCTCATACAGGCCCCTGTGTCGACCCAGTAAGAGGCTTTAGAGTGCGATTAGATACCCTCCTAGCAAGTGAGGTACGTTATTAACCAAATTAATTTGGTGTTGTTTATTTATTTTTAAGATAAATACGCATTTTTTTATTTAATTTGGTGTTGTAGGTTAATTGGAATCCATATCGCCCCGTACGAGAAAACCATCCATTGGATTAGGTATCTTACTTTCATGGGTGCATTGTGTGCGGAGATATTGTTGAGTCGTACATGTCGGATAGAGTGCTCAGACAGTTCGGGTACGTGCAAACCGTTCCTGAGAAGCTGCTTGTTGCCCGTGTTAAGAGGACCGATTCCACATCCAAGAAAACAAAGCTAGTGTGGGGTGCTATTGCGGAGTACTCCTCGGTTCTTGAGGAGGTTCTTTGTTGAACGGTAGATACGTAAGGGATAAATGTGTATCAAGAACCACCACCTCTACATTATAGTGTGACGCCACTAGATATCCCATGTACGTTAATACGAACCAATGTTTTTTATGTGCAAATTCCGTAAAGCAATTCAATTTTTCAAGCACAACATAGACGTAATCATTCAACAAGAACACTTTTTGCGCGAAAGTTCATTCATCAAGTCCATCCGAACCCTCGCCCACTCATCCTCCCCCCATCCCATAAGCCCAGTCACTGCTCGAAAACCACAGTGTCCATCACCCTTTACGTTCTTGATATCGATAATGTAGGGTTGATGCGAGATCGGTAAATTTCCGATAAAGTCACTTCCTTGGGATTGTCGGATACGCCGACGGGATACCTACGCACATTACAAAACACCAAAATATTACACATCTACAAAACACCAAAATATTACCCATCTACACATCACCAAAATATTACACATCTACAAAACACCAAAATATTACCCATCTACACATCACCAAAATACACCAAAAAAATAAACATGCAAGGGCTGAGAATTACCGATTGTTTTTGTGGAATCCCTTTCTTTTGGAAGGACGGGGATGAGAGCGAGTTATCTACTGTGATGACCGTCTGCTCCTTTTGTACCGAGCAACTTGCAACTTGACTCTCTACAAGCTCAAATAGGTTTGGCTCACGTTTAGTGTACGCATCAGACTTCTTCTTCTTCTTTACTTTCTTGGGTCGACCACGAGTGTCTTCCTTAGGGGGTGGCTCAATAAGAGTCGTAGTCTCGGGGTTTGCAAGCTCCCTCATATGCTTCAAGAAGATGAGTTGCTCCTCCAGAGAGAAGCTCTTATAAACCTCAGCCATATCGTCTACGACATCTTCAAACCGATTTTTATTGTGGGTGGTAGGAGGGTCATCCGGTGTGGTGGTTGGGGTAGGCTCCATATCCAGCTTCTTCTAGAAGGGATCAATGACATTTACGGGTATCGGTTTGTCACAGTAAACATACTCCTCGATCTCATGACCACAGGGCAAACCGAATACCTTCCTCAAGATATGTTGGCACTCTTTAGGATCAAATTCGGCTCGTTTGATCACCTTGATTTCAGTAAAGATCTTTTCTAGAGCCACAAACGACACCACCCCTCGTAAATAATTAAAAACGTTTGACGAGAACCTATGTTGGGCAACATTCAAACTCTTTTCGAATGAGGCTTTAATTGCAACATGGCATGCCTCGAATAGAGTGTGACATTTCTCCCAACACGTCTCGAAATTTCCTAAGGAATTGCCGAGCATTCTTTTCAAGGCGACATGATGGCTTTCGACCCTGATCAGAGAAAATTTAAAACGTTAGACAACTTACAAATTAAAGTATTAATTTAAATAAAGACAAAAGTATAAACATACCTGTTGGTTGTGGTGTGCCAAAGTGCATAATTTCATTCGTCCAAGCCCTACAAACCTCTCTTTATAAGGGGTAATCCAACTCTTCAACACGTAATTCACTGGCTTCTTCGGAAATTTGGACTTGAACTTTCCAAGAGCTTCTTCAAAGTCGGACTGGGTATCGGACCTCCACAAATAGTTGAAATGAGAGTTGAATACCTCCCATTTTTTTACATCTTTAAATTCACCCTTGCAGTTGGCTAATACATTCCGGTCAATGTGGAATGTACAAAGAAAATGACGGGCTTCGGGAAATTTCTTGGCCACAACATTCATCAATGCAAGCTCACGGTCCGTGATAATAACATCGGGAAGAGAAGATGAGCCCAACATGTCTCGAAGCACCTCCAATG
This sequence comes from Galeopsis tetrahit, assembly GCA_963675135.1. Taxonomy (NCBI): domain Eukaryota; kingdom Viridiplantae; phylum Streptophyta; class Magnoliopsida; order Lamiales; family Lamiaceae; genus Galeopsis; species Galeopsis tetrahit. The sequence continues at coordinate 57,149,116 of OY776127.1, forward strand.
CCCATTGATAATTTTCTTCTTTCTTATCCATTAGGTACACCGACGCAACACAAAATGTGATCCCAGTCGATGTAACTCCCACAATCTCCAAATAAGGTAGTCGGTACCTATTCGTCTTGTATGTGCAATCTATCATGAGGACCTTCGGAAAAGCATGCACTAATTGGAGTGAGACGGGATGTGCAAAAAATAACTCGTTAAGAGTGTTTGTCTTCTCACATCTTCGTGTGGCATGAAAGTAATTGTGCTCGACAAGTTGACTCATCAAATATTGCAACTGACTACGTCCGCAATATTGATGGATTTTATGCTTCAACCTTACATTGTATATCGTTCGAAGAGTCGAGTGATTGTGCTCATTCTTCTTCTTCAACCTCATCAATACAGATTTAGGAGGAGCGTGTAATTTGGACATTTCGACTACGAAGTACTCTTCCTCTGTAGTTAGGCGGCCGGCATAAGAATGGCCCTCAAGGTAACGAGATATTGGATGGTGATTCACGTATTCTACAACACTAGAATAAACGACCGAAAATATACGGCGTCTATCGTAGAGAAGTAAGTACGAGGTCGATCCCACAGGGAGGTATAGTATAAAAGTGTAGTTTGTTGACGGAATTCTAAATAAACGATGATCGATAAAATGAGTGTGGTGAATTACCCTAAGATTGCCTACCAAATTGTCACGAATAAGCAATAAAGAGTAATGTAGAATCGATCAAATAGCATCCAAACCAAAGAAACGAAGTAAAACGAATGAAAACTCTAAGATGGGAAGGTAGGTTCTAAAGCACATGCAATACTAATGAATCCATCTATGATTAACTATCTACTTAAGTGGTGTTCATGCTTTGTCTATAAAATTGATCACATAATAATGAATTAAAAGTTCTTTCGATCCAAGTAATCCAAAGGAGATATCACACAACTTAGTATCTCTACCTAAATTGCACAATAAAACCCAATCAAACTCCTAAGATCATCACACATCTTCCTAATCATTGTTCATCTTTCAATCTCACAATAAAATTAGGTCAAATGCTTGCAATCAATTAATCAAAGTAGATTTCTCAACCTAATTCAACTAACTAGGATTAACACATCATCATTGTACACTAATGACATGCTTTGCAATGAAAATCAAGCATCCAAATAGAATTAAGCCACACAAACACCAATTAAGAAAAACATTAATTCATAAACTTCAACAAGAGTATTTACAAGGCTCTAGAACCAAAAGTGTTCTGGCCTATCAACAACATACTCTAATTACAAAGAAAACTAAAGTAAAAGCAATAAAAAGTGAAGAGAAAAGAAAGTTTAGACAATTGTATGGTGAGGAATCAAATTCCCAAGCTAATGGTGGCCTCCTTGCATGAATTGATGGAGAATTGAAGAAGTAGATGATGAAAACCTCCAAGTGTGTGTGATTGTGTGTGAGAATGCTTGAAGGAGAAGTAAGATCCTTTTGAATTTAAGAAGTGAGGTATTTATAGTGTTGGGGTAGGGTTTGGGTGTAAGAATTGCAAGTTGGTCCCTTGAAAATGGAGAAAATGCAAGTTTGGCACCGAAAATGGGTTGGCCCGGCCGGGTGGGAAAGTGGCCCGGCCAGGCGAGAGTGTTGGCCGACATTGGGTGAAACAGGGGGTGAGTCGCCCGACCGGGCCAAAGTTTCGTAAGTTGGGCTTGGGTTGGAGCATTCGGCCGCCCGATCGGGCGAGTGATGCCGCCCGGCCGGGTCATAACTTCGTAAATGGAGCAGGAAATGGCACGCGATCGCCCGGTCGGGCGAGTGATGCCGCTCGGCCGGGCCAAACATTCATATTTGGGCCCAAAATTCACATTTTATCGCCCGGTCGGGCGAGTGATGCCGCCCGGCCGGGCCAAACCTTCGTAAACTTGGCCAATTTCAGTGCTCGGCCGCCCGGCGGGGCGGGTGATGTGGCCCGGTCGGGCCAATCTTTCGTATTGACTCCGTCCTTCGTTTTCGTCCTCCAACTTCATCCCTCCGTATCTTGAGCTTCCGACCTCCGATCGACTCGATTCTTTTTGCTATTCCACTCCATTTTTCGAGCCGGATCCAATGGTTCACTCCTCTTTCCGATCCAATCACTTGTGGTATGTGTTTTGCTCCCAAATTTCATCGTTTTACCTACAAAATTGACAAAACACTACCTTTCTCTTATTTCGACCAAAACAATGACAATCACCCCATAAATCAGTGAAATCAACATCAAAATGAGCTTCACATATGCATCTAAAGTGTGTAAATTCCACCCAAATCAATGGTTATGTGTACCGCATTTTACCTCCAATCTCCACTGCATTTGAGATTCTTCTGTACCCTTCAACATAAACGGACACCCACATTTCTTGGTGTCCGTAACCTTTCCACTCTTTTCTTCTACCACCTCGTTCTTCTTAGCCTTCTTCTTCTTAGGAGTTGCAGGCTTCTTCTTTTCACGGTACGCACCGCCACGCTCACACATCAAGAATATACGACCGTTTTTAGTCCCTTGGCCGTTATCCGACTGCTTCACAACAATAATTTTGTTGTGTTGTTTCCCCGTACTACGCACCCAAGACAAGAGTGCATCACGAGACTCAAACAAAGCCATATTCGTGAAGACGTCCGTGTAGTCCATAACCATTTCACGACCCCGGGCATCATCATTCTCCCTTTCAATAACAGAGTCATTCACCCACCCATCATCATCATTGTACTCCTCGTACTCCTCTTCAAGACAATATTCGTCAACCCAAACATCGTCCTTCTCATCACCCAAATTCTGAAATTCAAAACAACAAAAAATATACAATATCCGAATATTTTTCAAAACAAAAGAGATATGTTCGAAAAAAAGTTCAAAATAAAAGAGACTTGTCCTAGTCTTTTTTTCGGACAACACATCAATGTCCGAAAAAAAAAACACGAACATCGTCGTCTTCTTCGCAGAACCAGTCGCGAAAAGGGATTTTTTTGGAAAACGACCAAATGCAATATATAATATCAAAATGTATGTCCTAAATGCATTTTATTTCAACAACATACCACTATAGAGTCATAAGACGGAAAAAAAAACAAGCATAAACAACAACACAAACACACAAAAACCCTAACTATAGAAACTCTTTCACTTTAAAAAAAAAAAAAAAACTTTCAAAACATGATAAATAACTTACAAATGAGTCTTTGGCACCACCACTAGTAGTTATTACATCATAATCGACCATTTTCGATTCCATCCTCGCTCTCAAAATCGAATTTGCAGAATTGGAAAGTTTTGGAATTGGGTAGAAGTGATGACCGTTTGTATTCCCGCGTTTAGATAGGAGGTGGGTGTATTCATCCGACGTTTTTTTTTTAAAAGTACATGAGGGGTAAATACGTCTTTTTGCATCACCCTTGGGACAAAAAAAAATTCCCGTGTATGTACTCATAGTATATTCGGGTGCCTTTAGCCGTGACTTGAACGAATTTTTAGGCAATATATTTTTGACTAACTACTTCCCCTCAAGCATAAGGGGTCGTTGTAGTATAGTGGTAAGTATTCCCGCCTGTCACGCGGGTGACCCGGGTTCGTTCCCCGGCAACGGCGCCATTGACTTGAACGAATTTTTAGGCAATATATTTTTGACTAACTACTTCCCCTCAAGCATAAGGGATCGTAGTAGTATGCACGTAAGTATTTCGACCAAGTAGTATCGAACCACGGGAGGTGGGCTAGTGCAATGGGTCCCTAGAGTTGTACGTTGTCATAACTAATGTAGCTACGGTTTCGGGAGTTGAATGCAAAATTTAAGCTAAATTATAATCTAAAGACAATACATTTAACTAAACACAATCCTAATAATTAAATTAACTACTAATCAATAAAACAAGGAAATGACAACTAAAAACAAGTAACAACTACGAATGAAATTCGAAGAAGTGCAAGTGTGGGAATGCTTCGGGTGTTCTCTACCTAGCGAAGTCGAGTGGGATTGTTTATACCGTGTTTATGCTTCAATTTAGACTTGCTAAGATCATCAAGATGCTTGGATGAAAACCGTTTCCCTTCGGGTACTAGCCTTACGTCTAAGGTGTTCCCAAACCCGGTAATACGACCTCTTCCTAATCCTCATCAACTACCCAAATAACCATTCAAGTAATTAATGTCTCTTAATGAGGTTCTTATACAATTAACTCTCTCTCGACGAATTAAAAGTATAATAAACGCATTTGTATACCAACAACTCACACCATAAATTTAAACATGTTCATGTAACTCTCGTCTACGCTAAACATGCCTCAAAATACGGATTAATAGAAGTTAATACACAAAGCACCAATAAAACTCAATAAAAGAAGCAACAATCCAAATATCAACAATATTCAAAGCATAAACCATTTCAACACTAAATATTCGCATGGTTTTAAACACCCAAAGCATAAAAACCTTAGCCCATGGTGTTTGAGAAAACACCCATGGCTAAAACAACAAAATAAAACATGAAAATGAAATTTACCAAACAAAGCTTAAATAAAAGAAAAATAGCACCTTGAGAGTCTTGAAATTCTTCCATTCTTACATAAAAATGAAATACTCAAATGATTCTAAACTAAAAGGCATAAAAACTATCTAATGGAGAGTGTGTTTGAGGAGAGAAGCTCCTCAAACCCTAATCTATTTACTCTTCTACTTATCTCATGTTGTGTGTGTGAAAAATGAGTCAGAAGACCCTTAAAAATTTGATTTGGGGTGCTTCTTATAGTTGGGAAGAGTGTTGGAGACGAAATTTGCACTTAGGCCCTTGAAATCCTTTAAAATTCTCGAATTTCCGCGCAAAAATGGGCTCAAACGGTCGATCGAGTGACCTCAAACGGTCAACCGAGTGAGATGGAAGTCCAGAAAATACTCTGGAAGCAGATTTCACTCAGTCAACCGAGTGTGTTGACTCGGCTGCCCGAGTGGATTCTGCTTCCATTCCGCATTTTGTCGTTTCGATCATATCTTGAGCTTCCGACCTCCGATTGACTTGATTCTTTTTTTCATTCCACTCATTTTTTCGAGACGCATCCAATGGTGAAATTATCTTCTTGACTTCATGAATTCTCAGACACGCATTTTACTTCCAAATAAGTTCAATTTACCTAAAAAATAACAAAACACATACCTTTCTCATTTCAAGTGCAATTAGTCAATTTAATGTGAATAATGCAACAAAATCCTCATAATTATGCAAAATAAAGACATGGATTTCAAGAAATTTTCACACTAATCAAGTCGCGCCCCTTATATAAGGCAAATGCCATATTCAACCATTCAAGTTTGATAAAGAATGTGTTAAAAAATGTAGATAGTATACATCAATTAAATTAATTTTGGTATAAAGATAATTATGAAATTTATTTATGAAAAATATTTATAATAAATAAGTAAGGTTAAAATAGTCAAAATTAAAGAAAAAAAAACTCAAAATGGCACTTATTAAATGAAGAGAGTACTAAATTTACTCAATTGATTTGTTTATTTTTTTATTTTTTGAGAGGCTTTTATGCAATTGAGTTGAGTGTATAAATTTAGTCGGATTTTAATGTTCAGTTTATTCTCAATTTAATCTTTATCTCAATTAATTGAAATTCACTTTCAATTGTATAAGTGCAATCAATTCATTTATTTATATTAATTAAATTAAGGTAAATTATTGAATGTAATTTTGGATTATAAGTGATTTACTTATATTTTTAATTATCATTTAAAAGCAATTAGGTGCACACAATAAATTATTAAGGTAAATTATTGGATGTAATTTTGGATTTTAAGTGATTTACTTATATTTTCAATTCGATGATCTACATTTTACAATTTTTTATTTGATTTAAATAATTATTTTTATTTATTGATCAGAATTAATTAGATAGCCTAGTGAAAGATGTGGAGTATGATGTACGGCCAATAAAATTAATTATTTTAAAAACATAGTATGACCCTCATGTTCTTGGACTTTTTACACATGCATAAAATCAAAACCAAAATCAAAATGAGAACTGGACTAACCAGTCGATTTCGAACCACCGGTTCGGTTTTGTTTTGAAAATCGAATCGTAATCTTTAAAGTAAGGTTCGATTTCGATTTCAAAAATTCAAAATTGAAACCGACAGTTTGGGGTTAAATCGGCTAAACAGACGATTTTGCCAAAAAATTTAAAATATTATTCTATACATACCTTAATTTCAACTCATTTTTCACACCAACATCTCTTATGTAGTAGTTTTTTCTAAAAAATTGAGGGAAAACGAGCCGAAAAAATAAATAAAAATAAAAAAATGAAAAAGACACAAACCGTTTTAACCGTATGGGAACATGTCTACTGGCTTTTTTCTGTTTTTATTCCGCAGCAGTTCATATTGTTCATTTGATATTTTTGTCCAATCGAATACCAATTGTTTTTTATCTACAAATTTATTTTGAAGAATAGTTGTCGTAAATTTATTTTTATTTTTATTTTTTGGTCGTAAACCATAACACCAAAAACAAGCAAAAGAAGCGATTATGGAAAGTTACAACAATAGGAAATCAAATTTATTTGATGGAAATTGCATGATAAAGATCTGCAATATCTGTTACATAAATTTCAGAAAAATTGAACATTTTCAACACTTGAACACACCAAGTTTACAGAAGAACAATAAGCATAACATTAACAACTAATAATCACAACACAAAATAAACATCTGCACATACATTTCACTAAGAAACTCTGATCTTTGAGATATGCGAAATCGTGCTCCAATGCTTTCCACTTTCCTTATTGTAATGCTGCTGCAGAAGTGGACAATCATCGATACGCAGTTTCCTAATCGGCAACCTTTGCAGAAGAGAAATCGGCAGCGCTTTCAGCTTCCTGCAACGAGATATCTTCAAACACCTCAGACGAGGCATAATGTCCACATTTTCATTTACCAAATTCCACTCTTCCCATCTTTCCATATTTGAAATCTTCAGTTTTTTAAGATTTGGGAATAATGCTGCTGATGCTTCGTCATCATTCACACGGCCACCCAAGAAATCGAGCCCAAGAGAACTTATACCTTTCATGCCCTCTAAGTGGAGGGTCACAAGAGATGGCAACCCACCTAAGAAGGGCAAATTTGTACAGTTTTGGAAATCTTGAAGAAAGAGTTTCTTCAAGTTTGTTAGTTTCATGATCCAATCGGGGAATTTATTGCCTCCATACGAACTGATCTGCAATGACTGCAAATTCTCGTGAACCTCAAGAGCTTCGATCACTTTATCTTGGTTCGTTCCAGATTGAATCGAAGGGCTAAAATCCATTTCCAATTCAGAAAGATGGATCTTTTTCCGTAGCTCAGCTTTTCTCGCCTCGTTTGCATCTACTGCGTATCCCAGCCCTTCGATCTTCAGACATCCTCGAAGATTGTTAAGATTCTTCAAATCTTCAAGCCCGCATGTTGCATCTCCTGTATCATTAACTCGAATGATGACGAACTTGGTCAGAATCCGAAGGTTTTTTAAGCTGCTGATCCCTTTTGGCAACGTCTTGAGGCTATCAGTACGATCAATCTCAAGATGTCGAAGATTCACTAACTTGGAAATTCGAGAGGGTAATCTTCGAAGATGGTCACAGGACGAAAGCTTCAATGTTTGCAAACTGTACAAATCGCATAGAGTTTCTGGTAACTCCCAGAATGGATTATGTGATAAGTTAAGATACTTCAGCTTGATAAGATTACCTATGTCTTTAGGAAGCTCGCCTATCCTGTTTCGACTCAAATCTAGCGCTCTAAGACCCGCTAAACGACGGATCAAATCAGGGTCAACTCGATCAAGTTGGCTTATGATAGGTGGAGAATCGTGAAAAGATTGAACCCAAAAAGTGTGCAATTTTTCCACATTTTGGATGTTTGGAAACTGCGTGTCTTCTGCCCGTATGAGGGTCAAATGACGAGCCCTTTTGTAGGATGATTCGATTTTCTGTTGGAACGAGGTGTTGAATTCGATGACAGAGCACTCGTTTTTGGTGAGATAATTCGCGAAATCATGGATCATATCGTGCATCTTAAGGGTTAAAATCGTTCCACCGTTCTTATCTTTGACAATTTCTTGGAAAAAAGACCTCATTGCAAGGTTTTGTAAGTACTCTTGACCTATAACCTCGATGTCTACATTTTCAGATGAGACGAGGTACCCGTGGGCCATCCAAAGTTGGATCAAGTTGCTCGCCTCAATGACATGATCCTTTGGAAAGAAAGCACAAAACGAGAAGCATCGTTTGATAGGGGAGGGTAGATCATAGTAACTCAACATCAAAGGGGGGAAAATCCCCTCTGCTTCTTCTAACATCCAGAAATCACTATCCAATACGTCTTTCCATTCGTCTAACGTGTTTTTAAACCTCATTAAACTCCCGATTGTCTTAATAGCAAGAGGCAATCCTTTGCATTTCTTAGCTATCATCTTTCCCAAATATTCCAACCTTTCATTTCTTCGCTCAGAAAACGCAATTTTCTCAAATAAAGTCCAAGAATCAGTATCAGACAAACTCTCTAACCGTAATTGGTAGCTACTCCCCATCACCTTCGCAATGCTCTCGTTTCTGGTAGTCACTAGAATAGTACTACCAGCTGCACCAGCTTTGAGAGAGTTGAAAAGGTGCTCCCATTTCCTAAAATCCTTAGTCCAAACATCGTCTAAAACGAGCAAGAACTTCTCCCCTTCTACGTAGTTTCTAATCTTCCTCACAACAGTTTCAAGCTCAAACAAGTAAGGGGCACTACCCTCTATATCTTCCAAAATGGCCTTTGCAATTCGGACCTCATCAAAAAGATCCGAAACACAGACCCAAATTCTTCGATCAAAATGCTCGATCACTTCACTAGAGTTGTAAACTAGTTGTGCTAAAGTAGTCTTACCCATGCCTCCCAATCCCACAATCGAAACTACATTCAAATTCAAACCCCCCTTTTCTTGATTCCTATTTTCAGAAACTAATTTGCTAATCAGGGTATTCTTGTCAACATCCCTACCTTCTACATCCGATACATCAATATAAGAAGCAGATTTAGGCCTATTGAAACAGTCACTAACACAAGACTCATTAAACTTGTACCTATCTTTCTCAATTGCAATATCCACAAGCCTTTCATTGATTTTCTTGATCTTGAGAGAAATTTCTCTTCGAACAACAACTCTATTGAAACCAAAACAAGGTAGAGTGAAGACAGAGAATACCTTTCTGGAGTGGCCTTGTTCAATCTCTGCTCTCTGCATTGCTGTGATCCATTCCGACAGGACATCCTCGGTGTCGTAGGTGACATCTTTGAGCTTTTCGAGCCAAAGCTTGACTGATTCTTCTTTTACTTGTCTCTTTTCAGCATCAACGAGTACAGCTTTAATTGAATTGAATTCGCTTTCGAGTTTCTTGAGATTTTTCTCGACGCCGCAAATTAAGCCTACTTCTCGACGAATCTGTTGCTCCAAGATTGTGGCGAGCTGAGTGAGGATGACTGTAATAATTGCATCTGACATGGTTGAAGATGGAATTTGGACAGACAAAGATTTAATGGAGGGTTACAGATTGATTTTGGTGGGCTAATCAAGAAACTAGAAATTAACAACCAACCCGGTGTGTTTTCTTTATTTGTGGGACTAGATTACTATTTATTATTGTAGTAATTTGTAGCAACATAAATTTCGAGGAAATTGGTTGTGAAAGTGTGTGAGTTAATCAATAACGAGTAAATTGCAGGAGACTCTAAAAGAGACGACTCTCTTTCTGATCGAATTCGCCGCGTTAAGACTTTTTGGATTAAAATAATACTATACGGTATTAATTATTATTTAAATTTATACAAAAAAGAATGACCACTCAAGTCAAAACTGGAGGAAATATCAGAGAAATTCATATCCCATTTCTTGGTTTTTTTCACAGAAATCGAAAGAGACGTTTTTATCTTTTTCACAGAAATTCGCCGCGTTAAGACTTGTTTTTATCTTTTTCGTTTCTGAAATCGAAAGAGACGTTTTTCTATTGTGCATGCAGCATGCTCATGTCTGTTTATGAATGTTCTGAAATCTTTTTTTAACCGGGTATTATATATTAAGGCAAATTTGTGTATGTTTGGTGTATTTTTTTTTGTAATTATTTATTAAGTAATATCATTATATTTATAAAATATTGTCACAATTTTTTTTACACAATTCAATATGTTTGTGCGTATAAAATATTACGGTGTTACTTTATAAATATAATGGTATAACTTAATAAGTGATGTGATATAGCAAATTGAAAAAAATTGCATCAAGTGTGATTCATATATCAATCATAATTAGTTTTTAGATTGAGAAATGAATATAAATAAATATGTGTTATATATATATATACAAAGTCAAAATCTATATATTACTCACATAAATTAAATTAGATTTATATAATTATATTAAATAAATATACTAACTAAATAGGTAAAAAAACGTTCTATTGAAATATATTACCATTCATGATTTGATATAATATTAATACGGAGTATATAAAGGAAAACTAATTTTCTCAATTTGAATATTTGCCAATAAACTAAATAACCTTCTTTCATTGCACTTACAAATACAGAGCGTGGAAAAAAAAATGATTACAATGTATTGATAGACATTCTATCTTTCTAAGATACCTAAAATTTCCCAGATTACTGTTTTAAAAAACTGAAGATCTATTTACAAATTACAAAAAATTAAGCCTCACTATCAGCAAACAATTTCTCCAGCACTAATGTCTCAAGATCACCAACTGAGTGCTTCATGTTCCTTTCAAGTATGATGCTTGTTTCAGGATCATTCTCAAAATTCTCAAGAAATTTCTTGTAAGCTGGAACCAGAATCGTCGAGATTGAGCCACGAACCTCCTCTCTGAGTCGCGAATCCCTAATCGTCCAAAACGATTGAACAACCTTAATCTCCTCAAACACAAGATTGAACGCGTTTAGCCTCCTCTTAATCGCTTTCTTTGAAGGCCTCGACTTGTAACACCAGTTGACATAGAGTCCTTTTTCGCGAAAACAGTTCAAGAACCTGTTACAAGTCGATTCCTGATAAGCAATCATCGCGGATTTCAACTTGTCTATCAATTTTGTGACGTACTGATGACCGAGCATCTGTCTTAACTCGTCTGATCCTTCAATCTTGTGTAAAATGCAACGAACGTTGTTCATCATGAACACTTGTCCTAAACATGAATCTTGGTATCTTATACTCTTTGTCTCAAGATTCTTGAGCAAAACTTCAATGATCAAGATCAAATGGAGCTCAAGAAAGCCATGATCATGCTTATAATCTCCCAACAAACCATCAAATTCCAATGATGGGGCTTTCTTGATCAACCTTGCTAACAACTCCTTGTTCCTTACAATCGCATCAATCTGCTCCATAACATGTTCTGTAGAGCGATGAACTCCCCCTCGTTCCTCTGAAACCTCGGAGATCTCATTAGAAACAGCGGACTGAAAATCGTGCATCATCCTCTCAACATCATTCTCAATCATCAACAAAGTTTGTGAAATGCTATCTCTAATCCCCCTCCCAAATTCGGAGACGAACAGAGCATTAGCACTCGGTAACACCCACAAGAACGCGTCGTATACGCCTAACACATCCCCCATTTTATCGTAAGCTTGCTTGCTGGAGCTCACAGCCTCAGCAAATCCAAACAAACCAACAGCAAAATCCTTAACAGTCCCTACAAAACACTCATCCTTAGCATTCCCAACATTTCTAAATATCTCATCACACAATTTCTTCTCCCTATCAAACAAGATTCTCACACAAATCTTGCACACTTGAACCCATAACTCCATCTTAACTTTGAAATCATCAGGGGTGTGTCTTTTACCAGTATACCTCCCATTCACCTCCTCAAAACGCAGCCGTTTAAGCTGGGAGTTCAGATTTGATTTTCTCACATTCTTGTAAACCCTAACACATTCCCCAATTTTGCCACTACCATTCATTCTCTCAGCTATATTTCTCAAATAAACAATCACATCATCACTTGTTTTTTCAGAAATTGAAAAATCCTCGTACCTGCATATATAGGCAGTGCTATCGGAAACGGAGCTAAACTCTGTGGTGGAAATGGGACCGGCGGCGTGAGAATCGGCTTGGCGGCTCAAGACGGCGAAGAATTCGGCTCGGAGCCGATCCATGGCGGTGGAAATCAGCTTATCGTTGGAGCTGGATTGCTGAAGCATAGCCACGGCTTCCATGTAGTGGCTTATGTCACGGCGGCTGGAGTCGAAGAGCAGCTCCTGAGACGGCTTCAATCGCCACCGTGTGATGGTTTCGACGGCGGATTGTTGGGATACTGACTGTGACGACCCCATTACTGTTTGGACTTTTCAGCATTAAATTCAAAGAAATTTAATCTTTGTTATCAGTTCTTGATTCAATGTTGAAGAATTTGGCCATGAAAATTCAAAGAGACAGCAAGAAAATCAGGGAAATTTTCAGTATTTTCATGTTCAAATCAATCAATTTCAAGGAAACGATGATACAATAATTTTTATATTTTTTTTATTATTTTGGGTTAAACGCGTGTTGAATACTTTGTTGTAGTTGTAGAGATAACACAAATTAAACACGCTTCCATTGATCATTGACTTGGAAACTTCACAAGTGTAGGGACAAAATATAATGTATGAAATTTACTCCTATTGTATATTTGTATTAAGTACTCCTACCAGACAATACTCCCACTAGTAACTCTCTCCTTAAAACATCACAATGATAAAATACGTAACTTTAAAGAAACGGAAAAGACGGTTTTTCATTTCTATTTGATTAGTAAAGAGCGTTAAGTTAAGTTAGTTAACCCAAACCTAAGTAGTGTATCTTCCCGCGTCGAACTCGATATGAAATTTATGCACAATTTTAGGCCAATTTTAGGGGCAGGTTAAATATTTCATACATGATTTTTGTTTTGATAAACATAGTCTATATTGATTATAAACCATTGTACCTCATTTATAACTCAATACTAGTAAAAACAGTGAATCCTAAACTAGTCAAACATAATTTATTAAAAACCTCGCATGGGAAAAATTAAAAACTTTGTTCACAAATCTTGTATTACATATAGAGTCATATAGTAATACATGCAAAATATTAAAAACGTCGTTATTATATATAAACATAAATGATATTAATATTCTACAAAATAAAATTTATCTATATTAAAAACGTTTGTCTTTTACTATTATCGCAATGTGTCATATGTGTAAGGTATTTGATGCGGCCTAAAAATGTCATCCGATAAGAAGTCGACACGTGTATAGAGGATAAGATAAAAGAGGAGATCTGGGATTAAGGAATACTCTCCGTATAAAGAATCCCTTCTGGAGGAGGGGAAAAATATCAGGAAGACCTAATCTTGATAAGAATTATTAAGATCAAGGATCTAGGAGAATCCCGTAAGAAACGGCCTGAGATCGAGCAAAGAAAGACTCATTCCTCCTTTATTTCAGTGGATGGAGTCCACTAGGGGGAGTGGTACGATTCTTCAGGGAAGTGGGAGAGTTGAGGACCTTGTCAATGCAGCAGGGCCGAGTCCAAAGGGGAGCTCCGAAATAGGAGGAAACCCTAACTTCCTCTTAGGAGAAGCTCTCTATAAATAGGTAAATCTGAATATATTGTCAGGTTAGAATCTCTACTTCTTTACAAGACTTATTAAACCTCTTATTATATACTTTGATATCCTTTGAGAACCTGATTTGATAAATCGAGGACTTTGAAGTCCTTGCCATACACTGAATTACCGATACTGACTTGAGCGTCGGAGCGTCCGCGCCGGAGTCCCCTCCGGTGTGTCTTTTGCAGGTTCCTGGAGGATCATTCCAGAGGAAGCGTGGCATCTGAATCATTCATACGCGTTCGGGAATTCAGATATCTAACTCCAAGGATATCTAATTCATCCATGCAATTTTTGGCACAACAACTGGCGCCGTCTGTGGGAAACGTCTTAGAGATCTTCTCACGAATTTCTATTTGTTTGAGCGATGGGCGGAGGAAATAACACGATCACGCCTACTTTAGGGAAGAAAACTCTTCCAGGGAAAATTCCCCCTTTGCCATCTGATCCCACACCGAAGGGAGGCCGAGGAAAGGACCCTGCTCATGTCCCTTCGGGATCAAATTGGCCACTGATACAAACCGACACACCAACCTCGGGCCTGGGCGATGAAAATCGTCCCCTACCAGTTAGAGATGAAATAGCGGATAACGCAGAGGCCCCAGCGGTCCAGACCTCAGGTCCCCAACGTGGAGAAACTCCACATTCAGAACCATTCCTGATCTCTCCAGATCAGTTGAATGCCCTTATCAATTAGGCTGTGGAGAGAGCTTTAGCAGCTCAGGGAGGTCAAGTCCCGAGAATTATACCAGTGAATGCGGAGATACCTCCTCCGAGAGTCCAGGAAGAGGCACCAGGGGCCTCCCAAGTGTTTTCTAAAGGTGCAAGAGTGCGGGCAGAGGGGGACGAGAAAGTGCCCTCCCGAGCAGAAAGAAGTGTTCCCCCTCGGAACACAGGAAGGAACGTAGACTTGGCGTCCCGAGAGATGGAGCTCCCCGAGGTCCAGGATCCCAGGATCGGATCTGGAGGTACGAGGTGGAGTATTCAGGGCCCCGAGGTTCAGGATCCCAGGATCGTATCTGGAGGTACGAGGCAGAGTATTCAGGGCCCCGAGGTCCAGAATCAAAACTTGGAGGTATGAGGAAAAGTATTTAGGGTCTCGAGGTCCAAAATCTAAACGTGGGAGTACGAGGCAGAGATATGATAAGTGCATCGGTACTACAGGTTAGTACAGATGTTTGATAGAGCCTAAAGTATTAGATCTTTTATAGTAATTTGATATTGCTATGAGTATATTTTAATGATATTGACATATATGACAGGAACTTATTTTTTCCATTGAATTATGCATGATTCTCTTAAGCTTACATGATTGATACTCTAGAAACGATCTTAGGATTGAGAATTACTTGAAATCATAGAAGCATGGGTAAGCAATTCACATGTTGAGTCTTGTGATCACTTTATGTGGTAGAATTAATGATTAGACGTTGATGATGATTATGATTTTGGAAGCAAAGATTAACATAATTATTGTTTTTATTGCACACGATTAACATGTTTCCATATTTTAGATATAATTTCATATTATAGACCGAGTCTATCCAGGTTCTGGAGGATCTCTGGGTAGGTTCAGAAGATTTCAGATTACAGATTAAGTCTATCCAGGTTCTGGAGGATCTCTGGGTAGGTTCAGAAGATTTCAGATTATAGATTAAGTCTATCCAGGTTCTGGAGGATCTTTGGGTAGGTTCAGAAGATTTCAGATTATAGGGTGATTCTATCCAAGTCCTGGAGGATTTCGGGATAAGCTCGGAAATGGAAAGTAGAGATTGAGCCTATTTAGGTCCCTAAGATCAAGGCCAATATCCCTAAACAGACAAAACGATAAGTCCGAAAACTAGAGTGGGTGAAGAGGATGATTGATTACCTGAAGCGGGTAGAGAACTTGAGAATCTTCAGAGCCGAAAAATATCTCACCCTCAAAGAGGTGAGGCAAGTCAAGAGGCTAGAGGTGAAACCAGCTAGTGGAGAGAGGAAGAGAGAATCTACAGCAAGGAGCTCCAGCCCAGAAGCTCCCCGAAACTCCAGAGGAACAGGAAACCGCAATGCTACGGGAGGATCCCGATCTAGGCCTCGAGGGAGGTTTTAGAAATATACCCAACTGGGATTGGAACCTACAGAGGTCTTGGAGGTTGCTGGAGATAATCCAGATTTGAAATTCCCTTATTCGAGGAACCGAGGTCCTCAAAATCCCAAGTCGGACCGATTTTGGAGACTCCACAATGAATATGGGCACGACAACAATCGATATTACCATTTGGAGGATGGAATTCAGAGAATGATTCAAGTTGGACATCTGAGAGAATTTGTTTACGTAGTTGACCGAGACCCTCGAGGGCAGAAGAGGAGGGAACTTGAGGACATGAAGACCAAGAAGGAGGAGGCCTCCCAGAATCGGGATAAAAGCCGACCCCCTCAGTTGATATTCCTGAGTTGAGATCCGGGAAGAATTTCAGAGCTCGCGAGGACGTAAAAGGTTCGAGGATCAAAGAAAATGATCCTCTTCTGAGATTTGAGATTAGAGAGACTAATCATCTTGTCGAGAGTGGAGGTCCTGGAGAGGGTACAGGTTTCAGGTTTGAGATCAAAAGAGACTTGATTTGCATTATTTAATTATTTCATATTTAAATTATATAATTGAGGATTATTAAGCTTATCTGAGCACTTGAGAGCCTGTGTTGGAGGTCTTTTTTGGTGTATCTTTACAGGATCAATTCGGGATTGATATACGAGTAAACCTGGAGATCTACATGTCAGTCCAGAACCTGAACTAGAACATAACGAGGGAGTTTCCTCTTAGGAGCTCCCCAGACTTGAGTTAAGTTACCTGGTCTATGACGAATAATGAGTTCATGAGGAGGGGCTGGAGAACCTAGAAGTACTAGAGGAGCTCGAGAGAGCAAGATTACCGAAGAAAGAATGGAGCCATGGAAAACCAGCCGAGTCGCTGAACCATAACACCTAACCTGTTATTGGGCTGATCCCCAAATGACGAGCACATTTGGGACCACCGGTTAGTACATGTATTTGATAAAGTTAGAGAGGTTAGATCTTTTTACAATGACTTGAGGTCATAATGAATATGACATGTATGGGTTATGATTTTGGTTGATTTGATGTGACTAATATATGAGAACCATGCTTATTGGATTAAGTACAACCCCCGTGAATTTTTATGTGGTTATTATATGCTTTATAATTCATGATTAAGGATTGATGATGATCCATGCTCCTAAAACATGAGGCTAACATACTTATGTTTAATTATGTACGATTAACACGCCTCGAGGTTCTATACATGATTTTAGTTTTCAGATTGAACTTGTCCAAATCCTGTGAGACTTTTGGGTAAGCCTGGAGATCAATTGTCAAAGGTTGAAACACCTGAATAAGTGCAGATTGCATTGATTGAGCCATCCTGCTCCGAATGAGCTCGGACCTCCGGATTGCTCGAAGGCTGAATTTATCCAGGTACTGAATGCTACCCGAGAAATCTGAGGTCTGGGAAAGGGCCTACAAAGATGTCAGAAGGCAAAAGACTTGAGCTGATATTGATAGCCAACTGCCTCAGCCCCAGGAACGGAGCATGATCCAGATTCGAGTGGGATGAATAATGTCAAAAAGCATTTGAGGAGCTGAAGCTCAACCGAACTCAGCTGTTGAAGCTCCACCGAGTCCAGCTAATGAAGCTCCAACAAGCCCAGCTGCTGAAACTCCACCAAGCCCTCCCTAAGGTGTTGAGATCCGATATTCAAAAGTTGAGAAGACTGCCTTGGCTGTGCTGATTACACCTCGAAGGTTATGCCCTTATTTTTGTCATATAAAATTATTGTTCACACTAATTACCCTTTGAAGCAGGTAATTGGTAGGGCAGATTTATCTGGACAGATGGTCAAATGGACCATAGAATTATAAGAGTACAATGTCTATTTTGAGCCCAAAGGGCTATCAAAGCTCAAGCCTAGTCGGATTTCATCCAAGAAATCACCAAGCTTAACGAGATCTAATAACAAAAGATATTCGTGGATGGCTCCATGCCCATGACTGGATGTGGAGTTGGTATTGTGTTGATTGCCCTCAGGGGTTGGAGAACCAATTTACTGAGGAATTGAAGTTTCGGACATCCAACAACAGAGCTAAGTATTTTGAGTATTTAGATAAAATGTTTTAGGTTGTTATAACCATGATTGAATTGAGAATACAGGATAAAATTTCACAAGAAAAGCTCGACGACCTAGAAGCCATAAATTTTGCACGAGGACCTCTCCACGTCCCTAACGGGTGTTGGATGTCCAAAAATTAAAGATTGAAGGTCACCAGACATGAACCTCAAAAAGGATTAATGAACTTGCAAATGTCTTACACTTCGATGCTTGAGGGGGGGGGGGTGATGAAGGGTCTAGGCTAGCCACCTCCGAGATACAGCTATGAAGCCAAGTAAGTGAAAAGTGTATACTTTACTTTTTTACTTTAGATCTTACTTTGTGATATGATATGAGTTACCTAGACGTAGTTGTTTAGAGCATAAAACCTCGAAGCATATGAGCATTTGCTAAGGCTTCAGAAATGATTGATTTGAGAAATGCTAAGGTGATTACTTAGGAGAATTTCGTGATTGAATCGAGAGAATGATTGAGAATTTAGATATGGTTAAGAACGTGTTTTTGATTAGTGATGAGTCAATTTTTTTCTAAATTATGTCTAAAGGTATGTTTATCTTTGATGAATATTTGAAGATTTTATGAGATGTGATGAAAACATTTTGAGATTTTTGGAAATTTGTATGAGCACATATTTCCTAACAATTTAAGATATGATTCATAAGCATACTTTGAGCATTCTGAAACGCGTTAGGGCTAACCACCTTGAGTAGCCGGATGACTAAGTTTGAAAATTAGGAGTGATGAAATGATGAATGATCTGTAGATCACTTAGCATATATGAGATATGAGAGTGAGAAACACTCAGAGGCCACGAGGCCGAGGAGAGCTAGAGAGCTCCTCACCCTACTCGAGATCCAAATGGATTACTTAATTTACAAAGGTTTAATGAGATTAATACCTTGAAATGAGAGTGAGAGACACTCAAAGGCCTAGAGGCCGAGGAGCTACAGAGAGCCCCTCACCATACTTGAGACCCAAAAGGGTTACTTAATGAAAAGAAAGATTTTATGAACCAAAATCTTTTAAGAATGAGAGTGAGAAACACTCAGAGGCTTAGAGGCCGAGGAGCTCCAGAGAGCCCCTCACCATACTTGAGACCCAAAAGGGTTATTCAATGAAAAGAAAGATTTTATGAATCAAAATCTTTTAAGAATGAGAGTGAGAGACACTCAGAGGCCTGGAGGCCGAGGAGCTACAAAGAGCCCCTCACCATACTTGAGACCCAAAAGGGTTATTCAATGAAAAGAAAGATTTTATGAACCAAAATCTTTTAAGAATGAGAGTGAGAAACACTCAGAGGCTTAGAGGCCGAGGAGCTCCGGAGAGCCCCTCACCATACTTGAGACCCAAAAGGGTTATTCAATGAAAAGAAAGATTTTATGAATCAAAATCTTTTAAGAATGAGAGTGAGAGACACTCAGAGGCCTAGAGGCCGAGGAGCTACAGAGAGCCCCTCACCATACTTGAGACCCAAAAGGGTTATTCAATGAAAAGAAAGATTTTATGAACCAAAATCTTTTAAGAATGAGAGTGAAAAACACTCAGAGGCTTAGAGGCCGAGGAGCTCCGGAGAGCCCCTCACCATACTTGAGACCCAAAAGGGTTATTCAATGAAAAGAAAGATTTTATGAATCAAAATCTTTTAAGAATGAGAGTGAGAGACACTCAGAGGCCTAGAGGCCGAGGAGCTACAGAGAGCCCCTCACCATACTTAAGACCCAAAAGGGTTACTCAATGAAAAGAAAGATTTTATGAATCAAAATCTTCTAAACGAAAGTGAGAGACACTTGGAGGCCCAGAGGCCAAAGAGAGCTGGGGAGCATCTCCCCATAACCAAGATCCAAAAGGGTTATTCAATGAAAAGAAAGATTTTATGAATCAAAATCTTTTAAGAATGAGAGTGAGAGACACTCAAAGGCCTAGAGGCCGAGGAGCTACAAAGAGCCCCTCACCATACTTGAGACCCAAAAGGGTTATTCAATGAAAAGAAAGGTTTTATGAACCAAAATCTTTTAAGAATGAGAGTGAGAAACACTCAGAGGCTTAGAGGTCGAGGAGCTCTGGAGAGCCCCTCACCATACTTGAGACCCAAAAGGGTTATTCAATGACCCAAAAGGAGAGCTGGAGAGCTCTTCACCATACTTAAGACCCAAAGGGGTCACTTACAAATGAAAGAAATATTTTTACAAATTAAAATCTTCTAAGAATAAGAGTGAGAAACACTCAGAGGCCTAGAGGCCGAAGAGAGTTGGAGAGCATCTCCCCATCATCAAGACCTAAGAGGGTTACTTACAAAAATTTCTAAAGAATGAAAGAAAAGCTAGATAGAAGCCTATAAGCTGAAGGAAACCCTCTCGAGCTACTTGACACTAGAGGTGATTCCTCGAAAAGGTGAGAGATTCCTTGAATCTTTTGAGAAGATTCCTTGAAGGTTATGTAACTAGGAGAAAATAGCAGGAGAGAAAAAATCGCGACTGTGTGGGATCCAGGCGCAGAAGTCGAAGCGTTTTTTCGGAACTGGGGGCGGGAAAAATCTCCGAAGGAAAATACTTTTGAAATTCCCCTCCGAAGCGAGAATAAAACACGTCTCTCCAGAGATGCCACTGTACTGAACTCACTTGAATTTCTTACTCTCACAAAAGATATACTCCTTTTATGAGAGTAGGGGGGAGTAGATGATGCGGCCTAAAAATGTTATCCGATAAGAAGTCGACACGTGTATAGAGGATAAGATAAAAGAGGAGATCTGGGATTAAGGAATACTCTCCGTATAAAGAATCCCTTCTGGAGGACCCTCCGAAGGGAGCTCCACCTGGGGAGAAATATCAGGAAGACCTAATCTTGATAAGAATTATTAAGACCAATGATCTAGGAGAATCCCGTAAGAAACGGCCTGAGATCGAGCAAAGAAAGACTCATTCCTCCTTTATTTCAGTGGATGGAGTCCACTAGGGGGAGTGGTCCGATTCTTCAGGGAAGTGGGAGAGTTGAGGACCTTGTCAATGCAGCAGGGCCGAGTCCAAAGGGGAGCTCCGAAATAGGAGGAAACCCTAACTTCCTCTTAGGAGGAAGCTCTCTATAAATAGGTAAATTTGAATATATTGTCAGGTTAGAATCTCTACTTCTTTACAAGACTTATTAAACCTCTTATTATATACTTTGATATCCTTTGAGAACCTGATTTGATAAATCGAGGACTTTGAAGTCCTTGCCATACACTGAATTACCGATACTGACTTGAGCGTCGGAGCGTCCGCGCCGGAGTCCCCTCCGGTGTGTCTTTTGCAGGTTCCTGGAGGATCATTCCAGAGGAAGCGTGGCATCCGAATCATTCATACGCGTTCGAGAATTCAGATATCTAACTCCAAGGATATCTAATTCATCCATGCAATTTTTGGCACAACAGTATTATAGAAGCGATTGTTATACTCAATCTTCATAAATAAAGTATAAGTCCTTGGTCTCGGCCTATCCATACGGACAACTAACAAATAGATAGGCAACACCTTGGAGTAAAAAAGATTGGTCAATCGTTAGCAGTTCGAAGGCTGCTTGTCGACACCACCTCAACAATTATGTTAGCTCGCCTCAAAGGTCAACCTTTGATCGGCCAGGTTAGCGAGCTTCTTCCATGTGGTTGCCCTCCATGAATGGACAGTCAACTCGTCCAGGGAGATTTTCTACATAAGCTGACTCATCGTGCGTGTAAATAGGATAAGACCAATCAGTTTGTCTAACTAGCATAGAATACTTAATCATCAAATCTTAAGGGACAAAATATTACATAAGAGTACACATGTTCTTCTCTAAAAGCATGATTAATGTAATGTTGGAATTTTTTAGCACCCAACAATGACTTTACAAAATTGAAAGAAATAAATAACAAAATTATAAATACAATTAAATTAATATTTACACAACGTTCGATTTTTCCTCTTTTAGCAGCTTTTCTCCTTTTGCAGCTTTCCAAAACAAGCAGGTTCTCGAAATCAGCAACAACGACCCCATCTCACGAACAGTAGGAACAAAGTTAAAGTCGAGTCAAGGAAACCCTTTTCCCACAAAACGAATACGTCCCGGCTAGTGCTCACGGTTTGACGTAACATTTTAAAAGGTAAAACGACTTTCACCTCTATACGAGAGGCACCACAACGTATAGAGTTCCAACGAACTGAATCGACACGAAAACTGGACTGCACTCTATATGTTCCATGCAAATATGTATGATGTTATGATTTTTTCTAGAAAATCAAGTGTCGTGTCTCTTTGTGTGAGTATGCAAGTGTTTTTGTGTTAGTGTCTTTGCAACATAAAACATGCACCCTATTTATAGGCACGTTCCAACATGTGAGGGGTCTCCACATTTATTATAGCATTCATGCTATTTGTAACGCCTTGCGGTTATTACAAGATTTAAGTATGACATTCATGGTTTTGTAACTCCCCTGCGGTTACAAATTCATTACTGAAACGTCTACGAACCTGGACAACCGAACGCCCAAGTTCATCACAATTTGTAACGTCAATGTACCAAGACATCCTCAACGTCCAAATTCGTCATAGTTCAAATTCAACTTTTAAATTTATTTGGGTTAACCCAATTTCAAATTGGGTTTCAACTTTCTGGAAACTTGATTTGTATGAGTCAAGCCCAAATATTCAAGTTCCAAAATTATAGATGGGTCTGAAAGCCCAAATTTAAAACCCACGAGTCACGAGCTTAAGACTAGGCCCAAGCTTAACCGGACGAGCACACACGTGCATCCGTATAGACTATTGAATTGCTCCTTAGTCGTTATTATTTGAACCATTGTAACACCCTCCTATTATTTGACGTTTCAACTTCGTGAATTAATTTCTCACTCACCGAAATTCGGTTTTGAGATTTTAAATACATTACGAACATCTACTCCGAGAGTAGAACGATTTTATGCCATTTAATTTCCTTGAAATTACATTTATAGCCCTCAATAAATTGGTCAAAGACGAGTGTTCTTCACTCTCATTTTAAAATCAATTAATTAATTAAAATTAATCAATTTCTAACCAATTTTTTCAACATGTAATAGAGAGATCATACTTGTATGTAAAGATCATTGATCTATTCAATAAATACAATCTAAATTCATTAAACAACAATCAATTACAAAAGAAGAGAATTTGTTGGAGGAGAAGGGGAAAAGATTGAAATGATAAAGTTTTCAATTCCATTTTACCCATATATTTACAACTCAGGATGATTTAATTTGCAGGATATTTTACGCTTAAATCAATCTATAATAGAGTCAAGATCAAAAGACTATGCAAAATAATGTTTTACTCCATTCGTCCCCGAGTAAGTTTCCCTTTTTTTTTTTTTTGACTAAGAAATAAATGTAGTACAAGTGATGTGATGGTGAGAGAAAAAATAATAAATGAGTATGAGATGAAGTAGAATAAAATAATAGATAAAATATAAGTAATGTGATTGAGAGAGAGAGAAAATCATATGATAAAAATGAAAGAAATGAAATGAGAAACTTATTGTGGAACATTTATAAAAAGAAAGTGAGAAACTTATAGATGGACAAAGGGATTAGGGAGTATTAATTACTACTCCCTCCGTCCCATACTTGAACCTACATTTTACCATTTTGGGTGTCCCATACTTGAAGCAACATTACCTAAAATAGTAAAAACACTTTTAAACACTCCCCTTAAAACATCACAATATTACAACAAATGTGACTACTTTATTACACTAAAAAGTAACTTTATTACTATTTATAAAGTTGAAAAGTCTTTATTACCCCCACTTTATCTTACACAATACTAATAAACAACTCATTTATTAAAACCCGTGCCAATTTGGTTTGTAGCTTCAACTATGGGACGGAGGGAGTATTATTTGTATGGAGTGTTTGTAAATTGTAATGCATGTTAGTGGGCTTTTACGGACTTCGGTCCTTTTAGTCATCCTTTAAAAAGAGTAGTTGCGCTTTTAATGGATTATTAGGATATGGGTTGCACCTCAATCTTTGTTTGATACACTCCCTCGATTAGCTCACTTCTCTGAAATATCGAGTTTCACTAGATACACATTTTTTTATAAATTGTTCAAACTAACATTTTCTCCCTAAAATTTAGTAAACACACCCACCCCATAAATCCTAATTTCTCTAATTTATTTCTCTTCTCTTTCCCCCTTTCTTTTTTCTTCTGCAAAACAAACTCCCTCCATTATGCCACTCTGCCTACCCGTCTACCCCACCGCCCCCACGCCGCCCAGAAAGCCCCCCTTCCTCCCTATATTCTCCTTCTTTCTTCTGCAAAAAAAAATTCCGATTTTTTTAAACGGTAAGCCTATTCATCCAAAATCTGGATATCCAGAATTTATTATCAGATTTAATTAATATTTTATTAATTATACAATTACAATAATACCCTTACATATAAATAATTACATTTAATTAGTTATTAAAAACATATTCTACCATCTTTCCTCCTTTCATGTGGATTCTGACAAGATTACAGAGGAACTTTTCATCTCCCAAGATTTTTTTTTCAACTCCCAAAACAAGCATGCATTAATAATTTAATATTCTATCTCTTTAATTGTAATTATAAAATTGATATATGAAAATTCGATAGTGTACTTTAAAATTTATAATTATAATTAAAATTTGATATATGAATTTAAATATAAATCTCCCTATACTCTTTATATTTTAACATTTTTTATGGATAATATAAGTGAAATTTAATATTTTCAGTCTGTATGGTAAATATAATTAAAATAAGGTCCTTCAACTTTCTATAGGTTTAAAATATGTCCACAAAATTATAACAAAAATATTTCACTATTTTCGAAGCTTTAAAATAAAATTTTAGAAAAAAACATATGTTATTTTTTATTATATTATTGTGTATAACACCAATTTAAAAAAATATTTTTAATTTAAAAAAATAATAATCACCAAAACTTAATTTATGAGATTTCAGAGATTTAAAAAATAATATTTTTAAGATCACCAAAATAATAATCACCAAAACATATCATGAACTAATAAACAAACAAAAACATACATTAATTAAAATTAAATTAACTTTTAGAATCTAACTAATTCTAATTACTGCTTTCAAAAAAAAAAAACTAATTCTAGTTACTTAGTATTATAACTTTATTCATTTTATAATAATTTTCTTTAATTGTGGTAGCAAACACTTAAATGTAATGAAAACAAATGCATTGAAAACCCTTAATGAACTGAAAATTAATTTTAAAATTAAAATTTTTGATGAAAAAATTATGCATAAGATATTATTTAAAAAATATTATGTGATAAATATATCCCACGTAATAGTAATTTTTTTTGCTGATGTGTCTAATTTTTTTTGCTGATGTGTCGTCTTTTCCTTAATTTGACTGATATGTCGTTCTCTCCTTGATTTTATATGATACTAGATTAGCACCCGCGTATTACGCGGAAAGTCAATAAAAATAAATATTTATATTATACTTCATATAATTAAATAATTTTATAAAGTAAATTCTAAATAAAATTTGTGAGAATCGGACGAAATGAGACGTTGAATTTTTAACATTTAATAAATATGAAAATAACTTTTAAAAAAAATTATAAATTACGAAAATAAAAATTTTAAGTAATATTAAAATAATCTTAATAAATTGTAAGTCAACCAGCCTTCAATATCAACCACAAAGTCATAAATAAATAAATAAATCTTTTAGTTAATTGCTAATTAAATCACAACTTTTTCCTCATTTGCAATCTAATCTAAACTTTAAGATAATTACAAATAAATCACAAACTTTAAATATTATTGCAATTTCACCACAAAAAATTGCCAAAATGGCGAGGGGGAAGGCAACAGATTCCCCCTCACTAATCAAGAAGGCAACGGCATTCCGCCGTTGCCAATATGGGCGTTGCTATTTTATAGGTAACGGACTTTGGGAAAACCGTTGCCTTTTGACAACGGTATATGGCCGTCGCCTTTTGGCAAGGGCGGGGAGGCCGTCGCCTTTTCGCAACGGGCCCAGCTGTTACCAATTGGCAACGGGGCCCAGCCGTTGCCAAGGCCGTCGCCTTTTTGTTACCTTTAAAAAAATGAGAACCTGGGTTTCGAACTCAGGTCTCTAAGGCAATCAACACACCCCCCACCACTAGGCCACCAATATTCGCGATTTTCAATATTCGCGATTTTTCGCTCCAGCTGGATTTCGAACACGGGACCTCTCGGTCCTGTAGAGTTTTGGGCGCCCCCTGTGTGCCGTTTAGGCTAGGAGCTTTAGTCGTCATATTGTGAACACAATTAATATATATTCAATTTAATTTTAGTTTCAATTCTTTATTTCAATCCATTTTAAGTTTAATTGTTGCTTATTAAATTTAAATTGTCAAAGCATATCATAATTATTTCTAAATGAGAATTAACTAAATTATAATGTGTTTCAAATTAAATAATTTAATAACGGTATCATTAATTAATTTACACTATTTAAATTTATTATAATCTTCAATTCACAACATTATAATTACATACAACATTGAGTATAATTATTTTCGATTATACATGTGAATTTATTCTAATGACATCATTTAAATTCATTCTAATTTTCAATTCACAACATTATAATTACATACAACATTGAGTATAATTATTTTCGATTATACATGTAAATTTATTCTAATCACATCATTTAAATTCATTCTAATTTTCAATTCACAACATTATAATTACATACAACATTGAGTATAATTATTTTCGATTATACATGTAAATTTATTCTAATCACTTCATTTAAATTCATTCTAATTTTCAATTCACAACATTATAATTACATACAACATTGAGTATAATTATTTTCGATTATACATGTAAATTTATTCTAATCACTTCATTTAAATTCATTCTAATTTTCAATTCACAACATTATAATTACATACAACATTGAGTATAATTATTTTCGATTATACATGTAAATTTATTCTAATCTCTTCATTTAAATTCATTCTAATTTTCAATTCACTTATCCATTTAAAAATATCAATTCACTTATCCATTTAATTAAAATAACATCACACACAACATTAAAATAAAAATTAATCTTCAACGTCAATGTAATAAAGTAATATAAAAATGTATCACTCCTCATCACCCCCATCATCCTCAGTATCATCCTGATCCCGATCAACCTGGCTACGATCATGAACGTCGTGCGACGCCCCCGACGGCCTCGGCGCCCCACCCATCCCACCCATCTGCTGACCCATCCCACCCATCTGACCCATCACACCCATCCCACCCATCTGACCCATCACACCATCCCACCCATCGTCTGACCTGTCATCTGACCCATCATCGCTGCCAGTTGATCCTGAAATTTCTTGGTTATGCGCTCCTCCGTCTTCTGCATTTGTAAGAGTAAGCGCTGCTCTCTCTCCTCATTGATTCTCCGTTCTTCGGCAAGAGCATTGTCCATGTCTTCCTGGGAGAATCGTCCATAAGTCGTACCACTTGACGTCTCGCCAGGACCGGAGGAGACCCGTCTGTTCTTGCCTACTTGTCCAAGGCTCCTAACACGTCCATGAGACCTACCGACCTTCTTCACGAACAAATTAGACATGTCGGGTATAGTTGGGCCCTAGGAACCATCCTCTGAAGTAGGTTCATCTGACGGATCTCCTGATTGATTGGTCAACTCCTCCTGTACCTGGTCCTATACGTGCACATTTAAAAGTGGGTTAATACATTTTCAAGTAAAATTAAATATATATTTGTTATATAATGTAATGTATATATATATATGTACACACTTACAAGTATATCACCCATATAACCATAACTGTATGTGCCGTTTTCGTAACGGTGGTAATATTCAGCTATCTCCTAGTCGTGGGCAGGGCGTCCCATCTTCTCCTCCTGTATTTTGAATTGAAGACATATACGTATAATTAACTAAATAATTAACTAATTAAAATGAATTATAATTGACCACAAATACTTACAATGCGCCGTGCGACCTCTGCTGCTCCACAAGCTCCGCCTTTATGAGTACCACAGCCAGTACCCGGACCTCCAGGCTCGGATAAGCGGTTCTTACGAGCCTGCTCGCTCTTCTTAATTGTTTCAGGATCGCTCCAGTGACGAACTAAGTCGTTCCAAACATTGACATCCCACCTCGGCCTCTTCTTTTCCTTCACCCACGCTTTCTTGACGTTTGATAACATGCCAGTGAACCGACCTGCTGCTCTTTGAAGAAAGAGCCTGTACACCTCTTCAGTAGATGTGATTCGAGGGTCCCACCTGACCTCGGTCTGCCAAAAAAATGAATTAATGAATTAATATAAAAAAAATAACAAAATGTTAATGTAAAGTGATTGTATACCTGGAATGTCTCCCACCACCGCTGTATCGTGCCGGGTGATACCTTGGCAAAGGAGTGTGCACCAAGCTCCATATTCCTATACATAATCGACCTGATCGTCCTCGAAATTAAATTTGAAGGCATCAACCTGTTACACGTATTTTATAATAATAAAAAAAATTATTAATAAACACGTTATACATACGTCTAATGAAAATTAAATAAGGAATATACTTACGTATCAAGGTAGATCCACAGTAAAATGCGACTCTCGGGTGCATCATAAGACATGCTGGCCTGTGTCCCGACAAACGGAGGTCTAACTGGCGAATGTATCGCTGGAGGGGATGGTTGCTGTGGAGGGGATGGTTGCTGTGTAGGTGGAACCATATGAGGCACCTGAGTGTAATAGGAATCTAGGTTCATTCCGGGCAACTGTAGCTGGGTCATATCGGGCATATATAAACCCTGTGGTGTGTGCACAATCGGTGTCTCATCCACCGGCTCTCCTCTACCTCTAGTACTTCTACCTCTACCTCGCCCATGTCCAGTAGAACCCTGACCAGAGCCCTGTCCAGAACCATGTCTACGACCACTCATCTGTCAAAATGAACGTACATTAAAACATTATTAACGTTTAACATTGTAACAATTAAAAAACATTATATATGAACATCACTGTAATGATTAACACTAGAATATAAATAAGGAATATAATTAAGGAAATAATATTTAGATAACATTGTTTAGCAATTAATTAACAACATCATTCATCATTCATCTTCATCTTCAGCTTCATCTTCGTCGTCTTCTCCGTCTTCTTCTCCATCTTCTTCTCCGTCTTCTTCTTCATCTTCTTCTTCATCTTCTTCTTCATCTTCTTCTTCATATTCTGCCACTTCCATCATTGTACCGGTGTCATCAGTTAACATGACAGGATCATCATCTACTTGCACAATCATTTGAGTCTCTAAGTTATCCTCTTGCCACGCGGGAACTTCATCTTCAGTAGTATCTTTTGCATCCACCAAGTATCTCGGTTTGACTTTGCAGACAAATATCCAATCAGTACGAGGTCCAGGGTTTGGACAATAATAGACTTGTGTGGCTTGACTTGCTAGTACGAATGGATCGTACCGGCCGTAAGATCGCCTCTGATTAAGCTCCACGAGCTTGTAGTTAGGATGAACTTTTGTCCCATTGTTTGAGGGATCAAACCACTGACACTTGAACAAAACCACTTTCTTCTCGTGGTACCCCTGATAGTCCAATTCGACTACTTCCTCGAGTTTCCCATAAAAATCTTCCTCATTCGCATCGTAGTTTTTTCCCTTGATACAAACCCCACTGTTTGATGTTGCTCTAAATGCACCATAAGCCATAGTGTGGAATTGGTACCCGTTCACGTAATTAATACCCTGCGTACGTAAGAACTTGACCAGACGGACCGGCCGAGAGCTCGTATAAAAACCTGTTCTCGATGCGATTTATCTTCACCTATATATTTATAAGCCACGACGATGTGAGAATTTCTATAACTTAACACTTTACACAGATCGTTATTTTAAGATAACTTACAATTTCTTCAAACCACGACGCAAATCCATCTTGTAGCCTTAAATCTGATTCAGCGGCCGAGAGATTTGGTTGACGAACTTGAAGTTGTTGCATGAATAGCCTACGTACGATCGATATAAGATTAATAAGACATGTCAACACTAAGTATTTGATTGACAAACATTTTGGTCAGATTGACTTACTTAGGCTTTCAACAACTCAACAACAGAGTGTGGTACGTATGAGCAACTTTTTTCTCCTCGTCTAAAATCCATCTTTTCTTAGGCTTTCCAAATCGTTTGCCAGGCGCCTTAAATATTGAAAAAGTGCCATCGACATACTCGTGTACTTCGTCCCGACCATCGTAATTACGAGGTACATTGTGTATCCTTGTCGTAACATGGTCCTCGAAATAGTGAGAACAAAACATTGACGCCTCTTTAGTTAAATATGCATTGGCAATCGAAGCTTCAACACATGCTTTGTTACCCACGCTTAATTTCAAGGTGCGAAGATACCTGATTAAATTATAAGAATCGTAAGTTCATATAATTTGAAGAATCGTATGAGAAATTGAATGACAATTACCTCTCGTATGGATACATCCATCTGTATTGAACTGGACCACACACTTTTGCTTCATATGCAAGGTGCACAGGTAGATGTTCCATAGAGTTGAAGAAGCTGGGTGGAAAGATACGTTCCAACTTGCACAAGATCACTGGAATATATGTTTCCAGTCGAGCCATGTTGTCAACTGTGATGGTTGTAGAAGTCAACTCCTTAAAAAATAGACTAAGCTCAGTGATTGCTTTCCACACATTGAGCGGCAGAATTTTGTAAAAAGCAATCGGTAGTAGTCTCTGCATAAACACGTGACAATCATGACTCTTCATCCCATACAATTTCAATTTCGACTAGTCAATGCAACGGGACATGTTAGACACATATCCATATGGAAACTTCAACTCACTTATCCACTTACAAATAACATCCTTTTGCTTCTTATCAAGCGAAAAAGAAGCCTTAAGATACTTTGATGTACGTGGACATTTCTTGAGAGAGGGACGACGACAATAATCATTCAGCTCATCTCTTGATTTAGACGTGTCCTTTGTTTTCCCCTCCACATTCATCACCGTGTTGAATACGTTATCAAACACATTTTTCTCAATATGCATCACGTGTAAATTGTGTCGTATCAACAAGGTACTCCAATAGGGCAACTCCCAGAAAATGCTTTTCCACTTCCACCCTCCAGAAAGTTTTTTGTTGTGGGCCTCAGCACCCTCCTCTGTAACCTTTCTATATCCCAAATGATCAATTTCGTATAGGAGACTTGCACCCGTTCGAATAGGCGGTGGATCATCTGTGACTACTACTCCGGCTATGAATGCAGTTTTATTCGTTCGCCACGTGTGATTCAGTGGTAAAAACTTTTGGTGGTTGTCGAACCACGACTGCTTTCTACTTTTATTCAAATAGAATGCATCGGTGTACTCTCCACAATATGGACAAGCAAGCCTTCCGGCTGTACTCCAACCAGACAACATCGAGTATGCTGGGAAGTCACTAATGGTCCAGATAAGTGCAGCTCGCATCAAAAATTTTTGCTTTCTACCAACATCGTAAGTTTGCACACCATTTTCCCATAAAAATCTCAAATCTGCTATCAGTGGTTGCAAAAACACATCAAGTTTGTC
Organism: Galeopsis tetrahit; assembly: GCA_963675135.1. Classification (NCBI taxonomy): domain Eukaryota; kingdom Viridiplantae; phylum Streptophyta; class Magnoliopsida; order Lamiales; family Lamiaceae; genus Galeopsis; species Galeopsis tetrahit. Next base: position 57,180,595 of record OY776127.1, read on the forward strand.
CTTCGGACTTTTAGGCCCGGGCACGAGAATCGAAAGAAACATGAATTGATCCTTCATGCATAACCACGGGGGTAGATTGTACGAAGTAAGTATAACTGGCCATGACGAATATTATTTTCCCGTCATTCCAAACGGTGCAAAATCGTATATGCTCAAGCCCAACCTAACATTCCTAATTTCAGATGCAAAATTAGGATACGAACGGTCCAAATGCTTCCAAGCCAACGAGTCTGCCGGGTGACGCATAACACCAGAGTCATCAGAAGCGCACGAGGCATGCCATGTCATATCCTTCGCAGTGGCCTTGGACATGTACAATCTTTGCAAATGAGGAATTATCGGAAAGTAGAACATCTCCTTAACCGGGCGTTTCTTTTTCAACCGACCATCTGCATCAACCCTACTCGGCTTATACCGTGATCGACCACAAATCTTACAAAAATCTAGTTCGCTGTCTGCACCCCAGAATAACATGCAATTCTGTGCACAACAATCAATCCTTTCTACCGGAAGACCCATCCCACTCATCAAATGTTTGGTGTCGTTAAATTTCTTGGGAACCTTATTTTCGGGAGGACAAATCTCACGAATCAACTCAACGACCTGATTGTATCCCCTTTCAGACAATCTGTTTTCTGTTTTAATGTTTAACAATCTGGAATTGAATGACAACTGCGAATGAGATTCACAACCAGGATACAAGTCTTGGTCCGCTGCACGAAGCATGCCGTAAAACTGTGCCGCATTCTCGTTAGGGGGTTCTTCATTAAGTGCCTCATCTTCCACGTCTATTCCAAAATCAATGTTTGGGCCACCCATTAACTCTTCTACCATAGTGTGGTACGAACTAGGTCCCGCTGGGTCAACGTCGTTTGAAGTTGACGCAAATTCATTAGTGTTTTGAAATGGACGTGGACCCCAACTCTCTTCCCCGTGATAAATCCAATTATAATAATTCAGTGTAAAACCATTTCGATATAAATAAGATTTCACTTCATTAGGATCTCTATAAGTTTGATTTCGACATCTAGCTTTCGAACAAGGACACCTAATTTTTCCTTCCCAAATCGAATTCGGATTACTAGTGGCAGCTTCAATAAATCCATTTACTCCACTAATAAATTTGGGGTTCATAATCCCATTCACTAATCTTGGACTATACATCCAACTACGACTTGAATAATTCATCATGTCAATCGACGTACATCTACAACACACAAATATAACAACCAACGTCTCATTCAATTCCTCCAACTCTATTAAAATTAATTAATATAAATCCAAATATATTCTAATAATTATTCTAACACCCTAATTAACAAATAAATTCATATATAGACATAACACAATTATATATATAATTCTAACACCCTAATTAACAACTAAATTCATATAACTTAATTAATTAATTAAAACATACATACATATAAAATACATGCCTAACACAATATAATTCTAACAATTAAATTCTAACAATTACCACATGCATGCATAAAAAATAACAATTCTAACAATTTTTATATATACATACAACATATATGCATATATATACATATATATACTAAACTATATATATACATATAATTTCAAATTTAACCGATTAAAACGAAAAAAATTACCGTAGAAATGCTCCCGTCGAAGTGTAGAACACAAATGGCCAAGAACCAAGTCCGATCTGCAAACGAACGTGGATGTTGAGTTTGGAGGTTTGTGTAAAATGGAGGTGTGTGCGCCGCTGGAATGAAGAAGAATGAGGTTCTGGAATGAATTTTAATTGAATTAGGGCGACGGGGAAGGCAACGGGCCCACTGCCGTTGCCATTTAGCATCGGGGGGCCCGTTACCAAATGGCAACGGGGCCCACTGCCGTCGCCTTTTGGCAACGGGCCTTATATGCCGTCGCCTTTTTGCAACGGGGCCCACTCCCGTTGCCTTAAGGCAACGACACCCGCCCCCGTCGCCTTTTTCCTTCCCGTTATTAATGTCGTTGCCAATTGGCAACGGTAGCCTGCCGTTGCCTTTTGTTGTTGCCTTCTGGCCATTATTTTATAGTGTTTAATCTTTTTGACAATTTTAATTGCTTCGAATCTAACATAATTTAGACTTTTTAATGACATAACAACACCTTAATAAAACAATATTGTTTTTCAATCATACCAAATATCAAAAGGTATAAAAGGTATGATTTAGGGACAAAGTAGACTTCTAAGAAGTCTAATTTACAATAATATTTAAAGTTAACAACTTCATTAAATTATGACACATAAGTCAAATCAACCACAAAATGACACATAAGCTAAATTAACCACAAAATGACACATCATCAATTTAAACTCCCTATTAGTATATAAGGGGATTCTATATTATAGAAGTACTGTATTATGTATATATAACAAATTTGTTATTCTTGTAAAATAATATAATTATTTATATAATAAATATTATGTATAAAATTATTTAATAAGTTTTACATATATATTTTCGAGCTCTATTTTTTAAATACATTAAACTTATAATAAATTTAAAATAATTGCAGGAAAAATTACTTGAGATATAAGATTAAAGTAATTATAAAATACAATTTAATAACTAATTAAATAAAGAATTGTACACCCCAATAAAAACACATTTTAGATTGTATTTTACTCAAAAGTACATTAAATAGTTGAAAAATAAATTAAACTAAAGAATGAAATGAATACTACAATAAAGTTAAGTAAATAAAATAAAAATTAATTTAATTAGTCAATACTAAAATAATAAGAAATAGTTAATAAGAATATAATATTTGGAAAGAGTTTATGAATCATATCTTACTCAACCAATAACTTAATTACACATCATACTTTTTAAAATTAACAACTTCATTAAATTATAACACATAAGCCAAATCAACCACAAAATGACATATAAGCCAAATTAACCACAAAATAACACATCATCAATTTAAACTCCCTATTAGTATATAAGGGGATTCTATATTATAGAAGTAGGGCATGTTTACTTTTGGTTTTAAAAACCAGGTTTTGGATTTCAAGATCCAAAACCCGTTTTACTTCGAGATTTAAAAACCGGTTTTCATTAAATTATGACACATAAGTCAAATCAACCGCAAAATGACACATAAGCCAAATTAACCACAAAATGACACATCATCAATTTAAACTCCCTATTAGTATATAAGGGGATTCTATATTATAAAAGTAGTGTATTATGTATATATAACAAATTTGTTATTCTTGTAAAATAATATAATTATTTATATAATAAATATTATGTATAAATTTATATAATAAGTTTTACATATATATTTTCGAGCTCTATTTTTTAAATACATTAAACTTATAATAAATTTAAAATAATTGCAGAAAAAATTACTTGAGATATAAGATTAAAGTAATTATAAAATACAATTTAATAAGGGGGGATCACTAATAGGTCCCTTGGGGGGTGACCTATAGAAACCCACTCCCTCTTGCTTTTACACAATTAGGAAGCTTCTTAATTTTTGGCAATTGGACAATTTTAACCCTCCTTTTAATTGAACAATTCTCTCTCCCCCTCTATCACATGCTTTTAAGTTTTTACACTTCCCTATGTCCCTGCCACATCCCCCTTTCCGTCATGCCCGACTTCCCACTTCCACCTGACATATAATCCGGCACAAGTTCGTAATTTCGATGAAAATCATATAAAAAAAAAAAGAAGACTGGGGAAATCCGGCCAAGTATCCAAGAATTTCTTCAAGCAGTGGGTTTCTTCAAGAATTTCGGTAGAAGATATCCAGGGACCGGCGACGGGATTTCGGAAAAAAAAAAGGGCTTGTGTCCGGAGAATGCTATCCGAAGTCCTGCTATCTATTGCCGAAAACTAGGTTCGTCTTCATTTAAATTCTTGAAATATATGATTAAATCAAATTTTCTCTAAACTAGGGTAGAACTTTTAGGGATTTTGATGATTCATAAATTTGAAATACCACCTAAATTTTAGGGCTTTTGATGTTTAATGAGTTAGATATCTGTACTCATTGAGAGATGCTTATTAAATGGGAAATTTGGTTATAATTTTGAAATACCACCTAAATTTTAGGGCTTTTGATGTTTAATGAGTCAAATATCTGTACTCATTGATTAATGCTTCTTAAATGGGAATTTTCGATATAATGGAGAGAGAACGAAGTTATTAGGTATTGAATAAATTTGATTAATTGAATTAATTTATAGAAACGGTTACATAAATAACATTTGATTAAATCAACAAGAAAGCAATAAAAACAGACACAATAAGAACAACCAACATCATAGCCAAATTTGCAAAAAGAAGTTGTTGAATTGAATAGCTTGACATCAACTGAACGGTTTCAGGGGAAGCTGAGATATTGTCTTGGAGTTGATTAATGAGCTCATGATCTTGGTGGTTTCTGGAGACTTCAGAATCCTGATAACTGAAATGTTCTGCAAAACTTGTTGGGAGACACCAATGAGAAAAATTATGAGTTCGGCATCTATGGTATAACCTCCCCGGATTTGCAGTTGATGTAGAAAGGCTTATGAACATGGGTATGCCACAGTGCCTGCATATGGAATTAGAGTATCTCAAATATTGAAGCTTGGAAGTTGAAGAACTATATTGAGACATTCTTTTCAAACTTATGAAAACTGGAGAAAAAGTGGGGAGTGATGACCTCTTATATATTGGAGAATTCTCCCCAACGGTAAAAAAAAGGACACTAACAAAAGTAACGGATAAAAAGGCAACTTGAATTGTGATTTTGTGGGAATGGTAGCGTAGTAGAACAAGGAAACTGGACATGTTCAATTAAATAGCCTTAAAGTTCAAAAATGTATAATACATGTTCAGAAAATAAACATAATTGTTCAGAAAATAAACATAAATATTAAATATCAGAATTTCCATTTAATGCAAATTTGAAGATTTAATGTTAATAATGCCTCAATCACGTGGACTACGGTCCAACGGATTGAAACAATTAAAATGGAAAATGCAAATAACAAAAAAAATCCAAACTTTCATTAATTAAAATTAGAATATAAGAAAATAGTAGAAACCAAGATAACATAAGGATTGAACCGAGAAAAAAGGAAATTATGAACAAACTAGCGATAAGTCCAAAGAAATCATGGACAAACTAAACTTTGAATTACATTAAACATCATACAAGATCTATTTATTATGTCGTCTTCGAACGCATCAATGTCCTCCCATAGATTCAAATCAGTATCATAACTCCCATACGAGCCCAATGGGTCCTTCCTAAGCAATATCTTACGATTATGAGGCTTCAAAAAAAAATAGTGGTTGTAGAGTGAACGGATTAGGAACAATATCAACTGCGTTGAAAAAATATTTAACCTTAATCCAACTTTCATTTGATCCGTATCCCGTAAGGATCCAAAACTTGAATGTGCATGTAATTTGAGAAGATGGATAGATAGGAAATATAACTAAAGAGTCTTCATCCAACGAAGATATTTCCCAAAATATTTTGGAATTTTCAATGGCTTTAGGAAGTTTAATAGTCCCCCATGACTCCTTTTGAACGTCGAATGTTCGAATCTCCGTACCAAGCGAATCATCCTTGAACACCTGAAAATGAATTTTGCCACGAACCCAAACACAAACCTTGCCACAAGGTATACCAACTTGACATGGTTCTAGCCGCTTCCACGATTTTGAAGTTGTTGAGAAAACATCAATTTGAGTGGTTGAGAAATTGGAATGAAAAGTTATTAACCTTAACAAATTGTAAGAATTTTTTGAAGAATCATACCCCATGGCAAATATAGCATCTGCTAGTTCAACACCTGGATTAGACACCGGGGGACGGTTGTGCATACAAATGACAACGGGTTGAAAATGAAGAAATTATCTTCACAATCGGCCGAACAAACGAGTCCTCTGCAGTGAGCAACGATTTCCTCATTAACCTCCCCTTCCATAAGGGTCCTTTGGTAGTAGGAACCTGAGTTTTCGTAAGCTAATGAAGAAAATATAATATTTTCATCATAAATTAGTAAACAATTGTTTGTACTTAACATATGACCGAGGTTGGAGTTTACGAAGTTGGAGGATGCAATCATATTATTCCAAAACATGTTAACCGTTTTTAATCGGGTAACATTTTTCGGAGATAATCTGCTAGCTATATCCTCGGATATATCACTATGAAGGGAGGGACTACTCATATTGTAGGTGGATGTTGAAATTTTAAAATGGTTGAGAAGAAACGAATGAAGAAGGGCATGCATTTATAAGGGATAAATTGATTTGTATTGAATTCTACTGCAAAGGATATATTGATTGACCCATGGAAGATTTGCTATGGCATAACTTAATGATGGTGTAAGGACACTAAGATTTCTTATCAAATGAAAATCAAATTTTATAAAATAAAAAACAAGAACATGGGATTTGTATGAAAATTTTGCATATATTTTACGTTATATTGCTATCCAATATTTATTGAATAAAATTGTTAGTAAAAAGAATAAAAAAAAATTAATTTAATTTGTACAAATATTGGAATATGATAAATATAAGAAACGAATGAAGAAGGGCATGCATTAATAAGGGATAAATTGTTTGTATCGAATTCTACTACAAATGATATATTGATTGACCCATGGAAGATTTGCTATGACATAACTTAATGATGGTGTAAGGACACTAAGATTTCTTATCAAATGAAATCAAATTTTATAAAATAAAAAACAAGAACATGGGATTTGTATGAAAATTTTCCATATATTTTATGTTATATTGCTAACCAATATTTATTGAATAAAATTGTTAGTAAAAAGAGTAAAAAAAATTAATTTAATTTGTACAAATATTGGAATATGATAAATATAAAAACGGATGTACATATATTTGAATATGATAAATATAAAAAGTGATGTACATAACCAAAAAAATCGATCTTGAATTTCAAACTTGAATTACACTTGAATTTCAAAATAATTTTGATTAATTCCAGAATATTAAATAATCAAAGAAAACTATCTTAAAGTTAGATTTATAAATGAACCCCCACCCAATTCGAAAAAATAAATTGATATTCACCCAAAAATTGATATATTCGAAAAAATAAATGACCCCACCCACCAAATTTGATAAACCAATCAGGCATTAAATTTAGATTATAATTGGTTTTCTATAATTTGATATATTCAACAGAATCTCAAAATAATTGTTTTTACATAGACCAAAAAACATTAAGAAAATTATAATGTAGAATTATCATAATAAACCGAAAAAAAGTCAGATTTGTTACAAAATAAATTGGAAAAAGTCATTTAGATGGCCAACAAAATCGGAAAATATACGATATATTAATTTAAAAAAAAAAAAAAAACTAATATTCATGCTTTAGTAATTAACACCCACAACCACCATTTTGATATGATTTGACTCCCATTTCCCCCTCACATAATATGATTTGACTCCATTAGCAATGCAATAAATGGAACGGTTGGGAGGGAAAACCAATTTCAATTAAGAGACCCTAAACCCTTTACTACACAACTCTTCACATTCCATTGTATCATTATAAAAACGTGTACTACACTCCATTTATCCATCTCTTCACATTCATATCAAAAAAAGTTCCTCCTTTCATTTTCGAACCATCATCAAAGCAAAAAAAAAAAACTTGGAAAAAATATTGGAATTCAGATGGAGATGAATACAATGTCGTTCGATATGAAGGAAGAGATATCTTCTAGGTTACCTCCTGAGGATGCGAGCCGAATGAAGATGGTTTGCATGGAGTGGAATGCGATGTTATCATATTCAATGTTTGTTAATGTCCACCTTCGAAAGATGAGGATGCTGAATAAATTTTCACCAATCGTTCAAGATCAAATTGGGTTCTACCCCATTGCATACGAGAGGAGGGGCCCAAATGTTTTACAGTACCAGAGGCTCGTGTCTGAAGATGACTTGCCTTCCGAGATCGTTGCAGACTGCAGGGGTCTAACATGCATTTCTACTATAAATGATGTAATGTTTATAGAAAACCCAGTTTCAAGGGAAATGAAGGAAATTCCGCATGCATTGATAGATTGGGATCCAACTGCAGATTTGGCATCGGCCTATTTTTATATGGGTTTCGACGAGATCAGGGACGATTACGTGTTGCTAAGGATAGTGGTTTTCCACAATTACGAAAGAAGTTCTCAGGTAAGTATTTATTCATCCAGATTGAACGTGTGGAGACGATTGGGTGATTTTCCTTTTGAAGGATATATTTCAAAGTTTTTCTATTTTGTTAGAGGAAAAATTCATTTTCAGACGTATCGCACAGGGACTTTAGCAAGAAGAATTGGAACTTTCAATGTCCAAGATGAGTCTTGGGGGGTGATAGATCCTCCAATACAACAGGATGTCCGTTGGGGAGAGAGGAACGTATGGGGTCTTTGGGATATTAGTAGGATGGATGATGACACGTTACTAATTTCTCCAGTTGTGCATGTGGACTATGGGGTAAGGGATTTCGATTTTCTGCTACTTCAGGGCTACGGTTATAACGAGGCTTGGACTACGTACAGGATAAGGTTTAATCCGGATGAGTTCATGCCTGGTTCTTTCATTCCTCAGCCATTATTTCTCGTCAAACCTGATAATAGAAAAATATTGTTCAGAAGAGACCCAGTTGGAACATTCTTCACTTATGATCTAATCAGTGAGGAAACGGAGGAAGCAGCTTTTGAAAATGGAGTTGATCATTTTGGCTATTGCAGGATAATAAACGTAACTCATAGTGTGGTTTGCCCAAGGAATTTCTAGTTTGGAATATTTAAGTAGTACTCTATTAATAGTTTATAGTTTGTCTACTATGTATTTTTGGTATTTAAGTATTGTTAGTTTGACTACTATGTATTTTTAGTATTTACTTTTGCTATAGACTAGATATGTTTTTATCATCTAATGTAATATGTTTTCCTTAAGGATATGATGATTTACTAATTTATGTGAGTTTGTTTAAAATATAGTGTTAAAACAACTGATAGAAATAACAAATTGCGAAAAAACCTGATCTCAAAGATCCAGTACCAAATGCATCCTGAGAATCGTTGAGAAAGTTGAGGAAGCAACTACTGAATATAGGGAAATTGAACATATGCATCCAAATACTGAATATATTATGGTGAATCTTGAACATCATAAGGGCCAAATTCTGTCTTAAAAGGCATAGTAGCAAGAGATAATCAAAAGCCAATAAAATACCAAAAAGGATTGTCTTGGGGCATACCCCGTAGCAAAATATAGAAAACAACTCCTAAAATATAAATGCATGACCAGACTTGAGCCATATTATAAACATCAAAAGGAATGTCTTTGGAATATTCAGGTAAGACCACTACTATATTTTAGAACCAGTAGGATCCATAAACATTTCTACCATCCGCTTGCGATAATTACCGGAACATGTGATAGAGTATTCTCCCTTTTTGCTCGGCTTGCCAATCATAGTGTTCTCAATATGGTAGCACACGATTACACCGCAATCAAGAGTTCCAGGGTACTGCTGTAAGCAATCTTTAGTCTGAGGAAGTTGTAGAGATTTCTTCATATATGGATGGTTTGGAAAAAGCCTCTTACATGCATCCCGAAATTTCTTATCAATATACTTAACCTTTTGACAGAAGGGAAAATATTGTCAAGTTAGAGCACTTATGACCATAAAAAATCCAACAAATAATAAGCTTATAAATATAGTTTGGACGATTTTTCCAAAATAAATAACCAGAATGAAGTATAATTACCACAACAAAGGCATCTCTCAAGTGGATATCCAAACGACCCTTGCGTTGAAGAATAGAATTCAGAAACCGCCACTCGCCCTTCTTCACGTTTAGCTTCAGGAGAGTCCAATGATCCGACGATCCAGAATGCCTATGTGATCCGCCTCACCCAAGAATTGGAAACAAAACCCAGTCTGCCCCTAAGGCTTCTTCAATTCGGTTGTCAATCAATTTTAACAAATTCTTATCCTTGGTGCCCCCGTAATCATTGATTAAAGACTGGAAAACATCATTAAAGTTATATGTTAGACAATAAGAACATAAAAAAAAAGACAAAACATTTATCTGAGAATATGAATTTCGTCCAAGCATAAATTTTAACTTACCCAGCAGGTTGCAGTAAAGGTAACTGTGAATTTGACACCTGGTTTATGCTTAAGATGGAAAGATTGACAGATATCTGCCCAAGCATCAATCACCTATTCAAAAAACATGAGAGAACAATGTAATGCAATTATTAGGGATAATACACGCAAATATAAGGGGATTAGATTAGCTAACCTCAAAAGAGATTCTCCCTTCCTCAAGAACATCTATCATATTTTGAACGGAGACCTCTGCACAGAGCTGAATTCCCTTCCACACAATGAAACTGTCACACAAAAATAAGCATATGAACTTTTTTTGTATCAGATAACTTATATATATATATATATTGACATCTTGGAATTAGATCATGTATAAGAAAGACATTTAAGATAAATTATGGATATTACTCTGGCCCTTTGAATTCCCAATCATCTAGCAGCTTTTCCTTAATGTGCGTCCTCAAATGTTTTACAGCAGGCATCTTTTCGTTCAAAACGAATTTTTGGGAACTGTTATCCTTGGCTTTGTTTCTTCCCAATGTTTGATCTCCTTCGCCAATTTTTATAAGTTCTCTTGTGTTGGGCTGGGGAGTGATCTCCTTTGTAATTCTATCATCGTTAACCGTTCGCCTTTTTACGGCTCTTGTAATAGTGCTTGGATCGGGATGGTTTTCACATCTCTTCAATTTTTTTACATCGGCTGTAGATCCTTCTTGGTTAGGGGCGTTGGAAGGTTCCGGCTTGACTTGTTGGTTTGTCTTGCACAAATCAGAGAGGCAGTTCTTCAAGTAGGAATTCTCCATTAACAATTCTTTATTACTTTCCCGCAGAACATGGAGGTCAACAGATGCATCCATTTGATCAAGATTATCAGGGTTTGAAAAAACCTGTGTAGCAGACGGCACAGTAAGGGTGAACTCATTTATGCGAACCTGCAACTGATCCTTTTCCATAGACAACTTTTGGATGAGCTTATCCTTTTCAAGAAGAGATTCTTTTAGCCCCACGACTTCGGTTTCTAGCTGAACAACCTTATTTTCCATATCAGAAATGACCAGATCGGATTGAACATTAACATCTACAAAATTCTCCAACTGCACCTTACTGTCAAGATCAGGAAAAAGATTGCGTGCAACATCGGGAGAGGTAGGCAAATTGGGATTCGCAATATCCCCTACAACAGCAGACAGATCTGCAATAACTTGGTCAATTCTGTGAGAAGCCTCCTTTTGATTTGTATCTTCTTGAGTAAACCCCAAACTCCATGATGGAGTTTCGGAATTAACCTTGCCAACCAAGCCAACATTTAAGACACCTTCCAACTCGTCTTGTCCAACTGCAGTTGCAAATTCTGGATGAGGGGGGTTGCACTGCTGCACATTACTTTGCACATTTTCCTTAGACCCCAAATTGTTGTCGATGACCACATCAACCTTAGAGGCCACAGAGCAACGATCTTGGCTTTTGTTGTCCAATTCAATGTTTTTTTCGACAGGGGCACCTCTAAAAATAGATCGAGAGTCAGAATTAAGATGGGAAATAGGACCTTTACCCACATCAACAGTGGGAATTTGACTCTCACCCATATGAACGGGATTTTCAGATGGTGACGTATTCAAACCAAGTAATTGACTACCGTTGAATTGAACATTGACATTGCCTGCTGAGAAACATGAATTCCTGCCATGATGCCTTTCTAAGTTAAAATTGGGGCCATTATTCTTTGATCCTTCAATCCCTTTTATAGATGTTGCATTGAAACTGCATCCTTCTCCTGACTGTAAACCCCTACCAAAAGAGCCAATCTGGGAATGCCGACTTTGTAATAGAACTATGCTTGTACATTTATTTTGATTAACTGAAGCATTGTTCTCTCCAACTCCTTCTGACCAATCTGAGGCTGCCCTACCCTCCTGCTGACTTTCGTTGAGATTCTCAACTTCTCTATGATCAATCAGTGCCCTAAGCTTAATCTTCTCATCCGACGTTACTTTCAGATGGAGCTTCCTAATCTGACCCACATAAGTAAAAAACAGTTAGATTCCCAACTCAGTGCTGTTAAACAACCATTACTTTCACATACTACTGAACAGCCATTCCCAAAAAACTGAACATGCTAGAAATTGTATAGATGAATCTTGAACATAGCCACAAATTTGAAATTTAGAATGAAATACGCATCTGGGCTTGCTTTGGTAGCTTTATTCCACGAATATGCTTGTTCACCTTGTGCAGATCCCACTTCAAGAATCGGGGGAAGGCCAACTTGTCTGTGGGATTAAGCATCACAGCATGTTCGCATAACCAGAACTAAAACACAGATTCATGAAAAGAAAACATTAACGTTGATGAGGTACTGTAATCTAAAAAAGACATAGACGAAAAGATTGAAGGATACTTACTGGCAACATAACAGCACAACCTCCTGCTTTCAAGTTCTTGCTGGCCTTTAGTTGCATTCGCAATGCCTCAACAATAAGAGTTGACCAGTCGTAATTGCAAACATCGGATAGAGAGTCAAAATAACAACCCAAATGAACAGCAACCGAACTATTCTGATTTGGGCATAGAAGGATAGCTAACACATACAAACTAAATAGGCGTGCGACATCCTTTATGCTGTCAATATCGGTTCTGAGTAAAGCTCCCTTCAGTTTTGTTAAAACCAGGTTTTTGTAGAGAACAAATTGGCAAACAGGCAGCCGTCTAATCTCTTCAGGGAAACACCTATGCATCCAATTTGGAAACTTGTAGTCTGATTCTTTCAAAGATATGTGAGTGTTTCCACAACTTACACCAAAAATAAGTTGGGCATCTCTCCGCTCCAAGTCAAGAACCTTCCCTCCAATGAAAAAAGCTCCAGACGGTTGATCAAAGCACTTAATAATTTTCCGAATAGCATCATCATTCTTTCTCACCCTCCTGAGTAACGTTTGATCTCCAAATCCATAAGTACCCTCGAATAGTAACCAAAATGGGGTTCTCTTTATCCAACAAATATGAGCCTCACTAAATGTAAGACTATTTATTTCCTTTACGAACGTCCTAAGATTAGACCGGAAATAAGTTTCCTTTTCGTTGATCTGGATATTGCCTGATAATTTTTTAATGATAAATATATGAGTCCCTCAGTTGAAAGGACTAATTACTAGAAGGATTAAATCGAAACATTTCTTGAAACCAATGGATGAAATTAGGGAAACTAACCGAAACAATTAATGGGCTTAGCTGGATTGATTCTCCTTCTAAATTCATCATCACTACTTGAATCAGAGGTAGAATCTTCAAGAGCATCATCTACCCACACATCAGATTCATCTACAAAAAATGTTGAAGGGGGTAAACTTTACCCATTTAACAAAAATAAAAAGGCAACAGAATCTACGCACACATCAAAGACAACTACTAAACAATCACAACGACAACTACTAAATAATCAAACTTCACATGAAGATGTTACCTTTCCCTTTAGAGTCATCGGAATCAGTTGAGTTTTCTACATTCCTCCGATTTCTGCGTTTTCTCTTGTGTTTGATGTTATAATCACTATCTACAAAAAATCCAGCTTGATTTAACAAACATCCTATCCTTTCAAATAATAATAGGTCCAATTTCGATCATATCGTTCGAATAATATAATTTTTAAGAGTTCAAACCTGTTGAATGATCATTAGAGGTGGAGAAAGATGTTGCTGGCCTTTTTCCTGTAGATGACAAACAACAAAGAAAACAATTTTTAATTTTATATATGGGGACCAAGCAATAGGCTGGAGTTAAATATTTTCAAGGGTTTACAGAATGCTTTTTTGAAGTAATCCAATGATATTGAAAAATTATACCAACTCTAAACGAGAATGAGTTAGGGTTACTGAGCAAATATGTTTCTTCAAACAGTTGGAACAAGTTGGGGTTACCTCTGTTCTTCCTATTGGGCTGCATGCGTCCACCATTTTCATCCTCGTTTTGTTTGGACTTATTAGTCCTCTTGTTCGGAGCCATTTGCAGGTTCGTGTTCCCTAATACAAAAATTCTGTTGTTATACAAGTATTAACGTTGAGAGGATTAGTCATTATCAAAATTTCGTGGTCTTATAGAAAATATCCCTAAGGTCTTGAAAAAGATTCATACATGTATCTTCAACCTAGCTTGAATAAAATCCTCGAAGAGGATGAAGTCCGCTTGAATGAAGATGGAGTTTGGTCCCAAAGATTTGTGTTGTTAGAAAATAGTAGCAGTTCGGGAGGGAAAGGGTAAAGCAAGGTGTCTGTCTAATCTTTTTATTCCCTCAAAAGGAGTGTGTCAGTCGAAAAGATCTTTTTTAAAAAGGCAGATATAATTCACTTTATTCTCGGACAAAGTGAAGGGAAGAGTTTTCAATTTTTGGAAGTTTGGAAACACTCATATATAATGTCATATAAGACATGGTTTAGTCTTAGGTTAGATATTCTAAGAACCAAATAAAATGATTTTGGATACATTAATTTTATATTAAATTAAAGGTTTAAATAGATATCCCCAAAAAATCACGGAGTGTAAAAAATCTTCTTCAAAATTAACTAAACTTATATGGTAGAGAATTTCATTTACTATAAACAAAATGAGTCATTTTGATTCGGGTGAATGTATGGCACCTAACCAGATTCTATATAAATTTATAATTTTAAAGTTATGTTGCATACGAGATCTTAAAAGTTAATTCAAAGTCGTATTTGATCAAAAAATGTTTTTGATGCCCATTCAAAAAATAGATTATGTTAACTATCGACATATATTAAAGATAACTATGAGAACAACTGAATATATAGTCTAAATCCAACTAAACCATTTATCAGGTTTATAAAGATAACTATAAGCTTAATATAAGCTTAATTCCAAGATTATTTGATCAAGATATGTTTTGATGCCTAGCTGAAAAATACATTGTGTTCTCTTGAAAACAACTATATTATACTAGCTATTAGACTAACTGAATATTATACCATAAACCCTAAACCCTAAACCCTATACCATAAATTCAACTAAAACAAAAGATATGTTCCCTTCACGGTGTTGAAAATGTGTTACCATTTTAGATGGTAGGGCACACGGTTTACTTAAGTGCATACGAGTCAGTCTTATAAATTTTTACAAAGATTGTTTGATCAATCACTTTTATGATCCACCAAAACAAAAAACATCAAATAAATTTTATTAATGTCTTATAAGATATGTTACCAACACTAATGGCAAAAAACATTTAGGGTTTAGGGATGTAAGGTCCGTAAACCCTAAATGCATTGTTAAATAATGACTCAAAATAAGCGATGTAGATCAAATAAATGTATAACACGTTTGATATTTCAACTAAAAACACACCCGATTCATGAGTGCCATATATTATCGATCTATTTGGCTATTTATTTGTAAAGGAAATATACGCCCCCACATCGCTTATTTTGATCCATTTTTCTTGATCAAAACAATTGATAAATCCACTTTTATGATCCACCAAAACAAAAAACATCAAAACATATCTTCGCATATAAGATATGTTTGATCTAATGGCAAAAAATGTTTAGGGTTTAGGGTTGAAAGGTGGGTAAACCCTAAATCAATATGTTGGGTTTCATTTTTGTAATAAGTGATGTAGATCACCCTCCAGTGGTGAGAAATATTTATATAGAATCTTCAACCCCAACTTGATTTCTTGATTCTAATGGTAACACATTTTCTCGATCTCATTTCAGTTTGCTTTCTAGTTGGTCTCATTTTCAATATTTTGAACATAGTCGAACTGATATTTGAACATACCGCTCTTATATTTGAACAGGAATCAATATTATTAGAACAAATAATTTACTGAGTAGTGGGAACTCTGATAAATGATTTGGGAATACTGACCCATGAATATAAGGACAAACCCAACCTAACATGAATTAATCATAGAAAAACCTCCACATTAAACAGTGGCATGCATCAAAAACACCCCACACTTTAACATTAATGTTGGTTTCATGACATTCCAGCTTGATAAAATGACAAAAAATGGCTTGTTGCATAGCTAAATCAAAATGTGGAATGGAAAGGAAACCAATAATTCATCAAAATTACTCCCCATTAACGTCGGAAGTTTCTTGCAGCGTATCATTTGCCATTAAACAGCAGAATGTGTCATGCCGACCCATTTTAAAACATTTGGGACACATAGACGGCTTCCTTTTCCTTTGTTCTCCAAACGACGGTAACCTCTTCTTTTTGGGACGGCCAGGAGGACGATTAAGAATCGGGGGAAGAATTTTCGACTCCTCCGAAAGCTAGGGTTGAATTTCATATTTTTCAGATTGTGGAATGGGGTGAAGGTCAAACATGTAACACTCTCTGTACTTGGCTGTGAAAAAACATGGTTCAACGTATTGGAAAACACTAGGGCTGTTCTTCCTGATTACAGCCACAGCATGGGAGCACGGGAAACCTCTAACTCGCCATTGACAACAAGAACAAGATTTTGTTCGAAGGTCAACTTTAACGGATGGTGTAGAACCGACTTCAAACTCACCTCCTGGGAATTGAACGACTGCCCATGTACGCCCTTTATTGGTTAGGTGATTCCACCACTGTTCTTTTGAAGGACACAACGCACGCGTCCAATTGGCACTTTTTTCCCTGCGTTCAAGGTGCCAACGACTAATACCTGAAACGAAAAATGAATATATGAAATTAAACTATAAGTTACCCTATTCGAACGATATGCTCAGAAAGGAAACCATACCTTTTCTAATTGAATCTATCATATATGTAATGGGCAGTCCCCAAAAATAAGAAATCCAGGAATTAAATGATTCGGCTGCATTTGACGTCATTTCTCCATATCTTGTAATATGGGGGGAATAAGCCACTGCCCATTTCTCGACTGGAAGAGATTCTAACCACCGTTCAACAATAACACCACCAATTTCTTTAAAAATAGCAATTTTCTCTTCGAAAATTCTCACGGTAGGAGCATACGCACAATCTCGAAAAGCATCACCCATGTTGGATCGTTTTTTATTGCTCCAACCCTTACTGAATTTGCCTTTCAAATTGGTCAACAAATGAAATAAAAAAAAAAAAATGAATAGGATCATCAAAAACAATTGGGAATGCAAACATCAAACCACAATGTCTATCCGATATATAAAAAATCTGTAAGGAATGTTTAATAAAATCCCTCAATTTCTCTAGGAACCATATCCAATTTTTTGTATTCTCAGCGGATACTATAGCAAATGCGATGGGGAATAGCCCTGCAAGTGGAAAATGAAAAGAGATGAGAAAAAGCTGCTACAAATACCAGACCTTATAAAGGAACAGTCAGATGCAAGGTTTGTCTAAACTGAAATCTAATTTGCCATCAAATGCTATAAATATTCATTAAGAGAACGCAATTCGTCAGTGGTTGCTGAAAACAATGCTCGGTTTAAAAGGGAAAGCGAAGTCATGGCTGCTGAAAACTGCCCCGTACCAATCCCAGAATATTCATGAACAGATAGCAATGCATCAGTCTCTTAACAGACAAAATATATAGAAACTACTGAAATCAACAATAGATCAAACAGAAAAACAATGCTCAAGCTGAAGACAAGTGTCGTGCAAAATAACAAAAGTCAGAAATGATAATTGAGAATCTTCTAACAAACATATACTATATAAAGAACTGCAACATTTTATTACCAACTGGAATACGGAGTATATACTAAGACATGAAACCATTATGAATATTTGAAAACACAATATCAATGTTCATAAAGTTTTTTGCTGAATTCAGAAAACAAATATTAAGATCTACTCAAAAAACATATAGTTTAATATGAAAATGTGTTACCATTGTCGCCAAAGATAGTTTAATATGAAAATGTGTTACCATTGTCGTCGTCTTTGGCGGTAGCGGATAACAAGGTGCCCTTGGCACGACCCTTCATGAAAGTACCATCGATGAACAACATTGGCCTACAACTCTGAAATCCATCAATGCAAGCCTTGAAACCAATAAATAGCCGTTCAAATCGATCAGATTTAGGATTGGGTTCTAGAAGAACGACGCTGCCTGGGTTGGTACGTTCAATTGCAACACAATACCAACGTAATTGGTCGTATGACTTGTCATAACTACCAAATATATGATCCCTCGCTTTCTCTATTGTTCGCCAAGCTTTCCAATAGGGAATCTTCAATCCATAATGATCATTCAACAAGTCACAGATTTGTTTACCACCAGTCGTGGGTTCTGTCCTAACGGTTTGAATGACAAAATCTGACATTATTTTGGGACTCATCCTCTTAGAATCATCTTTTACAAACTTTCCAACACATTTATGAATGAGACTTGCTTTTGAAATAACAAAATATCTAGTAACAGGCTGACATTTAGCTTTGATAAACCAGTCACAGCCACTGTCCAACGACTCGTGGCATACGACATTAATATATTTTCGATCATTTTTTGAGTAAATAAACTTAAACCCTATTTGAGTAGAATACTTGATTAATTCACGCCTAAATTCAGCAGCCCCACCCCTAAATTCTAGGCCCACTCCACCAGACATAATCTGCCCCCAAGAATCTGAAAGTAATGGCTTAGATGGAATAGAGGGACACAAGTCATATGAAGGAATATTGGATTTACCCTGAAATTCACATGATTGAGCAATATTACTTGTTGGAACACTAATAGGGTTTGTTTTCTTAACAGACTTAAATGGGATCCTACTTGTTTTTTTGGCAATAAATGACTCCACCGTACCATTAGAAGACTGAGAAGAGGGCATCAAAGTATGTCTTGCAATAAATGAATCAGAAATGGAATTTCCTGCATGACATAAATGACGATTCGGCAGAGTTTGGGACAGAGAAACACAAACTAATTTATGAGACGTGATTTCGCAAACTGATATCAAATTTTTCAAATCAATGTCTCCACCCAATTTGCAATTAGTGACGCTACCAACAGACCACGAAAATGAAATATTTTCAGCATTGTTTTTCAAATCAGGCCAAGAATCAAGAACTTGAGACAAGAAAAAATTGTATGAAGAATCGCGATTAACAACAACCATCTTACTCACAGAATTATGGCTTACATTAAAAAAAACTTCATACCCCATGGCAGGATTGAAACGACGAAGAATCACAATTTCAATTTGACTTCGAGAAACCCTACCCTTAGAAATGAAAATGAAGATAGTAAATTAGAGGAATACCTAATTTCGAATTTGAATTTGAAATTGGGAGAAGAGGGGAGAAAAAAGAACGGCAATTACCTGGAAGGAAGGGACGATTTGACGTCGCCGGAAGGGGGAGTGGGACAGCTACATCGCCTGTACGGAGGAGCACCTTTTACCAGAATTAGCTTTTTAAATTATATTAAAATGAATGGATGATTAAAATAGATTGAAGGGCAAAAGCGACAATATACACCTAATTTCGGAGTGAGAAAAGAGGCCAAAAGGTGGTGGGAGTTGGTTGCTATAAGTTGGGCAACTAGGGAGTGGGTAGTAAAAAATCTAATTTAATAACTAATTAAATAAAGAATTGTACACCCCAATAAAAATACATTTTAGATTGTATTTTACTCAAAAGTACATTAAATAGTTGAAAAATAAATTAAACTAAAGAATAAAATGAATACTACAATCAAGTTAAGTAAATAAAAAAAATTAATTTAATTAGTCAATACTAAAATAATAAGAAATAGTTAATAAGAATATAATATTTGGAAAGAGTTTATGAATCATATCTTACTCAACCAATAACTTAATTACACATCATACTTTTTAAAATTAACAACTTCATTAAATTATGACACATAAGCCAAATCAACCACAAAATGACATAAAAGCCAAATTAACCACAAAATAACACATCATCAATTTAAACTCCCTATTAGTATATAAGGGGATTCTATATTATAGAAGTAGGGCATGTTTACTTTTGGTTTTAAACACCAGGTTTTGGATTTCAAGATCCAAAACCCGTTTTACTTCGGGATTTAAAAACCGGTTTTCAAAATCCACTCAAAACCACTCCTATCAATTTGACATAAATTTATATCTATATAATATTACTCTCATCATTATATTCTTTAATTTTCAACAATAATATAATAATACAATAATATAATACATTTAATCATTACACACTTAACTAATCATTATAATCTCATCAAACAATAATATAATAATACAAACTCATTCAATCTTACAACTTGATTGGACATAAAGTTAAATCTTTCACTATTCCAAAACCCAAAAGAAACACCCATATTATTATTCATCGGAATTTAAAAAACCAGGATATCATAAACCTGGTTTTTAAAACCACCCAAAGCCCAAAGTAAACACCCCCGTAGTGTATTATGTATATATAACAAATTTGTTATTCTTGTAAAATAATATAATTATTTATATAATAAATATTATGTATAAAATTATATAATAAGTGTTGGTCCTGAAAGGAGTATATAACAAGTGTATGGGGGGGGGGGGGGAATACACTTGTATGCAAATCTTTTCAACTTATGATCAAACCAGAGCTCAGCAAGGTTGTCTTGGACAACTCTGCTGAAGATGATTAACTCTTCTAAGATAATCAAACTACTAAGTACTATTGAGTACTTAGTTGAATAACTATCTAGGGGAGTTATAGGTGCGGAATAGTGGTTGGCCCTTTAAGTTTAGACTCCTTAAGTTTCTGAAATCACTTAGTTAATCCAAGGCAGTTCAATTTAGTTTCAGGGAACTTGTCCAATACAGTTTTGCACAATCTTTGAATATGCAACTTTTGAAAGATCAGTTTTGTGTGCAGTGTTGAATGAATGTAAGTACTTGTAAAGCAAATTAACACAAGAGGTTATAGTGGTTCAGAGACTCAAGCTCCTACATCCACTTTCCCTGATTTAACAGGATAATTCCTTCACTCTTGGAATTAACTTGTTTTATAGTGCCAAGGTGCACTTGATCAAGAACACCACTCCTTGGTGAATTGATCCCTAGGATGTCTAGAGTCCTAGTACCCTCTTCTCAACTCAGAACTGAACTGTTCTTCTCTCAACAGTCAGCTCCTACCACTTCTACTACTACAACCTTCTCTCTTTCTCACTTGAAAGGGGTAAGGATTGAAGTAAGGTTCCAACTAATGAGATATCCTTTACAATGAAGATCAATGTATAAGGATAGGATATCTCTCTAAGCTTTGTGTATGGATATACAGTGAATTCAGCTTAGAAGAAGTGTTTCAAGACTAAGAATGTCTTTTGAAGACTTTGAAGCTTTCAGAATAGTTGCTCAGTTGGATGTAGAATAGATAGATTCTTCAAATGGTCTTCACACTCCTTGTATTTATAGACAAAATGAGGATTTGCCCGTTGGAGAGGCAGCCCCAAATTGCTATAAATGTCTTCCTTGAGTTCTTCAAACTGGAAGACAGATTTTTGATAGTGACATGTCCTTAATTGGGTAATAAACGGCTTGTAAGACTTTGTCTTCATTCTGCAGCACTTTTCCCAATGTTTGACTTCTTGTTAGAACTTGGACATGGCTTCTGAAGATTGATCCAATGATAGGACAACATTCCTTATCAAATGGACAACTCTCCTTATCACTATCAGCAGATTTGCTTATCAGCAAGGTTGGCTTGCTCTTCTTCAGATGACTTGGCTCTTTCCCTTTGCTTTGCTTGAAAGTGATCTTAGCATATTTCAATGAGGTTCTTTAAGGTATGGTTGTCTTTAACTCTTCAGCATGGTTGACCTTCAATCATTTGGACCTTTGTTCTGGTACAAGCTTGCTGAGACAACCCTTCTGGGACAACTCTCCTGATCAGCATATTTGGTCTTTTAGCTTCAGAGTTGATGTTTTTACAGAGTTAACCTCTCTGGACAACTCTCCTGATCAGAGCATTTGACTAATCTTGTCCTTTTGAGCTTTGCAATCTTGTTCTTGCATAGAAATAAATTTTCTGGACAACTCTCCTGATCAGAGCAATTGATATTCTATAGAGTTTTCTTGTCCTTGGTGTTTGTTCCAGATTTTGAGCCTTGAGGGGCCTTGATCTTGATAATCTTCTAAGCATAGGTTCCCCCTCACAATGTGCATCTAATCATCTAAGAGCTGCCTAACATAGCATCTTCTCATCTAGTCTTATGCTATGTGTTCTAACACATTTTGAACACAATCATCTTGACTTAGGCATGTCTCAGGGGTTTTGGTATTTAATTAAAACATGTATCATTTTATTCCCAACAATAAGTTTTACATGTATATTTTCGAGCTCTATTTTTTAAATACATTAAACTTATAATAAATTTAAAATAATTGCAGAAAAAATTACTTGAGATATAAGATTAAAGTAATTATAAAATACAATTTAATAACTAATTAAATAAAGAATTGTAAACCCCAATAAAAATACATTTTAGATTGTATTTTACTCAAAAGTACATTAAATAGTTGAAAAATAAATTAAACTAAAGAATAAAATGAATACTACAATAAAGTTAAGTAAATAAAATAAAAATTAATTTAATTAGTCAATACTAAAATAATAAGAAATAGTTAATAAGAATATGATATTTGAAAAGAGTTTATGAATCATATCTTACTCAACCAATAACTTAATTACACATCATACTTTTTGAAATTAACAACTTCATTAAATTATGACACATAAGCCAAATCAACCACAAAATGACACATAAACTAAATTAACCACAAAATGACACATCATCAATTTAAACTCCCTATTAGTATATAAGACGATTCTATATTATAGAAGTAGTGTATTATGTATATATAACAAATTTATTATTCTTGTAAAATAATATAATTATTTATATAATAAATATTATGTATAAAATTATATAATAAGTTTTACATATATATTTTCGAGCTCTATTTTTTAAATACATTAAATTTATAATAAATTTAAAATAATTGCAGAAAAATTACTTGAGATATAAGATTAAAGTAATTATAAAATACAATTTAATAACTAATTAAATAAAGAATTGTACACCCCAATAAAAATACATTTTAAATTGTATTTTACTCAAAAGTACATTAAATAGTTGAAAAATAAATTAAACTAAAGAATAAAATAAATACTACAATAAAGTTAAGTAAATAAAATAAAAAGTAATTTAATTACTCAATACTAAAATAATAAGAAATAGTTAATAAGAATATAATATTTGGAAAGAGTTTATGAATCATATCTTACTCAACCAGTAACTTAATTACACATCATACTTTTTAAAATTAACAACTTCATTAAATTATGACACATAAGCCAAATCAACCACAAAATGACACATAAGTCAAATTAACCACAAAATAACACATCATCAATTTAAACTCCCTATTAGTATATAAGGGGATGTCATATTTTTAAATGTTATTGTGTATGATATTATCTATGTATCATCATAATTAATGTTTAGTTGTTTTAAATAATTAATTATGAGGATATGTTAAACATAATGAATATTTACTATATTTAATATTAATAATTTTAAAAGAAAAAAAGACTTATATGAGAAATCACTTAATTATTAAATTATACTAATAAATTAGTAAGTGTGTTATTAAATTAAATTTATTAATTTTAAAAGATAAAAAATTATTTGTTTCATTCAAATATGTTTCTCTATTTTTTTTATTTAGGATTTTATTTTTTTAAAATGATTTAAATATACACTATATTATAAAGACTAAATTTTATTAACAATACGCATAATACACGAGTGCTCATCTAGTGTGTAGATATTATCGAGTTGTAATGAAATAATCTTTGGTGTCGCCATTACTTGATAAATAAGTTCACTGATATGAGTAATTAGTCCTAAATCTAAACTCTAAACCCTAAACTAGATCCTTGGTATCCTCACTGCATGGTGATCATGTCCTAATTATACATTATGTACGAATGAAATAAAAAAAACCTAAATTAAATTGAAATATTTGATGGTGTCACTACTTGATAATTAATATCTTCACTACGAAAAATCTTAAACCCTAAACCCTAAATCTAAACCCTAAACTAGATCCTTGGTATCCTCACTGCATGGTGATCATGTCCTAATTATACATTATGTACGAATGAAATAAAAAAAGCCTAAATTAAATTGAAATATTTGATGGCATCACTACTTGATAATTAATATCTTCACTATGAAAAATCTTAAACCCTGAGCCCTAAAAGAGTGACACTACTCACTAGGCATGCTTATAACCTTGAATTTTAAAATTTTAAATTTAAACCATAAAATGGAGAAAAAAAATTATTTACGTCCCGTAACTTTTACCTTTTTTGAAAAACACCCCAAAATAGTTAAAATTTTAATTTACGTCCCATAACTTTTTCAATTGCTTAATTTACATACAATTTTAGATGAAAATCCCCAAATTTATGTAAATGGGATGTAAATTGAGCAATTAAATAAATCATGGGACGTAAATTAAATTTTTAATTAAAATGGGACGTTATGCGAAAAAGATAAAAATATTCAACAAATTTGTACAATTCACTATAAAATTAATGTAGTTTATGTTATACAATTAAATAAAAAAATAATTAATTTATTCATAAATTAACTTATTTCAATATAAAACAATAATTCATTTATTCATAAATTAACTTATTTTAATATAAAAAAATAATTCATTTATTCATAAATTAGTTAATTATTATAAAAATCAATTAACTTACTTAATTCATTATTAAAAAAATTATAAATTTACCTAATTAGAAAAAAATTATAATTACAATATAAGTATTATAAAATTATTTATTTATTTTAAAGTAATCAAATAAATATAAAAAAATTATCTAAGTATTACACAAAGTGGGTCCACATATTTTTGTACGAACTTATATCAAATTAAAAATTGAATAATAAAACTGAAAAATAATAAAATTAATAAATTGTTAAAAAATATAATGTTCATCATCATCTTTCAATTACGGTGGGTAAGAGATGAAAATTTTGGATATATTAGAGTATTTTTTAATTTATTTGGGAATCTTAAATATTTGTGGATTTTTTATTTATTTAAGATATTAAATTAATTGTGAAGTTTGAATAAGAGTTTTTGATAATTTTAATAAAAAAAATTATTTAGGATTTTTATTATTTTAAAGATAAAATTTATATTTATTTGAGTATGTTAATTGATTTTTTAAATTATTTTTTTAATTAGGTTAATTGAGTTTTTAAATTATTAATCAGGTAAGTTAATTGATTTTTCTAGTAATTAATTGACTTAGGAATAAATCTTATTTTTTTTCATATTATATTTTTTTTGATATTATGAAAATTTATTTACTTATTTAAATATTATTCCAAATTTATTTTCATATATTTTAAAATATTATTTAGTATTTTAATTATTATTCACAATTTATTTTATAATACTTATATTGTAATTATAATTTTTTCTAGGTAAGTTAATAATATTTCTAATAATGAATTAGGTAAGTTAGTTGATTTTTATAATAATTAATTAATTTATGAATTATTTTTTATTTGATTGTATAACATAAACTACATTAATTTTATAGTGAATTGTACACATCTGTTGAATATTTTTATCTTTTTCGTATAACGTCCCATTTTAATAAAAAAATTAATTTACGTCTCATAACTTCTTTAATTGCTCAATTTACGTCTCATTTACATAAATTTGGGGATTTTCAGGGAAAATTGGACGTAAATTAAGCAATTGAAGAAGTTATGAAACGTAAATTAAAATTTTAACTATTTTGAGACGTTTTTTAAAAAAGGTAAAAGTTACGAGACGTAAATAATTTTTTTCTCCATAAAATGTGTCATAATTATACATTATGCATGTATGAAGAGAAAAAATTAAATTAAAATTATTGGTGTCACAACTATTTGATGAATACGTTCACTAATTTGAGTAAGGAATCCTAACAACGATAACATTAAATAGAACATTATAAACATTTTGAATCTCATTAATACAAAATTAGTTTTGAATATGAAACCTTGTATACGAGAATTAGTACTCCGACTCTTCTGCTCTTCTCTTTTGCAATGCAGTCTTCTTTCCAAGAGCTTGCTTGACAGTTAGTCTGAGAGCCTTGACATTTGCATTATGATTATCTCTCAGCAGCTTTTGTTCCTTCTTGACCTCTTCTGAGATGGCTTCCATGGTGGATTTGGCTTTTTGTACTTCAGTGGAAATGGTTTGGAGACCAGTTTCCACACCACTAATCCTTGCTTCCAGAGTGGGTAGCACAACATCCTCAGATCCAGTGAGCCTCATTTCTACAGATGCTAGAGTCCTTCCTTGCTCATTCAATGCTCCTGAAGTTTCAGCATGAGCAGATTGGACTTGATGAGCCAAGGAGTCCAACTTCTCTGATTGCATTCCAAGCAGGGCTTGAGCTGAGCCTGTATCTACTTGGATGGGGGCATCTGTTAGGAATTCATCTGCAAAAATTTGGTCAAGGGAAATACCTGCAATATTAGACAAATCAAACAGGTTAGGGAATAAACACTCATCACCCTCAATTTCTTTTGTATAAGACTCTGATACATCAGCAGCCTTCTTCTCATTTTCAACTTGTTCTGTTCTCCCTTCTTCAATAATTTCCTCACTTAAAGAAACAGGTCTCCTCTCATCAAGGGATTCCTGAAGTTCAGATTTGACTTCAAGAATAGCCTGCCCTTCCTCACTTATATCACCCTCATTTGGTGGTACACTCACTATTCTAGTGATCACCACATCTCTCTCATCTACTACTCCCTCTGGTTTTTCCACTAACTTCTCATTTTCAACTCCTTCTCCTAAACCTGCAACATCTCCACCTTCAACAAGGTTCAAAGATGGCAGTTGTGGGGAGATCACAGTGCTTATTTCAGCATCCACTGAGTCATCCTGAATGATTAAGGGCTGATCAGTGTCCAACTCTTCTGACACTGAATAGGCCTTAATCAAACCAGCCTCTAGCATAGGAACCTCAACATCTTTAGGCTGTGCCTTGAGTTCAGTAGAACCTTCATTGGCAGATGTGTCTTTGGTTGTGTTACCACCCTTGGTCAACACCTCTGAAGATACAGAGCCTTTCCTATGATAGGTTCTAGGAGGGTTTGAAAGTCTATCTACTACAGAAGACTTGGGTTGAGAAGGTTCAGGGAGGTTGGCTTGAGGGGTTTCAAGAGGGTTGGGGTTTGAAGGGTTTGAGGGATCATCAGGGGAATCATCATCATTTGAGCTACTGTCAGGGTGTTTGATGCCCTTAGCTTTTCTTTCTTTCTCCTCAATGATCTTCTCAGCTACTAACTTTGCAAAAACTTCCTCATCAGTGAGGAATCTTGTTTTCATCACTCCAACAAAGTGTAGCAATCTGCTTTCCTCTACTTGCCACCAGTTAGCACCCTTATCTTGGATGACTTGTGATATCTCCATCAAGGTTTTGTCTTTCACATCCACAAGCATCCTCAAATCATGAAACATTTTCTGAATTATGGGAAATTCAGCAAGCTGTGGGTACAAACTGTCCACAGTGGCCTTAGCTCCACCTCTGAGCATACTTTCATAAGTATACTCCTCCTCATTCTCACTAGATGGAGAACTTTGGGCTATAGGGGAGTTGGTTGTGGTTTCCTTAAGTGCAACTTCAGGCAAGTTAAGTTCAGGAGGGTTGGCTTCAGAAAGATTAGGCTCAAATGAAGGTACTTCAGTTGCTTTAGAGAGCAATGAGTCTGAAGGGGCTTTGCTTAAGGGAGTTGGCTCATTGAGTGCATGTTCTAAGAGCTTTGAGTAGTTGAGCATGGATGAGTCAAGGGGAGACAGGAGTCTTGTCTCATCTACTGCTAAATCTGCAAGCACATCAATGCCACTTCTTTGCACACTTCCTTCAGGAGAATATCTCTTAGAGAGATCTACAGGGGTGATGGGTTGGTTGGAAGGGGTAACATGGGTTTCAGGGGAGTTGGGCTCAGGGTTCTGGGTTTCAGGAAGGTTGGCCTCTTTAGGTTGACCTTCAGGGACTTTGGACTCTGGAGTTCCAGATCCAGATGAGCTAGTCCTTGACTTGGATTTGGTCCTGCTTTCAGCTCTGCTCTCTCTTAGAGCCAATTGAAGAGACCTTTCTTCCTGCAGCTCCAACACTTTCTCAGTAGGCTTGGCCCTTCTCTTGCTGGCCCTACTGCTTCCACTGCCTTCACCTTCCTGTTCAGGGACAACTTCCCTGATTCTCTTATCACCTTTCTTCTTTTGCCTTGTCTCATTGTACTTCAGCCTCAACTCCTCTGAGTGGTCAGAAGGCACACTTACTCCCTCTTCTGCCACTTCATCAACTTCAGCTGATGCTCCTGAGGCTTCTCTTGAAGATAATTGAGACATTTTCCTTATTTTGACAGCCCTGGCCTTGGTTCTTTTCTTCAGCTTAGGTTTTTCTTCAACCTGTTCTTCAGCAGGTTTGGCCAGAAGCATTCTCCTTTGCTCAGTTTTCTTGCTGAGCTTCCTAAACAAGATCTTTTGGGCTGGGAGGGGCTTTTCAAAGGTTTGCATCTGAGAGTAATGGGAGAATCTTTCAATCAACAAGCTTGCCCTGGTGCAATACTTGAGTTTCCCTTCTAGCACAACCTTGTTGTGAGATTTCACTTTGAATTTAGCTTTTTCCTTCATCATCTCAGACATAATGAATGTTCTCCAATCAAACTTGATGCCCTTGTCACTAGCATCAATAATAGCAGCCATAATTCTGATTCTTGGATGGCTGGCCTGCTCCAAGCTTCCAGTGTTGCTCAAGACACTCTTAGCAACTACCTCAAAGAGGTTGAGAAATTCTGGCTTGAGAGTCTTCTTGTTTTGTGTTGAAGAGATGGGGCCTGGAACCAATAGCCATTCTTGAGCTATTTCATCTTCATGCCCAGTACCATAAACTTCTGGATTCCTTCCCTCATAAGGCAATCCAAAAGCTCCTTCAAGATCTTCTGAGGAGAATTTCACTCTATGAAATTTCTCTTCTTCCTCTCCCTTTGCAACATATGACAATCTGGTGGAAACTTCACCATCTGCAGGTTCACCTCTCCACTTGAGAAAGGCAAAGAATTCAGCCATGTAACTTTCCAAGCATGAACTTGGTCTTTCCTCCATGAACTTTTGCAAACCAGCTCTTCTCAGCCATCTTAGAGTTGGTGCAATTTCAGGATCTTCACTCTCAAAGGATACTATGGGCTCAAAATGAAGATTATTTTTGTTGCTCAAGTATCCAAAATCAAGGTCTAGAGCCTTGTTGGAGAAATCAATAATCATCTCTGGTCTAACCTTGGGAGCCATTGAAAGTTACAGAGAAAGGTTTGATAGAGTTTGAGAGTGTTTGAAGAAATTTAGAGCTATGGTTTCGAATACTTGGGGAAGAAGTGTTTGTGGGGGATCTTAAGACTAGTGAATATTCTAAAAAGAATGTTTGTCAATGAGTTGGTGAAGTCTTGATGCAATTCAAAGGTGAACAAAAATGGAAATCCAAAATGAACGGCTAGGATTGATTTCAGAGGAGTTGGCCAGTTTTGATCCAATGGTCAAAAACCAATGTAACAGTGAAAAAACTGTTTTATTCAAAACGTGGGTGGTTTTTAATGTTTGTTTAAGGCTGGGGGGTTTTCAAGGTAGATCATGTCCCAAAAGGTTTAATGCAAACAAGAGTTAAATCTTGGCATTTAATGCATTGAAAGCGACTTTTTGGGTGGGAGACAAATTAAATCCTTGAAAAGGTCATAGCCTTAAGGGGAATGATACAAATATTGAGATAGCCAATGATTTCCCAAAGTAGGTGCTTATCAAACAAAAGGTTGTTTGATAGCCAAGACAGCTTATTCGACCCTACATGGACAAGTGTCCTGAAGTGCTGTGGACAAGTGTCCTGAATTTCAAGGGACAAGTGTCCTGAAGAAGTAAGGTCAACTTCTCTGAATTTCAGTAGACTTGACCAAGTCTGCTGAAGTTTGAACTTAGTTCCCCCTTAATGAATGAACTCCTTTGGACTCATTTGTCCAACTTTCCTGGATCAAGAAGACCTAATTCTGCTGATAATTCCAGAAACCTTGCTTCTGCAAGTGGCTTTGTCAATATATCAGCTTTTTGATGATCTGTGTGGATCTTTACCAACTTGATATCCTTCTTCTCCACATGATCTCTAATGAAGTGATGCTTGATGTCCACATGTTTGCATCTTGTGTGCAATACAGGATTCTGTGATATGGCAATGGCACTGTTATTGTCACAGAATATTGGTACTTCAGTAGAGTTGACTTTGTAGTCTCTGAGTTGTTGTCTCAGCCAAAGGATTTGAGCACAACAACTTCCAGCAGCAACATATTCAGCCTCAGTGATGGAAGTAGCCACTGTATTTTGCTTCTTGGAAAACCAAGATATGAGTTTGTTGCCTAGGAATTGACAAGTCCCTGAAGTGGACTTTCTGTCAATTTTGCATCCTCCATAATCAGCATCTGAGTAGCCAGTTAACTCAATGTTATCATCAGCAGGGTACCAAAGTCCTAGATTTTCAGTGCCTTTGAGATACCTCAAGATCCTCTTTGCAGCCTCAAGGTGGCTTTTCTTAGGATTTGCTTGAAACCTTGCACAAACACCTACTGCAAAGGTGATGTCAGGTCTGCTGGCAGTGAGATAGAGGAGTGAGCCAATTATTCCTCTATACTCAGTGGAGTTGGTTGGAACACCACTTTCATCAGGATCCATCTTCCAATTAGTATTCATTGGGATTCTTACTGGCTTGCTTGTTGTGCACCCAAATTTCTTGATCATCTCTCTGGTGTACTTAGCTTGGTTGATGAAGATTCCTTCTTTTGATTGCTTGACTTGTAAACCCAAAAAGAAATTCATCAACCCCATCATGGACATCTCAAACTTGCTTTGCATTAGCTTGGAAAACTTCTCACAAAGCTTCTCATTAGGGGATCCAAAAATTATGTCATCTACATAAATTTGGACAAGCAAGATGTCCTCTCCTTCAGAGATTCTGAAGAGAGTTCTGTCCACAGTTCCCTTGGTGAATCCATGATCCAAGAGGAATTGTGACAGTGTGTCATACCAAGCCCTAGGGGCTTGCTTGAGTCCATATAGAGCTTTCTTCAGTCTGTAAACTTGGTCTTCAATCTCAAAACCTGGTGGTTGCTCCACATAGACTTCTTCTTTCAAGACTCCATTCAGAAAGGCACTCTTGACATCCATTTGGTATACTTTGAACCTCTTGTGGGCTGCATAGGCTAGGAAGAGCCTTATTGCTTCTAGCCTTGCCACAGGTGCAAAGGTCTCATCATAGTTAATGCCTTCATGCTGGTAGTAACCTTTTGCCACTAGTCTTGCTTTGTTTCTGACAATCACATCATTCTCATTCTTTTTGTTCTTGAACACCCACTTAGTTCCAATAACATCTTGATGTGAAGGTCTATCAACCAGCTCCCATACTTCATTTCTGGTGAATTGGTTGAGCTCTTCCTGCATTGCTGTGATCCAATTGGCATCCTGAAGTGCTTCATCAATGTCTTTTGGTTCCTGTTCTGATAAGAAACAACAGAACATAGAACTTTCACCATGAAACCTTCTGGTTTTGACTCCTATACTTGGGTCACCAAGTATCAGATCAGTAGGATGGTCATACAACCAAGTCCTTCTCTTTCTGATCCCTTCAGTGGAGTTGTCCTCTACTGAGGTTGAGTCACCAGTGTTATAGAATTCAGGATAATTTAGTGCAGGATCATAATCAGGGGTGTTGTCCTCAATGTCAGGGACATTGGTATTTTCAACATTTTGAGTTCCCCCTTGATTATTTGACCCATTAACTACCTCAGCAGGAGCTGCTTCTTCATTAGTAGTTGTTTCCTGAATGTGAACTGGGATTGGCTCATTCAGTTCACCATTTCCATCAGTGGGGTTTGTCTCAGGAAGGTTCCCTTCAGGATTGTTGTCCAATGTGAATTTTTCAGGTAGGTTGGCTTGGACAACATCTATGAATTCAGTGTCTTTGTCTTTTAGGCTCAATCTGGTTGTCCTCTGTATGATTTCTTCAGGTTCCAAAATATCATTCCTGATCTCAAAGATGGATTCATCAAACACAACATGAGGTGTTTCTTCCACTATAAGAGTTTTCTTGTTGTAGACTCTGAAAGCTTTACTGATTTGAGAGTATCCAAGAAATACTCCCTCACCAGCTTTGCTATCAAAGGCTTTCAACTGTTCTTTCCCATTATTGTGAATGAAACACTTACAACCAAATATGTGAAAATATGACATTTTAGGCATTCTTCCTTTCCAGAGTTCATAGGGGATTTTGCCTTGCCCCTTAGTAATCAAACATCTATTTTGAGTATGGCATGCAGTGTTTATAGCTTCAGCCCAAAACCTCTTAGGTAATTTTGAATCAGCAATTAAGGTTCTAGCAGCTTCTTTTAAAGTTCTGTTCCTTCTTTCTGCAACTCCATTTTGTTGGGGAGTTCTAGCTGCTGAGGTTTCATGAGCTATCCCATTAGATGTGCAATACTCTTTGATGTATGAATTTATGAACTCAGTGCCTTTATCAGATCTTATCTTGATAATGCTAAGGCTTTTCTCATTTGACAGTCTCTTAAGGAGTTCAGGTAGTTTGACTTGTGTTTCCTTCTTATTAAGGAGAAATACTACCCATGTGAACCTAGAGAAGTCATCTACTACAACCAATGTGTATTTTCTACCATTTATACTTGAAGGGGTGATTGGTCCAAACAGATCCATGTGTAGAAGTTCTAGTACCCTTTCAGTAGAAATGACTGGTTTTCCTTTGAATGAGGCTTTAATCTGTTTTCCTTCTTGACATGGCTTACACACATGTTCTTTAATAAAAACCTCATTAGGCAGTCCTTTAACTAATGCATTTCTAGCTAATTTGTTCATTGATTTGAAGTTCAGGTGATTTAGCCTCTTGTGCCATAACCAACTTTGTTCACTAGTACTCTTAGCAATGAAACAAGCAGCATCAGTAGACTTGTCCCAGTCTGCAAAATACACATTTCCTTTCCTAGTCCCAGTCAATAGAGTTTGTTGAGTTTTATCCTTGATTAAACATTTTCCACTTGAGAACTCAACATTGAAATCTTTATCACAGAATTGACTGATACTTAGGAGATTATATTTGAGACCAGCTACATAAGATACATTGGTTACTTTGATGTTACCAATCATCAAAGTACCATAACCTTTTGTGGTTGCTTGTGAGCTGTCTCCAAAAGTGACATTTGGGCCTTCTTTTTCAATAAAATCAGTGAGGAGTTCCTTGTTTCCAGTCATGTGCCTTGAGCATCCACTGTCAAGGTACCATGCTGTCTTTTTGTTCATGCTCCTCTTCTTGTGGCCCATTGGTACCTGCAATTAGATAGGTTTAGGTACCCTTTGAGTTTTGGATCCTGAGAGGTTAGTTGTACCTTTAGGAACCCAAACTTGCCTAATTACCTTGATTGATTCAAGGTGGCTAAGTTGTTTTCCTTGTGCATTAACATACACTGTCTTTCCCTTAAATGCCTTGGGGAAAGTATGTGTGAGTGTGTTAACTCTGTAAATTTCAGGAGAGTTGTCAATTCTCCTGAACTTATGAGCTCTTTGTGTAGCTTGATGAAATCTTTGAGGAAAGGCATTTTTATGACCATTACCCTTTGGCATGAAGGGTTTTGGTTGTCTCATTTTATTCTGCCTTTGAGGATAGTTGTCCTTAGGTCTATCCAGCTGAGGCTTTCTCAGATGAGTTGGCCTAGGCTGATTATACCTTAGATAACTCCTCTGACCATTTTTCAGTAGAGTTGCCCTCCCATTGGGTCTACTCTGCTGACCAATGTTCCTCTTGTGTTCAGGAGCCTTGACCTTTTCCAAAGGTTTTGGCCTAGTCTCCTGAAACACTTGAGTAGGCATTTCAGTTAATTTTCCCTTTCCTTTGTTCAGTGGCTGAGTTATTTCATTTTCAGCTTGTTGTGCCACTGATTTAACAAAGGTTTTCTTAGTGTTACTTGTAGAGGCAACACTAAGACAAGGTGAAGATTCAAATGGATCAAAACCCAATCCACTTCTTTGAGTCATAGGTCTTTGATAACTCTGAATTTCCTCTATTGCTCTAGAGGATTTGTTCAAAGCAGACATCTTTAATTTCAGGCTCTCTTCACTTGATTTAAGAATATCATATTCATGTGAGAGGTTTTCAAACTTGGCATTTATAATTTTTAGTTCAAAGTCTTTTCTCTTCTGAGAGAGAAGTTGATCATCAATCTCCTTTTGTTGGTCAACTATCCTGAGATTTGCTTCCTTAAGCTCTCTCAAGACTTGTTGATACAACTCAGTAGATTTGACATCAACAGCTACCTCAGAGTTTTTGGTAAGTTCAATAGCCAATCTTTCATTTTCTCTCACACAGTTATCATGAAATTCTTGTAATCTAGTGAAATCTTCCATCAACTTCCCAAAGGAAAGTTTCAAGTTGACTTCACTAGTGTTCTGTGATAAAAATGATGGTGAGCTAGAAGTGGAGGATACCTCATCATCCTCAAGAGCCATGTTGCACACATCATCATCATCATCACTGTTTGAGAACAGTCCATCTGAAGAGTTGAAGCTTCCAGCACTATCAGATTCTTCACCAGCCATCATGGCCTTTCTATTTGTGAACTTTCTGTCTCTTTTAGCTTGCCTTTCTCTTCTTTCTTTAGAGCTTAATTCAGGGCAATCATACTGGAAGTGCCCTTTCTTCTTGCAGTTGTAGCATAGGTCTTCATCATCATCCTTCTTGGATTCATCTCTTCCTTTTGATGATGAAGGGTCAGCTCTACTGGACCTTCTCCTATCAGAGTACTTGTCCTCTGATCTCTTCTCTTCAAGCTTTTTGTCCTTGGCCTGATCTTTAGGGGAGTTGTATCTTCTCCTGAATTTGTTGTCTTGGTAGAATTTCTTGTATCTACCAAACCTTGTGTTCAGCTTGTCAAACCTTCTAGCCATCAAGGCTAGTTCTTCCTTCATTTCAGTCTTTGAGACTGACTTTGATGATCTGGGAGTGGGTTGCATTTCAGGTTCAGCAACTTTGGCTTTGAATGCCACTCCCTTAGTAGGGTTTGAAGGTTCCTCAACAGGCTTTCTTCTATTGAGGTCAAACTCATAGGCTTTGAGTTCTGAGAAGATTTGTTGCATGGGCATGGAGGAGAGATCTTTGGTATTCTGCATCATCACAGCATAGACATCCCCCTTTTGAGTGAGGCTTCTCAAGATCTTCAATCCAACTTCTCTCCTGGAGTACACCTTCCCCAAGGAGTTGATTTCATTCATCACATCAGTGAATCTACCAGCAAATTTGTCAATGGATTCTTCAGCTTCCATTGAGAATTGTTCAAACTTTTGCACATCAACTTGGAGCTTGTTCTCCTTGATCTTCTCTGTGCCTTCACACATCTCAGCAAGAGTATCCCAAATTTCTTTGGCTGTGGTGCAATGGTAGACTCTACCCATGACTGCATCTGGAATTGTTTGGTAGAGGGTGTTCATGGCAAGATAATTCAGATTATCTTTCCTCTTTTCATCAGCAGTGAAGTCATCCTCATCTTTGGGAATCAGTTCCCTTACATCTGCTCTTTGCTCATCTGTCACTCTGGGGTTAGTTTGAGTAAAAACAAAAGGTCCTCTTGTGATTACTCTTAACATGTCAGTGTGAAGAGATGCAAGATGAGCCCTCATTCTAATTTTTCAGAAATCATAATTGTCTATTGAGAACATGGGCAATTTATGATGTGAAATGTGATTGACTGGATTTGTGGCCATGTTGTCCAATCCTTGAACAGCAGGTGGAGGAACAGCATTGTTGTTGGCCATATTTCAAGAATATACAGTCAGTCAACAAATTATAGATTTCAGAAAGAGATCAGTTCAGTGACCACACAAATATGTGAATTTTGAAAATCAAGCTGGGTTTTCAGAAGCAGTGGTCTTTGAACCCCTGCTCTGATACCACTTGTTGGTCCTGAAAGGAGTATATAACAAGTGTATGGGGGGAATACACTTGTATGCAAATCTTTTCAACTTATGATCAAACCAGAGCTCAGCAAGGTTGTCTTGGACAACTCTGCTGAAGATGATTAACTCTTCTAAGATAATCAAACTACTAAGTACTATTGAGTACTTAGTTGAATAACTATCTAGGGGAGTTATAGGTGCGGAATAGTGATTGGCCCTTTAAGTTTAGACTCCTTAAGTTTCTGAAATCACTTAGTTAATCCAAGGCAGTTCAATTTAGTTTCAGGGAACTTGTCCAATACAGTTTTGCACAATCTTTGAATATGTAACTTTTGAAAGATCAGTTTTGTGTGCAGTGTTGAATGAATGTAAGTACTTGTAAAGAAAATTAACACAAGAGGTTATAGTGGTTCAGAGACTCAAGCTCCTACATCCACTTTCCCTGATTTAACAGGATAATTCCTTCACTCTTGGAATTAACTTGTTTTATAGTGCCAAGGTGCACTTGATCAAGAACACCACTCCTTGGTGAATTGATCCCTAGGATGTCTAGAGTCCTAGTACCCTCTTCTCAACTCAGAACTGAACTGTTCTTCTCTCAACAGTCAGCTCCTACCACTTCTACTACTACAACCTTCTCTCTTTCTCACTTGAAAGGGGTAAGGATTGAAGTAAGGTTCCAACTAATGAGATATCCTTTACAATGAAGATCAATGTATAAGGATAGGATATCTCTCTAAGCTTTGTGTATGGATATACAGTGAATTCAGCTTAGAAGAAGTGTTTCAAGACTAAGAATGTCTTTTGAAGACTTTGAAGCTTTCAGAATAGTTGCTCAGTTGGATGTAGAATGGATAGATTCTTCAAATGGTCTTCACACTCCTTGTATTTATAGACAAAATGAGGATTTGCCCGTTGGAGAGGCAGCCCCAAATTGCTATAAATGTCTTCCTTGAGTTCTTCAAACTGGAAGACAGATTCTTGATAGTGACATGTCCTTAATTGGGTAATAAACGGCTTGTAAGACTTTGTCTTCATTCTGCAGCACTTTTCCCAGTGTTTGACTTCTTGTTAGAACTTGGACATGGCTTCTGAAGATTGATCCAATGATAGGACAACATTCCTTATCAAATGGACAACTCTCCTTATCACTATCAGCAGATTTGCTTATCAGCAAGGTTGGCTTGCTCTTCTTCAGATGACTTGGCTCTTTCCCTTTGCTTTGCTTGAAAGTGATCTTAGCATATTTCAATGAGGTTCTTTAAGGTATGGTTGTCTTTAACTCTTCAGCATGGTTGACCTTCAATCATTTGGACCTTTGTTCTGGTACAAGCTTGCTGAGACAACCCTTCTGGGACAACTCTCCTGATCAGCATATTTGGTCTTTTAGCTTCAGAGTTGATGTTTTTACAGAGTTAACCTCTCTGGACAACTCTCCTGATCAGAGCATTTGACTAATTTTGTCCTTTTGAGCTTTGCAATCTTGTTCTTGCATAGAAATAACTTTTCTGGACAACTCTCCTGATCAGAGCAATTGATATTCTATAGAGTTTTCTTGTCCTTGGTGTTTGTTCCAGATTTTGAGCCTTGAGGGGCCTTGATCTTGATAATCTTCTAAGCATAGGTTCCCCCTCACAATGTGCATCTAATCATCTAAGAGCTGCCTAACATATCAGCTTCTCATCTAGCCTTATGCTATGTGTTCTAACACATTTTGAACACAATCATCTTGACTTAGGCATGTCTCAGGGGGTTTTGGTATTTAATCAAAACGTGTATCATTTTATTCCCAACAATAAGTTTTACATGTATATATATTTTCGAGCTCTATTTTTTAAATACATTAAACTTATAATAAATTTAAAATAATTGCAGAAAAAATTACTTGAGATATAAGATTAAAGTAATTATAAAATACAATTTAATAACTAATTAAATAAAGAATTGTACACCCCAATAAAAATACATTTTAGATTGTATTTTACTGAAAAATACATTAAATAGTTGAAAAATAAATTAAACTAAAGAATAAAATGAATACTACAATAAAGTTAAGTAAATAAAATAAAAATTAATTTAATTAGTCAATACTAAAATAATAAGAAATAGTTAATAAGAATATAATATTTGAAAAGAGTTTATGAATCATATATTACTCAACCAATAACTTAATTACACATCATACTTTTTTAAAATTAACAACTTCATTAAATTATGACGCATAAGCCAAATCAACCACAAAATGACACATAAACTAAATTAACCACAAAATGACACATCATCAATTTAAACTCCCTATTAGTATATAAGATGATTATATATTATAGAAGTAGTGTATTATGTATATATAACAAATTTATTATTCTTGTAAAATATTATAATTATTTATATAATAAATATTATGTATAAAATTATATAATAATTTTTACATATATATTTTCGAGCTCTATTTTTTAAATACATTAAACTTATAATAAATTTAAAATAATTGCAGAAAAATTACTTGAGATATAAGATTAAATTAATTATAAAATACAATTTAATAACTAATTAAATAAAAAATTGTACACCCCAATAAAAATACATTTTAAATTGTATTTTACTCAAAAGTACATTAAATAGTTGAAAAATAAATTAAACTAAAGAATAAAATAAATACTACAATAAAGTTAAGTAAATAAAATAAAAAGTAATTTAATTACTCAATACTAAAATAATAAGAAATAGTTAATAAGAATATAATATTTGGAAAGAGTTTATGAATCATATCTTACTCAACCAGTAACTTAATTACACATCATACTTTTTAAAATTAACAACTTCATTAAATTATGACACATAAGCCAAATCAACCACAAAATGACACATAAGCCAAATTAACCACAAAATAACACATCATCAATTTAAACTCCCTATTAGTATATAAGGGGATGTCATATTTTTAAATGTTATTGTGTATGATATTATCTATGTATCATCATAATTAATGTTTAGTTGTTTTAAATAATTAATTATGAGGATATGTTAAACATAATGAATATTTACTATATTTAATATTAATAATTTTAAAAGAAAAAAAGACTTATATGAGAAATCACTTAATTATTAAATTATACTAATAAATTAGTAAGTGTGTTATTAAATTAAATTTATTAATTTTAAAAGATAAAAAATTATTTGTTTCATTCAAATATGTTTCTCTATTTTTTTATTTAGGATTTTATTTTTTAAAATGATTTAAATATACACTATATTATAAAGACTAAATTTTATTAACAATACGCATAATACACGAGTGCTCATCTAGTGTGTAGATATTATCGAGTTGTAATGAAATAATCTTTGGTGTCGCCATTACTTGATAAATAAGTTCACTGTTATGAGTAATTAGTCCTAAATCTAAACTCTAAACCCTAAACTAGATCCTTGGTATCCTCACTGCATGGTGATCATGTCCTAATTATACATTATGTACGAATGAAATAAAAAAAACCTAAATTAAATTGAAATATTTGATGGTGTCACTACTTGATAATTAATATCTTCACTACGAAAAATCTTAAACCCTAAACCCTAAATCTAAACCCTAAAACTAGATCCTTGGTATCCTCACTGCATGGTGATCATGTCCTAATTATACATTATGTACGAATGAAATAAAAAAAGTCTAAATTAAATTGAAATATTTGATGGCATCACTACTTGATAATTAATATCTTCACTATGAAAAATCTTAAACCCTGAGCCCTAAAAGAGTGACACTACTCACTAGGCATGCTTATAACCTTGAATTTTAAAATTTTAAATTTAAACCATAAAATGGAGAAAAAAAATTATTTACGTCCCGTAACTTTTACCTTTTTTGAAAAACACCCCAAAATAGTTAAAATTTTAATTTACGTCCCATAACTTTTTCAATTGCTTAATTTACATCCAATTTTAGATGAAAATCCCCAAATTTATGTAAATGGGATGTAAATTGAGCAATTAAATAAATCATGGGACGTACATTAAATTTTTAATTAAAATGGGACGTTATGCGAAAAAGATAAAAATATTCAACAAATTTGTACAATTCACTATAAAATTAATGTAGTTTATGTTATACAATTAAATAAAAAAATAATTAATTTATTCATAAATTAACTTATTTCAATATAAAAAAATAATTCATTCATTTATTCATAAATTAATTATTCATAAATTAACTTCTTTTAATATAAAAAAATAATTCATTTATTCATAAATTAGTTAATTATTATAAAAATCAATTAACTTACTAAAAAAATTATAATTACAATATAAGTATTATAAAATTATTTATTTATTTTAAAGTAATCAAATAAATATAAAAAATTATCTAAGTATTACACAAAGTGGGTCTACATATTTTTGTACGAACTAATAATATCAAATTAAAAATTGAATAATAAAACTGAAAAACAATAAAATTAATAAATTGTTAAAAAATATAATGTTCATCATCATCTTTCAATTACGGTGGGTAAGAGATGAAAATTTTGGATATATTAGAGTATTTTTTAATTTATTTGTGAATCTTAAATATTTGTGGATTTTTTATTTATTTAAGATATTAAATTAATTGTGAAGTTTGAATAAGAGTTTTTGATAATTTTAATAAAAAAAATTATTTAGGATTTTTATTATTTTAAAGATAAAATTTATATTTATTTGAGTATGTTAATTGATTTTTTAAATTATTTTTTTAATTAGGTTAATTGAGTTTTTAAATTATTAATCAGGTAATTTAATTGATTTTTCTAGTAATTAATTGACTTAGGAATAAATCTTAATTTTTTTCATATTATATTTTTTTTGATATTATGAAAATTTATTTACTTATTTAAATATTATTCTAAATTTATTTTCATATATTTTAAAATATTATTTAGTATTTTAATTAATATTCACAATTTATTTTATAATACTTATATTGTAATTATAATTTTTTCTAGGTAAGTTAATAATATTTCTAATAATGAATTAGGTAAGTTAATTGATTTTTATAATAATTAATTAATTTATGAATTATTTTTTATTTGATTGTATAACATAAACTGCATTAATTTTATAGTGAATTGTACACATCTGTTGAATATTTTTATCTTTTTCGTATAATGTCCCATTTTAATAAAAAAATTAATTTACGTCCCATAACTTCTTTAATTGCTCAATTTACGTCTCATTTACATAAATTTGGGGATTTTCAGGGAAAATTGGACGTAAATTAAGCAATTGAAGAAGTTATGAAACGTAAATTAAAATTTTAACTATTTTGAGACGTTTTTTAAAAAAGGTAAAAGTTACGAGACGTAAATAATTTTTTTCTCCATAAAATGTGTCATAATTATACATTATGCATGTATGAAGAGAAAAAATTAAATTAAAATTATTGGTGTCACAACTATTTGATGAATACGTTCACTAATTTGAGTAAGGAATCCTAACAACGATAACATTAAATAGAACATTATAAACATTTTGAATCTCATTAATACAAAATTAGTTTTGAATATGAAACCTTGTATACGAGAATTAGTACTCCGACTCTTGTATACGAGAATCAGATTACTCTTAACACTGGTTCTTCGTATCGGTAACAATGATATCTTGCATAGTTGCATACGAGTAATCAAAATTAGAGTCGGAGTACTTGTAATATTTTAGTTTTATAATTAATTTTAATTTATTACTTTAATTTTGTAATATTTTAATTTATTAATTAATTTTCTTGAGCCCAATAAAAAAATAAAATCATGGAGTGAATGCACAATCCATTACTCTAGGAATATAATCATATATCATACCCAAATTAAATTTTAATTTTAATATTAATTATAAATTAAAATATTATAAAATTATGAATTTAATTTTAGAATTCACCCTGTAAGGCTGTAACCTGTAATCACAAGTCCACAACCTCCATCTACAAGGGAAACTCATGTTTTCTTCCTCACAATTATAGTCGCCGGTAAATTTTTTTGATTTGCAATACCGTTGTATCGAGTCATTATAAAAAAATTTAAATTAGAGGCAGAACTCCCCTAAGAAAATAATGAAAAATTCAGATGCGGGTGAAATGATTTTTTCCGGCCAACATCTCCGGCAATGAGCCGACAAGAAATGCCATTCTTCCTTGGTCGAGCACGTCCATGGCTTCTACCTCGTTATCAGAGTTGTTCTACTCCGTGGTCGCAATATCTTTTTCGAGAATTCTCGCTTGACCATTTTTTTTCAGATTTAAGCTTTTCTGATCGTCTTCTTCATTCAATCTACCAGTTATAGCTTCGTTTTTCTATCAGTATTAGAAGCCCTCAATCTATTTTACACTTCATCACGATCTTGACATTAGATTTTCAATTTTGAAATTTATGTGTTTAGATCTTTTTGGGTTTGCTTCCCGGTTGAAATTTTGTCTTGATGTTGGTTGTTTTAATTAGTGGAGTATAATTTTTTGCCTCGATTGATTTTCCTGAATCGACTAGATTTTTCGATGCTATGTGTTTTTGTGTTGATTCATTCTTCTTCCCCAAGCTCCTCTTAGGGGGTGGAAGATGAATAATTTTCTTTTTATTTGTTAGATTAAATCACATTTCATGATGAATGAGTTATCAAATAAAAAAAAATTGATTGAGGAGTTTGTTTCCCAGGATGAAATGCGATTTGTTTGGGAATTGTGGCCAAATATTGGAATAGATGTTGGCCGGATTTTGAAAGAGAGAGATGGCGGCGCTGTGACAGACCTATCGGGAATGGTGTGTTGGGGAAGAAGCAAATATGTGAAGGAGATGATCCACTTCAATCTAAAACATATTATAAATTAAAATTCAATAAATTAAATTTAATCACTAAATGAAAGAAATAAAAAAGTGCAATTAAATACAACATTGAAATGTGTTGGTGTAATTATTGATGTCTTGAAAATATAAAGAGAGAGAGAGAGAGTAGTGTCAGATTTTATTATTTAATTCAAAAAATATGGCATTTACACTTAAGGGTATATTTGTCTTTTTAACCCAACTTAAAACAGAAAATTACAGAAATGCCATTTTCTGGATATCTTGATTCCGGATGTTTAGCACCACTCTTTTTTAAATACTTTTTTTCGATAAATCGGGATAAAATTATACTCCCTCCGTCCGCTCAAACCAATTGGGCACGGGTTTTAATGAATGAATTGTTTATTAATATTGTGTAATATAAAGTGGTAATAAAGACTTTTCAACTTTATAAATAGTAGTAAAGTTACTTTTTAGTGTAATAAAGTAGTGGCATTTGTTGTAATATTGTGATGTTGTAAGGGGAGTGTTTAAAAGTGTTTTTTCTATTTTAGGTAATGTGCCTTCAAGTATGGGACGCCTAAAATGATAAAACGTGTCTTCAAGTATGGAACGGAAGGAGTATTAATTTTCGATTATTTTTTGTCAAAATCAATTCATTTATTTATTTCGACA
Source organism: Galeopsis tetrahit (assembly GCA_963675135.1). NCBI lineage: Eukaryota > Viridiplantae > Streptophyta > Magnoliopsida > Lamiales > Lamiaceae > Galeopsis > Galeopsis tetrahit. Next base: position 57,224,222 of record OY776127.1, read on the forward strand.
AATTAGTGTAGATTTCGACACTTGTTTGTTGAATGTGTTTTTTTCTAAGATTTATTTTGAGGTTTCTGAACTTTCCAGTGAGATTTCGAGGCAGCGGCGGCGACTGCAGTCTGTTAGATAGAGATGGTGTATCTATTAATGAAATTTTTACTAATTTTATTGTGGGTATTTTACAAATTATTAAAATAATAAATAAAGGAGATGAGTGTTTTAAAGAAAGACGGAGGTGCAAATAACCATACCCGAATTATTATTGTAGTTGGATCTCAAGTTTGACCATAAGAAATTATTAGTGGGCTTTCACGGACTCGGGCTTAGTAGTTTGAAGCAGGGCGCGGTTATACACACCAATCTATTGAGGACACCCACTGTATGAGAACACACACAATGAGATAAGGACACCCACGTAGTGCTGTTATTCGAACCGAGCCTTAACGAGACTCGGCGCGACTCGTTAAGGCTCGGTAAGGCTCGAATAGAAAAGGTTAATGAGCCGAGCTCGAGTAGCATAAAAGCTCGAATGCTTAACGAGTCGTGCTCGGCTCGATCCGCGAGTACTCGCTAAGGCTCGAAGCTCGAATAGAGGTTAAGGGTATATTTGTAAATTACACAAATTAGGTTAAGGGCCTTAAGGCCCAAAATTAAAAAAACTTTCAATCTGCCTCTTTTCTCAATTCTCCCTCCTTCACGCAAGTGGGCAGCAGAGCAGTTGTCGAAACTTGAAATTGCACTGCCGAAACCGCCCCGTCGTCCGCCGTAACCTCAACTCCAACCGTCGCGCCGCCGGACTGCACTTCATTCACCATTTCACAACAATTGGTATATTTCACCTTAATTTTAATTAGGGGTGGTTCGGTACGGTATACCGACCATACTGAACCATACCGTTATCATACCGAAAATTTCGATATTGAAAAAATTCATACCGTTACTGTACCGAAATTTCGGTATACCGTAATCTCGGTATACCGAAATTTTCGGTATGTAAAAATTCATACCGATACCGTACCGTAATTTCGGTATACCGTACCATATCGGTATATCGATTCATATCGAAAATATTGAATCATCATTTCATATCGAAATACGGTATACCAATTCATACCGAAAATATTGAAGCATTTTTATACTGAAATTAATTATTTAAGATTTATTTTATTTATGTTTTAATAATTAAAGTTATTTTAATTTAAAATTAATATAAAATTATTATTTTATTAAGGTTTCGGTATTTCGGTATATCGATATACCATTTCATACCGAATACCGAAAAAATTTCGGTATACCGAAATACCGCGGTATGATCATTTTCCATACCATTATCGTACCGAAAATTTCAGTACGATATCATACCGTACCAAACATTTCGGTATATCGAAAATTCCGACAATTTCGATATTTTTCGGTATGAAAAGCTCGGTATACCGAAATTTCGGTATATTTACCCACCCCTAATTTTATTCTGCACTGTCTTTTAGATTTTATGAATTTTGAATTTCTATGTTAATAAAAAGGGTTGTTGACTTGCTGTTTTGAATTCTGCACTCCAGATTTCTATGTTATCACTTATCAACCATTTTTAGTAATTTTTAGATTTAGATTTATTGTTATATTGTTATGTAAATTAATAGCAGTAGTTCCTTTATGATGAAATTGGTATATAATTGGTATGTAAATTAACAGCAGGAGGTTTCATTCATTATTCTACATTGTATTATAACTTTTTTTTTTTTTTTTAATTCACAAATCTTCCAATTTCCAATCTCTACTTCAATTACTTGAAGTTTAGGGATACACCATCTCCTTGATTTACTTTTTGGTAAGATTTTTATTCTAATAGCTACTGTAATTTGAGTATTAGATTTTGTGAGGTGTATTTGCCATTAATTTGAGTATTAATATTTGAGTTTGAATAATTAATAGTTATATAATAATTACTTTGAATAGCTGCTTTGTCTAGTTATATAATAATTAATTCATTACCTAATTATTTATTTGCCTTATTTATGTATATTTGCCTATTTTGAATTTATTTATTGATGTAAACTTTAATTTATTGTTAAACAGAATGTATTCAACACAAGGTTCATGCTCAGGTGTTGGTATGGATCAAATCAATGAATATGGTGGTCAAGAGTTAGAGATTGAAGAAAGTGTGGATGTGATGAGTGAGGAAGAGCTCCAAACAACAAGTGACCAACCCGAAGAAGTAGAAGGGGAAAAAGATGGTGATGAAGGAGGACCAACAAAACTATTTGAGTCAAAGAAACGGCTAAAAAAATCAATGGTGTGAAGACTAGACCCGTGTAAGTGAAATGAACCTTCTAATACTTTTACTTTTGGTTGATTATCTTTTATATACAATGACTTTCTTATTTTTATTTTGTAGGAATCATTGGATGTTGGTGAATCATCTATATCGACCTATCAAGAAATTGAACTTCAGGATCAAGATTGAAGTAGTGGATGTTGCCCTATCAAAAATTGGAAGTAGTGAATCATTGGATGTAGGAATCTATTTTTATTTTCTATGATGGATGGAGTACATTTGTTAGTTGTTAACTTGTTAGTGGATGTTTCTTTCATATTCCTAGTTGTTATCGATCAAGTAGTGGATGTTGTTTTCGTATTTTAATTGTACTCGCGCATGTACTTTTTGAAAGTGTGCGGGGTGTGTATAGAAGTGTTTAAGTATAAGTAGATAAATGTTGCACAGAATGTTGAGACAAATAGTGCAACACTGACTCTAACAGAATATCAGAAATTAAGATTCACAGCGGAAGACTTGAAACACTAAAAACAAACGAGACACAATGGAAATACTTTTAACATAGATTTTATAAATAAAAATCTATGTCTGCCTTATGGCGTAAAATCAATACTTATCTTCAAGTACAAATGTTGTGTGAAATGTTACAACAATAACTTTCACAACGAAACTATAAACGAGGCAGGTGCCAAGTCTAGAAAACGAACTAAGTGTATAAATTATACACTATCGAAATGCCTAGTCTATCTAATGATTACACTCTCAATAGATAAGAAGACACACAGTCATACGGGTGGTATACAACGTATGAACTAAAATGTAGAACTATTGGCCACAATTTCCTAACAGGGATGAACGCTCGGTCTAGGATATTGATCGAATAGAGCACACTGAATTATGAAGCCTTCAATGGGTATTTATAGTGTGGGATACGAAATTCTAGAGGCTTCCACATTGAGGTCCTATTTTTTAGGAAACTCAACTTCCACTACTTCCATGATCTTTCTAGATCCTTATAGGCTGCTCCAGGTCGTTCCAAATGCATCCAGGCTGTTCTAGCATGTTCTCCAATCTTCTGGAATCTTCCAGGTTCCAGATCCTTGTAGAAGCTTCTAGATCCTGCCAGAAATGCGACAACATTTAGGTCAACATTTAATGTAGCATTTCAGAAAAGACTTAGAAAAAATCTCGGAAGGTCGAATTTAGATGTTGTTGATAATGTTAAGACATTTAAGAATTAACAACATCTACAATCTCCCCCAATTTGACCTTTCGACTACAACACACCTGATGCACATATATTTCTATACCTACTCAGTTTTATGTACTTAGTTGAGGTTGACATCATTGCTAAGCACTAGTCAATACAATACCTGTTGTAATCGTTGGATCAAATCAACTGAAGATCAAGGATAATTTCATAATGATTCGTGCCAAAGGATCAAAACTATTTTATCCAAAATAGAATAAGTATAAACTATACACTTACTCACAACATAAGTAACTATACTAAGATAATAAGTTGAACTGGAAGAAATTCACTTAGAATCTAAGTATGACACTAACAAAAACAAAATAATAAAAAATCAGAGCAAAACATAATGTAAAAAGAATATAAACAAAACAGACATTAATACTATACACAACCTGCAATATTAGACACATGATAATCTGCAAACAAATTAAGCAAGGCAGTAAACAAATATCAAGTGGAACCATTAAGCAAGTTGCAGTAATAAACATCCTATCATCTAAGAAAATAAATAACAAGTGTATCAGAATTTCAGAATACTTAAACATTAATTACAGAGATTGAACTGAATAAATGGCATAAACAGCAGCCATTATGAAATCAGATCTCCCCCTGTCTTGTAGCATTGTCCCTGTTCATCAATGTTCTTGTTCATCAGCTTCATCCACAAAGTAAATAGATGCAAGATGTGCAACTACATCAGTAACAGCAACATCTCCTCCAGCATCAGCAGCAGCTGGAACTCCATCTTCATTTAACTCCTCAATGACCACATTGGAGTTGGATGGTGGTGGTACTCCCCCTGTTGTAGGTGAAAGGAGGTTGGTCCACCTGTCCTTCAGGAACAGGAGTTCATCTATTGTTTCCTGCAAGTGTTGGAGTTGGAGTTTGATGAATTCCTGTGAAAGATACACATTACCAGAAATGTTGATATGGATGTTCTCAACATTTGGGGGTGCATTTCTCTGATGTGTTCTGGAAGGGCCTGGTTGAGCAGAAGTAGAGGGTCTGGAAGATCTCTGTGGACTATCAGTACCAGGAGCAACTATGGGCAAATCAATGATTCTGTCCCCAATCAATAAGGCAGGAGCAATAGCAAGTAGTGGCACTCTCCCCCTCAAAACATCAGTCTTCTTAGAAGTGAAGCCATGGTGCTTCAGATAGTTTGAAATCAAGACTGGATAGGGCAGATTTTCTTTTCCAGTAGTTTTCCCAGTAAATTTCCTCATATGGTGAAAAATAGTATGTCCCAGATTGAACTTCTTAAGTATAGAAATCCTATACATAAGAATGGCTTGGTCTCTTGTAATCTTAGTGGTGTTGGTAGTGGGAATCCAATTGTATATAATCAGCTTATACAAAACAGAATGTAAGGAGGTTAAGTGTCTAGCTAACATCTTCCTAGTCCACTTAGTCTTTCTACCCCCTGTGATTGCAGTAATCACAACATCCATATCTGGATCATCATCCTCATCAACATTAGGAGTGTGCAAGAACTCATTAATAAGTTCTGGAGTGAAAGGCACATCCCTCCCCCTAAAATTAACAGTACCATAAGACCTAGAACTTCTTTTTCCATAACTTTTCTTCATGCAGGCATAGAATTCATAAGACCAGTTTGTAAGAAAAGCTTCACCAAATGTAACAGCATTCAACAGATTTCTATCCTCTAAAAACTTAATCATACCCTTACTATCAAAATCAGGCACATTTATTCTTTTCTCAATCAACAGCTTCCTCTTAGAATAAATTTCTAACCTTTTCTCAACATAAGTGGAGTGATCAGAGATACCTTCATTTTCTGTCTCAGAAGGCATTTCCTCATTAGGATCAGTGTCTCCATCATGTGCAGAGGAGCTTTTGGATGAGCTCTTTGCTTCAGCAGATGAGCTCTTTGCCTCAGAAGATGAGCTGTCTCCACTTCCACCATCATCAGGTTCTGGTGTGGACTCTTTTGCAGCAGCAAATGACTCAGCATTCTTCTTAAGAGATTCTTGCATGTCTCTTAGGCAAACATTGAAATCAGAATCAGAGTCTGATTCAGCAGGTTCTTCTTCAGGGATCATCTTGGCTTTCCCTTTCCCTTTAGGATCAGTAACAACTTTCTTCCTTCGTTCAACAACAGCTTTCTTTGGTTTCTCAGCAACAGTCTTTGGTTTCTTTGCAGCAACAGTGGCAATTTCGGTTTCTTCATCAGATTCAGTGAACACTTGAATGGGTTCACCAGCATCAGCTCCAGCTTTCTTCTTCTTCCTCATGGATTCAGAGTAATCCACACGAGTGAATACACGGTACGATCTCCTTCTTTGTACAGGGCTTCTCTGTCTTTTTCCTTTTTGTGCATTTTTCTTGAAAGGAATAGGAGCAGACTCTTCAGAAAGTGAGAGAGATGAGTTTGTACCAGAATCAGAAGCTTGGGCGTCCTCCATTTCTTCATCCTCAGAATCGGATGCAGCAGCAGCTTTTCCTTCAACAACGGTATCGACATGTTCCTCCGTTGAAACTGGAACAGTAGGATTAGGGCTTTTTGTTGCAGCAGTCATTTGAGCAGTTTGATCGGCCAAATAACTTGAGATATCCACAGTGATATCTCCGAATTGCATCACGGGTAGATGCCCGGTAGTTCGAAGAGTTGTAGACACTTCTTCGACAGCTTTTGTAAACTGTTCAACGGTCGAATCTTGTGGGATTTGGGTAGTTGTTGGAACAGGAGCGGTTGTTGATGGGGTTGCAGAGACATTGGAGTCGGCATTTGAGGAGTTGGATTGTTGCGAAGCCATTGAAGCAAGAATTTCAAGAGAATTTTGGGCAGTTTGTTTGGAAGATTCAGGAGAAGAGTGTGAGTGAGAGTGTGATCGAGGGTGGTTTCCAGCCATTAAGAAGAATCGGTTGGATTTCCAAGGTAGGTTTTTGAGAGTGTATGTAGTAAATTTGGGAAATACACGGCCAAAGAACAGTTTCTGCAAATACAGTACTTAACAAAAACTCGAAAAAGACAATTAGCAAAATAAATCACAATTAATTGAGTTTTATGGAGAGAATGTATGTGTAGTTGGAGGTTAAAACGAATTATTCCAGAAATAATTTGATAGTGCTCCACATTTTTAGCCACAACCTAGATCATGGTTAGTTAGTGGGAAAAATCAATTTTATTAATTAATTAAATAATTAAGAAGTTTCTAGAATTCTTTACTTAGTCCAAGCATAATCTGAAAATTAAAAACGTGGGTTAGTTATATAATTGAATAAATAAAATAAATCTCAATAAATAATTAAATAATTACTACTAATAAAAATAAATTCGAATCAGGCAATGTTGTGCTCAAAACTGTTACAAACACCTCAACACGGTTTTTACATGAATTTGCTTCATTTGTGTTGCACCATAATTTTTCTTTTTGTGTTATAGCATCTAATTTGTATTGATCCATTGTTCCTGTAGAGTACATCGTAGTAGCGAACTCCGTGCCCCATACTTACTTAATGGATTACAAATATATTGATGTTTTTACCAAAGGATCACCTTTTGAAAAGAAGGTATCGTAGTAGTGAACTCCGTGCTCCATAGTTACTCAGTGATTTGGTACATCTTTTAGTATGCTAATAACATTCTCATTTTTATGCATTTGAGAGTCGTAAGACATGTTTATTTTTGCACTACAAGGTTCTTAGATTCGTAGATATTTTACAAAGGAATTATTTAACTAAGTAAGAAATAAATTCAACTTATAAAATTTTACAACCCATGATGTTGTCCCAAATGCTGACGCATTTGTGACAACATCCATCCGAATTTTTCAGATAGTGCTCATCCCAAGAGATTTCCTCAAGATTGAGAATCTCTCATGGTCTAATGCCTTAGTAAAAATGTCAGCATTTTGTTTTTCAGTAGGTATATACTCCAACTTCACAATGTTCTTCTCTACTAAATCTCTCATAAAGTGATGTCTTATGCTAATGTGCTTTGTGAGTGAGTGTTGTACAGGATTCTTAGAAATGTTAATAGCACTAGTATTATCACAAAAGATTGTAAGTATACCATTCTCAATACCATAGTCATGGAACATCTTGCTCAGCCACAAGAGTTGTGTACAGCAGCTTCCAGCAGCTATATACTCAGATTCTGCAGTAGATTGTAAAACACAATTCTGCTTCTTGCTGTGCCAGGAAACAAGATTGTTTCCCATGTAGAAACATCCTCCACTCGTACTCTTTCTATCATCTATATCTCCAGCCCAATCAGCATCACTGTAGCCAATCAAAATGTTGTTGGTATCCTTAGTATACCAGATTCCAAGGTCACTTGTACCTGCAACATACTTGATAATCCTTTTCACAGCATTCAGGTGAGATTCCTTTGGATTAGCTTGGTACCTAGCACAAACACACACACTGTACATAATATCTGGTCTACTAGAGGTTAAATACAGTAAACTACCTATCATGGATCTGTAAAGTGTTGGATCAACATCTGTTCCAGCACTGTCTTTGCAAAGTTTCAAAGAAGATCCCATAGGAGTTTTCATTGGTTTTGAATTCTCAAGACCAAATATTTTAACCAAGTTCTTAGCATATTTACTCTGGGAGAAGAAAATACCATTGCTGCATTGTTTGATTTGAAGACCTAGAAAATAATTCAAGTCTCCAACCATACTCATTTCAAATGTTGCAGTCATTGCCTCAACAAATTTACTCAACATTTTATCACAAGTAGAACCAAACACAATGTCATCAACATATATTTGAGCAATTAGTATATCATTTTCAGTGTGCTTAATGAACAAAGTTCTATCTGCCTCTCCTCTAATAAATCCATATTCCAAAAGAAAGTCAGTAAGCCTACCATACCATGCTCTAGGAGCTTGTTTAAGGCCATATAATGCTTTCTTAAGTTTATATACATGATCAGGATACTGTGGATCTTCAAATCCTATAGGTTGTTCAACATATGCTTCTTCATTTAATATGCCATTTAGAAATGCAGCCTTTACATCCATTTGATGAAGTTTAATATCAATAAAACAAGCAATAGCTAGCAGTAATCTTATAGATTCTATCCTAGCAACAGGTGCAAAAGTTTCATCAAAATCGACTCCTTCAACTTGGGTGTAACCTTGTGCTACTAACCTAGCCTTGTTCCTAACAATATTACCAGATTCATCAGTTTTATTCTTGAATATCCACTTTGTTCCAATGACATTAGTATGACTAGGTCTAGGAACAAGTGTCCACACTTCATTTCTTTCAAACTGACCAAGTTCTTCATGCATAGCATTAATCCAGTTTTCATCAGTTAAGGCTTCTTTAGCACTCTTAGGTTCAATTTCAGATAAATAGCATTCAGCATTTACAACATTACACATAGAAGACATGCATATTGTTCTTACCACATCTACCTTGTTTGATCTTACTCTTCCTCTTGTTTGCACTCCAACTGTAGCATCGCCTATGATCTGGTCAGAAGGATGACTTTTGCCTATTCTTGAAGAAGGATTCGTTTTGGGAATGTACTGATCATTCTGTGAATTTACAGCTGACTGTTCTGTAGATGTTGACCCAGATGTGTTAACATTTGGTGCAACATTTTCAGACTTCAGTGTATTCTCAGAAGTGTCAGTAACCTGTGATACATCTTCTTCATCCTTGTCATCTGTAAGACCTTTATCATCATCAAACACAACATTAACAGATTCTTGAACAGTGTTAGTTCTAAGGTTATAAACTCTATAAGCTTTACTATTTCTAGAATAGCCTAAAAAGAAACCTTTATCACTTTTAGAATCAAACTTATGAAGTTGATCCCTATCATTCAGAATATAACACACACAACCAAATACATGAAAATATTTCACATTAGGTTTTCTGTTGTTCAAAATCTCATATGGTGTTTGATTAGTATTAGAACGAATAAAAACCCTATTAATAATATGACATGCAGTATTCAATGCTTCTCCCCAAAATTTCTTAGCAAGACATTTGGATGTAAGCATAACTCTAGCCATTTCTTGTAAAGTTCTATTCTTTCTTTCAACAATTCCATTTTGTTGTGGAGTTTTAGGAGATGAATATTCTTGCAAGATACCCTTTTTATCACAAAAATCATTAAACATGCTGTTTTCAAATTCCCTACCATGATCAGTTCTAATACGGCCAACTTTCAAGTTAAACACATTTTTGAACCTCTTATAAAGAATTTTAAATGCAGCAAATGCTTCAGATTTGTCTCTCAAAGACTCTACCCAGGTATATCTAGAAAAATCATCTACCACAACTAAGGAATACCTCTTTCCTCCAATGCTTTCAGTTTCCATAGGACCCATCAAATCCATGTGCAGTAATTCAAAGCATCGATGTGTAGTACAATGTGACAGCATTTTGTGTGACATTCTTACCTGCTTACCTTTTTGGCATGGTCCACATACAGTGGTGTTGTGAAACCTCAATTCTGGAATTCCTTTTACTGCATCTGCTTTGATTAGCTTTTTCATTGCTCTGTAATTTGCATGACCCAATCTTTGATGCCATAGAACATTTTCATCATGTTTTGACAAGTTACACATATTTGTTCCAATAAGATAGCAATTATCAGCTGACCTAGTACCAGTCATGACACAAACTTCATCTTTATTAAGAACATAACATGAATCTTTATCAAATTTCACATGCAAATTATCATCACAAAGTTGACTAATGCTAATCAGATTTGCAAGTAAGCCATCAACATGTAATAAATTTTTAAGCTTAGGAAAACCTTCAACATTCAAAGTTCCTTTACCAACAATCTTTCCTTTAGAACCTCCACCATATGTAACACTACCACTATTCAAGGTCACATAATCAGATAAGAAATCAATACGACCTGTCATATGTCTAGAACAACCACTATCAAAGTACCACAAGTCAGGTAGACATGCTTTTAAGGAGGTATGAACAACATTACAGGTAGCTTTTGGTTTCCATGCAGATTTCAAAAACTATTTACCAGGGTGTGACAGTTTCTTATGCAGCATTTTCAAGTTTTTCTGTTCTTCAAACAACTTTATACAGTAAGGACGAATATGACCAATTTTGAAACAAAAATGACAGATATACTTTCTCTTAACCTTGTGAGACTCTGTTTCTGCAGATGTTGACCCAGATGTATCAACATTTGCCTTAACAAATTTCACAGGTTTTCTAAATTTATCAGAAATAGAAGAAGTAGTACCATCATAACCTAAACCATGATTGTTAGACTTACTAGTAGCTATAGCATTATTTACCTCAGAAGCACTCTTGGAATATTTCTTGAAACATAAAGTAGAATTTATCAGTTTCTCCTTTAAGTTACAGATTTCCAGATCTCTTTTGGTAAGAATAACTTCTAGCTTGGTGATTGTGTCTGTCAGATCCTCATTCCTTTTATTCAGAGAATCAAGGGTGAGTTTCTGATTCTTCCAATCATCTAACAGCTTTTGGTATTCATTGTCATCATTCCTTTTTCCTGCATCATCAACTAAACCATTAAAACAGTTCAAATCTGGGTGACTCTGTTCTGATGTTGCTGTAGATGTTGAAGCATCAGGTACAGCATCAGAATCTGTTTCATCCAGATCATCATCTGAGGAATTATAATCAATTCTGGTAAAATTAGAATATTCATTCTGATTTAATTCATCAAGATCATCATCAGAATCATCACTCAAGGTAGCACTAAAATTCAGTTTTTGCTTAAGTCTAGTATTGGCACATTCATTTGCATAATGGCCATAACCAGAACAAGCATTACATTGAACTGATTTTCGAAATTCAGGATCATACCTTGGTTTACCTTCACTTTTTGACAGTCTTGGTGTGAATTGACCTTTCCTCCTTTCTGGTTGAGGTGTTGATGTGTTGATTTGAATCTTAGGCTGAATATTTCTAGATTTGTTCACAGATTTCTTAAGAAACTTATTGAAGTGCTTAGTGAGCAAGGCAATGTTGTTAGGATTGTTGAGACATTCATCAAGCAATTCTTCATCAGAATCAACTTCAGTAATGATAGGTTGAGACTCAGAAATGTTTGATGTTTCTCCTTTAAAAACTACAACTTTCTTATCAGCATCATTTTCATCAACTTGATTAGTGTTTATTTCATATGTTCTAAGAATACTCACTAACTCATTTTGACTTAATGTATCTGTATTTTTTGCCTCTTCAATAGCACAAATTTTAGCATCAAATCTTTTAGGAACAGATCTTAATATCTTATGAACTACTCTAACATTAGAAATAGGGTCACCAAGAGAATGTGATTCATTGATTATCTCACTTAACCTTTCATTGTAGGCTGAAATGGTTTCATCTTCCTTCATTCGGAGATTCTCAAATTTTGTCCCCAACATTCGAAGCTTAGTTCTTCGAACACTGTCTGAACCCTCACAATGCTCTTGCAACCTGTCCCATGCATCTTTAGAAGTAGAACAGTTAGATATAATTTTAAACATTGAAACATCAACAGAAGTAAAAATAGCATTTAAAGCTTTAGAATTGTAGCTTGCTGTTGTTATTTCATCAGCCGTCCAATCAACTTCTCTTTTGAGTTGAACTTCACCATCTGCGTCTGCTGGTCTCTTTGGAGCTTCCCAACCTGTAAGTACAGTCCTCCAAGAAAGTTCATCAATTGACTTGATGTACATACGCATCTTAGGCTTCCAATAAGAATAATTCGAACCATCTAAAACGGGTGGCCTAAGTGCAGTGGATATGTGATGTGTTTCCATTGCTAAACTAAACTAAAAACACACTTGACCAAAGATCTAACCTAGTGTCGTCAGGTATCTGCTCTGATACCAACTGAAAGTGTGCGGGGTGTGTATAGAAGTGTTTAAGTATAAGTAGATAAATGTTGCACAGAATGTTGAGACAAATAGTGCAACACTGACTCTAACAGAATATCAGAAATTAAGATTCACAGCGGAAGACTTGAAACACTAAAAACAAACGAGACACAATGGAAATACTTTTAACATAGATTTTATAAATAAAAATCTATGTCTGCCTTATGGCGTAAAATCAATACTTATCTTCAAGTACAAATGTTGTGTGAAATGTTACAACAATAACTTTCACAACGAAACTATAAACGAGGCAGGTGCCAAGTCTAGAAAACGAACTAAGTGTATAAATTATACACTGTCGAAATGACTAGTCTATCTAATGATTACACTCTCAATAGATAAGAAGACACACAGTCATACGGGTGGTATACAACGTATGAACTAAAATGTAGAACTATTGGCCACAATTTCCTAACAGGGATGAACGCTCGGTCTAGGATATTGATCGAATAAAGCACACTGAATTATGAAGCCTTCAATGGGTATTTATAGTGTGGGATACGAAATTCTAGAGGCTTCCACATTGAGGTCCTATTTTTTAGGAAACTCAACTTCCACTACTTCCATGATCTTTCTAGATCCTTCTAGGCTGCTCCAGGTCGTTCCAAATGCATCCAGGCTGTTCTAGCATGTTCTCCAATCTTCTGGAATCTTCCAGGTTCCAGATCCTTGTAGAAGCTTCTAGATCCTGCCAGAAATGCGACAACATTTAGGTCAACATTTAATGTAGCATTTCAGAAAAGACTTAGAAAAAATCTCGGAAGGTCGAATTTAGATGTTGTTGATAATGTTAAGACATTTAAGAATTAACAACATCTACACTTTTGAAGTATGCATTTGCTTTTATATTTTTAGTGTTCTTTGGTTGAATATGTATTTTTTATAGGAATTTCAATATTTTTGTTAAATGTGTGTATTTACAGGATTTCGAGCTCGAGCTCGAGTTCGAGCTTTGTCGAGCTCAAATAATTTGGTTAAACGAGCTCGAGTTCGAGCTCTATCGAGCTAAAAAATATGTGAGTCGAGCCTGAGCTCTATCGAGCTATTAAAAAATATATATATATGAGTCGAGCTCGAGCTCGGGTTTAATAAAATAAAAAACGAGTCGAGTCGAGCCATCTTTCATGCTCGATAGTGTTAACGAGCGAGCTCGAGCCGAACTCGAACCTTAGGTACTCGGGCTCGCTCGGCTCGAATAACAGCACTACGACCCACGGTAAAAATTCAAAAATACCTTTCCCCCATTAAAACTTTAAAACCCTAGATCTTCACTCATTTGGTACACCCCCATTTTTGCCTCCTCAATTTCCCTCCCACGAGCGGAGCCGTCATCCCCCTCCTCTCGTCGTCGGCAGCATCGCCGACTCCCCCTCCCCTCCCCTCGGCGCCGGCTGCCTCCTCTCCTCTAGTCACTTATTAAAAAAAAAACTGCAACTCCCTTCGTTTCTCTCGTTGCCGGCGGCCTCCCGTCGCACCCCTCCCCTTTCTTTCCCTTCGCGGTCGTTTGCGGCCGCAACCCCTCCTCCCTCTCTCGCAAACCTCGTCCGCCGTGGCCGCCGTCGCCCTCCTCTTAGAGACGCGGCCGCTCGCAACCCTCCTTCCTCGTTCACCGTCGCCCTCCTCCCAGAGACGTCGTTCCTTCCCTCCCTTGCGTTGCCACTGCGTTCAAGCCCCCTACCGTTCGCCGTCCCTCCCAGAAATGCCGCCCGTTCGCCACCTCTCTTCTCCCCTCGCCGCCGCTCGTTGTTTCAGGTAAGATTAGGGTTTTTAAAAAATTTAGAAAAATTAGGGTTTTTAGAAGTTCTAGAATTATTTCCGAACATATTGAGTTTGTTTTGGAAAAAAATTCGAACAATTTGTGTTTGTTTTGGAAAAAATTTCGAACAACTTGAGTTTGTTTTGGAAAATATTTCGAACAACTTGAGTTTGTTTTGGAAAATATTTCGAACAAATGTTCGATTTTTTTTTTCGGACAAATTTAAGTTGTTTAGGAATTTTTTTTGAACATATTGAGTTTGTTCATTAAAAATTTTCGGACATCTTAACTTTGTTTGGGTAAAATTTTTGAATATACTCCCTCCGTCCACCAAAAGTGTGCTCATTTGTTTTTTTAGGTCCACAAAAAATACGTTTATTCTATTTAAATAGTTCACTTTTGAATGTTCTTTTTACTTTAATAACAAGATTGAGTATCTACCAAATATATTCTTTACTCGTTATCCCAAATATATTCTTTATAAATAAAATATGAATTTTTTAAAAACATATATAAAAAAAGTGAGCACACTTTTGGTGGACAGAGGGAGTATTAATTTTTTTTTGTTGATTTTTTTTAATACTTTTTTTTTATTAAACTGTTGTTTGAGTTTTTTTTTTTTTTGTCATGAAGAAAGCATGGTGGTGAATGGTGACGGTGGGATTGATTTTGGCACGATGGTGGTGGTGGCGACCTGGTGGGGACGATGTTGACGGGTGAAATGAGGGTGGGTGTACTCATTCAGAGAAATTTATTTAATTTTAGTTGAGGGGTAGAATTGACATTTCGCATGCAACTATTTTGTAAACAAATTCTCGCTGGGTGTACTCAATAAGTCAGTGTGTGCGTATAACCGTGGCCTTTGAAGTAATGATAAATATGTCAAATCAACTCTTTATAAGAGAATTTCTCTCTCAACCTTCTAAGAGAATTTCTTGATCTTCTGGGGTTTTCTTCGAAACCTTTTCTTCACCACTTCGAATTCTGCCTTGGATTTTGGGGATCTTTTTCTGACTTTCTTGGTATATGTGTATACCTTTCATATACGCTTGTGTTTAAATGTATTGGGTAGTGGATGTTTTCTAATCATTTGAATTATGGGAAGACGTTTCGTTTCCAGGTTGTGTAGGCCACTCGCGAACGTATTGGGGAACGGCATGAGGAATTATGTGATTTCTGGGAGATATAATTTGAAAAGGGGGAAGGGGATTGGGAGAATATTTTTCGGGGGTTTTTTTTCTTCTCAGAAGGCTGTTTCGGTGGATTTTGATGGTTTCAAGGTAGTGGTTTTCTTTTTACCACCGTTTCTCTCAAATTTTTTCTTTATATATTGGGTGGAAGGTTTCACTTCTCACACACCCCTTCTCAGTAAGCCTCTCTTGTTTCCTTTCTTAACCTTTATGTTAGCCATGGCGGAATCACTCAATGAAAGAATGGAGAATTTTCGAATTTCTGATAAAGAAACTACACACATTGTGGCCCAACAAAATGAACTAGCAATCCCAAAAAATATGGTGGCCATGAGATTTGTTGCCCGCCGACTGATTAGTATCGCTGAATTGAAGGAGATTTTGGAGAGGGCCTGGCGAATGCGTAATCCTCTGAAAATTTTGAGTGTGGGAGAAGGGTTGTTTCTCATCACTCTTGACTCTACTACAAAAGTGACGGAGGTGCTTGAGCAGCAGCCCTGGAATGTTCGCAAGTCCCTGATCGTTTTGAAGCGGATGCATGGGGGGGAAAGACTGTCCCAACTTAACTTAACTCTTGTGCCTTTTTGGATTCAGGTCCATGGCCTTCAGCTTTTTGCTATGAGCAAAGTTTTGGGCCTCAAAATCGGCAGCATCGTTGGAGAAGTGATGGAGGTAGATGCGAAAGAAGGTGAAGAGGCGTGGGGGGAATGTTTGCGTATTAGGGTTTTGTTAGATGTTTCAAAGCCTCTTGTTCGATTCTTCTACATTACAGTGGAAGATGAACTAGTTACCGCGGTTTTCAGGTATGAGCGTTTGTCTGGTTTCTGTGTTTTGTGTGGTATGATGGATCATTCGAAGAGAGAATGTTTTATTGCTTATGGTAGGAGGGATGCATGGTGCAAAAGCCATCGGTTTTTCCCTCTGTGGCTCCAGGCGGATAAGAAGAAAAGCCCGAAGGTTGATGTTTTGGATGAGTTCTTTCAGCTTCTCAAAATAGGTGCAGGAGAAGAAGATCAAGTGCAGATCCAAAGGGAAGCTGAAGATAGAAGGGCTCTGAAAAGGAAAGCTGTCATGGTAGAGAATGAAGAGGTGGAAACTAGGTTGGCGATTGGCCCTCAGAATAGGCAGGCTGTGAATCGGTTTGATGAGCTTATGCTGGACAAGGACAGAATGGATGGTGAAGGGGGAAACTCTATGCCTAACAGGTAGGGACGATTTGATCCAAGATCAGGTATGTATTTAGCTCCTCTTTCATTCACTGTCCCTCCGGGTTTTCAACATTGCTTTCTGAAATAACCATTGCATGGAGTGGAGAATGGGTGTGATTATCGGGTGATTCATTTTGTGGGAAAAGATCTCAGTTCTACTAAATATACTTCTTTTGTTGAGATCATTTATGGGGGTGAGAGTCCTTTTATTCCGGTGTATGAGAAAGAAACTGCTAATGAGAATGTTGTTCCAGATGTTGAGATTTTATTTCAGGACAAAGAAGTTATGGGGCAAGCGAACTCGGCCAATAGCGATGTTGCACCTTATAAGAAAAGGCCTTGGCCGGATGTTTTGGGGGCAGTTATGGAATTTTGGGATGGAAAAGGCTGGTCTGAGGGAGAGTTTGTGAGAGATGTGGGCAGTACTTGTAAGCGAGCGAGAAGCATGATCGAGATGTATGGTGCACCTCTTGTGATTAGGGATTCGGCGGAGGCTGAAGTGAATCAGCCCCGCCCTGGGGAATGATTATCATTTGCTGGAATGCTCGAGGGGTTCGTGGTACTCGGGCATTCAATAAGATTAGTAGACTAGTTTTTAATTTTCGTCCAAATGTTTTGTTTGTTTCTGAATCAAAATGTTCTTCGGCTAGAGCCGATTTTCTGAAGTCTAAGCTTGGGTTTAGTTGCTGTTTTTCAGTTAATGCGAAAGGTCTTTCTGGTGGATTGTTGATGTTTTGGAAAGATATTGTGCTTGATATTGTTTCTTACTCTTGTGCACATATTGATTGCTTGATTTCATCTCATAATTTTCAATGGAGGTTTACGGGCTTCCATGGGAGTCCAAACTTGGAAGCAAGGCAGTTTTCATGGGAATTGCTTAAGCGTCTTGGTTCTTATTATCAATTTAGGAATCAAGCATGGTTGGTGGGAGGGGATTTCAATGAAACTTTGTTTCACAATGAGAAAAAGGGTGGTGTCAAAAAGCCCTTATCCAGATTATTAAAGTTTCAGAATGTACTCAATCTTAATGGTCTGGTTAATTTGAAGGCTAATGGACCGAAATTTACATGGATGAATAGGAGGGCTGGAAATGATTTTATTCAAGAAAAGTTGGATAGATTTGTTGCCACTAATGAATGGATGAATTCTTTTCTTTCTTATGATATTAAGGTTCTAGATTTCATGGGTTCGGATCATCGACCTATTCTTTTATCATGTAATTTGGAAGCTGATAATGTGCACCCTAAACCAAGAGATGGCTTTCGTTTTGAGAATCATTGGTTTAAAGAATCTGGATTCAAGCAAATGATAGACAAAGTTTGGGTTAGGAAGGGACAACAATCTGATTTATCTATATCAATAAAGAAATGTGGGGAATCTGTTAAACTTTGGGCAGCAACGAAGGGGGGTTCTTTGAAGAATAAAATTGGAAATCTCCAAAATCAAATCAAGAGGGAGTTGGATAATGAGCATAATATTCCAAATATTCAGCATGTGAAGGAGTGTGAGAAGGAATTGGAGAATTTGTATTCTCAAGAGGAATGGTATTGGAAGCAGCGGTCTAGGGTTTCTTGGATTAGGGAAGGGGATCGAAATACTCGGTTTTTTCATAATAGGGCGACTCAAAGGAAGTATACCAATCGTATTTCAAGGATTCAAAATGCAGATGGAGATTGGATACATAATGAGCAAGGGATTAAGGAGGTCTTTGTCCGGTACTTTCAAGACATCTTTAAGACTAGTAATCCTAGTATTGAAGTGCTTAATAATGTTACACAAGATATGACTTATGATCCAACAGCTGCCGAATGATCACATTAGTTTTCTTGATGCTCCTTTTTCTAGGGAGGAGGTGAATAAAGCTCTTAAGGATTTGAATCCGTGGAAGGCAGCTGGGCCTGATGGTTTTCCTGCTTCTTTTTATCAAGAAAATTGGAATACAATTAGTGATGAAGTGGCGGAGCAAATTTTGTTGCACTTGAATTCTGAGAAGTCTTTGGAATCCTGGAATAATACCACGATAGTTCTTATTTCAAAGGTGAAGAACTCGGTTAATGTTCTACAATTTCGGCCTATAAGTCTATGTAACGTCAGTTACCGAATTCTTTCAAGGGTCATTACAAATAGACTAAAAATGGTTATGAATGACATCATTGATTCTTCTCAAAGTGCTTTTGTACTAGGTCGGCTTATATCGGACAATGTTTTAATTGCGTTTGAATGCTTACATTGGGTTCGATCATCGAAAAGTCGTGAAGGGTATGCTGCTTTGAAGTTAGACATGAGTAAGGCTTATGATCGAGTGGAATGGCCTTTTCTCTTACACGTTTTGAAGAAGATTGGTTTTTCTAGTAGATGGATTCAACTCATCAACAAATGTATTTCATCAGTCTCTTACAACATTTGTATCAATGGGTCGATCACTGACACGTTTAAACCATGTCGAGGTCTTCGGCAAGGTGATCCGTTATCCCCATTTTTGTTTGTAATCTGCGCTTAAGGCCTTTCATTGCTAATTCATGCAAAAATGGAACAAAAATGCTTCACAGGTATTAAAAGTGCGAGAAATGCTCCTGCTGTATCTCACTTGTTTTTTGCGGATGATAGTTTGATTTTCTTGAAAGCTACTCAACGTGACTGCATGGTTTTAAAGGAGTGCCTTATCACATACGAAGCTGCTTCAGGCCAAATGATAAATTTTGAGAAATCAGCCATTACTTTTAGCCCGGCTACAAGAATTGATAATCGTGAAAAGGTAAAGCGAGTGTTAGGAGTTCGTGCGACGAATGGTCATGATGTCTATTTGGGGCTTCCTACATTTTCACTCAGAGCTAAAAGGCACCAATTTGGATATTTGGTGGACAGAGCGAGGCAGAAAATCAACTCTTGGAGCCACAAAAAAATTTCGGAAGGTGGAAAAGAAGTGTTGATTAAATCGGTTTTGCAGGCAATCCCATGTTATGCTATGTCATGCTTTAGGGTTCCAATTTCGACATGTAGGGAGTTGGAAGGTCTGATAGCTAATTTCTGGTGGGGTTCTACAAATGAACATAGAAAGTTGCATTGGAAGAAATGGAGTGATATGTGCAAAACTCGCGAAGATGGAGTTTTGAATTTTTGAAACTTGGTGCACTTTAATAAGGCCCTCCTTGCTAAACAGGTTTGGTGGATTTTGCTTCGTCCGGAGTCTCTTGTTAGTAAAATTTTTAAAGCTAGATATTTTAGACAAGATAATATTTTGAATGCTGATTTAGGCTCCAATCCTTCATTTGTTTGGCGATCTATGGTGTGGAGTAGAGACCTGTTGGAAAAAGGTATTAGATGGCGGATTGGTAATGGACAGACTGTGCATATTTTTAAGGACAGATGGGTTGGAGGCTGTGGAGATGGTATGGTTCATTCCAGGATCGCTAGTGCCTCTAAGGTGGATCGTTTCTTGGGTTCAAATTTTGAGTGGAATGAGGACCTTGTCCGACAAGCTTTTTGGCCGAATGAGGCAGAGGCTATTTTAAAAACACCTTTGATCGGAGGACATCAAAGTGATCAACAATTTTGGCCAGAAGACGCTTCAGGAAATTATTCGGTGGCCTCGGGTTATCATTTTTTTTCTCATGTTTCTTCGAAAACCCTTATCGAAAATAAGGCAAGTTCATCTGGAAGGAACTGTAGTAAGAAGTTATGGAGTTTCTTAAGGAAATTAAAGGTCCCGCCAAAGATTCGAATTTTTGGTTGGAAAATTATGAATGAATCGGTGGCTATGAAAGGTAATTTGGTAAGTCATCATATTCCAACATCTCCCTCGTGTCTTTGTTGTGGTGCTTTTTATGCAGATACCTTGCATGTCCTGTTTCAATGTGTTTATGCTAAAGAAGTTTGGAAAGAGCAAGGGTTGTGGAAGCAGTTAAAGAGGCTGACAAAAGGTACGATTTCTCAGTTCTTTCATGTTATGTTGGAACTCTTTGATAAGGATTTTGTATCTTTGGTGTTGACTGTTGCTTGGGCAATTTGGAGAGAGAGGTGTAGTTGGTTGTATTCGGATGAATTTGATAAGTTTCCTAAAACATCTTTAAAGGTTTTTAGGGTTCAATGGCCAATCGATTATAGAAATGATTTTCAAGCATTTGGTTTCCTATCTTTGGATAAGAGAAGTGAGATGGGGAAGGCAAAGGAAAAAGGGAGTTGCTCAGAAGGAAACTTTAATCTTTTTACTGATGCTGCGTTTAATTTGGAGAATGGCTTTTTCGCTGTCGGTTTTGTAGTTCATGATTCAAATGGGTTGGTTTTGTTGGCTGGAGGGGAACGGATTCTTAATCCGGGTTCGGTTGTTGCAGCAGAATTATTGGCAGCTCAAAAAGGGTTGGAAAGTTGTATTAAGCATAAAATATCAGTATCTGGTATTCGAATGGATTCTGCTAGTTCGGTCGAGGCTATTAATGCTCCGTTGTCTTTTGAAGCCATGGAAAATGAGCTAGTAGTAAAGATTAGAAGGCTCTTGAAATCTCTCATTTGGGATTGCGATGTTATCTCAAGAATGGATAATCAAGCAGCACATGCAATGGCTCAGCAATTTTAAAATCTTTCAACACCTCTTGATTGGGTTGAAAATAATATTCCTAGATATATTAAGGAGATGTGTTTCTCTTAAAATTGTATACTCCTGGTATATCCTCAAAAAAAAAAAAAAAAACTCTTTATAATACTGATAATTAAATGAAATGTAATTAACGAGATGTTTACAATTGCAAATAGAGAAAACGTAAATATATCCTCAAAAAAAAAAAAAAAAAAAAACTCGTTATAATACTGATAATTAAATGAAATGTAATTAACGAGATGTTTACAATTGCAAATAGAGAAAACGTAAATAGATCAAACTCTAAAAATAGGTTTTATAATTTATTTCTAATATAAATTGTTTTCCTCCACAGATTCATTAATATTATTATTAGTTTGCTTTCAAATAATGCTTCTTGAATGAGAGAAAATTTGAAAGCAAGTACAAATTGCTTGATGATTGAGATTTTTTAGAATCAAATAATTCAATACATTTATTATTTTCTGCAATCATGGATGGATCATGCACTCAACCTGTTGAACATGTGGGGTAATATAATATTATTGGATTTTAAATAGTTTAATATCATGTGGACATAGGCCTTAATCAGAGTTGTATTTAATTTTGTCATTTATTTTTATTATTCTAGAGTTGCCACTTGTTGCCATTGAAATAAAACATTTTGGAAATTGGAACAATTCAGTATTTTCCAATTCTCATTTTAATCGAGGCCTTTCTAAATTCAATATATTTATAAATTGAACTGTGAAACCTACTCATACATTTTAGGTATGGAGGTTATAACAATTAAATAAATAGATGTATGAAAGATAATGGGATTTAGAGAGGAGAAAAAAATAAAATGTGAGGGAGAGTAATTTACCTAAAAGAGAATGTATAGTTTTCATTGAAATGGACAAAAAAATGAAAGTTTGATATCTTTCATTGAGACGAAGTGAGTACAAAAATGCATCTATAATATTGTATAAGTTAGAAAGTACATAATCTCCAGCGTTAGAATGGTGTTGTATATTTGAAACTTAAAAGTAGACTCTTCTCTACGTCTCAAATCTAAAACTCTTAAAATGCAGATATTTTTTGAGTTTGATCAGTCCATACAAAGTTTTGAACCTAGTTCTTCTGTTAACCGAGCTCACATTTTTTTTTTATAAGTATCAATGTTTTGTATATAAAATGTGATGATTAAAAAAAAAATCAACAATTTTAAAATAGTAACAATTTGTATAAATAATAATGATACTAAAAAAAATCACATCTAACAAGAAATTTATGCCAAACCAATGAAATGGCAATTGACATGTGTCCCTTCCAATGAAATGTGTCAGAATTAAAACACAGACATGTTCTACATAAATGCACCTTAGATTTAAAGGTATGGCAATTGACATGTGTCCCTTCCAATGAAATGTGTCAGAATTAAAACACAGACATGTTCTACATAAATGCACCTTAGATTTAAAGGTGTAGCCAGAGCCGTCAAAATGGGCTGGGCCCGTTGGGCCAGACCGCCCCGCCACTAAAAATAGTGGGTTGGGCTAGGATTTTCCAAGCCCGCCAGGAGGTGGGCCCAGACGGGCCGGCCCGTTTGGGCTGCGGTTTTTGGCGGGTTGGTGCGGTCTTTGGCGGGCTGGCCCGCCATTTTTTGATTTTTTTTAAAAATATTATATTTAATTAAAAAATAATCCCCCTCTCTAGGAATCAAACTCAAGACCTTACAGCTGAATAATAATGCTCTAACCACTTAAGCTATCCAACTTTATTTAATAAAAATATATAATAAACCTAACTAATATTAAAAACTCTAGCGCATAACAAATTATATACGCCGCATTTTTTTCCTTCTTTCTTCATTTTCTGTACTCATAATACCCTATTTTATATCATATATATAATATAAGGTACGATAAATATATATACTATTATTTTTTATGTTTCTTGATGAATTTAATAAATATTTTGTAAAAAAAAAAATTGGCCCGCCAAAACCCGCGGCCCGCCCATTTTTGAGTTGGGTTGGGGTTTTGGTAGCCCGCCTTGCAAACGGGCTGGCCCGCCCCGCCCCGCCAAATGGCGGGCTTTTGCGGTTTTGGCCCGCCCCGCCGGCCCGTTTTAACAGGTCTAGGTCTAGGTTCTTCATTCATTAAGTTGGAAGACATGGATATTGACATTTTGGAGAAATATCCAGCACCTGCTTGCTTCGGGTATCTGCCCCAACCCTTTACAAACACACTACACATGATTATACTCGTGTATACTCAATTATACTATGTATTATAGAATATAATAGAATAATACATTATATGAATAGTATAATGTATTATAGGTAGCAATTTTTTATTTATAATTTATATTTATTTCTTTGTTTATCTATTTTCTTGTGTATCTCTTGTAATCTCGATATATAGTGGACCACTTTTATCATTTCATTAACGGTGATTGAATATAATTCTCACATGATATCAGAGCTGGTATTCTCACATGGTATCAGCCTAATACACTGAAACCCTTCTCTCCTCCTCCTTATTTTTTCGGCGTCTCCGACGGGCTGGTAACCCCCGTCGCCGCCTTGCCCCTTCCCCTTTCTTCTCAATTTTTCGGCGTCCTCGACGAGCAGGTATCCCTCGTCGTCACCTTGTTTATTTATCTTGAACGAGCTGGTCTCCCTCGTTCCCTCTCTTGGCCACTTTTAGCCGCCACTGACGAGCTGGTATCCCTCGTCCCCCCTCTTCTTCTCGAACGAGTTGGTCTCCCTCGTTCCCTCTCCCGGTCGCTTTTAGCCGTCACTGACGAGCTTGTATTCCTCGTCCCCTTTCTTCTTCTCGAGCGAGCAAGTCTCCTCGCCCCCCTCCCCCCACCCCCTTTTTTTCTCGAGTGAGCAATTATCCTCGTTCCCTCTCATGGTCGATCATGCTATCTCCAATGACTGTTTTCACTCATATGGTGTTAGTCACACGCACCTACACTCTAATTTTTTCTATAGCCTCACGCTACATCTTTTTTCTTCTACTTTCCTCTTTATTCGGAGAGTCCATGATCAATATCATTGGTTGCTCGCCCCTCCGATCTATCTGGTTTGTGCTTGAATCAACTGCTTTCGACAAACTTGCAAGTGTTTCTTGCCTATTTTTTTGTCATCGTTCGACCTTCAAAGGATTTCGGTGTTTCGATCCATTTGCTTCCCGCTTTTTTTTGCCTTGTCATCATGTTCTATTTGGTGATTCCGAATTTCCATTATTTCTCCTGTTCTATGACAAAAAAAGTGCATTGTTTTACAAATGTCTTCACAAATTTTCTATCTCAAACTCGTTTCAGATTGTTGCATACCAAGCTCGTGCTCATTTACATTCCCAGATTCGCTTGACCGGGGGTATTAGAGAATATAATAAAATAATATATTATAGGAATAGTATAATATATTATAGGTAGCAATCTTTTATTTATGATTTATATTTATTTCCTTGTTTATTGATTTTCTTGTGTATCTCTTGTAAGGGAAATTCTCAAATGCACCATGTGCACCAAACTAGGTTTGGTGCACATGCTTTTGTCCTTATCCTTCTATTCTAACTTATTATCCTTTTTTCTCTACTTATGATTATAATTCTATTTTTTTCTATTAATTAATTAATTAATTTATAATCTATTACTTTATTAATTAATTAATAAATTACAGTACTTTCAAACTTTTTTTTTTTAGTTTTTTTTTTCGTTTTTTTTTTTCATTTTTTTTTCGTTTTTTTTTTTGTTTTTTTTTTTTTTCGTTTTTTGTTTTTTTTTTTTTTCGATTTTTTTTTCGTTTTTTTTTTCGTTACTCACCCCTACTTTTCAATAATAATAGTTGATACTTTTCATTAATAAAATTTCCACTTTTCACTAATAACAGTTACCACTATTCAGTAACAAAATTTCCACTTTTCACTAATAATAATTACCACTTTTCAGTAATAAAATTTCCACTTTTCAATAATAATAGTTACCACTTTTCAGTAACAAAATTCCCACTTTTCAATAATAAGAATTACACTTTTCAGTTAAAATATTTACCACTTTTCAGTAACAAAATCTCCATTTTTCAATAATAAGAATTACACTTTTCAGTTAAAGTGTAATTCTTATTATTGAAAAGTGTAATCTTATTATTGAAAAGTGGTAGATATTTGAACTGAAAAGTGTAATTCTTATTATTGAAAATGGTAGATATTTTAACTTAAAAATGTAATTTTTATTATTGAAAAGTGATAAATATTTTAACTGAAAAGTGTAATTCTTATTATTGAAAAGTGGAAATTTTGTTACTGAAAAGTGGTAGATATTTTAACTGAAAAATGTAATTTTTATTATTGAAAAGTGGTAGATATTTTAACTGAAAAGTGTAATTCTTATTATTGAAAGGTGGTAACTATTATTATTGAAAAGTGGAAATTTTGTTACTGAAAGTAGCTATTATTAATGAAAAGTGGTAATTTTGTTATGAAAATTGATAATTATTATTAGTGAAAAGTGGAAATATTAATTAATTAAAACGGGTATATTTAATTATAAATTGTATTATTAAAATTGAAAAAATGTTATTCTTATTATTGAAAAGTGGTAGATATTTGAACTGAAAAGTGTAATTCTTATTATTGAAAAGTGGTAGATATTTTAACTGAAAAATGTAGTTTTTATTATTGAAAGTGGTAGATATTTGAACTGAAAAGTGTAATTCTTATTATTGAAAAGTGGTAGATATTTGAACTGAAAAGTGTAATTCTTATTATTGAAAAGTGGTAGATATTTTAACTTAAAAATGTAATTTTTATTATTGAAAAGTGATAAATATTTTAACTAAAAAGTGTAATTCTTATTAGGGGGAGTTGTTATAAGAGTCATTTCACCTATAGAAACAACAAATAGAAACAACATTTTTGAAAGTTAAAAAAAAGAACAAAATGGTGGATAGATGTACAATTGTACCCTTTCTTTATAATTACATCCAAAAATTCATAATTTGAATAATATGAAATTATATTAATTGAATAAGATTTCATAAATACCAAATCATCGTAAATCACGGTAATAACTACACTCTCAAAATTCAAAACATTCCTAAAATTGAGCTAGAGTTTTGGAGAAGTTAAATACTCTCAAAATTCAAAACATTCCTAAATTAAAATTGAGCTGGAGTTTTGGAGAAGTTAAATTACATAAATATCGAAAGACTTTTTAGATAAAAATCTACTTATAATATTAAAGTTTTAAATAAATTGAAATATAAACATACCATGAATCTTATACCGATGATATATATATATATATATATATATATATATTCAAACAAATAAGAGTTTAAAATCAAAATATAATAGTATATAATTTAATATACAAGAAAAGTAAATATTCGAATTAAATTATATTTATCAATAAAATATTAATAATAAATTATTGTCATGTTAATGATTGTAACTCCTCCATTAAATTAGGAATAACTACTAATAAGCATTAATTTTAAATTAAAATGAATTAATGTTATCTTTAGGGAAACTAAAAAAACCGTTTAAGCACAACAATCGACAAAATTAAATAAGCTTGATATAAAACCGTATCAAACCAAAAATAAAGAAGCACAAACTAATTAATTATTTAATTAACAATGAACAGAATATATGCTTGGTGATATGCTAAAAAGATATGCACATTTATATATGCAAAATCCACGAATATTATCTTCATTTATAATTTATATAATCATAGTATTATTATATAAATATGGTGTTATACCCAAAAAAATATATAATATAATTAATATAAGAAAGCTAAATATTTTGTATTAACATAATTTTTTTGCAGAATTTATATCAGTTTATAATTTATATATATAAAAAGATTTTTTTAGATAAAATCTACTTATAATATTATTCTATTAAACTAATTAATTTATTATTTATTGATTAAAATAATATAGGTTTGGTGATATGCTAAATAAAAATGCACATTTGAATATGTGCATCATATATTCTGCATATGTCCATTTTGCATCTGAATAAATATGAAAATAATATTAATTGATTGCATATGTGCGGAGGATTAATTGGATGTGGAAATAAAGTTACATCAATAAATGTATATTAGTAAAATAACATAATAATTGTGTTCGTTTCGATTGGAGGGGGATAAGGGTATATAATACGAAACCAAAAAAAAAATTATAAGAAATATTACAGATAATATGAACAATACTAAGAGATAAACACCTCAAATATATAATAAAAATACAAATGAATAAAAAAAAAATTAAGATCACATGGTAAGCTTAGGAATATTTCATCTTCTCCTTCTAATAAAATCTACTCCAATGTTAAATCTGCATCCCAAAACCCTTCTTCTGAATCATAATTAGGTAGATTGTTGTCAGTTCTAGCTTCTCTTCCAATCAAATCGTATGAATTCCGGTCTAATGAATTCCTTCTCTCCCAATCATAATTCATAGCCTTCAATTCAGAATCTTCTAGACAATGAATTTCATCTGGTTGACCATAAACCGTAACAGATGGAGAGAACACCAACTACAGACAAGAACAATCACATTCCTTATGTCAAATTATACAGTGAATAAATCTAACAGGAAATGAATCTCGAGAAAATTATACAGAAACAAAATCAAGGCCAACGAAATTAGTCAAATTTTTAGATAACTCGTCCTCCTCACCTCTGCAACCACAAATCCGCCGAGATCGACACATTTTTGAACAGATCGGCCCGCGCTGCCGCCACCGTGCTGTGCCTGCGAAGAGCGACGACCCACATCGAATGGTCGAAGCGGCCGATTCTTGGGCCTTCGATTAGGGCTCCGAATAAACCTGTAATATCGCCCACAGATCGACGACGATTTCAACCCACAAAGTCGGCGGACGACGAACAACGATCCGGTGAACAACTCCGGTGAGAGTTACGGTGGCAAGGCGGAGCGGCCATGGTGGGAGCAAGATAGGGTTATGATTTTGGAATCGGTGAAAATAAGAATGGAAATTAGTTGTCAATGGGCATACGAAAGGAAATTTTTCTATTTAGGAAATTTTGGTAGTTTTGGAATTTTGGTAAATCTTGAGTAATTTACAGAAGTTGGGGAATGGAATTTAGTTTGAATTTGAATAATATCAAATTCTTGAAAATGGTATTTCAATTTCAAATTTAATTATATTAATGAATTAATATTGTTTTATAAGATCAAGGGGCATAATTGGATATTAACAAGTTAATTTGACCTTAATTATATTGTTTTAATTTGTTTCCTTTATTTGAATATTGGTCTATAGGAATGTCCTTCTTAGTGATTAAACTCTTCTTATTATTGAAAAGTGGAAATTTTGTTACTGAAAAGTGGTAGATATTTTAACTGAAAAATGTAATTTTTATTATTGAAAAGTGGTAGATATTTTAACTGAAAAGTGTAATTCTTATTATTGAAAAGTGGTAACTATTATTATTGAAAAGTGGAAATTTTGTTACTGAAAAGTGGTAGCTATTATTAGTGAAAAGTGGTAATTTTGTTATGAAAAGTGATAATTATTATTAGTGAAAAGTGGAAATTTTATTAATGAAAAGTAGAGACTATTATTATTAAAAAGTGGAAGTGAGTAACGAAAAAAAAAAACGAAAAAAAAACAGAAAAATAAACAAATTTGAAAAAAAAAAAAAGAAAAAAAAATCGAAAAAAAAAACAGAAAAAAAAAACGAAAAAAAAAAAGCAAAAAAAAAGGAAAAAAAAAAACAAAAATGAAAAATAAACAAGTTTGAAAGGATTTGAACCTGTGACCTCAAGCTTTTAAAAAGGTATCTATAACCACTAGAACATTCATTACTTAATTATTTATGTTTATCTTTATAAATAGATATAGGATTGGTCTGTGCATTAGTGTGTACGTGCACGCTGTGCACAGGAGACCAACTCCTCTTGTAATCCCTATATATAGTGGATCACTCTTATCATTTCATTAATGGTGATTGAATATAATTCTCACACTATACAATTGATATATTTAATTCACAATTTTAACTTAATTTTAATTTGATGGATAAAAATTTTAATTGAATAACTAAAAATATATTCAAACATACAAAAAAAAAAAAAAAAATCGGTTAGGAGGGTGCTAAATCAATTTGACTGGGGTTTAATTTAGAACCAACCATCTGTCATCATACCATTCATAAATTATTATTATTAGGAGTATTAATTTACTATGTGCCAACTGCCAAGTGATAAAGATTTTCTGAAACATATAATTTAGAGAAATTTCATAAATTTTAAATAAATATATTAATAAAAATCTTTTAAGGGGGAAAATTGTTTTTTTTTTTATATATATAAAAATAGTTGAAAGGACCATTAGAAACAAGACTCAGTTTGAAGTTAGGTTCATGTCCAAATATTTTAACAGAAATTATCGATCTGTTTTTATTATTTGATAGACACATAATTGAATATATTTTTACATTGGGTATAAATTTTATTTTATATATATAACTTGAACCTGATTACTTATCTATCTTGAACCTAATTATTTATCTATCTTGGGTTAATTTACCTTATTAATTAAATTGGACTCTTAATATGAAACAAATGTGGGTGTTTAATCAGAATGACATGCATTTCTAGATGAATAAAATCATTTTTAAGTCATAGTATTCTGTTCGAAGACCGACAAATTTGAGGAATCAATTTCATTATTTACTAACGAGAGTTCTGAAGCTAAGCTCTATATAAACTGACTTCTTACAAATTTGTCAAGTAATTCCAGTCGATTAGACGTCTCCAATCAAGTAGAATACTTGAAGATAGAAGAAATAACTGCTCTAGAATAGTAATTCAGAAAGTAAGCAACAAAACAAACAACACACAAGAATTTAAGTGGTTCGATCAATGTGATCTACATCCACTGGACCAGACGAGTACTTCTTTGATTGATCAAGAATGTCTACACACTCATTCACTCGGAATAGGATATTTCCTCACTTCACTCGTGAACTCACACAACTCAAAGATTACAATCGCACTTGCATAAAAAAAAATGCAAAATCTCCCAACCTTTACAATGTACACATACAAGAGTATATAAAGACCAAAGGTAGTTGCTGCTATTAGGAACTGTTTTGAGTAGTTATCAACCGTTTGCAACCGCTTGTAACAACCCATGTGCTCTGTTATTGCCCAACTGAAATGGTAGTTATGCCCTCAAGTAGTTGTAACTGTAATACAGTTAGTTAAACTGACTAACTTTCATATCAGAAGACTTGTCCATAAAGATCAGAAGACTACTTAGTGTTCTGATACTCAACTCTTCTATTATGTGATCAAAAGCTAACTCTGCTTATAGACTCCATATTGTGCTGATCTTTTACTGTGCTGATAGTATTGTGCTGATATACTGTGTTTGGTATACTCTGCTGAAGTACTGTGCTGACCCAGTACTGTGCTGATTCTGACCAACTGTGCTGAAATCTAAGCATCACCTCCTCAGCTGATTGAAACTATTCCACTCATATGATTTCGGCCTAAGTCATCTTATCTGATCCTATCAGCTCACTACTCACTTAGTGTGCTGACTCTGAGATTATGAGATAACACTCACAATTCTCCACCTTTAGCTCATAATCGAACTAATCTCCACCAAAATAAAAAACACCAACACTATTCTCCTCAAAGAATAGCCTCCACTACTGATCTTCTGCCACAAGAACAGTAGCCTTCTCCTCAGAGGAATTAATGCAGTCCAATAAGTCTAAGACACAAGCCAAACTTCTCTTTTGGCAATGCCTTAGTGAACGCATCAGCAGGGTTCTCCTCTGTAGCAATCTTCACTACCTGGACCACCCCCTTCTCTACAATAACTCTTACAAAGTACAGCTTTACATCTATATGTTTAGTTCTCTCATGATACCCCTGATGCTTTGCAAGATGTATTGCACTTTGGTTATCACAGAAGACAGTCACACTTCTTTGTGATATACCAAACTCCTTCAAGATCCCCCTAAGCCACATGCTCTCCTTAACTGCTTCAGTCAAGGCTACATATTCTGATTATGTAGTAGATAATGCAACTACAGACTGATGTATTGACCTCCATGATATAGTTGTACCAAATAAGGTGAATACATACCCTGTTAAGGACTTTCTTGTGTCTACATTGGCTGCATAGTCGGCATCAACATATCCCACAAGTGCTTCTCCCTCATCTGATATCTTCTGAAATTTCAGACCCTTCTCAGCTGATCCCAGAACATATCTCATGACCCACTTAACTGTCTCCCAATGACTTAAACCTGAATCACTCATGTATCTTCTGATTACACTCATTGCATGAGTTAAATCTGGTCTACAACATACCATAGCATACATTAAACTCCCTACTGCACTGGCATAAGGAACCTTACTCATCTGAGCTCTTTCTTGGCTGTTCTTGGGACACATCTGATTGAATAGCTTCTGATGCTGGCCAATTGGTGTAGAAACTGACTTAGCTTGATTCATCATGAATCTCTCTAACACCTTCTTTAGATAGGTAGGCTGACTAAGCTGAATTGCTCCCTCAACTCTACTGATCTCCATCCCAAGAATCACTTTAGCTTCACCAAGATCTTTCATCTCAAACTCTCTTTTGAGAATCTCCTTAACCTGATTGATATTGTTAATAGACTCTCATGCTATTAACATATCATCTACATACAACAGAAGATAGGTAATTGAACTCCCAACTCTCCTGAAGTAAACACAGTTGTCATACAAGTTTCTTGCAAAACCAGCTGAGCAAATGTACTCATCAAACCTTAAGTACCATTGTCTGGGGCTTTGTTTGAGGCCATAGAGTTATTTTCTGAGTAATCACACTTTGTCTTCTCCATCTTCTCATGTAGATCTTCTCATCTAAAGTCCCATGAAGAAATGACGTGGTCACATCCATCTGATGCAGCTCTAATTCATATTGAGCAACCATAGCCAACAAGATTATGATGCTACAATGCTTTACAACAGGTGAAAAGATTTCATTAAAGTCAATACCTTATTTCTGTGTAAATCCTTTAGCTACAAGCCTTGCCTTGTACCTAATCTTGCCACCTCTCTAAGCCTCCACCTTCTTCTTGTAGATCCACTTACACCCAACAAGTTTCTTGTTCTTAGACCTCTCAACAATCTCCCAAGTCTGGTTCTTGTTCAGAGATAACAGTTCTTCCTCCATAGCAACTAACCACTTCTCTTTGTCATGGCAGTTGATGGCTTCTGTGTAAGTTTTAGGCTCCAGAGACTCCACTTCAAGAGCTGCACATAAAGCAAATGATACTATGTCAGCTTGACCATACCTCTGAGGTGGGTGGACTTCTCTTCTGGTTCTGTCCCTAGTGAACTGATAGTCATGAAACTCAGTATGACTATGAGTAGTCTCCTCCTCATCTGGATCAATCTGATCTTCAGTTAGTCTTGTGGTGTCATCATGCTCCACCTCAACCTGTGTCTCATCTGGTTTGTTGTGTGCTACACTTGAACTTGCCTCTTCTTTCAATGGCATTCTACTTTCATCAAAAGTTACATCTCTGCTGATAATACACTTCTGCATTCCAGCTACAAGGCACCACAACCTATACCCTTTCACACCTGAAGGATACCCTACGAACACACATTTCAAGGCTCGAGGCTCAAGCTTATCTTGCTTAACATGGGCATATGCTGAACAACCATAAACTTTCAAATTACTGTACTCAGCTGCATGGCCAGACCATAACTCTTCTGGGGTTTTAAATAGCACAGTTGAGGAAGGGCTTCTATTTATCAAATAGGCTGTTGTTGACACTGCTTCTCCCCAAAATACTTTAGGCAATCCAGAGCTTCTCAACATGCACCTGACCCTCTCAAGCAAAGTCTGGTTCATTCTCTCAGCTACTCCATTCTGCTGAGGTGTACCTGGTACTGTTCTATGCCTCACAATACCCTTTTTCTTGCAGAAAACATTGAACTCTTCTGATATGAACTCCAGCCCATTATCAGTTCTCAAATGCTTGAGCTTCTTTCCAGAGACATTCTCAACCTCAGTGAGCCATTCCTCCTGAATTGGATTTCAGGATAGTGATCCATACCTTTCTTGAGTAGTCATCTATGATAGACATGGAATATTTCCCACCACTTCTGGTCTGATTCCTAGTTGGCCCCCATAAATCTGAATGGACATAGTCCAAAATTCCTTTGGTAGAGTGTGAACTCTTCCCAAACTTCAATCTCTTGGATTTCCCAAGAATGCAGTGCTCACACAAATCAGGCTTTGTGATATTCTCACCACCTAGCAATCCTTGCTTACTTAGCTCAAGTAGGCCCTTCTCTCCTACATGACCTAGTCTTCTGTGCCACAACATTGAGTTGTCTTGCACCCTTACCACATCTGATCTGCCAATCACTGTTCCTCCCTTAAGAAAGTAGAGATCATTCATTCTCTCACCTTTAAGAACAGTAAGCTCCCCCTTTGAAACTCTGAGCTCTCCATCTTCTGACTGGAATTTGTAGCCCAATGAATCCAGCATACCAAGAGATATCAAATTTCTCTTGAGTTCAGGAACATACCTGACCCTCTTGAGAATCCTCACTACTCCATCATACATCTTCAAGTGTACTGTACCTTCACCTTTGACTTTGCAAGTGTGATCATTCCCTAACAACACAGAACCTCCATTCTGATGCTTAAAATCATGAAACCAATCTCTTTTTGGAGTCATGTGGAAAGAGCACCCTGAATCTAAAATCCAATCTTATTGTTCTTTAGTGGAAGTGATGGATAGGGATTGAGCTGACTCATAGCCCTTCTGCTCCTTATCCTCTTGGGTTTGATTTGCTTGATTCTTATCAACAGGGTTCTTAGGACCAAATTTTCTCATAAGTTGTTTGTACTTGAAACAAGTACTCTTATAGTGCCCAGGTTTGTTGCAGTGGTGGCACACTACTTCCCCTTGATTTGGCACTGCTGATTTTCCCTTATCAGCTCCCTTGGGTTGACTAGACCCCTTCTTGGAGGCAGATTTCTTTTGTCCTCCCTTGATTGCCAATCCTTCTCTAGAATAGTAATTCCAGTCGATTAGACGTCTCCAACCAAGTAGAATACTTGAAGATAGAAGAAATAACTGCTCTAAAATAGTAATTCAAAAAGTAAGGAACAAAACAAATAGCACACAAGAATTTAAGTGGTTCGATCAATGTGATCTACATCCACTGGACCAGACGAGTACTTCTTTGATTGATCAAGAATGTTTACAAACTCATTCACTCGGAATAGGATATTTCCTCACTTCACTCGTGAACTCACACAACTCAAAGATTACAATCGTACTTGCATAAAAAATGCAAAATCTCCCAACCTTTACAATGTACACATACAAGAGTATATAAAGACCAAAGGTAGTTGCTGCTATTAGGAACTGTTTTGAGTAGTTATCAACCATTTGCAACCGCTTGTAACAACCCATGTGCTCTGTTATTGCCCAACTGAAATGGTAGTTATGCCCTCAAGTAGTTGTAACTGTAATACACTTAGTTAAACTAACTAACTTTTATATCAGAAGACTTGTCCATAAAGATCAGAAGACTACTTAGTGTTCTGATACTCAACTCTTCTGTTCTGTGATCAAAAGTCAACTCTGCTTATAGACTCCATACTGTGCTGATCTTTTACTGTGCTGATAGTACTGTGCTGATATATTGTGCTTGGTATACTCTGCTGAAGTACTGTGCTGATCTAGTACTGTGCTGACCCAGTAATGTGCTGAAATCTAAGCATCACCTCCTCAACGGATTGAAACTATTCCACTCATCTGATTTCGGTCTAAGTCATCTTATCTGATCCTGTCAGCTCACTACTCACTTAGTGTGCTGACTCTGAGATTATGAGATAACACTCACAAAATTGTTTGCCTCTTATAAATTGTTTGCACAAAAAGACAATCAACCTTACATGCAAATTAACTTTTAAATACCACAATTAAACATATATGCATGTAACTTTTAAATACCACAATTAGACATATGTGTGTGCGCGATTGTATATAAATATAGATATCGGGGTTATTAATCTAAATTTCAATTATTATTATCATCATCATCATCATCATTAAATCAATATTATCAAATTAATAAATGAATTAGCAATTAAAACAAATTAACCCAAATGACACATGCAAGAGTAGATGCAAATTAAGAGAGGCATGTGAAGAAACTTGTTTTCCACTAATATTGAGAAGACATGTAGCTAGCTATGAATGGGAGATAGAAATTAATTAGTACATCATTTAATGCATAAACAAATAAAAAGTGAAACGTGGCTTTGGTATAAACACATACCCCCAATTATTAAGGTGAAGTCAAGTTCAAGTATAAAATACAAAATGTGTTCTCATTTTCATTTCATTTTCAAGGCGAATATATATATGGACTAGCTAGCTACTTAGTATTAGGGTATAGATTAGTGGTGGGGCTATCACGAATTTTCCCTTTCCAAATAATGCATTACATTTTTTATTTTATTTTTGTGTACTTACTTACGTGGCTTGAATGATCAACCAACAAACAAAATATGACATGTAAGTAAATATTCTAAGAGATTTTATAGAGAACTGAAAAATATATAAGGAATAACACAAAGATTTTACACTACAACATAAAAGGGCCTAATATAACACCTAAATATAACATTTTTATATATGTTACCTTGTGCAACACATTTTTGTATCACTTTTATAATTTTTTTGTTTATGTAACATTTTTGTATCACTTTAATAATATGTAACACTTAAATACAACACTTTTAATTAGGTAACATATTTTTATGTAACACATTTTTTGTATTAAATTTTGTAACACAAATTGGTAGCACTTTATTAACTAAGATTCTTAGGTAACACTTTATTTAATTAATATGTAACACGAAAATTAGATGGCAAAAGAGAGGAAGAAAATTTAGAATACAAAAACATAACATAATACAATAACCATTTTTATTTTTAAGTAAGTATAATTATAGAATTTCAATAGGTACTAATGTAATTCTTTTAGACTTAA
Organism: Galeopsis tetrahit; assembly: GCA_963675135.1. Lineage (NCBI taxonomy): Eukaryota > Viridiplantae > Streptophyta > Magnoliopsida > Lamiales > Lamiaceae > Galeopsis > Galeopsis tetrahit. The sequence goes on from OY776127.1 coordinate 57,260,401, forward strand.
AACAAATATATATATATATATATATAATAATTCCTTTAAACTTATTGAATGTAATTAATTAAGGAATTATATGTTGAAGCCTAAATAAATATAGGCCCCCCATTGAAAAATCTATATGACCAAAGATCACCCAAGCTAACCTCTAAACCCAGTCCCCAAGTGAAGAAACATACAGCCAACTTGAAGATTTCCGTCATTCCTCTAGCAATATTAAACGTAAGACATGTCTTTCATGTTGGACCTACTATTGTTTTAAGTAGAAAAGAAATAAAGTAAACGTGGTGGGTATATTTTCTAAAAAAAGGAAACAAGAATACTTCAGGTGGACAACCTAAAAAGAAAAATAGACGCACTTTACTCGGACGGAGGGAATACATTTCATGACAAAATTGCTATATGAGTCAAAATTAAATAATGTATTCAATCTAAGTAAGAGAATGTCATGATCTTTGAACTTTAGACATCTAGAGTATATGAGAGAATAGTGTTGTTAAACGAACCAAGCTACTCGTGAGCTCGAATCAACTCATTAAGGCTCGAACTCGTCCAGCTTGAATAGATAAACGAGTTGAGCTCAAGCTCGTTATATACTTGATTTACAAACGAGTCAGCTCGAACTCGACTCATTAGGCTTGGTATCTAAAAATCCTTTCAACTTCGATAGACTTGTTAGGCTAGACTCAACTAGATAGACTCGTTAGACTCATTTATGAGTCGAGTCAAGCTCATTTTTTTCGCTCGTCAATGTAATCGAGTTGAGCTCGGCTCGACAAGAGCCCAAGCCAAGCCGATTGAAACTTTGTATTTATTTACATAAAACATGTTAAGATTAAATTAAAATAATAATCAACACCATATTGAAAGTATTTTGCAATTGCTCTACTGATGGAGACCTGCGATTCTGATTTATTACAGTACCTTTGATAGTATGAAGTTTTTTGCTTATCCAGTACCTTAAACTGAAATATATATTCATCTCTCGATTGCATACAATGAGTCAGTTTTGCCTCTAGTAGCCAGCTATCAATGGGATGTAAGTCTTTTGTCTAAATCATCTAATTGATGAAATAGAATTTGCTTACATTGTACATAATATGAGAATACTATTTGTGATTGAAGGAGTGGGGTGACTATTCTTTATTATATAGTTGGAGCTTATGCGGGCAGAGGTTTCACTAAAATTAATCAATGTTATTTTTCTTGCTCTTAACCTTCAACACACCACCGGCTATGTAAGATGGTGCCACTAAACTGCACACTTACCTCAATTTTTTAATAACACTTTCCACCTATTTTGTGACCTATATTCATTAGAACATATGACAAAGTATTCTCATCCCCAGATTTTGTGTCCACAATCTTTCTTGAGATAATAAGTATTTCAATAAGTTGTTGTTAAGGACTCTAATTCGATTCTGAACACCATTAATGTTGACCAAGATATGCAAAAAATAAACAAACATTCAGAAATTGACTTGAGAAATTAGAAGCACGAATTATCAGCCAATTGTCATGCACATCACATAATAATGAAATAAGTAGAGAATCTTACTGTCAGCACTCAGCACTCAGCAGGCTCTATATAAAATAAATTAGTGATATGTGTGCTGCTGAGGCATCTAAACCTTTGAAATCATTACGACAATCTTCAGAAAGCTATTAAAGTGATACAACAAAGTGTTACAATTATTAACTCAATATTAACAGTGTTACAGTAGACTATTAAAGTGTTACATTAGACTTTAGGTTGCACTGGCAAACACGACGCCCCTAAAAGTGTTACCTATTTACTATGATAACACTTTATAGCTATTAGGTAGCATTTTTTAGATGTTTCCATAGGCAACTTATGTTGTAGTGTTAAGAGAGATTGTCGATTTGATTTGATATGGCTAAACGAGTTTTTCTTAGCTCTTGTTACCTAATTTTATTTGATCTGAATGTGTCTCTCCACCCCCATTTTGTCGGTTAACTTAGTAACTTAGACGAGCAGAGTGTCGATTTTACCAACTTGAACGAGCATAGTGTCAACCTTTTTGACTTGGAGAAGCAGAGTATCGACCTAGTATTGATAAACAAACTCTGACCCCTTAACTATTGATTGTTAACTCGCCACGGGTCGACTATTCCTCAACAAATTTTGGGGAAATAGGGTTGTTTACAACCCAAACAAAGTATAAGAACAAACAATATCATTGTTCAATTCTTGAATACTTCTGAAATTTCCCAATTTGAATCTCCTAAATCGTTTTTCTCTCTTTAGAAACCCTTCCCCCTCCCTCTTTCGCCGGTAAACACCTCCTCCCTCTAATGTATATCTGGTACAAGCTACCGTATTGGGGGCGCCCAATGCTATCGCAGCCCTTCGGCACTGCCCAACTTTTTCCTCCCCCTTCATCATCTTGTTTTTTCAAACTTTCCCTCTAGTGGTTTAGATCTAAAAATTAGATAGGAAAATAGGTAGATCTGGTAAAGTTTCTAATATAGAGTTGAACCGCCCCCAGACCAGGACAACCGAAAAGTCGCCTCGTTGACCTTCTTCTTCAGATTTTTCAGTGTGTTTAGGGTTTTTTTTTTCTTTAGATTTTTCAATGGGTTTAGGGTTTTTTTTTTCTTTAGATTTTCAGTTGATCAATGGGTAGATCCTCTCCAACGGAGCCACTGTGGCCCTCCGGGTGAGTCTCCCGTTGATCCCGTTTTATTTTTCGTTTTTACTTTTGTTGTTTAGTGAGATAGTTTATTTCCTACTTTAGATCTTGTTGTTTTTTCCTGTTGCTATTTTCTCCCCGTTATCGGTCATTTTCCCCGATTGTGGGTATCCTTCCCCTTCGTGGGACTTTTTTGCGCTTGATTAACACTGGTTGTCATTCAGGCCGTCTTCTGTGATTTGAGAAGTTGTAGCGAGAGTCGCAGTGTGCGACAATTTGTTTCCTTTTTGGAGCAGGTTTGTTATGTTTCTTGATCGAGGAATATATCTCATGGAGTGCTGGTATGCTTATGTGACTTTCCACTCTCTCAAGATTGAGTTTGAAGTTTGAAGTTTTCGATAGAATTTCTCTATATAGATAGGTAAGCGAGAGATGTAATTGAAATATTCCTATCTGTAATTCTACCCTTAAAATAAAAATTAAAATATATATATATTGATTGTTCTTTGACGACTTTCGAGTTGTCCTCACCTCCATTGAGTGGTCAACCTCTTTAACTTTAACTTGAGTGATGAAGATTGGGTATAATAATTCCTTCCAAGCCGTTCTTTGATGCTTGATGCCCTTTGCACTCTGATTGTCTTATATGTATACCGTCTTGATGCAATTACTTTTGTGAAACTTTGCCATAGAAGGGCTTTGTACTCTCTGGTCGAGCACATTGTGCAAAATTTAGAGAAATATAATTTCATTCATTCAAAAAGGTTTGAAGACCAAGAATACTATAGGCTTAATGGGCCAAAAGAAAGCAAAAATGAATTTAAAAAAATACACATTTCACAAGTCTCAAATCATCTCCTCGAAACCCACTCACTGCATGAACGAATAGGACTGGCCTCGAAATTAGGCATTAGTGTATCCTTTGAGTAAAACATCAATGAACGATTTGAAGGACAATTGTTATACCCAGTTTTCATCACTTAAATCAAAGTCAAATAGGTCGATCAATTAAAGGAGATGAGGACAACTCGAAACATCAAAGAATAGTCAATAGTCAAGGGATCATAATATTTTCATCAATACACACCACACCGCACACTAATATTGTGGAAGGAAGCAACGGATGAAGTTGTTTGATGTTAATCATGAAAATTTAGTTGAGTTTGTTTATAAGTTTATGAAGTTAGATTGTGCTCGATCTATGATAATGAAAGATAACGAGACTTAATTAAGTATTTTAATCAAACTGTTTAACCTATAGAGAAACTGATGCTGATTGGGCTGGCAATAGTGATGATCGTACTTCTACAAGTGCTTATATTGTATTTCTCGGAGTTAATCCTATCTCTTGATCGTCCAAGAAACAGAAATCTGTAGCTCGATCTTCTACAGAAGGTGAGTATCGTGCAATTGCCTCTGCTGCCTCTGAGGTTCAATGGTTAAAATCTCTACTTTGTGAGTTAAACTTCTCAATCTCACCACTTCCTGCAATATACTGTGACAATATTGGTGCCACTTATTTATGCTCCAATCCGATATTTCATTCCAGAATGAAGCACATTGCAATTGACTTCCACTTTGTTCGTGATTTGATCAAGTCCTCTCAATTACGGGTTTCTCACGTCTCGTCTGCAGATCAACTTGTTGATGCCCTCACCATTGACGGAGCCAGAAAATCTCGGGTGGGGGGCCCGATTAACATTATTTTAAAGATAAAATAATATGTATTAATTTCTAATGATAAAATTGTCAATACATTTCATTTAATTAAATTAAATTGAATAAACTGACTTTCATTATTTTTTGTATGAAGTTTTAATAGTTCCAACTTAAAATGAAGCAAATCAATTTAATAGTTTATTAGTTGAACACTAATTATCTTTAAAATAATACATTAACGTGTTACAATATTCAATGATTCATACAATATAATACTTTTAAATATAAATGTACAAAAAATTTTAAACATTAAACAATTTTTTTTAAAAAAAATCAATAATATTGTTCAATTTTAAGGACATTTTTGTGAGTCATAGAAAAAATTTAGACAATAATTTTAAATACACCATCAATCAATTGTCTCTATTAAAAAAATGTTAAAAAATTGGAGTATTATGAAATAAATTTAAAAAGAAAATACAGGAAAAAAATAAAAAAAAGTTATTCCTTTCAAACTTTGTAGGCAAGTATTCATTTTTTGTTCCTGAAAGAATTCCGTCTCATCTAAAAGTCCGAACTTGTAGAGAGGGTGGGAATTAATTCTTGTATATTAATTCCTAACACTCCCCCTCACTCGTGGACCGAAATAACACCTCTTACCCTTTTTGGGGAGGAGGCCCATCGAGTGGACAATTTAAATGGGTGGAGTGTTTTCAACAGGAATCGAACCCAGGTCGTTTGCCCGGTTTGCTCTGATACCATGAAAGAATTCCGTCTCATCTAAAAGTCCGAACTTGTAGAGAGGGTGGGAATTAATTCTTGTATATTAATTCCTAACACGTCTAAATTTAATATGTATGTTAAAATAAAAATAATATATTTATTTATATATATATAATAAAAATAATTATTAAAAAATAATACATATAATTATTTAAAAAATGTTATATATATATATATATATAATAAAATAAAAATGGGTGGGGGCCACTGGGCCCCTCTGGACCCAGTGTGGCTCCGTCCTTGGCCCTCACCAAGCCTCTTCCTCGATCTCGCCTTCAACTTTTAATATCCAAGATTGAACTCTCCTACGGTGCTCCATCTTGAGGGGGCGTATTAGGCATATATAATATATTAGATATTATATATATCTTATTCAATATATTATATATATCTTGTAAATCTTTATTTAAGATATAGATGAGATATGTTTTTGTACTTCATTATTTATTCAATGAAATTATAATTTCACAATTCATTGTTTCTATATATATATATATATATATAATATCTAATATATTATATATGCCTAATGTAACCTTGAATTGATCATTTACTTCTAAATATCATCGAGATTATTAATTTTTTAAAATCCAGATAAGTTTGAACATTAAGATGGTCGGTCGATACGAGTTGGTTTAATGTGTGATACTATTCCAATCAACGTGTAACACTATATTATTTCTTACATTATTTTATTTTTAGCCTTTTCTACCTTTACCTAATCGACAGCTAAGCCAATTATTTTATTTTATTTTAGAACAATTCATACACATAAGTATATAAGTAGTAACAATATATTTCAAGCAGAAAATGACATCGAGATTAATTTAAAGACACGTGATGATGACAATATTGTTTTTGGTCTCAAAAATAAAATAAAAATAGACACGTGATAGCTAGACATACTCACATACATCACAAAGAATGCCGACACCTTTTTTAATTGATAAAACGCATGAAATAACGTCGATTTCCAAGGAAAAATATAAAATTATGTTTATTTTAGAACACATATCACATATCATTACATATCATTTTCTATTTAGTACAGTAAAAAATAGCTAGACATACTCACATACATCACATATCATTTTCTTCTGTTTAATAATAGTACAGTAAAAATAAAAAATTAACAAAATAGAACAAGACAACTCCAATTTCTATTTTCTTACTTTAACTCCTGTCATTCAATTAATTTGATTTCAAGGAATATCCCTTAGTTTTTTTTTTTTTTTAATAAACTGCCCACTAAAAAAATATCAATCTCAATCCACTAATTGTTTATAGAGTTTTTTTAAACTTATTACATACATGGTGTTATCTATATCAATAAAATTAACACTGAGATTAAATTTGAGATAACAACTTTTTAGAACACTAATTTATGATTGCATTCTGCAGACTTATTAACACAAGTATCACGTTTTAATGATTTTTTTAAAAAAAAAAAACTCATATTTTTTCTACACAATTAGTTTAGTCTCCTAAAAATGAATTTAATTTTAATAAATGGTGAGATAGACGAGTTATGAATACCAACTAATTAAGTTAGATGATTAATGAGTCATTATTACTCAATTTACGCGTGTTAACGAAAGGAAACTTTAAAAATTAGTAAACGATGGATGCCAATAGTACTTGATGGTTGACCTTGTAGTAGTATTTTATCAGGATTTTAGGATAGCCATAACTTTTTCAGAAGCGTGTGCATTTGATCGATATAGCACAAGAAGCATTCAATTTACTAGTATCGAAGATATGTGCAAAATACGGTTCAAACCAAAAACCGACCAAATCAAAGTAAAATATAAATTATACGTATAAGATTAGATCTTTTAATTTACGATTTTCGATTTTTATTAATGGAGAAATTGAATAAATCAAATTGAACTAGTAATATTATATAAATAAAAATTATATATTCTATAATTAATTTTTATTTCAATATTTCAGTATTACTTATATTTTTATAATTTAAATTAGATTATAAAGTCAGTAGTAGATTATCTATTTTAATACTAGATTGGGATTGTATTTTATGTATTGAGATTTTATTTTTTGTCTATTTGGATTATATTTCATATATTGAGATTGTTTTTCATTGGAAATTGCATTTTGTCTATTTATTAATTATAATGCATTAAAAAAAATTGACATAAATATTTTGATTTTAGATCGAACAATTTTTATAAATACAATTTGGTTTATATTTCGATTTACGGTCGGTTCGGTTAATCAAATTGACAGTTGCACATCCTTACCTATGAGGCTATGACTAGGATGAGAATGAGTCAGACTATCGAACAAGAATTTACGACTCAACCTACTAAAGTCCAACTCGACTCGTTTAACAAATAAGTTAAGCTCATACTTTCTTATAAGCTCATTTAATTAAACAAGTTAGATTTGAGCTTCAAGACAACCTATTTAACCCTTATATATAAATATAATTATGTAATATAGTCATAAACATATAATAGTAATACAAAATTGTTTAAGTACACAATAAATATATATATATATATATATTATATTCTCTCTATTTACATAAAGTGTGTATACTTTTCTTTTTTTGGATTGTCACATAGAAAGAGATGGGAAGAAGAAATATTAGAGAGAATCATGAAGTAGAAATTGTAAAGAGCTAGAGATAAGAATGAAAAAAAAAGTAGAGTGAATTTTGTCAAATAAAGAAATGTAAACTTTAGATTGAGACAGGAAAAAATGAAAAATGTAACATTTAGACAGAGAATGTGGTAGTATAAATTTCAATGGGTAAATGTGACAAACGCCCCATTTGGTGAATAGAACAATAATTTCCATTTTTTTTATACAAAGAACACAAATTTGTATTTTCATTTTGGGAGTGTTGCCCCTTTTAACTTGGTTCCAAAACCTAATTCTTGCAGATGACAATGTTTTCTCTTGCTCGTTCTTTATTAGCTCTTATTTTGTCTGACACTTTAGAAATTGAAAGATTTTTTGTGGGAAGAACTCAGACATTACCACAACGTCCATCGCTATTACTAAACTACTTCTAGATTTCCATGATTCAACCTCTTCTCTTAAACGCCCCTCCCCATCCCCCTTCCGACCAGCTATGAGACACCCTCAAAGGCTGGAATTCGCATCTTATTTGATGGATCAATATCCTTGCTACACCCATGTGGGGGTGCGGTGTTTCTATTCTGAATGAGAATGATGAATTTATTTATGATCGAGCGCGAAATTTTTTGAGTATTAGAAGTAGTGAAGTTACTGAATTTTGAAGGGATCTCTAGTTGCTCAAAATTTGAACTTACAACATATAGCTTTCATTGGAGATGCAAAGGGTGTGGTTCTCTCTTGTCTAGGGGCCGATGACTCTTCTCTTGTTATTTCAATATTTGAAGAATTAATAAAGCAAATATCTGGACAACTTCTTTTCATCCAGTGCTTACCTATTTCATTTCAGTATATCTAATATGATTACTCTTTCTTTAAAAATAAACACTGGCACAAATTGGACTGGCAGCTCACCATACATAGATAATGATGTGCAGGCAAATCTACATAGATAAGACTACAATTCACACTATTTTATAAATTAAAAAAGAAAACCCACACTAGTGTACGTATTTTATAATTTCAGAAAAAATCACCAAAAGCCCTCCATTGACCCCCAATAAAAAGGCACAAGAGGTTCATTCTCACACACATTAATTTCCATTTTTCGTCTCTTACACTCAAAAAGGCCTTGCAAGAATTTATCTGAAAGACCCAAAATCTGATCCATCTTTAAATCATAGTATAATTTTACTACCGATTAGCAGCAAAGCAACAAGAAAAAAGAAATCTTTGCTTTTTCTTTCGTTAATCAATCAAGCTGGGCTTATCTTAAATGTCTTTCATGTACACTTTCTTGACTCAGTGGGAAAAAGAAAGATAGAAAAATAATCGATTTTTTCCAAAACTTGCGCCGTATTCTGCCAATCTTGATCGTATATTTTGTATACCAAATCTTCATCAGGTAAATTCATTTATTTTTTTGCTCTGTTTTATTGAATAATTTATTTTTAAAGATTCTTCATTTTTTATTTTTTTTTTCTATTTCAGGGATGTCAGCTAGTGTAATTAACGATCCAATGGCAATGGCCTGCGGGCCTGATGGGGCTAACGGGCCCGTGATTTCAATTTCGGGCCAAAGCGAGGTGGATTTGGCAAAATGTGAATGTTGCGGGCTCTTGGAGGAGTGTACGATTTCATACATCGAAACAATTCGCCAAAGGTATTGATTTTTTTTTAAATTTCTTATTGTAGAATTTAAATAAAAAATCTAATTTAATGTTAATGTTACATGGATGTCAGGTATGGTGGGAAATGGATATGCGGGCTCTGTGCAGAGGCAGTGAAGTATGAAATCTTGCGTTGTCAAAAGCTGATAAGCCCGGATGAAGCAATGGCCCGACATTTCAGCTTCTGCAATAAGTTTCGGGCCTCAGGGCCACCACAGAATCCCACGGTGCGTTTGATTCGGGTCATGAGGCATGTTCTGAGAAAGAGCCTGGAGAGCCCGAAGTCAATGCCGAATAGCCCGAGAGGTGAACTCAGTGTGTTGACTCGCTCGGAGAGTTGTATGCCGAGTTTGACCCTGGCTGATTGTGTTGTTATGGATGAAGGTTGTGATTGAGAGCAAAGGTTAATATAGTAATTTCATACCTAAAAGAAAAAAAAAAAAAAAAAGAAGAAGTGGAAGATAAATGGATATGTGAAATTGTAGTGGTTGTTTTTTAGATTTTTGTTGCATGTTTTTTTAACTCTTATCATGTGTTAGCATGTGTCTATGTTTGGATCGATTTGATGAATTCAAGAACACGTAAAAGTTGATGTTGTGAATAGATTGCACCCTTTCTCTTTAACCTTATGTTACACCAAAATGCATATTTTAAGAATAAGTAGTTTCCCTTTTTGGATTCTTATTATCCAATGTCAGAATTGATCGATTCTTTTGTATCATACACCATTAATATAATTCTTGTAAAGTAAAAGTATTACTAGTGTAAAATGCACATAATGCGTTATTTTTTTGTTGATCTGTCAATTTTTTTCATTGGAGATTGTACATTAAATGTTTGGTTCATTTTTTTATTTTATTTTTAAATTGTGATTTTAAGAAACATTTTTAGCTTAATAATGTGTGCTTGATCAGCTTAATTGTTGCAAATAACAGTTACATTAATTATAAAGCTTAGATTAGGCATCTTGGAGTGGGCTTATACTTCGGGGCCACTCCTAAACAAGTTGCTTCAAGAAAAAAATGATAGTTTATGGGTGTTTGCAAATTAAGTAGAGGCATATTTAGAATCTACCTTTTTCTTAAAAGATACCTCTTACAACTAAGGTTAACAAACACACCCTTAATCAAAATTTAAGAATCATTGCAACTTACAATTATTGGAGAATTTTATATTGTTCCACTATATTTGAAGGAAGACACAAATTTCAAGAAATATAATATTTTATACAAAATTGTTAGTTGAAAGTGTTAAGAGAAATAAAAAGATGGAGAGATAAAAGAAAAATGCATAACAATTTATATAATTTTATTTAAAAGTAGTTATAATTTATATAATTTTATTTAAAAGTATGAATGATGGTTAATAACTGTACAGCTCCAAATTAAAAAAAAAATATATATATATATATATATATAAAGATTCAAATGAGACATCTAAAATAACAAATATAAAGTTAGAAAAAGGAATGGGAAGTGTATATATTTTTTGGGGATATAATGTTGGATGATATTGTCAGTGCTTTGTAGACCAAAGCACCAAATATAATTAATAATTTAAATGAGTCTGCGACATGTGTACGTATAAAAGTAGGATATTGGAGGCAAATTTATTTAAATATTACATTTTTTAGGTGGGTTTTTTAAAATGTAACAAAAATGGGAGGAATTATCAATTTAGGCAAAGGCCTGGGTGCCACCCTAGCTTTTTGAAAAGGCATGGGTGCCACCCTAGCCTCTTAATTTAAAAATCGAAAAAAGTAAAAAAATAAAAAAATAACAAGAGGCTCATGTGCTAGAAGAGCCTCTTAAATTGGATGGGACAACACACAGGCGTGTCAAAAGGCCTGTGTGGCATACGAGCCTTTACATTCCCAATGTTAATTACTCTATTCATAACACTCACCCACCCTTTTCCCCTTTCTCTCTCCTTAAAAAAACGATTGGCCCTCTCTAAAAGAAGCGAAGGTCACGATTGCTCTTAATAGGGCAAGATGACGACACACCTCCATTATTAATTACGGAAGACACATTCAACGAATAAATATGTAGATCCAATCCCGTGATCTCAGACAACTCACGTAATAGATCGTCAAAATCAATCATACGGTCAACTCGTGTCGAGCCAACAATAACTCCGCAAGAGCGCACTAAAATTCCAATGTCGTCTGGGGTGGCCATATCTTCAAAAAGTCGACACATATTCATTAATAATTTTATCAACAAAACTATTTTATATGTGTTCCCTAATTGTGATAAGTAATTTGAAGTCAAACTCTCACATATTTACTTATATATACACACTATAAGAAAAAACACATATCACTACACTATTTTAGCATTTTTAATACATTTATTTAAAATTGTGATTATAGCTATCCTAATAATACATTAGTTATTCACTAACACCTAACTACATTATTATATTATCTATTAATACACTATTTACTAAATATATTAAGTTAACACTAATACAACAATTTTAGAGTGTAAGAAAATGTATTACATATAGTCAAGTTATTTTAATAAAGAGTGTCAATTAAAGTATTAAAAATTTTAAAAGGGCGTTACTAACATTTATTTCTCAATTCTAAAAAAATTCCAAATTTGTTTATCATATATTTTTATTGATCAAATTACTTTTTTAATGAAGAAAAATAGAAATATTTACTAATTTACTGTATTTTATTATTACCGATTTTGTCAATACAATGAAATTTAAAACTAGATATCTATCAAGTAATTTTAATTATAACTTTAAGGTTACACAAAAATATGTCTCTGAAATTCAAAAAGTAGGGAGAGAGAAAGGAGAAAAAGGTCAATCGTTTTTTTAGAGGAGAGAGAAAGGGGAAAAGGGTGGGGGAGTGTTATGAATAGAGTAATTAACATTGGGAATGTAAAGGCCTTTTGACATGCCTGTCTGTGTGTTGTCCCATCCAATTTAAGAGACTCTTCTAGCACATGAGCCTCTTGTTATTTTTTTTATTTTTTTATTTTTTTCGATTTTTAAATTAAGAGGCTAGGGTGGCACCCATGCCTTTTCAAAAAGCTAGGGTGGCACCCAGGCCTTTGCCTAAATTGATAATTCTTCCCATTTTTGTTACATTTTAAAAAACCCACCTAAAAAATGTAATATTTAAATAAATTTGCCGATATTGGATTATGATCGGAGTTTTTAATGCACTAAATTTCCTAATCTTAATAATCACTAATCAGACGTAAAAAAGATTGATAATCTTGATTCACAAATAAATAATGTTTTAATTTTATTTTTTAAAATAAAAAATGATATATATATTAATAAATTTGTCCTTTTAATTAATTAATAATTCACTTACTACATTACATGATTTTAATCTACCATTTTCCACATTTTTATGAATATTTTCTAAAGATGCTAAAATATTATTTAATTGATTATGTACAAGAATATAATAGTACTACTAAATATCATTTGTGGTTGACTTATGACGCTGGGGTGTGTTTGTATTAATAAAAATATTTAAAAGACGATCAAATAGTAGATAAAAAGTAATGTTAAAGAGTGGTTTTACATTTTCAAATCAACATTTTATATTCCAAAAAATAAATAGAAATATGATATTTTGATCCCAAATTCCAAAAATTGGCATGCTTGTTTCAAACATCCAATATCTAAATAAAAGAAGTATCTAGAAGAAATACATGGGTGGCAAACTAGAATGGTCAATTTCTAATATAGGGTTAAAAGAAATGGGGCCAACTCCATGTTTAAATGTCTAAGCAATAATCATCGATGATATTTTCTTACATCAATTTAAAAAAAAAAAATTATAAATTTATTAGTATAATGTACAACCTATTGCTAAGTGCCAACAACCGAATGCATGTCAATAAATAATAATTCTATAATATTCCGTCCATTCTTTGAGCCACTTTCAAACTATTAATTTATATTTTTTTCATTAATATTAGCAATATTAAAAATTATAAATTGAACAAGACAACTCCAATTTCTATGGTCTTACTTCGCCTCTTAACCTATCAGTTCATCTTATTATAATTTATAAGGAATCTTCCATAGCTTATTCTTCTATTAATTGGTCCACCAAATATAAAACACAACAAAGGTAATTGGTGCAACTCTAAGTTGTAATATAAATATACTTCGTTTTAGTTGGACAACCGAAATTAAATAATTAATCTAATCAATATAGTCATTTAATCATGTTATTTGAAAATAATATTTGCTCCGTTTAAATTCAATATGTTCATTTCTCCCAACACTAGTTTTAATAAATGAAAATAATTTATGTACAATATTATTCTATTTTAAAAAAATTCAGAAAAACTTACGGGTCAAACCGAGTCAAATGAGTCTACTCACAAAAATCGCACAAAGGCAAATAAAAAAACACTCTACCAGGTTCGTGTTACTATAACTAAAAATGTGTATCACTGTAAGAGCAAGCATGTGTTTCTTGTTCATACAATAACACATATTTACTCTTATAGTGACACGATCCTGGGAACGAGTTTTTTTTTTGTTTGTCTTTGCCCGATTTTTTTGAGCAGATCCACTTGATTCGGGTTCGACCCGATTTTGACCCGCGAGTTTTTTTATTTCTTCTCTAATTTGTGCTAATATTGTATATAATTTTTTTGTATAAAGTAGATAAGTTGAAGGTATAATACATATGGTAAGTTCACTTAAAATAAAGTGAATGGCGGAAGAAAAAAATAATGTGAATAGTATTATTTAAAAAAAAAACATTATTGGATGTGGAGAAATTCATCTCACACAAGATTATATTCATATTAGGGATGACAATGGGGCAGAGCAGGGCGGGTATCTCAATATCCAAACCTGCCCCGCGCATATATGCTTCTGCCCTGCCCCATGATCTGCTACGGGGCAGCATCTTATGCCCTGCCCTGCCCCTCGCGGGTACCTGCCTTGCCCCGCTCTGCCCCACGCTTGATATGGGGCAACATTTTTTAGTCTCGCCCCGCCCCGCCCCAAGTCTCATTTTATATGTATATAAATTATTTAAAACGATATAAACTAAACATTAAAATTCATCATTAAATTAAACTAAAATAAATATTTGTATAAATTAGGGTTAGTTTACTTAATTAAATTATTATATATATTTATATATATATATATATATATTTAAATTCGGTACAGGGCAAGGCGGGACAGGGCAGAGCAATAAATATGCAAACCCATGTCTGTCCTGCTTTGCGCGCGGGACGGGGCTGACTTGCCCCATTTTGAGAATGAGACAGAGCAGGACAGGTTAAAATCTCTCGGGGCAGGGCAGGGCGGGGCGAGTCCGGAGCAGGTCATTTTGCCATCCTTAATTCATATAAACTTCTATAATAAAGGTTATGCATGATAAATACTGCAAACATATCAACATTATAAACACACAATTTAAAATATATGCAAATAGGTTAGTTACATCATTATTGATACTTTCTAAAAAAAAAAGCATTATTGATACAATAAAACTTTCATATTCTATAAAAAAAAATCTATAAATATGTGTTTGTGTATGGTACACGTGGCAAAAACCCATTTGTGGCCATAACAAAATTTTCCAATTTGTAATTATAATTAAAAGAAAATTGGACAGGTCTCGAAACACCAATCATTTTTCAAGACAGTATAAACACATTCATTCCCTTTCCATCTTTACACCATTTTTCTTCCAAACAAAACCTAGCGACATTTTTTTGTGGGCGACGACCAAAAATCACATTCATCTTTAAATCGTGTTAAATTCCATCGGTTTATTCCAACAAAAGCAGAATCATTTCGTTTTATGATCAATTTCCCCCAATTTCAAATGTTTTTAATTTCTACATTTTTCTCTCTCAAACTCCAAGAGTGGGAGAAACAAAGATAGATAGATAGGGGATTTTATTTTTCTAAATCTTTGCACAATTTTCCAATCTTGATTTCCTTCACCAGGTAAAATAATTGTGTTTATGAATAATTAATTATTTACAAAATTCCTCAATTTGATGCGGATTTTCTGTTTCAGGGATGTCAACTAGCGTACTTAATGATCCAATGGTTAACGGGCCCGTGAATGCAATTTCGGCCCAAATCGAAGTGGATTTCGTGAAATGCGAGTGCTGCGGGCTTATGGAGGAATGTACACTTTCATACATTGAAACAATTCGCGAAAGGTATTTATTCATTGATTACTTTAATTGTAAAGAATTGAAGTTTAATCGGGCTTTAAACTGTGATTAGGTACGGTGGAAAATGGATCTGCGGGCTTTGTGCAGAGGCGGTAAAGGATGAAATCTTGCGTTGTCAGAAGCTGATAAGCCCGGATGAGGCAGTGGCCCGACATTTCAGCTTCTGCAACAAGTTTCGGGCCTCCGGGCCGGCGGAGGATCCAGCTGTGCAGCTGATTCGGGCCGTGAGGCATGTTCTGAGGAAGAGCTTGGAGAGCCCGAAATCAATGCCGAATAGCCCGACTAGTAGAAGAGCCAGCTTGTTGACTCGGGCAGAGAGCTGTATGCCGAGTTTAACCCTGGTTGATGCTTGTGGGATGGATGAGGGGAAAGGTTAATATGGTAACTTCACAACTTAAAAGAGATGAATAATTTCACAAGTGTACAGAGAATAATGTATGGAATGAAAATGAGTAGCTTGGTTTAATTTGTTTTGGGATTGAAAACGTTATCCAATATTGATTTGGAAATCTAGTTTTGGTAATGTTTTGTCACCATAGTGTAATTGGAAAAGAAAACATTAACATGTGTTGATGATGGGTAGTTATTGTCTATTTTTGGGTAGATGAGTTGAAGAACGTGTGCAACTTCATCAATATCCATATTGTGATAAGGTTTTCCACTTTTCTTGAAATCTAGGTTACACCATGTAGTTTAGTTTGCCTAAATGTAGAGGTGTGCAAGGGAACCAAACTGTCGGTTCTGGTGTTGAACTGACCGTTCGAAACTTCTAAACAACATCCTAACATGTACAAATTCGGTTTTGGTTCGATTTCAAATCACCGGTTTTGCAGATTTCACTCTAGTTCTTTAAATTTACTATCAACCTTCATTTCGAATTTTTGATCAAAAATAAGATTTAACCATAACCTAACTAGGTGAAATAATGTTTCTGTTACGGTTTCTTACCTAAACTGATCAAGCCATTTCCATTTTTGTTTAGCTCGGTTTTACTTTGATTAAGGCTGATTTAGGAATGAGTGATTGCTCTTTCTCGATCTTTATGGATTGTCCTATATTTCAAGAACTTTATAATGTGCGATTGTTCTGTTTCAAAGTTCTTGAATTCTAGCTTTAAAAAAAAATAAAAATTGGATTCTGAAATTTGCTTATTTGGAACAAATAAGTTGTTCAAGGATATTTAATTTGATAAGGATTCTTTAGAATCATCAGTTAGGAATTGTGCAATTGTGTTATTTTTAAGAAACTTGTGTTGATTCCTCCATAAAAAGTAAAATTTCATGACATGATTAATGTGTGAAAAATTAACTTAGTGGAAAGTATCCTATTTGGCCAATTGTTTAATTAAAAGACAAATATACTTATTAAATAAAAACTGAAGTTGTAATATTTCTTCGGGTTGGTCTGCTATGGACTCGAGTGCATGTTGTGCACCCTAGTCCATGTGCACTTTTCAGTTTACTGACTTACACTTTTTGATAAATGAGTAATAATTGAAAAGTGCAACACCATTACCAAAAAGTGTAAGTGTAAGTCAGTAAACTGAAAAGTGCACATGGACTAGGGTGCACAGCATGCACTCGAGTGCATACTAGACTTTACCTATTTCTTCCCATATATTCTGTAACTGATTCACGGGAATCGGGGAAGACAAACTCCATGAATCAGTTGTATAATGGATGGGAAGGGTTCACACTTAAAAGTTAGTATACAGAATTTGACTAAAATACCTCCTTAAAAATTAGTTTAGTAATTTATGTGAAAAAAAAATGATGCTGGTTTTTTTTTTTTTTTTGATGGATAGATGCAATTTTGGAAATACTTTTCTGGGGTAATGTCATTACGCCTATGAGCCTATCTACTCCCACAATATAAAAATTAACTGCTCCTTCCGTTTCAAAATAACTTTTACATGGACACATAAATTAAGAAAATATAATAATAAATAGAGTTTTGAGGGGTAATTATATAAATATTTATGTATAAAATAAATAAAATAATTGACTTAGTGTGTATGTGTGAATCAAAAGTAATGACATTTTTTGAAAAATTGAGGATATGGTGAATGTGAAGTTTATAAAGGTATTTTCATTTTAAGAGTGTGAAAATCATTGTGCAACATCTAGAAAACGTGAAAGTTATTGTGGAACGAAGAGAGTATATGATACTTGATTTCTTTTAAAAAAATGTCCCATTGATAACGAATGGCAAAGATCAATTTTAATAAATAGGATTGGTCTGCTATGGACTCGAGTGCATGTTGTGCACCCTAGTTCATGTTGCACTTTTCAGTTTACTGACTTACACTTTTTGGTAAATGGTGTTGCACTTTTTAATTATTAAACTGTATAATAATATTTTTAGTAATAATTGAAAAGTACAACACATTTACCAAAAAGTGTAAGTCAATAAAACTAAAAAGTGCACATGGACTAGGGTGCACAACATGCACTCGAGTGCATACTAGACTTTACCTAATAAATAATAGTAAAAGAGTACTTTTATATAACTAATTCTTGATTAAAGACTATTTCAAGAGCATACTTTTTTTTAGAGATCATTTTTTACCCATATTTTATATTTGTAGGTTGGACAATTCTTTTTTTTTTTTTTCCAGATTTTATGTTTATAAAAAATAAAAGTGACAATATTTAAATAAATATTAATAATATTTTTAATAAAAGTTATCACTTTTTTCTTAATATTAATTTTTATATATGATTAAAAAAAAACCGTCTCACGGATTGAGATGACGATCGCACTCAATAACAACTCGAATTGAATTACTCTCCCTCATGTCGTCTTCCTCATGTGTTGGATTATCTAACCTCACCAACCAAAATATCTAATTAAGTAGCATAGAATAAAATAATGGAATGGACGGCTGCCGGAATTGTATGTCCGCCGTGCATCGCCGCCGCGAATATTATAAACTAGAAACAAGATAAGGACAAGAGTGGCATCTAGAAAGGTTATTTCAATAATTGGGTTAAAATGGACCCTACCCTACTACACCAATCACCAAACTCCAATAATGCTAACAACCCACGTTAACTAATAATGCTACTCCCTCCGTCCCAGGATTGTTTGCACCAAAAATGGGGCACGCAAACTAAGAAAAATGTGTAATGAGTGGAGAGTTGAGGGGTAATTTTGTAAACTTTTATGAATAAAGTAAAGTGAATGATTGGATTGAGGGTAAAAGTAATGGCATTTTGTGTAAATATGTGAATATTGTGAGGGTGGGGTTTATGAAAAAGTTTCATTTTTGGGTAGTGCAAACAATTGTGGGACGGACGAATAAGGAAATAGTGCAAACAATTGTGGGACAGAGGGAGTACATTTTGTCCCTTTTCCCATTCATACACAATTCCCCTCCAAATTATTGAAAATACTATGTAGCAAAAATTATGTAAATTTGAGTTAGTAATGTTTTTTTTTTTTTTTTTCTTTTAATACCACCGATTTGCACGCGAAGTATTACTAATTTAAAAAATACTATATAATTTTAATTTTTAAAAAGTGATACTTCAACTTGAATTCAGTAAAACATACCCAACGATAGAAAATAGAAAAGCAATTGTATGAATTTAATACTACCTTCAACTCTGTCTAGTGCATAAAATGACAAATTGCAGGTGGCAATTTGTAATAAAAAGGTCAATAAAAAAAGTAAATGCTAATCATAGATGTCTCTTTATATGATAAAGTTACTAAAGTAATTTTGTAATAAAAAGGTCAATAAAAAAAGTAAATGCTAATCATAGATGTCTCTTTATATGATAAAGTTACTAAAGTAATCATATACTATAGCATTAGATTTGGTAAACGTACTGCGAAATTTCGAATACAATTTGACGTGGCGTCTAGTGGATTGGAAAGGCATACTTTGATTTTCAATGAATTTTGGATCATCTACAAATCTAATTTATAAAAAGGTGTGGAATAATTAATACTCCCCCCATATTTTTAATGATATTTTAGACCTTTTTTCTTATATATAATTAAATGATGTTTTAAAATTTTTACACGGTTTATTTCAATTATGCTTTCTTTAACTTTAGAAACAATTATAATTTCTAAATTACTCTAATTAACTTTGGAATTAAATTAATATTAATCTAAGAGTATGTTTGTCAATACGTATCATTTCTTAATTCTAACAAATTACTTTAAAACGTCAGTTATTAAGTTTAACCATTTTAATTTCATTGTTTGCAAAATGAATTATTACCTCTACTTTTAAAAAGGAGTTCATCGAGTGAACAATTTAACATATATAGATAAAATTATTTTAATGAAATTTGAATAAAAATTGGTGAGAAATCACTATGAGATTGATGATGAGTATATTTCATATAAATAGATTACATACAACTGAGATTTACAAGGATATGAATTAAGGAATGAGTCATAAGTTTATATAAAATATAAGATATATAGTTTATAAAAATTTGTGAACCATAAGTTTATATTTAGGTCCCTCAAAGAAAATCAGTGGCTAGTAAGACTACAATTTGTTACAAAGCCTAAATTTGGTATTATAAGGTCAAAAAAATATATCCTAAAAATAATTTTTTGGACGAATTCAGAAGAACGAAAATATTATGATCATACCTATAGAACAGATTAAAATTAATTTAAATATCTAAGTATCTTGTGAGTTGTGAAGTTACGTCATCATCCTTATTAGATTTGTTTAAACTTAAGCTAACAAATATTCATGCATATGATCATTATAATACTTTTAGAGCATTTTTTTTTCAATGCACAAAAAAAAAAAGTTAATTTTTTAAATTAAAATTACATAAATTGACAAGTGTGACCCTTTTGAGATGACAAAAGTTGTACTTGTAGCACAGTTGTTTTTGACGTTTAACAAGGTTAAGAAAAAAGATGTATCACTAGTAACGTCCTTTCCACGTGCATTCACATTACACGTAAAAGTTTGAGTTTCATTACATCGACTATTCCATGATAATTTTTAGGTCCGGACGAATAAAATAATTAGATTTTTAGAACAATTATACTCCATAAATCAATATATTGTACACACATAACAATTAAACATAAGTGTGAAATATAATAAGCTCTATTGTTAAAGTAGGTGACGCTAGTTCTCGATCTACCGTTCGTCTAGCCATTTTCGATTAGACTTTTTTTTGTTAGACTTTTTAGAGTTAAAATTTGGTTCGAGCGATCGAGCACACTTTTTCAAGTGGAATCGACACTCCAAGCAAAACACGTGACTTTGCCATGATATATAACATTTTTTTGTAAAGTTATAATTTCCGGCATCATTTTTGCAAGTTTTAATTTTTTTTGGGATCCCTTTGCAATTATTTATTTTGTTTGTTAGAGTTTCGTGTTTATTGCTCGAGAATTATAAGATAAAATAATTAAAAAGAAAATTCTAAGCGGCCGATTAGGTGTCGCCTAGTCCCCAACTAGCCGTCTAGGCGCTAGGCAGTGCCAATCCATCCGACTACCGATTTTTGACTTCTGCAACCTTAGAAATAAGTCATCTTATATGATTATTTCAAGCATTTTGAAAAGTAAATTTAGCAGCAATATATTAATATTGATAATTTTAAGTTTAATTTTGTATTTTCTAACAATGTAAAATAAATTATAATGACAGTGATGGTATATAAACGCTAATGATAACACAATGTGTGTTGCACATTTGTATCGATATTTTAACAGATAAATGACCATTTATAGATATTTAGTACGTAAAAGACAGATGATGCATGCACATTTCGTGTACGATTCCAATACATGAATATTTTTTACTTATTTTTGTAAGTTAATAATTATACACAAAATATATTAATAGATACAACATGATATAATACGCTAGTCACCAAACGTCTAGATGTCAATAACAATGTTCTATTTTAGATGACTTCTTCCGGTAACAATGTTCTATATATTTTAGATGATTTCTTCTGGCATTTTAAGAAGCAAATCAGTTAAACTTGTTAATACAACATCTATAATATTGTAATATTGTAATGAATTATAAATTGAGATGGAAATATTTTTTATTGTTTTATTTTTAACCTTAGCCTTAATTTTGTTAATAGAACTTATGGACATGGATAAAGTTAACCGTGGATAAACCTCTATTAGAGAAATGTATATGAAGTATTCCCTCTATTTTAAAATATTTATTGTTTTGGGTCTTAAATTAATTTTTTTTAATATTTGTTGGTTTAGCTTTTTTTTTTTTTTTTTTTTTTTTTTCTCTTTCACAATTCTCCTTAATATCCTTCATTAATTGAAAATTTTCCTCTCCTCCATGATAATTAGTGTGAGTGTTATCTCATAATCTCAAAATCAGCACAGTAAACTACTGAGCTGATAGGATCAGATAAGATGACTTAGGCCTTATCAGATGAGTTGAAGGGTTTCAATCAGATGAGAAGGTGATGCTTAGAGTTCAGCACAGTTGGGATCAGCACAGTAAGATCAGCACAGTACTGGATTAAGATCAGTACTTCAGCAGACTGGACTAAGATCAGTACTTCAGCAGACTGGACTAAGATCAGTACTTCAGCTGAGTAGATCAGCTCAGTACCAGATCAGCACAGTACCAGATCAGCACAGTACTTGGGTCAGCACAGTACCAGGTCAGCACAGTACTTGGGTCAGCACAGTACTTGGTCAGTGCAGTTAAGATCAGCACAATATGAAGTCTATCAGCAGAGTTAGCTTTTGATCATCAGAGCAGAAGAGTTGGGTATCAGAACACTAAGTAGTGATCTGATCTTTATGGGCAAGTCTTCTGGTTCGAAGTTAGTTAGTTTAACTAACAGTTTTACAGTTACAACAACTTGAGGGCATAACTACCATTTCAGTTGGGCAATAACAGAGCACATGGGTTGTTACAAGCGGTTGCAAACGGTTGATAACTACTCAAAACAGTTCCTAACAGCAGCAACTACCTTTGGTCTTTATAAACTCTTGATTGTGTACATTGTAAAGGTTGACACCTTTTGGGAGGAGAGATTTAGTACGTTATTGTATTCTTTGAGTTGTGTGAGTTCACGAGTGAAGTGAGGAAATATCCAATTCCGAGTGAATGAGTGTGTAAACATTCTTTATCAATCAAAGAAGTACTAATCTGGTCCAGTGGATGTAGATCACATTGATCGAACCACTTAAATCCTTGTGTGCTGTTTGTCTCGTTGATTACTTTTCTGAATTACTATCCTAAGAGCAGTTATTTCTTCTATATTCAAGTGTTCTAATTAGTTGGAGACGTCTAGCTGATCGGAATCCATCTTGACAATTAGGATGCATGTGTTTTAAGGGACGAGAAAAACTAGGAGAGAAAGATAAAAGAGAATTAATAATGAAAGGATAAACTTGTTCAAAATTTATGTTCTTTAATTTTTCAATTTTTTTTTTTTTTTCGTGTACGGTATGCCTGTAGGATATCAGGAAGCTCGTCCACTCATTTCCCTTTCATGCCACCATGCTCCGCCTTTAGTGTGTGTTTGATGATCATGTTGACTGCTTCCACTTGACCATTCGATTGGGGGTCGTAGTGCAAGGAGAATAGTTTTTTTTTATCCTCCAAGTCGCACATAAATCCTTGAACTATTTATTACCAAATTGCTTATCATTGTCTATCACGATTGTTTGAGGCAGACTCTCCAAATAAACATGATCATCTTTATCTTTTGGCTTGTGATTTTAACCAAGGCTTTCACTTCGTGAAGTAGTCTACCGTGACCATAATAATTTTGACTCTCCATTTTGATTGTCTGCCAGAAATTCTGTTCATATGCCCGTTGGATTTAAAATTCAATGCATATAAAATTCTAGTTTATACAAATAATCATTAGCAATTAGTGACCTTCCTTAATCTGCATGGGAGAATAGTTCCAAACCCTTTACTACTTGAATTACTTATGCAGTTATCAAGTTTAACTTACGAAATTTAAAATTATATTCAAAATTTTATCTTTCTACGTAATTACTGTGGTAAAACATAATTAATTGAAAGTTAAAAAACAAAATATAACAATTATAAGATAAGATTTGAGGTGATGCAATTATTACTAAACACGCAGGATACACGTTGACGAAATAAAGAAGAATACAAACATTTTAAATCTAATAAACATAGATGGAATTCGATATCCATATTCTGATGAATTCATATACAAACTGGAGAGGCGAAATTAATTTTCGCATTGTTTCATAATTATTGTTTTTGTTGAAAACATTCCAACCATAAATCCTTGGGAGGAAAAACATTCTCCACCAAGAAAAATTGGTTGCAGAATCTTGCAATAGCTGTTATTTCTTCATCAATGGGACCAAACCATTGCAATTGTTTGCTCCTCGTTTATTACCCGAAGTTGATCCCTTGAGCGAGAGGCAGCTCGCTCCCGTAATTGATAGTGCTGCGTATGGACAACGCACAAAAACTCGAAAAATCAGGAACCAAAACAACCAACAAGAGTCATGAAATATATTGAACACTTCTAGTTTTCGACCAAAAAATATATCGTGAAGAAAAGATGAACGGGCGTACCAAGTTGAGCGCCTCATATATTGTTTCCAAGAATCGCTTCCAGCTTCACGCCCACCTCCAGTGGCTTTCTCACCACCAAAAGCACCCCCGATTTCAGCCCCGTTTGTTGGGATATTTACATTTACAATACCGCAATCACTTCCTTGAGGCCTGCATGAAATTTTATAAGTTGACATGAATGTGAAATAAACCAGCCAAGAAGAGTGTCTCTAATTGCTCACCCGATCCATTTGAAAATAATTTCAGGTCTGCGGGTGAAAATGGAGCTACTTAGACCTTGAGGTACAGAATTGTTTATTTCAATTGCATCCTTTAAAGTCTGCAAAAAACAAAATATATACTACTATTAGCCACTTGAAATGGTTGTACACCTTCTGAAGAAATCGAGATCTTAATCGAAAAAACTCAACTTACCTGAAACTTCATCACATACAGAACGGGAGCAAACAGCTCTTCCTTTACAACCTCAGCATTAGCAGAAATTTCAACAATGGTGGGCTGCACGAAATTTCCTTTCGACTCTATAATACTGCCACCAGCCACAATTTTTCCTCTCTGGTACAAATTAACAGGTTTTAAATAAAGTGGTTTACAGGAATAATGATGATAATGGTCGGTGAAAATATTGCAATTTGGAACAATATCAGGAATCTAACTGCAGAATCATAGCAGTATTTCAGATGCATATCGGATATTATTTGTCGTTACATTCTTAAATGCAGCATAAAAGAGAAGTGCCCAAGGAATTAATTACTCCAAAACTAGTCCAGTAGCTTTAAGAGTTATTATGATGTGTCCATAAATACATGTAATAATCAAAAATCTTGGCTCAGAATAGATATTTGAGCAGTTGTTCTAAGTAGAAAGTTGGGCGACCTTTACTTACGTTGGAAAAAAAATAAGAGTACACCAGTTATACTATGCAACTGTACACAACTAATACTTTTTATACTAACAAACTACTGTATTAATTTTTTAGTAAAACAAATAATATCATTTAAAAATGCGTACCTGAGATTTGATTTTCTCTATTCCCTTCACAAAATTTTCTCTTGAAGTAGGAGTATGTAGTGGCCCAAGTAAGGTACCCTTCTCTAGTGGATTTCCGACTTTGACTTGTTTATATACGTCACATAATCGGTCAAGTACTTTCTGATAAATACTCTCATGAAGAAGCTACATTTTCAAGAAAAAATAAGCTGTTAAATGTAAGTTTCAAAAAAAAAAAAAAAAAGAGAAGAGGAAAATGCAAAATGTTTAAAGTACCAATCTACGGCAAGTAGTGCATCGCTGACCAGCAGTACCAACCCCAGCAAACACAACAGAGCGAACAGCAAGTTCAATATCAGCATCGTCCATTACTATTATAGCATTATTTCCACTCAGTTCAAGAAGGCACTTGCCATATCTTTGATTTACTGTTTGTTGAACCATTAGACCCACCTGGACCCAACACCCATCAAAAAAACCGTTAACACCACCGAACAATTTAAAAAAAAAAAAAAAATACTATCAGAATTTAAAAGTGGGGCTTAAACTAAGCATAAGTATAATATTTATGCCCAAAGAAATGCCAATAGATGCCAGTAGGAAAGATCATTAATTAGTGTCATACATAAAGGTTTACCCGTATCTTTCAAGAATAACACATACACACAAATAAAATATAGTAGTAGAACTTCACTTAATAGGATTTACATGACTTTATTCATTGATTTAATGCAACAAAACTTTTTAGACTTCATTAAAATGAAATGTTCTTGTACACTGAACCAATTGATAAGTCCATAAGACATAGTACCTTTGAGCTACCAGTGAAAGAAACTAGAGGAATGCGTGGGTCTTTTGCTATAGCTTCACCAACTTCAGCACCCCCACAAAATGCCGTGAAAATTGCACTTGGTAAATTGTTTTTCTCCAGTACTCCAGCAATTATCTTTGTCGTGGCTATTGTAATCAGAGGTGTGGTTGGAGCACCTTTCCTGAAAAATTAAATAATTTTTGAGCATTTCATATTTGCATTCTGCTGCTTCTTGTAAGGTACACACCTTGTACCATGTACAATTATTCAGCTAATGAAAATTTTATTTACCGACCAAAAAAAATAATTATTGAGCATTTACACGTATGATAACATAAAATTACAACGTTTCCCTTATAATTAAGCAATAATAGAGGCATACACCAGTGTATTTATCCGACAAGATGAATTAGATATTAAATCATTAACAGTGCTCAACACTAACATAATTAAATCATTAATAGAAGAAAATAACTCACCACACGACAGCATTTCCACAAACAAGAGCAATGCATGCATTCCATCCTACAATCACGCATCAAAGAAAAGATTAAGACTTACACATATGCAGAAAACTAATTAAAGAAATTCTCCAGTCCGACTATTAAAAAAAGTTCTTTTTTTTTTCTTGGCTCAGCTATCATAAACTCTATACACATAAACAAAATATACAAGTCTTGCTCTATATACTCACCAAGAACTGCACAAGGGAAGTTGAAAGCTGTGATCACACCAACTATTCCTAAAGGATTCCACATCTGTTCAGTGACAGCGCACGTGAAAATTAGAAATGACAATGTATCATCATAAACATAAAACTATGATCCGAGAAGTCAAAGCAATATCGAATCTGGCTTACCTCCAACATCATATGATTCGGTCCTGTAAAAAACAGGAACCATAATTAATAAATGTCAATTAGTTGGTCTTTTAAGAATTACAAACACGCATGTGGTTCATGAAATATCTGAACAACCAGACATGGTATTAGTTTAAGAAATAAACATTGAGAAGGAGGATTGCAGTTTCATTAAGCTTACTTTCAGAAGGTATAACTGAGCCATTCAGCTGACGACTTAAGCCCACAGCAAAGTCGCACATATCAATTATTTCCTGAAAACATGCCCCAACAAGGGATAATGAATTACACAGTTAAAATTCATAGAAAGCATGATCCATAGGAAATAATACTTACAAATGCATATGACATCTTAGAAAGTATGATACAAAAAATACGATAAGTTTCATGTACTATATATTCAATGAACGGATTTCCACAACATTAATCACTCATAGATCTCTGTTTTTAACTCTATGGGTACCAACGTGTTAAACAAGTGCTTCATCGTTTGCTATTATATTATTCTTCTCATTACAAGTTTAGCCGGAACCAACAAACAATATTTAGCAATCAAAACATAAGATAGTGCAAATGCTTCCATATCTTGATAAATTAGAACTATAAGTTCCAAAATCAGTACCATCTACTTCATTAAAAAAAAAAAAATCACAATGAAAGGGGATACATAAGGTAAGTTTCTTTTCACAAAATTTACAAAGGTTCGTAAAGCACCTGAACTTCCCCAATTCCTTCTGCAAGTATCTTTCCCATTTCAAGAGAAACAAGCCGACCAAGTTGATGTAGTTTTGTTCTCAATGCATCACCAATCTGCCTCACAATTTCACCTCTCTTTGGTGCCGGAACCTGAAACAAGATGAAACATGATGCACGGTTAACCAAAAATCAGTAATAAGCCCAAAAAAAAAAAACATGATAATTAGTTGTGTGAAACAGTTCATGATACCTGCATCCATATCTTTGCTGCATTGGCACAAGCCTGCATGCCTTCCTCATAGTCTTGAATAGACGCTTCAGCAACTTCAGCAATTGGCTAAACCAATAAAAATAAAATATGAATCAACACAGCATTTGCAATCACTTTAGTCTTTAAACTTCACTGTGAAGTGTAAAATCAAAGAGAACTTCAAAACCTTTATGAGAAAACACTTAAAATGAAGATTCATAAATTTGATCCGATTAAAGTAATTCCCACCACGAAGAATTCAGGAATTTTTTTCATCATTCTCAATCAAGATATAGCAAACTAAGATCAACTTGAAGTGACTGATTAGCTTAATTTTCCCAAAATGAATTCTACTCAAATAATCCCAAATGCACCATGGTTCTTTGAATCGTGATCAGTCATCGCAAAAACCAAACCAAACTTCTGCAAATCTTAAATTTCTTAAAAGATCAGGGGAAGAAAAGAAAACCAAACAAAATATAGCTTGAGCTGAAAATAAACCTGATTATCAACAGGGCTGACAGAGGTAACGAGGGGCCCATTCCCTTGCCAAACCCCATTAACATAACAGCCGAAATTCCGCGGGGCGAGGCCGATCTCCTTGAGGAACTCGTAGTCTCTCTTCCCGAAACTCATCTCTGCAAAATGAGAAAGCCCACCCACAAAAAACTTGCTAATTTGAGACACTATCGCATTAATAGAAGAGTTATAAAGAAGTTAAGTATGGGCATTAATGGGGCCTAGAGTTTGTAGTACCATAAGCAGGAGAAGTAGTACTCATCTCAGACATGTGAAGAAACTGATGACTTACAGTGAGATGAAATGGCACGGAATAAATGATGACGATGCGAGTAGAAGAAGATGAAGAAGACGAAGAGGCGTGTTGGTTGTGAATTCTACGTGTAGGGATCGAAGCAAAGAAGAGTGTGAGAGTAATTTCAGCTTGTGAATGCTTTTTGAATTTCCCAAATAATCAGTACCTAGCTACGGCTTTTTCTTGTAATCCCTAACTCCCTATTTATGCTTTAAATTTGCATAATTACATTGCTTTTAAAAAATATACTTTCTCCATCTATTTTATGTAAAAACAGTTGTTAATAAATATAAATCAGAATTTGTTATTGAAAATGTTAAGTTTAAAGAGGATACACAAAATTTTAAAAATGTATAAAGCTTAAAGAAGGGTTTAGGAAATAAAGTTAATGATAATAAAAATACGCATAGATAACGTGTGTCAAGATTATTGGGTCAGATGACACATGTGATACCTCGAATTATATTGCACTATTATAGAAAAAAAATAGGTGATCAGATAAAAATAAAAGTACGTATAAATTATACTCCCTCCGTCCCCTTATAAGTTTCCCACTTTTCTTTTATGGATGTCCCACAATAAGTTTCTCATTTCATATTTTTCCATTTTTGGCATATGGTTTTCTCTCTCCCAATCACATCAGTTACACCTTATCTATTATTTTATCATACTTCATCTCACACTCATCTATTATTTTCTCTCTCACCATCACATCACTTGTACTACATCTATTATTTAATCATATTTCTTAATCAAAACAACCAAAAGAAAGGGAAACTTATACCGGGACGGAGGGAGTATTAAATATTGTAAGATGAAGCTATATACTATAATATCTTTCCACAGCGTCGAATGAAAACAAAAATTATACGAGTATTTGGAACTATTTTATCAAATGGAGTATTTTGTATTGTCTTATAAATCTTGAAATTTTAGGAGTATTTTATTGTAAAGAAGAGTGAAATATTATTAAATTTGAATTCTTATCCCTCAGAGTTTCTTTGTTGTTAAAATTTAAAAAAATAAAAAAACTTTAGTAACTACTTGTTTGGACATTTCAATGTGTTGCATTTCGTTATGGTCGAGGCTCGAGAGGAGAATTGAAAAGGAATATTTTATTTTATTTTCATCTTCAATTTTGAATTAAACGTGTGTAAATAAATATGGTCTCAGATGAATAATAGCCACATCAGCATGCTCATCTACTTGCAGATAGACATCAACATTAATTTTAAATATTATATTATTTTTTTATACATCCTAATATTGTACATAACATGACATGTGATGTTTAAACATGTTAATAGATAATGTCCTAAGTAGAATAAAGATGTGATGGTTTATAATTTCTTTTTCCTTTTGTGATGATCAATAATCAATTGCTACTTAAAAAGATGAAAATATATTGATTTGGTAAATTTTATTTATAGGATATCGTTTTGTTTTGTACTTTTTGTATCTGTTATGTCTATTTTAAAATAGTAATGCATTGATATTACGTAAAATACTTATATTGTACAACTGTTTTCAAACTATCACGTATATTAAGTAATTACTTATTCATAAAATAGTAGCATTGGCAAATTAATACATTTAAAATTTTAACCCAAAAAAAAAAACTAATACTAACAGAATACATACAGATTGTACAGTAATATTGATTCACAATTTTTTTTGTACTTCTGGTTATATATGCACTATATTACAATTGCATTCTATTATGGGTCTTTTCTTTAATTTATTTTAACCTACCTCAGCATATCAAATAAGCGTGATTCTGCAAGTGCTTAAATAATTTATTGGCAACTTTAATTTCTTGTAAATTTGTAATTGAGAAAAACATTTTATATTAGCAACAAATTATATACGGAGTACTAGTCAAGTTTAATACGAAAAATTATGTATGCGTTTTTTAAGTTACTCTTTTAATATTTATCTTTTATTGGTCAATCTGTAGTTTGGTAGTATCGTCGTGCCCTAAAACAAACACAAGGTCTCCATTAATTTGAGATTGAGATTAGTTTTTATTGATCAAAAAATGCAGTGATTTGTCATTGCACTCAAATAGTGAATTTGATAACTACATTGGATACATGTAATGCCCTTCTTACTTTAAGTCTATTGATGTTGGTCTTGGTACGGCTAATATGAAA
Source organism: Galeopsis tetrahit (assembly GCA_963675135.1). Lineage (NCBI taxonomy): Eukaryota > Viridiplantae > Streptophyta > Magnoliopsida > Lamiales > Lamiaceae > Galeopsis > Galeopsis tetrahit. Next base: position 57,291,086 of record OY776127.1, read on the forward strand.
AGCATCAATAATTCATCCCTTCTTTTACAAGCAACATCTTGTATTTTCATTTGTTATTTTCTTGATGTATCTTGTATGATTAATTATTAGAGAAATCTAGAATGGTGAGTGAAAAACAGTTGGTTGAAGAGTAGAAGTAAGTTACTGTCATGTTGAAAGTTATTGACCATAATTTAACTAATTAAATTACTTTATAATTCATGAAAATTACTATTTAAATTTGTCATACTTCAAAGATAGTGTTTAGGGAGTATCATTATACATACAAAACATATCTAATCCTCGAGTAATAGGTTTTCTGTTGTAACCGTCGATATTGTCCCAAATATTGTGATCTTGGTGGCATCAGAATTTACATTTTCTTCTAACGACTAACTTTTTATGATCTTATGTTGTATTCAATGTGTTTGACTGTAAATTGACGATCCATAATATTCTACATGTTTTTGGCAGAATTTAATGACCTATAACAAAAGAGAATGTTCTAGATCATGTGGTTACAAGTCAAGCTTTGCAAAGAAAATCGTCTTGTTAGTACATGATTATTTTATAGAGATCGTGAGGTGTTATTTTAGAGGGGTTTTTTCTTTCTTTCAAATCCTTGTATTAAGATTTATAAGTTGAATGTCGAACACTTTGTACTTCTATAAATAGAGACCTCTTCAACAAAAGTTAATGAATAATTGAATGTAATCTATTTGAGCGTTGATTTATATTCAACTTAGGTGATAGACCCTTTTTTCTTGTACGTTACTCCAACATTTTGAGTAACATATATTTTATTTGTATATTTGAAAGGTTCGAGGGGAGATCTTTACTATCATATAGATATGCTATTTTGATATTGTATTATGCACTTAACCTTGTAGATCGAACAAATTGTGTGAGATCTTATTTTTGTTTAAGTGACAATTCAAGTTTGTTTGAATTGTATTCTCTTGCATATTTTTGTAATCACTTAATATTGTTATTATGAAATTTTCGCTTTGGAGACACGCACGCACAAACTAATATAGTTTATGTAACGTTTAACCCATTTGCAAAACCTATTTAAGTCTTCTGTTGTAACTGTTTTGTTTAATGTTGCATTAAATGTTACAACATTCTTTGATATTTCCTTAACATGCATACTTTCAGTTGGTATCAAATCTAAAAACTTGATGATACTAGTTTAGATTAGGTTGTGTTAACTCCGAGTTGTTTTTTCTCAAACAAATGTTAACTTTGAGTTTTAAAATTTAAGTTTCTGATTTTAAAATCGTACCCCGATTTTACTTCAAGATTTTTAAAAATCACTCAAAATCATTAATATCTCAAACATATTCATTTGACATAAAGTTAAGTCATAAATAATCTCACTCAATAGTAATACAATTATTCAATAATATAATAACTTGACTTATTGTACAATCACCTACTCATTATAAGTATACTTAAGTACTTAACATTAATATAAAAATATAATTTTATTCAACCTTACACATTTGATTTGACATAAATCTAAATCACCCCCTACTTAAAAATTAAAATGAAACACACATATTACTATTTATCAGCATTTTAAAAATCGATCTTTAAAAAACCCAAAAAAATCCAAAGTAAACATAACATTAATTAGTCTGTCATTTTTACAATTGATTATCCACATCCTCATGTTCATGTCGAAGACATGGATTTTTGTTATGACGATCCAGGTCATTTGATCTACTCGTGAAGCAATTCAACTATTTCTTAAAAATAAAGATGGAGAAAGGAAATCATTCAGTAAAAAATTCAAATCAATTGGCGCTCCACAAATCCAAGTGAAAATTGATTCTTCAATTCAATGAAAACTATTTAATGGGGGATTTTGAGCATCATGCAAATGAATGTTCAAATACCTTTTTGAAAAAGAAGATGAACCTGAATGAAACTCGTTGTAATGATGATTCATTAATTTTTGCTTCTAATGTTGGTTAGATATGACAACATTTGAGATAACATCTGAAACAACATTTGACATGTATTCATCATTTTTAAATATTAGTTTGAATTGTTTTAATGTATTTACTCTTGAGACAAGTACTTCAGGTGAACGTCGCAATTGTGATTTGTCCAAGTTAAATAGGAAAGAACTGAAAACAATATATCAATATTCAGTAACGTACCTACTCAGTGCCCATTGGCCCCCCACTAGTTTTGTAAATTTATTAATGGTATTTTGGTAATTTCACACACATTAAAATTAATACTCTGTTCTATAATTATTTGCACACTCCTAATATAAATATCACGGAACGGAGGGAGTATTAACTCTACCAAAACATAGCAAAAGTCAACTTATTCGATCAATTTTATTTAATGAAATGTGACGTATTGACAATTTTATAATGTGAAATTTTGATGAAAATAATGAGTACGTATTATTTTATCTTTATAATAATGTTAATCGGGCCCCTCTACCGAAAATTTCTGGGTCCATCACTGTCAATATTTATTGGTGAAATAAATATCTCAAAGTCTGATTTTAAAATGAATGACTAGGACTAGGGGTGTGCAACGCAGTCGAACCGAAATTGAGAAACTGAAATCGAACTAATTTCATTATAATTAATCGAAACCGAACCACAGTAGAGTAAAACCAAAAATAATCGAACCGAATGTTTCGGTAAAAACCCGAAAACCGAATTAAAAATCGAAATATACCTAACATTTATGAAATTTCAAATAACAATCCAAATAGTTCAAATTATCCAAATACAACCCTAAATTTAGTCCAAATAGTTCAAATCAGTCAAATACAACCTTAAATATAGTCTAAAACTCCAAATAACAGTCCAAATGACATAGTTTTAATATTCTTTAACAAATAACAACAGTCCAAAATCGTTCAAAAAATAATATTAAGAGTCTCTAACTCAGTAGCTCCTTGCCTCCAACTTTCCCTCAAGCTCTCTTAAATCTCTAACTCCTTCTCTCCTCCTCCCCCTCCTCTCTGATAGGGCTTAATCTTGATGATGCACCAACACTTGAGTTTTCAACCGTTGGTAAATCTAAAAATAAAAAATAACATGTTAATAAGCCAAAAAAATTACAAGATCAACAAAAGATAAAATATTCACTTAAACTTAGAAGTTAGAACTTTGTTACCTTTCTCATGAGTCTCAAGTTCTTCAATTAATTCTTCATAAACAGGATGTGTTGAATGTCGAAGTCAATCTTGAGCACAAATCAAAGCTTCAACTATCTTAGGAGTTAGAGAACTCCTAAATGCATCAAGTACCCTTCCACCGGCACTAAATGTAGCCTCCGAAGCAACGATTGAAATTGGAACAACTAAAATATCACGAGCCATTCTTGAAAGAATTGGAAATTGATTGGAGTTCACCTTCCACCACATTAAAATGTCCAATTTCCCATCTAAAGTGGCTTCACTCAAGTAGAGTTGAAGCTCACTTTGCTTTCGACTAGTCATCCCACTTTCAACTCTTTGTCTCTTGTACCTTGCTTTAGAGAGTGACATATCATTATTTTCTTCACAATTAAGCGCCCCACTTGAACTTGAGGTGTTCTCATTTGCTTCATTCAATGACTGATACTTGGTATTATATTCACTGAACACCTCAAAAAGTTCATTTCTCACTTCTAGAAAGATAGTATCACCCTTTTTCTCCCCATACATCTCAACCAAAGAATACTCCAAATACCCCAATTTATCACGTGGATCAAACACATTAGCCCAAAAGATGATTTTGTTCATTTTTCCCACATCTCCCCAATATTTATCAAATTTCTTTTTTCATAGAATCACATAACCTCTTAGTGTCAGAATTTGTACTTACCATCCAATCATTCAAAAGGCAACACAAATCATTAATCTCACTTAAAAAAGAGTTAGACGTGATATAAGATGAACCAGAAACGCGCACAATCAACTTATGAAAATGCTTCAACAAATTAGCATACTTACGAACACAATTCCAATCAAGAGCACATGGAAACATTTAAATCCCCCAAATCAATCTTATAACATGGATCCAATTCCTCAAACTTCTCAAACACTCTTTCAAACTTTTCAGCTCTATCAAGCATTTCATAAGTTGAATTCCACCTTATAGGAACATCCAAAGACAATGATTTATTACTCTCAATTCCCTCCAACTTCACACAATCATTAAATCTCTTCAATCTAGCAGGTGAATTCCTAATTAACCTAATTGCATCTCTCACACGCTTTACTGAAAGATCAATATCTTTCAAACCATCACCAACCACCAAATTAACTACATGTGCAATACATCTCATATGAAGGTATTTACCACTTGCAATTGCAGTTCCCAATTCAAAACTTTTCTTTTCATGAATTTTATAGCCCCATCATTTGAACTAGCATTATCTACGGTTATGGTAAACAAATTTCTCAACCCCCAATCAAAAAGACAATTTTCTAGTGCTATACCAAGATAGTCACCTTTATGACTAGAATAGGCACAAAATTGATAATCTTCTTATGTAATTTCCACTCATTATCAGTGAAATGAGCAATAATGCACATGTAATTAATTCTTTGCAGCGAAGTTCAAGTATCAGTGGTAATACACACTCTTTCACAGTTTGCTTTCTAGAAAGACTTCAGTTTTGACCTTTCATTAAGGTACAATTGATAACAATCCCTCGACATCGTCCACCTAGAAGGAATACGAAACTTAGGACATGCTTTACTCATAGAATCCTTAAACCCTTCACTCTCCACAGTCTTAAATGGTTTTTCATCAATCACAATCATTCATACAAGAGCTTCCCTAATATCATTCTGATCAAATTTCCAAGTACTAATCGTAGAACTACTATCTTCTTTGTTTGGTTGCACATTTATTATCCCTTGTTTTGTTTCTTGATTCCTAGGGTTGTTCATGCAAGCTTTCAAGTGATTATTTAGTGATGAAGTGCCATTTCTAGTAGGATTACAACAAAGTACTATTTCGCAATACTTACATTTAGCTCTATCGCCACCGTTCTCGCTCTTAAATTTCTCATAATGCTCCCAAACTTTCGATCTTGACTTTGTCGATTTTCTCTTTGTTCCTCGAGAATTCACTATAGTTGAAGAGTGGGGTTGTGCTAGGGGCAACTCGATTTCCACCGCATTATTTCCATCTTGTGTATTTGAGTTAGACATCTACACAAAAGTATAAAAAATAACCAAAGCACATTAGTTTCAAATTCTCAAGCTCTCATTAATAAACGGTGGGGAGTGCGAACTACGAACGATGGGACGCGCGACGATAGCGTGGGTCGCGTGGCCGCCTGGGTGTGTACGTCGGCGGTCGCGGCTTCTGTGGGTGTGTACGCCGATGGCCGCGACTTTTGTTGCTGGACAAGAATGAATGGGTAGTTGGACTGTGGGGTGGAGTGAGTGGGTGGCTAGACTCGTCGGTGTCGACGGTGTGTGGTTGTGTGCAGGCGTGCGACACAAAATAAGGAGACGAAGGGGGCGAGCATGAATAAAAAGAAAATGAATTAGGGCTTAAATGAAATTAGGGTTAAGTATTTATACCCCCAAATTCGGTTTTCGGTTAACCGAAATTTTCGGTAATAAAAACGAACCGAAACCAAAATCGAAGAAAAATGCTAACCGGATCGAAACTGAAAAACCGAACCGAATTCATATTTCGATTCGATTTTTCTTTTTTTTTTTGCTCAGCCCTAACCAGGACAATGATTTAAGAGAAACAATTACCAAACTAGAGGTAATCCTAAATGGAAAACATATTTAAATGTTAAAGCTTAAACATAAGTTATACTCCCTCTATCCCACGTTTGTTTGCACCAACTTTGGTGCACACAAAATAAGAAGAACCGATTTTTTACTTGTTGACTAAAAGTATTGTTGTACATTCATGTAAAGTTAATGAAGGGATTAGTTTGAAGTCTAGTTCCCACCTACCCACACAACCGTGGTTCACAATAATTGCTGGAGTAAAAGAAATGCTTTAAATAAAAAAATTGTTGTAAATTCAAAAAAAAAATTGTTGTAAGTAAAATAAAAAAAATTGCTGGAGTTTTTTTTTTACTAATGCACCCTCAATTATGTTTCAAAACCAAGTAATTGGTGAAAATGTGTTGAGATCTTATTACATTTTTTACAAATATATAATTTAACAAACATATTTAATTTATTTTTAGGGTCAAAAGATCATTAATAACAATGTAAATAAAATTCACATTGACGTAATGAAGAGCAAACACTTTAATTTTCATACACAAATTCATCAATCTTGTTCTTGCTTCCATAAATTTTAAAAAAAATTAAAAAAAAAAAAAAAACAATTCCGGTCCAACCGGTCCAAACCCGGACCGGATAGATTTCGGTCTGGTCTCCGGTCCGACCTTTTGGTAAGATTCCGGTCCCGGTTCGGTCCGGTTTTGAACCGGTGCACACCCCTAGTTATATATGTTGTATGTCTATATGAGGTATGTATGTAGCATGTGAATTATGAAAAATATATATATATATATATATATATATATAGAAAACGCGCTGTGCCAGAGCGTTTTCATTATTGTGAATTTTTTTTTCCAGCAATTGAAGTGCAAAAATAAAAGCAAATTATTAAAAAAAAAAAACTTCTCGTGAGTGGCAGGGTTCGAACCATGTACCTACAGGTTGAAAGCAAAGTAGTACTCCATTAAGCCATAAATTTCAAGTGAGTCATCAAGTTTAGCATTATTTCCGACAGACATCCCGGACTGCTTAGTGCAATAGACTGCATGAGTGAGTTTAAGTCTCCTCGTGGAGCAAGTCATTATTGTTTGAGACATGTTTGCTCAGACTTTAATAAACTCTTTAAGGATGTCTGCTTGAAAGACCTGTGTTGGCGAGCCGGGTCAGAACACCAAATAATAAAGTATAACAGCGTAATGGATCAAATAAAAGCATTGAACCCATCGGCACATGCATGGTTGGCGAAGAATCCAAAGGAAAAGTGGGCGCTAGCGCATGATGAGGGTTGGTGACACAGAATTCTAACCACCAATGTATCTGAATCATTTAACGGGGTGCTTAAAGGATCTAGACGTCTTCCGTTGACATCAATAGTCGAGATATAATTCAACAAATGTGACATTAATAATCCACTTAATTATAATGTATTCATGTTGAAAAATATAAGTCTGTCGAAAGCATAGAAGTCTGAATGTAAAAATCATAAGTCTGAATGTAAAAAATAAGCAATCATGAAAAGCAGTCTGATTACTCACATTCCTCACCTGCTATAAAGCAGAGGGTATTATTTCCTTCAGTGTTCATCTCCTTCAGCCTTCAGATAGTTTCATTAGCTCAGTTTCCAAAAACCCTTCCAAAGACCCTCCCAAACACCCTCCTTGCCAGGCCCTGCCTGCCTCTGCGTCCTCCTCTGCCGGTACCCCCGCCTCCACCTCCGGTATTCTTCTTTTCAGCCTCGTTCTTACACTTTTTGACATGACTGTATACATCATCGCCTTTCAGTGGCAAGTCTTTTTTGCAGATGGAGCAGTGGTACTTCACAGGGTTCTCGATCTTCTTCATGTTCCTACCAAATTTTTCGCAAATAACAAACATGCTTAAATACCAAAGGACGAATCGGTTTTAGGCCAAAAAACAGAAGAAATACTTAGGCAAAAAAACACGAGGATACTGATGCGATGTCAAACTAATAACACCGGAGAAATAACAAGTCAAATAATAGTAGATAACGCCGGTAACATTAACGATCGGAAATATAGTCCTATTTTAGGCAAAAAAACACGAGGATACTGATGCGATGTCAAACTAATAACGCCGGAGAAATAACAAGTCAAATAACAGTAGATAACGCCGGTAACATTAACGATCAGAAATATAGTCCTATTTTAGGCAAAAAAACACGAGGATACTGATGCGATGTCAAACTAATAACGCCGGAGAAATAACAAGTCAAATAACAGTAGATAACTGTTGGGAATAAAATGAGATATGTTTTGATCTAATACCAAAACCCCCTGAGACATGCCTAAGTCAAGATCAATATGTTCTAGAAATGATAGAACATATAGATTATAGGCTAGATGAGAAGCTGAAATGTTAGGCAGCTCTTAGACAATTAGATGCACAATTTGAGGGGGAACCTATACCTTGAAGATGATCAAGATCAAGTCCCCTCAAGGCTCAAATTCTGGAACAATCACTTAAGAACAAGGACACTCTATGGAAAACCAAATACTCTGATCTGGAGAGTTGTCCAAAGAAGCTGTCCATATGCAAGATTGGTAAAATCAAAAGGACAAGCCTAATGAATCTGATCAGGAGAGTTGTCCAAAGAAACTAGCCATATGCAAGAACAAGCTTACCTAGCTCAAAAGGACAAGGCTACTCAAAGGCTTTTGATCAGGAGAGTTGTCCAGAGAAGCCAACTCTATGTGAAAAATGCTCTAATGCTAAAAGACCAAATATGCTGATCAGAAGAGTTGTCCAGAAGAGTTGTCTCAGCAAGATTGAATCAGAACAGATACTCTAAAGGTTGAAGGTCAATTATGCTGAAGAATTAAGGACAACCATACCCTAAAGAAATGCAATATGCCAAGATCATCTTGGAGAGAAATAAAGGGAAAGAGCCAAGTCATCTGAAGAAGAGCAAGCCAACCTTGCTGAAAGGCAAAACTGCTGATAGTGATAAGGAGAGTTGTCCAGATGATAAGGAATGTTGTCCTATCATTGGATCAACCTTCAGAAGCCATGTCCAAGTCCTAACAAGAAGTCAAACATTGGGAAAAGTGCTGCAGAATGAAGACAAAGTCTTACAAGCCGTTCATACCCAAATGAGGACATGTCACTATCAAGAATCTGTCTTCCAGTTTGAAGAACTCAAGGAAGACATTTACAGCAATTTGGGGCTGCCTCTCCAACGGGCAAATCCTCCATTTTGTCTATAAATACAGAAGTATGAAGACCATTTGAAAGTATATCCAACATCTAACAGCACCTCAACCTTGACAAGAATATCCAACTATCCTACAAGTTGACAAGTGCTTTCTAAGCTTTCAAAGACTATCTTAGTCTTCAAACACTTCATCTAAGCTGAACTTCATTGTATATCCATACACAAGCTTAGAGAGATATCCTATCCTTATACACTGATCTTCATTGTAAAGGATATCTCATTAGTTGGAACCTTACTTCAACCCTTACATCTTTCAAGAGTGAAAGTGAGAAGGTTGTAGTAGTAGAAGTGGTAGGAGCTGACTGTTGAGAGAAGAACAGTTCAGTTCTGAGTTGAGAAGAGGGTACTAGGACTCTAGACATCCTAGGGATCAATTCACCAAGGAGTGGTGTTATTGATCAAGTGCATATTGGCACTATAAAACAAGTTAATTCCAAGAGTGAAGGAATTATCCTGTTAAATCAGGGAAAGTGGATGTAGGAGCTTGAGTCTCTGAACCACTATAACTTCTTGTGTTGATTTTCATTCCAAGTACTTTCATACATTCAACACTGCACACAAAACTGATCTTTCAAGGATAAACATTCAAAGACTGTGCAAAAACCTATTTGGACAAGTTCCCTGAAAACTGGACTGTGTTGCATTGACTAAGTGATTTCAGAAATTAAAGGAGTCTAAACTTAAAGGGTCAACCACTATTCCGCACATATAACTCCCCTAGATAGTTATTCAACTAAGTACTCAATAGTACTTAGTAGTTTGATTATCTTAGAAGAGTTAATCTTCTTCAGCAGAGTTGTCCAAGACAACCTTGCTGAACTCTGGTTTGATCAAAATAGAGAAAGAATTGCATACAAGTGTATTCCCCCCCATACACTTGTTATATAATCCTTTCAGGACCAACAAGTGGTATCAGAGCAGGGGTTCAAAGACCACTGCTTCTGAAAATCCATCTTGATTTTCAAAACTCTCATATTTGTGTGGTCACTGAACTGATCTCTATCTGAAATCCATCACTTATTGACTGACTGATTATTATTGAGATATGGCCAACAACAATGATGTTCCTCCACCTGCTGTTCAAGGATTAGACAATATGGCCACAAATCCAGTCAACCACATTTCTCATCACAAACTGCCCATGTTTTCAATAGACAATTATGATTTCTGGAAAATTAGAATGAGGGCTCATCTTGCATCTCTTCACACTGATATGCTAAGAGTAATCACAAGAGGACCTTTTGTGTTTACTCAAACTAACCCCAGGGTAACAGAAGAGCAAAGAGCAGATATAAGGGAACTGATTCCCAAAGATGAGGATGACTTCACTACTGATGAAAAGAGGAAGGATAATCTGAATTATCTAGCAATGAACACCCTCTATCAAACAATTCCAGATGCAGTCATGGGAAGAGTCTACCACTGCACAACAGCCAAAGAAATTTGGGATACTCTTGCTGAAATGTGTGAGGGTACTGAAAAGATCAAGGAGAATAAGCTCCAAGTTGCTGTGCAGAAATTTGAACAGTTTGCAATGGAGTCTGAGGAGTCCATTGATAAGTTTGCTGGTAGATTTACTGATGTGATGAATGAAATCAACTCACTGGGCAAGGTCTACACCAAGAGAGAAGTGGGGTTGAAGATCTTGAGAAGTCTCACTCAAAAGTGGGATGTCTATGCTGTAATGATGCAAAACACCAAAGATCTTTCCACCATGCCCATGCAACAAATCTTCTCTGAACTCAAAGCTTATGAGTTCGACCTCAATAGAAGAAAGCCTATTGAGGAACCTTCAAATCCTACTAAGGGAGTGGCATTCAAAGCCAAAACAGCTGAACCAGAGATGCAGCCCACTCCAAGACCATCAAAGTCAGTCTCAAAGACTGAAATGAAGGAAGAACTAGCCTTGATGGCTAGAAGGTTTGAAAAGTTGAACTCAAGGTTTGGTAGATACAAGAAATTCTACCAGGACAACAAATTCAGGAGATACAACTCTCCTGAAGCACAGGCTGAAGTCAAAAAGCCTGAAGAGAAAAGATCAGAGGACAAGTACTCTGATAGGAGAAGGTCCAGTAGAGCTGAACCTTCATCATCAAAAAGAAGAGAAGAATCAAAGAAAGAAGATGATGAAGATCTGTGCTATAACTGTAAAAAGAAAGGGCACTTCCAGTATGATTGCCCTGAATTAAGCTCTAAGGAGAGAAGAGAGAGGCAGGCCAAAAGAGACAGGAAATTCACCAACAGAAAATCCATGATGGCTGGTGAAGAATCTGAAAGTGCTGAAAGCTTCAACTCTTCTGATGGATTATTCTCCAACAGTGATGATAATGATGATGATGTTTGCAACATGGCTCTTGAGGATGATGAGGTATCCTCTACTTCTAGTTCACCATCATTCATCTCACAAAACACTAGTGAGGTTAACCTGAAACTTTCCTTGGGAAAGTTGATGGAAGATTTCACTAGATTACAAGAATTTCATGATAACTGTGTGAGAGAAAATGAAAGATTGGCTATTGAACTTGCCAAAAACTCTGAGGTAGTTGTTGATGTCAAGTCTACTGAATTGTATCAACAAATCTTGAGAGAGCTTGAGGAAGCAAATCTCAGGATAGTTGACCAACAAAAGGAGATTGATGATCAACTTCTCTCTCAAAAGAGAAAAGATTTTGAACTTAAAATTCTCAATGCCAAATTTGAAAACCTCTCACATGAATATGATATTCTTAAATCAAGTGAAGAGAGCCTGAAATTAAAGATGTCTGCTTTGAACAAATCCTCTAGAGCAATATAGGAAATTCAGAGTTATCAAAGACCTATGGCTCAAAGAAGTGGATTAGGCTTTGATCCATTTGAATCTTCACCTTGTCTTAGTGTTGCTTCTGTAAGTAACACTAAGAGAATCTTTGTTAAGTCAGTGGCACAAACTGAAAATGAAGTGATTCAGCCACTGAACAAAGGAAAGGGCAAAATGGATGATCTGCCTACTCAAGTGATTCAGGAGAATAGGCCAAAACCTAAGGAAAAGGCCAAATCTCCTGAACATGAGAGGAATATTGGTCAGCAGAGTAGACCCAATGGAAGGGCAACTCTCCTGAACAATGTTCAGAGGAGTTATCCAAGGTATAATCAGCCTAGGCCAACTCATCTGAGAAAGCCTCAGCTGAATAGACCTAAGGACAACTTTCCTCAAAGGCAAAATAAAATGAGACAACCAAAACCCTTCATGCCAAAGGGTAATGGTCAAAAGAAAGCCTTTCCTAAAAAATTCCCTCAAGTAACACAAAGAACTCAAAAGTTCAGGAGATTTGACAACTCTCCTGAAACTTATAGAGTTAACACTTTCACACACACTTTCCCAAAGGCATTTAAAGGGAAGACAGTGTATGTAGATGCTAGAGGAAGACAACTTAGCCACCTTGAATCAATCAAGGTTATTAGGCAAGTTTGGGTTCCTAAAGGTACAACTAACCTCTCAGGACCCAAAACTCAAAGGGTACCTAAACCTATCTAATTGCAGGTACCAGTGGGCCACAAGAAGAGGAGCATGAACAAAAAGACAGCATGGTACCTTGACAGTGGATGCTCAAGGCACATGACTGGAAACAAGGAACTCCTCACTGAATTCATTGAAAAAGAAGGCCCAAATGTTACTTTTGGAGACAGCTCACAAGCAACTACAAAAGGTTATGGTACTTTGATGATTGGTAACATCAAAGTATCCAATGTATCTTATGTGGCTGGTCTCAAATATAATCTCCTAAGTATCAGTCAATTCTGTGATAAAAACTTCGATGTTGAGTTTTCAAGTGGAAAATGCTTAATCAAAGATAAGACTCAACAAATTCTATTGACTGGAACTAGGAAAGGAAATGTGTATTTTGCAGACTGGGACAAGTCTACTGATGCTGCATGTTTTATTGCCAAAAGTTCTAGTGAACAAAGTTGGTTATGGCACAAAAGGCTAAACCACCTGAACTTCAAATCCATGAATAAACTTGCTAGAAATGCATTAGTTAAAGGACTGCCTAATGAGGTTTTCATTAAAGAACATGTGTGTAAGCCATGTCAAGAAGGAAAACAGATTAAAGCCTCATTCAAAGGTAAACCAGTCATCTCCACTGAAAGGGTACTTGAACTTCTACATATGGATCTGTTTGGACCAATTACCCCTTCAAGCATAAATGGTAGAAAATACACATTGGTGGTAGTAGATGACTTCTCTAGATTCACATGGGTAGTATTTCTCCTTAATAAGAAGGAAACACAAGTCAAACTACCTGAACTTCTAAAGAGACTGTCAAATGAGAAAAGCCTTAGCATTATCAAAATAAGATCTGATAAAGGCACTGAGTTCATTAATTCATACATCAATGAGTATTGCACATCTAATGGAATAGCTCATGAAACCTCAACAGTTAGAACTCCCCAACAAAATGGAGTTGCAGAAAGAAGGAATAGAACTTTAAAAGAAGCTGCTAGAACTTTAATTGCTGATTCAAATTTACCTAAGAGGTTTTGGGCTGAAGCTATAAACACTGCATGCCATACTCAAAATAGATGTTTGATCACTAAGGGGCAAGGCAAAACCCCCTATGAACTCTGGAAAGGAAGAATGCCTAAAGTGTCATACTTTCATATATTTGGTTGCAAATGTTTCATTCACAATAATGGGAAAGACCAGTTGAAAACCTTTGACAGCAAAGCTGATGAGGGAGTATTCCTTGGATACTCTCAAATCAGTAGAGCTTTCAGAGTCTACAACAAGAAAACCCTTATAGTGGAAGAAACACCTCATGTTGTGTTTGATGAGTCTATCTTTGAGATCAGGAATGATCATTTGGAACCTGAAGAAATCACACAGAGGACAACCAGATTAAGCCTAAAAGACAAAGACACTGAATTCATAGATGTTGTCCAAGCCAATCTGCCTGAAAAACCCACAGTGGACAACAATCCTGAAGGCAATCCTCCTGAGACAAATCCTACAGATGGAAATGGTGAACTGAATGAACCAATCCCAGTTCACATCCAGGTAACAACTACCAATGAAGAAGCAGTTCCTGCTGAGGTAGTTAATGGGTCAAATAATCAAGGGGGAACTCAAAATGTTGAAAATACCAATGTCCCTGACATTGAGGACAACACCCCTGATTATGATCCTGAATTAGATCCTGCATTCAATTATCCTGAATTCTATGATCAAATTGACTCAACTTCAGTAGAGGACAACTCTACTGAAGAGATCAGAAAAAGAAGGACCTGGTTGTCAGACCATCCTACTGATCTAATACTTGGTGACCCAAGTATTGGAGTCAAAACAAGAAGATTCCATGGTGAAAGTGCTCTTTTCTGTTGTTTCTTGTCAGAGCAAGAACCAAGTGATATTGAGGAAGCACTTCAAGATGCCAATTGGATCACAGCCATGCAGGAAGAACTGAACCAATTCACCAGAAATGAAGTATGGGAGCTGGTGGATAGGCCTTCACATCAAGATGTTATTGGAACAAAGTGGGTGTTCAAGAACAAAAAGAATGAAAATGATGTGATTGTCAGAAACAAAGCAAGACTTGTGGCAAAAGGGTATTGCCAACATGAAGGCATTGACTATGATGAGACATTTGCACCTGTGGCAAGGCTAGAAGCAATAAGGCTCTTTTTAGCCTATGCAGCCCACAAGAGGTTCAAAGTGTACCAAATGGATGTCAAGAGTGCCTTTCTGAATGGAGTCTTGAAAGAAGAAGTCTGTGTGGAGCAACCACCAGGTTTTGAAGTTGGAAACCAAGTTTACAGACTCAAGAAAGCTCTATATGGACTCAAGCAAGCCCCTAGGGCTTGGTATGATACACTGTCACAATTCCTATTGGATCATGGATTCACCAAGGGAACTGTGGACAGAACTCTCTTCAGAATCTCTGAAGGAGAGGACATCTTGCTTGTCCAAATTTATGTAGATGACATAATTTTTGGATCCCTTAATGAGAAGCTGTGTGAGAAATTCTCCAAGCTCATGCAAAACAAGTTTGAGATGTCCATGATGGGGTTGATGAACTTCTTTTTGGGTCTACAAGTCAAGCAATCTAAAGAAGGAATCTTCATCAACCAAGCTAAGTACACTAGAGAAATGATCAAGAAGTTTGGGTGTACAACTAGCAAGCCAGTAAGGATCCCTATGAACACAAATTGGAAGATGGATCCTGATGAGAGTGGTATTCCAACCAACTCTACTGAGTATAGAGGAATAATTGCTTCACTCCTCTATCTCACTGCCAGCAGACCTGACATCACCTTTGCAGTAGGTGTTTGTGCAAGGTTCCAAGCAAATCCTAAGAAAAGCCATCTTGAGGCTGCAAAGAGGATTTTGAGGTACCTCAAAGGCACTGAAAATCTAGGCCTTTGGTACCCTGCTGATGACAACATTGAGCTAACTGGCTACTCAGATGCTGATTATGGAGGTTGTAGAATTGACAGAAAGTCCACTTCAGGGACTTGTCAATTCTTGGGCAACAAGCTTATATCTTGGTTCTCCAAGAAGCAGAACACAGTGGCTACTTCCACCACTGAAGCTAAATATGTTGCAGCTGGAAGTTGTTGTGCTCAAATCCTTTGGTTGAGACAACAACTGAGAGACTACAAAGTCAACTCTACTGAAGTGCCAATATTTTGTGATAAC
The DNA here is from genome assembly GCA_963675135.1 of Galeopsis tetrahit. Classification (NCBI taxonomy): domain Eukaryota; kingdom Viridiplantae; phylum Streptophyta; class Magnoliopsida; order Lamiales; family Lamiaceae; genus Galeopsis; species Galeopsis tetrahit. The sequence continues at coordinate 57,306,695 of OY776127.1, forward strand.
AATAGTGCCATTGCTATATCACAGAATCCTGTCTTGCACACAAGATGCAAACATGTGGATATCAAGCATCACTTCATTAGAGATCATGTGGAGAAGAAGGACATAAAGTTGGTCAAGATCCACACTGATCATCAAAAAGCTGATATCTTAACCAAGCCACTTGCAGAGGCAAGATTTCTGGAGCTATTAGCAGAATTGGGATTACTTGATCCAGGGAAGTTGGACCAGTAAAAGTCATGAAAAGTGAATGAGATATATGGAAACTGAAAAGGTTCTCAGCAGACTTGGTCAAGTCTACTGAATATTCAGGACACTTGTCCATTTAAGTTCAGGACCTTTGTCCACATCTCTTCAGGACACTTGTCCAAGTAGGGTCAGATAAGTTGTCTTGGCTATCAAACTATTCCCTTGGTTTGATAAGCACCTATTTTGGGTAAATCATTGCCTACCTTGATACATGTCCCAACTACATATATCATCACTATAGGATTTAATTTGTCCCCCACCCAAAAGGTCACTTTCCATGCATTAAATGCCAAGATTTAACTCTTGTTTGCATTAAACTTTTTGGGACATGATCTATCTCGAAAAACCCCCAGCCTTAAACAAACATTAAAAACCACCCACGTTTTGAATAAAACAGTTCTTTCACTGTTACATTGGTTTTTGACCATTGGATCAAAAAATGGACAACTCCCCTGAAATCAATCCTAGCCGTCCATTGGGGATTTCCATTTTTGCTCACCTTTGAATTGTTTCAAGACCTTACCAACTCATTGACAAACATTCTTTTTAGAATATTCACAAGTCTTAAGATCCTCACAAACACTTCTTCCCCAAGTATTCGAAACCCTAACTCAAATTTTCTTTCAAACTCTCTCAAAGCTCTCTCTGCAAATTTCAATGGCCCCCAAAGTTAGACCTGAGATGCTTGTTGATTTCTCTAACAAGGATCTAGACCTGGATTTTGGCTACCTAAGCAACAAAAACAATCTTCATTTTGAGCCAATAGTATCCTTTGAGAATGAGGATCCTGAAATTACACCAACCTTGAGATGGTTGAGGAGAGCTGGACTTCAAAAGTTCTTGGAAGAAAGACCAAGCTCTTGCTTGGAAAGCTACATGGCAGAATTCTTTGCCTTCCTCAAGTGGAGAGGCAAACCTGAAGATGGTGAAGTATCCACCAGATTATCTTACATTGCAGAAGGAGAGGAAGAAGAAGAAATAGCTCAGGAATGGCTATTGACACCAGGCCCTCTCTCCTCAACTCAAAACAAGAAGACTCTCAAGCCAGAGTTTCTCAACCTTTTTGAGGTAGTTGCTAAGAGCCTCTTAAGCAAAACTGGAAGCTTAGAGCAGGTCAGCCATCCAAGGATCAGAATCATGGCTGCCATTATTGATGCCAGTGATAAGGGCATTAAATTTGATTGGAGGACCTTCATTCTGTCTGAAATGATGAAGGGAAAGGCTAAATTCAAGGTGAAATCTCACAACAAGGTGGTGCTAGAAGGGAAGATCAAGTATTGCACCAGGGCAAGCTTGTTGATTGAGAGGTTTTCCCACTATTCTCAAATGCAGACCTTTGCAAAGCCTCTCCCAGCCCAAAAGATCCTATTCAGAAAGCTCAGCAAGAAAACTGAGAAAAGAAGAATGTTAATGGCCAAGCCTGCTGAAGCAAAGGATGAGGAGAAGCCCAAGTTGAAAAAGAGGACAAAGGCAAGGGTGGTGAAGACAAGGAAAATGTCTCAGATAATCTCAGAAGAAAATTCAGATGCTTCAACTGAGATTGAAGAAGTTGCAAGAGAAGGTGTACAAGTGCCCTCTGATCATTCAGAAGAATTAAGGCAAAAGTACAATGAAACTAGACAAAAGTCTAGGGGTGATAAGAGGATCAGGGAGGTTGTCCCTGAGAAGGATGAGGAAGGAAGTGGGAGCAGTAGAGCTAGTAAGAGAAGGGTCAAGCCTACTGACAAGGTGTTGGAGCTTCAGGAAGAAAGGTCTCTACAACTTGCTCTAAGAGAGAGCAGAGCCGAAAGCAGGACCAAAACAAAGTCAATGACCAACTCATCTGGTTCTGGAACTCCAGAATCCAGGGTCCCTGAAGGTCAACCAATGGAGGCCAACATCCTTGAAATTCAGAATTCAGAGCCCAACTCCCCTGAAACCAACATAACCCCAACCAATCAACCCATCACCCCCATTAACCTCACAAAGAGATACTCTCCTGAGGGAAGTGTGCAGAGAAGTATGACAGATGTGCTAGCTGACATAGCTGTAGATGAGACAAGGTTACAATCTCCCCTTGACTCATCTATGCTAAATTATTCAAAGCTTTTAGAAGCTGCACTCCTTGAGCCAACCCCCCTGAGCAAAGCCCCTTCATATTCATTGCTCTCTAAAGCAACTGAAGTACCTTCATTTGAGCCTAACCCTTCTGAAGCCAACATTCCTGAACTTATTCTGCCTGAAGCCCTATTAGGAGAACCCAGAGCCAACTCCCCTATAACCCAAAGTCCCCATTCAAGTGGAGATGAGGAGGAGTATACTTATGAAAGTATGCTCAGAGGAGGAGCCAAGGCTACTGTGGACAGTTTGTATCCACAACTTGCTGAATTTCCAAGAATTCAGAAGGCCTTTCATGATTTAAGGATGCTTGTTGATGTGAAAGACAAATCCTTGATGGAGATATCACAAGTCATCCAAGATAAGGGTGCAAACTGGTGGCAGATAGAGGAAAACAGATTATTACACTTTGCTGGAGTTTCAAAGACAAGATTCCTCACTGATGAGGAAGTATTTGCAAAGTTGGTGGATGACAAGATTAATGAGGAGAAAGAAAGAAAAGCCAAGGGAATCAAACACCCTGACAGTAGTTCCAATGATGATGATTCCCCTGATGATCCCTCAAACCCTTCAAATCCCAACCCTCCTGAAACCCCTCAAGCCAATCTCCCTGAACCCTTTCAACCCAAGTCTTCTATAGCAGACAGACTTTCAAACCCTCCTAAAACCTATCACAGGAAAGGCTCTATATCTTCAGAGGTGTTGACCAAGGGTGGTAACACAACCAAAGACACGTCTGCCAATGAAGGTTCTTCTGAACCCAAGGCACAGCCTAAAGATGTTGAGGTTCCTGTACTAGAGGCTAGTTTGATTAAGGCCTATTCAGTGTCAGAAGAGTTGGACACTGATCAGCCCTTAATCATTCAGGATGACTCAGTGGCTGCTGAGATAAGCACTGTGATCTCCTCACAACTGCCATCTTTGAACCCTGTTGAGGGTGAAGATGCTGCAGGTTTAGGAGAAGGAGTTGAAAATGAGAGAATAGTTGAAAAATCAGAGGGAGTTATGGATGAAAGAGAGGTAGTTATCACTAAGATTGTGAGTGTACCAACATATGAGGGTGGTATAAGTGAGGAAGGACAGGTTATTCTTGAAGTCAAATCTGAACTTCAAGAATCCCTTGATGAGAGGAGGCCTGTTTCTTTAAGTGAGGAAACTTTTAATGAAGGAAGAAAAGAAATAGTTGAAAATGAGGAGAAGACTGCTGATGTATCAGAGTCTTATGAAAAAGAAATTGAGGGAGATAAGTGTGTTTTCACTGATGCTTTTGATTTGTCTGATATTGCAGGAATAAGCTTTGAACAAATTTTTGCAGATGATCTCTTGACAGATGCTCCCATCCAAGTTGACACTGGATCAGCACAAGCCTTGCTTGGGATGCAATCAGAGAAGTTGGATTCCTTGGCTCACCAAGTTCAAACAGCTCATGCAGAAACTTCTGGAGCATTAAATGAGCATGGAAGAACTCTAGCTTCTGTTGAAATGAGATTAACTGGCTCTGAAGATGTGGTTTTACCCACATTGGAAGCAAGAATTGAAGGAGTAGAATCTGGTCTTCAAACCATCTCTACTGAAGTTCACAAAACCAAAGTTAGTATGGAAAATATCTCAAAGGAGGTCAAGAAGGATCAAAAAATGCTGAGAGATAACCATAATGCAAATGTTAAAGCTATCAGATTGACAATCAAGCAAGCTCTTGGCAAGAAGACAGCCTTGCAAAAGAAAAGAGCTGAAGAGCAAAGACTAGCTATGATCAAAGCAGCTTCAGAAAAGTTTTCCCAAGAAGTGTTGGCCAACATTGCTGAAGGTGCAGTGGCCAACCTCACTGAGCTCCTAAAAGCCCAATTGGATGCATCTCTTAAGGCAACAATGGAAGAGGTTGTCCAACAGAAAATGAAGCCTGTTCTTGCCTTTCTCAGCTTGAGCAGTGACAAGATGCAAAATATCCATGATGAGAATGTGTATTTGTTGGAAGAAATAAAGTCTCTAACCCAAGCCCAGTCCTTATTGGCATCCACTATGAGTGAACTGAAGCCAGAATGTTTTGATGCTGCCAAAAAGGGGGAAAGGGAAAGAGCAAGGGCAAAAGGTGCCTTAGTGATTGGGAGTCCAATGAAAGGGAAGGACAAAGCCCCTGAAGGAAAGGGAAAAGAGCCAGCAGTGCTGAACTTGGAAGAATTGGATGAAGAGGAGCAGTTAGCATTGGCATTGAAGAACTCAATGGCCTCAGCTCAAGAGGAAAGAGTGAGGCTACAACAAAGACCAGGTGGTGAAGTATCAGGTTTGGACAAGGATGCTGAAGGTGTCCAAACTAGAGGAAAGATCAAGAAGGCCCAAGGAAAGAAGAGACAAGTTGAGAAATTCACTGACTTCCCCAATAGCCTTGATCTTCCACCTGAATTCAGAGTTGTTGATGATGAACCTACCTCAAAGAAGGCCAAAACTGCTGAAATATCCAAAGCTGCTGAAAAAGACAAGTCTTCTGAATCTGACAAAAGTACTGAAGGTCCCAAGTCCACTGAAGACATTGAAGAGCTATTTGCTGAAGGATTTGGACCTGAACCCAAGAAGAAGACAACAGTCCTAGCCCATGATCCATCAAAGCTGTTTCATGAAGAGTATGGCAAAGACCCTGAAACACAACAGAAATTGGCCATGATGAGGGCCCAAGAGAAAATGGATCTGATGGAAGAAGCCAACAGAGCAAGAGATGAGAGAAGAGCAAACTTTCAGAAACCAAGAAGGAAGAGAGCAACTTATAGCAAGATGAAGCCTCAGCTTCTAATCCCAATGGACACCAAATATCCACACTTGGATAAATGGGTGCCAATTCAACTGAATGATACATGGGAAGAGGCCAAAAGGGAGTTTGTCTATGACTATTATGTCATTGACAGATGGAATGGAGGAGATGCAAACTCTGCCTTCACTGAGTTCATGCTAGAATACTACAGAGAGTTGTATCAACAACTACTTGCAGCTGCTGACATTGCAAGAATTGAACTCAATGCTCCCAAGCCTATCATCTATATGCCTCCAAAGCTTGAAGGATGGATTGACCAAGCAAGGATCCTAAGGGAGTTCACAGAAATTCTGAAGCTGAACAAGATGACCCTTGGACCTAAAGGAACCAACCAGGAAGCCATGGCACTCAAGAGGAGAGTGTGGGCACAATATGGGATGCTGCCACCTCCTGAGGATGATCTTTGAATGGCTAAGTCTTCTGACTCTTTTTGGGTGAAAAATTATCTTATCTGAAGATATTTTTGCTATGTGGTCAAATCTGCTGAAATTGGACAAGCCTGCTGATATGTGCATTGACATGTTGTTTGCTCTGATATGATTTAGAATGATCTGATACAAGAATTGATGCATTCTACTTTGCTATCTGGAATATCTTGTATTAGTTAGCTCTAGGTGTTAAAGCTCTGATACCTGAAATAGTCTATTTTGCTCTGATCTTATGTTTAGTAATGATTCCATGCTCTGATAAGTTATCTTCAACTATCAACATGCTTGTAATGATTTTCTTTATGAATGATAGTTGAACCACTTTTGAATCAAGATACATTATTACAAGTAATCTCTCTATGCCTATCTTGAAACCTACTTGCAACAAAAACAGTGAATACACTAACACATTATCTTTTCAGGAATATTGACCTTAGTCATGTCTTCTGAAGATACATGTAATAGGTGTAGACACGTCACTTTTGCTTAGATTGTGTAGGTTTTGGCATCATCAAAAAGGGGGAAATTGTTGGGAATAAAATGAGATATGTTTTGATCTAATACCAAAACCCCCTGAGACATGCCTAAGTCAAGATCAATATGTTCTAGAAATGATAGAACATATAGATTATAGGCTAGATGAGAAGCTGAAATGTTAGGCAGCTCTTAGACAATTAGATGCACAATTTGAGGGGGAACCTATACCTTGAAGATGATCAAGATCAAGTCCCCTCAAGGCTCAAATTCTGGAACAATCACTTAAGAACAAGGACACTCTATGGAAAACCAAATACTCTGATCTGGAGAGTTGTCCAAAGAAGCTGTCCATATGCAAGATTGGTAAAATCAAAAGGACAAGCCTAATGAATCTGATCAGGAGAGTTGTCCAAAGAAACTAGCCATATGCAAGAACAAGCTTACCTAGCTCAAAAGGACAAGGCTACTCAAAGGCTTTTGATCAGGAGAGTTGTCCAGAGAAGCCAACTCTATGTGAAAAATGCTCTGATGCTAAAAGACCAAATATGCTGATCAGAAGAGTTGTCCAGAAGAGTTGTCTCAGCAAGATTGAATCAGAACAGATACTCTAAAGGTTGAAGGTCAACTATGCTGAAGAATTAAGGACAACCATACCCTAAAGAAATGCAATATGCCAAGATCATCTTGGAGAGAAATAAAGGGAAAGAGCCAAGTCATCTGAAGAAGAGCAAGCCAACCTTGCTGAAAGGCAAAACTGCTGATAGTGATAAGGAGAGTTGTCCAAATGATAAGGAATGTTGTCCTATCATTGGATCAACCTTCAGAAGCCATGTGCAAGTCCTAACAAGAAGTCAAACATTGGGAAAAGTGCTGCAGAATGAAGACAAAGTCTTACAAGCCGTTCATACCCAAATGAGGACATGTCACTATCAAGAATCTGTCTTCCAGTTTGAAGAACTCAAGGAAGACATTTATAGCAATTTGGGGCTGCCTCTCCAACGGGCAAATCCTCCATTTTGTCTATAAATACAGAAGTATGAAGACCATTTGAAAGTATATCCAACATCTAACAGCACCTCAACCTTGACAAGAATATCCAACTATCCTACAAGTTGACAAGTGCTTTCTAAGCTTTCAAAGACTATCTTAGTCTTCAAACACTTCATCTAAGCTGAACTTCATTGTATATCCATACACAAGCTTAGAGAGATATCCTATCCTTATACACTGATCTTCATTGTAAAGGATATCTCATTAGTTGGAACCTTACTTCAACCCTTACATCTTTCAAGAGTGAAAGTGAGAAGGTTGTAGTAGTAGAAGTGGTAGGAGCTGACTGTTGAGAGAAGAACAGTTCAGTTCTGAGTTGAGAAGAGGGTACTAGGACTCTAGACATCCTAGGGATCAATTCACCAAGGAGTGGTGTTATTGATCAAGTGCACCTTGGCACTATAAAACAAGTTAATTCCAAGAGTGAAGGAATTATCCTGTTAAATCAGGGAAAGTGGATGTAGGAGCTTGAGTCTCTGAACCACTATAACTTCTTGTGTTGATTTTCATTCCAAGTACTTTCATACATTCAACACTGCACACAAAACTGATCTTTCAAGGATAAACATTCAAAGACTGTGCAAAAACCTATTTGGACAAGTTCCCTGAAAACTGGACTGTGTTGCATTGACTAAGTGATTTCAGAAATTAAAGGAGTCTAAACTTAAAGGGCCAACCACTATTCCGCACATATAACTCCCCTAGATAGTTATTCAACTAAGTACTCAATAGTACTTAGTAGTTTGATTATCTTAGAAGAGTTAATCTTCTTCAGCAGAGTTGTCCAAGACAACCTTGCTGAACTCTGGTTTGATCAAAATAAAGAAAGAATTGCATACAAGTGTATTCCCCCCCCCATACACTTGTTATATACTCCTTTCAGGACCAACAATAACGCCGGTAACATTAACGATCGGAAATATAGTCCTATTTTAGGCAAAAAAACACGAGGATACTGATGCGATGTCAAACTAATAACGCCGGAGAAATAACAAGTCAAATAACAGTAGATAACGCCGGTAACATTAACGATCGGAAATATAGTCCTAGATACTGATGCAATGTCAAACTAGTAAGTCTCCAAAATAGGAAACGTTTATTTTTCCCTATTGATGACATTACTATAACTGTTTTTCAGATCATACCAACAATTAAGGCCAAATGGCCAGCAAATGCATGCAAAACCATATTAATTCAACAATATAATGCAATACCACACCTTAGCAATGATGATCCTGAGTTTAGAGTTGTTGCAAGCTCGGATGGATTCAATATCTGTTGGGAATAAAATGATTTTGATCTAGATACCAAAACCCCTGATTGATGATGTACAGTATAGTTGAGATATGCTCAAAGTATTGTTCAGGCAAGTTGTCCCAGAACACTTGATGTATAGTATGCTTAAGTTAAAATCTCAGAAATGTTATGAGATATTAGTGATCAGGATAGTTGTCCAAAGCTGGAATGTTAGGCAGCTTGATAGGTCTATAGGACAAAGTTACTGATCTATTCAAGACAAACTTACCAAATGGACAACCTGGCTGAAGAGTTCAAGTATACTGAAGCTGTGCTCATAAATGCAAAAGATCTAGGCAGTTGAAGTACAAATGATCAAGAGAATTAAATGTCAAAAGCTTACAGAAGATACATTCAATGAAGCATTTATTGCCGATCATGCCTGAACCAAGCATTAAAGACTTAGAGCATTAAAGAGTGAAGCATTGAATGAATGTTGGAACATTCTAAAACTGCAGCAGGAATGTTCAGGGAGCTTGTCCCATCTGACCTTTGGTTGTGTGTAAAGTTTGCCACAAATCAACCTAGGACAATGTGCAAAATTGGAAACTGACACAAGTCTTCTCAGCCGCATTTGTCAGAAGTCAACACATTCATTCAAGCAACCATTGAAGACCTCTTTTACACAGTGGATAAAAGGATGTCAAGCTTCATAGCCGTTTCAATGGTGCTGCAAATAGACATATTTGAATTGTTAATCCCTCCAACGGTTAGCTGTTCAAATTGCCTATATATACAGAAGTGATCAAAGGAATTCATACCCAACTACAAGCTATCAAACTATCATCAAGCTTTCAAAAGGAAACCAAGCTGTTCTCTAGAATTCCAAGTTTCCTGAATCACTTCAAGTCAGCTAAGCCAATCTTTGTAAACATCCTAGCTTAGCATTGAGATATCCTAAGCCTTTACACTGTTCTTATTGTAAAGGATATCTCTATTAGTTGGAACCAAACCTCAAACCTTATCTCATTTAGTGAAGAGAGTGTTTGTTGTAGAAGTGAGGAGTTAAGGACTGTTAGTGTGAAACACAGCCTTAACTCAGAGAGATTGAGCACTAGGACTCAAGTTATCCTAGGGATCAAGACACTAAGAGAGTGTTGTTGATCAGTGCACCTTGGCACTATAAAACAAGCTAATTCCATTGAGAAGGAATTATCCTGTTCAATCAGGGAAAGTGGATGTAGGAGCTTGAGTCTCTGAACCACTATAAACTTGTGTGCCATTTACTTACTGCACTCTTTATTGCACTTATATTCAATCATTTTTCAAAGAGCAAAACTCAGTAAGCTAAGAAAACCAGTTTTGGACAAAGTCCCTGATAACTGTGTTTTTCAGAAATCAACTTGGAGTATTTCTTTGAGTAAAGGCCAACTACATTCCGCACTTAGCAACTCTTTTAGATATTTAGCCAACTGATCACTTAATAGTAATCAGTAGGACAAGTATCTATCAAAGTTCACACTCAGGCCAGTTGTGAGACAACTTGCCTGATAAGACCAGTTTATCAAAAAGAAAAGAATTTGCATACACAAGTGCATTCCCCCCCCATACACTTGTGTTATACTCCACCAAGGACCAACAAGTGGTATCAGAGCAGGGGTTCAAAGACCACTGCTTCTGAAAATCCAACTGATTTTCAAAATCACACTTTCTGTGGTCACTGAACTGATCCAAATTTCTGAAAAACTTATCTGTGTTCATCTTATATTACATTTGTTGAAATGGCTAACAATGCAGTTCCAGGAGATGCTGTCAACACCATCAACAATATGGGTCCAAACCAAGTCAATCATATTTCTCATCACAAACTGCCAATGTTCTCAATTGAGAACTATGATTTCTGGAAGATCAGGATGAGAGCACATCTTGCTTGCCAGCATGATGAGATGCTTAAAGTCATCACTAGAGGGCCATTTACATTCACTAAAGCAAATCCCAAGCTTACTGATGCTCAAAAAGCTGATCCAAGGGAGTTGCTGCCAAAAGATGAAGATGACCTTACAGCTGAAGAAAGAAAAAGGCACAACCTGAACTACATTGCAATGAACACATTGTACCAGACAATTCCAGATGCAGTGATGGGGAGAGTATACCACTGCACATCAGCTAAAGAGATTTGGGATACCTTAGCACTAATGTGTGAAGGTACTCAAAAGATCAAGGAGAACAAGCTTCAAGTGGCTATCCAAAAATATGAACAATTCTCCATGGAAGCCAATGAAACTATTGATCATCTTGATGGCAGGTTCACTGACATCATGAATGAAATAAACTCTCTTGGCAAATTCTATGCCAAAAGAGAAGTTGTTTTGAAGATCTTGAGAAGTCTCACATCCAAGTGGGACATATATTCTGTCATGATGCAAAATACCAGCAATCTTGACAACATGCCAATGCAGCAAGTATTCTCTGAACTCAAAGCATATGAGTTTGATCTCAATAGAAAGAAGGTGCATGAAGAGCCATCCTCTTCAAACAAAGGTGTTGCCTTCAAAGCTGCTGAAACAGAAAAGAAGATTACTCAAAGATCCTCTCAGTCTGTTTCAAAATCTGAAATAAAGGAGGAGCTGGCACTCATGGCTAGAAGATTTGAGAAGCTCAACTCCAGATTTGGTAGATACAAGAAGTTCTACCAAGATAACAGAACCAGAAGGAGATTCAGTTCTCCTGAACATAAATCAGAGGACAAAGTCTCTGATGAAAAGAAAGAAGACAGATATGCTGATAGGAAGAAAGTCAGCAAAGGTGAACCATCATCATCAAGGAGGAAGGAGTCCTCAAGCAAGAAGAATGATGATGAAGATGTGTGTTACAACTGCCAAAAGAAGGGTCATTTTCAGTATGACTGTCCTGACCTCAGTGCAAAAGAAAGGAAGGAAAGGCAAAACAAAAGAGATAAAAGGCTGAACAACAGGAAGGCTATGGTAGCTGGAGATTCAGCAAGTGAGGAGAGTGTCTACTCTTCTGATGATGGACTGTTCTCCAACAGTGACAGTGATGAGGACTGTCAAATGGCACTTGAAGATGAAGATGTATGTTCAACTTCCAACTTGTCAATTAACACACATGAATCTAGTGAAATCCATCTTGAATTTGAAAAGTTGTTGGAAGATTTCACCAGAATGCAAGAAGTATGCAATATGGCTCTGAGAGAAAATGAACAGCTGAGGTCTAAAGTCAAAATGTCCAATCCTCCTGAATCTGAAGTTGACATTAAATCAACTGAGTTGTATCAACAGATTGTGAGAGAACATGAAGAAATGTCTCTCAAAGTCTCTGAACAACAAAAGCTGATTGATGAACAAAATCAGACTCTAAAGAAAAAGGATTTTGACTCTAGAACTCTTCAAGCTAAATTTGACAATCTCTCAAGAGAATTTGATACTCTAAAATTAAGTGAGGGGAGCTTGAAAATGAAAATGTCTGCCTTGAACAAATCTGCTAAGGCAATAGAGGAAATTCAAGGGTTTCAAAGACCATTTGCTCAAAGGGATGGATTAGGCTATAATCCATTTGAACCCTCACCTGGTCTTAGTATTGCTTCATCAAGCAATTCTAAGATGACTTTTGTGAGATCAGTGGCACAACAAAATGAAATTGAAGTAAATCAACCACTGATCAAGGATAAGGGAAAAGGAATTTTTATACCAACTCAGGTAAACAATGTACCTAAACCCACACCTTTGGAAAAGGTTAAAGGCATTGCTTACAGGAGGAATGAGGTTCAGAAAGGTAGAACCAATGGAAGGCCAACCTATCTGAATCATCATCAGAGGAGTTGTCCAAAACCTGTTCAGAAGAGGCCAACTCAAATGAGGCAACCTCAACTGAATGGATTAAGGCCAATACCCTCTGATAGGTATAAAACATTCAAGAAGCCTGGACCTTACATGCCAAATGGAAAAGGCCATCCAAAAGCCTATCCTCAAAAGTCTTACCCAGCTGCACCTAAGCTTAGTAACTTCAGGAGAAATGTCCCAAAGAAATTTACCAACTCTCCTGAACTCTACAAAGCTAACACTTATACACAGAGATCACCCAAGGCATTTAAGGGTCAAACTGTGTATGTAGATGTAAATGGAAACCAAGTCAGTCACTTTGAATCAATCAGAGTTATCAGGCAGATTTGGGTTCCAAAAGGTACAACTAACCCTCTAGGACCCAACACTCAAAGGGTACCTAAATTTTGACTTTGAAGGACTGCAAGGACCCCAAAAAGAAGAGAAGCATCAACAAGAAAACAGCATGGTACCTGGACAGTGGATGTTCAAGGCACATGACTGGAAACAAGGAGCTTCTCTTTGACTTCATAGAAAAAGATGGTCCTTCAGTAACCTTTGGAGACAGCTCTCAAGGCATCACAAGAGGCTATGGTACATTAAACATTGGTAGTGTTAAAATTACTGATGTCTCATATGTTCTAGGCCTAAAATATAACTTGTTGTCTATAAGTCAAATTTGTGACAAAGGATATTGTGTTGAATTTGCACCAAATGAATGTACTATAAAAAACAAATCAACACAACAGGTGCTACTAACAGGGGTGAGAAAGGGAAATGTTTATTTTGCAGATTGGAGCAAAACCCCTGAAGCAGTCTGTCTAGTTGCCAAGAGCACAAATGAGCAAAGCTGGCTATGGCACAAGAGACTGAATCACCTGAACTTCAAAACCATCAACAAGATTTCAAGAAACTCTCTAGTTAAAGGGCTGCCAAATCAAGTGTTCACCAAAGAACATATATGCCAGCCATGTCAGGAAGGAAAGCAGATCAAAGCCTCATTCAAAGGAAAACCTGTCATCTCAACTGAGAGAATCCTTCAACTACTGCATATGGATTTATTTGGGCCAATAACCCCAGTAAGTTTAAATGGAAGAAAATATGCTTTAGTTGTGGTTGATGATTTTTCCAGGTACACTTGGGTAGTATTCTTGCTGAACAAAAAGGAGACCCAAGTCAAACTACCTGAATTGATGATGAGATTGAGCAATGAAAAGGGCCTAAGCATTGTCAAGATCAGATCTGACAAAGGCACTGAGTTCATAAACTCATACATCAATGAGTATTGCAGCAAGAATGGCATCACTCATGAAACTTCAGCAGCAAGGACACCTCAACAAAATGGGGTTGCTGAAAGAAGGAACAGGACCTTGAAGGAGGCAGCTAGAACCTTGATTGCTGAATCCAAACTGCCTAAAAGGTTCTGGGCTGAAGCCATTAACACTGCATGTCACACTCAAAACAGGTCCTTAATCACCAAAGGACAAGGTAAAACCCCATATCAAATATGGAAAGGTAGATTGCCCACTGTTGCTTATTTTCACATATTTGGTTGTAAGTGTTTCATCCATAATAATGGGAAAGAGCAATTGCAAGCTTTTGATAGCAAAGCTGATGAAGGAATATTTGTTGGATATTCACAAATCAGCAAGGCTTACAGAGTTTACAATTGCAAAACTCTTATTGTGGAAGAAACACCTCATGTTGTGTTTGATGAATCTATTAATGAGTTCAGGGATAGAAACCTGAATATTGATGAGATAACACAAAGAACAACCAGATTAAGGCTTCAAAGCAAGGAAACAGTGTTTGTGGATGTTGCCCAGCCTGAACTTCATGAAAATCAAAAACTGGACAACCTACCTGATAGCAATCAACCAGTAGTCAACCAACATGAAGGAGAAATTGAACTGACTGACCCCATCCCAGTTCAAAACCAGGTAACAACTACCAATGAAGAAGCAGGCAATGCTGAAGTAGTTAATGGATCCACTACTCAAGGGGGAACCAATGAAAATGTCAACTTATCTGACAATGAGGACAACACCCCTGAATATGATCCTGAACTTGATCCTTCAATTAACTTTCCTGAATTTAATGAATCTAGTGATCCAACTTCAGATGAGGACAATCCTCCTGAAAGGATCAGGTCTAGAAGGACTTGGTTGCAAGACCACCCATCTAGCCTGATACTTGGTAATCCAAGTGAAGGGATCAAAACTAGAAGATTTCATGGAGAAAGTGCTCTGTTTTGTTGTTTTCTTTCAGAACAGGAACCTAAAGACATTGAGGAAGCACTGCAAGACACCAACTGGATCATAGCCATGCAAGAAGAGCTGAATCAGTTTACCAGAAATGAAGTTTGGGAGCTAGTAGACAGGCCAACCCATCAAGATGTCATTGGAACTAAATGGGTGTTCAAAAACAAGAAAAATGAAAATGACATCATTGTGAGAAACAAAGCAAGATTGGTGGCCAAAGGATATTGTCAATCTGAAGGGATTGATTATGATGAGACTTTTGCTCCAGTGGCCAGACTTGAGGCAATCAGACTCTTCCTAGCATATGCAGCTCACATGAGATTCAAGGTGTATCAAATGGATGTGAAGAGTGCATTTCTCAATGGGGTGCTCAAAGAAGAAGTGTATGTGGAACAGCCTCCAGGATTTGAAGAAGGAGACAAGGTGTACAGATTGAAGAAAGCCCTCTATGGCTTAAAACAAGCTCCAAGAGCTTGGTATGATACCTTATCACAGTTTCTTCTAGATCATGGTTTTGTCAAAGGCACTGTTGACAGAACCTTGTTCAGAATCTGTGAAGGAGATGATATTTTGTTAGTCCAAATCTATGTGGATGACATTATATTTGGATCTCCAAATGAGAAGCTATGTGAGAAGTTCTCCAAACTCATGCAAAGCAAGTTTGAGATGTCCATGATGGGATTGATGAATTTCTTCTTAGGACTTCAGGTCACTCAATCAAAGAAGGGAATATTCATCAATCAGGCCAAGTACACAAGGGACATGATCAAAAAATTTGGATGTGCATCAAGCAAGCCAGTCAGAATTCCTATGAATACTAACTGGAAGATGGATCCTGATGAAGGTGGAGAGTCAACAAACTCCACTAATTACAGGGGAATCATAGGATCTTTGCTATATCTCACTGCAAGCAGGCCTGACATCACATTTGCAGTTGGAGTGTGTGCAAGATTTCAAGCCAATCCAAAGAAGAGCCATCTTGATGCTGCCAAGAGAATTCTAAGATATCTCAAGGGATCTGAGAATCTTGGATTGTGGTATCCAGCTGATGACAATATTGAGCTCACTGGATACTCAGATGCTGATTATGGAGGATGTAGAATTGACAGAAAATCCACCTCTGGAACATGTCAATTCTTGGGGAACAAGCTTATCTCATGGTTTTCCAAGAAGCAAAATACAGTTGCAACTTCAACAACTGAAGCTGAGTATGTAGCAGCTGGAAGTTGCTGTGCTCAGATACTTTGGCTCAGGCAACAATTGAGAGATTACAAAGTCATCTCTAATGAAGTGCCAATATTCTGTGACAACAATAGTGCAATTGCCATCTCACAGAATCCAGTACTCCACACCAGATGCAAGCATGTGGACATCAAGCATCATTTCATAAGGGATCATGTGGAGAAGAAAGATATCAAGCTTGTCAAAATCCACACTGATAAACAAAAAGCTGATATTTTGACCAAGCCTCTAGCTGAAGCAAGGTTCTTGGAGTTGTCAGCTGAATTAGGGTTACTTGATCCAGGCAAGATGGACAAATGAGGAAAGTAAAGCTCATATGAAGGGGGAAGTTCATCAAAACTGAACTTCAGCAAAGTTGACCAACCTCACTGAAGCTGTCAGCCACAGAGGGAAACTCAGCAAGGTTGTCCCTGTAGTGCTCAGCAATGTTGGTCAGGGGATTTGTCCAAGTGGGACCCAGTCAGCATCTTTGGGACCCACTCAGGCAAAGCAATCAGGCAATTTGACCCACACAGAAACCAAAGCACATCTCAGGATGTTTGTCCTAGTTAATTGGATAATTATTGCTATTATTAGCATTGATTAGACATTTAAGAGGTTTCTTGGTCTAAGAGTAGGCCATTTTAGGATGGAGTGTGCTATAAAGATTTTTACCCCCAAAAAGGCAAATCAGCATTTAATGCAGAAATCTTAATAAGATTGCATGAATCCTTGAGCCTTCATTACATTCAAAACTCCATCGAACCATTGAAAATCCACTACCCCACTATATTCAAACGGTTTTTCAAATTACCCACTGTTACATTCCATTAACCAACGGTTAATAAATTCCTTCCATATATAAACCTCTCAATTTTCACCACCATCCTTACGCACTCATAATTCCCAAAACCTTTGAAGTCTCAAAACCTCTAAACCTGCAATTTTTCTCCGAAAAACTTTCTATCTCTCATATTATCCATGGCACCTAAGATCAAAAGAGAAGAGCTTGTAGACTTCAATGATTCCTCCTTGGACATTGATTTCTCTTATCTTAGCAACCCAAATTCCCTTTGGTTTGAAAAGCTGGTAGCCTTTGATAGCCCAGACTCAGAAGTTCAACAAGTCCTCCAATGGCTGAGGGAGGCAGGGCTAGAAAAATTCCTAGGCACCAAGCCTGATTCCTGCCTGAATCCATTTATGGCAGAATTCTTTGCCTATCTCAGGTGGAAGGGCAAGAAGGGGGATGTGTGCACAAAGCTCACATATGCTGAGGAAGATGAAGAAGAAGAAACTCAACACACAATCATCTTCACTGCAGAGGATTTAGAAGCTAGCTTTGGGCTACCTTCTGAAGGTATGAATCCAGAAATGTATAAGGAAGAAGATGATCAGGAGTTCTATTATTCTTGGATGATAGAACCTAAAAAGGTTGTGAGTGCTCAAAACAAAAACACCTTAAAGCCAGTGTTTAGGCATTTGTTTGATTGTGTTGTAAAGAGCCTGTTGAGCCACTCAGGGAGTGTTGAACAAATCAGTATGCCTAAATTGAGAGTGATGGCTGCTGTGATTGACTCTGCTGAGAAGAGAGTCAAGTTCAACTGGAAGAAATTCATTCTTGACAAGATGATGAATGAAAAATTTAAGTTTAAGGAAGTGAAGCACCACAAGGTGGTGGTTGAAGGAAAACTCCAGTTCTACACAAGAGCCAGCCTGCTCTTGGAAAGATTTGCTCACTACACACACCTCCAAGCAAAGCCAAAACCCTTTCCTGCACAAAAGGTGATGTTTAGGAAGCTGTCTTCTAAGACAGAGAAAAGGAAGCAGGATGCAGTTTCTAAGAAGGCCATCACAATTGTACCAGCAACAAGAGCCTCTCCAAGAAAGAGGAAAGCCCAATCACCAAAAGCTCAACCAAAGATGAAGAAGATGAAGAAGATTTTGCATGAATCTTCACCAGAAAGTCAGTCAAGAAGTGGAGGAGCCACTTCTGAGGAAATAGAGAAGGTTGCTGAGGAAGGAGTCAACCCTCCTGAAGAGGGTGAAGTATTCAGAGAAATTATCCCACTGCAACCTGAAACAATCACTGAATTCAGAGACCTTGACCAGCCTACAAGGTATGAAAGAAAAAGAAGAATCATCAAGACTTCTGAGAAGCAGAGGTTGATGGAGGAAGAAAAGAAGAATAAAGAGTTCTTCAAGGAGATTAGACAGGCAAGCAAGTCTAACTCCAAATCCAAGTCAAAACCCAACAGCCCTGAAGCCAACTCCCCTGATATTCAATCTAGAAGAATATCTCCAAGGCAAGAAGAAGAGGAGTGCAAGACTCCTGAAGATGCACCAATCATGGCCAAGAAGGTGTACTCCCCTGAAGGTGCACCTGATAGATCAGGTATTGATGTGCTGGCAGATTTGGTCAATCTTGAAGATAGACCCTTTTCCCCACTTGATCCAAGACTTCTCTCATATACCAAACTTCTTGAAACTGCTCTTCAAGAAGGTGATCAAGTTGTTTTCCCACCCATTCCAGCCATTCCAATTACCTCTTCAGGCACAATGCTCTCAAAAACACCTGAATCCCAACTTGCTTTGACCTCTCCTGACCCCAACCCTTCTGAACCCAACCTACCTGAATCCCAGCCAAGCTTACTTGAATCCCATTCCAACCCTCCTGAATCCAATTCTTCTGGAGATGATAGTGGTGAAGAATATACCTATGAGGGGATGTTGAGACAGATTGCAAGAGCCAATGTGGATGAATTATATCCAGGATTGAAGGATTATCCCAGGCTGCAACAACAATTCTATGATCTCAGAGCACTTGTTGAGATCAAAGATAGAACTATTGTGGAAATAGCTCAGGCTATTCAGGATAAGGGTGCCAACTGGTGGCAGGTTGAGGAAAATAGGCTGTTGCATTTTGCAAATGTGAAGAAGACCAGTGTTTTAACCACTGAGGCCCTATTTTGCACCATTGTTCATGAAAAGGTGCTTGCAGAAAGAGAGAGGATAGCACAAGGAATCAAGCATCCTGACAGCCCATCTGATGATAATGATGATGATGATGATCACACAAATCCCAATCCCCCTGGTATCAACTCAGCTCAGGTACATTACTTGACTTTTCATTCTGTGAAGGACTCTGATCATTCAGAGGAGTTGACCAAAGATGGTGACTCAGTCCAAGATGCATTGGCCAAGGATGGTTCTTTTGAACCTGAGGCACAGCTTGACAATGCTGAGACTTCCATAGGAGAAGCTGGTTTGGCTAAAGCCTCATCAATGTCAGGCAAGTTGGACATTGACCAGCCTTTAGTCATTCAGGATGACTCAGTGGACTTGGGATGCCCAAGCACTGTGATCTCCCAACAACTGCCCTCTGTGGATCCTGTTGAGGATATAGAGGTGTCAGGTTTAGAAATTGAAGGAGTTGAAAAGGCTGAAAGTACTGAAAAATCAGAGGGAGATGATGGTGAGGAGTGTGTGATCACTGGTTCCTTGAGTGCACCACAAATAGAGGGTGAGGAAGTAGAAATATTGGGTGCAGCCCAATATGAGAGTCAGGCTATTCTTCAAGTCAAATCTGAACTTGATGAATCCCTTGGTGAAAGGAGGCCTGATTCTCCAGTGAATGTGAGTTTATCTCTTGAAAAAGAAGAAGAAAAGAATAAAGTTGAAAATGAGAGAAAAGGTGCTGATGTATCAGACCTTATGGGAGAAAAAGAAATAGAGGGTGATGAGGGAGTTTTTACTAACACTATCAGTTTTGCAGATTCAGTTGCTGTCACTCTTGAGCAGATTTTTGCAGATGCCTCCCTGACAGATATACCAGTTGATGCTGACACTGATCTTGAAGCAGTATCAGCAAATGTGTCCACACTTAACCAGATCTACTTTGAACAAGCTAACACCTCTGAGGCTCACTTTCAGATGGCTACTCAGACTGCATCCATCATTGAAGAGCAGTCAGAGAAGTTGGACACACTGGTCAGGGAAGTTGAGAAGGCTCATGCAACCACTACTGATACCCTAGATGGCCAAGGCAAGACTCTAGCCTCTGTGGAAATGAGGCTCACAGGGTCAGAAGAAGTGATCTTGCCTACTCTTGATGCAAGACTTTGTGGAGTTGAAACTGGACTGCAAACAGTTTCAACTGAAGTGACAAAAGCTAAAGATGTTATGGGTAAATTCACTAGATCTGTGAAGAAAGAGCAGCAGGGTCTCAAAACTTTGTACAAGCACAATGTGAAAGCATTGAGGAAGACAATCAAGGATGCTTTAAGGCAGAGGACAGCAGCCCAGAGAAAGAAGGCAGAAGAGTTGAAAGCTGCTATGGTGAAGGAAGCTGCTGAAAAGTTCACTGTTGAACTCATGGCCAAAGTGTCTGATCAAGTTGTGGCCAATCTCACTGAACAACTTCAGGCCAAACTTGATCAATCACTGAAAGCCACATTGGATGCCATAGTTTCCCAAAAGATGAAGCCTGTTCACACCTTTTTGAGCATGGCAGATGATAAAATGCAAAACATTCATGATGAGAATGTTTACCTACTGCAGGAGTTGAAATCCCTCACTCATTCCCACTCACATCTCTCTGTAACTATGAGTGAATTGAAGCCCCAGTGTTTTGATAATGCCAAAAAGGGGGAAAGAGCGAGAGCAAGGGCAAAGGGAACCTTGGTGATTGGTGAATCCAAGGGAAAGGAGAAGGTCCTTGAAGTTGAGGAGGAAGCAGTAGAAGACATTGGGAAAGGCAAAGGCCCAATGAATGTTGAAGATTTAACTGAGGAAGAGCAGATTCAAATAGCTGTCAAGGAGTCCATGATGTCAGCTATGGAAGGTCAGGCAAGAAAGGTTCAAAGGCCAGGTGGTGAGTCTACAGGACTTGAACCTAAAGAGAAGATTGCTGAAGTAAGGGGGAAGGTGACAAGGTCATCTGAAAGAAAGAGGAAGAAACTGGAAACCTTCAATGAATTCCCAACCAGCCTGACTTTGCCTTCAGAATTTCAATCTGAAGAATCTATTCCAGCAAGGAAATCCAAGAAAATGAAGAAAGCAGCTCAAATGCCTGTTATTGAAGAAGAAGAAGTGGAAGAGGAAGGACAGGACAAAATGCCTGAAGTTGGTGTGCCCAAACTTGCTGATGACCCCTCTAAATTGTTTGAAGAAGGTTTTGGAAAAGATCCAGAAACCCAAGAGAAGCTAGCTCTTCAGAGAGCTAAAGAGAGGATGGAGCAATTGGTTGAGGCCAACAAGGCAAGGGATGAAAGAAGGGCAAATTTCAAAGCCCCAAGAAGGAGAGACTCATACAGAAGACTCAAACCTAAAATGCTACAAAGATGGGACACTCAATACCCTCACCATGATAAGTGGGTTCCTATCTCACTGAATGATGCATGGGAGGAGGCCAAGAGAAGCTTTGTATATGACTTCTATGTCATAGGGAAGTGGCTTGGAGAAGATGTAGATGAAGTCTTTGTCCAGTTCATGTTTGAGAATCATAGGGACCTCTACCAAAAGCTGTTTGCAGCAGCTGATATTGCTAGAGTGGAGTTCAAGGCCCCTGGTCCAATTCTATACATGCCTCCTAAGTTCAATGGGAACTTGATTGATGAAGGGAAGATTCTGGAGGAGTTCATCAACATCATGAAGATGGAGAAGATGAAGATAGGCCGTAGAGGCTCCAACAAGGATGTTTGGGAGCTGAAGAAGAGGGTCTGGGCTCAATATGGCATTGCTCCCCAAGATGATGGAACTCTCTGATGGATAAGTTTATCCCTTCCCTACTCTTGTTTTTATGTTTGCTGATGATGTTGTTATTCTTGTATCAGTTAGTATGTCCTTTTAATTTTCTGATCTGTAATGCTCCATGATATATAAAAGGACCAATGATTTTCTATCAAGAGATAACAACTCATTATCTCAACTAACCTAACATGACAAATGTTACTTGATTTATTGTACTGACAGTTTCTTTCAGGCAAGTTGACCAGTTCACTCTCCCTTAAGGTAATATTGAGTATAAGTCAAGGTTCCCTTGTAATAGGTTTTGGCATCATCAAAAAGGGGGAAATTGTTGGGAATAAAATGATTTTGATCTAGATACCAAAACCCCTGATTGATGATGTACAGTTTAGTTGAGATATGCCAAAGTATTGTTCAGGCAAGTTGTCCCAGAACACTTGATGTATAGTATCCTTAAGTTAAAATCTCAGAAATGTTATGAGATATTAGTGATCAGGATAGTTGTCCAAAGCTGGAATGTTAGGCAGCTTGATAGGTCTATAGGACAAAGTTACTGATCTATTCAAGACAAACTTACCAAATGGACAACCTGGCTGAAGAGTTCAAGTATACTGAAGCTGTGCTCATAAATGCAAAAGATCTAGGCAGTTGAAGTACAAATGATCAAGAGAATTAAATGTCAAAAGCTTACAGAAGATACATTCAATGAAGCATTTATTGCCAATCATGCCTGAACCAAGCATTAAAGACTTAGAGCATTAAAGAGTGAAGCATTGAATGAATGTTGGAACATTCTAAAACTGCAGCAGGAATGTTCAGGGAGCTTGTCCCATCTGACCTTTGGTTGTGTGTAAAGTTTGCCACAAATCAACCTAGGACAATGTGCAAAATTGGAAACTGACACAAGTCTTCTCAGCCGCATTTGTCAGAAGTCAACACATTCATTCAAGCAACCATTGAAGACCTCTTTTACACAGTGGATAAAAGGATGTCAAGCTTCATAGCCGTTTCAATGGTGCTGCAAATAGACATATTTGAATTGCTAATCCCTCCAACGGTTAGCTGTTCAAATTGCCTATATATACAGAAGTGATCAAAGGAATTCATACCCAACTACAAGCTATCAAACTATCATCAAGCTTTCAAAAGGAAACCAAGCTGTTCTCTAGAATTCCAAGTTTCCTGAATCACTTCAAGTCAGCTAAGCCAATCTTTGTAAACATCCTAGCTTAGCATTGAGATATCCTAAGCCTTTACACTGTTCTTATTGTAAAGGATATCTCTATTAGTTGGAACCAAACCTCAAACCTTATCTCATTTAGTGAAGAGAGTGTTTGTTGTAGAAGTGAGGAGTTAAGGACTGTTAGTGTGAAACACAGCCTTAACTCAGAGAGATTGAGCACTAGGACTCAAGTTATCCTAGGGATCAAGACACTAAGAGAGTGTTGTTGATCAGTGCACCTTGGCACTATAAAACAAGCTAATTCCATTGAGAAGGAATTATCCTGTTCAATCAGGGAAAGTGGATGTAGGAGCTTGAGTCTCTGAACCACTATAAACTTGTGTGCCATTTACTTACTGCACTCTTTATTGCACTTATATTCAATCATTTTTCAAAGAGCAAAACTCAGTAAGCTAAGAAAACCAGTTTTGGACAAAGTCCCTGATAACTGTGTTTTTCAGAAATCAACTTGGAGTATTTCTTTGAGTAAAGGCCAACTACATTCCGCACTTAGCAACTATTTTAGATATTTAGCCAACTGATCACTTAATAGTAATCAGTAGGACAAGTATCTATCAAAGTTCACACTCAGGCCAGTTGTGAGACAACTTGCCTGATAAGACCAGTTTATCAAAAAGAAAAGAATTTGCATACACAAGTGCATTCCCCCCCCCCCCCCCATACACTTGTGTTATACTCCACCAAGGACCAACAATATCCAACTAATTTGCCAACCAGCCAACTCACCAGACACAAAATGTAAATGATCTACGCTGGTTCAGAGCAGTGCAATCATTACAAGTGGCAACATCATCTTACAATGTGGATGACTTGGTTAAAAAATGTACTCTTGTCTTTTGATGATCTCACTCACATAACCCTAAACAATGTGTTTTTTAGTTTGCAAACTTGCATGATTGAGATCATGTAAATAATGGGATGCAACAATTACAAGCTAGTCCACATGGGGAAAGAAGCACTTATCAGAGAAAGCAATCTTTCTTCGACACTAGATGTTGATGAGCAGCTAGTAAGAGAATGCATAGAGTACTTGATGGAAGCAGGGCAAATTGAAGGATAAACATATGACTTAGGAGCTTTAATAACAGGTTTAGGGTATCATTAGTGTAGTTTAATCTTTTTGAATTAACCTTTTTAAGATGGTTTTGTTTACAACCTAAACATAGATTAATGGTATTTTATTTTGTGCAAACATTTGTAGGACAGATGGGGAATTGCTTAGGTTGTAAACAATTGTTAGATGTGTGTAGCATTTTGCATAAGTTGTGTTATTTTTGCAGATCACATTTACCCACATTAAAAAGTCAGAAAGTGGTGGCATAATATGCCTCTTACATTAATGCAAATCACATTTTCCTTCAGAAAATTTTAATCATAGGGTGAACATACAACCTTAAATAAGCTCCTACATTAGGCAACTATGCAAATTTACCCTAGTGGTGGTGGCATAAATCTAAGGCAAGTATACACAATTACCCACATTAAAAAGTCAGCAAGTGGTGGCATAATATGCCTCCTACATTAATGCAGATCACAGTTTCCCTCAGAAAAATTTCATCATAAGAGTGAGCATACAACCTTAAATAAGTCTACTACATTAGGCAACTATGCAAAATTACCCTAGTAGTGACATAATCTAAGGCAATTCATTGTCCATTAACCCAACATACAATCAATTATACTCACTATCATCAAGTAAACATAGAGTGTCATATGGCATCATATAATCATCCAATATGCCAATAACCAAAATATAATCCCCACAAATTTGCCATCATATACCAACAATCAACATATAACCATCATCAAATAGGCCATAATATAACCAAAAATCATAGAAAAAAGAATAATGGACCTTAACGAGGCAAATCTTTCACTACAGGATATCATAAGGCAAGTACATCAAACATGTACTCATGCATGTTATCATTTACACTAAACTCATCCTCCGAATCAGGCACCACCTCAAGAGAATAATCAATTTCAGGAGAGCCATTATTAGTTTCTTCAACCTCCAGAATTAGAGGGCTTTCATAGACCGAATACCAGTCAGGATCCTCAGAATCAGACACCACCTCAAGAGAAACATTAATTTCAAGTGAGTCATCAAGTTCATAATACAAGTCTGACCATAACCTCTCAACATCTACGGACACCGACTCCACACTCTCATTTAGAGGGGTGAAGGGCGTCTCATTTGAAGTTGAAGAGTTCATAGCCTAAAAGAAGAAAAACATAAATTAGCCTAAAAAAGATTAACACCCACAAAATCATTGAAAATAAACATAAAGTTTTTAGCAAATGAAAATAATTTGAGAAATTAACACCCAAAAAACAATGTACACCCAAAAAACAGTGTACACCCACCCACAAATTAGCCCCATTTACAAATCGAACCAAAAAACAGAGTACACCCAAAAATCAAACAAAAAAAAATGAGTACAATCACAAATCGAAGCAAAATCGCACATGCACCCTTATTTCACCAAATCGAAAAGTGAATTCAACACATACAACCCTATTTCACCAAATCGACGTAAAATCGAACCAAAATTAAACATGGGGTTTTTATTAGATTATTGTATATTAAATAAATAATTTTGAAATTACGGTAATAATAGAAAGTTTTGTATTTTTATTGTAAAACGTTGTGGGGCGACGCGTTTCTGTATAAAAACGCTAGGCCCCCACGCATTTCTGTACAAATACCATTTGACATTTTTTTTTAATTTCAGTTTCATTCCAAAACGCGTTGGGGCCGTGCATTTTGGGGTCTCATTGTAATTCCTTAATGAAGTTGAGGTACAAACAGAATATAAAAAAGGGGAAACGCTCAGCCCCCATGCGTTTCCCTTTTTTTTTTTTTTTATTTACGACATCAATTTATTTTCTTATTAAAAAAATACTCCGTATTAAATAAGAAAACGCCTAGCCCAAGAGCGTTTCTTTTGTTTATATATACATGCATATCATGTACATATATGTCAACTTATATATAACATGCATGTCAACATATGTAGTTATATATATATTATGTTAATATGTTTATGATGTTTATATAATATGTATATACTCCAATATATGCTTATATATGTTGTTTTAGTTTTATTTTGTATTAAATATAAAAAATTCATATAATTAAAAAATTAAGGAATTTTGTATTAAATATAAAAATCTTCATATAATTAAAAAATTAAGAAGTGAAATTTAAATTTAAGGTTGAACTAAGAAATAAAAATACTTGATTTAATTCAAATTAGATATTTGGTACACCTTCATAACCTTCATAGATGAGACTATTAAAAAAAAAAAAAAAAACAACAACCCTTAAGAACATGTTTTTATTTTAAATCTGGACGACGTACACGCTTAATTATCTCTGAAGTTGTTGCTTTGCTCGAACCAACTGGACGAATTGGATGACTACATTGAGGCACTTCACTAGAAAGAGTCTCAGTTGATGCAGGGTAATTGAATAGTTTTGATAACTGGTCCCATAAGAGCACCTCCAACGGGAGGTAGAAATCTGGCATGGCAATAAATTTAAGCTGGGTACACAAATGGGGGAGTGGGTAAAATTGATGAGAGGAAAAATTGGGTGATAAACTTTGTTGCTGCAACAAATTGAAAAAAATGGTACCCACAAGGCCTGCAAGGGCTTTTTTCTTAATTTTTAAATATATTTTTATTTTATTATTATATGTTTTAGTTTTAGTTTTGTAATATGTTTTAAGTACCGTTGGCAATTTAGTTTTGTTAATATGTTTTTTTGTTAATGTTCTAAATAATTATCTATACTTATTTCATGTATTATTGTGATTTACTTTAACATTGTCCTCGTTTTTCATTTATCTCAATAAAATTTTCACTTTTATTTATTAAAATTTTGTGCAAAAATTATCATTAGTTAATATTTTAAATAATAAAAAAAAAAGTCGATTGACATAAATTAATCAATTAATAATTTATTTTAATATAAATTTGATTTTTTTTTTTTTTTGCAAATTAATTGTTTGTCTAGATATAAATTATCATTAGTTAATATTCTAACCTATTATCACATTTGTCTAACCTATATATCACATTTGTCTAATCTATCTATCACATTTGTCTAATCTATTTTAATGCGATAATTTTTACTATTTTTATTTCATGTATTAATCAATCAATAATTTACTTTAATATAAATTCAAAAATAATTATTTTATTCATTAATTAAGATTAGTAAAATAAATAAGGTGAGAAATGTTGAATGAATTAAATATTATGGATGGTGGGACCCTAAAATAGTAACAATTGTATTTGGGATGATTGGGAAGTGGAGGTAAAAATCGATAGGTATAATTTACTTTTGATGTGGTAGCTGATGTGGCACAAATTTATACCTACAAATGGGTATACAATTGGAGATGCTCTAATGGTTCTTCTTGCACAAAGTATGCTTCAGAAATAGAATCTACCTGTGTGAATATAAATAGTTCATGTGAAACTTAGTTTTTTATAATAATATTTTTTCACCTCTATAAATAAATTTGATTTATAGTAAATTGAGAGAGTATACATTGAGCCACCGAGACCATATTTTCTTTATCCCATATTGTCCCATATTTTATTCATTAATTAAGATTAGTAAAATAAATAAGGTGAGAAATGTTGAATGAATTAAATATTATGGATGGTGGGACCCTAAAATAGTAACAATTGTATCTGGAATGATTGGGAAGTGGAGGTAAAAATCGATAGGTATAATTTACTTTTGATGTGGTAGCTGATGTGACACAAATTTATACCTACAAATGGGTATACAATTGGAGATGCTCTAATGGTTCTTCTTGCACAAAGTATGCTTCAGAAATAGAATCTACCTGTGCGAATATAAATAGTTCATGTGAAACTTAGTTTTTTATAATAATATTTTTTCACCTCTATAAATAAATTTGATTTATAGTAAATTGAGAGAGCATACATTGAGCCACCGAGACCATATTTTCTTTGTCCCATATTGCTCCATCAATAGAGATCATTTAGCGCCTACATATCATGCCTTCGTTTGAAAGTCGTTATGCGTTCATCCACCTCCTCCATGGTATATGTGTGCTCCCAAAATGCACCATTCAGTTGGTCAATAGATGTCCACTCTCTTTGTTTATCGGACATATGACGTCCAGTCGGCCACTCGCCAGCGAGTGTATCTGCGAGAATTTTATCGGCCTTTAGTGTCCAGATTAGAGAGTTTAACTTGCTTTCCAGGTTATTAACTAGCTTCGAATCTGGCACAAAAGGAGGTTTATCTTCCCTGTATGTTATTTTCCGAGATGTCATATTTTTTTGTTGATAATCAAATATGCATATATGATCTTAAAAAATGAAGACCTAACATTTGTATTTATGGAATTGAAAAAAGAGTACAATTTTTTATTCGTATGCCCCACACACACACATATAGTAAAAGTATGCAAATATCACTTTACCACACTTCATCACTTCACGCCAACCTAATTTATCACACATTCTACATTTTTCGTTCTCAAAGTAAAAAAATCATGTGAAGAATATGAATATGTCACTTCACATCAGACAATTTATCACACGCATGCTATATCTTTCCTTCCATTACTATTACTCATGCATATATATTACTTCCATCAATCATATATAATATTCTATACTACACTACACGCCATCTACAAACAAACACACACGCCAAATCAAAAATTACACATACATAACATTTAATTTATATTTTTAATTATAAAAGTTAAAAGTTTGATTTGTCAAATCAACCTTAATTTGTCCTTATGCACTTTACTTGTCTTACACATTACACGCCTCTCACAACTTCACATGTGAATATTGTTTGTCAATTTGTTTCACGTGAAAGTTTTTTACTTCACATCATTCAACACTATACACATTCATCTTATATAATTCACCTCTTGTGTGGAAAAAAAATTACATTCACAAAAAATTTCATACTTCTATTCCTTCACTCATTCTCTTAATCCCTCTCTTATTTCTTCCCTTATTCATTTTTTTTCTCTCTTCAACATTTGTCACATACCGATTTTTAGGGGCCTAGATGAAAATACTATACGAAGCATATTTTTATAAAAATTGGCAGCGAAATTATTTTGGGAAATAAATACTCAAACACTTTTAAGAAATTTATACTAAAATGTATCTTCAACTAATGAGTACCAAAACTTGTTAAAAAAAAAAGGGATGTGAACATTCCTAAAATGAAAATAGTTTAAATTTTGATGCAGATAATTAAATAAAATGATATGAAGGCATTCCTTAATGACATGAAAGGCATCCACCATCCCTCCACTTCAACTCCTTCAATCTGTAAAATGATTAGATTGGGGTGAGCAAAACAACTAGCTCAGTGGGATTACCTTTGTCACAGTTAAATATAACATATGAATAAAATCATAACTCACAAACATGCATACAATTTCATAAGCTTGTTGGCAAAGCCAACCATAATAACATAGTCTTGTTGGATAAACCAACCATAAGTTTGTTGGATAAACCAACCATAATAACATAGGCTTGTTGGATAAACCAACCATAAGTTTGTTGGATAAACCAACCATAATAACATAGGCTTGTTGGATAAACCAACCGTAAGATGTAAGATGCAGCAAGAAATAAAATCACTCATACGAAATACTTAAAAATGACAAAGTAGCCAATCAAGAAAATCCCACCTTAAAGCTTGAATAGTCTCGTAAGTATGTAACTTGAATTACTGCAAGAGTTCCTTGTCACCTATAATAATGAATATTATCTTAGAATTATTATTTCTACTGTTACATTTATTAGTAAATAACACTAGGACTCAGTAATGTGTTAATAATATTTCATCATCACTACGAAATCAACAATTCATGTGTATCCTAGAGAAGTTTGTAATTAAGTTCGTTTATATAAGTGTATTTTTTTAATTTAATGAAATATTAATTTTGATAATTTTTTTTATTTTTTTTGTTTGTTTTAGGGATTTTTTTTATTAAAAGTGATCAAGTTTCAAAAGTTGCTACGGGTTCGTGTTCGGGTTCGTGTTCAAGTTGTTGCGTGTCTGTGTTCGTCATCCAAATATCATCCATAAGGTATGTTATAACTTTTATACTCCATAATTGCATGTATATTATACTCCATATATGTTAGTTTAAATTTAAGTATAATGATAAATTGATATGGCTAGACATTTACTTTTAAATTTTAGATTTTTATCATAATTTGCATAATTCAAATAAACTATTAAATATCACTATGTGAATTATAAAAAAAAAAAAAAAAGGAAAAGGCTAGCCCCTAAGCGTTTCCTATATATATGTGTTATATGTTGTATGTATATGAGATGTATGTATGTAGAATGTGAATGAATTAAGAAAAATAGGTGTTTCCTATATATATGTGTTATATGTTGTATGTATATGAGATGTATGTATGTAGAATGTGAATGAATTAAGGAAAATATGTGTTTCCTATATATATGTGTTATATATAGGAGTGTTCAAAAATAAATCGGACCGGAAAAAAGATCGGAATCGGACCGGAACCGGACCGACCGGTTAGATTCCGGTCCGGTCTCCGGTCCTTGAAATTTTGGATTCCGGTCTTCCGGTCCGGTTTGGACCGGATTTTTTTTTTTTTTTTAATTTTTATATTTTTTTACTAATGCACTCTCAATTATTTTTCAAAACCAAGTAATTGATGAAAATGTGTTGAGATCTTATTACATTTTTTACAAATATATAATTAAACAAACATATTTAATTTATTTTTAGGGTCAAAAGATCATTAATAACAATGTAAATAAAATTCACATTGACGTAATGAAGAGCAAACACTTTAATTTTCATACACAAATTCATCAATCTTGTTCTTGCTTCCATAAATTTAAAAAAAAAAATTAAAAAAAAAAAAAAACAATTCCGGTCCAACCAGTCCGGTTTGGACCGGATAGATTTCGGACCGGTCTCCGGTCCGACCTTTTGGTAAGATTCCGGTCCCGATCCGGTCCGGTTTTGGATCGGTGCACACCCCTAGTTATATATGTTGTATGTCTATGAGAGGTATGTATGTAGCATGTGAATTATGAAAATATATATATATATATATATATATATATATATATAGAAAACGCGCTGCCCCAGAGCGTTTTCATTATTGTGAATTTTTTTTTCCAGCAATTGAAGTGCAAAAATAAAAGGTAAATTATTAAAAAAAAAAACTTCTCGTGAGTGGCAGGGTTCGAACCATGTACCTACAGGTTGAAAGCAAAGTAGTACTCCATTAAGCCATAAATTTCAAGTGAGTCATCAAGTTTAGCATTATTTCCAACAGACATCCCGAACTGCTTAGTGCAATAGACTGCATGAGTGAGTTTAAGTCTCCTCGTGGAGCAAGTCATTATTGTTTGAGACATGTTTGCTCAGACTTTAATAAACACTTTAAGGATGTCTGCTTGAAAGACATGTGTTGGCGAGCCGGGTCAGAACACCAAATAATAAAGTATAACAGCGTAATGGATCAAATAAAAGCATTGAACCCATCGGCACATGCATGGTTGGCGAAGAATCCAAAGGAAAAGTGGGCGCTAGCGCATGATGAGGGTTGGTGACACAGAATTCTAACCACCAACGTATCTGAATCATTTAACGGGGTGCTTAAATGATCTAGACGTCTTCCGTTGACATTAATAGTCGAGATATAATTCAACAAATGTGTTTCATATTTTAGGGAACGTGCAATGGATTATGAGAGTTCTAAAAGTCGCGGTCAAACTTTTACAACCAAAGCCCACGAAAAGTTTCAATAATGGTCGTCCCTGTCAGTGGGTCATCTTATCACTCAAATTGATTACTCAAAAAGATCAGCAATGGTGGTAACAAGAGCACGCGCAAGAAGAAAAGGTCACATACATGCAGTAAAAATCAGCACAAGAGATTGTTCATGTGGGAAGTGGACGTTGTATGGAATTCCATGTTCGCATGCCATGAGTGTCTGTGATAGCTTAAGGATTATGACAGAGGCTTTGGTGCAACCGTATTACCTATTGACGAACTACGAATGTACGTACGCTTCTGCCTTCCAATCATATTTAGGAGAAGAATATTGGGATGAGCCCGATTTTCAGTTGTTTCATTACGTCACCCTAAGGAGTAAACCAAAATCGGGAAGAAATCGCACATCGTGAATTCCGAACGAAATGGACTAGAGACAAACACGTGAATGTCACAGGCTAGAAGACATCAACAAAGTCGAGAGCCATAATCATCCATGCATATTATTCAATGACTTAAATTCACGATTGTGTTGTAATGCATTTGTCTACAACTCTATCTACCTAGTATTGTAATGATGTATTTGTAACATGTAATTTGACTAAATTTGCGTAGTATTTATGTGGATTGTAATGTCAAAACTTGTTATGATCTATATTATTGTAATGTTGTATCTGTAAATGCTCACGTTTCAGGGTTTGTAAAGATGGAACATCAACTCCGCCAATTTTATGGACCACGTGACACTGAGGTCTTGTTTAAACAAAAAGAACACATCTCCGAGCGTATAACCAAATGTGGTGAGGCCACCAAACAAGTATTAAATGCAAGGGGAGTAGATGAACAATTTTGGTCATTGTTTCCAATAAATAATCCAATGCCCCACGTGCGTGTGTTACAATGCTTAAAGAGAATGAGTTTCTATCATATATTTAGGTGTGGACACTTTCTTCCAGACCTTCAACTGCTGACAGCTTTGGTTGAGCGGTGGCGACCAGAAACACACACATTCCACTTACCTATGGGCGAGGCAACAATCACACTCGCTGACGTTGGAATGATATGGAGATTACTCGTAGACAGGTACCCAGTTACTGGTGTTGAGTTAACCATGCGAGGTCTCGAGTTGATTCATTACTATCAATTCATAATAGGTTATTCTCCAACTAAAATATAGTTAAAAGAAAAGAGTTGCAGACCCAAAAAACTTGCTTTACACATATCCAATAACCTAGTTACAAACAACAGCACCGAGGAACATGTTGAGCAATATGCTAGGGCATGTGCATTTTTCTTGTTATGTGGTGTCATGTGCCCTGACACATCCGGAAAGGGTATGCCAATGATATATCTACAATGCCTAGAAGACGTAGATAATACACGTAACTACAGTTGGGCAAGTGCATGCCTGGCATCCTTATATAGAGGAATGTGTGACTTGACTTTATGCCAAAAAGACACTTTTTCTGGACCGTGTCAATTGCTACAGGTATATATGTAATATAAAATTATTTATTTCACTCTATAAATACTATTATAATATTTCTAAATTATTTGGGCAATTTCAGATTTGGGAAATATCAAGGATTTCTGTATTCTTGCCCCAACCTATTGAACTACGTGTGGATGTTCACCGAATACAAGTCCCCCAATGTTGGGGGGTGAAGAACTTCCAGCTGCCCCTTTTGATGCACGGTACTAGCTTTTATTCATATAGTATCAATGGTTAGTTGCATTACAAAAATAAACACTTAAATTATATAGTATTTAATGTTTGCGGTTGGAATACGAACAATAGATACACTCATACCGGTTACCACCAATTGAAGCTATTTAGAGAGATGCTGGACAAACTAACGAATGATCAGGTGCAATATATTTTCATACTAACGAATGAATTTTAAAGTGCGTATCACATTAACTAACTTAGTGATATATATATATATATATATATATATATATATCATTAGTTTAATGCATGTGTGTTGTGTATTTTTTTTTCCTTTAATTTTTTTTTACAGTTTTCTTGGTATCCTTATGACGCGAGTCACGCGACAAAGCAAGAAAATCAGGATTTACCAGCACAAGTTTGGAGGGGTCTTTTACTCGCAAAGTGTCCCTTAATATTCTTTGCGATTGTTGAGTTTTATCATCTAGAAAGGGTTTTACGACAATTCTATAAATTCCAGGACATACCCTTAAATTTTGGTCAGGAAGATTGGAGTAGCAATTTGCATACTCTATCTAGAAGAGGGCATGCAAACAGGAATTGGTTTGAACACTACATCGTATATTTGCATCAGTGGACAAATAGACGAGATAATATTATACCAACAAATTCAACAGAGGTACCAACCGTCATTAATGGTTACGACCAATGGTATCAAAATATTACTCGTCGCTTTATTTTTCCTGTGGTTCAAAAAGATGAAATTGGGTTGTTGACCGGAGACGTTGCATGCTTGAATTATGTGGTGAGAAAATAATATTTTTATGAATATACAATAATTATGATATATTATTACTTACTATTTACTCCTTTGATATGTATACAGGTTGATAATTTGGAACCAGTATTTCAGAACATCAAAAATTACTTGGATGGCGAAGATGTAGACATGTTCATTCAACATTTAAAGGATGGCCTACATGTTTGGAAAAATGTGAAGCAAACATATCGTGCTCGATATGCTGATCAACCACATGCTTCGTACACGCAACCTGCGCACCAACAAATGTATGAGTCCCAAATGACTTTGAACCAAGCATATAAGAGAGGTCATCATCGTTCACGTCAAATGTCTCCAAATTCTAACTACGCATCAAGCTCTCATTAATCACCTCAATTTGATGAAGATGGGGTGTATAGGCCCGCAATGATGACACCTGAATTCAATACTCCTGCAGCCTACACTTCACAACCATTTGATACTTCACAAATGTTTGATTCTTCTTTGTTTGGGAACTTTGAGGTTGTTGGGGGAAGTTCATCTCAACATCCGAACATAAGTACAACACCTATTCCTTTTCAATACAGCAACAGTTAGGGGTGGGCCTTCGGTCGGTTCGGTTTTGACTTTTTTTCAACTGAACCGAAATAACCGAAGTTTTTTAAAAAATGGACCGACCGAACCGAAATAATATAAAAACCGAACCGAATTACAAATCGATTGGTTCGGTTTGACCCGAATTTTTCCTGCCTAAAATTAAAAAAAAAATTAACAAAAAAAAAATTCAATTCTACATAATAGTACATATTCTGTAAATTCAAATCCCACACATAAATCCAAGTTCATAATCAAACAAATCCCACATAATAGAACATTAGTCATCGGTCATCAAAAATTCCACACAATAAAATCTCATTACAAATCCTTAAATATTACATAAATAGTTTTGAAAAAAAATATAAAATATTACAAATCATTATAAAATATACAAAATATGCTATTAAATATGATAAATTGCTAATTAACCTACTGTCAAATAAATTAAATAATATGCTATACAAATTTAGAAATATAATTAATATGCTAATTAATAGACTGATTTAGTAATCAGTTAAATGGGCATTCAAAAATGAAAAATCTAGAATCTGGAATTGGTCGAATTGCATACTTAAATCAGTTAAATGTGCGTGACTATTTAAATGGCGGAATTTAGTAATTAGTTTATTTATTTATTTTAATTATTAATATTTATAGTTCGGTTGGTTCGATTTATTCGGTTTTTGAAAAATATAAACCGAAACAAAAACTGATTTTTAAAAAAAAAACTAGAACCGAAAATCGAACCATATAAACCGAAATTCATCGGTTCAGTTCGGTTTTTCAGTTTTCTCGGTTTTTTGCCCACCCCTAGCAACAGTTCATTGTACAGAGATCAACAAGATGATGATGATGAAGAAGAAGAAGAGGTTGCTAGACCACCACAAAATAGGAATAAACCACCACAAAGGAAAAGATGACCTACAGGTTCCGGGACGAGAGGTCTTTTGCACTAAATTTATCGATTATCATGTTGAATTTTAAATTTATTTATCAAACCAAATATTTTATGTATGTTACTTCATCGAAACGTCAAATTTACGAACGACATCCCATCATGCAACCTAGCTCTTTCTTTATGGTGAAACACTCTTTATTTCGGACTGATTCAATTGCTACATGTATATGCTTAATATTAAAAAAAAAAAACTCTATTACTATTATAGTAGCAAATCATTTAAGCTATTTAAAGAATTTGTGTACTCTTGCCACCACTACAAGAAAACTGCAATTTAGCCGCGAAAAAATTTGTCGCTAATTCTAATATTTTCGTCGCTAACGTGAGTTAGCGATGAAATAATTTTGTCGCAGGATTTGTTGCTATACGCCCGTCGCTAACGTGTTTGCGACAAAAAAAATTAATTTTGTCGCAAATGTTTGCGATGAAAATTTGAGTTTCATCGTAAAATATTAGTGACGAAAATTTGAGTTTCATCGCAAAATATTAGCGACGAAAATATAAGTTTCATCGCAAAATGTTAGCGACGAAAATATGAGTTTCATCAAAAAATGTTTGCGAGGAAAATCAAACATTTGTCGTAAACACGTTAGCGACGGGTGTATAACAACAAATCCCGCGACAAAATTATTTCATCGCTAACTCACATTAGCGACAAAAATATTAGAATTTTTGTTGCTAATATTTAGCTATGATATTCGATTTACGAATCATTCTCTAAACCCACTTCCGTACTCGACCAACCCAACCCACACCCGACCCGCCCCAACCCACACCCAACCCACCCCAACCGAACTAATTCAATTGTTCTCTAAACCCACTTCTGCACTCGACCCGCCCCAACCCGCACCAACACTCGACCCGCCCCCGCCCCAACCCGTACCCAACCCACACCCGCCCCGCCCCAACCGACCCCAACCCAACCCGACCCGCACCCACATACCCCCTCCCCCATTTTATTTAAATAAATATTTTATTTGGTCTTAGTGGGAATTGATCCCGGGTGGATGGGCGCCCATAGCTGGGCGCCTACCATTCGGGCAGACAACTCTTTGGTTCAGTTTTTAATATTAATTATATATGTATTCAATTGTTACTAATTTAGTTATTTTTACTCATTTAATAATTTATTTCACATTTATTAATTGATTAATTTTTAACTTGTAACAACTATATATGTATATATACATGTGTATATATATTGTAATTTTTAAAACAATTCCAATTGTAAAAAATCAATGTTACTTTAACAATTTTAAAAAAATAATAAATATTACAGCCAATCTTCATTCTCCCATCTTTAATTATGTCCATCTTCATTTGCATCATCATATTTATAAATATTTTTATAAACATTCATACTGATTTATAAGACATATTTTATAAACATTCATACTGATTTATAATATTTTTATAAACATTATTAAACATTTAATTATATAAATCAATTTTCTTGATTTAACAAGCATAGTTGATTTAATATTAGCCACGGAATATAATTATCATTGTTGTTCTTATTATTAACAAAAAATAAAATAATTTGATAAAAGTGTAGCGATAAAATATTTTAATTTTGTTGCAAATATTAATTCCAAGAAATTAGCCACAAAAAATATATTTCATCGCAAAATAATAGCGACTAAATATAATTTTCATTGTTGTCCTAATTATTAACAACAAAATAAAAGAATTTGTTGCTAGTTTAGCGATGAAATATTTTTATTTCATCGCAAAAAGTAATTTCAATAAATTAGCCACAAAAAATTATATTTCATCGTAAAATATTAGCGACAAAATATAATTTTCATTGTTGTTCTGATTATTAACAACAAAATGCAGCAATACGTTGCTAGTATAGCGATGAAATATTTTAATTTCATCGCAAAAAATAATTTCAATAAATTAGCCACAAAAATTTCTATTTCATCGTAAAATATTAGTGACGAAATATAATTTTCATTGTTGTTCTGATTATTAACAACAAAATGAAGCAATTTGTTGCTAATATAGCAATGAAATATATAAATTTTGTTGCAAAAATTAATTTCAAGAAATTAGCTACAAAATTTTCAGTTTCATCGCAAAATATTAGCAAGAAAATATAATTGTCATTGTTGCTCTGATTATTAACAACAAAATGATGCAGTTTGTTGCTAATAAAGTGATGAAATATATAAATTTTGTTGCAAAAATTGATTTCAAGAAATTAGCCACAAAATTTTTTATTTCATCGCAAAATATTAGCAACGAAATATAATTTTCATTTTTGTTCTAATTATTAACAACAAAATGAAGCAATTTGCTGCTAATATAGCGATGAAATATATAAATTTTGTTGCAAAAATTAATTTTAAAAAATTAACCACGAAAATTTCTATTTCATCGCAAAATATTAGCAACGAAATATAATTTTCATAGTTTTTCTAATTATTAACAACAAAATGAAGCAAATTGTTGCTAATATAGCGATAAAATATATAAATTTTGTTGTAAAATATAATTTCAAGAAATTAGCCACAAAAATTTCTATTTCATCGCAAAATATTAGCGACGAAATATAATTTTCATTGTTGTTTTGATTATTAACAACAAAATGAAACAATTTGTTGCTAATATAGCGATGAAATATATATTTTTTGTTGCAAATATTAAATCTAACAATTTAGGAGCGAAAATTTATATTTCGTTGCTAAAAATTGATTTTAGCGATGAAATTTAGATTTGTCACAAAATTTTCGTCGCTATTACCCCCATTTCTTGTAGTGCACGATCAATTGAATTGTGTATGGATGTTCGACGAAATTTGTAAATTCTGCGTGTAGATCCAAGAATTGCGGAACAGAAAGTCATCTATAAATTTGATGTTTGTACAAACTTTATTAATTATCATATGAATTTTATAATTATTCATTAAATATGATATTTTTATATATTGTTGCAATTTACAAAACTTGAAAATAACAATTTAAATTGTATTACATTACTTTAAAAATAAAAGTTGCTTACCTTTTACGTTTTTATTTAACACTGGTACTATCAAATTTATTTTTTTAACTAATATGTATATTGCATCAGGTAGATTTTTTTTTTTTTAATATTATAATGCATGCATGCCAATAAAACATATGCATGTAGATGTAGGCATACAATACACATAACATATACATATATATATCCCTTTTTTTCTTTTTTTCTTTTTTTTTTAATTTTAATGTGTTGATAATATATTTTATAGCTTATAAGTAAAAAAAAAAAAAAGGGAAACGCGTAGGGCTGAGCGCTTCCCTTTTTAATATTCTGTTTGTACGCCAACTTCATTAAGGAATTACCATGAGACCCCGACGCATTTTGGGGTGAAACTGTAATTTAAAAAAATGTCATATGGAATTTGTATAGAAACGCGTGGGGCCTAGCGTTTTTAACGCGTCGCTCCACAGCGTTTTACAATAAAAATACACAACTTTCTATTATTACCATAATTTCAAAATTATTTATTTAATATATAATAATCTAATAAAAACCCCATTAAACATGCAACCCTATTTTACCAAATCGAAACATAAAATTCGTACCTTTGTTAGGTCTCACATCGACAAATCGATTCGTTTGATTTGAGAAATTAACCCGTTAAAATCGAACAAGAGAGAGAGAGAGAGAGAGAGAGAGAGAGAGAATCGATCCACTTGAGATAGGCGCAACGAATGAGATATGCGATTAGGGTTTTCACGAAGGTTCAGAAAGGCAGAACAATGAGATACGCATTGATGGGGATGTGATTAATTGGAGAGAGTGGGTTAGAATTTGGGTTGGGTTAAAAGATTTGGGTTGGGTTAATTAAATGGGGGTTAATTTAGTGATTTGGTTTATGTTTAATATGATGAGTAAGTGTGTTTAATTGTTTGCACTCTTTCTTTATTAAATTAGTCCGTCCCATTTGCACTCCCATAAATGGTAAAGTTTTTCACAAACTCCAACCTTATAAGTGCGAAACAGGGTGAATATGTTTCAATTTTGCACTTTTGAAAATTCTCTTATGATACCTCTATTGAAAAATTCGATAAATTTGGTTTAATTTTTAATGATTTTGAAACTTTCAAATCTTTTTTTTTTTGAAAATTCTATTAATTTTGTAAATGTAGTTTTAAACTTGGGGTAGTTTAAAAAATAGCCTAGTCAAGCTATTATTTATAAAAAAAAATTATTATTTATACAAAATATACAAAAAATGACATTCTTTTATTTAATTGATCACTACAAAAAACGCGCGCTATAGGGACGGGCACATGTCGACGGATAATATTTCGTCGGCTTTTCCGACGGAAATGCCGACGGAATGTCGACGGATTACTGTTGTTTGAAAAGTCAACGTACTTGCCGACGGAAATCCGTTCCGTCGGTATATATATGCCGACGGATATTTTGAAATATATATGCCGACGGAAATGCCGACGGATTATCCGTCGGCATAGGTTCCACCGCCTCGTTTTCCAAAAAAGGTAACGGTTGGCATTAAAAGTGGGCGGTTACCAAGGGAAATGCCGACGGAATATCCGTCGGTATTTTTTTTTTATATATAAGGGCCTCACAGAATGCGTTTTAGAAAAAAAAAAGGCGTGCGTGAGTGAGTCGATTCGGGGGGGAAGACGAAGACGAGGACGAGGCTATTGAAGCAAATTTCTCCGATTACATTGATACGGTACGTTTTCTTAATTAGTTCTATTACTTAGTTTTAATACTTATATATGTTTATGCATGGATATATGTAAATATGAATAATTTAATGTTGATTTGCATGTTATTGATTTGGTTAGTTGTTAAAATATTATGATCATGTTAATTAGTACGTATGTTATTTAATTTGTTGATTAAGCTAGAATAATTTTGATAGAGTAGTTTTTTAAGGTTAATTAATTAATTGTTA
Organism: Galeopsis tetrahit; assembly: GCA_963675135.1. Taxonomy (NCBI): domain Eukaryota; kingdom Viridiplantae; phylum Streptophyta; class Magnoliopsida; order Lamiales; family Lamiaceae; genus Galeopsis; species Galeopsis tetrahit. The sequence goes on from OY776127.1 coordinate 57,347,062, forward strand.
TATGCATGTATAGTTAATTGCTAGTTTAATTTAATGGTGTAATTTTGATATAGAATATTTTTAATGTAGGTAGTGCATGTTTCAATCAATTGTTTAAATTAGTTTAGATATAGTGGTTCGACCGTTGGATCACGTTGTAATTAGGAATACGCTATATTAGTAAAAATTTTAAATTAGGAATATGTTCATTAAATTTATAATTATTGACCCAATTAGAAAACTATTATTTTAATTAGTTTTAGGTTTGTTAATTTAGGAATATGTTCAATTTTTTTATTATTGATTAAGTTAGGTAGAAAAATAATAATTAAATTAGGTTATTGTTGATTAAATTAGGAATATGTTGATTAATTAAATTAGAAATATGATATATTAGTAAAAAATTTAAATTAGGAATATGTTCATTTAATTGATAATTAGAAAACTCCCATTAGAAAACTATTATTTTAATTATGTTTAGATTTGTTAATTTAGGAATATGTTAATTTAGAAATATTTTTAATGTAGGTGATGCATGTTTCAATCAATTGTTTAAATTATTAGTTAATTAGATGGTTCGACGGTGGTATCACGTTGTAATTAGGTTATATATATATATATATATATATATTGTTTTGATTTAAATTAGGAATATGTTGATTAAATTAGGAATTGATTAAATTAGGAATATGCTATATTAGTAAAAATTTTAAATTAGCAATATGTTCATTAAATTGATAATTAGTAAAATTATGTATTTTTTATTGATTGAAAGTTGAAACAGATGAGTGAACATGTACCGAATCAGGGTTCTGGTTCACGTAGGCCATCTGGGTCACGTGCAAGGAGGGCTCGGGGTCAATCAGTACCCGTGATGGCTCCTCCTCCTCCTCCTGTGTCAGTGTCGCCGCCGCCGACTACGATGTCGTCTAGTTCATCGACAGCCGTAGGATCCTCTTCTCGTCAGCATCCCGTTCGAGACAAAAGGAAACCCGTTCAAATCGTTCAAGGATCGTAAGTCAATAATTCTAATGTTTAACAGTATTCAATAACGATTAACTTTATTTATTTATTTATAATGTGTTAGTTTATAAATTTGTTAATGATTTTATAGGTTGTTGCCCGGTAATGAGGTGTCCAGGATCTGCACACAAGCCTTTAAGAAGTGCAAGATTTCTAAGGGTGCTATCACTTGGTTGGCGGTGCCGCAAACTAAAAAGGATGAATACTTCGAGGAGTTTCAGGTATATAATTACAATAATTAAAGTTTATTAAATAACTAATTATACATATTATTTGATAAATATGTTGAATATTTGTATAGAAAAAGGCTCGTTGGGATACGGCGATCTACTGGGACGACGCTATTTACGAGAAGTGGTACGATGTTTGTTCTTCTCGGTACTCGAACATGATGTACGACTGGAGAATGGCCTGGCGTGATAGTGACACGAATCGTGATCTGGGCCTGGAGGATGGTGTTGACCTGTGGGAGTCGTTGGTTGAGAAGTGGATGGACCCGGCTTACCAAGAAAAGTGTGAGAAAGCTCGGGCCAACCGCAGAACCGACGTTGGAGGCGGGATGGCAGTGCATCGGGGGGGAGCTCGGTCCGTCCTCGAGCAATCACTTGCTATCGTAAGTTTTCATTAATTTTAAAAATTAAATAATTATAGTTAATTATTTTATATTAGTTATCTAAATTAATTTGTATATGTTTATTTGATACGTAATAGGAGCGGGCGACTGGACGTTCACACACCCACTTGGATCGGATGAGTCTTATTCATCCGTTTAATGCCGAGACACTGACGTCCACCTACGGGCGCACTACTGACCTCCACGTAAGTTTAATTAAATTTATGTATTAATTAAATTATATATATAGATAATTAAATTAATTTTAATTTTTTAATTATGTAGTTGAGCGTCCGACAGAGGATTGAAGAGACTGAGACGCAAGCCGCGGCGACTACTGCTGAATCCGGAAGCAGCGGTCCCCCTCCGGCTGTTGACGTGGACCAGCTTTACCTTGACGTTGCCCCGACCTCAAAGGGAAGGGTCCTTGGCCTTGGTGGGATGAGCAACGCCGTGAGGACACCAAGTGGTCGGTCGGCCCGGAGTGCATCGCAAGCGTCTGTATCCTCCACTGTCGTCCCGGATCCGAACGTCATGGCAACGTTCGAGAACTAATTCCGCCTCTGGAGTGCCAACGCGGGTCGGACGTTGGGGATGTCTGCTGAGCAGATCGAGGCCATCTATCAACAAACGATGGGGCAAGCCCCGCCAGCTCCAGCTCCAGCTCCAGATCAAGCTCAGGCCGACGATGACGACGTCAACTTGAGTACTGACGATGTGGTTGATCAGTTTTTTAACTATCGTGGTTGAACAATTTAATTTTGTGTTGAACTAATTTATTTTTTTGTTGAACTTATTTACTTTTCTGTTGAACTTATTTATCTTTATGTTGATCTATATATTTATCTTTATGTTGAACTATATGTTGAACTATATATTGCAGTTTATTTGTGTAGTTTATTGGAGGAATAATGCATTTGGTGTATAGATGAAAATAAGGTGCATTCATTTGTTTCATTGAGTACAAATAACAGTGCATTCTAGTACAAAATAACCTCATATAGAGTGCATTATACATATATTTAACCAAACCACTTGAAGGTGGTAGATGCAACCATTACAACTAGCACAATCAAAATGATTTTGTTCACTTTGATTAAATCCTTGATTTCTTCAGCCAAATTCTTGATCTCTATAACCAATTTCTTCATCTCTTGAGTCATTTTCTTCATGTCTTCAGTTTGTTGGTCACTTTGATTAGATCCTTGATTCTTGTCAACACCACAGTTTTCTAGAGTATCAGCCCATACAAAGAAACCACATCCACCACCACAACCATCACTTAGGGAGTCAGGACAATTATGAAATATTCTCCCTTTACTTCTAGGTTGTTTAGAAGAATATGTACGACATGCCTTTCCACAATAACAAACAAGGCCTTGCTGAAATCGAATAGAAGATGAAGAAGACATGATATTTCTTTGCAAAATAGAAAAAATCGAATATGGTGTGAGCTTTGTGTTGCTTTGTGTGTGCTATATATACAAAAAATTGAATTAATAAAAAAAAAAAAAATCGCCAAATGCCGACGGAATATATTTTCCGTCGGAATATTGGGCAGGTGAAATGCCGACGGAATTAACTTTCCGTCGGAATTCACCATTTGATAAATGCCGACGGATAATCCGTCGGCATTTATCTTTGCCGACGAAAATTTGGGCGGGTGAAATGCCGACGGAAAGATAAGTCCGGCATTTCCGTCGGAAAATCTACCCCAAAACTTTCTACTGTCTAATTTTTCTCCCACTTCACTTTCGTATTGCAAATTTACACCAAAACTTTATACTGCGAAATTTTTTATGCTCATGCTCGTGTATTCAGAAACATCAAATTACGATTACGGTACATTTTCTACCATTTTTAATTTACTCTATACATAAAATTCAATATAATGTAATTACATGTTTTATATATATCATAAGTTTTGTTTGAATTTATTATAAGTTTAGTTTAGTAATGTGTTGCTCTACTTAAATGTTTAGCAGATGGATTTGCCTGACCGTCGTTGGATGTACTGTACTCCTAGAATGATTAGAGGAAATGTGAATGTGTAATTTTATAATGAACTCGTGTTATTTGTTGAATTTGCAAAAAGCCATCCACATTACATGAGTGGAAATTGCATTAGGTGTCCGTGTAATGCTAAGAAATGTCAGAATAAGCAATATAAAGAGATTGATGAGGTCTTAGTACATATTGTGAAGAATGGTTTCGTTGATAATTATTATAATTGGACTAGTCATGGCGAAACACGTTGGCCTTATAGATTTGATGAAGTGTTTTACTATTACACTGTTGGAATCTATCAACAAGAAGCAAATTTCGATCATGTTGGCACTAGTAACGAGGTAGAACAACGGTTTGGGGACGAAGAACAAAAGTTTGGGGACGAAGAACAACAGTTTGGGGACGAAGAACCGAATATGTATCAAACAATGATCAGGGAAGCTGGTTTTTCAAACATGGAAGAGGAGCCGACGAATGAGGCATTTCGGTTTTATGAGATGCTCAAATTAGTCGAAGAAGATTTATATCCGGGTTGTGAATCTCACTCACAGTTATCATTTAATGCACGACTCATGAACATTAAGACCGAGAACAAGCTTTCTAACAGGGCATATGAGCAAGTGACACAGTTATGCAGTGAAATTTGTCCTCAAAATAATAAGGTGCCTACGACGTTTCATCAAAGCAAACAAATGTTGAAAAATGTTGGTTTGCCGGTTGAGAAGATTGATTGTTGTGTGAATGGTTGCATGTTATATTGGGGTGACGAAGATAGCAGTCTGAATATGTGTAGATTGTGTGGCCATCCCCGGTACAAAGAGGCACGTCGAAAGGGACCTGATGGTCAATCGAAGAAGACAAAGAAGAAAGTGCCATATAAGAAGATGTACTACGTTCCTATCATTCCTCGTTTGATGAGATTATATCAATCAAGTGCCACTACACAACACATGACGTGGCATGCTACAGATTCCTCTTCGGCTGAGTCGATGGAGATGCGACATCCGGCAGACTCAGAGGCCTGGAAACATCTTGACAACGTGTTTCCAGATTTTGCTTGTGAACCGAGGAATGTGAGATTAGGTTTGTGTACTGATGGTTTTGCACCGTTTGGGATGCATAGGAAGCAGTATTCTTTGTGGCCGGTGATATTGACTCCGTATAATCTTCCTCCGTGGATGTGCATGAAACCTCAAACAATGTTTCTGACTGTATTGGTGCCTAGACCAACGAATCCAAAGGACAAACTGGATGTTTATCTCCAACCTCTTATAAAAGACTTGATCTTCTTATGGGAGAATGGAGTCCAAACTTACAATGTTTTTAGAAAGCAGAACTTCACGATGCGTGCTGCTCTTTTATGGACCATTAGCGACTTTCCTGCATATGGTATGTTGTCCGGGTGGAGTACGGCCGGAAAGAAAGCATGTCCGTATTGTATGGAGAATTCTGAAGCTTTCAGTCTCCCGATGAGTAGAAAAGTTTCATGGTTCGATAATCACCGTAGGTTCTTACCTCAAGGTCACCCGTTTCGAAGAAATAAGAAGAACTTCGTAAAGAACAGAGCAGTCACAAACAATCGACCTCCACTTCGAGATGGTATTTTATACATTTATTTAATGATCGAGTACTAAACGTATATTTATCTATTGCTTTTAGTGTCAGTGGACGGGGTTCAGTGGACGGGGTTGAAAAAAAGTACTGAGGAAAATGCAGCGGAACACAACAGAGGAATTGAGGGTGGTTGGAACAAAAGGAGTATTTTTTGGGACTTACCATACTGGAGTTCACTATTGATACGACACAATTTGGACGTGATGCACATTGAAAATAATGTGTTTGACAATGTGTTCCATACAATCATGAACACGGAAGGCAAGACGAAAGACACTCCAAAGTCTCGGGAGGATTTGGACACTCTTTGTCGCCGTCCAGAGTTGAAAAAGGATGAGCGTACAGGTAAATTTCCAAAGGCTAGCTACACACTAGATAAGCCACAAAAATAAAGATTGTGTAGGTGGATAAAGGAGTTGAACTTTTCGGACGGCTACGTGTCGAACTTGAGTCGATGCGTAGACACAACAACGGGTAAGGTTACAAGGATGAAGAGTCATGATTGTCATGTATTTATGCAACGCTTGATACCGATTGCGTTCCGAGAACTTCTTCCTCATAATGTGTGGAGGGCTATCACTGAATTAAGTCTCTTTTTTAGAGATTTAACGGCTACAACGATCAAGATCGATGATATGATTCGTTTAGATGAAGACATTCCAGTGATTTTGTGTAAGTTGGAACAAATTTTTCCACCTAGCTTCTTTAACTCGATGGAACACTTACCCGTTCACTTAGCGTATGAAGCGAGAATTTGTGGTCCGGTGCAATACAGGTGGATGTACCCATTTGAAAGGTAAAATCTTACTTATTTTATTTCATTACAATTACACATGCATGCATTCTTATAAATTTTATATATATATATATGTGTGTGTGTGTGTGTGTGTGTATATCAGGTATCTCCACAACTTGAAACGCAATGCTAAACAAAAGGCAAACGTTGAAGCATCGATTGTGAATGCATATTTGAATGAAGAGGTTGGCATGTTTTGTTCTTATTACTTTGAAGATCACGTCAACACAAAGTTAAGAAGTGCTCCACGTAACTTCGGCGGTACATCCGCTGACGATATCAGTGAAGAGGTCGATGGAATGCTCTCCATATTCAAGTCTAAGGGACGGCCAATAGGAAAACCCACTGAACGATATTGGGAGACGAACTCGGAGGCGGAAATAGCACAAACGTATGTGTTATTGAATTGTGATGAAGTTCAGCCAAACATTGAGTAAGTATTTCATATATAAATCGTCTATTTAAATACCACTTCATTTATGTCATTTAATATTAACCAAGTTTTTGAATGTTGTGAATTAGGATGTACACTCAAGAACTACGACGAGCAGAACCAAACATCTCAGATGCATATATAGATGCTCGTATTCAACGTGAATTTTCCCGATGGTTCGAACGTTATGTGAGTACCATTTAATTATGTTTTACGTAAATAAATTAATATTTATTTTAATTAATTTTAAATTGAGCCGTATAGGGACGGGATAACGCTCTTGACAGTCGATTCTTACGAGATCTCAGCAAGGGACCACTACGTCGTGTAAAGACTTACAACGGTTATATTGTGAAGGGCTACATATTTCATACGTCTGGGTATGCATCGACAAAGGCAACTACCAATAGTGGCGTCTGCGTTAGCAGTGCGAATTACAATGCAGATGCAAGTGATTACTTTGGGGTGTTACGGGAAGTCGTCGAAGTAGAATATCCAGGATATCCAGCAAAGACTGTAGTGTTGTTCAAGTGTCATTGGTTTGATTCAGGCCATCTAGGAACAAGAATTCACCCGGAGTACAAGCTCGTTGATGTTAGTTCGAAAAGGACGTATGTTGGGGATGATCCATTTGTATTTGCCCATCAAGTATCTCAAGTATACTACTGCACATATCCGGGAGCTCCACGTGGTTATGAATGGCACGCTGTTTGCAAAGTAAAGGCAAGGTCAATGGTAGAAGTCCCTAAAAAGGACAAAAATACTGAAGATGAATCTCCATTTCAAACAGAACAAATAGAGACTCCAACTGAAGTCTTTACGGGAGATTTCAATCTTTCTGTACCCTTGACGGCTGCAAATACCGAATTAATTGAAATTGAAGGTGAAGAGGAGGGGGATGAAGAAGAGGATGAAGATGAGGAAGAAGAGGAGAATGAAGAAGATGAGGATGAGGAGGAGGATGATGATGAGTAGAGCCGTCAAAACAGGTTGGGCCCGTTGGGCCAGCCCGCCCCGCCACTAAAAAAAGTGGGTTGGTTTAGTATTTTTCAAGCCCCGCCATATTTAAGGTTTTTTTTTTATTTTTTATATTATAATTAATTAAAAGAATATAAAAATAAATATATGAATCTAAAACCTAGCAAGTCAAAGCCGAAGCAAAGCAGCAGTTGCATTTTTTTTTTTTTCAAATCATTTCTTTTTTTTCTCAACTTAGTTTCTTTTCCTGCTGCTCCTCCACGACTTGCGCCTGTTCGCTTGTACAATATATTTATTATATATTTCACAATAAATTCCTATTTGATGTTTTATGGTTATAAACATCACATTCCTAATTAGTATTTTAGTAATTTGAAAACTCATGAAAACAGCATAATATTTTTAATAATTATTGATGTTTATTAGAGATTAGTATGTGTTAAAAAAATCTGTTTAATCATTCTTATTTTATACATTTTTACACTATACAGATTTTTTTAATTTAATAATTTAATTTATGTTTTTGTATTATGATTATTGTTTGATGAGTGATGAATTATTTTTAATATTTTGTAAGATGATATAAGTATGTTTAATTTACTCTAATTTCGTTAGATGAACTTTATTAATGAATTTAATAGATATTTTTGAAAAAAAGAAAAAAAAAGGGTTGGCCCGCCGAAACCCGCGGCCCGCCCATTTTTGGGTTGGGTTGGGTTGTTGTTTTGGCAGCCCGCTTGGCAAACGGGCTGGACCGCCCCGCCCCGCCGAATGGCGGGCTTTTGCGGGTTTGGCCCGCCCCGCCCCGTAGGCCCGTCTTGACAGGTCTAATGATGAGGAGGAGGAAGATAAGGATGAAGAGGAGGATGAAGACGATGAAGATGAAAATTAATTCAATTAATGTAATGTATTTATTTCTTATTTTATAAAAGTTAATTAATTATTTATCATTTAGGTACAAATTATAAAAATTAAATTTACTATAAATATAAGTCACAACCAATATATTTATTAATATATGTGGAAGAAATGAATTTTGTGATTTTTTTAAAAAATATTTTGGTAATTTAGTAGGTAATTTAGTAGGTCTAGTAGAAAAAATTGAATTAATAAAAAAAAATAATAATAACAATGCCGACGGAATGTCCGTCGGTAAATGGGGCGGTAATATCCGTCGGTAAAATGCCGACGGAATATCCGTCGGTATTTATACATGCCGACGGAATATTGGGGCTTATATAAAGCCTCAACCTAGGGTTTATTTCATTTCTTTCACTTCTTCATCTTCCCATCTTCTCCATCTTCTCCGTTCCTTCATCATCACCACCATGGCCGCCGCCTCCTTGCACCGTCGCCTCCCCCAAATTAATTGAAAACACGTTCTCCCCCTCGCTCCCTCGACTAGCGCCGTCGCCTCCCTCTCCCGCCTTCGCCGTCGCCTCCCTTTCCCGCCTCACCGTCGTCGTCGTCAGGGCCTCACCACATCCAAGCCGCCGCCGCCGTCTCCTTCTGCCACAAGGTAAAATCATTTTCCTCCACCGCCACTGCTGCCGCCGCGTCCCCTCTACTCTCCTCCGACGCGCTCCCCTCCACACAAGGTAATTTTATTAAATGTAACAGTATATATGTTTCTTGTTTTTTTTCACTTTGAAGAACACTTGTAGTATAGGATTAAGATTATGAAATTGAGCTTTATTGTGAGCTTGTGAAATTGACTGTAATCTTTTGTGAGCTTGTGAAATTGAGCTTTATTGTGAATTCCTTGAATCGAGTTGCAAATCTCGAAAGTTCACGAAGAAACTGTTTGGGAGATGTTGATTGCCTTTTGAATTTTGTTTGTTTGTTTGTGTGTTTGTTTCTCTTGTTTGTTTGTTGATTGCCTTTTGAATTTTGTTCTCTTGTTTGAATTTTGTTTGTTTGTTTGTGTGTGTGTTTCTCTTGATTGCCTTAGATGCCACGGTATTTTATCTCCAGACGAAGAGGTTTTTGGAACACCCATACCGTGTAGGTCGGGGTCGGGGCAGTGTCGGGTCGGGCCGGGTCTCCCCGGTCCCACCCATATTTTTTTTATTACAATTTTGTTTTAGTGACGGATATTCTGTCGGTATTCTGTCACTATATGAATTTTTGAAATGGAAAATCTGACGGTAGTGTCGACGGAAATGGGGACCGATTATCCGACGGCATTTCCGACGGAATATCCGTCGGATAATACCGACGGAATATCCGTCAGAAATACCGACGAAATTTAATTTATTTTATAATTATTTTAATTAATTTATTCCCGACGGAATTCCGTCGGAATTACTGACGGAATGTTGACCCGGGTTGTTAAACGGGTTATCCGGATTACCGACGGACATTCCGTCGGAAATATTGACTGAAATATTCCGTCGGTATTTCCGTCGGTAATACCGACGGAATTCAAAAATCCGTCGGCAAAAAATGCCGACGCCGAAAAAGGAGACGGGCAACATTCCGTCGGTAACCTCGGCGGGCGACGGATTTTCCGTCGGTAAATCCGTCTCTAAAAGCACTTTTTTTGTAGTGGATTAAAAAAGAAAAAAAAATAGAAATAAATCTCTACATTAAACAACTTTAAACAACCACATTAAATAACTCTAAACAACATTAAACAACCACATTAAATAACCATAAACAACCATATTAAACAACTCTAAATAACCATATCAAACAACCCTAAGGGGAATTTTAAGTGTAAACCTAAAAAAAATTCACTATGATAAAACATCAAATACCAACAAAATCAAACAAAATAAATATAATATAAGTCTTTTTTTTTTTTTTTTTTTTGTTCACTCTATTTTGAAAGTTTGTGTACCAAATTTGTGGTATTTTGATAGTGGTTGATTTATGTATATGAATGGCAAAGTAGATTACTTGTCTAATGAATTAACTTTTGATGGTGGTGAAGTTACTTACTATAAAGGTTTAGAATAAGAAAGACTATTGGTAAAGACACATGAATTTTCCAAATCTAAAAAATGTGTTGCATGTTGATGGTTTGTTGGCTAACTTGATAAGTATAATTGTGTGATGTTTATTTTCATGTTTTGTTTGACAAAAAAATATGTTTTGTTCTTGACAATTCAAACAATTTTGTTATAATAAAAAATATGTCAGTTCAAAATTGTTACATAACTATCTAATTGTTAAGAATCATATGTAAATGTATAAAAGTTAAATGAAACGGTTGCTTGTCAATTAGGTTGCGGCGACTGAAATATTCTTTGGAGTGGAGAGAAGATTGGAGCTTAGGCAATGACACCGTTGAAAGTAAATGTAGATAACAATTGCTGACGAGGTATTCTGTAAAACAAAGTGAAGCGACAAACTGTGATAACTTGGAACAAGTTTGAAAATAAATGGTGGTTGTGACGGTTTATATATATACATTTTCACACTACAAAAAAAGGGCGTTTTGGAGACGGATTTCCCGACGGAATTTCCGTCGGCCGCCGATGTTACCGACGGATTTGCCGACGGAAGGTCGGCCGTCCCCTTTTTCATCGTCAGTATTTTTACCGACGGATATTTGCATTCCGTCGGGATGTCCGACGGATTTGCTGACGGATATTCCGTCGGAAATGCCGACGGATTTACCGAGGGATATTCCCTCGGTATATCGGACAACCCGTTTAACAAACCGGGTCAACATTCCGTCGGTAATTCCGTCGGAAAGTATGGATTAAAATAATTATAAAATAAATTAGAATGAATTAAAATAATTATAAAAGAAATTAATTTTTGAATAAATATTGATTTCGAAATTCACATGCCGACGGAATTTCCGTCGGCATATTACCGAGGGAATATCCGTCGGCATATTACCGAGGGAATATCCGTTGGCATATTACCGAGGGAATATCCGTCAGTAAAATAAAAAAATGAATAAAAAAAATATGATTTCGAAATTCACATACCGACGGAATATCCCGACGGATTATCAGTCAGTAAAACAAAATATTAATAAAAAAAATATGGGTGGCCGGGGAGGCCCCGACCAGAATTTCATTTTCCGACCACAATTAATTGGCATTGGTTTGTCGAAATACTTTTTAAAATTAAATATAATAGTGATCACACCTCTCTCAGAATCATAAAGTTTGATTATATTGTTCGACTAATTTTAAAAGATATAGCACGATATATAACAAGGATAACGAATATAACATACATGTTGCTTCCATCTTTCAAAATTGCATCAGGAATATTTCCACTCAGCATGTTTCTAGTCACAAACCTGGAACATCATATTACTGTTAGATAGAAAAGAGCAAACAAATTCATAAAAAGAAATCAAGAATGTACTCAATTACTTGTTATATAAACGTCCAAAAAGATACTAAATTCATGTATGTTATAAAGTAGTAAACATTACATCAATCTCAATAAATAAAACAAGACAACTGATAACAAATTCACATGCTATATAAGATAACTTGTGACTGCCTCAAGGCAAAGAATACTTTTGAAATCAATATGATAAAGCCTAAGGAATAAAACTATGCTCAGAAAATGCATAAGAACAAAAGACAACGAACTGAGAACTACTGCAGTAAATATCAAATTTAAGGAATCTAATTTACAAGACTCAATAAGCATATGTTCTCAGAGCCAGAGGGAGAGGGAGTAGAGGGCGCCGATTGGGACGACGGAGGAGAGGTAGATGCGGCGGGTCAGGGCGGCGGGCTCCACGAGTTTGAAGTTGCGGACGGCGGCGAAGGCGAGGGAGGAGCAGAAGGCCATGTGAATTTCGGCGAGGTGGTGGAGGGAGGCGAGGTGGTGGAGCTTTTGGCGAGGTGGTGGAGGGAGGCGAGGTGGGAGAGAGGAAATTTCGGAAAGAAAACCCTAGGTTGAGGTTTTATATAAGGGTAAATACCGACGGATAATCCGTCGGTATTGTTCAAAAAGTAAATACCGCGGAAATACCGACGGATAATCCGTCGGTATTGTTCAAAAAGTAAATACCGACGGAAGGTGAATTCCGTCAGCATTTTGGCGATTTTTTTTTTTTTTTAAAATAATTCAATTTTTTCTATATACTTACTAAATTACCAAAATATTTTTTAAAAAAATCACGAAATTCATTTCTTCCACATATATTAATAAATATATTGGTTGTGGCTTATATTTATAGTAAATTTAATTTTTATATTTATAGTAAATTTAATTTTTATAATTTGTACCTAAATGATAAATAATTAATTAACTTTTATAAAATAAGAAATAAATACATTACATTAATTGAATTAATTTTCATCTTCATCGTCTTCATCCTCCTCTTCGTCCCTATCCTCCTCCTCCTCCTCATCGTCATCTTCCTCATCCTCATCCTCCTCCTCATCCTCATCTTCTTCATTCTCCTCTTCATTCTCCTCTTCATCCTCATCTTCATCCTCTTCTTCATTCCCCTCCTCTTCACCTTCAATTTCGATTAATTGGGGATTTGCAACCGTCAAGGGTACAGAAAGATTGAAATCTCCCGTAAAGACTTCAGTTGGAGTCTCTATTTGTTCTGCTTGAAATGGAGATTCATCTTCAGTATTTTTGTCCTTTTTAGGGACTTCTACCATTGACCTTGCCTTTACTTTGCAAACAGCGTGCCATTCATAACCACGTGGAGCTCCCGGATATGTGCAGTAGTATACTTGAGATACTTGATGGGCAAATACAAATGGATCATCCCCAACATACGCCCTTTTCGAACTAACATCAACGAGCTTGTACTCCGGGTGAATTCTTGTTCCTAGATGGCCTGAATCAAACCAATGACACTTGAACAACACTACAGTCTTTGTTGGATATCCTGGATATTCTACTTCGACGACTTCCCGTAACACCCCAAAGTAATCACTTGCATCTGCATTGTAATTCGCACTGCTAACGCAGACGCCACTGTTGGTAGTTGCCTTTGTCGATGCATACCCAGACGTATGAAATATGTAGCCCTTCACAATATAACCGTTGTAAGTCTTTACACGACGTAGTGGTCCCTTGCTGAGATCTCGTAAGAATCGACTGTCTAGAGCGTTATCCCGTCCCTATACGGCTCAATGTAAAATTAATTAAAATAAATATTAATTTATTTACGTAAAACATAATTAATTAAATGGTACTCACATAACGTTCGAACCATCGGGAAAATTCACGTTGAATACGAGCATCTATATATGCATCTGAGATGTTTGGTTCTGCTCGTCGTAGTTCTTGAGCGTACATCCTAATTCACAACATTCAAAAACTTGGTTAATATTAAATGACATAAATGAAGTGGTATTTAAATAGACGATTTATATATGAAATACTTACTCGATGTATGGCTGAACTTCATCACAATTCAATAACACATACGTTTGTGCTATTTCCGCCTCCGAGTTCGTCTCCCAATATCGTTCAGTGGGTTTTCCTATTGGCCGTCCCTTAGACTTGAATATGGAGAGCATTCCATCGACCTCTTCACTGATATCGTCAGCGGATGTACCACCGAAGTTACGTGGAGCACTTCTTAACTTTGTGTTGACGTGGTCTTCAAAGTAATAAGAACAAAACATGCCAACCTCTTCATTCAAATAAGCATTCACAATCGATGCTTCAACGTTTGCCTTTTGTTTAGCATTGCGTTTCAAGTTGTGGAGATACCTGATATACACACACACACACATATATATATATATAAAACTTATATGAATGCATGTGTAATTGTAATGAAATAAAAAAAGTAAGATTTTACCTTTCAAATGGGTACATCCACCTGTATTGCACCGGACCACAAATTCTCGCTTCATACGCTAAGTGAACGGGTAAGTGTTCCATCGAGTTAAAGAAGCTAGGTGGAAAAATTTGTTCCAACTTACACAAAATCACTGGAATGTCTTCATCTAAACGAATCATATCATCGATCGTGATCGTTGTAGCCGTTAAATCTCTAAAAAATAGACTTAATTCAGTGATAGCCCTCCACACATTGAGAGGAAGAAGTTCTCGGAACGCAATCGGTATCAAGCGTTGCATAAATACATGACAATCATGACTCTTCATCCTTGCAACCTTACCCGTTGTTGTGTCTACGCATCGACTCAAGTTCGACACGTAGCCGTCCGGAAAGTTCAACTCCTTTATCCACCTACACCATCTTTGTTTTTGTGGCTTATCCAGTGTGTAGCTAGCCTTTGGAAATTTACCTGTACGCTCATCCTTTTTCAACTCTGGACGGCGACAAAGAGTGTCCAAATCCTCCCGAGACTTTGGAGTGTCTTTCGTCTTGCCTTCCGTGTTCATGATTGTGTGGAACACATTGTCAAACACATTCTTTTCAATGTGCATCACATCCAAATTGTGTCGTATCAATAGTGAACTCCAGTATGGTAAGTCCCAAAAAATACTCCTTTTGTTCCAACCACCCTCAATTCCTCTGTTGTGTTCCGCTGCATTTTCCTCAGTACTTTTTTTCAACCCCGTCACTTGAACCTCATATAACAACCTACGTCCTGTACGGAGAGTAAATTATAAGTGACACTAAAAGCAATAGATAAATATACGTTTAGTACTCGATTATTAAATAAATGTATAAAATACCATCTCGTAGTGGAGGTCGATTGTTTGTGACTGCTCTGTTTTTTACGAAGTTCTTCTTATTTCTTCGAAACGGGTGACCTTGAGGTAAGAACCTACGGTGATTATCGAACCATGAAACTTTTTTACTCACCGGGAGACTGAAAGCTTCAGTATTCTCCATACAATACGGACATGCTTTCTTTCCGGCCGTACTCCACCCGGACAACATACCATATGCAGGAAAGTCGCTAATGGTCCATAAAAGAGCAGCACGCATCGTGAAGTTCTGCTTTCTAAAAACATCGTATGTTTGGACTCCATTCTCCCATAAGAAGATCAAGTCTTTTATAAGAGGTTGGAGATAAACATCCAGTTTGTCCTTTGGATTCGTTGGTCCAGGCACCAATACAGTCAGAAACATTGTTTGAGGTTTCATGCACATCCACGGAGGAAGATTATATGGAGTCAGTATCACCGGCCACAAAGAATACTGCTTCCCATGCATCCCAAACGGTGCAAAACCATCAGTACACAAACCTAATCTCACATTCCTCGGTTCACAACCAAAATTTGGAAACACGTTGTCAAGATGTTTCCAGGCCTCTGAGTCTGCCGGATGTCGCATCTCCCTCGACTCAGCCGAAGAGGAATCTGTAGCATGCCACGTCATGTGTTGTGCAGTGGCACTTGATTGATATAATCTCATCAAACGGGGAATGATAGGAAGGTAGTACATCTTCTTATATGGCACTTTCTTCTTTGTCTTCTTCGATTGACCACCAGGTCCCTTTCGACGTGCCTCTTTGTACCGGGGATGGCCACACAATCTACACATATTCAGACTGCTATCTTCGTCACCCCAATATAACATGCAACCATTCACACAACAATCAATCTTCTCAACCGGCAAACCAACATTTTTCAACATTTGTTTGCTTTGATGAAACGTCGTAGGCACCTTATTATTTTGAGGACAAATTTCACTGCATAACTGTGTCACTTGCTCATATGCCCTGTTAGAAAGCTTGTTCTCGGTCTTAATGTTCATGAGTCGTGCATTAAATGATAACTGTGAGTGAGATTCACAACCCGGATATAAATCTTCTTCGACTAATTTGAGCATCTCATAAAACCGAAATGCCTCATTCGTCGGCTCCTCTTCCATGTTTGAAAAACCAGCTTCCCTGATCATTGTTTGATACATATTCGGTTCTTCGTCCCCAAACTGTTGTTCTTCGTCCCCAAACTGTTGTTCTTCGTCCCCAAACTGTTGTTCTTCGTCCCCAAACTGTTGTTCTTCGTCCCCAAACCGTTGTTCTACCTCGTTACTAGTGCCAACATGATCGAAATTTGCTTCTTCTTGATAGATTCCAGCAGTGTAATAGTAAAACACTTCATCAAATCTATAAGGCCAACGTGTTTCGCCATGACTAGTCCAATTATAATAATTATCAACGAAACCATTCTTCACAATATGCACTAGGACCTCATCAATCTCTTTATATTGCTTATTCTGACATTTCTTAGCATTACACGGACACCTAATGCAATTTCCACTCATGTAATGTGGCTGGCTTTTTGCAAATTCAACAAATAACACGAGTTCATTATAAAATTCCACATTCACATTTCCTCTAATCATTCTAGGAGTACAATACATCCAACGACGGTCAGGCAAATCCATCTGCTAAACATTTATGTGGAGCAACACATTACTAAACTAAACTTATAATAAATTCAAACAAAACTTATGATATATATAAAACATGTAATTACATTATATTGAATTTTATATATAGAGTAAATTAAAAATGGTAGAAAATGTACCGTAATTTGATGTTTCCGAATACCCGAGCATGAGCATAAAAAAATTAGGCAGTAGAAAGTTTTGGTGTAAATTTGCAATACGAAAGTGAAGTGGGAAAAAAGAAAGTTTTAGGAATTTCCCGACGGAAATGCCGACGGACTTATCTTTCCGTCGGCATTTCACCGCCCAAAATTTCCGTCAGTCAAGGTACATGCCGACGGATTATCCGTCGGCATTTATCAAATTGGTGAATTCCGACGGAAACTTAATTCCGTCGGCATTTCACCGCCCAAAATTTCCGTCGGTCAAGATAAATGCCGACGGATTATCCGTCGGCATTTATCAAATGGTGAATTCCGACGGAAACTAAATTCCGTCGGCATTTCACCGCCCAGAATTTCCGTCGGTCAAGATAAATGCCGACGGTTTATCCGTCGGCATTTATCAAATGGTGAATTCCGACGGAAACTTAATTCCGTCGGCATTTGGCGTGTTATTATTTTTTTTTTTTTTATTAATTAATTCAATTTTTTGTATATATAGCAACAACACAAAGCTCACACACACCATATTCGATTTTTTCTATTTTGCAAAGAAATATCATGTCTTCTTCATCTTCTATTCGATTTCAGCAAGGCCTTGTTTGTTATTGTGGAAAGGCATGTCGTACATATGCTTCTAAACAACCTAGAAGTAAAGGGAGGATATTTCATAATTGTCCTGACTCCCAAAGTGATGGCGGTGGATGTGGTTTCTTTGTATGGGCTGACACTCTAGAAAAGTGTGTTGTTGACAAGAATCAAGAATCTAATCAAAGTGACCAAGAAACTGAAGACATGAAGAAAATGACTCAAGAGATGAAGAAATTGGTTACAGAGATCAAGAATTTGGCTGAAGAAATCAAGGATTTAATCAAAGTGAACAAAATCATTTTGATTGTGCTAGTTGTCATGGTTGCATCTACCACCTTCAAGTGGTTTGGTTAAATATATGTATAATGCACTCTATATGAGGCTATTTTAATTTGTACTAAAATGCACTCTTCAAGTGGTTTAAATCTATATCTAGAATGCACTCTAAATGAGATTATTTTGTACTCAATGAAACAAATGAATGCACCCTATTTTCATCTATACACCAATAAACTACACAAATAAACTGCAATATATAGTTCAACATATTTTTCAACATAAACATAAATATATACATAAAGATAAATAAGTTCAACAGAAAATTAAATAAGTTCAACAGAAAATTAAATAAGTTCAACAAAAAAATAAATTAGTTCAACAAAAAAATAAATTAGTTCAACACAAAATTAAATTGTTCAAATTGTTCAACCAGGATAGTTGCCAGGATAGTTGCCAGGATAGTTGTCAGTGCCGGGAAAGTTAAAATATTCATCCATACCATCATTCAAGTTGACGTTGCCACCGTCGGCCTGACCTGCATCTTGATGGAGCTGGAGCTGGCGGTGGTTGCCCCATCGTCTGTTGATAGATGGCCTCGATCTGCTCAGCAGACATCCCCAACGTCCGACCCGCATTGGTACTCCAGAGGCGGAAGTAGTTCTCGAACGTTGCCATGACGTTCGGATCCGGGACGGCAGTGGAGGATACGGACGGCTGCGATGCACTCCGGGCCGACCGACCACTTGGTGTCCTCACGGCGCTGCTCATCCCACCAAGGCCAAGGACCCTTCCCTTGGAGGTCGGGGCAACGTCAAGGTAAAGCTGGTCCACGTCAACAACCGGAGGGGTACCGCTGCTTCCGGATTCAGCAGTAGTCGTGCCGGTTTGCGTCTCGGCCTCTTCAATCCTCTGTCGGACGCTCAACTACATAATTAAAAAATTAAAATTAATTTAATTATCTATATATATATAATGTAATTAATACATAAATTTAATTAAACTTACGTGGAGGTCAGTAGTGCGCCCGTAGGTGGACGTCTGTGTATCGGCATTAAACGGATGAAGAAGGCTCAGCCGATCCAAGTGGGTGTGGGGACGTCCAGTCTCCCGCTCCTATTACGTATCAAATAAACATATACAAATTCATTTAGATAACTAATATAAAATAATTAACTATAATTATTTAATTTTTAAATAATTAAATAAAACTTACGAGAGCAAGTGATTGCTCGAGGACGGACCGAGCTCCCCCCCGATGCACTGCCATCCCGCCTCCAACGTCGGTTCTGCGGTTGGCCCGAGCTTTATCACACTTGTCTTGGTAATCCTGGTCCATCCACTTCTCAACCAACGACTCCCACAGGTCAACACCATCCTCGTCTTTCCCCAGATCAAGATTTTTGTCTTCATCACGCCAGGCCTTTCTCCAGTCGTACATCGTGTTCGTGTACCGAGTAGAACAAAGATTGTACCACTTCTCGTAAATAGCGGCGTCCGAGTAGATCGTCGTATCCCAACGGGCCTTTTTCTATACAAATAAATATTCAACATATTTATCAAATAATATGAATAATTAGTTATTTAATAAACTTTAAATATTGTAATTATATACCTGGAACTCCTCGAAATAATCATCTTTTTTAGATTGTGGCACCTTCGACCAAGTGATAGCACCCTTAGAAATCTTGCAATCCTTAAAGGATTTTGTGCACATCCTGGACACCTCATTACCGGGCATCAACCTGTAAAATTATTAACAAATTTATAAACTAACACATTATAAATAAATAAATAAAGTTAATCGTTATTGAATCTCATCAAACATTAGAATTATTGACTTACCTTCCTGAAACGATATCAACGGGTTGCCTTGTGTCTCGAACAGGATGCTGACGAGAAGAGGATGACGAACCAACCGACATCGTAGTCGGCGGCGGCGGCGACACTGCCACAGGAGGAGGAGGAGGAGCCGTCACAGGAACTGATTCATCCCGAGACCTCCTTGCACGTGACCAAAGTGACGACCTACGACGTGAACCCGAACCCGAACCCTGATTCGGTACTTGTTCACTCATCTGTTTCAATCAATAAAAAATACATAATTTTACTAATTATCAATTTAATGAACATATTGCTAATTTAAAATTTTTACAAATATAGCATATTCCTAATTTAATCAATTACTAATTTAATCAACATATTCCTAATTTAAATCAAAACAATATATATATAACCTAATTACAACGTGATACCACCGTCGAACCATCTAATTAACTAATAATTTAAACAATTGATTGAAACATACATCACCTAAATTAAAAATATTTCTAAATTAACATATTCATAAATTAACAAATCTAAACATAATTAAAATAATACTTTTCTAATTGGAGTTTTCTAATTATCAATTTGATGAACATATTCCTAATTTAAATTTTTTACTAATATAGCATATTCCTAATTTAATTAATCAACATATTCCTAATTTAATCAACAATAACCTAATTTAATTATTATTTTTCTACCTAACTTAATCAATAATAAAAAATTGAACATATATATTCCTAAATTAACAAACCTAAAACTAATTAAAATAATAATTTTCTAATTGGGTCAATAATTATCAATTTAATGAACATATTCCTAATTTAAAATTTTTACTAATATAGCGTATTCCTAATTTAATCAACATATTCCTAATTACAACGTGATCCAATGGTCGAACCACTATATCTAAACTAATTTAAACAATTGATTGAAACATGCACTACCTACATTAAAAATATTCTATATCAAAATTACACCATTAAATTAAACTAGTAATTAACTATATAACAATTGATTAATGTATACATATAACAATTAAGTAGTAAATTAACCTTAAAAAACAACTCTATCAAAATTATTCTTAATCAACAAATTAAATTAACTAACATACGTACTAACATGATCATAATATTTTAACAACTAACTAAATCAATATAACATGCAAATCAACATTAAATTATTCATATTTACATATATTCATGCATAAACATATATAAGTATTAAAACTAAGTAATAGAACTAATTAAGAAAACGTACCGTATCGATGTAATCGGAGAAATTTGCTTCAATAGCCTCGTCCTCGTCTTCGTCTTCCCCACCGAATCCTCGCTCACGCACTCCCCCTTTTTTTTTTTTTCGCCAAACATTCTGATATCAGGCCCTTATATAAAAAAAAAAAACAACTGCCGACGGATATTCCGTCGGCATTTCCCTCGCTAACCGCCCTATATTAATGGTAACCGTTACCTTTTTGGAAAACGAGGCGGTGCGGATTCAACGTGTCAGATGCCGACGGATTATCCGTCGGCATTTCCGTCGGCATACGCTTTTCTAAATATCCGTCGGCATTGTCCCTCGGTAAATGCCGACGGACCGGAAATCCGTCAGTATTTCCCTCGGTAAATGCTGACGGAACCGAAATCCGTCAGCATTTATGTTGACTTTCCAAATCCGTCGGCATTCCGTCAGCATACCCGTCGGCAATGCCGACGGACTATAATCTGTCGGCATTTGTCCGTCCCTATAGCTCGCGTTTTTTGTAGTGTCAATTCGGTTCAATAATCAAAACTATTAAATGGTAAATACCCTCTAAAACTATTATTTGGTATAATACCTCTAAAACTATAACCAAATCGGAATATCGAAATATCTGGAATTTAAAATCAAACTTTTATTTTATTATTATTACCTAATATTGAGTCTCCACGATGGTTATAAAAGAAATCCAGAAAAATAAAATTCCAAGGGCGAGTGAAAAGGACGAAAGTAGAACATTGAATTCGAGATTGAGAGCACGGCAAAAGGGGCAAGAGGGGCAAAACTGTAATTATTCCAAGAACAAAATTACAAATAATTGAAATAATTTGTTTAAGATAGCCAGCAATTTTCCGAGAGAAACTTCTCGGAAATACCAACAAAATTCAATATTTCTCTTGCAAATTCCGATCAACACCTGTTTTCCTTTGATCGTTATCTCAAAATTCAATCTGAACCCTAGCTCCCAATTCTCTTGCCCCCCAATTGTCCATTACATCTTCGTAATTTGCAGGTTAGTTAAATTATAGATTACTTTGGGGGTTCGTTTTTCTGGACTGGGGTTTTTGGAGCTTCACGCATGAATTGAATCCCTCTAATAGTTTTATGCTTGTAAAAGTCCTTCACTCTATATATTATATAGATTTTATCTGTAATTAGAGGGGGGAAATGAAGCGCCTGCATTTATTGTACGGCAAAAGAAGTCCTCGCTTCCGAGGGTTTTTTAATGGGTTATGTACCCTAGTTTTGATTATCATGTTTTACAATAATGGGGATATTGTAACGAGTCGAGGTTTAGGGAAATTTTATTCCGTGTCAAACCCTAAATTGAGCTCGAGAGGGGAATTTTCTGGGGTTCGGAGAGGGATGGTTGAGTTAGCTGTAGATTCTGATATTAATGTAAATGGAACCGAGCTTAATTATGTGGATCGTGAAAAACCTCAATTTTGTTTGGGATTGCTCGATCACGAGGGCTACAATACTAGTTGTGAATTCCTGAAAGCAAACCCTCGGTGCAAATCAAATGGGTTTATAAATTACCTGAAATTCTACTATTGTGATTGCAATGGGAGCTCTTGGACGTTTCTGCTATTGGCTGTTTGGCTTGCTGCATTGTTCTATCTGTTGGGCAACACTGCAGCTGATTATTTCTGTTGCTCTCTGGAGAAGCTTTCAAGTATTTTGAAGCTTTCTCCAACTGTTGCTGGGGTCTCCCTGCTTCCGCTTGGAAATGGTGCTCCTGATGTATTTGCTAGTATTGCGGCTTTCGTAGGGACTGGAGCTGGGGAGGTGGGGCTTAATAGTGTGCTTGGAGGAGCAGTGTTTGTTACCTGCATTGTTGTTGGTGTTGTTTCCCTTTGTGTAGCCGATCAGGATGTTCGGATTGATAAGAAATGTTTTATACGGGATATTGCATTTTTTATCTTTACACTTGCAGCCCTTTTGGTGATCTTGTTTGTTGGTAAAGTGACTGTTGGGACTGCCATTGCTTTTGTGTCAATTTATTTAGTGTATGCCTTTTCTGTTGCTGCTAATGAGATTTTGAGGGAACAAGTGCAGAGGCTAAAATTGGATGTGGTTACTCCTATGCTTCCGGTCAGGGGAAGTGTGTTTTCAGGAAGTCTCGAGGAGGAATCAATGTTTACCTCATTGCTTGAACTTGATACTGATAGTGACGGGGGCCAATCTCATTCGTCTTTACCACAATGGATGTGGGCCTCAAATTTGGCAATATATTCAAACCAGGCCATGAAGATTCCTGATGGTGACAATAATTTGTGGGGATGGATCGATGAAGATAAAGATACAAAACAACAATCATTCTCTTGTTCAAAGCTGTGTGCACTCTTGGAGTTGCCTTTAACAATTCCAAGGCGACTCACAATTCCCTTAGTGGAGGAGGAAAACTGGTCAAAGGTGTATGCCGTAGGTTGTGGTTTATTTGCACCAATCCTTCTTGCATGTTTATGGAGTGCGCAAGAAATTGTAAGTTCTCGTAGCAGAATTATGGCATATGTATTGGCCGTTTCAGTTGGTTGTGTGCTTTGTGCTTTTGCACATAAGAACACAAGATCAGAACACCCCCCTAAAAAGTTCTTACTCCCTTGGGTTTTAGGAGGATTTTTTATGAGTATTGTTTGGTTCTACATGATAGCAAGCGAGCTCGTTGCTCTGCTTGTTGGATTAGGTATGATTCTAGGTGTCAATCCTTCCATTCTTGGGGTGACCGTATTAGCTTGGGGCAACTCTATGGGTGATTTGGTTTCTAACGTTGCATTATCCATGAATGGTGCAGAAGGTGTTCAGATCGCCATGTCTGGATGCTATGCGGGCCCGATGTTCAATACACTTATTGGATTGGGCATCTCAATGCTACTTGGAGCCTGGTCAGAGAAACCTGGTTCTTATGCTGTCCCACAAGAATCGAGCTTGTATTACACTTTGGGATTTCTCTTCACAGGACTCATTTGGGCACTTGTAATCTTACCCAGGAACGATATGCGACCTAACAAGATGCTTGGAGGAGGCCTCATCACTATATATTTGATGTTTTTATTTTTTAGGGTGGTATCTGCTGCGGGTTTTCTTTGATTATCTGGGCTTAATTGTGATGTCCTTTATAGGAAGTAGAAGGCAGTATGCAGGGTTTCTTGATCCAAAGGAACTGCTGAGTGCCAAATTGTATTCTTACATGATCCAGTAGAATGCTACTTGCCACTGGTATATAGTAGCTTGTTTTGTTCCATCTTATTCTAAGTATTTCGAGGGTTGACATGTAAATTCTGTACAATTTATATATCAGGAGACCAGCTTGGTTAACTAAAATGCAGTTTCAATCTTGTTAATTTCATCTTGATTACTTTCCTGGCTTACTAAGTGCAGTTTTACTTGGTAGTATAATTTCAGGCAAACTCTAGTATCTACCTTTTATTGACCTTGGCTCTTTTCTTCTTCTTTTCTTTTTTTTTTCGCTTGAGGCTAAACTTCTCTGCTTTAATTATTCTGCAAGTTCATGGTTTGTCCAAACGTTTGACATCAGATGTATGCTCTTGTTCTGTTTCTTAATGTTTTACTCCTTTTGTTCTAGTTTATAGTCTTAGCAATTTGCGTTCATAAACTTTCAAGCGTGGAAATGCTTCCTCCTGTGATGCAAAGAGTTCTCACTTCAAGTTCTTAAGTTGATATGATCAATATCCAAGAGGAGGAAGTTTCTTTTTTCATCTGTTATAGCGTAATGTGCATTTGCAGGAGAGATCATGCATGCGTTGGGCTTGGACAATCTAATCGCGGATCCTTACATTGATGTTCTCTGAGGTACCGGTTTAGTTCTCCTGATCAGGTTCAACTCTTTGTTTGTGGTTAAGTTGCATACCTATTTCTGACATTCATGGACTTGTTAATCTTTCTTTCTTAGAACTTTGCTGTGTCTTCTTCCCTGTTAAGAGTCCTTGTTCTTGCACTTGTTAGGGCACATATTTATAGTTCTGTTTCCCCAAACCAACCAAACGATAGGTTTTTATATAAAACCGCGACCAACTCATTCCTAACTTTCCACGAATCCCACAGGTTCAATCATTCCAATATAGTTCTATTTCAATCATTCAATAAATTCTGGGAAAATGAAATCAGTTTCCCGTGTTAGCTATGCATTTGTTGATTATATTTACCTTTTTACATATGCATGTATTGTTAAATACAACACTCTTTTAAGGTGGGTGTATCATCATTTTTAGGGGTGGATGTATATTCATCATGTTTTGGTGTGTTTAACGGTAGAAGTGTATTTATCGGTACACCTTTTTTTTTTTTTTTACCGAAAGCAGAGGCATGTGTATTTAACTAAATGAAAGGTGCTAATATCCGCTGCCTTGTTGATTCCGATCCCCTTATAAGAAGGCATGTGTCATGTGTGTTGTTGGATAATAAATACTTAATCCGTTTCAACTTAATTAAGTCACCTCCAAGAAAAGAGAATGAAGAGATAGTGCCAGGGAAAAAAATATATATAGTATAATATGTTGATTTATAAGTTTTCTGTTTTATCATTTTGACATGATTGGTATGATGGAATGAGTTTGAGTTTGAATGGAATTATATAAGAATGATAATTCCTATGATACCAAGGAATGAATGTGGGAATGAAATGTAATGATGGAATGAATTTGAGTTTGAATGGAATGATATAAGAATGATAATTCCTATATACCAAGGAATGAATGTGGGAATGAAATGTAGTGTTGTTAAATTATTATTATTATTATTAATATATATTTTTCTGATTTTATTATTTATAATAAATGTATTTTTTTATATAAAAATAATATTTTTATTTTTAAAATAAGAATATTATCATTATTTTTATATTAAATAAATTTAAAAAATATTATTATTTATATTATAATAAATTATTATACTATTATTTCATATTATTGAAAATAATATATTGTATATACTATATACTACTAATACTCTGTATTATTTATATTTTTTAAAAAATTTAAAAAAATTTATATTATTATATTTATAATTTAATAATATTATCGTTAAAATTAATACGGAGTATATTATTATTTAAATTTTTTAAATTTTTATTTTTAGATTATATATTATATTAATATTTTTTTAATTAAATATTATAATTTTTTTTATTAAATAATATTATTATTATAAATTTTTATTACAGGATTTATTAAAATTTCGATTCCTTCCTTAAACCCATGAAGGTGGAAAGGAATGAGAATTCCACACATTTGGGAATCACGTGGAAAGGAATGAGAATTCCACACATTTGAGAATCACCATTTCACAAAGAATGATGATTTCATTCCATAAATCATATCAATTATCAAATTTGAAATAGATCCATTCATGGTCTATTCCACCATACTAAGTATACCCTTATGCATAGGTTTTTTATACATACTTATAGTTTATAAGCTTAAGTATTGTCTAATAATGATATTTTAAGGCTAGCACGTGGGACTAATAATGGCCAGCACGTGAGAGTGGATTTGATGTTCCCCAGATTTAAGGTATGCTTTGTTGCACTTCCTGTACATTTATTTATACAACAATTAAAAGTAGTACAGTAAATTACAATGATAGAAAAAGACGAGAGAAATACTTGTTCAATCTTCCTTCCTTATGCAGCCTCTAATCCATCTAGGTTCAGTACGACAAAACTATCCCTACTTAATCAAGGACGGAGCCACACTGGGCCCAGGGTTCTCCCCACCAATTTTTTTTTTATATATATATTTTTCTAATAGTTATATATTATTAAAATATTATTAATATAATTAATGGAAATATAAATATTATTTTCATTTTGAGACATAGTTATTAAATTTAATCGAACATGTTGTACATTTATAATTAACAGTACTACTCCCTCCGTTTTTGAAAAGTTTGCAATTGATGGAAAGAAGTTTAAGGAAAAAGTGTAATAATTAGAGTCTTGAAGATAATTTTATAAAGGATATTGTGTGTATGATGGACCCCAAAAAATAATGTATAAAATATAAATACGTGTATATCGTGAGAGTGGCTATGCAAACTTTTCAAGGACGAAGGTAATATATTGTAAGAATTATAGAATATTGAAACACATTAATGTATTATTTTAATAAAGACATTTATCGTTCAAGTAAAGTAGTGCGAATAGTAAAATTTTCAAATAAGGAATGAAAATAATAAAATTGAAAAGCCCGTAAAGGAAAATAGGAATTATAAAATTGGACAGAGTGAGTAATATTTTATCTTTAAAATAATGTAAATCGGGTCCCCCTACCTAAGTTTTCTGGCTAAGGAAAATAGGAATTATAAAATTGGACAGAGTGAATAATATTTTATCTTTAAAATAATGTAAATCGGACCCCTATCTAAGTTTTCTGGCTCACTGTACTTATACTGTCACCCATATTTACGACAAAACTATCCCTACTTTTTTTTTTTTTTTTTTTTTGAGGAAAAACTATCCCTACTTAATATGTCACTTTAACACTGGCCACCCATATTTACGAATTTATATTTTCATATTTTATACAACTATATTTGATGAAAAGATTTGTAAAACTTAAAATATTAGAAGCACGGGAAGTTGGGGGTATTTTTATGTATAGAGATTATGGTAGTACTACTACTTGTTTGTTTTGTACTTCAAATTTGTGTGAAAAATCATGATAAGAGTTCTCAATTATTATGATTATTATATGAATATAGAGAGTTGCGTGATTCATGAATCTACCCAGGTATGGGCAATTGAGACATTTATCGTTTCCTTCTAGAAAAGTTTTTATATTATTAATAACAGGTTGTATTCTTTCTTTAATATGGCCTAGTTACAAAATCAACTATTTTTATTATAAATAAATAAATAAAAAAAAGGGGGATTTTGTCTGTATTTCAAAGCAACAACAAGAGGAATCCAATCCAAAGTCGTGCTCCGTAATGGTTCACTCCATTGAATTAATTAATTAATTAATCAATTAATTCATGATGTGGCCTTCCTTGTACTTGAAATTGAAATCCTCTTTTTTTTTGTGGTCATGGAGTACATTTTTTTCAAGCTTTAGTTTTCTTATTAATTAAATCAACTTCAACGAAATTACTTTTGTATAACATATTATCAAAAAAAATCATTAAAATTGAATTTTAACATCGAGCTTTATATCAATACGATATGGGTTCATTTGCTTAATGAATTTAAAAGTAGGTTAGGTGTATAATTGTCCTACCTTTAAATCCACGAAGAAAATGCTATACGTATAAGTAGTACTCAACGTACTCATATTCAAGTGAGTCTATTATAATATGTGTGTGTACAATTAATAAGTTAATAACACAAAGTATACAGCTCAAATGTTATTGCTCTCAAGTCTCACCTTCATGTCCCATCAGGCCAATTTTGGCTCTTATTATGGGATATTTATAGGGAGATTATTAATTACTCCTATATTACAACTTATTTTGGATATAAATTTGATTTTTCACCTTTTCATTTTATTCTACAAAATGTTTTGTTTATAGTTGTAACACGATGATTGTTGAACATATATACTAAATTACTAAGTGAATTATATCAGACATGTTCTCATATTTATGATATTATTAATGAAAAAAATGAACTGGTGGATGTTCAAGAAACGGGATTGAGGTTATGGTGATATATAATTTTTCTTTTATGAGTAAATTAGTTTTAATGTGAGTCTATTTTACAAATAATATCTTACTCCATATAATAGTATGATACATTTTTGTATGCAATTGTATGTATATCATTGAATTTTAAGTGATTTTGATATATCTTTAATTGTTCAACTAAATTTTTTAATAGCATAATGATGCGGACAAAATATGTCGTCCACGGAGATGGCGACACGTGGGCCCAAGATGAATTAAATTAGTCTTGGTAAGAGTAAGGGTTTTAGAAGAAGGATTAATACACCCCTGAGCCTAAAGGGGGAAATAGGTCTTATTAGGCCGGAAGCCCATATTAAAGGTTTTGAATATCCTTGGGCCAGATATTCCCAGCCCATGGAAGAAAGGCTAGAATATTGTCCTCGATGGATAGGGCCAGAGAAGTAGTCAAAAGGACGAGTAGCGAAGAGTCCACGAGGGGACCGAGTTTTGCGGATGGTTGAGGAAAATCAAGAAGAGGGAGTCTCCCTCTCTCCCACGAATGCAGGAGAGGTATAAGAAGAGGTTCGTTTTCATATTACTTTTACGTTTGACATTTAGACTATTCACAAGAACTATCCGAAAATATACACTAAATTGAGAAAGAACACCACGATATTTTGCGAGAATTTCCCTTGAACTAAAGGGAAATTCCACGTCGATTCTCTTGAGAAAGGTTCTGACTTGAGCGTCGGAGATTCCACGTCGGAACCCCCTCCGGCGTGTTTTTGCAGGTCTTTAAGGAGCTTGAAGGAGGATTATTCGTGGTTAAGCTTGCGGGAAAACTACGATCTAAGCCACAACCGCTGTAATCCGGTTAGAGAGATTTCGTATCCTTAATCGTTATTTTCTTACGCAACAACTGGCGCCGTTTGTGGAAACGTTTCGAGCTAAGAAGTGAGAAGAGTTCCATACGAAATGGGTGGAGAACAGGACTTGATGAAGCAGACGAAGGAAAATGGAGATCTCACTCCCCCTCCTTTCCCTCCGTGTTTTCCCTTAAACCGGAACCTAGGGAAACAACCCTCAACTCCAGTGTTGGAGGATAACCCCCTGGCGCCTGAGGGAAACACGACGGGTATTCCGGGAGCCTCTGGAAGCGGGATTAACAGGGATATACCCCCTTCCCCAGCTCAGCCTGAACTCCTTACTGTCTCTCAGGACCAGCTAAACGCTATGATAGCCCAGGCAGTGGAGAAGATAATTGCTGCCCGAGGGATCCCTACCTCTGACGCTGTTCCACCGGTGTATGGGAAGGCGATGCCGAAGAACCCAGAGCGCATGATCGATTCCTCTCTGGCCCCTTCCAAGAACGAGGGAGTCCCTCGAGACCAAGAGGATAAGGTGCCTTCCCAGGCAGAAAGAAGTGTCCCCAACCGAACTCCCAGAAAGAATACGGAGATATTCCCTGAAAGAACTCTGGACACGGAAGTCGGAGAGAGTACGGATGACACTTACCAAGGGGCATTCAGTTACCAAATACAGGTCCTCAGGAAAGAAATGAAAGACATGAGGAGACAAATGGTTGACAACGCAAGTAAATCTTCTTATATTACTGGTTATCAGTTTACTTCAAATATTTTGCAAGATGAATTACCCTCAAATTTCAAATCCTTGAATTTTGAATATGATGGCACGGCGGACCCCTACGAACACCTGGTGAGGTTCGAAAATGCCGCTCTGTTGCATCGTTATGGAGAGGGCGTCAAATGCAGAGTCTTCTTAACCACCCTATCAAAGGCTGCCCAGCAGTGGTTTACACAATTGGGACCTGATGATTTGGGTGGAATTTACACGAATTAGATGCATATTTGAAACTCATTTGATGTTGATTTCATTGAATTATTGGTTGATTATCATTGTTTTGGTCAAAATAAGATAAAGGTAGTGTTTTGTCGATTTTGTAGGAAAAACTATGTATTTTGGAAGCAACACACCATCCATACTTCACTGGATCAAGAATAGAAGCTGACCATTGGATTCGTCTCGAAAAACGGAGTGGAATGAAAAAAAGAATCGAGTCAATCGGAGGTCGGAAGCTCGAGATACAACGGAACGAAAAATGACGAGGCCGGACCACATTTCTACCCGGCCGGGTTACTTCCACCCGGCCACAATACTGTACACCCACGTTTTTGATTAGTTCACCCACCCGGCCGGGATTTCACCTGGGCAAGGCCACATTTCCAAGAGCTTCGTATTTAGGCCGGGTGACATACATTTCGGGGGTTTTTTGCTATTTTCTCCATTTTCGAAGGACCTAAGTGCAAATTTCGTCCAAGACTTCTACCCCAACTATAAATAGCTCCAATTTGAGTTTTAGAAGGGAGTCTTACTCCTTTTACAAGCATTTCTCACACACATTCACATAGTAGTAGGTGTTCTTCATAGTTTAGTTTAATTTCTTCATTAGATTAGATAGAATAGTGGTTTTTACTTCAAATCAAGCTACGATTATCATCGGGCATCGTCTATTACATCGTTTTGTAGCTACATTTTCATGATCAAGGTGATATTACTCTATTTTGCAATTCAATTTGGTATTTTCTTAATTTCTCCATTCTATTGTTATTTTGTTATGAATTTGATGTTATTTGTTGTTGTAGCCATGGGATTCTCTTCTAGAACCATGGGCTAATCCTCAATTGCCTTGGCTGTGAATGTTTTGATGAGAATTTAGTGTAATTGTGGATTAATTGCATGATTAGCTTATAATTTGGGTGTTTAGGTTTCTAGAGTTGTACTTTGATGATTCATTTGGTTGATCAACCCTATTAGCAAGCATGTTCGATTATGTTTATTGCAACGAGAGTTGGGTAGCATGATTGGGGATGTGAGTGTGAGATTTGGTCAATTGAATAGAAGTTAATTAGTAATTAGCTAACCGAGAGGGGGTTAATGGCTAGACCGACAATTTTAGACACTAAACGAGTAGAGGTCGTCTAGGAGTTTGGTGAGAGGGCGTTTCATAAGCATTAGTAACCGTGTTGAAAGTGCTTATGAAACACTATCTTAGGAGCCTATGGTATTTGGTTAGATCCTATAATTGCTAATCAATGCACGATGTTTACCTATGCCTTTCGAGGGGGTTTGCACACATATGTGATAGCCTTTAGCTTGACCCAAATTCGTAGTAAAATCATGTAATAGGTTCACTAGTTCACTTAATTGCTCACAAAACGGAAACACCCGAGGCAATACTCTTCCATTGCACTTTCCAAAAGAAATTTAGATAGTTCGTCTACTTCATTTGCCTTATAATTCTTGTTATTAGTCTTATTTAGTTAATTGTTTCTTTCAAAACCCAAAAACAACAACATTTAGTTGCTACAATAGCATGATAGCTTGCAACTTTAGGGACTCATTCTCACTCAATTAAATCCTTGGAACGAAATTCTACTTGGTATACTTATCATACTACTAACGAACCCATACGCTTATGGGG
Source organism: Galeopsis tetrahit (assembly GCA_963675135.1). NCBI lineage: Eukaryota > Viridiplantae > Streptophyta > Magnoliopsida > Lamiales > Lamiaceae > Galeopsis > Galeopsis tetrahit. Next base: position 57,379,007 of record OY776127.1, read on the forward strand.
ATCGTATAGTTGTAAAAAGTGTGCAAAAATACAACCAAGCCATTGGTGCCGCTACCGGGGATTTAAGCGAGTGTTAGTGAAACTTAGAGTTTGTTGAGTGTTGTTGATAGTAACATTTCTTTTTCATTACCTTGTTTTTCGTTTCTCTTTGTGGGCTTTGATACTTGTTTGTGTGTAGGTGTGAACTTCATTGCCTCGATGGATGGATACAACCAATACCAATGGAATCAATGTTATAATCAAAATGGTATGGTTTATCCTCCACAACGTGGAGATGTGAGCTATGATGATTGGAGGAACTTTGATTACCATTATCAAATACAACAAGTTCCCTCCTATTATCAAGATTGGAGGAATGAGGAAGCATCACCTCCTCCTCAAGGATATTATCCTTCACCTCCACATCCACATCCATATCAATATCCTCCCCCACCACCGGAAGAGTTGTATCGTCCACCTCCTCCTCCACCTATGTTGGAACCTTGTTTTGACGATTATCAAATGCAACAAGTTCCTTCTCCTTATCAATCTCAAGAGTGGGAAAGCAATGCTCATTCGCCACCAAACAATGAAGAAAGTGATACTACAAAAGTGCTTCTTGCACTATTGTTGAAAAAGTTGGAGACAAGTGAGAAGAAATCCGAAGCATCCGACTCCATCGTTGCCCAACTCATGAGTAGTCAAAAATCAACTGAATCCATGCTTGGTCAACTTGTTAGTAGTAAAAAATCGATGGAATTCCAACTTGGACAATTGGCCATCGCCGTGAAAAAAATGCAAGAAGAGGAGAACTCAAGTGAGGAGAGTGAAGATGCCAAGCTCATTGTCAAAGGAGATGAAGATAAATGTTCTTTAATGGATATGATCAACAAGGAACATGAAAATTAAGAAGCGTCAAAAGACGAGTTGAAGAGCGAAATGAGCAATCCTAAACTTTTAAACTCTTCAATTTATTCTTCATTTGATATTAATGCTTCTATTGATTTCATTTTACCTCTTGATCATTTTGATTCAAAAAAAGAGCTTGAGAAGTGTTTGGATATTCTTGGACAAGGAGGAAAGAAATGGAAAGAGGTGGAGTGGAAGGAGCAAGAAGAACATTCATTGTTGAAAGTATGGAAGAATAATGTGGAAGATTGGTCTTCCATTCATAAGAGCTTCCTTGAGATTGAAGCTCAAAGGTTGAAATACAATGGGAAGGAGGATCGATATCCATGGCCTTTCCGATGAGTTATTTTATTTCCGTCTGGCTTGAAGACGTTAAACTTAGCGCTAAATGGGAGGCAACCCATTTTTACTTGCTTTCTTTCATTTCTTGTTCTTTTTTTATGCTTTGTTAGTTTAGTTTGATGTGTTTGTGAGTTTTGATGTTAGTTGGAGAAGCTTGGATCGAATGGACGATTGGAGATCGAAAGTGGAACTTTGAGCTTCGAAGAAGGTGTAGCTATAGCAATCGTAAGAGGTACGCACACTCCAAACTTAGGAATTGCATAGCAATTACTAAGTTTGGGGGGGGGGGTAGTGGAATTTATATTCTTGTTCATAATATTGATTGCTTAGCTACTATTGTTTTTAATTGTTGGGATAGTGGCCCATGTGTGTAGATTTGTATGTTTAGCACTTGGTGTCAATATCATTGCAAAACTATTTTTCCAAACTTTTAATTGCTTGGCAATGAAAAAGTTTGGGGGGTATGTTCGTTTTTACATTTTCTATTGACACCAATGTGTACTTTTGTGTGTGTGTGCAATTTGAGCTTTAATGATCATTGAGACACATTTGATGGTGATTTGTTGTGAATTTGATTCCTTGAATGCATGTTTGGAATGAATCATCTTGTTTGATGTGTTGTTGTCATCTTGTTGCCTATGGATGGTTTGCATGCACAATGAGTTATGTGTGGTGATGATTGATAAATGTTTGAGTCTTGAATGAACCGGTGAGAGTTGAGCTTTGAACCGATGCATTAATCCGGTTTATTTCATGTTTTGAGTGGATCTATTCATTGCTTGCTTTTCTAGAACTTGCCCAAGTTCTTGCTTGAAATCATGTTTGTGTGATACTTTGAGATATGATGTAGGCCATCTTTCGTATTACAAGTCACTTAGCCAAATTTTTCCCAATAACCAAAGTAATCTTCTGTAGTTAGCTCGTTTGAGCTTGATTTCCCATTCTCTTGGCAACCTAAAATGTTTAACCACTTAACCTTTTGAGCCTTTGATATCCAAATCTAGTGGAGAATAAAAATAAAGTGGTAAAACATGTGCTTTAGTGCCTTTGGTTTGAAGAAAAAAAATTTGGCAAAGTTGTGAAAAGAAAAAAAAAAGATGGAAGTGAAAAGAAAAGAGGGACAATGAGCCCCAAGAGCTCACAAGAAAAAGAGAAGAAATTGTTTAAAAGATGAGAAAATGAATACATTTGAGGAATTCATATGAAAAGTGAGAATGAAAGTTGTAAACCTTAAGAGCACGCGCTTGAATTGTTGAAAAATAACTTTCGTTCTCCACTAGACAAGTCACTTTTTCCATATTCATCTTACCCCGTCCAAAGAGCCAATGCTACGTCCTTGGTTAAGCCCTATTGATCCCATTGTTGAACATGGTTGTGGTGGAAAGATGGTAGAGCTTGGGCAAGCATATGGGAATTGCAATGCATGATTTGCTTGATGAGTGCTTATTGTCCTTAATTTGTTTGAGTGTTTGAGAGAAACACTATATCTAGGGAGTTGAACTTGAACACTTTGATATTGTCATCACCATCACTTGTTGTTGTGTGTTGAGCATGTGTGAGTAATTAGTTGGATCTTCAATATTGAACTTGTGATCATTTTTGAGAATGTATCTTGAGGAAGAAGAATTCATTTCATGTCATTTGATACGTGGGATCTTTCATTGATCATCTAGTTGTAAATTTCACCCTCATGTTGTATTTCTTTCGTTGCTCGAGGACGAGCAACACTTTAAGTTTGGGGGAGTTGATTCGGGTGGAATTTACACGATTTAGATGCATATTTGAAACTCATTTGATGTTAATTTCATTGAATTATTGGTTGATTATCATTGTTTTGGTCAAAATAAGAGAAAGGTAGTGTTTTGTCGATTTTGTAGGAAAAACGATGTATTTTGGAAGCAAAACACCATCCATACTTCACTGGATCAAGAAGAGAAGCTGACCATTGGATTCGTCTCGAAAAACGGAGTGGAATGAAAAAAAGAATCGAGTCAATCAGAGGTCGGAAGCTCGAGATACAACGGAACGAAAAATGACGAGGCCGGACCATATTTCTACCCGGCCGGGTTACTTCCACCCGGCCACAGTACTGTACACCCACGTTTTTTATTAGTTCACCCACCCGGCTGGGTAAAACCCACCCGGTCGGGTGGATTCCACCCGGGCAAGGCCACATTTCCAAGAGCTTCGTATTTAGGCCGGGTGGGATCCACCCGGCCGGGTGACATACATTTCGGGGGTTTTTGGCTATTTTCTCCATTTTCGAGGGACCTAAGTGCAAATTTCGTCCAAGTCTTCTACCCCAACTATAAATAGCTCTAATTTGAGTTTTAGAAAGGAGTCTTACTCCTTTTACAAGCATTTCTCACACACATTCACATAGTAGTAGGTGTTCTTCATAGTTTAGTTTAATTTCTTCATTAGATTAGATAGAATAGTGGTTTTTACTTCAAATCAAGCTACGATTATCATCGGGAATCGTCTATTACATCGTTTTGTAGCTACATTTTCATGATCAAGGTGATATTACTCTATTTTGCAATTCAATTTGGTATTTTCTTAATTTCTCCATTCTATTGTTATTTTGTTATGAATTTGATGTTATTTGTTGTTATAGCTGACTTGTCTCATTTTTCAACACTTTTTAAAGCACTTTACAATACGATCCCCACAAGCGTATGGGTTCGATTGTAGTACGCAAGTACGACCAAGTAGATTTTCGTTCCAAGGACCTAATTGAGTGAAAGTGAATCCCTAAAGTTATAAGTTTTCATGCTATTGTAGTAACTAAACGTGTTTGTTGGATTTTCGGGAATTAAAACACAAGTATTAAACTAAATTAACTAAGATAAACAAGAAATAGACAAAAGTAATAATAAGTTATCTAACTTTCGAGAGAAAGTGCAAGAGAAGGGTATTGCCTCGGGTGTTTCCGTTTTGTGGGTAATTCAATGAGTTAACGAACCAATTGCATGAATTAAACTATGGTTTTGGATTAAGCTAAAGGCTATCACTCGTATGTGTAGACCAATCCCTTGTGAGGCTTAGGTGAACACGTGCATCGATTAGAAATTATATAGTCTAATCAATACCATAAGCTCCTAAGATAGTGTCTCATAAACACGTTCAACACGGTTACTAATGTTTATGAGACGCCCTCTCACTAATCTAATAGACGACCTCTAATCGACTAGTGTCTAGTGTCGTCGATCTAAGCAATCAACCCCCGGTCGGTGTTGCTAATTACTATGTTAATTCTAATTGATTAATTCAAGCTCATACACACACTCTTAATCATGCAACCCAATACGGTCGTTGAAGTCGACAAAACTAACAATGCTAGCTAATAGGGTGAATTAATCAATTGAATCATGAAAATTACAACACTAGAAACATATACACCCAATTCCTAAGCTAATCATGCAATTAATCTATAATTACACTAAACACCCATCAAAACATTCACACCCAAGGCAATAAGAGCTTAGCCCATGGTTCTAGAATAGAATCTCATGGCTACAACAACAAATAACATCAAACTAATGGTAAAATAGAAAAAGATTGAAGAAATTAAGAAAATACTAAATTGAATTGTAAAATAGAATAATATCACCTTGATCATGAGAATTTAGCTACAAACAGATGTAATAGACGATGCCCGATGATAATCGTAGCTTGATTCGAAGTAAAAACCACTATTCTATCTAATCTAATGAAGAATCTAAACTAAAAATGAAGAACACCTACAACTATGTGAATGTATGTGTGTAATTGCTTGTAAAAGGAGTAAGACTCCTTTCTAAAACTCAAATTGGAGCTATATATAGTTGGGGTAGAAGTCTTGGACGAAATTTGCACTTAGGTCCCTCGAAAATGGAGAAAATGGGCCAACCCCCCCCCCCCCCGAAATATGTAGCAAATGGCTAAAATAGGGCTTGGCCGGGTGAAAACGACCCGGCCGGGTGGTTTTACCCGGCCAAAATATGAAGGTCTTGATGGAAAATGGCATGGCCGGGTGAAATGACCCGGGAGGGTGGTTTTACCCGGCCAAAATGCGAAATGGGTGAACTAATCCAAAATGTGGGTGTACAGCACTGTGGCCGGGTGGAAGTAACCCGGCCGGGTAGAAATGTGGTCCGGCCTCGTCATTTTTCGTTCCGTTGTATCTCGAGCTTCCGACCTCCGATTGACTTGATTATTTTTTTCATTCCACTCAATTTTTTGAGATGAATCCAATGGTGCAATCCTCTCTTCAGTACAGCAGAGTATGATTGGTGTTTTGCTTCCAAAATACATCGGTTTCCCTACAAAATCGACAAAACACTACCTTTCTCTTATTTTGACCAAAACAATGATAATCAACCAATAATTCAATGAAATCAACATCAAATGAGCTTCAAATATACATCGAAATCGTGTAAATTCCATCTGAATCAGTAGCCATGGGATTCTCTTCTAGAACCATGGGCTAATCCTCAATTGCCTTGGGTGTGGATGTTTTGATGAGAATTTAGTGTAATTGTGGATTAATTGCATGATTAGCTTATAATTTGGGTGTTTAGGTTTCTAGAGTTGTACTTTGATGATTCATTTGGTTGATCAACCTTATTAGCAAGCATGTTCGATTATGTTTATTGCAACGAGAGTTGGGTAGCATGATTGGGGATGTGAGTGTGAGCTTTGGTCAATTGAATAGAAGTTAATTAGTAATTAGCTAACCGAGAGGGGGTTAATGGCTAGACCGACAATTTTAGACACTAAACGAGTATAGGTCGTCTAGGAGTTTGGTGAGAGGGCGTTTCATAAGCATTAGTAACCGTGTTGAAAGTGCTTATGAAACACTATCTTAGGAGCCTGTGGTATTTGGTTAGATCCTATAATTGCTAATCAATGCACGATGTTTACCTATGCCTTTCGAGGGGGTTTGCACACATATGTGATAGCTTTTAGCTTGACCCAAATTCGTAGTAAAATTATGTAATAGGTTCACTAGTTCACTTAATTGCTCACAAAACGGAAACACCCGAGGCAATACTCTTCCCTTGCACTTTCCAAAAGAAAGTTAGATAGTTCGTCAACTTCATTTGCCTTATAATTCTTGTTATTAGTCTTATTTAGTTAATTATTTCTTTCAAAACCCAAAAACAACAACATTTAGTTGCTACAATAGCATGATAGCTTGCAACGTTAGGGACTCATTCTCACTCAATTAAATCCTTGGAACGAAATTCTACTTGGTATACTTATCATACTACTAACGAACCCATACGCTTGTGGGGATCGTATAGTTGTAAAAAATGTGCAAAAATACAACCAAGTCACCTGACACTATCCACTCTTGGTCAGAATTTAGCGAATTATTCTTACACCAATTCGATAGTGCCCGGAGGCAGCCTAGGGCTACCCTCACTCTGTTCAACATGAGACAAGGAGACAATGAGTGCCTCCGAGATTTCCTGAAAAGATTCAATCAAGCGGCCCTGTAGGTACCTACTGTCTCTTCCGAAGTTAAGATCAATGCCCTTAATAACGGGCTGAGAGACGGAGACCTCTTCACCTCTCTGGCCAAAAAACCAGTACAGACCTTTGATGAGTTACTAAGAAGAGCCAAAAAATACCTCACATTGGAGGAGGTACGGAAAGTGAAACGCTCTGAAACTAAGCTAATGGGAGGAGAAGTCCTAGAAGATCTGGAAACGTAAAAGAGGAGGAAGGGCCACGCATAGGTCCCAGGGGAAGGTTCGAGAAGTATACCCCTCTGAAAATAGAGCCAGCGGAAGTTTTGGAAGTAGCAGGGGACCACCCTAATATGAAATTCCCCTACTCTAGAAACAGAGGCCCTCAAAATCCTAAATCTGATAAATTCTGCAGGTTCCACAATGACTACGGTCATGACACAAATCAATGCTGGCATTTGAAGGATGAGATAGAAAGAATGATCCAAGCAGACCATCTCCAGGAATTCAAATTCAGGGATAGACAGGGCCCTAGGGGACAGAAGAGAAAGGATCCCGAGGGGAAGCCAGAGGATACCAAGAGAGAACCGAGGAAGAACACGGAGGACCAACCCCCTCCTCCTCAAAAGAGGAGAACCATCCACATGATTATGGGAAGCCCTGCTGATGGAGATTCCTTCAGACAGAGGAAGCAAAGTGTTAGATAGTTGAAAACTGAGAGGAATGGGGAACACCGAGAGCTAGGAAAGAGGACAGTGGTCCCTGACATCCACTTTGGACCCGAAGACGCTGGGGAACCCAGGGAAACTCATAATGACGCTCTAGTCATTACCACGGATATTGCAGGGTATGATGTGGCCAGAATCTTTGTAGACACGGGGAGCTCTGCAGACATCATGTTTCTGGAGTGTTTCAAAAGGATGGAGCTGAACATAAAGCTCAGACCGGTGGAGACGGCCCTTTACGGATTCTCAGGGGGCGCAATCCAACCCCTCGGCTCGGCACTGTTGCAGGTGGGGCTGGGAACCGCCCCTAACCGACGTATACAAGTGATAGAGTTCCTGATAGTAGACGTCCCATCCTCATATAACGTGGTGATGGGAAGACCAAACTTGAACATCTTCCAGGCAGTAATTTCCACCTTCCACATGAAGATGAAATTTCCCGCCTCGGGGGGAGTGGGAGAGATATGTGGAGACCAGTATCAGGCAAGGAAATGTTATGTAGAGTCGGTCAAGATAGCGGACAAGGCCACGTTTCGAGGTTTGGAAAGGTGCAAAGGGTAAGACCCCGAACTGAAAAAACAGAAAGTAGCTGAATTGGCAGGAGAACAGACCAAGATCAGAGCAGATGAGGAACTAATGAATATCGAACTCTATGCAGAGAAGGAGGGGTTCACAACCAGAGGTGGAACTCAGATGGATTCAGAGCTCAAAGAAAGAATAATAACCACTCTCCGAAAGAACGTGGATATATTTGCCTTTACCCCAGCGGATATGACGGGTATCCCTCCAGAGATAGCAGTACATCACCTCAACGTAGACCCTTGAGCAAGATTGGTGAAACAAAAGTTGAGGAATTTCGGTAAAGAAAAAAATCTTATTGTGAAAGAGGAAATTGATAAATTGTTGATGGCAGGGCACATAAAGAGGGTACAGTTTCCCGAATGGCTCTCAAACGCAGTGCTGGTGTCCAAAGGAGCCGGTAAATGGAGGATGTGCATCGACTTTAGAGACTTAAACAAAGCATGCCCAAAGGACCATTATCCTCTGTCCAGAATCGATCAATTGGTGGACACGACCTCAGGTTTTGAGTTGCTCAGCATGATGGACGCATACCAGGGATACCATCAGATCCATCTCAATCCCCTGGATATCCCGAAGGTATGTTTCATTGCAGCCTGTGGTACCTTTGGATATATACGCATGTCTTTCGGATTGATAAACGCAGGAGCCACCTATCAAAGAATGGTGGATTCAGTTTTTCAAGAACAAATTGGTAAGAACATAGAAAGTTACGTGGATGATATGTTAGCCAAGAGTGTTAAGGCAGAGGAACATGTGAAAGACCTGGAAGAGATATTCCAGGTGATCAGGGATAATGGCATAAAGTTGAATCCAGCTAAATGCTCTCTTGGGGTGAGATCAGGGAAATTTCTAGGATACATGGTGACCCAGAGGGGAATAGAAGTTAACCCTGCCAAGGTAAAGGCAGTGCTGGACATGCAGCCTTCTCGAAACCTGAAGGAACTACAAACCTTGAACGGGAGAATAGCAGCTCTAAGCAGATTCATATCGAGATCGGCAGAAAAAAGTCATCACTTCTTTAGAACCTTGAGGAAATGAACGAAATTCGAGTGGGACGAGCCTTGTCACAAAGCCTTTGAGGAGCTTAAACGTCACCTGGAACAACTCCCAAAGCTGACAAAACCTTCTCAGGGATATATATTATGCATGTATCTTTCGGTAGGAGATCATTCCTTAAGTACAGCGCTGATGAAAGAAGAGGGCCCCACGCAGCAGCCCATATATTATGTGAGTAAGGTAATCCAGGGTGCAGAAATTAGATATTCAGAGGTAGAAAAGGCAGCCTTGGCGGTGGTAGTGACAGCTAGGCGGTTACGCCCTTATTTCTTGTCTTATAAGATTGTTGTGCGGACTAATTATCCCCTGAAGCAGGTATTAGGGAGAGCAGACTTGTCTGGAAGAATGGTCAAGTGGGCTGTTGAATTGCAGGAATGTGATGTTGATTATGAACCCAGGAGGGCTATTAAAGCCCAGGCCCTGGCGGATTTCATCCAAGAATCCACTAGAACCGAAGAGATGGAAGGATGGAAAGTGTACGTGGATGGCTCCGCATCGGCAATGGGATGTGGGGCAGGGATAATGCTGGTGGACCCTGAGGGCCAGGAGATACAAGTTGTCGTTAAGTTCCGATTTTCAACCTCTAATAACGGAGCCAAATACGAAGCCCTGATCAGAGGAGCTAACATGGCAGCAGAACTAGGAGCACAGAAGGTCACCCTATATTCAGACTCACAGTTGGTGGTGCTGCAAGTAATGGGGGAATACCTTGCCAAAGACGAAAAGATGATCGCATATTTGGAGCAAGTGAAGAACCTGAAAAGTAAATTTCATGCTTTCGAAGTAATACAAATACCGAGGGAAGAGAAGACAAAGGCAGATGGATTGTCCAAGTTAGCCAGTGTCACTGAGTTCGAGGGGCAGGGGAAGATAACCCTGGTAGTGGCGGATCAATTGGCGACGGAAACCCTAATTGGGGATATAATAGAAGGGGATGATTGGAGAAAGGAGATATGAGAAGGATTGAACAGAGATCCGGCGGTCCCAGCGTCCAGGGAACCAAGGCTCTAAGGTTAAAGTACTGTATCCTTGGGGATCAGTTATACAAAAGATCCTTCACTCAGCCTTATTTGAAATGTCACTCAAAACAGGAAGCAGATTTGGTGATCAGGGATATCCATGAGGGTTGTGCAGCTAGTCATGAAGGTTATAAGTCTATGGTGAAAAAGGTGTTCAGGGCAGATTTCTATTGGCCTAGTATAATAAGAGATGCTCGGGAATTTGTGAGGAAGTGTGAGAGATGTCAGAAGAATGGACCTTTGATACGGATGCCTGTAGAGGAGATGGGCTCCATGTATTCGCCCTGCCCCTTCGCAAAATGGGGGATAGATTTAGTAGGGCCCTTCGCCATGGCACCTGGAGGAAGGAAATTCTTAATCGTAGCAGTAGATTACTTCAGCAAATGGGTAGAAGTCGCGCCCTTGGCTAAGATAGAGGAGGATAGTGTGATTAATTTTCTAGCACGACACATTTGTTGTAGGTTTGGAGTACCGAGGGTTCTAGTTTCAGATAATGGAACGCAATTCAACTGAGAGAAAGTGAGAAAATGGTGCTGGAGATGGAACATTTTACAGAGATTTACTTCAGTAGCCCACCCACAAGCCAATGGACAGGTGGAAGTCACAAACAGGATTCTAGTAGACGGTATCCGAACACGTTCGCAAAAGATAGGAGGAGGATGGGTGAAGGAGCTGGATAACGTCCTCTGGTCTTACAGAACTAGCCCTAAGTCAGCTACAGGGGAGTCCCCCTTTCAATTGGTGTACGGGGCAACGACGGTAATACCCCTAGAGGCCCGGTTAAGATCGCACCGAATCACCTATTTTGATGAGAAAAGAAATGAAGAGCTGATGAGAGAAGCATTAGACCTGGTAGAGGAGGAAATAGAGATTGCAAAGTTGAAAGCAGAAAGATACAAGAGCAGGATTAAGGCAGCATATGATCGTAGGGTAATCCCCAGATCCTTCAGAGTCGGAGACTTGATCCTCCGGAGAGCAGACGCCTTGAGGAATACAGGAAAGATGGAGGCTAATTGAGAAGGTCCCTACAAGGTGATACAAGTGTTGAAGGGCAGAGCTTATAAACTCCAGGATATGGAGGGAAAGGAGATACTACGCCCATGGAACGTGTGCCACCTGAAGAGGTTTTATGTTTGAAAATGTGTTAGTCCCTTATTATCTTTCTCTTTATGAATAATTTCGACATTTGTTTCCATTCGAATAAATTGTACACATCGCTTCACCGACACTCTTTTTCCCTCTACGTGGGTTTCCCTTTGGGTTTTACCACGGAGAGATTTTTAATGAGACCGGCATAGGTTTTCCCTTTTTTGCCTATGTTGATAAACACTTTTGATCAATGAAGCTTTACTTTTGAAAGAATTACAGTGATTTCGATTGATATATGTTCGCATTGTGATGAGATGATTGATATATGTTAGCATTGTGATGAGATGATCGATATATGTTAGCATTGTGATGAGATGATTGATATATGCTAGTATTGTGATGATGGATATATGCTAATATTAAGACATAGGATGAAAGGAAAATGCGTAGGTTTATACAAACCTCACCCTGAGAAAATAAGTGAGTTCCGATGAACTTCACTTAGAGAAAATGCGTAGGTTTATACAAACCTCACCCTGAGAAAATAAGTGAGTTTCGATGAACTTCACTTAGAGAAAATGCGTAGGTTTATACAAACCTCGCCCTGAGAAAATAAGTGAGTTTTGATGAACTTCACTTAGAGAAAATGCGTAGGTTTATACAAACCTCACCCTGAGAAAATAAGTGAGTTCTGATGAACTTCACTTAGAGAAAATGCGTAGGTTTATACAAACCTCACCCTGAGAAAATAAGTGAGTTCCAATGAACTTCACTTAGAGAAAATGTGTAGGTTTATACAAACCTCACCCTGCGAAAATAAGTGAGTTCTGATGAACTTCACTTAGAGAAAATGCGTAGGTTTATACAAACCTCACACTGAGAAAATAAGTGAGTTTCGATGAACTTCACTTAGAGAAAATGCGTAGGTTTATACAAACCTCACCCTGAGAAAATAAGTGAGTTCCGATGAACTTCACTTAGAGAAAATGCGTAGGTTTATACAAACCTCACCCTGAGAAAATAAGTGAGTTCTGATGAACTTCACTTAGAGAAAATGCGTAGGTTTATACAAACCTCACCCTGAGAAAATAAGTGAGTTTCGATTAACTTCACTTAGAGAAAATGCGTAGGTTTATGCAAACCTCACCCTGAGAAAATAGTGAGTTCCGATGAACTTCACCTAGAGAAAATGCGTAGGTTTATACAAACCTCACCCTGAGAAAACAAATTCGAAATGAATTTCATCCTGAGGGGAGAATCCAAAACTATAAGATCAAAAATCTCCATCCACTATAACCTCTAAGGCTGGGGGGAATAAGAGTTATGGGGAGATCCTACAAGAGGAGATATGAGGAGATCCTACGAGCATCATCAAATCATCAAGTAAGTATAGAAGCTTGAATTCTCTATTTTTGAATTCTCTATGCTTGAATTTGAAGCCTTAGAGCCTATATGTGTCAAAAAGATACTAGAGATATACATTGAAACATAACTGAGAAAAGCTAAACATGCAACATACATATATGCATACAGCAAGATAATATGCAGGTATAAGAGGAAGGAGTAGAATAAAGCATTCATCAGCAAAGGTTAAGAGATATTCAAGACCGGTGGCACCATGCCTTGGCCCTCCACAGAAAAACACATGAGTGTGGAGTCTCTTGAAAATACCAAAAGAGCTCGAAAGCCCCAACAAAAGAAAGTGTTTTGAAAGTACCAGAATATTGTTATCAAATAAAGTAAATAGAGTTATGAAGAGAGGGGAACTTTACCCCCCCCCCCCCAGTGCCTTCTATCGCCTCGTCGACTTGTCCACTGGAGCCGCCGCCCTCTTCCTTCTCCTTCGAGCCATTAGCCGCCACGGTAGCCAGGGGATCAGGATTAGCCACATGAATGGGGAATGCTAGATCGTTCACTGGCACCAAATCGTCCACTTTCAGATCAGCACCCTTCAGCTCTGAAATGGCCTTCCTCATACCAGGCAGCCACCAAGGAGTGTTGATGTCCTCCTAAAGATCTCCTGGGAACTTCGGGGGAGTAGCTAGTTCATCCAAGCGAAGAGCGCGAGTGTAATGACCATCAAATCCAGGAGCAGAGTGCTCGACTACGGCATTGGAGAAGCCATGGTCAATGAAATGAGGAATGTATGCCCCCATTGCCCCCAGAAAACTAGTGCTCTTGAGAAAAGCCTCTTGCCATTCTTGATGTAAAGTGCCTAGAAATGTTTGCCCCGCTGCAGATGTAAAGAGAGAATCAATACAGAGTTTTACCCCAGCCAGAGGCAGTTCCGTCTCCAAACGCCGGATCCCCTTGTCCCGCTCATCGATTTGGGCCCGGAGTAAAGAAACCTCTTCAGATAAAGCCTGGTTCTGTGTTGAAAGTTGGACCTTCTCAGCCATGGCCGCCTTCCTTCCCAAAGTGGCTTCTCGAAGCTCTCCCTCCAATATTTCATTCTTCACCCTCTCTAGCTCCACCTGACTGGAGATCGTCATGAAGTTGAAAAGATCGGAGGACTCGCTCGGATATGTTAGAGTAGAGGAGACCAAACTACATAAATAATAAAGAGTAACAAAAGGAATTAAGATATCTATTATATCCCTCATCAGTCGTACGAGATAACAAATGTATCGAAGGCTTACTTGAGAAAAGTTGTGAGCCGTGTGCACTATCCTCTCCTCCAGAGTTAAAGCATTGAGAGCTTTTATGGCAGGAACGGGAGTATGGCGTTCCACGAAAGCAGTTAACTGATCAATGCTGACATCACACGTGGCTTCAAGATCAATGGTCTCCGAGGGAGCGAAGGAGGACTTGTCCTTACTTTTCTTCCTCTTGGAAGCACCGGAGGTAGGAAGTCCCAAGGAAAACACATCCTTTCCAGTAGAGGACCGGGTACGCTTAGCCACCGATCCCACGGAGGGCTTCATGGGAGAAGGAGGAGGAGGAGCTTTTGTGGAACTCTCTGGAGCAGAAGGCTTGGCCACCATGGAAAGAGGAGTTGAATCGCGTGAGATTTGGGACAACCAACTCATGGCTACAAAAAAGAGAAAGTATAGAAGACATTAACAACTATGGAAATTCAAACCTTGAAGGTAACAACAGGGGAGGAGAAATGATATTACCATCGTCTGGACCTAAAGGGTAATCTGTGCGGCCGAAACCGAAATGGGATAGGGCCCTAGGATTCTTACATATGCTCATCACATTAAAATATCCATGAGCAGTCACATGTCTATTCAAATTTTTCATTATATCCAAGTTAAGAGAGGAACAAATAGAGAGAGGAGGATTGGGCACCCCAGGGTTCTCATAGATCCACCCTTCATGAGGAAACTCCCAAGAAGAAGGGTTGGTAACGAAGAAGTAGTAATCCTTCCATTCCTGGACCCCTTCATGGATCTTTTCCATGAATTTTCCAGTTCTAGAAAGGCGACCACATGCAAAGAAAAACCCGTCCGCAAATTTGCACATATATTGGGTCAAAAAGAGCTGGGCCGAGGGTTCTCCACCATTCCCCTTAACCAGAATATAAAAGCCTAGCATTGCGCGAATGGCGTTTGGGGTAAACTGGTTAAGGGGTATCCGGAGGTAAGAAGAGATTTCAGCAAGGTAAGGGTTAATCGGAAAAAGGAGGCCTGCCTCTAGTTGGGCCTCCCTAAAAGCTAGAGTGTTGGGACCAGGGAAATTAGGGCGTTCCTTACTGTGAACAGCCCTAACCATGTAATCCGCCGGAAAAATCCCGGAGCGGATGGAAGCGGCTACTCGCTCTTCTGGAAGGGTTGAAGACCTAGAAATCCTATTTCTTAGAGTGGGATCGGTTACGGGAAACAAAGAAAGCGAATCGTAGAAGGAAGCAGAGCTTTCCATGGAAGCAGAATCTGACGAGGTTTAGGAGGAGGACGACATGAAAAAAAAAGTGAGGAAATGAGAGGGGTACCTGAGATGAAGGCACCTTTCGAATGTGACGGCGTGGTCGGCGAACGTGCGGAAGAGCAGTTAGTTGCAGAAAACAAAAGTGAGATGTGAGAATGAAGGTTAAAGAGAAAACGGATAAAGCTTGAAAAAAGGAGGTTTCACGAAGTAAGAGGAATTTTGAATTAAGGAGGTTATGATGACAGAGTAAGAGCGGGGGAAAAATCGAGAAGGGTTTATAAATGTCGCCCAATAAGAAAGCGAGTGAAAAAGAAAATGACGGCCAGATGTCTTGTCTTTGGCAGGCATGCAAGATAAAGGTAAGTGAGGGGTTCGAAACCGATTTAAAGCGTGGAATTGGAAAAGTCACTATTATTGAGGAATAAATATATTGTGACCTAGTAACGCTGTGGATTGTAAGTAATCAAAGGAAGGAGATATTCCTCTTAGAATTCATCTTGTCTTCTTTTTCTACTCTCCTAAAAATTATGAACGATTTTTTACGAGAGTAGGGGAAGTAGTTGATGCGGACAAAATATGTCGTCCACGGAGATGGCGACACGTGGGCCCAAGATGAATTAAATTAGTCTTGGTAAGAGTAAGGGTTTTAGAAGCATGATTAATACACCCTGAGACTAAAGGGGAAAATAGGTCTTATTGGGCCGGAAGCCCATATTAAAGGTTTTGAATATCCTTGGGCCAGATATTCCCAGCCCATGGAAGAAGGCTAGAATATTGTCCTCGATGGATAGGGCCAAAGAAGTAGTCAAAAGGACGAGTAGCGAAGAGTCCACGAGGGGACCGAGTCTTGCGGATGGTTGAGGAAAATCAAGAAGAGGTAGTCTCCCTCTCTCCCACTAATGCAGGAGAGGTATAAGAAGAGGTTCGTTTTCATATTACTTTTACGTTTGACATTTAGACTATTCTTTTTAGACTATTCACAAGAACTATCCGCAAATATACACTGAATTGAGAAAGAACACTACGATATTTTGCGAGAATTTCCCTTGAACTAAAGGGAAATTCCACGTCGATTCTCCTGAGAAAGGTTGTGACTTGAGCGTCGGAGATTCCACGTCGGAACCCCCTCCGGCGTGTTTTTGCAGGTCTTTAAGGAGCTTGAAGGAGGATTATTCGTGGATAAGCTTGCGGGAAAACTACGATCTAAGCCCACAACCGCTGTAATCCGGATAGAGAGATTTTGTATCCTTAATCGTTATTTTCTGACGCAACACATAACATAAATGTAGACATGTTAAAAAAATCGGTGTTGGTTAGCCAATTTCAGTTATGAAATTGAATCAAAACCTTCATCTAGACGGTTCGGTCACGGTGCTTAAAAACGACGATTCCGATTAAACCGCTGGTTTAACCATTTTAATTGTTATTATTTAAAAAAAAATATTAAAACCTGATCATTTGTACGGATCTGTCGACCGTTGAATCTCAACAGATCATATCTGATTCGTACAATGTGGCTGAACCCAGAACCATTGGTTTAACCGAACTAATGGTTTAGTTACACCGGTGATTTTCGACCGTTGCAAGTTCAATTTTTTTTTTAAATAAAATTTTCATCTATAAATACATCAATGTTCAAATCATTTTTTCACATCAATCTCTATTTTTACAGAATGGAGTATATAAAATGGACAAGTGAGAGATCACAAAAGAATTATTACAATGGACATAAAAAAAGAAAGTGTGAATTAAAAAAAAA
Organism: Galeopsis tetrahit; assembly: GCA_963675135.1. Lineage (NCBI taxonomy): Eukaryota > Viridiplantae > Streptophyta > Magnoliopsida > Lamiales > Lamiaceae > Galeopsis > Galeopsis tetrahit. Next base: position 57,395,793 of record OY776127.1, read on the forward strand.
AATAAACTTATTCAAATTTAATTTATTGCCTTATTTTCTAAAAAAAAAATGGTAGTCTCATATATTTTTGAACCATAACCGCACTTTTTTTTTCTTATTTGTTCGTCTCATAATTGCTTGCATTTTTCAATAAGGAAACATTTTTATAAACATTGCCCTCACAATATTCACATATTTGTACAAAATGTAATTAATTTTACCACCAATCCAATCATTACTTTACTTTATTCATAAAAATTTATAAAATTACCTTTAATATTTTACCCATTACACATTTTTTTTAATTTATGTCTGCATAAAATGGTGCAAACGGTCACGGCATGGATGTAGATTGAATGGTTTGACTGTCTACATATCCTAATGATCCCATTCTTCCAGTATTTTGAGTAATACGTTTCCCAATAAGAAAGAAAAAAAAATACACAAAAATATCTCCGAAATCCAAACAATATTCCCAAACGTGGCCCAATACAGACCCAGCAATAGTGATTTGAATGAACACTCCCATTTTATAGGCCCCTCATCTCCTCCCTCCTGAAGAAGAAAGAATATTCACTTTATCTCCATCTCCGCTTTACTCGGAAAAATATGAAGCCTCCCCCAAACACGCCCTTACTCCCCCTCTTCTGCATTTTATCACTCTCTCTCCTCCTCCCCTCCGCTTTCTCCTCCGATGGCCAGAAGACCTTCATCGTCCATGTTTCCAAATCTCACAAACCTCTCGCCTTCTCCACTCACCACCACTGGTACTCCAGCATCATCCTATCTCTCCCGCCGCACCACCGCCCTGCTAAGATCCTCTACACCTACGACAAGGCCGTCCGCGGCTTCTCCGTCCGTCTCTCCGCCGCTCAGGCCGATGCTATTCGCAGTATTCCCGGCGTTATCTCCGTCATTCCCGACGGAGTTCGCCACATCCACACCACTCGTACTCCTAAATTTCTAGGCCTCGCTGATTCATTCGGTATTTGGCCGAATTCTGATTATGCCGATGACGTCATCATTGGAGTTCTGGACACTGGTATCTGGCCGGAGAGGCCGAGCTTCTCCGATGAAGGTCTCGGACCGGTGCCTTCGCACTGGAAGGGGAGCTGCGTCGATGTTCCTGATTTCCCGGCGACTTTGTGTAACAAGAAAATAATTGGCACAAAAGCGTTTTATCTAGGGTACGAAGCCTCGCGTGGTAAAACACTGGAGGAATCGAATGAATCGAGGTCTCCGAGAGATACTGAAGGTCATGGAACGCACACTGCGTCAACGGCCGCCGGATCTAGGGTTTTAAACGCGAGCTTGTTCGGATATGCTCAGGGTGAAGCTAGAGGTATGGCTGTGAAAGCGAGGATTGCAGTTTATAAGATTTGCTGGACTTTTGGTTGTTACGATTCGGATATATTAGCTGCGATGGAGCACGCTGTTGAAGACGGTGTTAATATAATTTCACTTTCCGTTGGTGCTAGCGGTTATGCGCCGGCGTACGAGTACGATTCGATTGCAATTGGATCTTTCGGAGCGTTGGAGCACGGAATTTTGGTGTCTTCTTCTGCAGGAAATTCAGGACCTGGTTCGTTCACTGCGACGAATATTGCTCCGTGGCTTTTGACAGTTGGAGCTTCAACTCTCGATCGTGAGTTTCCGGCCGATGTGATTCTCGGCGACGGCAGGGTATTCGGCGGCGTTTCGCTCTATTACGGCGACTCTCTACACGATAAATATCTTCCGTTGGTCTACGGCAAGGATTGTGGAAGTCAATACTGCTATTCCGGCCAGCTCGATCCTAAAAAAGTCGCCGGTAAAATCGTGATCTGCGATCGCGGTGGCAATGCTAGAGTGGAGAAAGGAAACTCCGTCCACATCGCCGGTGGTGCCGGCATGATAATGGCAAATTTAGAGGATTCCGGCGAAGAACTCCTCGCCGACTCGCACTTTATTCCCGCTACGATGGTCGGTGCATCTGCCGGCGACAAAATCCGAGCATACGCACGCTCCGATTCAAATCCAACGGCCACAATCGTATTCAAGGGAACAGTTATTAGCTCCTCGCCATCGGCTCCGCGTGTGGCGTCCTTCTCGAGCCGTGGACCGAACTACCGAACCGCCGAGATTCTCAAACCGGACGTCATTGCCCCGGGAGTAAATATCCTCGCCGGTTGGACCGGATACATTGGCCCCACCGATATAGAATCCGACACCAGAAGAGTTGAATTCAACATTATCTCCGGCACATCGATGTCGTGTCCTCACGTCAGCGGCTTAGCGGCACTGCTGAGAAAGGCTTATCCAGATTGGTCTCCGGCGGCCATCAAGTCAGCTTTAATGACCACATCTTACAATTTGGATAACAACGGTGCGAATTTTACCGACCTTGCTACCGGCGATGAGTCGAACCCGTTTGTTCATGGATCGGGTCATGTGGATCCGAACCGAGCACTGGAGCCCGGGTTGGTTTATGACTTGGAAATTGTTGATTATGTGGCATTCTTCTGCACTATTGGATATGATGCAAGGAAAATTTCAATTTTTACCAAATCGACCTCTTCTGTGGATTGTGATGCATTAGGGTTGAAAACGCCTGGAAATTTGAACTACCCTTCGTTTTCCGTTGTCTTTCACGGCAGTGAGAGCGAGGTGAAGTACAAACGAACGGTGAAAAATGTAGGGAAGGAAACAGGGGCGGTGTACGAGGTGAAAGTGGTGGCTCCGCCAGGTGTGGCGGTGAGTGTGTCGCCAAGTAAGTTGGTGTTTAGTGAGAAGGAAGACAAGTTATCGTATGAAGTCACATTCAAGAGTGTTGTTAGTAATAATGGATTTGAGATTGTGGGTAGTACTAAGTCGTCATTCGGGTCGATTGAATGGACGGATGGCAGTGGCCATCGCGTGAGGAGCCCGATCGCAGTGGTGTGGAAGCAGAATTCGGTTGAGGCTATGTGAAGATGAAGTGGTTGTTGGCACCGGAAAAAACACCTTGTTGATCAGAAGGCAGGTCGGGATGAAAAGGGCCTTCGGCTTGTGTTTATTTATACACACTCTTGTTGTTTATATTGTTTGTAGAACTAGAAATAAGGATATTAACAATTGGAGGAGATGTGTAATTTATTTTTACGGTGTTAGATTGTTGGACAGAGATATGTTGATCATAAGTGGAAGAAGCTTATGAATGCATCTACTTTTGGGTTTATTGCAATGTTATGAAGCCTTTTGAATTTATGTTGCATTGTACTCATCATCTTCAAGTTGTTTGATGGTTTTCTGTTGTCGATGATTTATGTGTCTCACCAAAGGGAATGTCTTTTGTTGATGTATTGGGTATTTTTAAGTTTTTGATCTTTTTGCTATACCAATTTTTTTGGGACAGTTGAAACTTGAAAGGCAAAAATTACTAGTTATGTAACTGATATCATTGTTATTATACATATAAAATGTCCTGTAAAATTTAATTATTTTCCCCTTCAAAAAAAAATTTAATTATTTTTAAACTGCAACATCTCAACAACATTAACACTTACAAAAGAATTAAAGTAAATTATAAAGTAAATTAGAATTCACACGCGGCAATGGCAAAATCAAGCGTCGATTCTTGTCAAGCCTCTGGCTTTGTGTTATTTCAGAATTATGGAGAATCTGAAACCTCAAGAGATTTAAGGGCGAAGGTCAAGACTTCAAGAAGACCTTAGAGAACATAAAAATTAGCCTATGGGTATGGTTAGGAGGTAAAAATTTACTGATTCCAAACTCATCAGTATCTGCATGGTTTCATGATCCATTTCTATGTATTATTGATTAAAGTTTGAGACATAGGCGGCAAAAACTGATATCTCACAATGTAAGATAGTGTATACTTGTATATTTATGGGTTGAGTACCCCGAGTACTCGTAATGCAATATATTTTCTTTACCGTTCAAAAAAAAATAAAAAAACACACGGCTTATTCAATTTCAGTTCAAAAGGCTTTTTATTTTGAGCCTGCACTTTAGTCTCTTTCTTGGGTATTGGACCTATGGTGTTCAATTTGATGTGTAGTTGGGTACGAGAGAAACCATGGACTACATGAGTGAGTAATTAATGTAGGAAACCTCTTTGTGGTATGGCTCAAAAATGTTAAATGTCCACCCAGTTAGATGCACTCTCTCAATTCATGCACTTCCCAATTTTTTTTTTGTAAATGCGCCCCCTTCAAAATACTTAAACTACCATTTTCTATTAAAAACTCCTCTTAATAAATGCACCCCACCCACAAAACATAATTTTCCATCTTCCTCACTTAAATCGCGGATCCGTGTTGCTCCACCCTCTCCTCCCTTTTCCTTTCCTTTTCTTTCCCTTCTTTTTTTATTTCTTTCTACTACAAAAATGTCTCAATTCCCCACCCACCCGTTGGCCACTGCCGAGCCCAAGCCGCCCCCATTTTTTTGTTTTACGTGCTCAGGCCGCCACCCCCATGCCTCCTGTCGTTTCCACTCACACTTGAGCCGCCTACGCCCATTTCTCCATTCCTCGCGCAAGTTTTTCTTTATTTTTGTTAAAAAAAATCGACAAACTAGTGTGAAAATTTTATTTTATTTTTTTTGGAATTTTCTAAGTTTTTTTTTTTTTTTTTTTATGAGACTTTGAGGCACTGTTTGGGTGGTGGTTGGCGGTAGAGGTTGTTAGAGCTGATGACGATGGCTACTTCAATTAGGGCATGTTTGTTTTGGGATGGGAAATCCGGATTTGGAATTTTGAAACTCCACCCCCGTTACAGTTTGGGATTTTGATTCAGGATTTCAAAATCCTACCATATAAACCCTATAAAAGTCAACCCTATAAATACCTACAAACCCTATATAAATACCTATAAAACCTATAACCCTATTCTATAAAGTTAAATCCTACCCTACATAAATCCCAAAACAAACACAAAAGTGACAAAACATAAAAAGTATTAGGATTTTAAAATTCACTAGATTTTGAAATCCGGATTTTGAATATTATAGGGCGTGTATTTAACAGGGCACTTTTAGTTTTTTTTTTTTTTTAAATGTTTACACATTCTACATATTTTTTAAATTGATAAAAGGAGAGAGGGGTGCATCTAACCTTCGAGGGCAAATAACCCACGCACAAGAAAATAGGCCAAAAATTTATTCAAAAGGACTGAACTCACTAAAATAGTGAAAGGGTTGGGGGTATATACCCCTCCACCTTTGTTTAATACACGCTCCCGATACACAAACTTCCCTCAAAACACATCTGAGATAGATGCACTCTCTTCGATTTATCTATTATATCCCTCTCACCTAAAAATCTAAGATAAATACACACTCTCATTCTATCTTCCTCATTTAAAACCCTAACCCTTCTTCTCCAACACCAACCGCCGCTGTCGCTCGTACTCTCCCTCCCTCGTCGTCGCACTTCCCCTCTTTTTTTTTTAATTTTCTGCACTCCCCCTCCCTCTCGTCGTCTCACTTCCCCTCCCTCTCGTCGTCTCACTTCCCCTCCCTCCCCCTCGCGCCGCCTGCGCCCAGATCGCCCCCATTTTTTTCGTCTTTGCAACCGCCGTCCCTCCATGCCCAGATCGTACTTCCCCTCCCTCCCACTTCCGTCGCCGGCCGTCGGTTCCGTCCAGTTTTTTTTTTTTATTTCGTCCAGCCTCCGCCGCTCGTCCGCTCCAGGTAAGCTTTTTTTTTCTTTTCTGGCTTTTCTCCCGTCTCCAGGTTTTTTTTTGTTTTTTTTTTTTATTTTCGACAATATTGAGTCTACCAAAACCTCTCTCGTCGATAAATTATTGTCGACGAGGAGTGTTTTTGGTGGACTCAATATTGTCGAAAATTTCAATTTTTATAAAAAAAATCTTATCGACCAGAGTGTTTTTGATCGATAAATCAGTGTCGACGGGATAAATTTTGGTCAACTCTGGTTCGTCGATTTTTTTTTTTTTCTAAAATTTTATTTGGGGCGGCGGTAACTGCCGGAGGTTGGGCGATGGTGACAGCGTCGTTCGGTGGGCGGCGGCTGGCTAATACCTCTCAAATTAGGGTTAGTTTAATTTATAGAGAGTGTATGTATTTTTTGTATTTTATTAAAAGGGTAAAACATACGTTTTATATAAATATTTAATTAATAAAAGTGGAGATGGCGTGTATTAATCAAAGTTGGAGGGGTATATAACCCAACCCATAATGAAATTTAATTATAAGGCCCAGAAATACGCCACAGATTCGACTTCAAAGATCTACCTAGTACACAAAAATAGCTACATATTCATCTTTTGAATGTCCCAAATTATATTTTAAAATTTAAAATTTTAAGGGCAAAATTGATACATTAGTTAAAATTGAAATTGATACATTAGTTAAAATTGACTACATTTATTAATTTTTCTTAATCCGTGTGTAAAATCAAATGTAGTTATCTTTGTGGAATGGAGGGAGTATCATACTAGATACACCACTTTACTAATCACATCCCCCCTATTTTCTTATCTCTTTCATTTTTCCCCACTTCCCTTCAGCCTTCCTGTAAAAGTGATAGAAAAAAGAAATGACAACTTTGAACCACCACCTCTACTTCCAACTAGAGCTGTCAGAACGGGCTAACGGGGCGGTGCGGTCCATAACCCACCTCAACCCATCATTTTGCGGGTTTTGGCGGGCCGGTCCACGGCGGGGACGGGTTGAAAAATACTCAACCCAACCCAACCCATGACGGGTTGCGGGTTAGCCCACGGGCTTTTTTATAATATATTTATTTTTTACTTTTTCACATTTATTTTTATAATAAATTTTAATCAATACATAAATAATTACTAAAAAAAATAAAAATAAAGTATGAATAAATTTGAATAATCTTTAATTAAATTCACCACGTGAATAATTTTAATCTCTTATAATTAAAAAGTAAACCTTAAATAAGATTTTTTGTTTAACTGACAAATCAATTGAAATAAAATTTAAATCCTAATATTGTTTAAATCCTTATTTTCAAAATGGCAAAATCAATATATAATATTCAACAAAAGTTTAATGGGCAAATCAAATCAACGATAAGTAACAAAAATATAGAATATTCAACGAAAGTTTAATGGATAAATCAACTCATTTATCAGTAACAAATGTCAATTTGTGAATACACATATGATATTATCACCACATACTCTCTCAATCTACTCATGATAATTATACATTTATAAAGAGATAAAGTTAATAAAGAGATTCAAATCAACATTAATTATCAAGTCTCTCCCTGGGTCATGTGAATACATGGACGACAGTGGTGTATTCTCATTCTCAAATCTTAATTTTGTTTAGAATGATATTTTATAATTTTGTATCTTGATTTAAAGTTGAATTGAATAAATAAATTTCTAATATCACATTTTTACTTACAATCATATTTCAACTTAATAAAAACGTGTTACTGCTTCATTAAACCTTAAAAAATAAAAAGCCCGCGGGCCAACCCGCCCCGTCCGCGGTCCAACCCGCCAAAATCCACAATACGTACGGTCTAGCCCAAACGGGCCTGCATTTTAAACGGGCTTGTATTATTCAACCCAACCCACCTTTTTAATAGGCGGAGGCGGGCCGACCCAACGGGCCTAGCCCATTTTGACAGCTCTACTTCCAACATTCAATACCATACAAACCAAAAAAACTCAAAAATTAAAAAATAAAAAGTTTGAAATCTCAGATTTTTATTTTTTTATTTCAACACATCAGGTTCGATGATATACATTTTCATCGACAAAAATGTATATAATCGACTTTGGTGTTTCGAATTTTTTTAAATAAACAATTCAATATTAAAAATTGACAAGAATGTAAAATGCGATTACTTTTGAGTTCACGTGTATAAACAATTCAACCAAAATCTTAAATGAAATTTAATTGGTCAATACAATTAATAAATCAAAATTTTACGGGACGGATGAAGTAGTTAATATTAAAAATATTGGGTGATAAAATATTGCATACTCCTTTTATCTTACATTTACTTTGACATTTTCGCGGACGTCTCAAAATAATTTACACATCTCTAAAATGAAAATATTTTTATAAAATGTCATTATTGTTAAGCGCATACCCACAGGTCACAGTCAGGGACGGTGCCACGTTGGGGCCCAGTGAACCAACCAATTTTTTATATATATATTACTCTTAATTACTACTCCCCGCCTATAAGTTTCTCATTTTACCATTTTGGTCCGTCTATAAGCTTCCCATACTCTTTTTGGTAACTACTTTTTCTTACACTTCACTTTATATCTTACTTTTTCTCTCTATCTCTCTCCTTTTCTCAATCACATCACTTGTACTATATCTATTATTTAATCACTTTTCATAATCTCTGTGCCAAAAAGTAACGGAAAACTTATAGGCGGACGGAGGGAGTATTTCTGTATCTTTTCTTTCTGACGTGGTATCTCACATTTCTCTCTTTCTATTTTTTTGCATTTTCTTAGAATTTACATTTATTTTTTCTTTCTCACTCTTCTTTCTCCTTTTTTTTGGGTTAGTTTTCTTTATTCAGTTTTCTTAAATAATTATTTTCTTTATTCTTTATACAATTTTTCTTTTTTCTTAAATAATTTTTCAGTCTCCTCTCAATTTTCTTAAAATTTACTTTTTTTTTTCTTTCTTCCCTGCTCTCCCCTTCTTTCTCGTGTTAATTTTCTTTATACAGTTTTTTTTGTTATATTTATTCTTTATACATTTTTTTTTATATTTTTTTTAAATAATTGTTTTTTTCAAATGTTTTCTTAAATTATTTTTTAAAATAATTATTTTAGTTCTCTCATCTCTCTCTTTTCTAGACAGTTTTCTTAAATTATTATTTTTCTCCCTCATCTCTCTGTCTCTTTCTAGGTTTTTTACGGTTTTCTTTTTACAGTTTTCTTCAAATTTCTTTTAATTTAAAAAATAATAATAATAATTTCCTTAAATATTTCTCCCTCTTTTCAATTTTTTTTCTCAGTTCTTTTTTCCTTTTACAGTTTTCTTTCTCTCCATTTTCTGCTATTGTTCTTTAAACTTTGCGATTTAATCGTTTTTCTTTACAATTCACTTTTTAATTGTTTTTCTTTAGACATCAGGATTCCTTGATTGTATCTTCTCACTTGCTACATGAGTTCTTTTTTAAGAAAATATTAAGGTAATTTTATGTTTCTATATTATCTAATTTTCTTATAATTGTTTTGCAAAAAGGAAAAAAAAATGTAGAATAAGAGTTCAATGAAGAGAGTTCAAGAGAGAGTTAATAGACATGACGTGCAAAAAGGAAAAGAATGTGGAATAAGAGTTTAATGAAGAGAGTTCAAGAAAGATGTAAAATTTTAAGTTTCTGTGTTTTGTAATCTTTTGAATTATGTATACTTCTGTTTAAAAGAAATTTACTTCTTTATTGAATTTTTCAAAAACGATTTGAAATACAGAAAATCAATGATTATTAATTCTTCAATTCAATTGTATTCTTCTTTGGTATTTTGAAGCTCTCTTTAATCTTTCATTCCTTTACGTTCTCTTTTAATTTTTTTTCTATTTAATTTACATTAAATTTTCTAATCAAATCTTACTAATCATATATCAAGTAATATTCTAAATGAGATATATAAATTGAATGATTATGAGATTTATACTCTTAAATTATTATTTTTTTCTTTCTACTTTTTTTTTTTCTTGGTTCTTTTTACAGTTTTTTTTTTAGTTTTCTTTAATATTCTTTTACTTTTTTAATATATATTTTTTAAATTTTCCTTAAATAATTTTCCCTCTTTTCAACTTTTTTTTTCTTGGTTCTTTTTTCTTTTTACAGATTTCTTCCTCTCCCCGCTATTCTTCCCAAAATTTTGCAATTAGTTTAGTTTATTTTTTAATTGTTTTTCTTTAATGCATCTATTATTTTTCACATTCCTTAATTACATCTTCTCATTTGCTAGATGAGTTCTTTTTTAAGAAAATATTAAGGTAATTTTATGTTTTTGTATTCTCTAATTTTCAGGATATTGAATAAGATCTCAAGGAAGATGTGAAGAAAATGAGAACAAGAGTTCAAGGCAACTGCATTCGAAATTCTAACTGATTTGGATAAGGTGGTGTTAAATTCTTCAATGTTTTAGTTGATTGTGAAACATATCATGTCAAATACTTTAAGTCGGCTATTTTTTCTTTTTTTCCTCTCTTTACTTATACATACAAATAAATTTTTCTTTTGTCTCCTAACCATACAAGAAGGTTAAAGGGCACTTTACTGATCCAGTTTCAACATTTGGTTCATCGAAAATTTATTTTCAGATTCCACATCTCTCAACAACACTTGGAGAATAACTGGAATAACTATACAGATGCAACAATTCTTCATCAAGGTACAACCACACTAATTATGAAACTGTACATATCTTAGGATTGTGCATCATCTTCTGTTTCTTATAGTCAGTGTTGTTGTGGCAAGATAAAATCTTCTTTTGAAGATGAGGATAACATCATTCATTCCAAAGATGGAGAAAAAGAAATTTACTTCTTTCTTTCCTTCTCCGTTCCTAATAGAATTTTTTAGAAAATCAATGATTATTAATTCTTCAATTCAATTGTATTCTTCTTTGGTATTTTGAAGCTCTCTTTAATCTTTCATTCCTTTTACATTCTCTTTTAATTTTTTCATATTTAATTTACATTAAATTTTCTAATCAAATCTTACCAACCATATATCAAGTAATATTGTAGATGAGATATATAAATTGAATGATTATGAGATTTATATTCTTAATTTTTTTTTCTTTCTACTATCTTTTTTTTTTCTTGATTCTTTTTAAAGTTTTTTTTTTTAAAGTTTTCTTCAATATTCTTTTACTTTTTTTTAATTTCCTTAAATATTTCTCCTCTCTTTTCAACTTTTTTTTTTGTGGGTTCTTTTTTCTTTTTACAGTTTTCTTCATCTATGATATTCTTCTCAAAACTTTGTAATTAGTTTAGTTTACTTTTTAATTGTTTTTCTTTAATGCATCTACTGTTTTACACGTTCCTTGATTACATCTTCTCACTTGCTAGATAAGTTATTTTTTAAGAAAATATTAAGGTAATTTTATGTTTCTGTATTCTCTAATTTTCAGGATGTTGAATAACAGTTCAAGGAAGATGGGAAGAAAATGAGAACAACATTCGAAATTCTAACTGATTTGGATAAGGTGATGTTACATTCTTCAATGTTTTAGTTGATTGTGAAACATAGCATGTCAAATACTTTAAGTCGGCTATTTTATCTTTTTTTCCTCTCTTTACTTATACATACAAATAAAATTTTCTTTCGTCTCCTAACCATACAGGGCGATCCAGTTTCAACATTTGGTTCATGTAAAATTTATTTTCAGATTCCACATCTCTCAACAACACTTGGAGAATAAATGGAATAACTATACAGATGCAACAATTCTTCATCAAGGTACAACCACACTAATTATGAAACTGCATATTGTGCATCATCTTCTATTTCTGATAGTCAGTGTTGTTGTGGCAAGATAAAATCTTCTATACTACTTGAAGATGAGGATAACACCATTCATTCCAAAGATGGAGAAAAGTTGATTGAAAAAAGAAGTCATGTTAAATATATGTTTATGTATTTTTTTTTAAAGTGCATGTTAAATATATGTTTATGTATTTTTTAAAAGTGTTTTGTTTGGAAATGTATTTTTAAGATTTGGAACTATATTTTTTATATTGTTATGGATATTGATAGATCTGATTTATATATATTTATAGTTCAATTATAATTATAAATGAGGTTTGTTTATGTTTATGTTCTCTTGACAATGTTTTTTATATGATTTTTAATGTTGATAATTTTTTTGTTATGTAAATCTTAAAATATATTTTTTATTCATTTTGTTTGCATGATTTAATATTTTAAAAAATATTTCATTGTATTCTAGAGTTATTCTACTCCCATATGTTTCAATATTAATTTTGCATTTTGAAAATTAATCTATGTATAATACTTCCCCTCACATAGAGTTATTCTACTCCCATTTGTTTCAACATTAATTTTGCATTTGGAAATTTAATCTATGTATAATACTATGAACATGTCATACGCAAATGATATTCATATCAAGATTTATTCTAATTGATAGCTAGAAATTATAAGATTCTTAAATGACAGAGGACTCATGAATGCGGGTAAAAAAATACATAATACAGGAGAAGAAAATAATGGTTATACAGCGCATCCATATCCATCCATTAAGTATCTGTTCAAATTTTAATATATTAAATGTTCTCTTTTATGTTTACTTTTTATAATTTTATAATGATTTTAAAATACAAGCTACTATACCTGCATACTCATGCACAAGTACGAAAACATTATTAGACAATGACTCTCATACAATTGATATAATTTTGGATATAAAAGTCTATGCTTTCATATTATCTATAAAACATCCCTACAAACTAACATATTGCAACCATACACAAATAACAACACATTCTCTTATTAAATATGAACTTATGCAAGAGTGTCTTTTCAATTGTTAATATTGTTGAAAATGACATGAATTATCAAATCCATTAATTATCATAAAATATATTTTAAAATAATTAATTATATAAAATTTTATTAAATAATAATATAATTTTTTTTCAATCCCGCGAAATTCGCGGTCTTACACTAGTATGATAAATATTTTATAATAATTATATATATTATGTGGTAATAGTTATTCTCATCATATATATATGAAAATTAAAGTATTACTCACTCCATCCACCAAATGTAGTCCCATTGAGGGTGGACACAAGTTTTAAGAAAAATGTAGATAAAGTAAGGGTATTATAGGGTATTGTGGGGTCCATTGTGAATAAAGTGATTTTTTTGTGAATAAAGTTGATGGCAAATTGAGTAATTAAGTGATGGTTAAAGGGTGATAGTTTCCATAAAATATATGAGACTACATTTGGTGGACAAAAAATATAAGGCAAATGAGAATACTTTTCATGGATGGAGGGAATATTTTTATTTTTTGAGACATACATATTAAGTATAGACGAATAAAAAATAAATGCTTGCATTCAAAGTTTGGAATGAATAATATATTTTTTTCGGGTTGGTCTGCTATGGACTCGAGTGCATGTTGTGCACCCTAGTCCATGTTGCACTTTTCAGTTTACTGACTTACACTTTTTGGTAAATGGTGTTGCACTTTTCAATTATTAAACTGTATAATAATATTTTTAGTAATAATTGAAAAGTGCAACACCATTTACCAAAAATTGTAAGTCAGTAAACTGAAAAGTGCAACATGGACTAGGGTGCACAACATGCACTCGAGTGCATACTAGACTTTACCATTTTTTTCATGTGTTTTTTACTTAAATTTGTTTCTTAACACTCCAAAAATAAATTATTTCTTCAACAGAGTCAATAATATAGATTGATGGTGTATTTGAGAATTATTGTCTAAGTTTTTGCTAAGAATCGCAAAATATTTTAGCAATTTTTAAATTGTTTCGCTTCATTTTGAATCGAACTATCAAAACTTCAAAACAAAATAAAAGACAGCTTGTTCAATTTAATTTAATGAAATGTATTGACAATTTTATCATGTAAAATTTCAATGAGTATAATAAGTACATATTATTTTATTTGGTTTAGTCTAGTATACACTTGAGTCCATGTTGTACACCCTAGTCCATTTTTTTTAATTATTATTATTATTATTATAACTACATGACATATCTCTTTTTATTTCATTTTTTTTCTTCATTTTATTTCATTCTTTACTTTTCATTTTTTCAGTTTCTTTTTTATTTAATTTTTTTTTTTTACCCTTTTTTTGTTTTGTTTTTACTTAAAAATATACCCATTCTCCATTTAAATTAAATTTTTAAGGAAATTTTTATTCAATAAAAAGTGCAACACTAAATTACTAAAAAATGTAAGTCGATATAACAAAAAAGTGCAACACCATATTTACTAAAAGTATAAGTTAGTATAACTAAAAGTGAAATACGATATTTCTGAAATGTGCAAGCCGGTATTACTGAAAAGAGCATCACAATATTAATGAAAAGTGTAAGTCAATATAACTGAAAAGTGTAAGAGTGAAAAGTGCAACACAATATTATTAAAAAGTGTAAGTCAGTATCACACTTTTACTAAAATGTGTAAGTCACTATAAATAAAAATGTTATTATACAGTTTAATAATTGAAAAGTGCAACATCATTTTAGCAAAAAGTGTAAGTCATGAAAAAGTGAAAGTCAGTACAACTAAAAAGTGCATGGACTAGAGTGTTATACTATGTGTGATAGTATAATATGGTAAATATAGTAAATGATCAAAAGTGCAAGTCAGTACATCGATGTTATTTTTTGATCATTTACTAATTACTATATTATACTATCACACATAGGTTTTTGTTTAATTCTCTATTTTAAATAATAGCATACCAACCCATTTTATTTTTAAAGTAATGTTAATCGGGCCCCTACCGAAATTTCCTGGCTCCGTTACTGTCCACAGTCCAATAAATTTCTTTGATTTATCCAAGAGTATAACTGTATACGACATTAACATTCAGAATTTCAAGCATTATTACTCTATTTTCTTATTACGTGTGTCATTGCACACATTAAAGAAATTGGAGAACAAAAGGTGTATAATTTAATTAATACATATTGCATGTGACCTTTGAATAAGAGATTTCACTCATGCTTCACATTTTCTTGGGTATCAAGTTTGGCCGAATTCTCACATTTGAATCCAATGTTTTGGGCATTTAGTACATGACAAATACCACCAATTACAAAGAGTTTTTTTTTTTTTTTCGTACTTTTATTATTTAAAATAGAGAATTAAACAAAATCCTATGTGTGATAGTATAATATAGTAAATGATCAAAAAATAACATCGATTTGTGATTATATAATATAGAGGAATATAAAATAACGTAGAAGTCGCTTTGGCCGAGTGGTTAAGGCGTGTGCCTGCTAAGTACATGGGGTTTCCCCGCGAGAGTTCGAATCTCTCAGGCGACGTTTTTTTTTCCCTGTTCTAATATATTTTCATTAATGATCTCAAGTTTGTACCATTAACTTAACTTAACTATTGTTTTAAATATACTCATCCGTTATTTTTTTTTTGTATAAATACTACTCATTGCTTCAATAAAAAAATATTTTATGGCAAATAATAGTACTTTATTTTTATACTTTACTTAATTACTTAAATTGTCAATCAATTTTATTAACAAATAATTATTTTATTTATATGAACCCTATAATATCCTCATTTTATCTATTTTTCACTTTTATAAAATAAGGATCATTTAAAAAAAAAAACCTTCATAATTGTGAAAGAGGGAGTAAAAATGAGAGAAAAAAAAATGAAATGATTGAATATAAAAATAAATGAGAAATAACTTTCTTCAATTATCGTGAAAAGAAAGGGGTATAAAAAAGAAAAAGAATTAGAAATACAATAATTATATATTGAGGAACGATCCAAATTCGAAAATGATTAATTTCGGTTTGATCTTCGATTGATCCATTAGGGTAGAATTCGATCCCAGTTCAAATTGATTTCGGTCCAATTTCGAACTAGTGCGTGCACATCCCTACCTATGTATCAGTGACTAATAATTGTAGGTTAGAGACCCACCTACCTACCAAGAGTGTAGGTTCGTATATAGTTTTCATATTAGTTTGGTTAGACGCCTCACACCTAATTATAACTTATTAGAAAAAATTGGTGATAAAATGTTTCATTCAATTAAACGCAACACATATGTTTACGGATTCACTCACTAGTCCAAGTTGTTGCTACTAAACCTCAAAATAAGAAATCAAACAAATAATCAATTTTTCTGTTTTTTTTCGTATTTCATTTTATGTTTCAACATCCATCCTATTAAATCTTTAACACTTGTCTTGCATATTATTATAAACGTACGAGACACGCGTTAATAAATCGGATAATGCCACAAAGCGAAATATTGAAACTAACACATGTACTATCTCGGTCATACCCTATAAAATGTGTTAATTTCACATTCAAATTCTCCGACAACATTTTTTACAGCTAAAGAAGTAAAATTTAAAAAAAAAAAAAAAAAGTGTGGTTTGTTCAAGAGCCTAGATCATGAATAATATATGCAAATAGACAATAATAAATTAAGAAAAATTGTAATAGTCAAACAAGTATGAACAGCCCTTAAAGAACTCTATGAATTAATTCACATAATTAATGGGACACTCTTAATTAGTACAAATAAATTAACAATAATTTACATGTAAGATGTATCTACTTTTTGAGATTAGTTGGAACAAAACACCTCATAATTAAATATTACTACATTATCTATTTGCATGGCTTAGTCATATATAGGAACAAATAATTGGACAAGTGGACCTGATTCTTATTCTGATAAGCTGGTTATAATATTGAGTTTTGGGGATCAATTTATGTCCCATAGTTTATATATATATATATATATATATATGCATGCCTTGAAGTCCAATCAAATTACTTGATATTGACAAGCACAATATCAAATTTATGTATAGTTTGTTTTTAATTGATGTTATTCGAAATTTGACTCTAACTTGAATTTAATTCTGAGTTAGAGTAAATATATGTTTGGGAAAATCAATTAACTTAGGAGTGAATCTTTTTAATTTTACTAATTTAAAGTTTGTTCGAATCAACCTAGCTACTTCCATTTATAATTTGACAATGAAATTTTGGCCATAAATTAATTACAAAGTGCAGAATTAATTAATATGAAAAAGATGCTATCATTTTGTCAAGAATGTCTCTTAAGAGAAAAATTATTATTTATACTTGATCCCAATATCTTAACCAACTCAAATTGAATATAAACGTGGATTAAATGTGAAAGTTTTTGTATTTTGTCATTTTTTTTTTAATATTTCTAACTTCTCTCATTATTCGAATCTAAAATCTCACAATTTAGATAGTGGTGGTTTAAACATTTGAGTTATCCCATACTTTATGATTGATTAAACATATAAAATGGCGTGGTATCTGGTTTCAAAACAAAAAATCAATTTATCATTATGAGACTATGAGTACGTAATATATGAGATGTAACGATACAATTTTCATGTAGGAATGCTCTTTGTAAGAAGCAATAATATCTCCTCTTTAACTTCAATCACGTACTTTTTATGTTCAGTTATATTTCTTTCTCAATTTTTTTTATTAATTACAGAAAAGGTCAGCTTAATTGATTTTTTAAATAGTTAATCAGGCAAGCTGATTGATTTTTTCTAATAACTAATTAGGTGACTTTTATAATTAATTTAATTGCACAATTTGCCAAATAATTTACTCTGGCTTTTAACGGTGTATTTTAAAAAAAAAAGGTGTAATTTAACATCTTAGCTGTTTCATTCAAACCCATTAATTTGTTACTACTACTACTTGTTTCTTTCACAAGTGTTAATTATTAGGTACCGCAACTAACACCCCAAAACATGTTATACACACCCCATCATTTTAAAAATAAAAATAGATAATTATAAAATGACTAAGTAATCCTTATACAAATTAAAGACAATTTTTTTTTAAAAATCTTAAAAAATGTAATTAAAATCTAAAAAGTATTTTAAAAGATTAATAAAATCTTAAAAATATTTAATTTAAATAAATCAAATATTTTTTTAAAAATAATCTGAAAAAGTTAAATATTTTTTAAAAAGAAAAAAATAAATTATTCAAATAAAAAATTCAAAAATCAATTAAAAATAAATAAATTCGTATTTTTTTAATAAACCGTAAAATATAATTAATTAAAAATCAATTAAAATTAAGAATTCGAATAATGATAAATAAAATCTAAAAAATTAAAAATCTCCTAAATCTAAAGAATTAATTATAAATATTAAAAATATAATTGATTAAATTATTTTTTAAAATTTAGTTGAAATTTTAAAATTTTATTTAGCTTTATTTTATTTTTTAATTAAATATTGAGTTGATTTTTATTTATTATTTTATTTTAAAAAAAAATCGTTAATCATTAATTCTTTATTTTATTTTATTTGATTTATTTTTTAGATTTTATTTAGATTTAATTATTATTTTTTCATTTTTTTTATTTTCTTAATTTTTTAACTGATTTTTCCATTTTAAAATGATTTTTAAAATTTAGCTGATTTTTTTTATATTTTCAACGTTTACACGTAATTTTATTGTATTATTGATTTTTTTTGTTAATTAAATTTTAAATTTGATATGTTTTTAAAGATTTAGTTAATTTTTATTAGTTAGAAGTGTTGAAGGGTAAATAAGAAATAATTGGGGTGTATATAGTAATAAAAAATGAATTTTAAATTTTAATGGGGTGTGTTTAACATTTGGGGTGTGTATAACATTTGATGGGGTGTTATTAGCCCCACCCTAATAATTATAGTATAAAGTGAAATTAATTTTTTTTTTTATACACAAGAACCATTCTAATTCAACACCTCAACTTTTAATATAATCTGACGTTTCATATAATAAATAATTAAATACAGATTGTCAATAGTATTTTTAAATACGATTAGTTTTAATTTATTTCTTAAATCAACTTTTATATACTGAAAAAGAATAATTTCTATTTTTTTGATCTTGTCTTGAATTTGCAATAGATCTTCTTTTCTTAAATGCCACATGAAATGAAATTATTTAAGGGGATATAACTCAATTATCTAGACCTACTAAATCAAGCAGATAAAAGAACAGATAATCATCAACAAAATACAGCATTCGTTCGGTCATTAAATCGATTATTAAAAAAATAAATAAAACACTTGTCTCAATTAATTAAAAACGTATCTGTGCAATATTTTTAAATATTTTGGGAGATAGTAAGTCTTTCCACACAATTTGTTAATTAAGCAAGTTAATTGATTAGATTTTAATTGATTTTACAAATAATAAATTAATTAGGTAAGTTAATTGATTTGTTTAGTAATTAATTAATTGATTTTTCAAATAATTATTTACAGATGTTGATTGATTTTTTTAAATAATTAATTAGGTAACATTTATAATAAATTTAATGCCACGATTTGCCAAATAATTTATGTGATTTTTTTTTAAAAGTTACTCCTTCCGTCTCACAACTGTTTGCACAATTTTATATTTACACAAAATGTCATTACTTTACACTAATTCTAATCTTCCTCTTTACTTTACTTTACTTTATTCATTTAATTTTACAAAATTACTTTTTTTTTTTGAATCAGTAAAGATATATTGTCTTTGAGTACAAGGGGTACTCAACCCGTATTGATTACATCACTCGCAGCGTACTATATGAGTATTATATGTCGATACAACTATAAGGATTGCAACACCACGCCAAGATTGAAGAGTTTGACTTTATGACATTATACCCTACAAACGAAGACCACAATTGTAACTTGATATTTTCCAAAGATTTTTTCTAATACTTCACTCATTACACATTTTTTTAAATAAGTGTACCCACTTTTTGGTGCAAACACTTCCGAAACGGAGGTAGTAGTACTTATTTTATGTTATTCATTTTACTCACTATTTTTATTTATATATATATATATATATTTATTTCTCTAGCTGTACAACTGGGGGACATGAGAAATTTTTATGAATAAAAAAAATTATTAACGATTTATTTTTAGATTTTTCAAATTTTAATTTAGCATTTTAAGTAATTGTCATACTAATAATTTGCGTATCCCGAGAAATGAGTTAAATTTCGAAATCCGAATCCCTATGACACAAATTTCAACCCTCATTCAATTCTCACCTAAATTAATTTGTCTTACTCTTACCCATAATTAATAATTATAATATTTACATATTAAAATTCTATCCTCACATACACCGTTATATAAGTATGAGTTGTCCCATTATACTCATTTAGTCAACTACACAAAATGTGTTCAGAAACAGAGCCTCTTAACAACCAAAAACTAATGAGCCACCACACCACCACCCCCTTCCGGTGGACGCTACGCCGCGGACGGCCAAAGCTGCCCACCGTCCGCCTGGGCGGCAAAAAGCGCCGCCGTGGATTCTCCCTTTTAAGGCTTTGCAAAAGGGCTAAACTGAAGTGGCTAAGGCTCAAGTATTTAAGCCTTTTGAATAAATTGAAAAAACATTATGACACAATTGTGAAGGAAATGGCGGAAGGGAGAGTGGCAATGGAGTCATGGCAGCAGAGGATGATTCTAGAAGCTTCTTTTGCCGTTCCAGTTATGGGCGTTACATTCGCGGGTTGTCACTAAGGTTTTTTTTTTTTTTAATTTCCATCATTTTGATGAAGAATTGTATTTAAGTTTAATTAGTATCATGCATGTGTAAAGACAATAATTTCCCCTTTAATTTCTTCAATCTCATCTTGCGAAATTGATCTACAGTTTTTATTTAATGAAATTTAAAATAAAAATTAAAAGATTTCCTTCATATTTTCAATTCCATCTTCTGAAAAATCATGATGACAGACTAATTTTCAATTGTCCATATATATATATATATATATATATTATTGAATTGTTTTGGAAATTTATGTATAAAGAAATAATTTTGAAAATGAATAATGTCTGGATCTGAATCAAGATTTGATTATTGGTGGAGTTGTGCCTGCATAAATCAAGAAGCTGATAATTTGGAATAAAAAAGGTCAAACTTTGCCTAATTATACGTGTGTAAGTTGCAAGTTACAAGGAAAATGGGGGGTTTATTCGTATATATATTTATTTTGCTTTTAAAGAACAATATATTATGCACATGGAAGGATCATAAATTTAATTAACTTGCAAGTTTTTATGGTATATTTTATAATTTAAATTACAGATATATCATTAAATTAGTGTCAATTATGTTTGTACAGTTGATGTGAAGATTACTCAAAATGCTTTGTTATTTTTAGAACACGTGTCATTAATTCATATCAAGATTCATTTCATAATTAACTACAAGTAATTTTAGAATGTCAATTATGTTTGTATTGTTGATGCTTATTTTGACTTGATATTTTTTTTTTTTTGTTATTTTATTATAGAGTGGTCATAACTAAAGTTATATTCAAGCTCATTAGGGTATTTAGGTTATTTTCTAAGTCGAATCACACATAATTCGTTAATTTTATTGAGCATGTTCGAGTTCAACTTAATAAATACTCGGGTCAAGTTTACATTTCAAGTACATAGACCTACTTGAATAACAATACTGAACTCAAACCATGGTGAAACAAAGTAATTATTACAAAAAGTCCAAATAAAAATATAATGTAAAATACTAAATTGAAATAAGGTAGGGATGATCATCAAATGAACTGTCTTATTTGCAATATGAAATTTTCTAACGAAAATTAAAGCAATAAATTAATTATAAAGTAGTTCGATCATTTTTTTTATTATTATTATATGTTTTCTTGAAATTTTCTGCAATTATAATATATGCATGCACATACAAATAATATAACGATGTGTGACGAACAAACATTAATTAATTAATTAATCAGGCATGTTAGTCATCACTGCTTTCGTCACTTTTTATTTATCTCTTATCGTGTTCCTACTTTTTTCTTTATTTAAGATATCATTGTCACATGACATGATAACTAGCTCCGACAAAGATAAATAAATAAATAAAACAAAAGTATAATAAAATATTGTACTAGTAATTAATTTAGTAATTTTTTTTTGACAATAATTAATTTAGTAACTAGTAAGGCTATAAAGCTCCAACTTAATTCAGTTCATGAGCCGCTGTGCCTGTTTGTAGACGTGTAGCCTTCTTGACGTACGTACTATGTATCAAGAAAAAAACAATGGATTCTCAATATAACATATATATATATATATATATATATAATTAATATTCCTTTTAGAAAAATTATATTTCAAAAGAAGCAAGTATATATATATATATATATATATATATATATATAATTTCTTTTAGAAAAATTATATTTCAAAAGGAGCACTTGCTTGGACTTCTATTTCAATTATAGACTTAAATTTTATGTATAAAATTATCTCATCCAATTTTTTTTGTTAAAAACTTATAAGATGTAGTAATATTTTAATAGCTTATGGAGTAATTTGTTAAAGTGCTTCGCTAATAAAACCTATAAGTTTGCGTGTTTGAATGAGAGGATTTGATTTGAGAAGGTATTTTAAATGAAATGATTTAAAAATAGATGAATTTCAAATGATATGGTTTTATTGAGTATTTAAAATTCTCTCAATTTTAACTAAAAAATGTGTGAGCAAAATTTTAATATTTGAAATTCATTCATAATTCAAACAAGTGAAGTGGATTTGAATGATAGATTTAAAATTCATACATCAAATCCCTCCATCCAAATGGACCCTAAGGCGGTGTTTGTTTTGGGATTGGCCAATCCGGATTTGGATTGGCCCAATCCCAATCCAATCTCTCTCAATACATATCAATCCACCCCTATAATACACCTATTTGTATACAATCAAATCACTCATTTTCTTTCCTACCTTCTTCTCCCCGTCTCCCTCCTACTTTTCTTTTACATACTCATTTTCTCTCCTACTTTCTTCTCTCTCCTACTTTTCTTTCACTATTAACAATAATAAAATATTATAACATCACTTTTGATGTGACATAAAGTTAAATATAACTCTACTTCTTTTTTTTTTGAATAAAGTAGTTGCTAAGGCATTCATCACTACATCAAATAAGATACTAATATCCTTATAGAGATGCCAAGCACACGAACTGTTGAGGAATATCGTCATCTCTCCAATCTTGAGAAGAGTGATCATACGCGGCCCTTTTTGCCAATGCATCCGCCGCTTTGTTGTTTGCCCTGGGGGTGTGACTAACTTTGCACACTACAAAGTCTTGTTGAATTCTCCAAATCCGCTCCAGGACATAACCCTCCGCACTCCACACACTCTGATTTGCATTAACCATTCCGACTGCCTCCATTGAATCCGAAAGTAGATGTACCTCCTTCACTCCTCGTCTCGTACACCACATTAATCCTTCCTCGATGGCCCTAAGCTCCGCCCCAACTACTGATCCTGGGGCTGTAATTGGCATACACATGGCTCCACATATCTTTCCATCATTCTGCCCTAAGGTTGCCCCCACTCCGAACTGAGCCTCTGCTTCCTTATATACCGCGTCCACCTTCAGCACAACCTCTGGATTTTGCCCTTCTCGTTCTTCAACGTTGCCCATAGTGCGTATCTTACTCATTATCTTCCTGGTTCCTTGGAACTCCCTTAGCCAAATCAAAGCCCATTGCATATCTGTCATTGCAACACTCCTCTTACCTCCTTCCTTATCACTATTTGTCATGTGAAGCAAATTGCACCTTTCTTTCCAGATTCCCCATGCCACCATTACAATCATTTCCAGCGTTGATTGCGTGTTCCCTGTGACCAATCCCTCCATTATCCCTCTCGTCCCAAGATGTTTTAGCTTTTTTAGCACCTCCCACCATCCATTCTCTTTCCATACTTTCTTTACCCGGGGGCAAAAAAATAGGACATGGCCTGTAGATGCATCTGCTCCTCCACACAAATTACACATACCTGATATTGGTACATGATGCCTCATTAAGTTCCCTTCAGACGCCAAAATGTCCCATCGCACCTTCCACCAAAATATTCTAACTTTCGGAGGCACGTTCATCCTCCATACCTTCCTCCATTCCTCCCTTTCCCTGCTGTCATCAGATGCTTCAGCCGGTCGTGCCTCGTTTCTTAGTTGATTGGTACTATGCCAATACCCCGACCTCACTGAATATTGTCCTTTTTTTCCAGGTTTCCAGAATTGGGTGTCTGTAGTGTGTATCCCTCCAATCGGCGTATCCAGTATTGCTCGTTCCTCCATTGGGAGGAAAGCTTGCTTGAGCAGTTCTTGGTTCCACTCTCCCTCTCTGTTAATGTATCGACTCACTTGAGCGCTACTCGCAATTCTGGAGATAATTCTACCTTCCACCAAGCCATGCACCCACCTCTCCTTAAAGAGTTTTATTGATTCACCGTTTTCAACTCTCCAAAAAAGGCCCTCTTCCAACAAATCTCTACCCCAACACATCGACCGCCATATAAATGATGGATTGCTCCCTATGCCTGCCTCCATGACTTCGCAATGCTTGAAATATCTTGCTTTTAACACCTTACTTAGCAATGAGTTCGGATGTTCTATTATCCTCCATATTTGTTTTGCTAAGAGGGCTTTATTAAAGTGCGCCAAGTCCCTAAAAGCCAAACCTCCCTTCTCCTTTTCTACGCACAAAACTTGCCATTTTTTCCAGTGAATGTTCTTCCCTTCTTTTTTAATACCTGTTGGTCCTTGGTGGAGTATAACACAAGTGTATGGGGGGGGGGGGGGAATGCACTTGTGTATGCAAATTCTTTTCTTTTTGATGAACTGGTCTTATCAGGCAAGTTGTCTCACAACTGGCCTGAGTGTGAACTTTGATAGATACTTGTCCTACTGATTACTATTAAGTGATCAGTTGGCTAAATATCTAAAAGAGTTGCTAAGTGCGGAATGTGGTTGGCCTTTACTCAAAGAAAATACTCCAAGTTGATTTCTGAAGAACACAGTTATCAGGGACTTTGTCCAAAACTGGTTTTCTTGGCTTACTGAGTTTAGCTCTTTGAAAAATGGTTGAATATAAGTGCAATAAAGAGTGCAGTAAGTAAATGGCACACAAGTTTATAGTGGTTCAGAGACTCAAGCTCCTACATCCACTTTCCCTGATTGAACAGGATAATTCCTTCTCAATGGAATTAGCTTGTTTTATAGTGCCAAGGTGCACTGATCAACAACACTCTCTTAGTGTCTTGATCCCTAGGATAACTTGAGTCCTAGTGCTCAATATCTCTGAGTTAAGGCTGTGTTCCACACTAACAGTCCTTAACTCCTCACTTCTACAACAAACACTCTCTTCACTAAATGAGATAAGGTTTGAGGTTTGGTTCCAACTAATAGAGATATCCTTTACAATAAGAGCTGTGTAAAGGCTTAGGATATCTCAATGCTAAGCTAGGATGTTTACAAAGATTGGCTTAGCTGACTTGAAGTGATTCAGGAAACTTGGAATTCTAGAGAACAGCTTGGTTTCCTTTTGAAAGCTTGATGATAGTTTGATAGCTTGTAGTTGGATATTAATTCCTTTGATCACTTCTGTATTTATAGGCAATTTGAACAACTAACCGTTGGAGGGATTAGCAATTCAAATATGTCTATTTGCAGCACCATTGAAACGGCTATGAAGCTTGACATCCTTTTATCCACTGTGTAAAAGAGGTCTTCAATGGTTGCTTGAATGAGTGTGTTGACTTCTGACAAAGGCGGCTGAGAAGACTTGTGTCAGTTTCCAATTTTGCACATTGTCCTAGGTTGATTTGTGGCAAACTTTACACACAACCAACGGTCAGATGGGACAAGCTCCCTGAACATTCCTGCTGCAGTTTTAGAATGTTCCAACATTCATTCAATGCTTCACTCTTTAATGATCTAAGTCTTTAATGCTTGGTTCAGGCATGATTGGCAATAAATGCTTCATTGAATGTATCTTCTGTAAGCTTTTGACATTTAATTCTCTTGATCATTTGTACTTCAACTGCCTAGATCTTTTGCATTTATGAGCACAGCTTCGGTATACTTGAACTCTTCAGCCAGGTTGTCCATTTGGTAAGTTTGTCTTGAATAGATCAGTAACTTTGTCCTATAGACCTATCAAGCTGCCTAACATTCTAGCTTTGGACAACTATCCTGATTACTAATATCTCACAACATTTCTGAGATTTTTATCTTAAGCATACTACACATTAAGTGTTCTGGAACAACTTGCCTGAACAATAACTTGAGCATATCTCAACTAACTTGTACATCATCAATCACGGGTTTTGGTATCTAGATCAAAATCATTTTATTCCCAACAATACCCCACCAAAAATCCGCCACCATTCTTTCTATTTCTTTACATATCGTTGTCGGTACCCTGAAGCACGCCATAGTATACGTGGGCACTGCCTGAATAATAGCTTTTATTAGTATCTCCCTCCCCCCTTCCGAAAAATCATTGTCCTTCCATGCTTCTAGCTTCTTCAAAACTTTGTCCCTCAAAAAGCCAAATTGCAGCCTCTTTGCCTTCATAGAGAATGTCGGTAATCCCAGATATAGCTCATGCCCCTCTGTCATCCGAATTTGTAGTGTGTTTCAGACCACCTCGATATTGTGTCGTTTCGTATTCGGGCTAAAAGACACTGCTGATTTGTCGTAATTTACTTTCTGTCCCGAAGCCACTTCATATTGTGCTAACATATTCCTAACCCTTTCACATTCCTCCTTCGTCGCTCTAAAGAACAATAGGCTATCGTCTGCGAAAAAAAGGTGTGTCACCGCTGGTGCTTCCCTTGCTATTCTGACGCCTGATAGGCTCTTGTTCAAAGCTGCCTTGTTGAATGCTGCCGAGAGCCCCTGGGCACATAACACAAACAAGAAGGGAGATAATGGATCCCCCTGTCTTAAGCCTCTCGTTGGTTGCACATCTCCCAGAATTTCTCCATTTATCTTAAAGGCATATCTGACTGATGTTATACAGCGTAGCATCAATTTAACCCATTTCTCATGGAATCCCATCTTCGTGAGAAAAACTTCCAAGTACCTCCACTCTACGCGATCGTATGCCTTACTCATATCCAGCTTCAGAGCCGCATACCCCTCTTTGCTCTTGTTGTGTCTCAACCAATGCATACACTCGTAGCCTAAAACAACATTATCTGACATTAGCCTTCCCGGTGTGAAGGCGCTTTGATTATCATCCACAATCTTAGCCATAACATGTTTCATCCTATTTGTGATCGCCCGTGCTAGGATTCGATAGTTGACATTACTCAGACTAATCGGTCTAAAATCTGCTACCTTTCTTGGCTCCTTTTTTTTTTGGAATTAAAGTAATCCAAGTCTCATTCCATTGATAGGTCTCCCCCTCATTGTTTAGTATGTCGAGGGTTGCTTTTACGACATCTTGGCCAATCTCCTCCCACATTTGTTGGTAAAAGCCCGCTGTGAGACCATCCAGACCCGGGGCCTTCATCGGGTTCAGCTGAAATGCTGCTACTCTCACCTCTTCAGTTGTAAACGGCCGTCCCAGAAAATCTCTCATATGTGCCGTCACTACCTCCTCTACTTCGCTCAGCATATATCCAATTTCCTCCTCACCCGGCTGTTGTGAAGTGAAAATTTCCTTGAAATAATCCTGCACTAACTGTGTAATATCCCTCTCCGACTCACACCATCTCCCCCCTTCGTCCTCCAGCCCCCGTATTGTGTTTATCCATCTCCTTTGTGAAGCTTTTCCATGGAAGGTTTTGGTGTTTCTATCCCCATCTTTTAACCATGACAGCCGCGCTCGTTGTTGCCATTTTAAATTCTCTTGTGTTTGCATTTTTTCTAAGTGTATTTCTAGCTCTCTCACCCTGCCCATATCCACCTCTCCCCTTTCCACATTCAGTAGAGTATTCAACTTTGTCCCGCATTCTTTAATTCTTCCTTTTAAGTCTCCCACCTTCTTCACTGCCCATCTATTCATGGTTTTCCCACATCTTCTAATCCGTTCTGTCAACCCATCCTCTTGTCTCCCTTCGGACCACCCTTTCTTAGCTATCTCCTTGAAATCTGCCTCTAGACTCCACACATTTTCAAAACGGAACAACTGTTGTCTATGTACCCTTTTTGGACTTGCCAACTCGTTCATTCGTAGCATCACTGGCCTATGGTCCGATCCATAAAAATCTAAGTTTCGAATTTCCCAATTCTCAACTAATTCCAGCCACTCATCTGTGGCCATGAATCTATCTAACTTCTCCTTCACTTGATAGTTTCCTTTTCGCCTATTCATCCAAGTGAAAAAAGGCCCCTTAGCTTCCATTTGTCTCAATCCTACTTCATCAATGGCTTCCCTGAATTCTCTCATTTTACCAAACGGCCTTAACCGTGTGTCATCTCCTCCCTTTTTTTCATTTTGATACAGAATTTCGTTGAAGTCCCCCCTATTAGCCAAGCCTTGTTATCCTGCCCATGAGAGTCCCTGATTCTTCTTAATAACTCCCATGACTGTTTTCGGAGGTGTGTCACCGAGGCCCCATAAAACCCAGTAAACTTCCATACTAATGCTTCATTCATAATCACACAATCAATATGGCCACTCGAATACGAAATCAGAGAAATTTTCATTGATTCATTTCCAAACAAAGCCAAACCACCACAAGTTCCTTTCGAATCACTCCCAATACAGAAATTAAAGTTCAAACATTGTTTCCACCTACTACACGTAACTGATAACTTGGTTTCAATAACAAACAAAAGATCGGGGCGGTTTTCAGCTACCAGCTGTTGAAGCGCCTGGAATGCACGTTTTCCCCCCAAGCCCCGTGCATTCCATACTATGATGATCATGGGCGGCGGCGGGGCTGAGTCGAATCAGCCACCGCCTCCGCGAGGAGTTTCTCGCGCTCATCATCACTTTTGGTTCTCTTGGCTCCCATCTCCACCTTTTCTCCCTCAATTTTATCTTTGGGTCCTCCCTCACTCTCCAATCTTGACTCCGTTCCAGTTGGTCGGACCCTCTTTTTTGCCGGTTGGTTCGCCCCTTTCATCCCATTCAGTTGCATTCCAGTATTCGCCATGGTACCTAGGCCTCCCCCTGGTGCACCCAGCATTGGTTGTTCCAGGTTCATTCTCCCCCCTTGTTCTTTACTGCCACTTCCCTCCCCACCGAAGACATCTTTCTGAGGTAAGTGTAAGCCTGTCTGACCCAGTCCGTTCTGTCCTACTCCCATCACAGGTCGCATAGAGTTTGGATAAGAGTTTAGATAAGCGAAGTACCTCATACTGTTTGATAGCCAGAACATGTCTTCCTCCCCATAGTTGGTAGGTTCTGTCAGAAATTGATTTATGTCAAAGGTCGGAAGTACCATCTCCTTAGCTGAGGCCGTTGATCCACTCAATAACTTCCTCTGGCTTTGATTAATGGTATCGACTCGTTCTGCCACCGTCGCCTTCTCCTTGGCCTTTTCTGTTACCCCCTCTGTCGGTTGCTGCCTCTTTCTTCCGATTCCCACCTTTCGTGCCCACTCGAAATCTGCTTGAGTCGGGCTCTTTTGACTATCCGCCTTCAACCAGGCTGGGTAGGCTATGGCTCTGTCCTTGTCTTGCCCCCCTTCTGTGAAAGTTGTTGGGCACTCCTTGTTCCAGTGCGTTATCAACCCACAAATTCCACAGTATTCAACAAGCTTTTCGTACCGGAACAACACCAGTTGACTTCCTCCAAGAGCTTTAATCGAAGTCCCCCTAGCTAGCGGTCGAGTGATGTCAATCATAATTCTCACTCGTAAGCACCTCCCCCACGTAGCTTCTCCCCCCGGTTTAGCGACCTCTAGCACCTCCCCCAATCTGCTCCCCATCCTTTGCCCTACCACTGGGTTCATAGAGTTCAGTGGTAGTCCGTGAAACTACACCCAGAATGGTGCTTGTTTGAACGCCATAGTCGCCGGACATTCCCTTCCCGTGAGCCTAGCCAGAAGAAGAGTAGTGCCTGTGATGTTCCAAGGCTGCCTATAGTGAGCTTTGTTGCATTCCACCGCCTCCTCAAATTCAAGCACAAACAGCCCATCCCCAACCTGTGAGACTGTCAATGCTCCTTCCAAGCTCCAGATTCTTTTCATCGCCGTTCCGAGATCTGCTGGCCCCATGTTTTTTCTCACCGTATATCTTCCCAACAACATGTTTTTTGGTTGAGAGAGCTCCCCTTGCTCCAGCTCGAACTCCTCTTCGTCTACCTCCGCAATCGACACCCTGCTCATCCTGGTGTTCAAATGCTCCCCCATTACCTTATCTCTCCAAGAATCGTAAATAAGAAAATGTGTACACTCAATAAACGTTGCTTCACTGTGATGTGAATATCGGGGCCCCAGCTCCTGGGTTCTTATAGGCAGCCGCACCGCATCCTTCTCCAATCGGATTGAGGTTGGGCTTACAAGGAAGATTGTACTCATTGTGCTATTTCGAAACTCATCAAAATCTCGCAATAACTTCACCACGGCAGCAGCAATTTGGCGGTATAATGATGACTAATTTTGGGCGTGTAAACCCTAGATTTCTTTCGTTCCCCCTCCGCTCCAAATCGCACCTTATAGTATGTGAAATCGCACCTAGTCTGGCACGTGTGGCGCGTGCATTTTTATCCAAATCTTTAACCAAACACAACTTACACACAATTACTATTCATGAATTATCCAAATCTCAATCCAATCCACCATAATCCAAATCCAATCCAAATCCAATCCCAAACTAAATATCACCTAATTTTTTTTTTTAATAAATTGAGATAAATTATTAATATTTAAATTTTACTATGAAATATTATGTTGACATATAAGTGAACCTCCCGCCAGGTTCCCGCCACCAGTACTGGACCTCAGTCACTGCCGCCACTAGGAGTGCACAAAAAATGATCGGAACAGAAAAAAGATTGGAATCGAATCGATCGATTAGTTTTCGGTCCTTCAAATTTTGAATTCCGATTTTTTATCCGTACCGGTTTGGATCGAATTTTTTTTTACTAATGCACTGTCATTTATTTTTCAAAACCAAGTAATTAGTGAGGATGTGAGGTAAAATTGTTGAGATCCATTACATTTTTTAAATATATAATTTAACAAACATATTTAATTTACTTTTAGGGTCAAAATATCATTAATAATAATGTGGTGTAGATTGATTTCAAATGAAGAGCCAACACTTTAATTTTCATACACAAATTATCAATCCTATTCTTGTTTCCATAAACTTGAAATTAAAAAAAAAAATTGGTCCAACCGATCCAAACCCGGACCGGATTAATTACGGTCCGGTCTTCGGTCCATGCATTTGGACTGATTCCGATCCCGATCCAGATCCAAACCGATCTCAGTCCGATTCAATTTTATGACCGATGCACACCCTTAGCCGCCATCTTAATTTATTTGGAGGATGGGTTCATTTTTGTTTTTCTAAATATATATCAACTATTATACTAATAAGAGTTGAGATTGGTGATGTGTTTCTCTTGATGATTTTGTCTACATGTTGAAATTTTATATGTTTTTGTCCGCGTGTAAAGTTTATATTAAATTCTCAATGTAATTGAGAATTATAAATAATGCAATATAAATCAAAATCATTTAAATTTTAAAGTTACTGATTTCCTATATACTTGATAAAATCATTTTATTATAACACAATTTCTTCATAATTAATTATCCTCTTCCATTAATACAATTTATTGAGATTTAATTTTTCTATATATTGGCAAAAACTTGTGTGAGACCGTCTTACGGATCTCATTCCGTGAGACGGATCTTTCTTTGACCCATTACTATATATAAGTTGGCCCAACCACCTCCCTTTCTTTTATTCCAGCCCACCTTTCTCCCTTCAACTTGAACAGCCCACCCCTCCTCCTTCAACTTCAACAACCCACGTGCAACATTAATTAATTTCAACAATAATTAATTCTAAAGCCCATTAATCAACAACATATAACTTTCATCTTCAAAGTCCATTATTAATTCTAAATTTATTGTATTTGTTTAATATATTAATTAAAAGGTATATTATTTTATTGAGAAATATTAATAAAAAAAACAATACATACCATTTACTTACTGAAGGGAAGAATTGATTGAAAAACTTGATGTCCGCTACGCATTATGACTAGTAAATTGTTATACTTAAAAAAATAGCATTATTAAAAAAGTGATAAAAGTTTAACTGATGATTTTATCAAAAGTGTATCATTTTTTATATAAATATTACCACTTTTTAAGTCTGAGTTAATAAAAGAAATTATATGTTATTAGATATGATTATTGATAAAAACTTGTGTGAGAATGTCTCACGGATCCCCCTCAGATCCATATGCATTGTCCACCCAAGTCTAATATAAAGAAATTCAATTAATTTTCATTGAAAAGTGTAAAACGATAAATAATTTGTAAAGAAAACGAAAGGTCAAAACGACTTATACTGTATTAAGAATAGAAGAGGGTAATTGATTTCAGTTCAGGTTTTTCTTAGTTGTTTTTAAATTCCTTTAAATTATAATTTGTTCTATAAAATACTTATGTTAGGGAGCATGATTATCGTTATTAATTGTATCTATTTTATGAGTTAATTATTACTTTTAATTTTAAAGAATATGACTATTTAAAAAGTGCTAATATTTTATTGAGAGCGATTTTTACTTTTTATTCAAACACTGTCAGTTTTCAATTTTAAGTTAATGAATGAGGTTATTGTTAGTGAACATGATTATTATTTTTTAAGTAATTAGTGGACACGATTGTTTTACTTAAACATTAATTTTTTGTGTCAGTTGCTACTTTTTACTTGATAGAATATCACTAATAAAAAAGTGATAAAAAATTAACTTAAATGTGATAATGTTTTTATTAAAAGTGGTTATCACTTTCTACTTAAACATTACCACTTTTTGCTTAATCATTATCACTTTTTATTTTTTAGTTAATGAATAAAGTTATTTATTAGTAAACATGATTATCTTTACTACAAATGGACCGTCACTTTTTATCTTAATCATTATCACTTTTTATTAGTAAACATGATTATCATGAGTAATTTTTTTTTTATATAAAAAATGGACCGTCACTTTTAACTTAAATATACTTTTCAATTTTGAATTAATGAATAAGATTATTGTTAATGGGCATGATTATTTTTCTTTAACATTAGTTTTATGTGTTAGTTGCCACTTTTTATTTGATATAATATCACTAATAAAAAAAAAAGATAGAAAATTAGCTTAAAAGTGATAATGTTTTTATTAAAAATAACTATCACTTTCTACTTAAACATTACCACTTTTTACTTAATAATTATCACTTTTTAATTTTTAGTTAATGAATAAGGTTATTTATTAGTGAACATTGTTATCTTTACTAAAAATTAAAAGTAATAATGTATTTTTTTTTTTATCAGAGTGCCACTTTTAACTTAAATATTGTTACTTTTCAATTTTGAATTAATGAATGAGAATATAAGTTAGGGGACATGATCCTCCTTATAAATTGTATTAGTTTTTTTTAGTTAATTATTACTCTCCCTTACTCTCAAAAGTTTTTATATATTCCTTTTTAGTTTTTAGTTTGTACCTTAAAAGTTTGCATACTCCTAAATAGCAACAATCGTCATAAACCTCACTGTTGCGTCGAAAAAGAACGCCTTTGGATATCAGTCGTTCCTCCACGAGCACTGCTAATCTGGAATTGAATCACCCGTTCGTCTTTGGCAGTCTTCAAATAAATCTCCTTGAGAATCCAAAAATGACCTGCAAAAATACACCGGAGGGGGGCTCCGGCGTAGAAGCTCCAACGCTCAAGTCAGATTCGATCGTAGGAGAAATCAAAGAGGAATTCCCCTGTTTGTCTAGGGAAATTCCGGCGAACACAATGGTGTTTTCTCTCAATTCAGTGTATATTTCTTAAGAATGTATGTATTGTGTTAAAAACGTAATTAAGAACATAGAAATAACCTGCTTATATACCTGGACTTTTTCCCGGGAGAGAGAAAGACTTTTTCTCCCTATATTCTCGGCCCATTCCTGTAAATCCGGCCCCACTCCCTAAAGACTCGGCTCCACTCTCTCTGGACTGACTTCTTCTCTTGACTTAGTTAAGAAGGAATAATCCATACTACGCATTCCCCTTTGGGCCAAATCCTTAGGCCCAAAGGCTAGCAATTCTCGAATGTGGGCTAAAGGCCCAACTACTCTTATTTCCCTTCTTAGGCCCAGGAGTATATTAATCTAACCTTGAAGCCCATTAACCTAATTAAGACCACTATAATTTATCTTGTTTCCACGTGTCGGCTTTTCCAAGAGCGACATATTTATCTACATCAACCACTCCCCCCTACTCTCGTAAAAGTGCTTGTAATTTTATGAGAGTAGGAAGAGAAGATAAGATGAATTGAGCGGAATGTTCCCTTGCCCTGGTCAACATCATTTTTCAATTTCAGGAAGCATGTTGTATAACCCTGGAAGGTGTGTCTTCAAGCGTATCACTTGAGGCTTTTCTTAGCCCTCTCCATAACTTCCCTTGTTTCTTTTCTCTTCATATGCCTTTTCTTGGCCTTCCCTTGTTTGGAGTTTGATAGTTTTAACAACTTAGCACGACCCCTACTCCCCCCAGGCCTTAAAGCCTATCAGGAGTGGAGCTCTCACTTAATAACCTGACCTCATGGCTTCAAATCAAGCTCATCATTGAACCTCATAATTGTGAGGGGTTCTCTAATTCCCCTCAGCTTTGTGGTCACTCTCCGATTGTAAGAGACTCTGATCCTACTTTTATACCTCTGAATTTTTCTATGGAGGGTTAGAGTCATATATCCCTGGTCTTGAATGGTTTTAGCTGCCCCGCTGTATTTTACCTTCTTCTGTGGTACATGCATACTCTATGATACTTTAGAGAATTCAGGTTTCTGTACTTACTTGATGATTTGATGATGCTTCTAGTTTCTCTCTTAGAGTTAGAATTTTTAGGGATTATACTCTCCCAAAAGTTAGAATTCGTAGGGATTATACTCTCCCCTAAGTTGTTTATACTCGTAAGAGTTGTTTATACTCGTGAGAGTTGTTTATACTTGTGAGAGTTGTTTATACTCGTAAGAGTTGTTTATACTCGTGAGAGTTCTTAGGGATTATACTCTCCCTGAAGTTAGAATGTTTAGGGATTATACTCTCCCAAAAGTTAGAATGTTTAGGGATTATACTCTCCCAAAAGTTAGAATGTTTAGGGATTATACTCTCCCAAAAGTTAGAATTCGTAGGGATTATACTCTCCCCTAAGTTGTTTATACTCGTAAGAGTTAGTTTATACTCGTAAGAGTTGTTTATACTCGTAAGAGTTAGTTTATACTCGTAAGAGTTGTTTATACTCGTAAGAGTTAGTTTATACTCGTAAGAGTTGTTTATACTCGTAAGAGTTGTTTATACTCGTAAGAGTTAGTTTATACTCGTAAGAGTTAGTTTATACTCGTAAGAGTTGTTTATACTCGTAAGAGTTGTTTATACTCGTAAGAGTTCGTTTATACTCGTAAGAGTTGTTTATACTCGTAAGAGTTAGTTTATACTCGTAAGAGTTAGTTTATACTCGTAAGAGTTGTTTATACTCGTAAGAGTTAGTTTATACTCGTAAGAGTTTTTTCCGTAATAAAGTGCATTAACTCTTCTCTGATCCAGGCTCCTTTCGTACTGAGGTTTAATATGATATGATCCACATGTGTTTCCCTTAACAACAAAACAAATACATGATTAATCATTTGGTAATTGGCATATTAATCATATCTTACCCTCCGTATCTCCTACTCCCCCTAGCTTTAGAGGTTATCGTGGATGAAGATTTTTAATCACATAACTTTAGGTGTTTCCTTTTCGAATCTTCGTATGTTGGTGTAAATCTCGCTGTCTCTTCCGGTGAGGTTTATATAAACCTCGCAATTCCTCAGGGTGAGGTAAACCTCGCAGTTTCTCTAACTTCACTTGGCCTCGCGATCTTAGAGTGTCTTTCGCTCCTGAATTAGGGTACCTGTAGGTTTATTTTGTCCCCTTTTCAGGGATATTACTTTCAGTCCTCCAGGGATATGGTCTTTGACCTTGGCCGTTCAGGGGTATTGCCCCACAGATATACTAAGTTGACTTCATAGTCAGTCAAGTATTCTCCATCTTTGTCTTAGGCATCTTAGCCATCAATTTCCTGGCTATCGGAACATAACAATCACAAGTAATATGAATTAACTTGTTACCTCAATATTCGTCTTCGCAGTTGCGCATATCTCTCGTACGTTTACAGCTCCTCGAGCAGGTCGAGGTTTAGCTTCATTGCACATGGTCTTTTCCTGAACCTCCAGCCTCTCAACGTTGTTTGGTTTCGCTCTTTAGGATCTCGAATCTCATAATAATCTGGGGGTTCTCCAAGGTTCCCCTGAACTCACTCTTTATTCTCTTTTGTAATCCTGCTCCATCGGGCTACTCAAGCACCTCTAAAATCTCCAACTCCTCCTCATGGGATCATTGTTTATCAACTCTAATTTTCAGGCTTATTATTTCATTCATTTAGGGCTGCTGGCCCTAAAATACCTCAAAACGCTCAAATCATGTTTCATCACTCTAAAAGAATCATCTCATGCAATATCACAAATTCATTATCTTTTCGGAAATAAAACTTCATAGCATCGAGCAAACAAAACAAATCAACTCCCACTCTAAAAGTAAAAAATAAGTGGATCATGCTCTCTCCAATAGTCTCTTCAAATGAAAATTACAATGAATATTCAATTCTCCACGTTTCATCATAAATGAGTATTTCTAGTACTCGCAAGCTTCAAGGTCCTAAGCGAGGACATAACTCAAGACGTATCATTGTTTAAAGATCAAAAGGTAAGAAGTAGCACTTTTCGTTTTTTGATCCCAAGGACCTGAATAAGCTCAATCTATAATTTGAAATCATATCTAAAGTATAAAAACATGTCAATCATACACAATTTGAAAATAGTTATGCTAGCTTTCGTTTCCAGAACCATAGTCGTCATCAATTCTCCCACATAAAGTAGTCACAAAACTCAACATATGAATCACATACTCATGCTTCTAAGATTTCAAGTAATTCTCAATTCCAATATCATTTATAAAATATCTACATAAATCAATCATGTAAGCTCAAGGGGACCATGCCTAACTCAACGGGAAAAGTAAGTTTGGATCATATTTGTCAATCTCATAA
The DNA here is from genome assembly GCA_963675135.1 of Galeopsis tetrahit. Classification (NCBI taxonomy): domain Eukaryota; kingdom Viridiplantae; phylum Streptophyta; class Magnoliopsida; order Lamiales; family Lamiaceae; genus Galeopsis; species Galeopsis tetrahit. The sequence goes on from OY776127.1 coordinate 57,432,609, forward strand.
AGACATGCTCATAGTAATATCAAATTAATACAATAGATCTTAGAATTTATCAAACATTTGTACTAACATATGGTACCGATATACTTAACATATCTCTGCTAGCCCTCGGAGACCAGAATACTCCCTATCTCTGCCAGCCCTCGGGGACCAGAATACTCCCTGTCTCTGTTAGCCCTCGGGGACCAGAATACTCCCTGTCTCTGTTAGCCCTCGGGGCCTGGCATGCTCTGTCTTATACTGTCTAATCTGGAGGTTGGGCCTCGGGGCCCTGAATAACCCTCCAAAACCTCTTGTGTTTTCAGCACTCCCAGAGTTCTTAAAGGCCTTTGGGCTAGACCTTCTCGAAATTTCTCACAACCAAAAGGTTAAATAACAATTCATACCAAGATTTGGTACATGCTTTGTCAACATTCTAGAGCTCATTCAATAAAAAAGTGCATTCTCATGCGAATTTTATCACACATTCAATACATATCATATCTTCACAACATATTGATTGAGAAAATTAACATTCACACTAAAGTAAATAGACTTAAATCATTCTCCACAACATCCTAGTTAAGGAGTAGTCATTTATGCAAATCACAGCATAAAATAGTTTATCCCGATCCTATCTATCATGGGTAAGTTATTCTTCTCACTCAAATTCATCACCTCGACGAGTCTAATTCAGGTATCAGATTAGTATCAATCAATTAGCCAAGACAGTGCATGCTACTTCATATATCACATTTTTCCCAGCATAATAGCTAAAAGATGAACACTACTACAAGTCTTAACATTTATCTGACTTACCCTCTCAACAAAATAGTCGAGAGATGACTATTGGTGCAAATATTAACACAATCACTTTTTAGCATGGCATATTGATTAGAGACATGATCATTCTTATCAGACTTAACACATGTTCTCATTATAGGTTTATGTTTCTTATACAAGCTGATTTTTCAGAAGTATTTAACACTAACTCATCAATCAAAAATGAATTCTCCAGCAATATTTCAATTTCGATTCACATAAAACGTGTAGAGATACCTCCCTTAAGTTGCCAAGTATGCATCGGTTGAGTGCATCCATTCCCCCCTCTTTTTTGTGAAGCGAAATTCATCTTCCTCTTTTTTCGCATTTCTCTCGAACATTGCTATTTTTTCCGATGCACGAGTCATAAGCATTTTCCTCGAGAAACATATGCATGCCAAAAATGGGTAATATGCATTTCATGGCAACAACATAATATCTCGCTAGACAAGGATACATTCACTATAAGAACTGCAAATCCATAATGTACCCAACAAGTATAAAAATAAATTAAAGAAAAACATTCACCTAATAAGTGAATTCTGCAAAGAAAACATAAACCATGAAGATGAAAATAAACATGATGCGTTTATAATCGCATACTTATTTCAACCATGACACTATCAAATTCCACTTTAGAACTTCTTGACACACAGTAAAAGATTTTTATCATCACATAATTTTAGCTTTTGAAACCCTCTCATCAATGGCAATTATAACCTTCACAGCCACAAAAAGGTATTGGAATTGTAAGCACTTCGTATAATTCCATCAATGACACTATCCACCACAATTCAAATATCACTGACTCATATTTGTCGACTCAACTGATCAAACCAGAGAACACTATCCGCCATAAGACTTCCACGCACTTCAGTTATTGAATTATAAGTTCCCATTTAACCAATCTGGTAAGCTCGACATAAACTATTCAACAGCAGGTGCCTGCAAAACTCCAAGACCAACCATTCTCCATGAAAAATTTAATACATTTGGCCATTTTCCAACAACGATGGACAAAATAATAGCACCTAGCCGCAGACATTTGCCGCAATAAACTGGTCACACCTTTGTCATATTCAAATTTATAGCACAAATCGTTCTCTTTTTTTTTTTTTTAAAACCTCAGTCACGGCAGCAAACGACTAAGCAGTGTGATTAGAAAATAAAATTAGCAAACCTCAATTTCATTTTCTAATAATAATCACAACACACTTCTTATATAATCCTCCGTAATTGCAGCCAAGCAGACAGAAGAACCAAACAAGTTTTCATATCCAAAACTTAACACGTTAATTTTCGACAGCGAAACCAGCTAGATATTCTAACCGAGAGCAAGCAATTGAGTTATAAGATCGAGAATATAAGATAGCATGAATTTATATTCAACGGATTTTTAAAAAAAAAAGAAAAGAAAAAAGGCAGCTTGAATTATCTGGAGCCAAAATTACAAAGTAGGAAGCATAATTTCTTCCAGTTCCATCTAATCCCACAAACAAAATTCTTTTCTCAAAGCCATTATTACTAAATTAAATAAATTATGGCCTCGCGTAAACACTAAAGATCAAGGTAACGAGAAGAAGTAATTCTTAGGCACCCTATATGATCAAGATCTCAGGTCTCTAATACCAATAACAAATCAACACACCGCGATTCAAATAAAACGAGAAAAGTACAGAAGTGTATGAATCCGCTATAATTCAGTCATTTAAATGCATCAAAAGAAATCAAATTATCGAGATCAAGCAATTGAGTTATTACAGTAAAAAGACAACAAATCTCTCAGGCATAACATCAAACACCTTGAGGGCACCTCTGCTCAACCCTTAGACATTAATCATCAAATGGATTATTTTAAAAGGACAAATGTAAAAAATTTGAAGTTACAGCTTCTACAATTTATTCTCATACGCAAATCCCAGGTACGGTTTGAGATTAAATTCATGGAAAGTATTAAGAATCAAATAACCAGACACGATTTGAGATTTGCAAATAACCAGGTGCTAACTAACTCCATACGTCTTGTTGTTCGTGGCAAGAATGATGCAAATGAAACGAAGAAGCTATATCACACTTATGCAATTCATTCAGCACATTATAATACTAAGAGAGGCATGAGTATTTGTAAATTAAATCAAATATTCAGATCAATCATCACAGGAAATTCAGAATTTACCCGGTTCGCAATTTAATGCCGCACACGATACTTTATGACCATTCATCGTTGGATCGTGGCAAATCCTGCCAAGTGCTTGAGCACCGAAGCCAAACTGAAGCGCTATAAGGCAACAATCAATTGTCAAACATAGAGGAGCAATCCGTTTCTCTCTGTCCTTTTCTTTTTTCTTGTTTGATAAGTGATAACTCCTTCGAATTATCCATCTCTCTCTCCATCGACCTCAGCAACACAAGACATGTTCGATTAATTAGCAGATAGAGACAAAACTGAAAACTTACAAAAATAGAGTTCAGAGACATGAACAATTATAAAGATTGAAGAAATGTAGGGTGTGCGTGTGTTGCTGTTTTGTTTTCAGTGAATTTGTGCACAACTCGACTCGTGTGAGTTAATGCAAAACTCATTCTCGAGTTGAGCATCTGAGGCATGGCTTGACGACGCGCGGATGAGGACTTCATGGAGGCGAGAAATGGTGGCATAAGCGCACTGTAGTGGCAGGGCGTTTGATGCAGCGACGCAGATCCGGGCAGCAGCTGCTCTTGCGCGAGGCCTTGACTCGACGATCGGCGGTCGAAATAACACCGTACGACACTACAGGGGCTTCTTCTTCGAATATTAAGGGCAATGGAAAAGGTATTCGAAATCAAAAGCAGTTGCTATGGCTTTGAATTTGCAGCGGAAAATGGCATGCTCCACATTAGTTCTCAAATCTGGGATTTGGGGCTTTTTAATCATCTATGCAGATAGTGCATTTATTTCTTCGATTACTTAAGATTTCTGGGGATGAACCTTTGTGTATAGATAACTTCTCAAATTTCTGGAAATCCTCACATCCTAGCTCAGATTTCCCACAGACGGCGCCAGTTGTTGCGTCGAAAAAGAACGCCTTTGGATATCAGTCGTTCCTCCACGAGCACTGCTAATCTGGAATTGAATCACCCGTTCGTCTTTGGCAGTCTTCAAATAAATCTCCTTGAGAATCCAAAAATGACCTGCAAAAATACACCGGAGGGGGGCTCCGGCGTAGAAGCTCCAACGCTCAAGTCAGATTCGATCGTAGGAGAAATCAAAGAGGAATTCCCCTGTTTGTCTAGGGAAATTCCGGCGAACACAATGGTGTTTTCTCTCAATTCAGTGTATATTTCTTAAGAATGTATGTATTGTGTTAAAAACGTAATTAAGAACATAGAAATAACCTGCTTATATACCTGGACTTTTTCCCGGGAGAGAGAAAGACTTTTTCTCCCTATATTCTCGGCCCATTCCTGTAAATCCGGCCCCACTCCCTAAAGACTCGGCTCCACTCTCTCTGGACTGACTTCTTCTCTTGACTTAGTTAAGAAGGAATAATCCATACTACGCATTCCCCTTTGGGCCAAATCCTTAGGCCCAAAGGCTAGCAATTCTCGAATGTGGGCTAAAGGCCCAACTACTCTTATTTCCCTTCTTAGGCCCAGGAGTATATTAATCTAACCTTGAAGCCCATTAACCTAATTAAGACCACTATAATTTATCTTGTTTCCACGTGTCGGCTTTTCCAAGAGCGACATATTTATCTACATCACTCACCCTTATAATATACACATATTTATCCTTCATTTCATTACTTTTGGGGTCAATTATACTCTCAACCCAACTATTTTATTTACTTTATATATAAACGTTTACAAAATTACCCTTCAACACTCTAATTATTATACTTTTTTCTTAAATTTCGTGCCCAAAAAACACAACAAGCTTTCAGAAACGGAGGGAGTACTTTTTTACTTGGAAAATATTCATATTTCAAAAGTGATAAAAAATTAGTTGAAACTTGATAATGCTTTATTAAAAGCGACTATCATTTTTCACTTAAATATTTTTAAGTAAATATTACTATTATTTTTTAATTTTGAAATGAATGAGATTATTTGTTATTGGAGATGATTATCATTACTAATTGCATTACTTTTTAAAGTTAGTTGTATTTTTTTACTTGAAAGAATACCGTTATTTAAAAAGTGATAAAAAATTAGTTTTAAGTGATAATGTTTTTATTAAAAGTGACTATCACTTTCTACTTAAATATTATCACATTTTACTTAATCATTATCACTTTTTATTTTTTAGTTAATGCATAAGATTATTTATTAGTAAATATGATTATCTTTAATAATTATCTCTTTTTTTTTTTTTTTTTTTTTTGTGTTAGTGTTCACTTTTTTATTTAATATATTATCACCACTGTTCAAAAATTGATATATCACTTTTAATTTAAAAAATAATTATTTAAAAACGAAAAATTAATTGAAAATGTAAGGAAGCTTTTGATCAAAATATTACTCCATAATTAATTCTTCATTTTCTTAAAAGTTACGGCGAATGCAATTACAATTGTGGGCCACTTGGCCATTTAATTTAATTTGATTGTCCAATTTTTTATAGCATTTAATTTTATGGAAGCCGGCCCAATTAATTTGCATTATTGCGGCCTTTTAATACTGTTGATGTTGAGGGTAGCCCAAATTTTCCAGGCCTCATTGATAAATGGAGCTCCGTCTCACCGAATAAGATCCGTGAGACGATCTCACACAAGACCTTCCCTAAATCAAAATCATTTAAATTTTAAAGTTACTGATTTCCTATATACTTGATAAAATCATTTTATTATAACACAATTTCTTCATAATTAATTATCCTCTTCCATTAATACAATTTATTGAGATTTAATTTTTCTATATATTTGATAAACATTTATTAAGAGTTATTTTACATTACTTAAATGGTTTATTTTATATAGATTTATCCTTATTTTTTTAAAGATTATTTTCATATTTACAAAGCTTGTATCAAGAAAATTCTATATTTCCCCTCAAAAAAAAAGAAAATTATATATTTCATTAGGTTTTGTTTCTCTCTCTTTTTTTTTTTTAAATTATTTAAATATATATAAAATATATTATAAATAATTATTTTTATTTGGGTTGGTCTGCTATGGACTCGAGTGCATGTTGTGCACCCTAGTCCATGTTGCACTTTTCAGTTTATTGACTTACACTTTTTGGTAAATGGTGTTGCACTTTTCAATTATTAAACTGTATAATAATATTTTTAGTAATAATTGAAAAGTGCAACACCATTATCAAAAAGTGTAAGTCAGGAAAACTGAAAAATGCACATGAACTAGGGTACAACATGCACTCGAGTGCTTATTAGACTTTACCTTTTTATTTACATTCTGCATAATATACACGAGTTCTCATCTAGTAATTTATTGAGCTTATAAGACGTAAAAAAATTGATTAACCTTTTCAAGATCTTTAGAGGTTTTTCTTTTTTCACGAAATACTAGCATATAAACTCAAACAACTTTGAAATGTCAATGGGCTTAGGCGAGCATTAAATCTTAATGAGCCCAGACTCACATTAAATTTTATAGGGCAAGGTTATATGCACACACAGACCTATTGAGGACACCCATCACACTTTTTTTTTTTCATTTTATCGGATATGTGAAATTTCCCATATAACCCTCGTGTGAAAAAAAAAAAGATAAGTTCACCCACTCATTCCATTTCATGTCAGAATCATTCCCATCATTATCATCACCATCAAAACAACCACCATACTTCAATAATAAAAAAAATATATATCTTAATGTGTCCGAAAAAAAAATCCTGAACAACTTTCGTTTGTCCGAAAAAAAAAAAGATCGGACATCCTATTTATGAACAAACTCAAGTTGTTCGAAATTTCTTCCTTAAAAAACACAAATTGTTCAAAAATATTTCTTGAACAAACACAAATTGTTCGAATATAATTCCTGAACAACTTCCAAAAACCCTAACCCATAATTTTCCAGAAACCCTAAATTTACCTAAAGTGTCGGCGGCAAGGTGGCTGGACGGCGTGCGCGGCTTGAGAGGGGAAGGGGATGATGCGAGAAGGGGAGGGGAGATGGTGGTAGAGAGGAGAGGGCACAAACGAGGGAGGAGGAGTGCGAACGACCGACCATCGCTTGGTTTTTTCTTCGACAGACGAGGTCGCGTCGCTGGGAGAAGGGCGATGGCGGTCGCGTCCTTCTTCAAAGCGACGACGGCGTTGCGACCTGGGGAGCAGGGGAAGAGAAGCGGGGGGATGAGGGAGAGATGCGGCAGGCGGCGTGCATGGCTTGGGAAGGGAAGAGGCGGCGTCGACAGCCTTGGGAGGGGGAAAGAGAGTGGGCGGTGGCGGCCTTCAAACGCGGCTGCCGATTGGAGACATGTGGGGGTGGGCGGCGACGCTGCTTGGGAGGGAGGGAGAGGAGGTGGGTGTCCTTGAAAATAAGGGAAAATGAGGGAGAAGTGTTTAATTAGGGTTTAGGAAGGAGGGGTATTTTAGAACTTTTCACGTGGGTGTCCTCATCTTACGGTGTGTATACTCAGCCAGTGGGTGTCCTCAATATGTCTGTGTGTGCATATAACTGTGCCCAATTTTATATTGGGCTTATCCTAATACTAAATCTTAATGGGCCTCTCCCGATCCCTAGATTTAAGAGTTTGACGGTCAATTCTTTCTTACATTCCCTCATTTCCCATTTTTATTTAAACGGGTTTTAATGTAATATTTTTATTGTTAATAAAGGTGTTATAATTACTACATTTTTTAAATAGATAGTATATTGATGCGGATAAAATGTATCGTCCTATGAGATAATGACGCGTGGAATATACTGGTAATGTTATTATCAATTGTTTATCTATTTATTCCATTAATCATCCTTAAATTGTGTAATGATGCCCTTATTATAATATAAATGAGATGGGCCAATATTACTTCATCACGTTGTTTTGGGCAGCATATATGGGTTGGGATCCTCCTTGGGCCTCGAGGTCCAGGTATGACAAAGGGCCCAGACCCACGTCTTACGCAAGTTTATTAAGCGCCTGGCCAAGGCCCAGTGGCAAAAGGCCGATGGAACTAAGTCCTATTAATTCGAAATACCCTAAGTTTGCTCCTAAATTATCGGAGATGGGTGATCAGTAGAGATGATTGTTAGATGTCATCAAGAATGAGGTTAATTGTTTGACTGAGCCAGAGTCAAAGGAGACTCCCCCAGCTCCCTTGAAACTCTGGATAAGTGGTTTAGTGGAGAAATAGGAGGAGGCAATTATCCCTTCCCCGAAGGTACATCTATGTATACTGCCCATACACGGTGCATATTTTTTTTACGTGATTTAGAGAGAAAAGAGTAGACACTACACTCGTGCATACACATTTCGAGAATTGTATTGTATTGTGGAGAACAGTCTCACCTTTGATCGACTGTTCTCCGACCACAAATTCCTTAAGATCACCGGTTTTAGACTTGAGTGTCGGAGTCCCCGCCGGAGATCTCTCCGGCGAGTTTTGCATGTTTTCTGAAGCAACGTGAGCCACGTGGCAACTCTGTGAAGGACCTTTTGATTATATGTGGAACAAGGACAATTTTGTAAATTGTTGTGCGTTCAAACCCGACGCATGAACTGGCACTGTCTGTGAGAATCTAGAGTTACGACGTCCTTATTTTGATTGATCGTGATTTGATCTAGAAAATATCCGAGCATGGGAGGAGAACGTGATAATCACATGCAAGCGAAAGATAGAGGCGGAGCATCATCACCGGCTGCTTCACCGGATATGAGTACACCGATGAGAAGGGGAGTTTCATCATCTACTCCGCCGTTACCCTCATTGGGTGGTACACCACTGAATATGGGAAAATAATATATGTATGTTCCTTTTCTCCTGATCTTTTCAACGACTTCGAGGCCAACTATAGGCAGGGTTCTTCGTTGATGGTGGCCCAACCAACTGCACCTGTAGGGACGTAAATGATGTCAAAAGGGGCTAACGAGGCTGCCCCGGGTAGAGTGTATAACGTGGCTAGAACCTCATCCGTGCCTGTGACTGAAGCATTTAATCGAGTGCATCCTGGACCTGTGGGTGCTGAGAAGATCACTCTCACTATGGAACAACTTGATGATATGATGTGGAGCATATTCTAACCACTCGTGGGGGTCTGCAATCCCTTCGCGAGCGATTGATGCTGACGGTCCTCGAGGACCTGAGTGAGTACCTATATTGTCCCAGACCCTGTCTAGGGATTTGGGAGGCCAGGTTGAAAGAGAAGAGAAGGTACCATCTCAGATGGTGAAGAGTCCTTCTACTCAGAATGGTAGAAGAAACCAGAATTCAGTTGTTGAGAGAAATGATAATCCTGAGGTGGAAGAGACCACCGATGACACCTATCCAGGTGATGTGACTGATAAACTTAAGGCATTGTAGAAAAAAATTAAAAGCCATAAAAAGCAAATGACTGATCGTGTAAGTAAATCACTACCTATTACTCGTTGTCAATTTTATTTTTATATACTCCATGATGAATTGTCGTTTAATTACAAAACTTTAAAATTTGAATATGATGGAACTTCAGATTCGTATGAGCACTTGGTGCAGTTTGAGAATGCGGCCCTTCTACATCGATATGGGAAGGGTTAGAGTTGCCCAAACGGTTCCGGACCGACGGTTCGGAACCGGAACCGTCGGGACCGGAACCGCCACATACACGAACCGAGACTGTGTAATTCACGGTCCAGTTTCGGTTCATCTCATGCGGTTTTAAGGACCGCCGGTTTCGCGGTTCGAACCACCGGTTCAGTGAAATAATTTTTTTTTATGCAGCCAACTGTAATTTTTTTGAAATGTGTGTCAGATGATAAAGCCTAATAATATGATATTGAATATCAGAGATTGCAGAGTTGACCGTTGAGATGCAAATCGGTGGTTCGAACCGCCGATTCACCGCTGATTTTTTTTTAATTCGAATTCGAAGGTCCGGATTGATCTAAAACTAGCCGTTTTTCGATCCAATGGTCGAAAAAAACTAGCCGTTTTTTTTGGGCTCTATAAATACCTCTCATTTGTGTATGAAAATATCACACCAACTTGATCCAAATTTATCAATTATTCTTCTTCACTCTCAATTCTCAACTCTAGTTTTATTAATTTTATTACGTAGCCTCCAAACTCCAATTCTCCAAAGTCACAGTTTATTACAGTAGCCTCCAAAGTCCAAATTTTCATTATTCCATTGTTCCATAATTTCCAAGTTTATTACGTAGCCTCCATATTTTTCAATTTTATTACGTAGCCTTCAAACTCCAACTCTAGTTTTAAATAATTTTATTACGTAGCCTCCATACTTTATTTGCTATTAAAAAAAATATATATATGTCAAGGAGGGTTCATCATCTTCATCTAGAGGAAAGGCCCCAATGACTTCTACTCCTCCGGTTCCACACTTTAACGACGATATTAACCTTCTGTGGAGTGTTGAGGAAATAGAGGCGACGACGGTGGATTACACTTTTTCTTCAAATGAAGAGCAAAATGTTAATTATGTTACCGAACCGGATGCAACCGATGGTGAAGGCGAAGGGCGCGACGAAGTCGAACCTCCCCAACCCGAAGAAGTCACTCAAAGAGAGAGAGGAAGAGGAAAAAGGGCTACACCATCAAGAGCTCCTACTTCTGATATTTTCACCATCCACTTCAAAAAATTTCCTACGAACGAGGTAAACGTATTTAGTGCTCAATGTAACTATTGTCCTAAAGCTTATAATTTTTTGAAGGGTAATGGGTATGGAACACTAAAGAGGCACTTGGAAAGTTTTCACATTGCTGAAATGGGTTATCAAACATCTCAAACCCAACTACGAGGATTCACGGCGTCTTGTGAAGGTAACTCTAATCCTACCTCTTTATATAGATATGATGAAAAAATTGCTAGAAGAGAATTAGCTAAAGTTATTTGTTCTAAACATCTTCCTTTTCGTTTTGCAAATGATCTTCGTTTTGAAAAATGGGTTAGTACGGCTTATAACCCTTCGGCTAAAAAAATTTCAAGGACAAGTGTTACTCGTGAAATTGATTTAATGGCTAAGGAAATTAAAATCGAAATGGCCAAAATGTTTTCAAGATTAACTCAAAAACTTTCTATATGTTCGGATATTTGGAGTGATCATTTTCAAGAACATAACTATATGTGTATTACATGTATCATTGTGGAAAATTCAAAAACTTTTAATTGCATATAGAGAATTTGATCAAGAGCATACCGCCATTAATATTGCTCAAAAAATTCGTACGGTGTTAGAAGAATACAAAATTTTAAAGAAATTTTTTTCTATTTCGTTTGATAATGCAAGTGTCAATACGGCTAGTTTAGAACATCTTATTGGTTATTGTCAACCCTCGATTGGTGGTAGATTTTTTCATGTTCGATGTATGTGCCATATTTTAAATTTGTGTGTTCAAGATGCTTTATCTTCTTTAAAATCACATGTTGCTCCTATTAAACAAGCACTTTCTTATTTAACTAGACATTCACAAGTTTTGTATTATTGAAAAAATTCCTCCTAAAAAATTTTCACTTGATGTTTCTACTAGATGGAACTCTACTTATAAAATGTTAAATTCATCTTATGAGTATAGAAATGCATTATGCACTTTTTTTGCACAAGAAAGTGATAGTTTTACTTTATTTCATTCTCAATGGGATGCATGTTCACAATTATGTGATATATTAGAAGTTTTTAATAATGCTACCATATCATTATCCGGTGTTTATTATCCTACTTCGTTAATTGCTTTAGATCATTGTGCAAAAGTTTCGGTTATTTTTACTTGTGCTACTACTGATGATATGATTTTATATAATGATATTAGTTCAATGAAAATTAAATGGTTGAAATATTTTACTCATATACCCGATGCATTTTTAATTGCTAAACTACTTGATCCTAGAACTAGAGCTAAAGGTTTGGAAAGAATGTTAATTTTTTATTATGATAATTTATTTCCTTTGAAAGATGAAAACACTCCTTGTCCTACTAAAATTACCTATGATGCTAGAAAACTTCTTACGGATATTTTTGTGGAGTATAAAGGTACGTATTCTTCTATTAACGATTTTGTTAGTACTCCTACTCCTAGTGGTAGTAGTGGTAGTAGTAGAAGTGGTAATTTATATTCTAGTCGAAGTTCTAACTATAATATGCAAGAAAAGATGAAGTTTTTTGTAGATTATGATCGTGAGCATTATCAACAACAAGAAACGGCATCAAATTTTATGATGGAGATTGACAATTTTCTAAATGCCCCTACAATGGAGTATCAACTTGGGGAATCAGATAATTTTGATATTTTAAAGTGGTGGGCTCGAAAATATGTCGTTTTTCCAACATTGAGTTTGATTGCAAAAGAGATATATGCATGTCCGGTGTCAACCGTAGCCGTTGAACGAGCCTTTAGTATGGGTGGACACGTTTTGAATGAAAGACGTTCAAGATTGACCGTTGAGCACTTAGAAAATCAATGTTTGATCGATGATTGGGTGAAAGCCGAAGATCGATCACAAGATATAGTTCAAAGCACCGATTCAAGTGAAGAAAGTTTGATGAATGACAACACAACCGACGAAAGTGATTGCTAAGGTAAAGTGCTAAACGGACAAGAGGTAAATTACAAGGTAAGAGAACTACGTGGACTTTGATTCCGAGAGGATACGTAGACAACATAATTTTATGTTTCGAACTTAGAATTTTCTAAGTTTGAATTTTAAAATTATGCTAAGTCCAATTTTTTTTTCCCTTTTCAATTGAAAATTTGGAATTGTAATGTAAAATTGTAAATTATGTAATAACTAATAGTCTAATACGTAGGCACTGCACTGGATACTTTTATAGTTTTATGTTGATTTATTTTTTCCTTTTCTAAATTGTAATAATGTTGTAATTTTTTTAAGTAGTTTTTCTTTGTCTCATTGTATTGTCCTATTTTAAAGAATACTTGAATGAAGCTTAATTTTGCATAAATTGTTATTGTATTATTATTTTATAGTGTATACTACTATTTGTAATATTGTATTTGTACATTTTAAATTGTTATTGTAACATAAATAAGTAAAAATCGTGAAAAAAGAAACTGAAAAAAATAAAAAAATTTGGCCGGTTCGGACCGCCAAACCGGCGGTTCTGAACCGGAACCGTCACGAACCGGATTCGGCGGTTCCGAACCGTGAACCGCCAAAACCGAAACCGCCTCCCACATTTAGCCGGTCCGGTTCCATCTTTCCAAAATCGTCGAACCGGCGGTTCCGAACCGTAACCGCCGGTTCGTGAACCGTGGGCAAGTCTAGGAAGGGTGTGAAGTGTAGAGTCTTCTTGACGACTCTAGCCAAAGTTGCCCAGTAGTGGTTTACCGAGTTGGGGCCAGGTTCCATCAGTTCCTGGACAGAGTTTAGCGAGCCATTCCTTCACTAATTTGCCAGTGTGACTTTCTAAAAAAGTTCAACCAAGCAGTCCTGGAGGTCCCTACAACCTCTCAGGAGGTAAAGATCAATGCTCTCACTAACTGGCTCCGAGACAAAGATTTCTTCTCCTCTTTAGCGAAGAAACCAGTGCAGACATTTGATGAGTTACTTCATTGAGCTGAGAAATACCTAACTTTGGAAGAAGTGAGAAAAGCCAAGAAATCTGAGATGAAGTCCTCCACGGGAGACAAGAAAAAAGATTCAGCGTCGAGGATTCAATGACGATGAGATCTAGCCCTGACCCACCTAAAGATGCTTGAGGCGTGCGGCCAGGACCAAAAACAGGGTTCGAGAAATACACACCTCTGAAGATAGAACCTGTAGAGGTTCTGGAGGTTGTGGGAGATCATCTCGAGATGAAATTCCCTTATTCGAGATCCTAAGGGCCTCAAGTCTGATCGATTTTGCCGTTTTCATAACGAGTATGAACACGACACAAACAATTATTTTCATTTGAAAGATGAGATCGAGATAATGATCCAAACAGGTCATTTGAAAGAGTTTATATAGCGAGACAGACAAGACACTCTAAGACAGAAGAGAAAAGAACTTAAAAAAAGAAACGTGGGGACAATAGGAGAGAACCTCGAGTTGATGTTGAGGACCAACCACCTCTGCTTCCTAAATGGGGCCAGGGGCGGACCTATTATTAAGGGACAAGTTGTACCCCCAAATTTTTTTTCCTTTACTATACATATATATGCCATTGAGTTTTGTTGAACAAAAAATAACAAAAGTTGGGCTCCTCAAACAAAAGTATTTATAAAGGGCATGACTATTTACACCTCCAATCAGGCTTAGAACACACTCCCGATTGATGCATTCCCAAAAAAATTGTCAGGATAGATGCACCCCCCTCAAATTGTCCTAAACACCCTTTTACCTCAAAAAACTATTTACTTAACACACACCACCAAAAACCCTAATTTCTCCACTTTTCTTCTTCCCCTTCACCCGTTTTATCTTCCCGCCGCCCCACCCCGTGGCCGCCTCCTCCTTCACCCGCGGTCGTCGCCGCCTCTTCCCATCGACTGTTGCCGCCTCCTTATCTCTTTAGTCTTCATTCCTTCCCTCCCTCCACCTCCTCTCCTTTTTTTTTCTTCCCTTTTATTCTGTGATTTTCCCGTCACCCCCACCAAACCACTCGCAGCCGCGGCCCTGCGATCCCCGTCCCCCACCCCGCACCGGTCGCGGCCTCCTCTTTCTCCCCCATTTTTTTCTATTTTTTTTCTCTCTCGCATCGGTCGACTGCCCCACTCCCCCACCCACCAGCATCGCCTCCCACCCACTAACCCACCGGCGTTGACCGACCGTCGGCGTTCGGTATGTTTTTTTCTCCAATTTCTGTATGTTTTTTTCTCTCCACCGTAAGTTTTTTTCTTCTTTATTTTTTCCTTATTTTTTTAATTTTGACCATTTATTGTCGACCATGTACATTCTCGTCGACAAATTGTTGTCGACGAGAGTGTATATGGTCGACATTACATTGTCGATTTTAAAAAAAAAAATTAAATTTTTTCGACCTTTGTAGGTTGACCATATACAATTTCGTCGATAAATTGTTGTCGACGAGAGTGTATATGGTCGACATTACATTATCGATTTTTTCGACCTTTGTAGGTCGATCATATACACTCTCGTCGACAAATTGTTGTCGACGAGAGTGTATATGGTCGACACTGGTTTCGCGATTTTTTTTAAATTTTTTTTGAGATTTTTCTAAGTTTTTTCTGAAATTTTTTTGTTTGATTTCTACCGAAACTGGTAATGTTTTTGTGGTGTTTGTGGTGGTGGGGTGACGGTTGTTGCTGTAGAAATTAGATTTAGGGTTCAAAAGTTGAGCAAGGGGTGTAGTTAGTAGTGGGGGTGCATTTAGTAATGTAATATTATTTAAATGATATTTTGGAATTTTCACACAAATATTAAATTAATAAAGTGATGGGTGTGTGTTTTAAACCGAACTAAAGTGTAAATAGTCAGACCCTTCAAATAGCCCATTACTCCATTACGCCCTAAAGTTGGGCTGCCACCCACCCACCACTACTAAATACGGAGTAACTAAATAAAATTAAAATTATTATAAAATAATTTATTTTCATTTTTAAGTTTTAACAATTAACAGCAGCATCAGAACCCCTCCTTTCTCGCGTGACGTGGTGTTGCAGCTCTCAAGTCTTTCACTAGGTCAAAAGAAAATTATGCTTTTATTTTATTTATTTTTTATTATAATTTTATGTTGTTAAAATTTTAAAATACTTAAATAAAATTGATGCTAAAAAAAATTAGAAATTTAGAGTTTATTATATTTTAATTTTTTTTTTTTTTTTTAGAAGTGTAGTGGTTTTAAGTTTAATTGAATGAGTTGCTTGAGTTTTTAAGATGATTTTTCTTTATGATAAGGAGAAAATATTTAAATTTGTCACATTTGATTTGATCATGACTCTTGCATTTGAACTTGATACATTCGTTGAAAATAGATTTAGAGATTTGTTTGATCTTGGCGCCCAATGAAATTTGTAGAAACAAAGAAACATGTGACTTATTCAACCATTTATTTGTTAATCAAGTTGATGTTGATTCTCCAAGTTGCTACCTATGGTAGGTGTGGAAAAAGTATTTTTAGGAATACCTTATGTAAAAAATAAGTTGCAAAATAGTATGTGTGATCAATTATTAAATGAATGCTTGATCGATTTTATTGAGAAAGACTTGTTTTTTAAAAATTCACAATGAAGATGTCATAGACTGCTTTAAAAAAATGAAGAGTCCGTCAAACTCAGTTGTAATTTATAGTTGTAATTTTATTTATATATAAAACAATATTTATGTACGTATAAATACTTTAAATTATGGATTGATTGATTGCATAGAGTACACATAGGGTATGTTTGGTTTGGTAGATTAGAATGGATTGATGACTTTATCTCATTTAGTAGGTTGTTTGGTTTACATGTTTATGGCCCATGTTGGAAAGAAGGCCCGGGTCAGATTTTAGTTTAATCATGCATTTGAAGGAATTCTTTGTCAGGTTGTAGAGGGTGAGATTATTGATCAAGCATGGATCAGATTTTGTTTAAAGGGGTGAAATGTCTTTCTTGACCTCCAAACTTTGTAAATTATGACCTTATTAACCCAAAATATTAAAGAATTTACACGGCTAAATTTTTTTTTAAAAAACCCTACTTACTGCATCTTCTTTCTTTCTTCAGCCTCCATCTTCATTCAATCTGCACCAAACTCTCCTCCGTCGTCGTAGCCACCATCGCAGAGGTTCCGGAGTTACCACGGCAGAGATTTCGTCGCCACCGCAACAAAGATTATTTTTGGCTTCCTCACATATACTTTTCAAAAATTGGGCATTTGGAGTTTCACTATGATGGAGATCGAATTCATGACTAGTGTAATTGACAAAGGTTGACCTAGGTTTGAAAATCCCCCAAACAAATGATGAAGAGAGATAGCTGAAAATTGAAGGAATTGGACTATTGTGGAAGACGAAGAAGGTTCTTGATTTTTTTTTTCAAATTCTAATTCATCTCAGGCTGAGGAAATAAATGAAAAAATCAATTACAAGAAGAATAATAAAAAAAATAAAAAAACTAATGTTAAAGGATAAAGGGTATTTTGGACATTTAATACTATAATTCAATTTAGTCAGACAATCCAAACAACTTAAGTATAAAGTATCACGTAAATATAGAAATTTAATCCATCAATCCAAACATAAATTTTAGGGTTAATTCCAAATAAATATACCACCTTTCATCTCAATATCAATTTAATCACGACCTTTACGATTTTTTTTTAAAACCCCAACCTTTTATCGTGTTGCAATTAGATACACATTTTTTTTTCTCCGGTCAACAATTGATGATGTGGCTTGCCGGAGCTCGCCACGTCATATTACACATATTTTTTTTATTTTCCCTATAAAGATTACACTTTATAAAAATATAAAATTTTATAAAAATAAAAATAAAATTGTAGTGTCTCCTCCGCTTCTCAGACTAAATCAAGTTTTGTTATTCTCTTCTAACCATAAAAATTAAATAAAAATAAAAATAAAACTCTCGGCATCTTCGACGTCTTCTTCGTTTCTCAAACTAAACAGTTGTTATGCGCGTCTCTCTCACTTCTCACTTCTCAAACTCAATCAATCAAGTTCTTCTCTTCAAATTCTAAAAATCAAAATCATAAGGGATAGAACATTTTTGTTGCAATAATCATTAGTTTTAAACACATTAATTCCTAGAATATTTTCCTCTCTCATAAAGCATATAAATTGTAGTTCTCGAACAATAATCATTAGTGTTAAACACATTAATTCCTAGAATATTTTCCTCTCTCATAAAGCATATAAATTGTAGTTCTCGAACTAGTTGAACAAAATAATAAAAAACCACCAACAAGGTTATCTTCAGTATACACTCAAATACAATAATTAATTGAGGTCCACCGAAAAAAATTATAGTTCTCGAACTAGTTGGACAAAACAACAAAATTATTAAATAATTTAAGAATTCCTGAAGAAATAAACCACCAAATCACCAATGATCATGGATTAGATGCGTGAGTTTTTTTTTTTTTTTGGTATGATTTTTATGGTTAGAGGAGAATAACTTGATTTGATTTAGTTTGAGAATGGCAGACAAAACTTGATTTAGTTTGAGAAGTAGAGGAGACGCATGAAATTTTATTTTTATAAAATTTTATGGTTAGAAGAGAATAACTTGATTTAGTTTGAGAATGGTAGAAGAAAGCGGAGGAGCCGCATACAATTTTATTTTTATTTTTATAAAATTTTATATTTTTATAAAGTGTAATCTTGATAGGGAAAATAAAAAAATATGTGTAATATGACGTGGCGAGCTCCGGCAAGCCACATCATCAATTGTTGACCGGAGAAAAAAAAATGTGTATCTAATTGCAACACGATGAAAGGTTGGGGTTTTAAAAAAAATCGTAAAGGTCGTGATTAAATTGATACTGAGACTAAATGTGATGTATTTATTTAGAATTAACCCTAAATTTTAAATTAACTTTTCAAAATGTAAACAGTAAAATCCGACTAAATCCTATCAGAGTATATCTATCCTATCTAATGAAACAAAGGAGCCCATATTATTTGTGAAAGGAAATGCACCAAATTGGACTATTTAAAAAGGAAGAGAGAGACATAACCTGCCGATATGTTCTGGAGTTGGCGGTTGCAGCGTTTCAACTTTCAACATAACAGTTCACATTATTGCACGCCTTTTCCAATTCCACATAAAGTGATAGTAGTAATAGCTTTTCCAAATTCTGAATATCATCGGTTATCCCCCCCTCCCCTCCCCTTCCCAAATTTATACTGTACTGTAGTTCATTAATTTTCGTGTTTAATTTCAATCAAACCCTAACAAGTGGAGTAACATCACGCGCATGCAATGAACCGTGGCGGCGGAAGGCAATATTCCTCTAGAGGTCGATCGCCACGCTCTGCAGATCATTACGTCGCTCCAGGGGCGGAACTACAGCCAACCCAAGGGGGCCCTGGCCCCCCCCCAACCCCACCCACCCCCTTTAATATATATATATATATATATATATATATATGCAGGGAGCGGCGCAGATAGAGCATAGAGGGGGAGAGGGCGCGGCCGTTTACAGAAAAAAGGGACGGCACGAAAGTTTGTGGGTGGCGGGCGGGCGCCGCGACAACTTGAGGGAGGTGGTGGCGCGTCAGCGACGTGGGAACAGGGGCATCGATGGGAGTGGGATGAAGAGTGATTTAGGATTTTGAAAGAAAAGCTGAAGAAAGGGGAAGATAAAATAGGATTTTAGTGGATTTAATGGGGGAGTGTATTTAACATATATTTAACATTTAGCAAGTTCAAACAATGTCGAAACTTGCTATGTGGGACCGGCTTGGTGAACATGTCAGCAGGATTATCAGCAGTACCTACTTTCATCACCTTGATTCTTTGCTCATTCCTCAGAAAATGATACCTCACATCAATATGATTGGTCCTCTCATGATGGACCTGATCCTTGGTCAAACAGATTGCACTCAGACTGTCACAGAATACAATAACTTGATCATGATGTAGACCAAGATCACCTACAAGCCCTTTCAACCAAACTCCCTCTTTAGCAGCTTCTGTCAGTGCCATATACTCTGCTTCAGTTGTAGACAAAGTGACTGTAGCCTGCAGAGTTGCCTTCCAACTAACAACAGAACCACAAAGAGTGAAAACATAACCAGTCATAGATCTTCTACTATCAACATCTCCAGCATAGTCAGAATCAGAATAACCAGTCACAGAAACGTGAGCATCACCTCCATAAGTGAGACCAACATCAGACGTACCTCTGAGATAACGAAAAATCCTCTTCACAGCTTGTCAATGCTCCTTTCCAGGTTGTCCCATGAACCTGCTGACAACACTAACAGCATGTGCAAGATCTGGTCTAGTGCAGACCATAACATACATCAAACTCCCTACTGCATTGGAGTATGGGACTCGAGACATGTACACTTGCTCAGCTACAGTTTTTGGTGCATAATCAGTGGATAAGTGAATATTTGTAGCACTTGGAGTATCAATAGGCTTGGCGGTAGACATGCCAAATCTAGACAAGATCTTCTGAATGTAACTCTTCTGTGACAAGAAAAGCTTCTTCTTCTCTCTTTCCCTATATATCTCCATTCCCAAAATTTTCTTGGCAGCACCCAAATCCTTCATATCGAACTCAGCACTGAGCAGATCCTTCAACTTCTGAATATCAGACTTGGACTTCGCAGCTATGAGCATATCATCCACATACAGGACGAGATAGATCATGGAACCATCATCAGCTTTATTGTGATACACACAACAATCATACGGACTCCTGTTGTATCCCAACTGGATCATGTAACTATCAAACCTCTTATACCACTGCCTTGGAGACTGCTTTAACCCATATAGAGACCTCATCAACTTGCAAACATAATCTTCCTTCCCCGGAACCTGGAACCCCTCTGGCTGAGTCATGTAGATATCATCTTCAAGCTTTCCATGTAGAAAAGCTGTCTTCACATCTAGTTGCTCAAGTTCTAAATCCTGATGTGCCACCATTGCTAGTAACACTCTGATGGAAGTGTGTCTGACCACTGGTGAGAATATCTCATTATAATCAACCCCCTCCTTCTGTGTGAACCCTCTTGCAACTAGCCGAGCTTTATATCTCACACCCTCACCAGGTGTGGTTTCTTCCTTCCTCTTGAATATCCATTTGCAAGTAACAATCTTCCTCTCCTTAGGCCGTTTGACTAGCTCCCAAGTCTCATTCTTGGCAAGTGATTCCATCTCTTCTCTCATTGCAGCGAGCCATAGGGCCGACTCACTGCATGAAACAGCCTCTCTGTAGGTGAATGGTTCACCTGCAGATGGTTCTTCCTCTTCCACCTCGTCAGCGACTTATAATGCATAAGTCACCATATCCTCAAAACCGTACCGCACAGGAGGCTTCACGCCTGTTCTCCTAGCTCTATCAACAACTATGCTTGTCTGGCGAGCTTCTGGATGAACATCAGAACTTGTACTTTCAGCAGTAGTATGCTGATCTTCTCCACCTTGGAGTTGTGATTTACTCTCATCGAGAGTGACTTGCAGCTCCACCTGTTTAACATTACTACAATTTTCTGTACAAACAGACTTCACAATGGGGTTAAGCATAGAATTCTCATCAAAAATCACATTCCTACTGAATATAACTCTATTCTCTGAAGGTGACCAGATTCTATATCCCTTAACTCCATCCCCGAAACCAACAAATATACCCTTCTTAGCTCTTGGTTCTAATTTACCCTCACTAACATGATAGTAAACAGTACAGCCAAAAACCTTCAACAAAGAATAATCTGCAAGTTTATTAGACCATACCTCATAAGGTGTCTGACAATCAATGCCAGTGTGTGGACCACGGTTGATCAGATAGCATGCCGTGTTTACTGCTTCTGCCCAGAACTTTCTAGCCAAACCAGCATTCGAGAGCATGCATCTCGCTCTCTCCAGCAATGTCTGATTCATGCGCTCTGCCACACCATTCTACTGCGGTGTATGTCGGATAGTGTGGTGTCGAGCAATCCCTGCATCCTTGCAGAACTCATTGAACTCAGACGAACAGAACTCCAGGCCATTATCAGTTCGCAGTCTCTTGATCTTCTTCCCAGTCTGATTTTCTACCAACGCCTTCCACTGCTTGAATTTCTTGAAAGCTTCACTTTTGTTTTTCATCATAATTACCCAAGTCATCCTTGAGTAGTCATCAATCATAGACACAAAATATATGTGGCCTCCAATAGACTCAACACGTGACGGACCCCAACAATCCATATGAATGTAGTCAAGAGTCCCCTTGGTTTGATGAACTGCCTTCTTTGGGAACTTGCTGCGATGAAACTTCCCAGATACACAATGTTCGCAGAATTCAAGACTCTGCACTTTATGCCCAGAAAGAAGATCCTGCTTTGACAAAATCTGCATCCCTCTTTCTCCCATATGACCGAGCCTCATATGCCACAACCTGGTCATATCCATGGTCTGAACCTCAGATGATGCAACATTAGCAGAACCTGTCATAGTGGAACCTCGCAAATAATATAAGGTACCACGTTTCAAGCCTGTCAGAACCACCTTTGAACCTTGACAAACATACATAACTCCACCTTCACCTTTGAAACTGAAACCCCAACTGTCAAGGAGACTCAATGATATCAGATTCTTCGTCATCTGTGGAACATGCCTGACTTCATCCAAGGTGCAGAATACCCCATCATGTGTCCGTATCCTGACTGATCCAATCCCAACCACCTTGCAGGCAGCACTGTTAGCCATGGTAACATTTCCTCCATCTATCTGCTCATAGGTCGAGAAGAACTCCCTGTTAGGACAAATGTGGTATGATGCCCCAGAATCAAAAACCCACACATCATTACGATGTGACTGTCCAGCTGCAACCAAGGCCAGATCATCTTCAGAATTTGTATCAGTTTCTGCAACAGCTACAGAACCGCCGACACCATCTTTCTTCTCCTGCTTCCTCTTCTTCTTAGGACAATCATTCTTCCAGTGCCCTGGTTCTTTACAGTAATTGCAGATGTCATCGGGTTTAGGACCTTTTGAACCTTTCTGATTCGACTTCCCAGTTTTCTTTCCAAATTTCTTTTGTCCCTTACCCGTAACATACAGCCCCGATGCCTGATTTTCTGTGGCCGAGCCAGTTGCCTGTTGACGGTCTTCTCTGCTGTGGAGAGCAGATCGAACATCTTCCAGAGACAGAGTATCTTTCCCAGTAATGAACGATTCAACAAAATTCTCATACGATTCAGGCAAAGATACTAACAGAATTAAAGCAGTGTCCTCATCTTCTACTTTAACATCAATATTACGCAAATCTAGTAAAATTTTATTTAATTTATCTAGATGATCCCGAAGAGATGTACCTTCCTGCATGCGTAAATGGAACAGACGTTGCTTCAGAAGCAATTTGTTGGTTAGAGACTTCGTCATGTAGAGACTCTCTAACTTCTTCCAGAGACCATCGGCAGTTTCCTGATCCGCAACCTCGATGATAACATCGTCAGACAGACATAGCATGATAGTCGAGTGGGCCTTTTCTTCTAGGGTATTCCACTCTTCTTCATTTACATCCTTAGATTTAGGTTTTCCTGATAGCGGCGCCCACAAACCCTACTGCTTCAGCAGAGATCGCATCTTGATTTGCCATAGGCCAAAACTATTTCTCCCGGTGAATTTGTCAACCTTTACGTTGAAAGCAGACATTCTCGATCGGCTCCAAAAAACCCTAACAGTGCAGAAAAAAATTTGATCGAAACGACCAGGCTCTTGATACCAGTTTGTTGTGACATAATAGGATTATAGAGCATGAACAAGAAACGTAAAGAAGACAAGTGATTTACGTGGTTCACCAATGAATTGGCTACGTCCACGGGCAGAGAGGAGAACGGATTTTATTACTCAATTAGGGTTACAGATTACAGATCTCAAAGACCATATATATAGCACTGAGATAAAACACCGAAATTGGGCTTAAAGCCCAATACTGCATACCAAGGCATATCAACAATATATATATATATATATATATATATTTTAAGTAAAATAAAAAATTAAATTAAGGATATATTAATTTAAAAAGTCATTTTAGTAGTGAATTTATTGTAAAGTTGTCTCAAAATAAATTTCTTATTTCACTTTTGGTTTTTATATATAAAAATAATTATTTTCTATGTATTTTAATTGTGAAATCGATTTGAAAAGAATTATATCTTACATATTTGAAACTATTATTGATAAAAAAATACCACTTTTGCGGAGTATAATGTTAGTGTATATTTTTTTAAAACACATTAAAATTAACCTATATAGTAGTATTATATAAATAAAACAACTTAGCCCCTAAAAAAAGGAAGGACAAAGTGGGATAGCTCAAGTGGTTAGAGCATCACTACCTAGGCCTTAGGTTCTGGGTTCGAGTCATGGGGAGGGGAAAAAGGGATGGGTATTTAACTTGTAACCATCCCTATGATTTATAGTTTAATTTGTTAATTTCTTGAATTTTAAATCATATTAGTGTTCTTTTTTCATTATCAATAAAAATATTTTGGCCCCCCCTAAACTCGAATTCTGGGTCCGCCCCTGCGTCGCTCGTCGCGTGCCTGTAAGCAATATTATCAAATTTCTTACTCCCAAAGGAATTTAATAAATACTTTAAAAAAAAAAAAGGGTAATGATTGAGGTTTTGAGGGTTAATTTTGTAAAGTTTTATGAAAGGAGTTAGTGTGAAAAAAGTAATTGCACATGACTAAATAATAAGAGTATATTTTGAGGTTGGGGTTGTGGAGATATTCTGCTCTTTTTGGAGTGTGCAAATTGATATGAGAATCGTATATGAAAATGGTGCAAATTTCCATGGGTGTGGGACGGAGGGAGTATAATGTTTTGTTATCACTTTTGCTGGTTTTCTTTGTTGCAGTATTGATCGAATGCTGTAATTGATGTTCATCTGAAAATGGAATTCTGAAGCACTGTTTTAATTACTTTACTAGCTAAGTAATTATTCATGCATGCGGACAATATTTTTCTTTGGATATATTTATGTAATGTTAAGAAACAGCAAATTAAGTCAGCTTGGGCCGGCAAACTCAAAAAAGAAAAAAAGGGTCATTAATTAATGGGTCTCTTAAACTTTTGAATTAGCTAGCTAGATGCTGTGAATATATATATAATATTGACATTTTTAATAGTGTTAAAAATTTATTAGTTCCATAATTTCTTTATTTTATAAAAAACATCCTGAAAAAGTTAAAATTGTCAATTTCGTCCCAAATTTTAGCTAATGGAAGCTAACTTTTCCATTTATGTCCCAAAGTCGCTGGAAACATCAAAACGACGTCGTAACAACGACGTAATACGAAGCCGTTTAGATGTTTCCAGCGACTTTGGGACGTAAATGAAAAAGTTGAAAAGTTATGGGACGTACTACATCATGATTTAAGATTTATAGCTTGTGAAATTTTCAGTGGTTTTATGTGTTAGTTTGTATGATTAGTTTAGAAATGTGTAATAGTGCATCATTGGTCACATATATGTTCAGGTTGGTTCCGGAGCTCGATCAGCTGGTGCTTCATCAGGAAGTGGATCATCCATTGATGGTGTAACAAGGGAATTTAATCGTTTGTTTTCATCATATGATCGGCATGGGCCAAGTTCTGAACCCCATAAAGTACCAACAACACCTTTGAATGTAACATATGATAGTCCCCCCCCCACTCCCAGTTATGATAATTATTGCCATTCGCCATCAACCCCTTCTGAACGAAATGCAGGGTGCCCTAAGATTATTGAATCATCCTTCAGCTGCACACCTACGGGTGGTCAATTCCATATGGAATTAGTTCAAAGTGGGAAGATGAAATCTGAGGGAATTAGTGCACTTGAGATTGAACATGAAAACTTTGATATTTGTGAGGAGAGAAATAAGAGTTTTGTGAAGTTGAAAACCTCACTTCTTGCTAAGAACAAAGCAATGAGGGATGAAAAGAAACGTCAGAATCAAGGAGACAAGATACAGGTTGTTAGGCCAGGAATGATTCTTTTAAAGGGTTATATCTCCTAATTAATGGATCAGGTCAGGTGACATAATTTTTATATTACGTGTGCTTATGTATCTTTGTGTCGTTTTCTCACTCAATCAGCCTTGTGTTTGTAAAGGTCAAATTGATAATCTTGGTCGTGGACCTGGAGGTTTTTACCAACCTGGTTACACTTGAAGATGATGTGTCTTGGTAAATTTTGGGATCCTGAGACACGCTCGTATGGTGAAATAAGCACCATTGATCAAACCAAACCTCCCCCCATCCCTGATGAGTTTCAGCACTTTGTTAAAGGAGCTATTCAGAAGTGCCATGCTTATTTGGAGTCAGATTCTAAACTGAAGAATGCCAAAAATAGCCTTCCTTCATTGTCTCCAAACATTTGCATCGTCAATTATTTTAGCCAGACAGGCAAGCTTGGTCTTCATCAGGTTTCTATCTTCACTTCTGATTCCTAGTACTCATAACAAAACACTTCAAAATGGCTTTCTTAACTTTTAAAATGGCTACTCGTGTCTTTCTTAAGTCTTTTTATGCATGCCAAGTGTTGATATCCCTTTTACCAACACTTCAAATAGCTAGTAATTTTTTTGCTCTTTTCTTGTTTTTGTGCTGTATCTATGTAGGATAAGGATGAAAGTCAAGAAAGCCTACGGAAAGGGCTTCCGGTGGTTTCTATATCTCTTGGTGACTCTGGTGTGTTTCTATTTGGGGAGCAGAGGGACGTTGACAAAGCAGAGAAACTCGTATTGGAATCAGGGGACGTGTTGATCTTTGGTGGTGAATCTAGACTTATATATTTCATGGAGTCAGTTCCATTAAACCCGATACTGCGCCTATTCGTCTTTTGGAGGAAACAGATCTTAGACCTGGCCGTTTGAATCTCACGTTTCGAGAGTCCTGATGTTTTTACCTTCTTTGCTCGACCATTAGGCCTGTCCAAGTACATCTACCTCCAACATTAAGGTTAAAAATCGGTTTATATTGTGTATTTACTTATCTATGTAAAAGGTACTCGTATTATAACTTCTGATTTTGTAAAGTATGTAAATCTGTATTTCTGTATCCTCTCAATACCCCACCTCAAGTTGGAGCATGCAAATCACAAATGCCCAACTTGTGGAGAAGAAAATCAAACCGTCGTTTCCCCAATGCCTTGGTAAAAATGTTTGCCAACTAACGTTGCATAGAAACATGGGAAGGACGACTAATCGTACCATCCTGAACAGCATCCCGTATAAAATGACAATCCACCTCAATATGCTAAGTACGCTCATGAAAGACAAGATTTTGAGCAAAGGTACCACGCAGAGTGACTATCACAATATATATTCATAGCATTAGGATGGTGAATTCCATGACTTTTCAACAAACCTTTGAGCCATTTGAGTTCACAAGTCACCGCTGCCATGTTTATTTGTCTTTCAAGATATTGGAGAATGACCAAGAAGCACCAACCATCTTGATAGAGACCCAATCAGAGAATCACACCATCCAATTAAGTGTAGATCACACCATCCAATTAAGTGTAGATCACAATCAGTACAAAGACCTACCTAATAACAATACTGAACTCAAACCATGGCGAAACACTTGAGTAACCTATACATATAAAAGGAGAAGTCATTCAATATGTGATCCTCGGTGACAGCGTTGCTATAGTGAGTATTCATTTCATAATCGACCATTTGATCAATGGCCTTTGATGTGCCATCTTTACAACACTCGATTTCTTTTATATTGTCGTTTTTGTTCTGATTGATTGATTTTCTATTTAATTTATTTTCCTAGATCACCTGCTATTTGTGTGTATTTGTTTGTTTAAGCAATACATCCCCGGTTACTTATTATTCTTCTTTAATAACATATTTTACCTCAAGAATTTAGGTAAAAAAAATGAACTTGAAAATTATTTTTCAAAAGGAGGCGTTGGACTTCAATTTTAAGTATAAAATTATCTCATATAATTTTTTTTGTTAAAAACTTATATGATGTAATTTTTTAATAGTTTATAATTTATTAAAGTGCTTTCTAATAGGAAATAAATAGTCAAATTATTATTTACCATATCTTGTAAATATTTCCTTTTATTTGTTTGTTATTACTTTTTTGTAAATCTCTTGTACTTTGACTATATATATTGAATTTTCCCAATCACCTCATTAACAGGCTCGCCCCAGGGTTTCTCTCAGATTCCTGGCTTCGACTTTTCCCACACTTTCAGCCCGGTCGTCAAGGCCGCCACTGTTGGCATTGTGCTCTCTCTCACTTGTTCGAAATGGATGGCCCCTACATCAATTGGATGTCAACAATGCCTTCTTGCACGGTGTTCTGACCAAACGCGTTTTCATGTCTCAACCTCCGGGTTTATTGATCCTCGTTTTCCGGATCATGTCTGTCGACTCAAGAAGGCTCTCTATGGGCTCCGTCAGACGCCTCGGGCGTGGTTTGTTCGGTTCAGTTCTTTCCTCGCCTCTCTTGGTTTTCACTGCAGCCGAGCTGATACCTCCCTGTTCTACTTCACTCGCAAGGGGGTCACTCTATATCTCCTTCTTTATGTCGATGACATTATTGTGACGAGCAATGATCCTATCTTCCTTAAGTGTTTCATTGCTCGCGTCCATGTAGAGTTTCGGATCAAAGATTTGAGCGAGCTCAATTACTTCCTTGGCCTTGAGGTGTCTCGCTCCTCGGACACTTTGTTTCTTGGTCAGGCCAAGTACGCCCACGACATCCTCGCTCGAGCCGACCTCTTGGAGTCCAAGCCAGTCTCTACCCCTCCGGTCGCTGGTTCCTCGATTGTCAGCACAGGTGCACCCTTCCATGACCCCACCTTATATCGGTCCCTGGTCGGCGTCCTGCTGTATCTCACCATCACTCGTCCGGACCTTTCCTATGCTGTCAATCACGTCAGTCAGTTTCTTCACTCACCCACGGTGGATCACTTCACCGCTGTCAAGCGTATTCTTCGCTATGTTCAAGGTACCATCAATTTCGGTCTCACTTTCACTCGTGGTTTCGATCCCTCTCTTATCGGTTACTCGGATGCTGATTGGGCTCGGTGTGTTGAGACACGCCGCTCTACGTATGGGTATTCCATTTTCTTGGGTGGTAATTTGGTTTCTTGGAGTGCCAAAAAGCAGCCCATCGTCTCTCGTTCCAGCTGTGAATCTGAATATCGTGCCATGGCCAACACTGCTCAGGAAATCATTTGGGTCACCCAGCTTCTTCGCGAATTGGGTGCCTTGCCCCCTGGTTGCCCTCTTCTTCTCTGTGACAACAAGAGTGCTCTATTTCTCTCTCAGAATCTTGTTGCGCATAAATGAGCAAAACACATTGATATTGATTGTCACTTTGTTCGGGAACTTGTCTTGTCTGGTCGCCTCGTCACTCAGTTTGTTCCCTCCGAGCTCCAGGTTGCCGACATCTTCACGAAAAGTCTTCCTCGTCCCAGTTTTGAGTTGCTTCGTTCCAAGCTTTGCGTGTCCATTCACCCACTACATCGCTTGAGGGGGGATAATAGGAAATAAATATTCAAATTATTATTTACCATATCTTGTAAATATTTCCTTTTATTTGTTTGTTATTATTTCCCTATAAATCTCTTGTACCTTAACTATATATATTGAATTTTCTCAATCACCTCATTAACGGTGATCTCATACATATTCTCACACTTCTTAATAAAACCTATAAGATATTTTTTAATAAATTGAGATACCATGTAATATGAAATAACTATTTTTTTTATGTTGACATATCACTTATTAGTGAACGGTGAACCTCCCGTCACCACTACTGGACCTCAGTCATTGCCATTGTTGGGCCACCTTAATTTATTTGGGACTTTGAAATGTTAGTGGGCTTAGGCGAGCATTAAAGGCCACAGTTATACACACAGGGTTATCGAGGACACCGATTGGCTAAACACACACATTGTCGGATGAGTACACCCACGTGGAAAACTCCAAAATACCCTTCTTCTTTCTTCATAACTCTAATTTTCCTTTTATTTGCGGACACCCACTCACGCCCAATTTCTTCTTCCAACTGCAACCGTTCCCCTCTGCCAGCCGCACCGCTCATTCGCCGTCGCGTTCGCCCACCGCCCTTTTAACGCCACGCACGCCCACGACGAACATTCACACCCCTCCACCCGTTCTCCCTCCTCCGTCTGTGTCGTAGATCGCCGCCCACCCCGTTTCTACCTTGAGTTTAGGGTTCTATTTTTTTTTTCTTCCTCCATCTGTAACTCTCTCAGATTTGTTGTGTTCTTCACTTTTTTTTATAGGACGAAAACAACTCTTATGTGACTGGTTTTTCGAAAATAGGATAGATGTTCGACTTTTTTTTTTTTCGAATAATTTGAGTTTGTTCATTGATTTTTTTTTTCGGACAATTGGAAGTTGTTTAGGAAAATATTTCGTACAACTTGAGTTTGTTCATAAATTATTTTCAGATAGATCCATATTTTACATTTCGAATTTTTTTTATGAAAATTGTGCATTTTCTGACATTTATTTTCGGACAAGGTAGATGTGTCCGAAAATAAATCCTGAAATCTATCATCACTTTCGCATAACCAGACTCGAAAAGTGTAAATTCCATAAAAACGAGTAAAACTATGTAGAATGTCAAAATGTATACACATATTATTTAAACAAAATACTACGGAGTACTATACAAGCATAAGATGAAAAAAAAAATGATTATTTACTCTCTCATAGACCTTTTTACAAATAAGGACAATATTTTTTTTAGTATTACTATTTAAATGTGAATATCCCTTAATTTTCGATTTTTATTGATTGGCTCTCCATTTCAAAGACTAGGTATTGGTATTCATCTCCATTCTCAGTGATCTTTTTACGAAATAATTAGAAAACCCTAATTTTCCACCCTCACTGTATGAGATTTTCACACAGTGAGGCGACGTCACCCACTCACGGCGGTCTTCGCGACCGATGCAGCACTTCAGGCCGCGCTCCACTCCGCGGTCGTCGCCGATTGTTGCATCCACTAGGGCCACCCACCACACCTCTCTTCGCGGCACGACCAATCTGGCGATGTCGCCCCTCTCTGGTCGTTCAGTACAGTCGGACGATTGGCCGCCTCTCCCGTCTATGAGCCTCCCCGAGCCGCCCCACCGCACGCAGGAGGTGTCGTCGCCGTCTACAACCCCGACAATGCCCCCATCGTCATTGCTTCATTATCAACCATTTTCGAGCACCTTCACTCCCATTATTGATTTTTTGTATTTGGTAAGTTTTTTTTTCCAGTGATTTTGTGATTGTCTGTATGTCTTTCCACAATAGATAAAGGGTGGGTGTACTCATATGTCCATTTTATAAAAATAAAAAAGGGTATATTCAACATTCCACCTACCCTTTAGAATGAAAAAAACTTCTGGTGGGTGTCCTTAGTGTGTATAACCGTGGCGCATTAAATCTTAATGAGGCCAGACTAACATTAAATTTTATATTGGGCCTATGCCAACACTAAATTTTAGGGCACGGCTAAAGGCACCCGTATTTCCTATGAGTACACCCAGGAGATGAGAACACACACAAAACGAATGAGGACACCCACCTGGAAAACCCAAAATTACCCTCCAATCCATTAAAACCCTAAAACCACATAATTCATTCCCTCCCTAATTTCTCAATTTCAGGAACACCCACCTCCATTCCTTCCATTTTCCTCCGTCAACACGGCGCGGCCACCCACCTTACGTCGGCGCGGCGCCGCCCAACTCTCCACCTCGTCGCGGTGTGCGCACCCTCTTCCCTCCGTCACCGCGGCGCAGCAGCGCCGCCCACCTCTCCGACTCGTCGTGGCGGCCCGCGCCGCCCATTGCGCATCCCTCCCCTCCGCTTCACCGCCCGGCTGCCCATCACCTGCGTCGCCGGTGTCGCTGCCTTTCCCTCCCCCCACACCTGCGTCGCCGACGACGCGTGAAGACAATTTAAAAAAAAATCACGCCGCCCTCTCATCGTCCGCCACCGCCCCTCCCCTTCGCGGTCGTTGCGGCCGCGAGTTCCTCCCCCCTCGCAGTCGTTCGCGGCCGGCCTCCCTCCGTTCGTGCCTCTCGCCGCCGCCGCGCCGCTTAAGGTAAGGTAAGTTGAAAATTAGGTTTCTTAAAATTAGGGATAAAATTAGGGTTTTGTATGTTGTTCGGGAATTTCTTTCGAACAATTTCTGTTTGTTTTGTAGTAATTTTCGAACAACCTATGTTTGTTCAAGTAAAATTTTCGAACATTTTGACTTTGTTTTGAACTTTTTTTCGAACAATCTTTGTTTTTCGAACATATTTACTTTGTTTTGGAAAAAATTTCGAACAAGTTGTTCGGTTTTTTTTTTTCGGACAAATTTAATTTGTTTTGAAATTTTTTTCGAACATATTGAGTTAGTTCGTTAAAAAATTTCTGACATCTCAACAATTTTTGGGTAAAATTTTCGAACATATTAAGATTTTATTTTTGTTGTTGAAATTTTGAGTTTTTATGATTTTTGATGGTGATTTGGGTGTAAGAACGATGAATCGATGTGAATTGTAATGGATGGGTGTACTCATCCGTCCATTTTTTATAAAAATTGCAAGAAGGGTACAAATGTCATTTCGCGTACCCTTTTGTTAAAAAAAAATTCGGTGGGTGTACTCATAGGAAATCCGGGTGCCTTTAGCCGCACCCTAAATTTTAATGTGCCTCTCCCGATCCCTGAATTTAAGAGTTTGACGCTCAATTCTTTCTTACATTCCCTTATTTCCCATTTTTATTTAAACGCATTTTAATGTAATTTTTTTTAGTGTTAATAAATGTGTTAAAGTTACTAAATTCTTAGGGATTCTATTGGATTTTTTTGGACATTAAAATGTCTATGAATTTAGAAAACTCATAGAGTTTATGCAGAATTTGACTGACTTTTTTATTGATTTACATAGATTTCCATAAACTCCGACGCTGGAACTATTGATGCAAATGTATATGGAACACACTTATATATGCCCTGGACCCGCCCCATACGGGTCCTAGATAGTCGCCCCGTGCCCCGCCTCGTTTTTTCATATCATGTTGAATTTATTTAAATTGTTTCTCACAATTGAAAACAATATTTTTCATGCATACATACATTGAAACCATCCACAATAATATAAATATTATATATATATAAAAATGTATTTTACCAATAAAAAAATATATATATATACTATATAAAGTTTATATAATAATTTGGGTCAGGTCGGATACTCGTGGGTCTGACATAAGACCCAGACTCGATCCGTTCACATATGGGACGGGGCAGACCCGACCGTTCTCAATACGGGGCGGATCCGACCTGGCCCAAAGCTCGCGGGGCGGGACGGGTACCCGCGGGTTGGATTAATGTTGTCATCCCTACTTCTGACCTTTTGTCTTCAGAATTTTTTTAGAGAATAAGTTGAAATCTCTTATTTTTAGAAGAGATTTTGGATAGTGTAATTTATTTATATTTTTGGAGGAAAATCCAATAAAATCCATAGAGTATTAAAAAATCCTACAAAATCCACAACCAGTACACCCCTTAATTATTTATTATTCCATTCTAATTTTCAAAAGTCTTTAAAAAATTTGAGGTATTCAATACGGATTTTAATACTCTATTGATTTTGTTGGATTCTCCTTAAAAAATATAAATAAATTTCACTATCCAAAATCTCTTCTAAAAATCAGAGATTTCAACGGATTCTCTCAGAGAACTCTGAATACGAAAGGTCAGAAGTAAGGATGGCAATATTGACCCGATCCGCGGGTATCCACCCCACCCCACGAGTTTTGGGTCAGATCGGATCCGTCCCGTATTGAAAATGGGTCAGGTCTGAGTCTTATGTCCGACCCACGAATATCCCCGAATTAATATATAAACTTTATATATATATATATTATTGGTAAAATGATATCCCGCGAATATATATATATATATATATATATATATATATTATTGGTAAAATATTTTATTTATATATATATAATATTAATTTAAAAAAAAAACTCTTTCACATCAATAGTTTAACACCGAATTTTATGAAAATCTATGTATATCAATAAAAAAATGGTAAAGTCTAGTATGCACTCGAGTGCATGTTGTGCACCCTAGTCCATGTGCACTTTTCAATTTACTGACTTACACTTTTTGGTAAATGGTGTTGCACTTTTCAATTATTACTAAAAATATTATTATACAGTTTAATAATTGAAAAGTGCAACGTCATTTACCAAAAAGTGTAAGTCAGTAAACTAAAAAGTGCAACATGGACTAGGATGCACAACATGCACTCGAGTCCATATCAGATCAACCCTAAAAAAAAAATATTTCACAATCCTATCAAGTCTATCAAAATCCATATAAATCAATAAAAAAAGTCAGTCAAACTCTGCATAAACTCTATGGATTTTATAAATCCACGTACTTCTTAAAGTCTAAAAAAATTTAATAGAATCTCAATGGAATACATGGTTGTAAGTATAAGAAAGAATCTGGGGGTAATTAGTGTATAGGACATTTCACCTATAGAAACTAGAAATAAAGACAAAAATTTTAAAAGTTAGGAAAAAAGACAATTTGATTTATAAAAGTACAATTTTAACCTCCGTTTATAAATAAAATTGAAAATTGCATATTCAATTAAGATAAAATAGGAAATTCAAAATAGGAGCTGATGAAATATTAAATTCTCGAAAATCTCGGTCATAATTGCGTTCGAAATTTCAAACCTTCCTAAAACAAGCTGGAGTATTGGAGAAGCTTCTTTCAGAATTTCGTGAGAGACGAACTTGGGTTTTCTGAACATTTGCGACTCCGTTTGTTGAATAAGCGTTTGATTTCGTCGGCCTTAGCAAGGTATGTATATTATGAAGAGAAGAAATTTGTGGTTTTTTTAAGATACGAAATTTGTGTTTTTTTGCACATCCGCGACAGCGTTTGATGTTCTGTGATGATCGTTTTTTGTCAAATAAATTTATAAACTTCGACATGCACTCTGTTTTTGTATTTGAAAAGGTTTGGGGTTTTCTGCAAAACTTTTGTGTATGACTTTTTAGTGTATTTTTGCAATTCTTTGAGACAATTTTTGCAGTTTTTTTGATGATGGTTTTAAATTTGTGCATAACTAGTGAGTCTATTTTTTGGATTTCTTTGATGATGGTTTTATTGGTTTTTGGGTGTAAAGTTTGAAACATGCAGTTGCACTCTGTTTTTCTAATTTGTAAAATTTACAGTAAAACTGCACTTTGTTAGTTGCTTTTGGAAATTTTGATGTTTATTTGCATGTTTTATTGATGATTATCTCTGAGCCCTAACAAGTTTATACTTATTAATAAGATCAACATAGTAGATTCCAATTTATTGTTAATATACTTGTATTTTCCAAAAATAATATATATTCTACTTTAGGAAGATTGACAGATTTGTGTTGGTAATAGATGTGTATTGATTGACAATCAAGTTCGTGTCAAGTTCTGGAGAAATATTATAAATTGAATTAGAGATTCATTGATTTTTAATGTAATGCAGATGCCAAGGGTGAAGAGAAGTGGGATTCACATCAATGACGATGGTGAGAGTGGAGATAGCAGGAAAATGATTAAGAAAGATGAAAGGGCAGAAAGACAAAGATAGGTAGACGTATTTCATGTGCTAGTTATGCATTTATATTCAGCACATTATACTAATAGCATTCAACACTTTTATATTATGTAAAGCATTGATTTTACTATTCTATAAGCATTACACAATTGTTACCTTCTTATAATACAATAATGTCACTACTGTATTATAAAAACTAATAATTGTTCTTGTTTTTTGTGTGTGAAGCATTGACCGATGCAAAAAAAGCTAAAGATGCAAAGCGTAAAAATTTGGTTGTTATTTTTTTTTGAAGTTTATAACAGAATTTTAGTTAGTTGTGTAACATTACTTAGCATAAATGGAATGTCCCTTATAGTATATTTATCAATGCAGGAAAAAGAGTGGTTGGTTACTATATAATGTCCTCTGACTCAGGTGATTTTGCGATTACATTAACTGTATGTAACAGATTATAGAACCACATATGTATATAATTTTGTTTACTTATATTGCCAGACTTCGAAAGTGATGAGGAGGTTGTTTCTGATAGCGATGAGGAGGTTGTTGCTAATAGTGATGATGAATCGAAGTATGTATCGGAAGGTATAAAATAGATATGATGTGGCTTACATTCTGTTAGTGTCTCTATATAGTGATTAAAAGTTCATTCAAATATCTGTCCTACATTCATTCGTGAGGGTACTCCTAATGGGTTGAAGACCATATCAACAGGTCTTCCATCTTGTAGATAAGGCATATCCTGTCTAGGCAAAATTTTCAAAATGATACCTTTATTTCCGTGTCTTCCAGCTACTTTATCGCCTACTTTGATTTCACGTTTCTGTGAAATATATACACGAATCATTTCTAGATTATAACTAGAACCTCCTCTTTTCTGGATCCACCTCACATCAATAACCCGGCCCCTACCACCTATAGGGAGTTTTAAACAAGTTTCTTTTGAAGTAGATACCTGAATGCCGAGTATAGCTCGTAACAATCTATCTTCGGGGGCATACGAGGATTCTTTCACCATTTGGGGCGTTAATTTACCTACTAAAATATCACCGGTCTCTACCCAAGATCCCAACATCACAATTCCATTTTTATCTAAATTGCGAAGTAAACGGTCTTCTAAATGTGGTCTACGCTTTTTCTATGTAAAAAGATGCCCTTAGTTGTAATACTGCAATACTGGAGGTGATACAAGATCTTAACCTTCAGTGTTATTTTTATTATTTCTCTTGGTCTATTAATGCAAAAATGGATTAAATCACCTACTCTAAAAATTAGTTGACCTCTTGCCAGGATGGGGAATCAGGATGGAGTAGCCTTCATAGAGGTCTGCATTTTGGACACATGGCAGTCGCTTGTGTCCTTATTCAGTTTGGCGCTTCTTTAACATGGGAGGATTCAAAATCCCGAACTCCCGTTGATCTCCTATCCGGCCCTATACTGCAGGCTGTTGGTGACGAAAACGATTCAAGTATGCTGCAGTATTCTGAAACCCAAATTTATTGGTTTCGTATGTAGAGGAGTTAATAATTCTAAAATAATGAATTACTTAAACACTTCAGAAATTGTCCAATCAAATACAAATTGAGAATTAGGATGAAATAATTTATTATTTTTCAGTAGCTACGAAGGTCTTCAGCTGGGGCAGTGGAGTTAATTATCAACTTGGAACTGGAAATGCTCACATCCAGAAGTTACCATGCAAAGTTGATTCACTTCATGGTTTGTTTCATCGAGTCAATTTCTGCTGCAAAGTTCCACAGCGTAGCAGTTAGTGCTCGTGGGGAAGTCTACACTTGGGGATTTGGAAGGGGTGGCCGTCTTGGGCATCCTGAGTTTGATATACACAGGTGAATTGGGAATTAATTTGGTGTTTTTCACTTCAATATTTTAGGACATGTGACTTCGTGTGGATGTTTTTGATAACATTTGGTTGACTTTTGTTTGGTTATTTTTTTGTACTAAATATTAAATTGTATAAATGAACAATTATACCTTTTTTTTTAGAATTACATTCGAAAATTACCTTTATATTTAATCTAATTTATATTATTCAAATTAATATTTGATAAAATCAGAAATCATCGGTAATCGCGGTCATAAATACAATCTCGAAATTCAAACTTTCCTAAAACTACCAATATTGATAATAAATGATTGTCATGTTAATGATAATTATAACTTCTCCATTAAATTAGGAATAACTACTAATAAACATTAATTTCGCGATTAATAATAACTTAATTAATGTTATCATTAGGGGAAATAAAAAAACCGTTTAAGAACAAGAATCGACAAGATTAACCAAGCTGGGTGGAAAACCATATAAAATAAAAAATAAAGAAGAACATACGAATTAATTAATTAATTATCGAGTAACAGAATATATGCTTGACTACATGCTAAAATAGTATGCACATTTTAATATATGCTTGACAACATGCTAAAAAAAATACACGAGTTTTATCTTTATTCATGATTAATATAATCATAGTATTATTACATAAATCATGGTGTTATCACCTAAAAAAATATATAATATAATGTAATAAAACTAAATATTCTGCAACTATAAAACTGTTCCACATAATTTATATTTGTTTATAGTTTATATATATAAACAGATTTTTTAGATAAAATCAACTTATAATGTTATTCTATTAAACCAAATAACTTGTTATCAATTGCGTAAAAGAATATATGCGTGGTTGATTCGGGTGGAATTTACACGTTTTAGAGGCACATGAGAAGTGTATTTTGAGGTGGATTTCACTGATTTATGCATTGATTATCATTGTTTTGGTCGAAATAAGAGAAAGGTAGTGTTTTGTCGATTTTGTAGGTAAAACGAAGGATTTTGGGAGCAAAACACCTACCACAAGTCATTGGATCAGAAATAGGAGTGCACCATTGGATCCGGCTCGAAAAATGGAATGGAATAGCAAAAAGAATCGAGTCAATCGGAGGTCGAAAGCTCAAGAAACGGAGGGACGAAGTTGGAGGACGAAAACGACACAAGGAGCCAAGACGAAGTTTTGGCCCGGCCGGGTGGCATGACTCGCCCGGCCGGGCGGCCGAGCACATATTTTTAGGCCGAATACGAAGTTTTGGCCCGGCCGGGCGGTCGTGTGCAGAATTTGGGGCCAAAGACGAAGTTATGGCCCGGCCGGGCGGCATCACTCGCCCGGCCGGGCGGCCGAACAAGCCAAGCCCCTCACCATTTACGAACATTCCGCCCGGCCGGGCCGCCTATGCCCTGTTTCACTTCTTCTCGGCCGAACACTCCGCCCGGCCGGGCCACTTCCCCACCCGGTCGGGCCGCTTCATTTTCGGTGCCAAACGCGTGTTTTCTCCATTTTTGAGGGACCTACTTGCAAATATCACATCTAAACCCTACCCCAACACTATAAATACCCCCTTTCTTGAAATTCAAGAAATCTTACCCCTTTCTCAAGAGTTCTTCACACATTTACACATAGTTGGAGGTTTTTGGCCATATCTTCTTCATCTCTCCACCAATTCATGCAAGGAAGGAGGCAATAGCTTGGGAATTCCATTCCCTACCATAATCTAGACTAAGCTTTCTCTTTCTTTTCCTTTTTACTTAGTTATTTCATTTGAAATTTGTGATTTGAACATGTATTTGAGTAGCTAAACAATTTGTGGTTCTAAGGCATTGTAAGACTTGGATTGATGTTTATGAGTAATTTCTTGCTTTAATTGGTGTTTGTTTCCTATTTGCATGTTTAATTATCCATTGTCAAGCATGTTGTTATTGGCCATGATGATTTGCTTATCTATTGTTAATTGGAGTAAGATCGAGAGATTTATTTCATTTAATCGTATGCAAGCATGCAACCCGATATTATTATGAGCTCGAGAGAGGATTAATTATCGGAGAGGGAATCGAATGGTCTTAGGAGCTCTTTTAGGAGGTGTAATGTTTGTGAGGTAGAAATACGAGCCTATGTTGCATTGCGCCTTTGGTTAATTAGATCGAGAGATTAATTAATTCTTCTTGTGTGATCACCCTATATGAGATAAACTTAA
The DNA here is from genome assembly GCA_963675135.1 of Galeopsis tetrahit. NCBI lineage: Eukaryota > Viridiplantae > Streptophyta > Magnoliopsida > Lamiales > Lamiaceae > Galeopsis > Galeopsis tetrahit. The sequence goes on from OY776127.1 coordinate 57,471,771, forward strand.
TGGCCATCTAAACGAGATAACATTCATAAACGGACATCTAAGTGTTACAATCGCCTTGGAACCCACCCTCTTTCTTTGAGTTACATCCATTTTACCTTCGTTTTATTGATTTGCATGGTATTTGATCGATTTCGTAATTACTCTTCATTACTTATTGGTGACACATTGTTAGGTAATCTTAGAGTAATTCACACCACTCAAATTATCGATCACGTCTACTTAGAACTCGACTAGCAAACTACCACTTTTACGCTTAACCTCCTTGTGGGATCGACCTCGTGCTTATCACGCTACGATAGACGTCGTACACTTGCGGTTATTTATTTAGTGTTGCATATTACGTGAATCAAGTTTATGGCGCCGCTGCCGGGGAGGTTTTTATAAGCTCTAGAGTGTAGGCTAGGAGAGTTTTAGTTTAGACAATTTATTTTTTTTCTTTATTTGCAAAAATCCAAAAATATTTGTGTTTGTTACCTTGAGCTTAATTGTATATCTCACTCTTGTTCGTTCTTTTGATAGACATGGTTTATGATCACACGATCTAGGAGGAACCACCAAGACGTGCTACATTTAGATCCGGAGATTGAGGCCAATTGTCGAAGAAGGAACGTCGAAAGGAGAAGACTAGAGTTGGAAAGAATGAATCGAAGAGAGAATTCGGTTGTAGAAGAGGTCGAGGAGGAGGTTGAGAATCAAGGGGTTGATGGATTTGGTGAACCGAATGGGAATGGGGGAAATCGACCACAAAGGGTACTAAGAGATCATTTCCGCCCAATTCCGAGGCCCTATGGAGGAGCGGGTCGGGAACCCGTTGATGCTCATAACTTTGAGCTCAAGCCGGCCCTAATCATGATGGTTCAAAACAATCAATTTGGAGGGTTGTCAAAGGAGGATCCTAACCTCCATTTATCTCAATTCCTAGAGATAAGTGGAACGGTTAAGATTAATCGTGTCTCTCAAGATTACATCCGTCTCCAATTGTTCCCATTCTCCCTTTGTGATCGTGCAAAGCAATGGTACATGTCTCTTGATCTAAGGACGATCGAAAATTGGGCCGACCTTGTAGATGCCTTCCTCATGAAATACTTCCCTCCAAGCAAGACCATCAAGATAAGAGGAGAAATTTCTTCTTTCATGCAAGATGATGATGAGTCTTTAGCCGAGGCTTGGGAGCGTTTCAAGGATCTCATACGGAGTTGTCCTCAACATGGGTTCTCAAGAGATCAATTGATTTGCTATTTCTACAACGGGATGGACCATCGAACGAGAGGGATGGTGGACGCCTCGGCCGGTGGAGGTTCTTTGCTTGGAAAGACGATGGATGAAGGCTATGTGCTTCTAGAGGAAATGGCAAAGAATGGACACCAATGGCCATCCGAAAGAAGGCAAGGCCGGAAAGTTGCTTCTACTAGAGAGTCGGATGATTTTGCTACCTTATCCAACAAGGTAGACAAATTAACTTCGATGATGGCGGCTAAGTCATTAATGGGACCTAGTGACGATCAATATGAAGAGGCCCATTATATGAATTATCAAAGGGACCGTCAATTTCGAGAAAGAGGTTGGAATGAGAGGCAACCTCCTAATCCGAATCAATATCATCCCGGGTTGAGGCAACATGAGAATTTTTCCTATGCCAACACAAGGAATGCCATTGTCCCACCTCCAAATTTTAATGTTAGAGATGGAGCTATTGTGGAGTCTTCATCAAAGCCATCAATGGAGGATATGTTTGGTGCTTTTATGGGAGAAACCACGAAATTCATGAGAGAGACTAGAGAGAATGCAAACATAACTCGGCAAAGATTTGAGGAACAAGGAGAAATGATCAAGAATATGGCAAACCACATGAAAGCCATAGAAAAGCAAGTGAGCCAACTTGCTAATGCCATTGGAAAGCAACACGTTCCGGGGCAATTCCCCTCTAACACGGAGCTAAATCCCAAGGAGCAATGCAAAGCCATAAGGTTAAGAAGCGGGATAAGCTACGAAGGGCCCAAGATGCCGTTAGAGGAGGAAGTGGTAATGGCACCCGAAGGTGTTGACAAAGATGATGGCTTAGTGAAAGAGAAAGAAGGGAAGAAGAAGAGTGGGGAGGCAATCCCTCCTTTGTTTAGTAAAAATGTAATGCCCATCCCATATCCGCAAAGGGTGAAGAAGAAGAACTTGGATAGCAAGTTTGTCAAGTTCGCGGAGATGTTCAAGAAACTCCATATCAACATCCCTTTCGCCGAAGCTCTTGAACAAATACCACATTACTTCAAATTCTTGAAGGAGATAATGTCAAGCAAGAGGGAAATGGAGGCATATGAGACGGTGCACTTAGCCGAACATTGTAGCTCCATAATTCAAGCTAAGCTACCTCCAAAGCTTAGGGATCCCGGATCCTTCACTTTATCATGCACCATTGGAGATGGAGGTACACTAAGAGCCTTATGTGATTCGGGAGCAAGCATCAACCTCATGCCCTTATCACTCTTCAAATCACTTGGTTTAGGAGAGCTCACACCAACTACAATGAACCTCCAATTGGCGGATAGGTCTATGACATACCCTTTGGGTATAGCGGAGGATGTATTGGTCAAAATCGGCAATCTTCTCTTTCCGGTAGACTTTGTGGTGTTGGATATGGAGGAAGACAAAAATATTCCATTGATATTGGGAAGGCCATTTTTGGCAACCGGATGGGCTATTCTTGATATGAGGAATGGAGAGTTGGAACTTCGAATGAATCAAGAGATAGTTACGATTGACATGTTTAGAACTATCAAACTCCGAAATGATGAGAGTGGAGAGTATGGGTTTCCCAAAGGAGAGTACCCCCCAATACCAATGAGAAAGGAGGTGGAAGAAGAGCCCAAGATAAATATTGTGGAGGAGAACCCCAAGGTGGAAGACAAGGAGTTAGAGATGGGCAAGAAGGCCAAGTTTGGGGGAGTTTTCTTCAAAAACTCCCCCAAATCAAGAAAAGTTACTTATACGAACTTGGGGATGAATGAGGCATCAACCTCATATGACATGATTGAAGAGCCGGATGGAGTGGCTTTTGGATGCTTTAATGGTTTCAAGAAGGTAGCATGGGCCAAGAAGGTTAAGAACAAGGAGGATGATGGGGTGACTTGATATCCCCCTCAAGGAAGAACCGTCCGGCATAGGACGTTAAAAATAGAGCTTCTTGGGAGGCAACTCAAGTTTTATTGCTTTAGTAGTGTTGATAGCTTGGTTTATTTTGTAGGTATGGATGAAGAGTACTACGGATAGCAAGTCTTGGAGAATGAAGAAGAAGCAAAGTCAACTTTGGAGTGGAGGAAGCAAGTGTTGCAATGGTGATCTTTGAAGAAGCTTTGGATGTGCAAGGAGGGAGGTAACAACTTGTAGCCCCAAACTTAGAATTTATACATAGTAAAATTATAAGTTTGGGGGAGTTATTTTATTTTTATTTTTTTACTAGTTGTTACTTTTGCACCGGTTCGTCATTCTACTTGCGTCACATTTTGCACCGGCGCACACTTGACTTGCACATGATTATATTGGTTTAGTTGGTTTTGATCATATGTTGGGTAGTGGATACTTGGTGAAATGTGAGGATGAATAGTCATTGGAATCCATTGTTGAGTAGTTGTGGTGATGTCTATTTGCTTTGAATGTAAGCATGATTGATGTTGGATATAATATCATGATTGTGTTCATATTTGTGATCTTTGATAGCATGGATGCATGATGTATTGTTGTTTGGGAACACTTGATGATTGTGAGAGTCCTATTGAATAAACCGGTGAGAATTGAGCCCTAAATCGAGCATGTAATTCGGTTTAGTTCATTTGAGAGTGGACTATGTTATTGCTAGTAATCCTAGAACTTGCCTAAGTTCTTGTTTGAAAGCATGATTGTGTGAAATGATGTGATGTGATATTGGCCATCTTGTTCTAAAAGAGTCACTTAGCCAAAATTTCCCAAAACCGAAGTAATTTTCCGTAGTTAGCCCTTTGAGCTTAATTCCTTATGTTCTTGGCGAACTACAATGTTAACCACTTAGCCTTTTTGAGCCTTTGATTCCTATATCTAGTGGGGGATAAAAGACAAAGTGGAGAAACATGTGCTTGAATGTCTTTGGTGAAAGGAAAATTGGAAAAGTTGAAAGAAAAAGTTGAAAAAGATGAAAAGAAAATCAATGGAAAAGAGAAGAGGGACAAAAGAGCCCCAAAAGCTTGAAAAGAAAAAAAAAAATGGTTCAAAAGATGAGGTGATGAATGCTTGAAAAAGAATGGATAAAGAAAAGTGAGGGTGAAGTTTGTAAGCTTTGAAAGTGAAAGCACACATTGTAAAACAACAAGCTTTGTCCTCCACTAGAAGAGTCACAATTCCCAAATTCATCCTACCTTGTCCAAAGAGCCAATGTTACATCCTTGATTAAGTCCTATTGATCACATTGTTGAGCAATTGAGTGTTGTGAAAAGTAGAAGTTGGGCAAGCATATGGTGATTGCATAGCATAACTTGGTTGATGAGTGCATCAATATCCTCAATTTGTTTGTGTGTTTGAGAGAAACACTTTGTCATATGAGTAGAGGACTTGAGCATTTGGATTATGTTTCCCATTCACAATGTGTTGTATGTTTGTGCATTCTTTGATCCATGAGTGTGAATTGCAATAATGAGCCTACAACCTTCATTGAGAAATGCACTTTGAGAAAGAGATATTATTACACCTTACTTTGCATGTCTGATTTGCATTGAATATTCCATTGTGATCATTCCACCCTCATTGCTTTAAGTGCTTAGTTGTTTGAGGACAAACAACATTTTAAGTTTGGGGGAGTTTGATTCGGGTGGAATTTACACGTTTTAGAGGCACGTGAGAAGTGTATTTTGAGGTGGATTTCATTGATTTATGCATTGATTATCATTGTTTTGGTCGAAATAAGAGAAAGGTAGTGTTTTGTCGATTTTGTAGGTAAAACGAAGGATTTTGGGAGCAAAACACCTACCACAAGTCATTGGATCAGAAATAGGAGTGCACCATTGGATCCGGCTCGAAAAATGGAATGGAATAGCAAAACGAATCGAGTCAATCGGAGGTCGGAAGCTCAAGAAATGGAGGGACGAAGTTGGAGGACGAAAACGACACAAGGAGCCAAGACGAAGTTTTGGCCCGGCCGGGTGGCATGACTCGCCCGGCCGGGCGGCCGAGCACATATTTTTAGGCCGAATACGAAGTTTTGGCCCGTCCGGATGGCATCACTCGCCCGGCCGGGCGGTCGTGTGCAGAATTTGGGGCCAAAGACGAAGTTATGGCCCGGCCGGGCGGCATCACTCGCCCGGCCGGGCGGCCGAACAAGCCAACGCCCCTCACCATTTACGAACATTCCGCCCGGCCGGGCGGAACCACTCGCCCGGCCGGGCCGCCTATGCCCTGTTTCACTTCTTCTCGGTCGAACACTCCGCCCGGCCGGGCCACTTCCCCACCCGGCCGGGCCGCTTCATTTTCGGTGCCAAACGCGTGTTTTCTCCATTTTTGAGGGACCTACTTGCAAATATCACACTTAAACCCTACCCCAACACTATAAATACCCCCTTTCTTGAAATTCAAGAAATCTTACCCCTTTCTCAAGAGTTCTTCACACATTTACACATAGTTGGAGGTTTTTGGCCATATCTTCTTCATCTCTCCACCAATTCATGCAAGGAAGGAGGCAATAGCTTGGGAATTCCATTCCCTACCATAATCTAGACTAAGCTTTCTCTTTCTTTTCCTTTTTACTTAGTTATTTCATTTGGAATTTGTGATTTGAACATGTATTTGAGTAGCTAAACAATTTGTGGTTCTAAGGCATTGTAAGACTTGGATTGATGTTTATGAGTAATTTCTTGCTTTAATTGGTGTTTGTTTCCTATTTGCATGTTTAATTATCCATTGTCAAGCATGTTGTTATTGACCATGATGATTTGCTTATCTATTGTTAATTGGAGTAAGATCGAGAGATTTATTTCATTTAATCGTATGCAAGCATGCAACCCGATATTATTATGAGCTCGAGAGAGGATTAATTATCGGAGAGGGAATCGAATGGTCTTAGGAGCTCTTTTAGGAGGTGTAATGTTTGTGAGGTAGAAATACGAGTCTATGTTGCATTGCGCCTTTGGTTAATTAGATCGAGAGATTAATTAATTCTTCTTGTGTGATCACCCTATATGAGATAAACTTAATGGCCATCTAAACGAGATAACATTCATAAACGGACATCTAAGTGTTACAATCGCCTTGGAACCCACCCTCTTTCTTTGAGTTACATCCATTTTACCTTCGTTTTATTGATTTGCATGGTATTTGATCGATTTCGTAATTACTCTTCATTACTTATTGGTGACACATTGTTAGGTAATCTTAGAGTAATTCACACCACTCAAATTATCGATCACGTCTACTTAGAACTCGACTAGCAAACTACCACTTTTACGCTTAACCTCTTTGTGGGATCGACCTCGTGCTTATCACGCTACGATAGACGCCGTACACTTGCGGTTGTTTATTTAGTGTTGCATATCACGTGAATCAGTGGTGATATGCTAGAACGAAATGCACATTTGAAAATATAGAACATATATGCAAATAACATGATATTATCTTTACATATAATTAATATAATCATAGTATTATATAAAATATTAGGCATCAACATAAATGTTGGACATAATTTATCTATATTTATATATTAATATATATAGAAGAGATTTTGGATAAAATTCTTACTCATAATATTAAATATTTAAATAAATCGAAATATAAACATTGTTGTGTATTATATTGAGGTTAATTATTAACAAAAATAAGTGTTTAAAATCAAAATATAAAATATATAATGTAATATGTAAGAAAAGTAAATATTTTAAATAAATTATGGATATCATTGAAAGTGTATAATATATTACATATAATAGTCAAAATATTATTATAACATGGATATCATTTAATGGGAAGCAAATAATATTCTGCATATGTACATTTTGCTAATTTTGGTAGTTATTCAATTAAGGAGATTTTGGTAGTGATTGAGTAATTATGGTTGCTAATTTTAATTTAAATTGATTTAAAATTTAAAATCTAATTTTAATTTCCATTATTAGTGTCTTATAAGAATAAGAATAAGGGCATAATAGGTTATTTGGTTATGAATTTGACCTTAATTCTAATACTATAATTTTTTGTCTCTATTTCTAGTTGTGTATATAGGATTGTCCCTTATCTCTAGATTTTGAATTGGTGATATTTACATATTATCAAAATTATACCACGTTTGCCGTCCTTATGCAACAAGTCAAAATTTAGTGTGACAACATCAATGGTGTAAACTGAATGACGATATCTTCTTGTTTTTATTCTTTGAAACAACATAAACAAATATTCTGGAAATAGTCATAATTACTTTGAATGAATCTTAGTCAATATTTCATTAAATGTAAAATTGGAAGTGACGCAAATATATTATTCCATAATTTTCATAAGTAAAGATTACTAACTCATTTTTTTTTAAAAAAATTATATCTTGAAGTCTAAACTCTTCACTATATCTTAATGTTATCTGAGGACACAATATCAAACTTTTAGATGCAATAAGAAAGGAGCGTATTACGAATCCAGGTTCTATTGTAGCAGCAGAGCTTTATGCTGCAAAAATTGGTCTGGAATTTTGTATTAAGCGTAAATTGAAGATTGACAGACTTCGGATGGATTCGATGGAATCGGTTAATGCTATCTGTGCAAAATCTAATGTGGAAGGAATTGAGAAGGTTATTGTGCAAACAATCAGACTACAGATGAAGAAACTTCTTTTCTGGAATTGTGATCATATACCCAGAGAAGAAAATCAGATTGCACATACTTTAGCCCAAGAAGCTAGGAATTTTTCAATACCTTACGATTGGTTTGAAAAGGATATTCCAGATAACATTAGGAGATGTTTTTGATCCTGTTTTTATATATACTCCTGATGTATCCTCAAAAAAAAAAGAAAGGGGCCGCCTGGTCTACTCAACAAAATTCAACTCTTTAATCATCTTAACCGGTCAAAAGGAGAATAAATGCGGAGTATATAATAAGAGAAATTGAAAAAAGGAACTAGAGTCATAAGTTTACAAGTCGAATTAGAGATTAGAGCGCCGTTAAAATCTTGTCTGAGAAAACTCTCCTCATGAATAAAAGTCGGATCAAGAGAAAAATGTACACCTCTCTCTAAATCAGCGTAACAAAAAAAAAAAACTCATGGAGAATAAAAAATATCGTCCCATATACAAGTCGACAAAATTTATCTCATTGATAAAGTGCACCGATGGATCGACACAAATATGTTGAATTTGCTAAATTTAAGGTTGAATTTTTCATTCAAAATCGAAAAAATTAAAGAAGTAAAATCAAAATTGGAGCAAATTAAGGCGAAAAATATACATTTACCCTTAATTTAAATAAGAGGAAACAAATAATAATAAAATCCAATAATATTTTACTAACATTCTTGAGTATTAATTAATTAAATTCATTTGCCCAACTTAAAGGAAAATTAATTGGTCAAATTGTTTGGCAAATGGGAAAAGAAAAGTGCACCAATATTTAATAATTTTGTAACATTTAAATATTCGTACAATTTTGGCTCTTTTGTTGATTTCGTGGACGGTGGTTTTGTTATAGCCACATATTTAATGCATCGTGTGCATGCCCAATATTTTTGGAAAACAGAAATAACGCAGAAGTTCAATACCATTATTATATTTCAGCAAAAAACTTTTTTATCACTCACAATCACAAATCACTGTATAGGAGCATTATTATTGTTATTATTTTTTTTTAAAGTCAATATGGTATATATATATATATATTAATATTAATATGAGTACAAGAAGTAGTCCTCAAACATGTTTAGCCCTGAGCATAATCTAAAGAAAAGATTAAACTATTTGGTTTCAGGTTCAAAGTTTGAAAATATTAAAATATTTGTATATATATAATTAATATACTCAATTTCATTTCATTACAGACTAACAGAAATATTATTGCATCACAATTCAGTTAGCATTCAACACAAATTCGCACCAAGTTTTTGAAACTTAATTATATAAAAAAAAAAAAACTTAATGAAATTTTAAAAAGGAAAATTGGGCGTGATAGATTTAGGCGAGACAGCTTACCAACACAATAGAATAAACAATTAAAAAAATACTACATCCGTCCATAAATAACTTTCACACCCTTAAAATGAAAAACACTTTATAAACTCAATCTTCCTAATATCCTCAATTTTACGTAAAATGTCATTACTTTTAACTCGCATATACACACAAGTCAATTCTATTTTTTACTTTATACATAAAAATTTACATAATTACTCTTTAAAACTTCATTCATTATTACATTTTCTTAATTTTCGTGTCTCCCTAGCTACATGTTAAATTTATTTCATGATAGAAGGATGGAGAGAGTATGTACTTTTAAAAGAACACAGATGTCATCGTAATTTTCTAGGAGTACAAACATAAAAATAAACCCAAGAAGGTTGACACAATACACATTTGTTAGCAGTGGCGGATTCAGGATTTGAAATTCGGGGTTACAAAAAATATTAAGTTAAATACTACTTCATTTGTCTCTGTTACGGAATTGTATCCACAAAGCAACTCCTTACAAATGATAAATCAAGACAACTAGAAACGCAATGAATTGAAACGAATAAAGAACTCAAAGAAAGAACACGGGATTTACGTGGTTCGATCAAATGATCTACGTCCACGGAGGATAGAAGACTCTCTTCACTAATCACAAATGAAAGTTACAGATTACAAGTGTACACAAAGCTTGATCTCTCTCTTAAACTCTCTATGTGTGTAACCCACAATCTATGCACTAGATGGTGTATTTATAGATGTACAATGCAAGTTGTAACTGCCTCTAACAAACTAACTAACTAACAGAAATCAACTAACTCTGAAACTGGAATATCAGCACAGTAGAACTCAGCGCAGTAAAACTCAGCACAGTTGTCTCAGCAGACTAAGAACACTATATCAGCACAGTACTCTTTAGCAGACTAAGAGCAGTACTGTTCTGACCCGACCAGCAGAGTTGATACCTAAGATCACTAAACCTTATCAGCAGAGTACTCATTACTCTACTTGTACTGAAATAACCAAATATCAGAACACTAGTTACTGTGCTTATACTAAGCACAGTTCTGAAAATCAGCACACTACCACTTCTGATAGTAAGAACAGTTCTCCAATATTGCATTAATCTCAACAATTCTCCACCTTAATGCAAGATTGCCTTCTTCCCAGCCCTCCCCAAGGCTGTTTGTTCATTCTCTTCTTAATGAACATCCCAGGTACTAAGGTTTACCAACTCCATGCAATGGTTGAACTTATTGCTTGGTAATGCCTTAGTTAACATATCAGCTGCATTCTCTTCTGAAGCTACCTTCTGAACTTCAACAATGCTCTTCTCCAAGATGTCTCTAACAAAATGCAGCTTCACATCAATGTGCTTTGACCTCTCATGAAACACTTGATGTTTTGCTAGATGGATAGTGCTCTGATTATCACACAGCACAGGAACACTCTTCTGGAATATGCCAAAATCTCTCAGAATGCCCTTCAACCACATTGCTTCCTTCACAGCTTCTGTCAAGGCTATGTACTCAGCTTCTGTTGTGGATAAGGTCACCATAGATTGTAAAGCTGCTCTCCATGTTATAGCAGTGCCATACAATGTAAACACATAACCAGATAAAGACTTTCTTGTATCTATGTTTCCAGCAAAATCAGAATCCACAAATCCAATTAAAGGACTCTTGGTATCAGCACACTTCTCGAACAATAATCCTAAGTCTTCTGATCCATTCAGATATCTTAGAATCCACTTCAAAGCTTCCCAATGAAACTTTCCTGGATTTCCCATGAACCTACTCACCATACTAACAGCATAGGCAAGATCTGGTCTGCTACAGACCATAGCATACATGAGACTTCCTACTCCATTTGCATAAGGAACAGTAAGCATCTGCTTCTTCTCTTCATCTGTTTGAGGAGATTGCTTGACTGACAACTTGAATTGCTGACCAAATGAAGTACTAACTGGTCTGGACTGGTGCATAAGAAATCTTCTCAAGACCTTCTGAATATAACTCTTCTGGGATAGGAACAGCTTGCCTGCTTTCCTATTTCTGAGAATATCCATTCCTAATATTCTCTTGGCTTCACCCAAATCCTTCATCTCGAACTTGCTACTCAGCTGCTGCTTCAGCTGGGTAATCTTTCTCATACTCTTGCTAGCTATTAACATATCATCTACATAGATCAGTAGATAGGTGCTCTCTAGATAATCTTGTTTACCAATATATACACATCCATCATATTTGCTTCTTAAGAAACCAATAGAAAGCATGAAGGTATCAAACTTTCTATACCATTGTCTAGGACTCTGCTTGAGCCCATACAATGATTTCTTAAGCAAGCATACCTTACTTTCAGTTTCAGGCATGGTAAACCCTTCTGGTTGATGCATATATATTGTTTCAGCTAGTTCTCCATGTAAAAATGCAGTTTTAACATCTAGCTGATGTAACTCAAGATCATCTTGAGCAACCTTAGACAAAAGTAATCTTATTGAACAGTGTTTAACAACAGGAGAGAATACCTCATTGAAGTCTATGCCTTCTCTTTGTGTGAATCCTCTTGCCACCAACCTAGCCTTGAATCTGATCTGCTCTCTAGCACCACCAAATCCAACTTCAAGCTTTTTCTTGAACAGCCACCTGCAGCTCACTAACTTCTGGTTTTTAGGCTTCTCAACAAGGATCCAGGTCTGGTTTTTCTCCAAAGATTGCAACTCTTCTGACATGGCTGCTGCCCACTGCTCTCTTTCAGGACTGGTGATTGCTTCCCTATAGTTTCTTGGCTCATAATGCTCCACCTCTTCTGCTGTGATCAGAGCATATGACACAAGATCAGCCTGGCCAAACCTAGATGGGGGGTGAATCTGCCTTCTGAGCCTATCTCTTGCAAGACTATAATTTCTCAAATCAGCAGGGTTGTCTTCCATGGTATCATCTTCTGAATTATCTTCTGGTACCTGTTCTGGAACAACCTCATCTGGTGTGTTATTTCCCAGATCAGTAGGGTTGACCACCTCCTCTGGTGCCAACTGATCTGATGTGGGAAACTCCACCTCAGCTGAGAAACTCTCTTCTGACTCATTTACAATTCTTCCATCTAGGTCATGGGAATTTCCATTATGAGGATATCCCATTACCTTTTCATTAAAATCAACATCTCTGCTGATTATTAGTTTCTTATGACCTGGTTCAAGGCACCACAATCTATAGCCCTTGACACCTATTGGATAGCCAATGAATATACATTTCAGAGCCCTAGGCTCAAGCTTATCCTGTCTAATATGGGCATAAGCTTGACATCCAAACACTTTGAGTTTTGAATAATCACTCAGCTTGCCATACCAGATCTCATCTGGGGTTTTACCTTCTAAAGCAAATGATGGGGTTTTATTTATCAAATAACATGCAGTACATACAGCTTCTCCCCAAAAGCTTTTAGGTAATTTAGCATCAGCTAACATGCATCTGACCCGTTCTAGAATAGTTCTATTCATTCTCTCTGCTAATCCATTTTGCTGTGGATTAAGAGGGACAGTTATATGTCTAGTAATGCCCTTCTCTTTACAAAATTCATTGAATTCAGCTGATAGATACTCAAGGCCATTATCTGTCCTTAAATGTTTTAAGGACTTTCCTTTCTTGTTCTCTATCTCAAGTAGCCATTCTTTGAATTTTGTAAAGGCCTCACTTTTCTGTTTGAGAATGAACACCCAAACTTTTCTAGAATAGTCATCTATAATTGACATGAAGTACTTACCTCCACCAATGGTTTATGTTCTTGATGGCCCCCAGACATCTGAATGAACATAATCCAGCAGCTCCTTTGTAGTGTGCTTACCCTTCTGGAATGACTTCTTCTTGGCCTTGCCAAGAATGCACTGCTCACAGAACTCCAGGCTTTTGAATGTCTTCTGGTGGAAAGCCCCCTTCTTGGATAACTCCATCAGGCCTTTCTCTCCTACATGTGCCAGCCTCTTATGCCAAAGCATAGCATCTTCAGAACTCATGGTAACATCAGCAACACCTGTGATTGTCTCACCAATTAAAGAATATAACCCATTAGACTTCTTCCCTTGCATCACTATTCTATCAGCTTTGGTGACAAACAAACATCCTTTTTCAGTCTTGAATTCATAACCCAAAGCATTTAGTGTGCCAAGAGATATAAGATTTCTCTTCAAATCTGGAACAAATCTGACATTGGTCAGGATCACATGTTTATCATTAAACATCTTCACCCTCACAGTGCCAATCCCTCTCACATTGCAGCTTTCATCATTACCCAACAGAACTGATCCACCATTCATCATCTCCAGGTTTTGAAACCAAGATTTGGTAGGACACATGTGAAATGAACATCCAGAATCCAGCACCCATTCATTAACAAGCTTGCTATCTGTTATGCTCATAACCTCAGCACTATCATATCCTTCTCCTTCTGCTACATCAGCCTTGGCAGGATCAGTAGTCTTCTTATGCTCAGGACAATCTTTTATGAAATGTCCTTCCTTATGGCATTTGTAGCAAGCTCTGTCCTTGGCTACAAATCCATTCTTCTTCTGAGCTGGCTTGGCATGGAACTTCTTGCCTTGCCCTTTCTTCTTGTCATTCTTAAGTTTGATGTTAAGACCCTCAGCTTGGTTCTTGGTCTTCTTGGTTGAGTTTGCTACATGTAAACTCTTAGTTTTCAGAATGGACAAGACTTCTTTGAATTTTGCCTTACCCTCCTTGGTAATCAGCAAAGCATCTTTGAAGCTATCATATGAAGCTGGTAAGGACTCCAAAAGTAGAAAAGACTTCTTGTGATCATCTAAAGTAACTCCAACATTTTCAAGATCATCAACAGCTTGCATGAACTCTATTAACTGCTCATCAAGGGTCTTATCATCTGTCATCTTGAAATTGTTGAGCTTCCTCTCCATAAACATCTGGTTTGACAAAGATTGTGTCAAATACAGATCATCAAGGGTCTCAAATACAGCAGCAACATCCTTCTCCTTCATAACTTCCCTGAACACATTGTCTCCCAAACTTAGAACAACAATGTTGTAAGCTTTTTCCATAAGCTCTTCTTTCTTGGCCTGGTCTGCATCGGATGCAGCAGGATCAAGAGGAGTGAGGGCCTCTTTCAGCCCATGGTGTGACAGCAGAGCCTTCATCTTGGCTTTCCATAAGCCAAAATCTGTCTTACCATTGAATTTCTCTATCTCCAACTTCACAGAGCCCATTTCTGATTCTTGACTTTATCTTCGACTTCCCACAGACGGCGCCAATTGTTACGGAATTGTATCCACAAAGCAACTCCTTACAAATGATAAATCAAGACAACTAGAAACGCAATGAATTGAAACGAATAAAGAACTCAAAGAAAGAACACGGGATTTACGTGGTTCGATCAAATGATCTACGTCCACGGAGGATAGAAGACTCTCTTCACTAATCACAAATGAAAGTTACAGATTACAAGTGTACACAAAGCTTGATCTCTCTCTTAAACTCTCTATGTGTGTAACCCACAATCTATGCACTAGATGGTGTATTTATAGATGTACAATGCAAGTTGTAACTGCCTCTAACAAACTAACTAACTAACAGAAATCAACTAACTCTGAAACTGGAATATCAGCACAGTAGAACTCAGCGCAGTAAAACTCAGCACAGTTGTCTCAGCAGACTAAGAACACTATATCAGCACAGTACTCTTTAGCAGACTAAGAGCAGTACTGTTCTGACCCGACCAGCAGAGTTGATACCTAAGATCACTAAACCTTATCAGCAGAGTACTCATTACTCTACTTGTACTGAAATAACCAAATATCAGAACACTAGTTACTGTGCTTATACTAAGCACAGTTCTGAAAATCAGCACACTACCACTTCTGATAGTAAGAACAGTTCTCCAATATTGCATTAATCTCAACAGTCTCCTACTTAATGACACATTTTACCATTGCTAATGTCCCTTACTTAATGAAGCATGTACTACTCCACTTTTATCTCTCATAATACTAAATAAACAATTCATATATAAAAATTCAGTGTCAAAAAAATATGGGTTCTTAGGTAAATGATTGAGTTTCTTATGTTTGATCTTTCTTTAATTGAATTAAATAAAAAAAAAATTAACAATTATAATGTTGTAAATTAGTAAATATAATTCATTAATTCTACAAGAAGTCTCCCATCGAACCATTCAAATTTCAAAGTTTCAAACCATTATCTATTTTAACTATTTTAATTAAATTATTTTACAATACGGTAGTAAATTAGCCATTATAATATAAACTATAATTCATTATTTATAACTTATAAACTTAAATAAATTTATTTATAAATTAAAAATTATAACCAAATAAATAATAAGTATGAATAAATATATTAAGTAAATAAAATACAGATTAAATAATATAGTACGCTGGAGTAATAAACAGATTAAATAATATAGTAGGAGTAATAAATAGTTTGATTGGGCCTTAATTTGGGTCATTCTTTTTGCTGATTGCATGGCCTTTTAATTTGAGTTAGTTAGGAATAGATGCATACTTGTACGCGAAAAAAATTGAGCAAGTTTCTTAATTTTAATACCTAAAATTAAAAAAAAAAAAAATTGGGGTACAGCTGTACCCCATGTACCATGCTAGATCCGCCTCTGTTTATTAGGTTAAGATTTGATCAAGATAAGAGTTTGATCGGATCAAAGATAGATTTTGTAATTGATTTGAAATAAAATTTATACCAAACATGTAAAATTTATACTCAATTGTGTACATATTAAATAATTAAAAGGTACGCCACGATTCAATGTGAATCAGTTGAGATGTTAGAAATTAATATACAAGAATTAATTCTCACCCTCTCTACAAGTTCGGACTTTTAGATGAGACGAAATTCTTTCATGGTATCAGAGCAAATTCGATGGGCCTCCTCCCAAAAAAATGGTAAGAGGTGTTAATCCGGCCCACGAGTGAGGGGGAGTGTTATGAATTAATATACAAGAATTAATTCTCACCCTCTCTATAAGTTCGAACTTATAGATGAGACGAAATTCTTCTGCTTTATTGATAACAAATCGGTCTGATTTTAAACGGGTGTCCATGCAAGTGGACGGTGGGATTGGTCCCTCAAATTAGTTGGTATCCAAAACTTTTTTAAAAGAAATACAAATCTGTTATGAATAATATTTATATTATATGAATATCCATTTATTTCCTTCATAATATTCACCATGTGCCCTTTGATATTCATAGATTGTTCATGTATTTACATTAATAGTGGACATTTCATTTCATCTTCTCAAGCTTGTATTGAGACTTATAAATAGGGATGCAAATGTTGTAGTAAACACTTGAAGGTGGAATAAAGTATTTCTATGTTATCTTTATATCTTGTTTACTTATTTCACATATGGAGTTATGCTTTTAAGTTGTTTTATTAAAAGATTTGAATGTGAATATCATTAGGACACCTGCATAGTTATCAAAGGTCGTGGCTTCCCTTAAGAGGAAATTTGAAATGAATGATTTTTGTAAAACAAAATTTTGTTTGGGTTTTTCAAATTTTATATTTTGATAATGAGATTTTTTTGCATCAACCCACTTATGTTATGAAAGTGTTGAAACTATTTTATATGGATTAAACACATCCTTTAAGCACACATATGGCTGTGTGTTCACTAAATATAGTGAAAGATCCATTTCAACCTCGTGAAGAAAATGAAGAACTGTTTAGTCAAGAAGTACTATATTTGAGTGCAATAGGTGCACCAATGTATCTTGCTAGCAACATTAGGCCTAATATATCATTTGTTATTAATTTATTAGAAATATATAATTCTTCTCCAACTCGTAGGCATTGGAATGAGGTTAAACATATTTTTCGATACCTTAGAGGGATAATGAATATGGATTTATATTTTTTAATCTCATCAGAACCTTGTTTAGTTGGTTATGCAGATGCAGTTTACTTATAAGATCCGCACAAAGCCCGATCGCAAACATGTTATTTATTCACATGTGGAGGTACAACTATTTCATGGCGTTCTATTAAACAAACTTTAGTTGCTACTTCATCTAACTATGCAGAGATCCTAGCAATTCACGAGGCAAGTCGTGAATGTGTTTGGTTTCGTACCGTCACACAACATATTTGTGGACAATGTGGATTAAACTCAGTGAAAAATAATTCAATGTACTATGATATATGAAGACAATGTTGCATGTGTTGCCCAACTAACGGAGGGATTTATCAAAGGTGATAGGATAAAATATATTGATCCTAAATTCTCCTTTACCCACGATCTTCAGCAAAAGGATGACGTTAGTATGCAACAAATTTGTACATGTGATAACTTGGCTGATTTATTTACCAAGTATTTACCTACTTCAACGTTTGAGAAATTGAGATACAAAATTGGAATGCGACGTCTTAAGGATGTGAAGTGATTAATCATCAGGGGGAGTTAACACACGTTTCTTCTCATTTTTACCTAGTAAGGTAAGGTGTGATCGTATTTAATGGACATTCAAGAGGGAGTGTTATGAATAATATTTATATTATATGAATGTCCATTTATTTCCTTCATAATATCCACCATGTGCCCTTTGATATTCATAGATTGTTCATGTATTTACATTAATAGTGGACCTTTCATTTCATCTTCTCAAGCTTGTATTGAGACTTATAAATAGGGGTGCAAATGTTGTAGTAAACACTTGAAGGTGGAATAAAGTATTTCTATGTTATCTCTATATCTTATTTACTTATTTCACATATGTAGTTATGCTTAAGTTGTTTTACAACAAAATCGGAATAATTAAACTGCGAAGTAATTATCTTACCACTTCTAAAAGAAAGATAACAAAAAGTGTTAAAGAACAATTGCATATATTTTCAACTATTTAATTAAAAAGCTATAATGGATGAGATTTTTAAGCGGGGTTCCTTGATACTATGTCGAAAGTATTAATTAAAAAATAATAATCATGGATTTCCCAAAATTTCAAAGTGTTGACAATTAATTGCGTTTTGAGTATGAACTCTATAAACAATACTTTCTTTATTCTCATTAATATATAGCAAAATTCCGACCAAAAAAAATATATATAGCAAAATGAAAAAAGAGGGACAAATTTCAAATGTCAAAACAAATGCTTGGATTGACAAAAATATTAATATAATACTAATATATACATATTCTTGGTGTACAACTACATTGATGATCCATGAGTTTACGGGGTTTCGATTTAACTACATTTAAATAAAATAAAATTATGTCATACTAATTAAATAGAGTCCTATACTCCTATGATAAAAAAAAAAAAGTATTATTTCCGTTAAATTAGTTACTTACTATGTTTTCCCCCTAATTCTAATTATAACGAGGTCTCAATTTATTGTTTTTAATTCGTTTTCCATCATACATATTATTTCATGCATTTAGTTATTTTTGAAAATTTAGTTGATTCTTTTAAATAATTTTATAATTTTTTTTTTGAGTGACTCAAATCTGAACTTACACGAATTTTTATATATTATTTTAATTTGATATATTTCAGGTGTAAATTATACATTATTGTTCTAACAAACTTGGTTGATCTTATGAAAAAGTTGTATAAAAGACCAATATTCATAGATTAATTAATTGCATAGTTATGAGAAAGTTATATAATGACAATTTATTTGGACGGTGAAGGTAATTAAAAAATCCATCAAAAGTAAAAGAGAATTTTAATTTTCTCCCGTCAAATATTTCAAACAAGAAGAAAAGGATTGAATTTGACCCAAAATTAGGTACTACTGTAATTACGAGCGACACGCAATCGCAGTTGAAAAAAGTAGCGACTTTGTTCGTTCTAATCACGCTTTTATACTCTAAGCTACCAAACTGGTGGCTATGGTCAAAGCTGTTCCACTTTCAATTTTCTCTTTCTTTTTCAAAAGGATATTCCAGCACGACTTTTCATTTCTTGTTAATAAGGTAAATTGTGAATTAAAAAAGAGCAAATACCTTCCATGCCCTTGGATGTTTCTGAATTGGCAACTGCATCCCCCCTTATTTTTTCTTTTTAATTGGAAATTTAACAAATTCTTTGTCCAAAGATGTGTATAGATACACTTTAATTTTAATGTTCAATTTATTCAATTAATATTTAAACTCAACATTTGACTAAATTTATTAAAGTCAAATTTCAATTGTATAAGTGTAATTTATTAGGAACTTTCTATCCTTTAGCAATAAACTAACAATACATTAAAAGTTTTTTAAAAAAAAAACACAATGCATTAAAGACATTTACCCCTCCTTCCTAAAATGATGATCTCTTTTCATTTTTTTTTTATATAGAGCAATAAAACATTATTTTTTGTATGTAAATTTTTTCATTTTAGTTCTAAATTTTTAATATATATACTCTTATTTATTAAAAATTAAATAATTATTCACATCTTTCCCAAAAAAAAAAAAAAACTATATTTTAGGACCAACAGAAGACCCAAAAAAAAAAAAACTATATTTTAGGACCAACAGAAGATTAATATAGATGCTCAAAATAGATTGGTTACGTAGGGGTGCATATGTGTGTGATGATGAAAACAATAAACAAGACTTTGAAGTCAATTGGCATGAAAGAAAAATGAGTAGCTTTGTGCAATTATGGGTTGAGTACCCCAGATACTCGAGTGATAATGGAAATACTTTTTACTGTTTCAAAAAAAAAAAAAAAAAAGAGAAAAAAAAAATAGCTTTGTGCAATTATAAGCTGCTTTCATAGAGCTATGCATGAATGGCTTTCCAATTGCCACAACAATTAATTCTCACATGTACAGAAATAAATGAGGATGCTCCACTATAATTAAATATGACATTGATATTGCACCTCAAATTATTAGGAACAATTCTGATATATTTAGTTTTTTTGGGGGGGTAAAAGAAGTATAATTTGATAAGGTTTTTTTAATATCTAAATTGACTAGTGGATAAACAAATGATCGAACATACAAATATTTCAAAATATATGAATAGAAAAATGATTAGATATTTTAAAAAAACTTGTTTAAAGTTGATCGATAGATTTTATTCTTGGGGTCTTATAGGGTGGTGGATGAAAATGAGATTATGGTGCATTATCTTGGGCTAAAGAATCTATGTTTAAATAGAATATATAAGTTGATGAAAATAAATATTATAATTAAATTCACAAGTGGATAAAATCAAGTAGAGAAGTTATGGATAAACTATCTACGGATATACATCCATATAGAACTGATATTGTGAATAAGTCGATTTCTTGGGAATTATATGAGTGCTTTTGTAATGTGCATATTTTCAATCAATCTATTCAACGTATATATAAATATTTGTTAATGTTTCTCACAATGCCAATGTTGTTAGAACTCGGGTGTGTGCTGTGTGTGTGCGGGTGGTGGTGGATGGATAGGGATTCGATGATAAATAAGAGAAGCAATCCTATTCCAACCCTACGACTACTCCATTTTAGAGTCCGCTCCACGTCGAGCCAAAGCATGTGTCTCGCTAAACATACGTCTTGGACAGTATTTGAATTTGCACACTACAAATTCATAGGTTAGTGAGAGAATCTCGCTAACGATGCATTCCTCAGGCCCAATCAGTTTCATGCGCTGAAGGCAAAGGGCAACCGCCTGTTGTGAGTCAGTCCTAATCTCCAGACGTCCCACGTTTCGTTCTTTCGCGATCTTGAGCCCCCTCAGAATTGCCATCAGTTCAGCCCCAAGCGCTCATCTCTAGGGGCGAATTCTTTCAGCAAAACTCGAAACACGTGTACCATTGTGTTGGCGGTATGGAGTAGGGCGTAGAAGTCCCCCTACTCCATACCGCTGTTCTTCACTTTTGTAGGCACCATCCACTTCGAGGATAAATTCGACGGCCTCACCCGTGTCCCCAGTGTCGGTGTTGCCCTGATGTCGTTGGATGTGGTCGTCTTCTTGGGTCAATTGTAATTGGAACGCTTCCAAGTAGTAGAGTACTCTTTCCCCAATCACATGATTCACAGCGTCCATATCTTTCATAGGGGTCGAATCCAAGTAGAGGAGTGCACATCGTTCTCTTCAAACGCCCCATGCGACCATCACAAAATTTTCAAAATCCGAGCTGCACATTAGAGCGCATTAATTCAAGGAGGTCAAGGGTGTTTGTTTTGGGACTCACGCGTTCGGATGGGGGACGTAACGTCCCCCGTCCTGTTCTAGTTCGGGATTTCACATCCGAATTTCATCATCCAACTCCATTCACCCCTAATAATACACATATATATTATACTATTATAATAATACAACATACATTCTTACACAATTGATTTGACATAAAGTTAAATTATATAATATTATAATACAACATCACCCACTCTTACACAATTGATTTGACATAAAATTACATTCTATCATACTCAAAATTCCTAATTTCTCCGTCTAGGATTTCTCCATCTGAATTTTCCCCGTCCTACATAATCCCAAAACAAACACCCCCAAATGAATAGCAACTCCGAACCAATTGTGTCAACAAGCCCAAGCAATTAAAAAAATCTATTATCTTTCTCTTATATTAATCAAATTAAGTGGAGTATGTAGTGATGCAGGCAGCGAGAGCGTATAAAAAGATGAATATAAAGAATACAAATAAGTAAATAATACACACTAGTTGGTTAATTCTTTGAATACCCGAAAAGTGGTAAAACTTGAGTACATTGATTCACGAATTGTCAAGTTTATCCGAGAGCTTAGACATCTCCAAACAATCAGAAAACAAGTACCTCAAACAATCCAACAAAGATAACAATTCACAAATATAAAACAGAGAAAAGAAAAACAGAGCACACAAAAATTTAAGTGGTTCGATCAATTTGATCTACATCCACTGGACACACGACTTCAATCTTGATTGATAAAAGAATGTTTACACACTCAACACTCGGAAAGGAATTTCTCCTCACTTCACTCGTGAACTCTCAACTCAAGAACGAATGCTCGTACGCGTCAATCTTTACAATTACAAGCTATGGAGTATTTATAGGAATCAAGATTAATGCAACGTGTGTTGATTGCGTGACTCTAACAGGTTTTTACAACTCCCTAACAACTCACGTTTCCAACGCTTGCCCAAACTGAATTGACAACTATGCCCTTCACTTGTTCTCGTAACAGATGACATCTATCAGAAGACAACCAGAAGACCTCCCTCTTCTGTTTTGCTCTTCTGATATCCAACACTTAGCCAAAAGATTAACCCTGCTGCTAGACATCATCTCAGCTGATGTGAACTCTTCTGAACACCTCATTTGATAAGACTTTGAGCACTACCTTCTCTTTTGACTGGAACCTCCACTCATCTGATCAGACCTAAGTTATCTTATCTGACTCCACCAGTTGATACGCTCATCAGTCGAGTCCACCGACAGACTTTCATCAGTTGCGTTACACCAGCTGATACTCCCAACAGCTGAGTACACCAGCAGACTAGAACTCTACTGGTCTTAAATTATGAGATAAACCTCACACAAATAATACCGTAAGAGAGTCTAATGTCGAGAGATGAAATCTCAAATTTATTAATATTCAAAAGTGCTGCATAACAAGACCCTATGCAGCAGGTTTAAATAATATTTTGAATGAAACATCAATTCCTTGACAAGTGGGAGAATCCCATAACATATGCAAGAATAACATGAAATAACAATCAATAGGAAAAAATTGTTAAAGAAACAAACCATCAAATTGCAGAGGATCATTAATCACGTTTGTGGGTCAATGCTTTCAAGTAATTAAGTGTCAATCGATGATCTGCATCATCTCTCCCGGGGTAGGAAAGATTCGTCATTGAATCGAAAAAAAGTCTGAAGAGCACGTCGATATCGATCTGCAACAACATCTTTAGAATAAAAAATATTTAGTTGGTGTATTGGTGTATCACTCCTCAGATAATTACTCCAGTATATTGCTTTTTAGAAGGAACGAACACCAAATAAAGTTGTGGTGTTGGACACACATCTGCCAATAAAGCAACCACGATAAAAGACACTTTTAAGGCTGTTCAAAATTTATCGGTACAAACTCTTCATGAGACATAAGCATCGCATCATCCTTAAAAAATGAAAAGTCGTCATATTTAACATTGACTTCATTAAAATTTGGACGACCATCATAGTATTCAACCGTAAACATTACATCTTCAAAATTATAAAAAATATCATTTTCACGAAAAAAAAACACATTCACAGTTTTATTAAAAATCGATGGGCTCTCATTGACCATATTAACATCATCATATGTAACTGAAAAATTATCCAAAAATAAACTTTAAGGGATATTGACATTTACGGTGACAGCGAGAAAAACAAAAGCTCTCACCCGTAATTTTTCTGCTTTCAAAAAACATAAAAAATTAAACTAAACTAATCAAAATAATTGCTGTAAGAAACTTTTTTGAAAAATCTACTACTCATATTTTTTTAAAGCAAACAATCATATCAAGTACCAAATTTTATCAGATTAACAGTTTAATGACGAATATAAAACGACATTCTTGAATTTCATAAATCAAGACACGCAAACAGGTTTCGATTATTTTTACCTAATTTCAGTTAATTGTATTATCTAATTTGGTAGTCTTTGTCACGTCAATTAAATTCAATATATTTAATTTAAATTAAACGCAATAGTTGTCGGGTAAAACAGTACACATCACCAGTTAAAGCATCATAGAAAATTGGGTGTTTGTAACACTTTAAAATTCCCAACATTAAAAAGAGCGTGGTCGATATTACAAAAAAAAAATGAAATACTATGATCCAATCCTATCATGCATGAAATCATGATTTTTTTATTAAGGAAAAAAAAAAAAAAAAAGCTAGTCTCTGATATTCAAATATTTTCTTTTATCATTTAGTTGTATATTCCCACATATCTCAATTGTATATTTCATTATTATCAGTGGTTTCACTCACTCAACTAATTAACGATGATAATTAATTTATTCTATCATGATATTATAGCTTCAGCAAACGTTTTGGGTTCGTCTTTGAACCAACTCCACCCATTGACGGGTCTTTTCCCTAGAAAGGGTAATAAGTGATAATTCGACCTAGGAGTGAGGAAGAGTATTACTCCCTCCGTCTCAAAGAACCTTTCACACCTTCCTTTTCGGCTCTTTAGAAACTCCACCCTTACAATATCCACAATATTACATTTAATGTCATTATTTTTAGTGTCCACACATACATACAAGTCAACTCACTTATTTGTTTTTTTATAAAATTATTTCTCAAAATTATACTCCCTCCACTTTTAAATAAGTGTCACTTTGCCATTTTAATTATTTTTATAATAAGTATCATTCTATGTTTTTTTCTTCAATTTTAACAATTTTACCCTTATAAAATAATTTGCCTTCAATTTCAATTAATATAGTAGCATAAATCATGGAAAAATCATAAATATTGTACACATACATTTTTTACCACATTCTTTATTAAACAAAAATTTAATATCAAAATTATTTATCATTAATGAAGGGTAATATTGACCATAATTTAATATCTTAATTTGTTGAAAAATGTTAAAGTGACACTTATTCAAAAATGGAGGGAGTATTTATTATAATATTTTTTAAAAAGTAGGTGAACGAAAGGTTCTTTGGGACGGAGGGAGTATAAATTAATATACAAACATTAATTCTCCACCTCTCTATAAGTTCAGACTTTTAGATGAGACGAAATTCTTTCATGATATCCCTCTAATTGAAATGTGTAAGTAAACGTAAAGATGAAACTTTCATGACAATAATTTTAACTGAAATGATAACTTTAATTAAATTTGTTTATTAGTATTATATAAGATAAAAATGAAGGTAGTAAACACTTTTCATTTTTTTTTTTTTTGAATCTTTATGATCTTTATGGGTAGTAAAGATGTTTTTAGTATGAATAAAGTGATAACATTTGTTGTAATATTAATATATTTTGAGAGAATAGTTAAAATACTTTTTTTACCATTTTAAGTATATATCATTAAGTAAATGACATAAAAATAATAAAATGGAAAAACAGAGAGAGTAACATTATAATTCATATATTAAAATTCGTAAAAATAGTAAATGTGAAATAAAAATGGAAGGTAGGAAGTAAAGCTTTTAGTCCACTAGGACACAATTGCCATTTGAGTAAGAACAAAAGGACAAAGATGTCCATCCTGCTAAAACTAAAAGTAAACCCGCACATCGTCGCACTTTCTCTCTAATGGCACCGCGTTGGATCTACGAACTCGTTTATTTTGACTCAGCAGCCTTGCCTTACATTTCACATAAAAATAAATTAAAACAAAAATCATTCAATCGAATTAAAATAAACAGCGACTTCTCACATTTAGTCATAGAAAAAAAATAAAAAACGTGTGGACGGTGAGATGTTGTGTTCTTACATTTGAATCTCACTTATTAAATCACTCTCTATATATACCGTTTTATGCAGAGGGAGACACACAAATTCAAAATTTGCCAACAAAAAAGAAACACACTTTCAAAATGGCACTAACAAGAGAAATTATGGGTTCTTCTTCATTGATTGAAAGGTGTTCGTTTCTTGGCGCTTCTTCATCAACAAGGTTGTTTGTGAATCAGCAAAAGAAGCCATTTTTTTTGGGGTTGGAGGGGAAGAAGGTACAAGTAGTGATTAGAAAAAGTATCAAGAGTACAAGCCCAGTTGTTGCAGCAATAAGTGAGGATTTGGATTTAGTGAAAGTGGTTCCTGAAAAAGCTGTGAAATTCAAGGTGAGGGCAGTGGTGACAGTGAGGAACAAGAATAAGGAGGATTTCAAGGAAACCATTGCTAAACATTTTGATGCTTTTACAGATAAAATTGGCAGAAATGTTGCTTTGGAACTCATAAGCACTGATATTGATCCAAGTAAGTTTTTTTATTTTTTATTCTAAAACCCCATTTGTGATTTGTGAATAAAGAATGATTACAATAAGTTAAAGTTGCAGATTCTTGAAAAGAGTGGTTTTTTTTTAACTTTTTTTTTACTTGTTTATTGTGGTAATTAGAAACAAAGGCACCAAAGAAGAGCAAGGAAGCTGTGCTGAAAGATTGGTCCAAGAAAGCAAATCTGAAAACAGAGAGAGTTAATTATATTACTGAATTTTTGGTGGATTCAAATTTTGGAATCCCTGGTGCAATTACAGTGGTTAATAAACACCAGAAAGAATTCTTCTTAGAGAGTATCACAATTGAAGGATTTGCATGTGGCCCTGTGCATTTTCCCTGCAATTCTTGGGTTCAATCCAAGAAAGATCATCCTGGAAAAAGAATTTTCTTTACTAATCAGGTATAGAAGAAGCTGCTTTCTTTTTTAAATTTTGTGTAATTAGCTGCAGTATTTTCTGAAATAGGGTCAAAGTTATTTCAATGGTTTGAAGTTTGAATGTTGAAGTTTGCTTAGATTCTTGATTTTGAGGAAATTCATTCATGACGTGTGTGAATTCCGTCCCATCTAAAAGTCCAAACTTGTAGCCAGGTGGAGAATTAATTTTTGTATATTAATTTCTAATAACTCCATTAATTGTTAATTTGAACAGCCATATTTGCCTAATGAAACACCAGAGGGATTGAAAACTCTTAGAGAGAAGGAGCTTAGAGAATTAAGAGGAGATGGAAAAGGTGAAAGGAAATTATCTGATAGGGTATATGACTATGATGTGTACAATGATCTTGGAAATCCAGACAAAGGGATCGATTTTGCTCGTCCGTTACTCGGAGGTGACAAGATCCCGTATCCTAGGCGTTGTCGAACGGGACGACCTCCTACTTATTCCGGTTAGTCTAGTCTAAACGATTCGTATGTTCGTTCATTCATTCGTTCGTTATAAGTACTTGGAGTCTCATATGATACTAATGTGAATGGTTGATCCAGATTATAATTCGGAGAGTCGAGTGGAGAAGCCATTGCCGATGTATGTGCCACGAGACGAGCAATTTGAGGAGTCGAAAATGAACTCCTTCTCGACGGGGAGGCTAAAGGCAGTGCTTCATAACCTTCTTCCGTCGTTAATGGCTAGCATTTCGGCTAATAACAAAGACTTCAAGGGGTTCTCGGATATCGATAGCCTCTATAGTGAAGGGCTTCTCCTTAAACTTGGTCTCCATGATGAAATCATGAACAAGATCCCTTTTCCAAAGGCTGTTAGCAAAATTCAACAAGGCAGCCTTCTCAAATACGACCTTCCAAAGATAGTATCAAGTGAGTAGTAATCATTTCTTGATTTGGAAACATCGTGTTATCAATTTTTTATATGCAATCTATGTCGAAAAGTATGCAATATGGGCCATCACATTTTTTAGTTGAGCTTCTGTTACTAATGACCATTTTTTAATCCCATTAGCATCTAAATTATGACAATTTTAATCGTGGGTGCATTATCAAAGTGTTAATTACTGTGTATGCAACTTGGATTTGCAGAGGACAAATACGCGTGGTTGAGAGATGACGAATTTGCCCGCCAAGCTATAGCAGGGGTTAATCCAGTCACCATCGAGAGGCTGCACGTGTTTCCCCCAGTGAGTAAGCTCGACCCTGAAATCTACGGCCCGACTGAATCAGCTCTCAAAGAAGAACACATTGCTGGCCAACTCAATGGCATGACTATACAAGAGGTATTAATTATTAGCCTTTTTGGAGATGAAGAAGAATCTTTAGAAAAATTAGACCCCTTATCATGATCTAACATGTGATTTCAACAGGCTTTGGATGCTAACAAGCTTTACATAATCGATTACCACGATGTTTTCTTGCCATTCCTCGATGGGATGAATTCCCTTGATGGTCGAAAATCATATGCAACACGAACCCTGTTCTTCTTGACTGATGTGGGAACCCTGAAACCAATAGCCATAGAGCTCAGCCTCCCATCTACCACTCCTAAGCCGAAGCGTGTGGTCACACCGCCAGTCGATGCCACCACGTATTGGACGTGGCAATTGGCCAAAGCTCATGTTTGTTCGAACGATGCTGGTGTTCATCAACTCGTCAACCATTGGTACGTGCAATGCATGTCCTACTTAAAAACTCTGTTTTTGTCAGCATAAAACGCGATAGAGTTCTGATTTCGTGCAATTTCCTTGTCGTTTTAGGCTACGTACACATGCTACGCTTGAGCCATTCATATTGGCAGCTCATAGGCAGATGAGTGCAATGCATCCCATCTTTAAGCTTTTGGATCCACACATGAGATACACATTGGAGATCAATGCCTTGGCTCGACAGAGCTTGATTAGCGTAGATGGTGTGATCGAGTCGTGCTTCACCCCTGGCCGTTACTGCATGGAAATCAGTGCAGCCGCGTATAAGAACTTCTGGCGCTTCGATCAAGAATCCCTCCCGGCTGATCTCATTCGAAGGTATGTATATTGTTAGGTGAAAACTACTCCCTCCGTCCCGGAATTTTTTGCACGGTTTGACCTGCACACTTTTTAAGAAAAGTGGATTTAGTGGTTGGTGATATAAGATAAATGAGAGGTATTTTGGGTGATTTGATGAGGTATAAAGTGAATTTGGTGAGTTGTAAAGTAAAATATATGTAAAAAATGAGTGTCAATTTTGAAAATAAAATGATGTTGGGAGGATATTAATTTTGTTGGGTATTTTCATATTAAGAGTGTGTAAATAATCTTGGGACGTTTTAATAAGGAAAGTGTGCAAATAATCAGAGGACGGAGGGAGTAATACATTTTAGTGAATAAATTTAAAATTGAACGTGCATACAAGTATTTGCCTGGCTTTGCTAACTTTTGAATCTTATCAATTTGTTATAGCCTAATGTAATTTCCTTGTTTGATATCATTTCAGAGGTATGGCTGTACCAGATCCTACCCAACCACATGGACTTAAGCTGATGGTTGAGGACTACCCGTACGCCTCAGACGGGTTGATGATATGGGGTGCGATCGAGAATTGGGTCCGCGATTACGTTACCCATTACTACAAAGACTCGGCCCAAGTCTGCAACGATAAGGAGTTGCAGGCATGGTATGCCGAGTCCATCAATGTGGGCCACGCTGATCTCCGTGATGCAGAGTGGTGGCCCACATTAGCCACTCCGGAGGACCTATGTTCGATTCTCACCACCTTAATATGGCTAGCATCGGCTCAACACGCGGCCTTAAACTTCGGCCAATACCCCTACGGTGGCTACGTTCCGAACCGGCCACCACTCATGCGTCGTTTGATCCCCGATGAAAATGATCCCGAATACGCGGTTTTCCTATCGGACCCACAAAAGTACTTCTTTAGTGCACTCCCAAGTTTACTACAAGCTACGAAGTTCATGGCCGTAGTCGACACATTGTCGACTCACTCGCCAGACGAGGAATACATAGGCGAGAGGCAGCACCAGTCGATTTGGTCGGGCGATGCTAAGGTCATTGAATCGTTTTACGAGTTCTCAGCCGAGATAGGGAGGATTGAGAAGGATATCGAGAAACGGAACGCGAACCCCACATTGAGAAATAGATGTGGTGCAGGGGTGCTACCATATGAGCTTCTTGTACCTAGTTCTGAACCAGGAGTAACATGTAGGGGTGTACCTAATAGTGTGTCAATATGATAAGGTAGCTATTATTGATTAGTGCTGTTAATTAACAGCTGATTAATTTGGGTTACATGTATGTATGTAGATATGTATTTAAGATTATTATTGTTGTTGTAACGCTCATTAGTCGAAGCTAGGGTTAAATGTATAATATAGTGCATTAGAAATGAGCCTTGTAATTGCTCTAGTATATATAAATATTATAGAAGTCAATAATATGGATTTCTTATTTGAGGTATGAAATTGAGTCGGTTCAATTGTGATCGTGTTGATTCTCCACACTTTAGCTTTGAAGTGGCCACCTCTTGTAAATTTTTTTTTTTGACGGGGAAGTAAAATATATTAGTATGCCAAATCGGCTTCCAAAAGTTGTCTACAAAAAGTAGGGCAGAAAATAGAGAAAAAAGGTTCCCTTAAAGTAATAGCATGGGCGGCCAAAGCATTTGCCACCCCGTTTCCTTCTCGTTTCTTCCAAGTAAAAGCCACTTCAACGAAGGAGGATTTCGCCCTCCGGATTTCCTGGAATAGGTCTCCAGCTCTTGTTAAATTTTCTTTTGGATTCAGAATTGAGTCAAGGCAGACCTGGGCATCAGTTTCAAAAACGACTCTAGTGCACCCCTGTTGGATTGCCAATTGGATGCCTCTCAATATTGCCATTGCTTCGGCCTCCACCACTTGATCAATCTGACCAGCTTGCTCAGCGAAAC
Organism: Galeopsis tetrahit; assembly: GCA_963675135.1. Taxonomy (NCBI): domain Eukaryota; kingdom Viridiplantae; phylum Streptophyta; class Magnoliopsida; order Lamiales; family Lamiaceae; genus Galeopsis; species Galeopsis tetrahit. The sequence goes on from OY776127.1 coordinate 57,502,246, forward strand.
ACCAGAGAAAGCTTTCCTCATCGTCTCTTGCCACACCCCCGATCCCTGCTCTTGTGCCAGTTGTATATGCTCCATCCGTGTTAATCTTAATCCATCCTCGTCCGGGCCTTTGCCACTTCCCATTGTCCGTCGCTCTACTCCGAGGTCTTGCCAAAGAGCGTCGACTTGCTCTTTTATATTCAATTATTGTACTCTTTACCGATTCACATAGGAATGAGGGATCCATTGTGCGGCCCTCGAAGTAGAACTTGTTTCTGCTAAACCAAATCATCCATAATGTCGTGACAAAGAGTTGGATCTCTTCCTTATCTAAAGAAGCACCCATATCCTGTATCCATACCTCCAGAGACATTTGGGTCAGGCCGTTGGGGACGATTTTGCTGCCAATCGTTGATAGGTTCCAGATGGCCCTGGCCCCGATACAATCACGTAGTGCATGCTCCATTGATTCCACCTCCATTCCGCATCTTTTGCAGATCGGATCGACATCCACGAACCTTCCGATCAGGTTGGTGTACACGGGAAGGATGCATTTCAGACATCTCCAGACGAAGAGTTGAATTTTTGGCATAACTTCAATTCTCCAGATCCAGTTCCAGCTGGTAGTATTGGCCTGGGCTTCCTGTCATTCACCCTCAAGTGATTTTGTCCATTGCTGGTAGCCCGTCTTGACTGAGTATATGCCATCAGTTGAGAAGTTCCATATTAAAATGTCTGGGTTTCCCGGACGCCTCAGTGGTATAGATTGGATACGTCCCATGTTGTTTGTGTAGAACAAATTGGCCAAGGTTTGAGAGTCCCAGGAGTCCCCTTCTACGTTGAGTAGCTCGCGGACCTTCATTCCCACTGATTGTTCCCCGACTGAGGGGGGGCCCAAGGGTTTCCACCATCATTAATCCATGGGTCATTCCAAATCTGAATAGTCTGGCCATCTCCTACTCTCCATTTCTAGCCCAACTTGAGCACTTTCCGACCTTCGATAATGCTCCTCCAAGTAAAGCTGGGGTTATACCCCTCCTGAGCTGTCATGAATGTCCCGTGTCTGATGTAACGCACTCTAAGGGTCTGACACAGAAGGCTGTTCGGATGTTGGATGATCCTCCAACCTTGCTTAGCAAGCATTGCTTTGTTGAAAGCGCCAATGTCTCGTAGACCAACTCCGCCTAACCGTTTTGGCCTGTATAGTTTCCTCCAGGCCACCCAGTGTATTCTGCGCTCCTCATGCTGCTGCCCCCACCAAAACCGACTCATTGCCTTTTCAATCCGTTCTATGATGCCTTGGGGAATCCGAAAGACACTCATCAAGTAAGTAGGGATCGATTGTGCCGCTGATTTTAAAAGAGTGAGCTTTCCCGCTTGAGATATCATCTTGCTTTTCCAGTCTTTTAGTTTTTTCTCAATTCTGTTCGCCAAAGCTCCGAAAACATTTCGTTTGGATCTCCCCAGATTTGTAGGGATGCCCAAGTAAATCTCATGCCTTGCCACGCTATTTACTCCGATCATTCCAGCCAGGTGCCTGCCATGATACAATGGGACACCACCACTGAAAGTGATATCTGAATTGGTGAAGTTAATGCTTTGGCCAGATGCCATCTCATACACGTCCTAGATGCGTTTCATGATGCCCACCTCCGTTGTAGTTGCTCTACCAAAGATCAAGCTGTCATCTGCAAAAAGCAAGTGGGAGATAGATGGGGCGGCTCTACAGATACAGATTCCATGGAATGGTCCTTCATGCACAGCTTTTCGTAAGAGACCTGAAAGAGCTTCAATACACAATAAGAACAAAAAGGGTGAGTGGGGATCCCCTTGGCGAAGTCCACGAGATGGGTAAAAGGTTTCTGAGGGCTTTCCATTAATGAGAACGGCAAAAGAGACTGTTCTAACACAACTCATAATGACACTCACAGGGTTTGGGGGCAGGCCAATTTTAAGCATCACACACTCCAAAAAATCTCATTCTACTCTATTGTAGGCTTTGCTCATATCTAGTTTAAAGGCAAAAGAGCCCTGGCAGCTGTGTTTGATTTCACGTGGTGGAACCTCTTGTAAATTACTCTCATAACTAATGTTAGAGGATTTGCAAAACGTTACTAAGAATATTTGGCTCTTAATCGAACTTTAAAAAAAATACTTCATTATTTTATAGGAGTATTTTTTATTCTATACAAACTCATGAAATATAACGTATTTATAATTTTTACTTATGCATCTTTTGACTGTAATGTTTATTCTAAATAACCTTATCTCCTCTCTCCCCCTTTTTTTCTTTCCATTTTCTGCTCATAGGCGACGGTGCCGCCCCTCCCTCGCCCCAGCGACGCTGCCACCACCTCCTCCCTCGCGGTCCTACCTGAACTCCTCATCCCCCTGTCGCCATCAACATTCTTTCTTCAAAGAGGTAGGATTTTTTTTTCTGCAACAAACAGACCGCGATCGCTACGGCGCTGACTTGGTCGTATTTTGCACACTTTTTAGAACTATACGATCCCCACAAGCGTATGGGTTCGTTAGTAGTAAGATAAGTGTCCCAAGTAGATTTTCGTTCCAAGGACTTAATTGAGTGAGAATGAGTCCCTAAAGTTGCAAGTTATCATGCTATTGTAGTAACTAAATGATGTGTTTGGATTTTTCGGGAATAAGCATAAAAGTAGTAAACTATATTAACTAAAGTAATAAGAACTAGTGACAAGAAATGACAATCTATCTAACTTTCTTTTGGAAAGTGCAAGAGAAGTGTATTGCCTCGGGTGTTTCCGTTTTATGAGCAATTGAGTGAACTAGTGAACCAATTACATGATTTTACGACAAATTTGGGTCAAGCTAAAGGCTATCACATAAGTGTGCAAACCCCCTCGAAAGGCATATGTAAACATCGTGCATTGATTAGCAATTATAGGATCTAACCAAATACCATAATCCCCTAAGATAGTGTTGCATAAGCACTTTCAACACGGTTACTAATGCTTATGAAACACCCTCTCACCAAACTCATAGACGACCTCTACTCGTTTAGTGTCTAAGGTTGTCGGTCTAGCCATTAACACCCCTCTCGGGTGAGCTAATTACTAATTAACTTCTATTCAATTGGTCAAAGCTCACACTCACACTCCCAATCATGCTACCCAACTCTCGTTGCAATAAACATAATCGAACATGCTTGCTAATAGGGTTAATCAACCAAATGAATCAATCAAAGTACAACTCTAGAAACATAAAAACCCAAATTATAAGCTAATCATGCAATTAATCCACAATTACACTAAATTCTCATCAAAAAAATCCACACCCAAGGCAATTGAGGATTAGTCCATGGTTCTAGAAGAGAATCCCATGGCTACAACAACAAATAACATCAAACTCATAATAAAATAACAAGAGATTGAAGAAATTAAGAAAATACCAAATTGAATTGCAAAATAGAGTAATATCACCTTGATCATGCCAATTTAGCTACAAAACGATGTAATAGACGATGCCCGATGATAATCGTAGCTTGATTTGAAGTAAAAACCACTATCCTATCTAATCTATTGAAGAAATTAAACTAAAAATGAAGAACACCTACAACTATGTGAATGTGTGTGTGGAAATGCTTGTAAAAGGAGTAAGACTCCCTTTTAAAACTCAAATTTGGTCTATTTATAGTTGGGGTAGAAGTCTTGAATTAATTTTGCAATTAGGCCCTTGAAATATGGAGAAATTTGGGCAAAACCCCCGAAAATGAGTTGGAAACAGGTGGCCCGGCCGGGCGGAACTTTCGTAAGTTGAAATTTGCAAAAATATGCGCAGTGGGTGAACTTAACAAAAAGTTGGGTGCAGATAATGTGGCCCGGTCGGGCGGGTGGGTCGGGCCGGTCGGGCGGATACTTCGGCCCAATTTCCATCCTCCGTCTTCTTCCCTTCATATCTCGAGCTTCCGACCTCCGATTGACTTGATTCTTTTTTTCATTCTACTCCATTTTTCGAGAGGAATCCAATGGTGCAATCATCTCTTCAGTCCAGTGAGTGCAAATAATGATTGAACACTCGGTTTTGCGATTTTAATGTCTAATTCACATCGTATTCCTACAAAACGAGCTCAAACACCTTTCTCAATCAAATCAAGCATATTAGTGTGAAAATGAATGAAAACCCCTCAAATTTTATCACTAAAACACATGAAATCTTATGCAATTTACAACCGAATCACCCCCCCAAACTTACACTGTTGCTCGTCCCCGAGTAACGAAAGAATTAAAACAAGAGGTTGTACGATTGCAAATAGATAATCAATGAAAGATCCCACGTATCAAATGAAATGAAATGAATTCTTCTTCCTCAAAATACATTCTCAAAATGATCACAAGTTCACTATTGAAAATCAAACTAATTACCCACACATGCTCAACATACAACAACAAATGATGGTGATGACAATATCCAAATGTTCATGTTCAACTCACAAGATATAGTGTTTCTCTCAAACACTCAAACAAATTATGGACAATATACACTCATCAATCAAATCATGCATTGCAATTACCATAAGCTTGCCCAAGCTCTACCATCTTTCCACCACAAACATGTTCAACCATGAGATCAATAGGTCTTAACAAAGGACGTAACGTTGGCTCTTTGGACGGGGTGTGATGAATATGGATGAAGTGACTCGTCTAGTGGAGAACGAAAGTTATTTTTTCAACACATCAAGCTTATGCTCATAAGGTTTACAAACCTTCATTCTCACTTTTCATTCAAATTTCTCACAAGCAATCATTTCCTCATCTTTTTGTAGCCAATTTATTTTCTTCTTAAGCACTTGGGGCTCATTGTCCCTCTTTTCTCTCTCAAATTTTTTTTATTTTCTCATTTTCTCATCACTTCCATCTTTTTCTTTCTTTTCACAACCTTGCCAATTTTTCTCTTCAAACCAAAGGCACTTAAGCATATGTTTTCCCACTTTCTTTTTGTTCTCCACTAGAATTGGACATCAAAGGCTCAAAAAGCTAAATGGTTAAACATGGTAGGTTGCCAAGAGAATGGGAACTCAAGCTCAAACGGTCTAACTACGGAAGATTTCTTTGGTTATTGGAAAAATATGGCTAAGTGACTTGTAGTACGAAAGATGGCCTACATCATATCTCAAAGTATCACACAAGTATGATCTCAAGCAAGAACTTGGGCAAGTTCTAGAAAAGCAAGCAATGAATTGATCCACTCAAAAATGAAATAAACCGGATTAATGCATCAGTTCAAAGCTCAACTCTCACCGGTTCATTCAAGACTCAAATATTCATCAATCATCACCACACATAACTCATTGTGCATGCAAAACATCCATAGGCAACAAGATGACAACAACACAAACAAGATGATTCATTCCAATTATGTACACATTCAAGGAATCAAATTCACAACAAATCACCATCAAATGTGTCTCAATGATCATTAAAGCTCAAATTGCACACATACACAAGAGTACACATTGGTGTCAATAGAAAATGTAAAAACGAACATACCCCCCAAACTTTTTCATTGTAAAGCAATTAAAAGTTTGGAAAAATAGTTTTGCAATGATATTGACACCAAGTGCTAAACATACAAATCTACACATATGGGCCACTATCCCAACAATTAAAACTAAAAATAGCTAAGCAATCAATGTCATGAACAAGAATATAAATTCCACTACCCCCCCAAACTTAGTCATTGCTATGCAATTCCTAAGAATTGGGGTGGGCGTACCTCTTACGATTGCTATAGCTACACCTTCTTCGAAGCACGAGGTTCCCCTTTCGATCCACTTGTCCATTCGATCCAAGCTTCTCCAACTAACATCAAAACTCACAAACACATCAAACTAAACTAACAAAACAAATAAAATGAACAAGAATTGAAAAAAGCAAGTAAAAATGGGTTGCCTCCCATTTAGCGCTAGGTTTAACGTCCTATGCCGGACGGAACTAAATGAGCTCATCGAAAAGGCCATGGATATCGGGCCTCATTGCCATTGTATTTCAATCTTTTAGCCTCAAAGTCAAGAAGACTCTCATGGAAGGTATACCAATCATCCATATTTTTCTTGCATGCTCTCATTAATGAAGGTTCCTCTTGCTCTTTCCACATCGTCTTCTTCCATTGCTCTCTCTTTTTCTCAAGGATACCTAAACACTTCTCAACTTCTTTCTTTGAATCAAAGTGATCAAGAGGAAAAATAAAATCAATAGAAACATTAATATCAAATAAAGTGCAAATTGAAGAGTTTAAAGGTTTAGAAATGCTCGTTTCACTCTCCAACTCATCTTGTGGCGCTTCTTGATTTTCTTGTTCCTTGTAGCTCATGTCAATCAAAGGACATTCCTCCATATCATCTTCTTCAATCACCATTAAGCTCATTCCTGTGCTCATGTCTTCAAGTGGATACCCCTTTTCATCCTCATCCTCAATTGGATCCTCTTTTTCTTTCATAGCGATGACCAATCCCCTGATTGTTGAGTTCATCCGCTCCATTCCATTCAGAAGTGACTTGAGTTGATTCGCTTGTTGTAGTTGGGTGGCCTTGATCTCCTCTAATACATCCAACCTTTTTTTACTTGCATCCAAATTTTTCAAGATGAGTGTAGTGAGCTCTTTTGTAGTATCACTTTCTTCATTGTTTGGTGACCAAAGTGCATTACTTTCCCACTCTTGATATTGATAATGAGAAGGAGCTTGTTGCATTTGATAATCGTACTCAAAGCTCCTCTCACTATCATAACAATCTCCTTTCGAAGCTCTATCGAATTCAAATCCAATGTGTGGATCACATTCTTCCATAGGTGGAGGATGAGGTGGACGATACTGCTCTTCAGGAGGTGGGGGAGGATATGGATATGGAGGATAAGGGTGTTGCGGTGGAAGGTATTGATGTGGTGGAGGTGGTGGGAAGTAGGCTTGCGGTTGAGTTGGGTAAGGATAAGGATAATATCATTGAGAAGGGGGAGGTGGTGCTTCTTCATTCTTCCAATCTCGATAATAGGAGGGAACTTGTTGCATTTGATAATTATAATCAAAGTTCCTCCAACCATCATAGCTCATATCTCCATGTTGTGGAGGATAAACCATACCATTTTGATTATAACATTGATTCCATTGGTATTGGTTGTATCCATCCATCAAGGCAATGAAGTTCACACCTACACAAAAACAAGTATCAAAGCCCACAAAGAAAAACGAAAAATAAAATAACAAAAAAGAAATGCTACTATCAATAACACTCAACAAACTCTAAGTCTCACTAACAACACTCGCTTAAATCCCTGGCAGCGGCGCCATTGACTTGGTCGTATTTTGCACACTTTTTAGAACTATACGATCCCCACAAGCGTATGGGTTCGTTAGTAGTAAGATAAGTGTCCCAAGTAGATTTTCGTTCCAAGGACTTAATTGAGTGAGAATGAGTCCCTAAAGTTGCAAGTTATCATGCTATTGTAGTAACTAAATGATGTGTTTGGATTTTTCGGGAATAAGCACAAAAGTAGTAAACTATATTAACTAAAGTAATAAGAACTAGTGACAAGAAATGACAATCTATCTAACTTTCTTTTGGAAAGTGCAAGAGAAGTGTATTGCCTCGGGTGTTTCCGTTTTGTGAGCAATTGAGTGAACTAGTGAACCAATTACATGATTTTACGACAAATTTGGGTCAAGCTAAAGGCTATCACATAAGTGTGCAAACCCCCTCGAAAGGTATAGGTAAACATCGTGCATTGATTAGCAATTATAGGATCTAACCAAATACCATAATCCCCTAAGATAGTGTTGCATAAGCACTTTCAACACGGTTACTAATGCTTATGAAACGCCCTCTCACCAAACTCATAGACGACCTCTACTCTTTAAGTGTCTAAGGTTGTCGGTCTAGCCATTAACACCCCTCTCGGGTGAGCTAATTACTAATTAACTTCTATTCAATTGGTCAAAGCTCACACTCACACTCCCAATCATGCTACCCAACTCTCGTTGCAATAAACATAATCGAACATGCTTGCTAATAGGGTTAATCAACCAAATGAATCAATCAAAGTACAACTCTAGAAACATAAAAACCCAAATTATAAGCTAATCATGCAATTAATCCACAATTACACTAAATTCTCATCAAAACATCCACACCCAAGGCAATTGAGGATTAGTCCATGGTTCTAGAAGAGAATCCCATGGCTACAACAACAAATAACATCAAACTCATAATAAAATAACAAGAGATTGAAGAAATTAAGAAAATACCAAATTGAATTGCAAAATAGAGTAATATCACCTTGATCATGCCAATTTAGCTACAAAACGATGTAATAGACGATGCCCGATGATAATCGTAGCTTGATTTGAAGTAAAAACCACTATCCTATCTAATCTATTGAAGAAATTAAACTAAAAATGAAGAACACCTACAACTATGTGAATGTGTGTGTGGAAATGCTTGTAAAAGGAGTAAGACTCCCTTTTAAAACTCAAATTTGGTCTATTTATAGTTGGGGTAGAAGTCTTGAATTAATTTTGCAATTAGGCCCTTGAAATATGGAGAAATTTGGGCAAAACCCCCGAAAATGAGTTGGAAACAGGTGGCCCGGCCGGGCGAAACTTTCGTAAGTTGAAATTTGCAAAAATATGCGCAGTGGGTGAATTTAACAAACAGTTGGGTGCAGATAATGTGGCCCGGTCGGGCGGGTGGGTCGGCCCGGTCGGGCGGATACTTCGGCCCAATTTCCATCCTCCGTCTTCATCCCTTCATATCTCGAGCTTCCGACCTCCGATTGACTTGATTCTTTTTTTCATTCCACTCCATTTTTCGAGACGAATCCAATGATGCAATCATCTTTTCAGTCCAGTGAGTGAAAATAATGATTGAACACTCGTTTTTGCGATTTTAATGTCTAATTCACATCGTATTCCTACAAAACGAGCTCAAACACCTTTCTCAATCAAATCAAGCATATTAGTGTGAAAATGAATGAAAACCCCTCAAATTTTATCACTAAAACACATGAAGTTTTATGCAATTTACAACCGAATCAGGCGCCCCCTCGCCTCTGTAGAGGAATCAAATGTCTTCCTTCTACTGATTTCATAGCTGGGATGGGTAGGCTTTTCATTTTTATTTGAATAAAATCAAATCTCTAAGACTAAGATAAGTAAGATAGCAAATTAAAAATCAAGAGGAAACCTAGCCTCGAAGCGGCGAACTAGACCAGAATGGGAAGTAAAGTAAGCACGCGAATGACATTGGTCTTTCTTGCTTTCAATTTGAAGAATGTGTTCCCGCCGTCAAAGAAGAAGAATGACTTTTTATAAAATCCGCTTATTCGTCGTTTGCCTGAACCCCTTCTACCTCTCCCCACTCGTCATCGAAAGCCTCCTCCCCCGCTGCCTCCTTTCTTCCTCTTTACTTTTTTTTTTTGCTTCATCTGCCACCAGGCCTCTCGCGCCGCACGGCCGTCGCTGCCGACCACACCTTACGGCCGCCTGCGCCGCCGCCACCACCCTTCTCAATTTCTTGCATTTTCTCCTTCGCGCGGGTAGGGTTTGATTCATTTTTTTTAATTGTCTACAAGAAGTTGTAGAAAATAAATATTACGGTCGACATATTTCTAAGTTATTTTCAACAATTTCTTGTCGAAAAATTCTAATTTTTTTTTTAATTTTCTTTCGAAAAAATGTTGTCGATAAGGGTGTTTTCCATCAAAAAATTATAGTTGACGATATCCTCTATGGTCGACAAACTAGTGTCGTTTGTCCAAACAATGTATTTTTTTTTTTATATTTCTAATTAAGTGTTTTTTTTTTTTTTTTTTTTTTAAATCTGGACGTGGGGCGGCTGTGGTGGCAGCTGCAAGAATTAGGAGTTAGAGTTGATTTTGGTAGGGGAGTGTATATATTTATGAATATTTTAGAAGAGTAAATTGAATATTTAACAGGTATACTTAACAAAGCTGGATGGATATGCCTGCGCGGAAGTGCAGTATGAGTTATTTCTATCAGGCCCAGAAGTCCAAACCACATATCAAAGCCCACTTATCATGTGAGGAATCAGTGAAGGAGAGGCCTGTGATAAAGGCCATAATTGCTGGAGTTGTTAAAGGGTCTGACTATTTACACCTCCATTTCGGTTTAGAACACTCCCCCGATTGATGCACACCCCCTAAAATATGTCAGGATAGATGCACCCCCTTTAATTGTCCTAAATACCCCTTTGTCTATAAAAACTATTTACTAAACACACCCCCTTTTATATAAACCCTAATTTCTCACACTCTTCCCCTTTCCCTTCCCACCGTCCAGCTCCACGTGCCGCCTCTCCTGCCGCCTGCCTCCCGCCACCTCAACCCATCCGCCGCCGATCTCCCCCTTCTCTCTCCCCCCTATCCCTTCTCTGTAAAAAAAAAAAGTCATAAGCTGCGCCGCCGCCCGTCCATCGGTCGCCGCCCCTACCCATCGGCCGCCTGCCACCGCCCTCTCCAGCCCCACCTCACAGGTGCCCTACCGCCGCCATACCCCGCCTCTCTCCCCTTCTCTGTTAAAAAAAAAAAAACACAGAAGCAGCGCAGCAGCGCCGCGGCCGCCTGCCACTGGCCTTCTCTTTTTTTCTTTTTTTCCCGTCGCCCGTCATTTTTTCAACAGTGTGTCGACGAGTGTATTTTGGTCGACCTAAAGTTGTCGAAATTTTTCAAAAAAATTTTTTAATCTTTTTTCGTCCAACAAATGTCGACCATATTCACGCTCGTCGACAACAGGGTGTCGACGAGAGTTTATATGGTCGACATTACACTATCGATTTTTTAAAGATTTTTTTTTTAAAAAAAATCGATTAAACTTAGGTCGACCATATGCATTCTGGTCGACAAACCAGTGTCGACGAGAGTGAATATTGTCGACACTGATTTGTCGAAATTTTTAAAAAAAAATTGAAAATTTTCTAAATTCCTGAATTTTGTTTGGTGTTTGGAGGTGGTGGTGGCGGCGGCGACGATGGTGGTGGTGGCAGGGTAAAATTAGGTTTAGGGTTTAAATGTGAATGAGTGTGCAGTTAGTAACGAGTGTGCATTTAGTAGTGTAATGTGACTAAGAGGACATTTTTGGTATTTTACAGTATTAATAAAACTGACAGGGAGAGTGTTCTAAACCGAAATGGAGGTGTAAATAGTCCCACTCGTTGTTAAAACATAATATAAAATGTCCTTTTAATTGAGGGTTGGGCTGCTGGGTACTTAAGTACACGGTGTACTTGAGTCCAGCCATATAGAAAATATTAAGTATATATAAAATAAATAACAAAGTATTTAACAAAAATCATTCTAGCCTAGTGGTTGCCCTTTGATTGCCTTACCCCAAAGTCACATCATACACTTTTCAATTATAATAACAACAATTTTTCATTAATATATAACTTACACTTTTCATTAATAGAACATACGCTTTTTAGTTATAGATCATACACTTTGTAGTTATAATAACATAAACTTTTCATTAATTAATATGACATACATTTTTCATTAATAGATCATACACTTTACAGTTATAATAACATACACTTTTCATTAATATATAACTTACACTTTTCATTAATAGTTCATACACTTTTCAGTTATAATAACATACACTTTTTATTAAAAACAATGTTGCACTTTTCAATATACTAACATACATTTTTCATTAAAAAAACAAAGATACATTTTTTAGTTATAATAACATACTCCCTCCGTCCCGGTATAAGTTTCTCATTTCTTTTGAATGTTTTGATTAAGGAATATGATAAAATAATAGATGTAGTACAAGTGATGTGATGGTGAGAGAGAAAATAATAAATTAGTGTGAGATGAAGTATGATAAAATAATAGATAAAGTATAAGTGATGTGTTTGAGAGAGAAAAAATAATTTGCCAAAAATGGAATGAAAAACTTATTGTGGGACATCTAAAAAAGGAAAGTGGAAAACATATAGTGGGACGGAGGGAGTACACTTTAAAAAAAAAATCGACAAAAAAAATTGAAAAAAAAAAGTCAAAGTTTGACCGTTGACCGATCAACGGTTAACATTTGACTAGTGAAAGTCTACTCAAGTACATGGTGTACTTGACTACATACAAGACTTTGGCTTTATTGAGGGTGTACTTGTTGCTTAATATATGGTGAACTTGTATTTGTTGTCTTCAGAAGGGAAGAATTTATATTTGGTATCTTTATTGAAAAAAAGATGAGGTTTGAGGAAAAAAAAGAGTCAAGTCGAAAAAAATTGAATAAAAGAAAAAGAAAAAAAAAGACTGTTTCCCCTTAATCTAGTGTTCTCAAATGAATAAATTAACATGGATTAAGCTTGCTTCAAAAAAAAAAAAACATGGATTAAGCTGAAATCTAAAAAATAGAAAAAATCTACGAACCTCGTTTGAAATTTTGAAGAAGATAAAACAAGCTGAAAATTTTCAAAGGTGGAGCTAAAGTTAAAAAAAAATATTGTGGCTCTTAAAAAAAACAAAAAAAAAAAAAAACAAAATTGGAGAAGGATACGTGAGATTTTGAGTGGTCTAAAAACAAAGTTTTTTAGAGGATTATAAATGTAGTGTAAGTAACCAATAGTTGAGGAGAATTAGTGGTTCAATATGGATTGAAATTTGTGGATTATTATTGAAGGAGCAATCAACTTATGAATTTTTTTTAAATGATTTTACTCATATTTATTCTATATTTTCTATTTTCATTAAAAGTGTGCTCACTTTTTTTTATACATGTTTAAAAAAAAGAATCATATTTTAATTATAAAGTAGATATATGAAGTAACGAGTAAATGATATTGTTGTCAACTCATCAATTTTGTAATAATTAAAAATTAACTACTTAAATAGAATGAACACATTCTTTGTGGATACAAAAATAGAACTTAGACATTTTGATGGATAGAGGGAGTAGAAAGTATACTTTGATATTTGATGAACCCCAAGAAGTTGGCCTAATGGTGTAGACGTGGGACTTAGGAGTATGCTCCTCCCTAGGTCTTAAGTTCGAACTCTCTACAAACAATTTCTATGGGGTCAGTCCATATAAAGCGCAAAACTCTGGCTTTAAACGGGAACTTCGCAAGTGGACGGTGAGATTGATCCTCTGAAATTAGTCCATATAGAGCGCAAAGCTCTGACTTTAAACGGGAACCCCGCAAGTGGACGGTGAGATTGATCCTCTGAAATTAGTAGGTCCTTGGATCGGATACCCGAGAATTTAAAAAAATATATATACTTAAATATTTGATGAAAGTGAAAATAATGTAGACACGTGGCAGCTGACGTCATGTGACCTGACGTCATCAAGTTAGCGGGCCACTTTGAATAATGGCGGTTTCAACCCAACTTTTTAAAAGCTAATTCATTCATTAACAAAACGACTCTAATAAGATGTGATAAAAAATGTCAATAGCCATTAATATAAAATTTTCCTTTTTCTATGAAATAGACAAATGATCAAATTTAAACTGATCAATGGATTTGGATCTTAAAAGTGTGTTTAATATTTCAAGAAAAAAAAAAGCATTTAATCACTTTAATTATAAAATAAAATGAATTTTAACATTGCATATAGTTATCTTCATCATATAATATAATAACTAAACAAATAATCTATTTTACACCTCCTTCCTATTTTTCCGAAACATGGGGAGGACTTAAAAAAGCAAATTGAGTCTGTAATTTTAAATAATTAGAGGGGATTACATGAATTAATAATATAATCTCGTTAAACTGCGTATACAATTAAACTGGAGTGGGAAAAACACATGATGGAAAGTAAGTAAAATATCGGTGTCAGTGAAAATATCGAGACCTTAAATTTGTGGAAATATCGATGGATATATCGATATCGATATTGGTAATTTTAAAAATTGTGGAAATTTAATAACGAACTTTTAATACACAAATTCAAAAAAACAATTTAAATTCATTTACATCTATGATAAATTTATATAAAATATAGCATACAATGTTATTTCATATGATATTTTTTAAAATTTATCGACATTTTTCGATTTTTTTCTGACATTTTTCGATATTTTCTGATATTTTTTCGATATTTTACCGATATTAGTCTCGATATTGTTATTGTATATCGATTTTTTTACAAATATCGTGGAAATATCGTTTCTTCTCAATATCGATATTGGTGACTTCGAAAAATGGATATATCGAGGATATATCGGGAAAATTTCCGAATATTTTTGTCCATGAGTACACATATGGGACACTAAAAATTAAATGTGATAAATGATATGTTACTTATCAAAACAATGAACAAGTAAATTAAACAAATTAGATTTCATATATATATATCACCATACAAATTGAAATTCACATTTAATTTAATGACTACTCAGTCGCCATCAAAATGAAAATTCACGATTATGAATATAAATTCTTATAAGGACGTCAAGTGTCTTCACTAGTCATACAATATATTCAATGTTAAAAGTTTTACTAATTTAATTAAAAAAAAAAATCGCACCAAAAGTTCTTCGTTTGAGACACATTGTATGATGTAATTGAGTCATAATTTTAACTTAATTTTAATGTGACGGGTCAAAAATTCAATTGAATAATTGAGATATATTTAAATTACTTAAAAGTTAATTACTCCCTCTATCCAGTAAAATTTTGTTCACTTTTTTTAATACATGTTTTTAAAAAAATCATATTTTAATTATAAAAAATATATGTGAGATAACAAGTAAACAATAGTGTTGGTACATACTCAATCTTGTTAATAAAGTAGAAAAAATACTCAAAAGTTAACTATTTAAATAGAATAAACATACGATTGTCGAAAAAAAAAAAGAATAAACATATACTTTATGGACCCAAAAATTTGTTTGAGCAAAATTTTACAGGACGGAGGGAGTACATAATACACATTCAGTTGCATACAAGTGTGAGAATAGCGAGGTTGTACGCATAAGATATACAACATAAATGAGTCACATTTATATGCACTCAATTGCATAGTACAATTAAATTATAATTTTAACTTATTTTAATACGATGGATCAAAATTTTAATTGAACAATTAAAATTATATCTATAAATTATTAAAATTCAATTATATGGTATGCATTCAAAAATTTGTAAAATACAAAAATATTACTAGTAAATTAAGCAAAAACTTACATGCCATCCCTTTCCCTCATTGGACATGTAGGTCCCTTGCATTTAATATTTCAAAACGTAACATTACACATTTTACACCTACAAATTTCATTATATAAAATTATGCTATATGTGCATATTATGTAGGGTATTTTATGTATAAAATTTGAAATTACAAGTAAAAGAGTAGGAATTGGAGAATATGAGAAAAGTATTTATTAAGTCTTGATTTAATTCCTTTTTAGGGGAGTCTATTTAGAAATGTCCAAGAAATTGCAAAGAAAATATGGCAACGTTCGTTACGTTTAAAAAGTAAAAAGACATGAATTAGTTGAGTGACTCAAGAGTCGTAGCCTTCACTACTTTCTTCATTATTGACTCACAAATCAATATTCCTCTTTTTAATAGTCAATCATCACATTATTCTTGGTAGTTTCTTAGTGGGATCGCTTACTTTTATTTATATATTTTAATCACGAAATGTTTGAGGGAATGAAATCATCCATTTTAATTTTGGGTTATGAATTTTGTTCCATTATTTAGAATTCCGAGTAAAATTGAGGAATCAAACATAGTAAATGGTGTCTGCGTATCGTTATCATTGAGAAATTTGATCGGAAACTTGCACCTTATTTGAATTAATTTTTTGCAATCATTTTTTGCACCATATTGAATTGTGAAATCAATTTAACCACTAATTTTACGTTTTCGTAAATAAACACTTAATTATCAAAATCAGGTGGTGAATTCTTTTTTAAGGAATCACATGTATTAATCATTTGTACATTTTAGGAGAGGAAATTATTTTTTTATAATTAAGTGTTTACTTATGAAAAGGTAAAAATAGAATAATACTTCTTGTTACATGATAAATATTTATACTAATTAGGGATTTTCTTAGGATAGTTTTTGTATCGCCTGAACTATTAATAGTTCGGATGTCAAATTGCATCACTCTGTGTCGCCCTAACTTGATACCTGTTGCCTTTTTTTAATATTTTAAAATAATTATTTAAATTTTATTATATTATTTACTATTTTATCCTTTATTAAAATTAATAATAATATTATTTAAATTAAACAATAAGAACGTAAAATTAGATTTTTTTAATAGAATTAAATTATTATTTTATTTATATTTTATCTACACTCATTTAATTAGTTCACCCTCAAATTATTTTTTTACTACGGTTATCTGCACCCGCTCATTTTATGAGTTCACCCCAAATCATTTTTTAACCATGGTTATCTGCAATCGCTCATTTTATAAGTTCACCCAAAATTATTTTTTACCACGATTATCTGTACCTGCTCATTTTATAAGTTCACCTCAGAAGATTTTTTTTTAAATGGAGTAATTACATTTAAAGGACTATATTATCCTTTTATTAATTTACACAAAATATAATAAAATCAACCCTAATTTGTAGGGTGATACTCGAGTACATGCAAGATACCGGTACACACCAATTTTAATTTTTTATTTATATTTTATCTACACCCACTCATTTAATGAGTTCATCCAAAAATCATTTTTTTACTACGGTTATCTGCACCCGTTCATTTTATGAGTTCACCCACAAATCATTTTTTTATCACGGTTATGTGCACCCGCTCATTTTATGAGTTCACCCCTAAATTATCTACACCCCTCATTTTATGAGTTCACCCCAAATCTTTTTTTACTACGGTTATCTGCACCCGTTCATTTTAGGAGTTCACCCCCAAATCATTTTTTATCACGGTTATGTGCACCCGCTCATTTTATGAGTTCACCCCTAAATTATTATTTTTTACCACGTTTATCTACACCCCTCATTTTATGAGTTCACCCCAAAAATATTTTTAAAAAAGTAATTACATTTAAAATACTATATTATCCTTTTATTAATTTACACAAAATATAATAAAATCAACCTTAATTTGTATATTTACAATTTGTAGTCAAGTCATTACCGAGTTACCGTCGATTCACCATCAAGTCATCCATATTTTTAGAAAAAAATCGTAAAACATAATTTTAAAAAAAAAAACTATCGAAATTAGGCAAAAATCTTGATTTTTTTTCTTTCTAAGTTTTCTTCCCTTTCCTCTTTTTCTCCCATTTTCAGTTTTTATTCCAAACTTTTAATTTCTTCGTTTTTTTCCTTTTACTTTTTTTTTTATTTTCCACTTTTTCATGTGTATTTTTTTTTAATTTTAATACAAAATAATATTATATGTATGATTTTATTATAGTCGTTAATACAATAAGTAATAACGAGTAATACCATAAATTGTAATCAGTAATACCATTAACAGTAATTAGTACGAATAAACACTTATCTTATTCAAAGTGAGATGGTCTCATGGCGACACTGTTCATAAATTAGTAGAAATAAACACTTTATTTTTTCCAAAGTGTTAAAACGTCATTCTCAAACTATGTTTTGGAAAGCAGAATTTTGGTGAAATCAGAATAAAAAAACTTTAGAAAATGTGAATGGAACTATAGGAAAACGTCATGATCAGACCATCGATTAATTCTAAAAATTATGTGTCCATATAATGTTGCTTACGAACATTGACCTAATGTCCGATTTGTATAATGTAACTAGATTGATTGTTACCAGACTTGAAAATTACATTATTGAGGACACATTTTTATTTTGGAAGGAATGTTGGTAGTAAAGTTTTTATTTTGAGAATAATATTGAGTGTTTCAATGACACGGCTCCCATAAAGTTTCGACTTTTCATGGTAGGTGTGTAGTGTGTACCTTCTGAAACATGTTCATGCATAGACAATTATATGTCGCAGCCCTCTAGAGTTAAGAGTGTATTGAAAAATATTTACCTAGATTCAAATGAATAACAAATTTACAAATTTATACTATGGAGTACATGTTTCAAATATTTTTTTAATTAACAAATTAAACTTAAAATATATTATAAATTTATTTGAATTCTTTACGGGCACTAACAGTCCTACGTTGCCCATTGTGACATTGTCCCTCCTTTACGTCAAAAAAAAAAAAGAAATTGTGATCGAGAGCAAACCGAGTGAGTGGAGACTTTTTGGGCCAACAATGTTAGCCCATTTAATTAAAAGTGGAGAATGTTTTGGGCTAGCATTTAATTAAAAGTGGGCAGCCCAATTGTTTTATCAAAGAAAATAACCAAATTGAACAGCCAATTTCTTGAATTGTGCGTGAGTAATAACAAATGTTAAAAAAAAAAAAAATAACAGAATGTTCTTTCAACAATTACAACGAAAAAATACATCAGTTTTTCAAAATAATCTCATCTTCATGTTGAGCCCCCTAAAATATTATAAAACATGCTGAAATTTTATAATATTATAAAACATGCTGAAATTTTAGGGGAAAAAACAGAATAGGACAATTCACTCTAAGACTTTAAGTTTCAAGACAAAATTTTTTAATAAAACAATTTAGGACAAAATGAACTAGTTATAGTCTATTATGCCCCTGGTTTGGAATTAGGTATGATTTTCGAATTCAATTAATTATGTTAAGCAAAATTAGGAAAGTCAACATTTTTAAATTTAAATTAATGTGTGAGATATTTTGCCTAAAATCTCGCACTGTTTTTAATTAAGAAAGGATATTACCCAAAATTTCTCCTAGCTTCTTCCCAGTGCATATTTAAGCGGTGGCCTGATCTTCAGAGAGTATTTCGAAGTTTCGAAGCGTTGAAACCTGAAATCGCCAACATTATAATATTCTTTCCAGATTTTGAATTAGCTCTATGAATTTTATAACCATCACTTCACTAAAATTTTTATTTTTTAAGCAATGCTAATAATTTTTCTTTCTTTTTAAACTTAAACGTGCAATTAATTACACTTAATTTTTTTAAATAGTTTTCCTTATTCGATGTTCCAAAGCTCGAAATTGAAATAATTATACTTAATTTCAGATTTGAATCATTTAATTTGATTAATGTAAAATATGAAAAGTCAAATGAATTAAATTTTACAAAGGTAAGAGATTATCCCTAAATTATAGTTGAAGGAAAATGATTGAAGGTATGTTTGTTTCGTCTTTTCATCTACTCGTTTGATTGTACAAAGGAGTTTTCGCATGTAAGAAATCGTTGGTTTTTTAAGATGTGTATTTGTGCATTGCATATTTGTATGATATTTTTGATAGTTTGATGCATATACATAATATGTGCATTGCATATTTATAGGGGATGCATATATCAAATATGTGCATTGCATAATAATAATATAAGATTGTATCATAAATTATATATGCATATTTTATTATATGCAACCGATAAGTGCATATAATTTTAAATATACATGCATTTTTTTATATATGCAACCGATAATTGCATATACTTCCCAAATTACTTGTATCTACTGTTGGTCCCAAAGTTGAGTTAATAATATTGAGTAAGCTAGTGAAAATGTCTAGAGGGGAGGGGTGAATAGACTTTTCAAAAATCTTTCAATATATATCAGAATATGCAATGCGGAATAATCAGATTACTAATGAGCCCAATCAAATTTATACTCAACTTTTATCTAGATCTTTATCTTTGTTAATTCTACTGTTCTTAGTTAAACAGATATCAAACAGATATTAAACAGAATAGTAAAGAACACAGAATTTTATAGTGGTTCGACAAATGTCTACATCCACTCTCACAACTCCAGTTGTGAAGTTTTATTACTCTTCTTGAGCTTCTTGTGGCTTAAAGTCCCAAGATTAAGACTTTGATCTTATCGATTATACCTCCAGGTATATCTTCGATCTACTAGTAATTCTACAAGTAACTAGCACACTTGTTTTACACAATACAAACTTTAAACTTGAAAAGTAAAACTTCTCTTTGAGTAGCCTTTGATTCTTCTCTTCAATTCAGTGGCTTCTTCTCTTCTTCAATCTCCTTCAACTCTGTAAGTTCTTGCTTGTAGACTTGCTCTTGAATTCTCTAAGATCAGTAATTGCTTCAGTAGTCTTCAGCAGTAGGAGATCACACAGTATTTATAGAACTTAGTATGACAGTTAGCAGTTTGTGAACTAACTTTCAACTAACTCTAAAACTGTTTTTGTAACTTCTTCTTGTAACTGACTTTGTAACTTCCTTCAACTTCCAAGTCAGCATATCTTCAATATATCTTCAGTTACTCTTTAAATAAGCTTTCCAAACTTATTCTTCAATTTCACCAAATCAGCACAGTAACTTACTGTTCTGATTTTTACTCTTCGGATTTTACTCTGCTGATTTTTACTCTTCTGATTCAATCAGCACAGTAACTTAAAACTTTTCAAAACTTCTCCAGATTTCTTCTAAGCTCTTCTTCAACTCTTCTTTGAAGTCTTCTTAGTCTGAAGTAGTCCTCTGAGTCTTCTTTAGTCTTCTGATCTTCTTCTAATCTATTCCTAATCTAGTGTTCTGATTTTACTGTTCTGAACTTTACAATGCTGAATACAATAGAACACAACTTTACAAATATAAAACCTATCTATACATCAACTGAACTATATACAGATGAGTATTTCTAAGTCCTACACTATAAGTTGTCTATACAATACAAAACATCAGCTTAGTTCCTATCAGTTCATACATCAGATCAGTAAATAATAAGATCAGTAACTCATAAGATCAGTAACTCATGTAAGTACAATAACTTCCATATAAGATCAGTAAATATCTAAGATCAGTAAACATCTAAGATCAGTAACTTACATATCAGATCAGTAAACATATCAGATCAGTAACTCAGATCAGTAACTCAGATCAGTAACTCAGATCAGTAACTCAGTTTCAAATATTTCATATAAAATCACTAAAAATATCCTCAGTTTCCACACTAAGATCAGTAATCTTATTTTACATAACTCAGTTAAGATCAGTAATTTTACTCTTAATATTACTCAATAAGATCAGTAAACTCAATTTTAAGTTTCTCATTAGATTAGTAAGCTTAGATTCAGATGACTTAGTTAAGATGACTTAGAACCACATATATCACTAACTTTAAGTTGCTTTTGGCCATCAAAACATACTTTCATCAACTAGAACATTGTTTATAGGATTCATATCCCAACAATTTCCCCCTTTTTGATGAAGCCAAAACTACTTAAATGTTAATAAATCAGTAGTTAAGTATGTAGTCAATCATAACAGTTCATCAATTCAGAATTCCAGATTCATATTCAAATAAGATCAAATCAAATATTTCACATATTACACATACTCACAAAATATGAAATGATCACAAAATATACACATAAAGATTAAGGATAGAAATGTTATCTTCTGAGCTTGTCCTTCATCTTCATTCTGCATCTTCAAATTCTGAATGCCACATACATTCTTGCCTTGATATCCATCATGTGTTGATGGTCAGTGATTCCTTCTTCCTTGATAATCTCAGCAATAATGTTGTTAATTTCTTTGTAATCAGGTTCTCCACTTTCCAGTCTTGGAGGTTCCCAATTAGGTTCTTCAGGGCACAAAATCTTTGTTCCAGCACGATTAGCCACTTGTGCTATGTCTTCCCAGAATTCTTGATCAATATTCAGCATAAATTCTTCAAAATCAACAAATTCTGCTTCTTTGCTAGAATGATCACCAAACTTCTTCACAATGAAGTTAGCAATCTGCCATTTCTTCTTCAAAATTTTCCAGTATTCCATATGTTCAGTCAAAACAATGAAATCCACAAAGTTTTCATCAAGAAAAACTTTGTCAAACAGTCCTTCAGCTTTCTTCTTAGCATTCATCTTTTTCTTCAAAGCTGTGACTCGATTATCAAATCTTGTCTTCAAGAACTTGACATCCTTTTCTTTCTTCTTTTTCAAGTTTTCCTCTTCACTTGTCATAACAGCTTTCATTTTGCTTTTTGATCTAGTCATTCTTTCAGCTTCTTCCTCTTGTTGTTCTTCATCAGATAAAACTAGCTTCCTTTTCCTCTGACTTGAACTTCCTGCAATCTCAGGTCTTTTCTCAACAATCTCTTGACCTTGTTGCTTCTGTTGCTTTCTTTGCTTTAGTTTTTCATTCAGAATATGAATTTCAGCTCTTAATTCATCCTGACTTACAACCAGCTGAGATTGTTGGGATATGAATCCTATAAACAATGTTCTAGTTGATGAAAGTATGTTTTGATGGCCAAAAGCAACTTAAAGTTAGTGATATATGTGGTTCTAAGTCATCTTAACTAAGTCATCTGAATCTAAGCTTACTAATCTAATGAGAAACTTAAAATTGAGTTTACTGATCTTAATGCTAACTGAAGTAAGTTTACTGATCTTATTGAGTAATATTAAGAGTAAAATTACTGATCTTAACTGAGTTATGTAAAATAAGATTACTGATCTTAGTGTGGAAACTGAGGATATTTTTAGTGATTTTATATGAAATATTTGAAACTGAGTTACTGATCTGAGTTACTGATCTGAGTTACTGATCTGAGTTACTGATCTGATATGTTTACTGATCTGATATGTAAGTTACTGATCTTAGATGTTTACTGATCTTAGATATTTACTGATCTTATATGGAAGTTATTGTACTTACATGAGTTACTGATCTTATGAGTTACTGATCTTATTATTTACTGATCTGATGTATGAACTGATAGGAACTAAGCTGATGTTTTGTATTGTATAGACAGCTTATAGTGTAGGACTTAGAAATACTCATCTGTATATAGTTCAGTTGATGTATAGATAGGTTTTATATTTGTAAAGTTGTGTTCTATTGTATTCAGCATTGTAAAGTTCAGAACAGTAAAATCAGAACACTAGATTAGGAATAGATTAGAAGAAGATCAGAAGACTAAAGAAGACTCAGAGGACTACTTCAGACTAAGAAGACTTCAAAGAAGAGTTGAAGAAGAGCTTAGAAGAAATCTGGAGAAGTTTTGAAAAGTTTTAAGTTACTGTGCTGATTGAATCAGAAGAGTAAAAATCAGCAGAGTAAAATCCGAAGAGTAAAAATCAGAACAGTAAGT
This sequence comes from Galeopsis tetrahit, assembly GCA_963675135.1. Lineage (NCBI taxonomy): Eukaryota > Viridiplantae > Streptophyta > Magnoliopsida > Lamiales > Lamiaceae > Galeopsis > Galeopsis tetrahit. The sequence continues at coordinate 57,525,360 of OY776127.1, forward strand.
CTCTATTTTGCTGGTGTTGTTTTCTATCATCTATTGAGCCTAAAACTGTGATTGAAGCTTTAAGTGATAGTAACTGGATTATAGCCATGCAAGAAGAACTCAATCAGTTCACTAGAAATGAAGTTTGGGAACTTGTTGATAGACCTAGTAACCATAATGTTGTAGGCACTAAGTGGATTTTCAAGAACAAAAGGGATGAAAATGATCTTGTAGTTAGAAACAAAGCTAGATTAGTTGCTCAGGGCTACTCTCAAGCTGAGGGTATTGATTATGATGAAACTTTTGCTCCTGTAGCTAGACTAGAAGCTATAAGATTGTTCCTTGCTTATGCTGCACATATGAAATTTACTGTATATCAAATGGATGTGAAAAGTGCATTTTTGAATGGTATACTTGCTGAAGAAGTTTATGTAGAACAACCACCTGGTTTTGAAGTGAATAGTCACCAAGTATACAGGTTAAAGAAAGCACTCTATGGATTGAAACAAGCTCCAAGAGCATGGTATGATACTCTTTCTCTATTCTTACTTGAAAATGGTTTTACAAAAGGCAAAGTTGATAGAACTTTGTTTAGAAGACAAGAAGGTAATGATATATTACTTGTTCAAATTTATGTGGATGATATTATCTTTGGATCACCCAACAAAAACCTGAGTGAAAGCTTTTCTACACTCATGCAAAGTAAATTTGAAATGTCTATGATGGGAGAAATGACATATTTTCTTGGTCTTCAAGTAAAACAAACTACTGAAGGTATCTTTATAACTCAAGCAAAGTACACTAAGAATTTGCTAGATAAATTTGGTATTAAAACCTGTAAGACAGTTGGTGTGCCCATGCAACCTACATACAGAATGGATCCTGATGAAGGAGGTAAGTCTTCTGACCAACCTCACTATCGTGCTTTAATTGGCTCTCTACTCTATCTAACTGCCAGCAGACCTGATATTGCTTTTTCTGTTGGAGTATGTGCAAGATTTCAAGCAAACCCCAAGGAAAGTCATCTGGAAGCTGCTAAAAGGATATTGAAATATCTAAAGGGGACCATTAATCGAGGATTATGGTATCCTGCAGATGATGATATATCTTTAAGTGGTTATTCAGACTCGGACTTTGGAGGTTGCAAAATAGATAGAAAATCTACTTCAGGTTCATGTCAATTCTTAGGAACTAAACTCATTTCATGGTTTTCAAAGAAACAAACAAGTGTGGCAACTTCTACTACTGAAGCAGAATATATGGCTGCAGGTAGTTGTTGTAGTCAGCTTCTTTGGCTAATACAGCAACTCAGAGACTACAATGTTGTAGAATCTAATGTACCTATATATTGTGACAGTAATAGTGCCATTGCCATCACTCAAAATCCTGTTCTCCATACTAGATGCAAACATGTTGATATTAGACATCATTTTATTAGGGATCATGTTGAAAAGAAGAATATTAGAATGGAAAAGGTTCATACTGATATTCAAAGAGCTGACATTTTTACAAAACCATTGGCTGAAGTGAGATTCAGAGAATTGTGCATTAGTCTAGGATTGATAGATATGGATTCTGTGTGTATATAGAACTGTGCTAACATTTCAGGTACTGATCTTATACCAAGAGAAAGATAAAGCAGAAAGTAAGAGCAGTACATCAAAACTCAAGTGGTATCTAGGACAATCCTATGTCAGAACACTAAAACAGGTAACAAGGTTACTAAAGTGACCTTAATCCCAATGAGGAAGCTGGTAAAGCTGAGGGACACTGAGAATACACATTAAGGGGGAATCTGTGATTTCTTAAAGATCCTTTTGTTGACTCAGATCACTAAGTCACTTTAGCATAAACCTTGATAAAATCATTAAATTAAATTAAACACATTTTTACTAATCTGTACTGTAATTCACCAATTATATCTCATGAACTAACACTTCTACCAAGGTGAAACAGGCACAGAAGAGGAATTCTCCATTGAAGGGGGAACTGATCTGATTACAGACTATAGCAGTCTACAGATATATTCTGATTAATACATTGACTTGTCTACAGAACTGTGCTGATTACAAAGTTTCTTTGTCTACAGTAACTGATCTGATTACAATTCATTTATTCTACAGAACTAATCTGATTACTGACTAATCTGTCTACAAGAGATCTACTAATCTGACACAGTACTGATCTGAGGATTACTGTGCTGATCCATCTACTGATCTGAAATCTACTGTGCTGATATCAAAAAGATGAAATCAGGAAATTTTGGGAAATTTGGGTACTGATCTGAGGATTACTGTGCTGACCCATCTACTGATCTGAAATCTACTGTGCTGATTCATCTACTGATCTGATTTCTAAAAAGGTTACTCAGCTGATCACAGTACTCAGCTGATCCAGATAAGTGAAATTTTCTTTAAAAATAAGTAAGAAAATGAAGTGAAATTGTTTTGGAAACTACTGTGCTGATGTGCATCAGAACAGTCTTTTGATTTAAGATTACTCTAAGTCCAATATTGTTCAAATTTTTAGATTATTAATAGAGAAGATTAATACACTCTTCTATTTCTAACCTAAAAATTGTGGTGTATTTATCAAACACTAGTTGGCTCCAAAAATTAAGAATGTTACTAGAATGTGAACAGTTATTGTTTAAACTCGAATTTCGAGATTTAATCCCAACCATTCTTTGTAATAATCTAATTCAATCCTAGCCCTAGATTGGTTTTGAATTTGATAAAAACTATCACACTTCATCTTCTTCGTTCTTACGAGTTCATTTCTGGAAATATCTTAAATTCTTAACTTCTGCAAAATTTGATTTCTACAAAAATTCTCAAATGGCAACTGTCAATATTATCAATAAAGCTAACCAAGTCGCAGGAACTTTTGATTCGAATTTATGGATGCGAAAGAAGGGAATTTTCGTGGAGAATGCTGTCTACTTCAATGGCAGACACAGTGCAGAAAATCAAGCTATCTTAACTATGTGTGAAGAATGCGGATTACGGAAGTTTCTGGAGTCATTTCCCACGAATGTTTACGAACCAGAAGCGGTGGAATTCTATCTACAACTCCAAGGAGACAAAAATGGTGTTCACTTCATGCTAGCTGGACACAAAGTCACCATTACGAGAGATATTCTCGAAGTAATGTTGGACTTACCACAAGGTCCAGTAGATATCATGACCTACAAAGCTGGAGAAGAAAAGGAGTGCGTAGGAAGATGGACAGGTGTTGAGACAGAGACCTTGACGAATTTGAAGAAGGATGTACTTCCTACTGGGTTGCAGTTCTTAATGGATATTGCTGGAAAATGCTTGTTAGGGCAACATCATAGCCAGGATGCCTTATCGAGTTTTAAAATTAGAATTATGGCTGCGATCATCGACAGAGTGGAAGGTGATTGGCAAGCATTCTTCCTGGAAAGGTTATTGACTGAAAAGGAAAAGGTTATATTTGATGAGGACACTTTGGAATTCTCATTGAAATCAAAGTTAGGGTTTGGAAACAAGTTGAGTTTCTTGCTACCTCAGCTGGTGAAGAAACCATATTGGAGTAATCCCAAGAAATTCCATCATGGGAAGTTCTTGATGAAGAAAGAGTCTGTTCAATTTGAACAAGATAACCCCTTGGAACACACTCAAGAAATTGAAGCAGAGGAGTCTGGAGCTTCAATGTACCAATCGGAGGATGATCAAACTGAGGTTCGATCAAAATCAAAGCATGATTCGAGCAGGAATACTTTACGAAGAGGAAGGTCTGCTACTGCTGCCTCGGAACCAACAGTTCGTTTTGTGGAAACTGTGGTGCAATCGAGCTCAGATGAGCAAGAGGTTAGTGTTCCTAGTCCTGTTGCTACTCATAAGAGGACTAAGTCAAGGAGTGTTAGGAGGAAGTTGGTTGTTGTCACCCCTACCCCTTCTGATTCTGAACCAAGCCAACCTGAACCCCAAAATCCTCAACCTTCATGTTCTGGAGGATCAGATCACTACTTTTCTGAGACTCAGAACACTCCCCATTCATCACCTCAGCTCACTAACTTTGAGCCTACTTCTATTTCTACCCCTCAACAACAAACTTCACATCAATCTTCACCACATCAATCCCCATTACAGGTTCATGCTCACTCTACTGAACATGAATTTGAACCTTCTTCTGAACCCATTGATATTTCATCTTCTCCTGAACCTGAATTTATTACCCCCAAACCTGCTGATTTGATGGAATACACTATTTGTGATAAGGAAGATAGAATCAGAATTGATTTGAGGATAGCTTTGCTAAAACAATTTCCTGGATTGGATGAGAGCTCTGTTGAGTTTGAAAAGCTCCTTAGGATAGGCACTTGGGTGTATCTTAAGAGGAGTACTTTGAAGGAATGTTTAGCTATTATGGAAGGAATGGGAGGTGCTTCAATCTTTGATGATTGGGAAGCAGAACAAATGCAAGCAGCTGGTGTTAACTCTTTTCTTGAGTTAGTCACTCCAGAATCTGTTGTACTTCTTGTTGAGAGATTAACAGGGATCAAGTACACTGTTGAGAAGATTGCAACTCCTGTCTCTGATGATGATTTATTTAGTGAAGAGAAGGGTGTTGATGAAACTGCTGCTGAAAATGATTCTATGGATATTGATGAAGACATTATCAATGCAACAGAAGTGTTTGAGAACACTGTTGTACTTGAAGAAACTGTTGTGATTGAGGAAACTGATGCTGTTGACACTCAGGATGTAAATGCTGAAGAATTGGAAAGCATTCCTATTCAATCTACTGATCCTATTGAGGATGTGCAAGAAGAGATCAGAACAGATCATGTTGAGAAGGATTCTGATGTTTCTGAATTTGAGCAATTGAAAAAGCAGAATGCTGAACTTCAAGCAAAGATGGAAGCTGCTGTTCAAATGTTTCAAGAGGCTACTGAAAGGATGAACAAGATGCAGTCTGAACACTCTTATGAGAAGGTAATGGAGTATACAATGTCCAAAATATTTGACCTTCATAGAGTACAAGAGAAGAATTTGTCTCAAGTGTTGCATAAGAAGCTGGAGCAACACATATCTTCCCTGAAGGAGTGGCATGATGAAGCCAAAAAGGGGGAAGACAGGACAAGACAAGTGATGGAACAAACACAGTTACAACAAGCTCAGCTGGTTGTAAGTCAGGATGAATTAAGAGCTGAAATTCATATTCTGAATGAAAAACTAAAGCAAAGAAAGCAACAGAAGCAACAAGGTCAAGAGATTGTTGAGAAAAGACCTGAGATTGCAGGAAGTTCAAGTCAGAGGAAAAGGAAGCTAGTTTTATCTGATGAAGAACAACAAGAGGAAGAAGCTGAAAGAATGACTAGATCAAAAAGCAAAATGAAAGCTGTTATGACAAGTGAAGAGGAAAACTTGAAAAAGAAGAAAGAAAAGGATGTCAAGTTCTTGAAGACAAGATTTGATAATCGAGTCACAGCTTTGAAGAAAAAGATGAATGCTAAGAAGAAAGCTGAAGGACTGTTTGACAAAGATTTTCTTGATGAAAACTTTGTGGATTTCATTGTTTTGACTGAACATATGGAATACTGGAAAAATTTGAAGAAGAAATGGCAGATTGCTAACTTCATTATGAAGAAGTTTGGTGATCATTCTAGCAAAGAAGCAGAATTTGTTGATTTTGAAGAATTTATGCTGAATATTGATCAAGAATTCTGGGAAGACATAGCACAAGTGGCTAATCGTGCTGGAACAAAGATTTTGTGCCCTGAAGAACCTAATTGGGAACCTCCAAGACTGGAAAGTGGAGAACCTGATTACAAAGAAATTAACAACATTATTGCTGAGATTATCAAGGAAGAAGGAATCACTGACCATCAACACATGATGGATATCAAGGCAAGAATGTATGTGGCATTCAGAATTTGAAGATGCAGAATGAAGATGAAGGACAAGCTCAGAAGATAACATTTCTATCCTTAATCTTTATGTGTATATTTTGTGATCATTTCATATTTTGTGAGTATGTGTAATATGTGAAATATTTGATTTGATCTTATTTGAATATGAATCTGGAATTCTGAATTGATGAACTGTTATGATTGACTACATACTTAACTACTGATTTATTAACATTTAAGTAGTTTTGGCTTCATCAAAAAGGGGGAAATTGTTGGGATATGAATCCTATAAACAATGTTCTAGTTGATGAAAGTATGTTTTGATGGCCAAAAGCAACTTAAAGTTAGTGATATATGTGGTTCTAAGTCATCTTAACTAAGTCATCTGAATCTAAGCTTACTAATCTAATGAGAAACTTAAAATTGAGTTTACTGATCTTATTGAGTAATATTAAGAGTAAAATTACTGATCTTAACTGAGTTATGTAAAATAAGATTACTGATCTTAGTGTGGAAACTGAGGATATTTTTAGTGATTTTATATGAAATATTTGAAACTGAGTTACTGATCTGAGTTACTGATCTGAGTTACTGATCTGAGTTACTGATCTGATATGTTTACTGATCTGATATGTTTACTGATCTGATATGTAAGTTACTGATCTTAGATGTTTACTGATCTTAGATATTTACTGATCTTATATGGAAGTTATTGTACTTACATGAGTTACTGATCTTATGAGTTACTGATCTTATTATTTACTGATCTGATGTATGAACTGATAGGAACTAAGCTGATGTTTTGTATTGTATAGACAGCTTATAGTGTAGGACTTAGAAATACTCATCTGTATATAGTTCAGTTGATGTATAGATAGGTTTTATATTTGTAAAGTTGTGTTCTATTGTATTCAGCATTGTAAAGTTCAGAACAGTAAAATCAGAACACTAGATTAGGAATAGATTAGAAGAAGATCAGAAGACTAAAGAAGACTCAGAGGACTACTTCAGACTAAGAAGACTTCAAAGAAGAGTTGAAGAAGAGCTTAGAAGAAATCTGGAGAAGTTTTGAAAAGTTTTAAGTTACTGTGCTGATTGAATCAGAAGAGTAAAAATCAGCAGAGTAAAATCCGAAGAGTAAAAATCAGAACAGTAAGTTACTGTGCTAATTTGGTGAAATTGAAGAATAAGTTTGGAAAGCTTATTTAAAGAGTAACTGAAGATTTATTGAAGATATGCTGACTTAAAAGGAAGTTACAAAGTTGGTTACAAGAAGAAGTTACAAAAACAGTTTTAGAGTTAGTTGAAAGTTAGTTCACAAACTGCTAACTGTCATACTAAGTTCTATAAATACTGTGTGATCTCCTACTGCTGAAGACTACTGAAGCAATTACTGATCTTAGAGAATTCAAGAGCAAGTCTACAAGCAAGAACTTACAGAGTTGAAGGAGATTGAAGAAGAGAAGAAGCCACTGAATTGAAGAGAAGAATCAAAGGCTACTCAAAGAGAAGTTTTACTTTTCAAGTTTAAAGTTTGTATTGTGTAAAACAAGTGTGCTAGTTACTTGTAGAATTACTAGTAGATCGAAGATATACCTGGAGGTATAATCGATAAGATCAAAGTCTTAATCTTGGGACTTTAAGCCACAAGAAGCTCAAGAAGAGTAATAAAACTTCACAACTGGAGTTGTGAGAGTGGATGTAGACATTTGTCGAACCACTATAAAATTCTGTGTTCTTTACTATTCTGTTTAATATCTGTTTGATATCTGTTTAACTAAGAACAGTAGAATTAACAAAGATAAAGATCTAGATAAAAGTTGAGTATAAATTTGATTGGGCTCATTAGTAATCTGATTATTCCGCATTGTGTATTCTGATATATTGAAAGATTTTTTGAAAAGTCTATTCACCCCTCCCCTCTAGACATTTTCACTAGCTTACTCAATATTATTAACTCAACTTTGGGACCAACAAGTGGTATCAGAGCGGTAGTTCTTTGGACTGCTGTTTCTTGATAAACCTTGTAAATCTTGAAGGTCATCTTTACTGATCTTACTGTTATTTCTTGATACTTATTTCTATCTGAATACTTGAAATCTATCTGCTATACTACTGATCCTATTTGTCTAATCAAACATGGATGACACTAATGTAAACAAGCTACCTAAGTTCAAGATTGCAGATTATGACTACTGGAAGCTTAGGATGGAGGCCATCTTTAGCTCAACCCATGATCTGATGGTGTCTGTGGTGACTGAAGGACCAATTGTCATCATGGTGGAAAACACTGCTGTTCTGGATCCATCTAAACCAGTTGGAGCACTGGTCCCCAAACCCAGGTCAGAACTGACTTCAGAAGAAATGAAACAAAACAATTTGGATAGTCTTGCCAAGAACTATATTTTACATACCTTACCAAATGAGTATCTTGGTAAAGTATTAAAATGTAAGACTGCAAAACAGATGTGGGACAAACTGGCTATTCTTTGTGAAGGTACTACTCTGATCAAAGAAAGCAAGTTATCCACTGCTGTCCAAAAGTTTGAATCATTTAAAATGAAGCCAGGAGAATCAATTGATGAGTTAGATACTCGATTTACCAAAATTATGAATGATCTTGATGTATTGGGAAAAACTTATACTGAAAGAGAGATTAACCTAAGAATCTTGAAAGCATTGGATGAAAGGTGGAAAATGGTCAAGATGATCATTAAAACCACACAAGACATTGATTCTTGGCCAGCAGAAACTATGTTCCAAACACTTAAGGCACATGAGTTTGAGTTAGATGAAGAAGATCCTATTTCTGTGATCCATAAGGATAAGGATGTCTCTAAGGACATAGCTTTCAAAGCCTCTACTTCAAAGGGGTCTAGATCATCTAAAACAAAAGCTTCAAGCATAAAAGATGAACTAGATGGTTCTGATCTAAGTCTGAAAGATCAGATGAGCCTTATGATCAAAAGATTTGATAAACTGAACAAGAGGTATGGCAGGTACAAAAGATTCTACAAGGAATCTAAGGGTTCTAATAACAGGGATTCTTCTGTGAACAGAAGGGATCAAAACTCTTCTGAAAGAAGGGATGAGATCTCTAATGAAAACAGGAGAGACAGGAACTCATCTGAAAAGAGAGACAGAAAGTATTCTGATAAGAAAGACAGGAACTCAATTGACAAGCATGACAGGAACAGAAAGCATTCTCCTCCTAAAAGAACTTCTAACAATCCTGTTTGCTATAATTGTGATAAGCCAGGTCATTATATATATGAATGTCCTGATCTGAGTTCTGAAGATCGAGAAGAAAGGAAAGCCAGAAGAGATCGAAAATATGCAAAGGGTAAGAAGGCAATGGTGGCTTACAATGACTCTGATTCGGAATCAGAAGAGTTACCATCGACCTCATCTGACTACCCTTCTAGCAATGAAGATGAAGCCTTCATAGCAGATGATGGACTGGCAATGATGGCCAAAATAAATGATGAGGTATCATCTGTTAACTCATTTCAATCTTGTGACAATTCTGACACTGATGAAAGTGATGCTGCTGTTAGCAGTGTAGGAAGTAGTCTTCATCATTCCCATGGAGTGACTGAAGAAGACCTTCTACAAGCTAACAAAGCATTCATTGAAATTAGTGATGAGAATATATCTTTAAAGCAAGAAATCATTAAGCTAAAAGAAGCTCAGTCAAAAGTGGATCCTAATATAGCTGTCATAAATGCAAGACTATCAGAAGAGTTGTCTCAACTCCAAGAAAAGTATGCATCCATTGACAATCTATATCAGGGTATGCTTAAAACTGAAGCCAAAGAGACTAATGAATTCAATGACTTAAAGATTAAATGTGAAAAACTTGAAGAGCGCAATAGATTCTTAGAATCTGAAGTAGTGAGCCTAGATCGAAAGCTATCTGGGATGATTAACTCTACTAAGATTAATCAAACAATCTCAGACAGATATAGAGCTCCAAATGATAAAAGAGGAATAGGTACTGATCTGCCTAGTCCATCTACTTCAGAATTTAAAAACACTAATGGAGCTAGTACAAGTTCTTTGCAACTAGATAAAGGGAAAGAACCTATGACTTATGATGATGATCCAAAACTCAAAGTACAGTCTAAATACATCCCTCCTACTATCAAGAATGGTAAAATGAAGAATGTATTAAGACCAGTACAGTCTAGACCATACCAGAAGAGTCATACTCCTCTGATCTTAGATGCAACCAGCTGAGCTTGTTGTAACTGTGTTTGTTCCATCACTTGTCTTGTCCTGTCTTCCCCCTTTTTGGCTTCATCATGCCACTCCTTCAGGGAAGATATGTGTTGCTCCAGCTTCTTATGCAACACTTGAGACAAATTCTTCTCTTGTACTCTATGAAGGTCAAATATTTTGGACATTGTATACTCCATTACCTTCTCATAAGAGTGTTCAGACTGCATCTTGTTCATCCTTTCAGTAGCTTCCTGAAACATTTGAACAGCAACTTCCATCTTTGCTTGAAGTTCAGCATTCTGCTTTTTCAATTGCTCAAATTCAGAAACATCAGATTCCTTTTCAACATGATCTGTTCTGATCTCTTCTTGCACATCCTCAATAGGATCAGTAGATTGAATAGGAATGCTTTCCAATTCTTCAGCATTTACATCCTGAGTGTCAACAGCATCAGTTTCCTCAATCACAACAGTTTCTTCAAGCACAACAGTGTTCTCAAACACCTCTGTTGCATTGATAATGTCTTCATCAATATCCATAGAATCTTCTTCAGCAGCAGTTTCATCAACACCCTTCTCTTCACTAAATAAATCATCATCAGAGACAGGAGTTGCAATCTTCTCAACAGTGTACTTGATCCCTGTTAATCTCTCAACAAGAAGTACAACAGATTCTGGAGTGACTAACTCAAGAAAAGAGTTAACACCAGCTGCTTGCATTTGTTCTGCTTCCCAATCATCAAAGATTGAAGCACCTCCCATTCCTTCCATGATAGCTAAACATTCCTTCAAAGTACTCCTCTTAAGATACACCCAAGTGCCTATCCTAAGGAGCTTTTCAAACTCAACAGAGCTCTCATCCAATCCAGGAAATTGTTTTAGCAAAGCTATCCTCAAATCAATTCTGATTCTATCTTCCTTATCACAAATAGTGTATTCCATCAAATCAGCAGGTTTGGGAGTAATAAATTCAGGTTCAGGAGAAGATGAAATATCAATGGGTTCAGAAGAAGGTTCAAATTCATGTTCAGTAGAGTGAGCATGAACCTGTAATGGGGATTGATGTGGTGAAGATTGATGTGAATTGTGTTGTTGAGGGGTAGAAATAGAAGTAGGCTCAAAGTTAGTGAGCTGAGGTGATGAATGGGGAGTGTTCTGAGTCTCAGAAAAGTAGTGATCTGATCCTCCAGAACATGAAGGTTGAGGATTTTGGGGTTCAGGTTGGCTTGGTTCAGAATCAGAAGGGGTAGGGGAGATAACAACCAACTTCCTCCTAACACTCCTTGATTTAGTCCTCTTATGAATAGCAATTGGACTAGGAACACTAACCTCTTGCTCATCTGAGCTCGATTGCACCACAGTTTCCACAAACCGAACTGTTGGTTCCGAGGCAGCAGTAGCAGACCTTCCTCTTCGTAAAGTATTCCTGCTCGAATCATGCTTTGATTTTGATCGAACCTCAGTTTGATCATCCTCCGATTGGTACATTGAAGCTCCAGACTCCTCTGCTTCAATTTCTTGAGTGTGTTCCAAGGGGTTATCTTGTTCAAATTGAACAGACTCTTTCTTCATCAAGAACTTCCCATGATGGAATTTCTTGGGATTACTCCAATATGGTTTCTTCACCAGCTGAGGTAGCAAGAAACTCAACTTGTTTCCAAACCCTAACTTTGATTTCAATGAGAATTCCAAAGTGTCCTCATCAAATATAACCTTTTCCTTTTCAGTCAATAACCTTTCCAGGAAGAATGCTTGCCAATCACCTTCCACTCTGTCGATGATCGCAGCCATAATTCTAATTTTAAAACTCGATAAGGCATCCTGGCTATGATGTTGCCCTAACAAGCATTTTCCACCAATATCCATTAAGAACTGCAACCCAGTAGGAAGTACATCCTTCTTCAAATTCGTCAAGGTCTCTGTCTCAACACCTGTCCATCTTCCTACGCACTCCTTTTCTTCTCCAGCTTTGTAGGTCATGATATCTACTGGACCTTGTGGTAAGTCCAACATTACTTCGAGAATATCTCTCGTAATGGTGACTTTGTGTCCAGCTAGCATGGAGTGAACACCATTTTTGTCTCCTTGGAGTTGTAGATAGAATTCCACCGCTTCTGGTTCGTAAACATTCGTGGGAAATGACTCCAGAAACTTCCGTAATCCGCATTCTTCACACATAGTTAAGATAGCTTGATTTTCTGCACTGTGTCTGCCATTGAAGTAGACAGCATTCTCCACGAAAATTCCCTTCTTTCGCATCCATAAATTCGAATCAAAAGTTCCTGCGACTTGGTTAGCTTTATTGATAATATTGACAGTTGCCATTTGAGAATTTTTGTAGAAATCAAATTTTGCAGAAGTTAAGAATTTAAGATATTTCCAGAAATGAACTCGTAAGAACGAAGAAGATGAAGTGTGATAGTTTTTATCAAATTCAAAACCAATCTAGGGCTAGGATTGAATTAGATTATTACAAAGAATGGTTGGGATTAAATCTCGAAATTCGAGTTTAAACAATAACTGTTCACATTCTAGTAACATTCTTAATTTTTGGAGCCAACTAGTGTTTGATAAATACACCACAATTTTTAGGTTAGAAATAGAAGAGTGTATTAATCTTCTCTATTAATAATCTAAAAATTTGAACAATATTTGACTTAGAGTAATCTTAAATCAAAAGACTGTTCTGATGCACATCAGCACAGTAGTTTCCAAAACAATTTCACTTCATTTTCTTACTTATTTTTAAAGAAAATTTCACTTATCTGGATCAGCTGAGTACTGTGATCAGCTGAGTAACCTTTTTAGAAATCAGATCAGTAGATGAATCAGCACAGTAGATTTCAGATCAGTAGATGGGTCAGCACAGTAATCCTCAGATCAGTACTGTGTCAGATTAGTAGATCTCTTGTAGACAGATTAGTCAGTAATCAGATTAGTTCTGTAGAATAAATGAATTGTAATCAGATCAGTTACTGTAGACAAAGAAACTTTGTAATCAGCACAGTTCTGTAGACAAGTCAATGTATTAATCAGAATATATCTGTAGACTGCTATAGTCTGTAATCAGATCAGTTCCCCCTTCAATGGAGAATTCCTCTTCTGTGCCTGTTTCACCTTGGTAGAAGTGTTAGTTCATGAAATATAAGTGTAAAACAGTACAGATTACTAACAATATGCATAATTTAATGATCACATCAAGATTTATGCTAAAGTGACTTAGTGATCTGAGTCAACAAAAGGATCTTTAAGAAATCACAGATTCCCCCTTAATGTGTATTCTCAGTGTCCCTCAGCTTTACCAGCTTCCTCATTGGGATTAAGGTCACTTTAGTAACCTTGTTACCTGTTTTAGTGTTCTGACATAGGATTGTCCTAGATACCACTTGAGTTTTGATGTACTGCTCTTACTTTCTGCTTTATCTTTCTCTTGGTATAAGATCAGTACCTGAAATGTTAGCACAGTTCTATATACACACAGAATCCATATCTATCAATCCTAGACTAATGCACAATTCTCTGAATCTCACTTCAGCCAATGGTTTTGTAAAAATGTCAGCTCTTTGAATATCAGTATGAATCTTTTCCATTCTAATATTCTTCTTTTCAACATGATCCCTAATAAAATGATGTCTAATATCAACATGTTTGCATCTAGTATGGAGAACAGGATTTTGAGTAATGGCAATGGCACTATTACTGTCACAATATATAGGTACATTAGATTCTACAACATTGTAGTCTCTGAGTTGTTGTATTAGCCAAAGAAGCTGACTACAACAACTACCTGCAGCCATATATTCTGCTTCAGTAGTAGAAGTTGCCACACTTGTTTGTTTCTTTGAAAACCATGAAATGAGTTTAGTTCCTAAGAATTGACATGAACCTGAAGTAGATTTTCTATCTATTTTGCAACCTCCAAAGTCCGAGTCTGAATAACCACTTAAAGATATATCATCATCTGCAGGATACCATAATCCTCGATTAATGGTCCCCTTTAGATATTTCAATATCCTTTTAGCAGCTTCCAGATGACTTTCCTTGGGGTTTGCTTGAAATCTTGCACATACTCCAACAGAAAAAGCAATATCAGGTCTGCTGGCAGTTAGATAGAGTAGAGAGCCAATTAAAGCACGATAGTGAGGTTGGTCAGAAGACTTACCTCCTTCATCAGGATCCATTCTGTATGTAGGTTGCATGGGCACACCAACTGTCTTACAGGTTTTAATACCAAATTTATCTAGCAAATTCTTAGTGTACTTTGCTTGAGTTATAAAGATACCTTCAGTAGTTTGTTTTACTTGAAGACCAAGAAAATATGTCATTTCTCCCATCATAGACATTTCAAATTTACTTTGCATGAGTGTAGAAAAGCTTTCACTCAGGTTTTTGTTGGGTGATCCAAAGATAATATCATCCACATAAATTTGAACAAGTAATATATCATTACCTTCTTGTCTTCTAAACAAAGTTCTATCAACTTTGCCTTTTGTAAAACCATTTTCAAGTAAGAATAGAGAAAGAGTATCATACCATGCTCTTGAAGCTTGTTTCAATCCATAGAGTGCTTTCTTTAACCTGTATACTTGGTGACTATTCACTTCAAAACCAGGTGGTTGTTCTACATAAACTTCTTCAGCAAGTATACCATTCAAAAATGCACTTTTCACATCCATTTGATATACAGTAAATTTCATATGTGCAGCATAAGCAAGGAACAATCTTATAGCTTCTAGTCTAGCTACAGGAGCAAAAGTTTCATCATAATCAATACCCTCAGCTTGAGAGTAGCCCTGAGCAACTAATCTAGCTTTGTTTCTAACTACAAGATCATTTTCATCCCTTTTGTTCTTGAAAATCCACTTAGTGCCTACAACATTATGATTACTAGGTCTATCAACAAGTTCCCAAACTTCATTTCTAGTGAACTGATTGAGTTCTTCTTGCATGGCTATAATCCAGTTACTATCACTTAAAGCTTCAATCACAGTTTTAGGCTCAATAGATGATAGAAAACAACACCAGCAAAATAGAGACTTACTAGGTTCTTCCTTTGAATCAAACAATTGTCTTCTAGTTTTAACACCTATACTAGAATCACCTAGAATCAGATCAGTAGAATGAGCAGACTTCCATGTCCTTCTATTCTTAACAGTATCATCATTTACATCATGCAAATTATCATGCAGATCAGTATCATTTATATCAGCAGTTTTGTTCATAGGAGAGCAGTCATTCAATTCTTTTATTTCAGAAGTATTAGATGACTCACCTTTGTCTTTTACCTTTTCTTTGTCAGAATCTTGATCTAGAACTTTCAGGAAGGGATTATAAGCTTGTACAGATTCATAAATTCCTGTATCATCATCTTTATTGTTGATCTGAAGCTGTAGTTTGTCAACTTTCTTACTGAGCTGATGATCAGCAGAGTCCTGTACATTCTCATCAAAGACAACATGGGGTGTTTCTTCCACACATAGGGTAGAGTAATTAAACACTCTAAATGCTTTGCTTACAGAAGAGTATCCTAAGAATATTCCTTCATCAGCTTTTGCATCAAAAGCATTCAATTTACTTTTGCCATTGTTATGTATGAAACACTTACAGCCAAAAATATGAAAATAAGAAACTCTTGGTTTTCTACCTTTCCATACCTCATAAGGTGTTTTACCATGTACCTTATTAAGAGCACTTCGATTTTGAGAGTGGCAAGCTGTGTTAATAGCTTCTGCCCAAAATTTCTGAGGTGTGTTGAATTCTGCAATCATGGCTCTGCAAGCTTCTTTTAGTGTTCTGTTTCTCCTTTCTGCAACACCATTTTGTTGAGGGGTTCTGGCTGCACTTGTCAAATGCTGTATGCCAGACTTAGAACAATAGTCAGAAATGTAACAATTAATAAATTCAGTCCCCTTGTCACTCCTAATCTTGACAATGGGATGACCTTTTTCAACCTGCAATTTCTTCAATAGATCTGGAAGTAGTGTTTGTGTATCACTCTTTTTGTGTAGAAAGACTACCCAAGTGAACTTAGAATAATCATCTACAACAACTAGAGTGTACCTTCTTCCATTTAATGTAGGAGGTGTGATAGGACCATGAAGATCCATATGCAAGAGTTCTAAAACTCTGCTTGTTGAAAGAGTAGGAATGGACTTAAATGAAACCTTTACCTGTTTACCTTTTTGACAGGAATCACATACTTGTGACTTGGAATAGATTTCATTAGGAATGCCCTCAACAAGATGTTCTCTTGCAATCTTGTTGATTATCTTAAAGTTAAGATGGCAGAGGCGTTTATGCCAGAGCCAACTGTTTTCTTTAGGACTCTTAGTTATAAGACAGGCATTCTTAGGACAACTATTCCAGTTAACAATGTATATACTTCCTTGTCTTGTGCCAACAAGTAGAACATTGTGAGTCCTTTTATCAATTATTTCACATTTTCTGGTCTTGAACTGAACCTTGTATCCCCTGTCACAAAATTGAGATACAGATAACAAATTATACTTCAAACCTTCAACATAGGATACATCTTGGATTTCAACATCTCCATTCTTGATGAATCCAAATCCTTTTGTGATTGCTATTGAGCTATCACCAAAGATGACTTTTGGTCCTTCCTTCTCATGATAGTCAGTAAGTAAGGCCTTGGTACCAGTCATGTGGTGTGAGCACCCACTGTCTATATACCAGGTCTCACCAACTGAACCACCTTTCTTGTATAAGTCCAGTCGATCCTGCAAGGTAGTGATCTTAATAACTTAGGTACCCTTGTTTATTGGGGTCCTTGGGGGTTAGTAGTGAGAGGTACCCAAATGAACATTGAGGATTTGAATAAGTGGGACCTCTTCAGTTTCCTTCCAAATTTATCACAGAACAGTACTTTATTAACCAGTTCAGAATTATCAGCAGACTTAGGATCTATTTTTCTGAGATAGCCTTTCCTTGGTTCTATCCCTTTTTCAGTAAGATCAGTAGGCCTGTGATAGTTTGAATATGGTCTAAAAGCATGTGGACCATAAGGCTTATAAATTTGCTTTGGTCTATTCTCTCCATAGATATCATAAGATAAAGGAGGAGGATAAAGAACAGGTTTGTTATGATAATGAGGCACAAATCTCCTAGGTTTAGTTGAATACAGCTGAGACTGCCTTATGAAAGGAGGTCTAGGCTGTCCCCAACTTGCCTGTGCTTGTCTTGACCTACTGTTCTGAGTCTGTCTCTTCTGATTCCAGTACTGATCTGATCTGGTCAGAGGAGTATGACTCTTCTGGTATGGTCTAGACTGTACTGGTCTTAATACATTCTTCATTTTACCATTCTTGGTAGTAGTAGGGATGTATTTAGACTGTACTTTGAGTTTTGGATCATCATCATAAGTCATAGGTTCTTTCCCTTTATCTAGTTGCAAAGAACTTGTACTAGCTCCATTAGTATTTTTAAATTCTGAAGTAGATGGACTAGGCAGATCAGTGCCTATTCCTCTTTTATCATTTGGAGCTCTATATCTGTCTGAGATTGTTTGATTAATCTTAGTAGAGTTAATCATCCCAGATAGCTTTCGATCTAGGCTCACTACTTCAGATTCTAAGAATCTATTGCGCTCTTCAAGTTTTTCACATTTAATCTTTAAATCATTGAATTCATTAGTCTCTTTAGCTTGAGTTTTAAGCATACCCTGATATAGTTTGTCAATGGATGCAAACTTTTCTTGGAGTCGAGACAACTCTTCTGATAGTCTTGCATTTATGACAGCTATATTAGGATCCACTTTAGACTGAGCTTCTTTTAACTTAATGATTTCTTGTTTTAAAGATATATTCTCATCACTAATTTCAATGAATGCTTTGTTAGCTTGTAGAAGGTCTTCTTCAGTCACTCCATGGGAATGATGAAGACTACTTCCTACACTGCTAACAGCAGCATCACTTTCATCAGTGTCAGAATTGTCACAAGATTGAAATGAGTTAACAGATGATACCTCATCATTTATTTTGGCCATCATTGCCAGTCCATCATCTGCTATGAAAGCTTCATCTTCATTGCTAGAAGGGTAGTCAGATGAGGTCGATGGTAACTCTTCTGATTCCGAATCAGAGTCATTGTAAGCCACCATTGCCTTCTTACCCTTTGCATATTTTCGATCTCTTCTGGCTTTCCTTTCTTCTCGATCTTCAGAACTCAGATCAGGACATTCATATATATAATGACCTGGCTTATCACAATTATAGCAAACAGGATTGTTAGAAGTTCTTTTAGGAGGAGAATGCTTTCTGTTCCTGTCATGCTTGTCAATTGAGTTCCTGTCTTTCTTATCAGAATACTTTCTGTCTCTCTTTTCAGATGAGTTCCTGTCTCTCCTGTTTTCATTAGAGATCTCATCCCTTCTTTCAGAAGAGTTTTGATCCCTTCTGTTCACAGAAGAATCCCTGTTATTAGAACCCTTAGATTCCTTGTAGAATCTTTTGTACCTGCCATACCTCTTGTTCAGTTTATCAAATCTTTTGATCATAAGGCTCATCTGATCTTTCAGACTTAGATCAGAACCATCTAGTTCATCTTTTATGCTTGAAGCTTTTGTTTTAGATGATCTAGACCCCTTTGAAGTAGAGGCTTTGAAAGCTATGTCCTTAGAGACATCCTTATCCTTATGGATCACAGAAATAGGATCTTCTTCATCTAACTCAAACTCATGTGCCTTAAGTGTTTGGAACATAGTTTCTGCTGGCCAAGAATCAATGTCTTGTGTGGTTTTAATGATCATCTTGACCATTTTCCACCTTTCATCCAATGCTTTCAAGATTCTCAGGTTAATCTCTCTTTCAGTATAAGTTTTTCCCAATACATCAAGATCATTCATAATTTTGGTAAATCGAGTATCTAACTCATCAATTGATTCTCCTGGCTTCATTTTAAATGATTCAAACTTTTGGACAGCAGTGGATAACTTGCTTTCTTTGATCAGAGTAGTACCTTCACAAAGAATAGCCAGTTTGTCCCACATCTGTTTTGCAGTCTTACATTTTAATACTTTACCAAGATACTCATTTGGTAAGGTATGTAAAATATAGTTCTTGGCAAGACTATCCAAATTGTTTTGTTTCATTTCTTCTGAAGTCAGTTCTGACCTGGGTTTGGGGACCAGTGCTCCAACTGGTTTAGATGGATCCAGAACAGCAGTGTTTTCCACCATGATGACAATTGGTCCTTCAGTCACCACAGACACCATCAGATCATGGGTTGAGCTAAAGATGGCCTCCATCCTAAGCTTCCAGTAGTCATAATCTGCAATCTTGAACTTAGGTAGCTTGTTTACATTAGTGTCATCCATGTTTGATTAGACAAATAGGATCAGTAGTATAGCAGATAGATTTCAAGTATTCAGATAGAAATAAGTATCAAGAAATATCAGTAAGATCAGTAAAGATAACCTTCAAGATTTACAAGGTTTATCAAGAAACAGCAGTCCAAAGAACTACAGCTCTGATACCACTTGTTGGTCCCAAAGTTGAGTTAATAATATTGAGTAAGCTAGTGAAAATGTCTAGAGGGGAGGGGTGAATAGACTTTTCAAAAATCTTTCAATATATATCAGAATATGCAATGCGGAATAATCAGATTACTAATGAGCCCAATCAAATTTATACTCAACTTTTATCTAGATCTTTATCTTTGTTAATTCTACTGTTCTTAGTTAAACATATATCAAACAGATATTAAACAGAATAGTAAAGAACACAGAATTTTATAGTGGTTCGACAAATGTCTACATCCACTCTCACAACTCCAGTTGTGAAGTTTTATTACTCTTCTTGAGCTTCTTGTGGCTTAAAGTCCCAAGATTAAGACTTTGATCTTATCGATTATACCTCCAGGTATATCTTCGATCTACTAGTAATTCTACAAGTAACTAGCACACTTGTTTTACACAATACAAACTTTAAACTTGAAAAGTAAAACTTCTCTTTGAGTAGCCTTTGATTCTTCTCTTCAATTCAGTGGCTTCTTCTCTTCTTCAATCTCCTTCAACTCTGTAAGTTCTTGCTTGTAGACTTGCTCTTGAATTCTCTAAGATCAGTAATTGCTTCAGTAGTCTTCAGCAGTAGGAGATCACACAGTATTTATAGAACTTAGTATGACAGTTAGCAGTTTGTGAACTAACTTTCAACTAACTCTAAAACTGTTTTTGTAACTTCTTCTTGTAACTGACTTTGTAACTTCCTTCAACTTCCAAGTCAGCATATCTTCAATATATCTTCAGTTACTCTTTAAATAAGCTTTCCAAACTTATTCTTCAATTTCACCAAATCAGCACAGTAACTTACTGTTCTGATTTTTACTCTTCGGATTTTACTCTGCTGATTTTTACTCTTCTGATTCAATCAGCACAGTAACTTAAAACTTTTCAAAACTTCTCCAGATTTCTTCTAAGCTCTTCTTCAACTCTTCTTTGAAGTCTTCTTAGTCTGAAGTAGTCCTCTGAGTCTTCTTTAGTCTTCTGATCTTCTTCTAATCTATTCCTAATCTAGTGTTCTGATTTTACTGTTCTGAACTTTACAATGCTGAATACAATAGAACACAACTTTACAAATATAAAACCTATCTATACATCAACTGAACTATATACAGATGAGTATTTCTAAGTCCTACACTATAAGCTGTCTATACAATACAAAACATCAGCTTAGTTCCTATCAGTTCATACATCAGATCAGTAACTCATAAGATCAGTAACTCATGTAAGTACAATAACTTCCATATAAGATCAGTAAATATCTAAGATCAGTAAACATCTAAGATCAGTAACTTACATATCAGATCAGTAAACATATCAGATCAGTAACTCAGATCAGTAACTCAGATCAGTAACTCAGATCAGTAACTCAGTTTCAAATATTTCATATAAAATCACTAAAAATATCCTCAGTTTCCACACTAAGATCAGTAATCTTATTTTACATAACTCAGTTAAGATCAGTAATTTTACTCTTAATATTACTCAATAAGATCAGTAAACTTACTTCAGTTAGCATTAAGATCAGTAAACTCAATTTTAAGTTTCTCATTAGATTAGTAAGCTTAGATTCAGATGACTTAGTTAAGATGACTTAGAACCACATATATCACTAACTTTAAGTTGCTTTTGGCCATCAAAACATACTTTCATCAACTAGAACATTGTTTATAGGATTCATATCCCAACATCTACAATTGACCCTACTCTAGTAAATTAGGTGTACTTGTTTTCAAGCTCCCCAAATTTAAAAAATTCATGTTCTTGGTGTCTTACTCCCCTGTATAAGATATTTCAAGAAACAGATATAAATCAGACGAAAAGACGTTTTACAATTATCATGACTCCAAACATTCCAATATACAAAATCAATTTATACAAAGCAACTAATCAAATGAATCTAAGATTATTGAATTTCTGCTTAATTAACTACTATTGTATATGATATGTTCATCTAATGAGCAAACTTCAATTTTGCAGATACTCACTACTCCATTTTCTGACTTGACATGCTTCATTCCATCCAAATCCAAAGCAGGGGCAAACACTGTACCCTCCATTTTTTTTCCTCAACTGCATAGATTGAATAACACTGCCTTAGAAAACACAGGATTTCAAAGATAAATTGAAGAATTTTTTTACTTCACTTTTCAATCCATTTGAATAGTGCAAAAAACTTATAAACCATAGAACAGAATAAAATGGATACTTGTATGAACTAACACTTATATCTCCAAATTCCTACAAGTAATATACAAATAACTAGATAAAAAAAAAATTAATAAATCATTCGAAAAAACGAATCTGAATCCCATAGCAGTAATTGAAGAGTCATATAATATTGGAGAGCGACGTATATGTTTCTATGGCCGCGGAAGAGACGGAAGAGAGAGAGTTGAGAGGGGTGGGTGGGGGGTTTTTACACATCCACTGTGTGAAAATCAATGGGTGGCCGGTCTGGTGCAGCGATTTACACCTCCACTGTCGTCGAGAAGGAGGGGGCGGATCAGAGCTTGGAGAGATGTTGGCTGGACGGCGATTTACACCTCCATTGTGTGAATCGTACACTGTGGAAATGCATCAAGTTTTTTGAAACTAATCGACCGCAAGTAACAATACAATCTTCAATTTGAATTGAATTGAATTCGAATTAATGCTGAAAGATGTAACCGAAATTTGGGGGAGAAAAAGAAAGGTGTAACCGAAATTTGGGGGAGAAAGGAATTAATGCTGAAAGACTTTGAAATTTTAATTAATTTCGATTATTTATAACTGCAGGGCATAAATGAAATTTTGTATTGTATTTTGGTCTTAATTGTTTTACTTAGAATTTTTGTCTTACTTTGTTTAAATGACATATGAATTGTCTTAGTTTGTTAATAAACTCGAAATTTTATAATGAATGAACAAAAAATTCCTCAAAATTAATCCACACAATTGATGTCTTTTGTCTTTTCTTTTTAATGACAAAATCATTATCTTAGTATTATTAGATGAAGTTGTGTTATCATTCTCATGTTGAGAAGACATATCTGCAAAATATATATTAAAAATAAAATTAATAAATGTCAGAATCTTATTATATTCATAAATAAAATTCATAAATTTCAAATAAATCTCATAAATCAATAACCATATAGAAATCATACAAATTTTATATGAATAACAATTGAGATTTGAGAATACTGCGTTAATGTGATTGTGCAGAAAAAACAGAGTATTAACACAGAAAAAAATCAAAAGTTCAATCAGAGAAAAGCTCAATATCACATAAAAAAAACTAGGAGTAATTATCAACAATTTGAGAATACTTCTTTTTAGGCATACTAATAATCCTCATGATTCGACTAAAAATGAACAAAAAATAAAATAAAAAATATAAATATAAATTACATAATGTTAACTGATCGAGCAGCGGATGTGCAGAAAGTTTTTTTTTGGAACGTGTTTGAGATCGAAATGGAATTTTGTAGGTTTTCTCTTGATTTAAAAAAACTCGAATCTCTTTATGTTAGATTATATAAAGTATCTTCGCTAATTTTCTGATCATAATCATATCAATTACTCCATGATCATAAATTGTAACAACTGATTTTCTGAATTATGAATTATGAATAGACGACCGACCAAGACCAATAGCACATACAATAGCCGCGCACAATTTTGTGATCTCGAAACAAAAATTTGTATAAAAAATTCAACTAAATTAATAATTTAACCTAAAATTCAATTCATTCAAATAAAAAAAAGATAATTTATTGTTTATTATGATTATTAATGATATGAGAATTAAAATAAAGATTATATATTATCAATTAATTTTTTTATTAATCATGTGAGGATAAATTTGTAATTTTATAATTATATATTTAAAATTATTAAAGTTAATTTAAAAGTGTAATAGGGCGACAAAAAACGATAATAAGTGCAATGCAAGGTGATGGATTCTGCGACGCCAAATGCAACAGGTAGCAGGTCATCAAATATAAGCCATTAGATTTCAGATCTGATGGCTCAGATTACTGGACTGTTGATAGTCCAGGCGACATTGGACTGTCCTTAGAAGGCCCCAATTAATTATTTTATAGTAATGTTTGTTAGGTAACAATATTCAACAAAAGCTCTAGTATTTTAAGTTATCATTGATCAGAAATTCGATCGGGAACTTGCACCTTATTTGAATTAATTTTTTGCAATGAGAGATTTTTTTTTTTTTTTTAATTTTATAATTAAGTGTTTACTTACGAAAAGGTAAAATTAGAATAATGCTTCTTGTTGCATAATAAAAGTTTATACTAATTATTTTATAGTAATGTTTGTTAGGTATGAATATTCAACATATTTATAAAGCATGAGTATTTTAAGTTTTAATATCCAATAATTGAATAATTATTAGGGGGCCCGCGACTAAACAAACCTCAACTACTATACATAGTACTCCATGTAAAATACTTACTTCGTACACAATATTTTTTACATCTTTAAAATAAAAAAATATTTATAAACTTAATTTTTACAATATTCACAATTTTACATAAAATGTCATTATTTTTAAATTCACACATAAACAAAAATCAACTCATTTATTTACTTTGTACATAAAGATTTATAAAATTAGTCTTCAAAATTCTACTTATTATTACACTTTATTAAAAAGTGTGTTCACCATGTGAAAGGTATTTTAAGACGGAGGGAATATGATTTATTTTTTAATTACTACCTGTTGTGTCGGGTTTGAACTCTCAACAAATTACTAAACTAACCTTGATCAACCGGTAATAAAACGATGTCGCAGGAAGCTGCCACGTAGCTTTCACACTGCTCCAATGACATGCAAAACACGTCGGAGGAATCTCCGACGCTCAAGTCATAAAACCGATGATCACCAAAGTAAAGGTGTTCGGAGAACAGTCGCCCGAAGGTGAGACAGTTCTCCATAGATGCAAGATGATGCTCAATCAAAGATGAATGCACGAGTTCAGTAGTGTGTGTTCTTATGATAAATCACGTAAAAAAGTATGAATGATGTATACACAGTATTTATAGAGGTACCTTGGGGGAAGGGATACCCATCTCCTCCTATCTCTCCATTCAACAACTTATCCCGGCTTTCGCAGAAGCTCGTCGTCTCTCAACGACTCTGACTGAGTCAAATAGTCATCTTCAGCAAGAAAGATATCCCACGATCCTAGCCTCTCAACTGATCAATCAACTCCGATAATTTAGGAACAAACTTAGACTGCTTCGTGGGCCTTAATTCCGCCGGTCTTTAGCCACTGGGCTTTGGCCCGATTCTCAATAAATTTGTGCAGATGTGGGCCTGGGCCTTCTGTTAGGTCCTGGGCCTCGAGGCCGAGGGAAGGTCCCAGCCCATACAATCGGGTCCACAATCGGGGTATCAACTAACATGGGCCCTACTTATCATAGTATGGGCCTTAATCACCTAATTTAATTGTAATTTAAAAGTATAAATGGAGGAATAACATGTAATTATATTACCCGTATATTCCACGTGTCATTATCTCATAGGACGACACATTTTGGTCGCATCACTACCCCTACAACCACACCTCGATCAATTTTAGACAATTATACCCAAATTCTAAATTAAAAAAAGAAAATCACAAAAAAATATTCTCCTCCCAACCGAAGAAACCTGGTGAAATAAGAAAAAAAAAAAAAGTGAGTTCAAGTTTAAGAAGAGGTGTTCTAACTTCTAACTGTACATATTTGACAATATTTGACATTCAGAGTTGAGTAATTTTAGGTTGCTTAATATTAATGTTTAAGCAGTTTTGTTAGTTTTTATTAAAATCTAGAATTCTAATTTTTGCAAATTTTTGAAGTATCTTTAACTCACTTTTTTCTCCGCTTTGTTTTTCCCGCGTTTCTTTCATTCTGTTAGAGTACGATAAATTTTCATAATTTTTTAAAATTTGAGTATAATTATCTAAAATTAATATGGGATCAGTAATTTAAAATAAAATTATATTTTAATATGAGATATGTATAATAGTTGAGGTGTGTACAATATAACCGAAAGCTGATTTAACCGACCTAATTATTATAAGCATAATATTTGTTCCTAATATACTAATGATGTTACACAATTTTTTTTCCAAGTACCCCATATAACTTTATCGTTAACTTTGCTCATATTAAAGGAATTCTCAGAGGCATCTGATTATCATGGAATTAAATCGTTCGTATATTTTTTTAATTTAAAAAATTACCAGTGATCATAAATATCATGGTGACATAGGTTAAACATCCCACGCAATAAAACACATGATGGAACATAAAAAAAATTATCCCAGAAAAATCGAAGTGTTTTATTGTAGAAGTATCATATGCAAACAAAGCATTATTATAACGTCGAAGAATGATACGGGCCGGGGCGGTGATGAAAGGAAGATTGAATTTAAGTCTATGAGCAATAATCTTATTACTTGATTTGGGTCTTTATATATTAAGTTACTTTACCTTATAGTAATAAATAATAGTAATAAAAATACTATTATATTATACTATTAGATTGTTAATTCAGCATATGCATTTTTTTTATATGATTCATTTTTTATTAGTGCATTTATTTTATACAAAATGCAATTGAATTGAATCATCTTACAAAGAAAAAAAACAAATATATCCTTATAATTTAAGAATAAAAAATAATTATTATAATATGACATATATATCTACAGTTGTTAAATAGGTTGATCAGACTGATTCATACCCATCGACCCAGCCCAACCAGTGGCTCATTGGGATGCATGTTTCTCTTGGATTGGGCCGGGTCATGCTAGGCCCGTTGGACTTTTACTCGGGCCTAACCTAATTTCTATTGGGCATCGGGAAATATTATATATTTTTTAACCCAGCCTACCTGAAAAGAACTCTCGAAATATTTTTTAATATATTTAAAAAAAATATTATAAGAGTATTACAGCAATATTATATTTTTTACAAAATTTAAATATTTTATTAAATGGTGAAAGACGATCGCCCATGTTAAAGCCAAATGACGTGACTACTTTTAATTGAACGTTTATTGTAAGATAGAACGAACTATGTGCCACACGGTAGAAAAACCCTGGCCTGCTAATTTTAATTATAACATTATAAAACTTAGATGGATTGAGACTATATATCATTTGATAGGTATCTTGAGATATATATTTATGTTTAAATCAAACATTTCAATTGTTTAAATTGAATCGCAAATGGTGTATCTTTAAATCATTTAATATATACATAATCAGGTGTATTTTTGCATGTTGAATATAAATTTTATTTTAAATTTTAATTTGTCATTTATGTTGGGTCTAATAATGCACACATGTTGAGCTAAATTTTCGTCTAATATGATTGAAAGACTGGCGGAGAAGCTCCTATTGATTAAAGTGACATGGCAAGAAAATAGCGTAAACACCTTACTAACTACATATATTAAAAATTCCTTGCTTTCGAAAAATAAAATAAAAGCTACTACTTTATTATTCCAATTGTTAATGCTTTAGGGTTGTTACGAGCCTTAATACATTTATACATGTTTGGATATATTAGGGATCCAACATCCATGGTCCCAAAAAACTCGATCAATATTTGCACTAGTAACAAATATATTTGCATACAAGTGGTGATCCATACTAAATGTGTGTGTATAAATTATGTACAGTGACGAATTCAAGATTTTAAAATGGGATACAAATAATAAGTAAAACAATATTCATTTACATAATAATACTCTTAAATTTTAAGATGCATAGAGTTGAATTAAATATACAAACAAATAAGATATTGTATAGAGTTTAAATAAAATTACAATTAAAATTAAATATGACGACTTTTCATTTTTTATGAAAAATTCTATAAATTGTTTTACAAAAGTTTTATGGTGAATTCAATGTTATTGTTTTGTAAAATGACAAGGATAATATTCTCTTGTCGGCACATAGGGGTGCATGGGAATGGACCAGGCTACCTGACAGGGGCCTATGGCTCGACCTATTAAAGTTCGGCTCGGCTCGACTCGTTTAATAAACAAGCCGGGCTCAAGCTTTTTTAGAAGCCTATTTAGCTAAATAGGTCGGGCTCAAACTTTTTCGTAAGCCTTTTAAGCTCAACAGGCCGGCCTATATAACTTCACACTCACACATATATATATATATATATATATATTGTATATATTATAAGTATATACGTACTTATATAATATGTGATTTCCAAATAAATAAATAAGAAAATTTAGTAACACTAGTTATATATTTTTTTTAATAGTTGAAAAAATAGTTGAATATTTTTTTTTGAACATTCTATTACTTTCATTTCTTCATTTTGAGATTTAAAGAATTTTTATAATTTGGTGATAATGCTATTATAGAATTTTTTTTTTTTAAATACGCTAATAAGATTAAATGCCTTTAAAGACTTTCGGGCCAGGCCTATTTATTAAATAGGCCAGGCTTGAGCCTTTAAAAAAAAGTCTATGACAGGCCATGGGCCAGGCTCGGACCTAAGAAATATATAACAGGCCAGACTTTTTTTCTTAAAGCCTACCAAGGCCTGACCCATTTCCACCCCTATCGGCACATTTCATTATTTGGAAAACAACTACTTGCTCTTTTCAATATCTTTCTCAAATATCTTTTATTTACATCATATATATCACATTATTTTTTACACACTAATAAAAAATATCTTGGATAAATTAAAAATACTTATATTATCCCTATATATAAAAAAAATTAATTGTATATCCTTTAATATCAATAAATATTTTTACCTTAAAATATTTATATGTATAATCGTACATTTACTTAAAACAAAAACTCATGTTGAGTTGATTATGAGTATTAATTAATATTATTTGATCTAATTTTTAATTTGAGCCCATATATTTTAAATTATATCAAAATAAATTTAAATAAAATTGTAAGTGGCCGACACTCATGAGAGGAAGAGAAATTTGTATTTGATTAGTAAATTAGTAACAAGAGTAAACTACATTTTTAACTCATCTGAATAAATACATACTCAAGAAAATATCTTGGAATGTGGTACACTTGTTCTGTACCGCATGTCCCAATACTAACATGTGCACATATTATTTATATTCAAAGTAAAATAAAAATAAAAATCACACATAATTATCATTTATGAGAAACAATTGCACATGGTGACTTGCACTATTTGTTTGACAGCATTGGGCTCACTAATATGGAGTATATTTTTATGAATTATATATGGTCCTCTCACAACTCATTTAATATTGTATTATTGCACGATTTTTTAAAATGAATTTGGGGATTATATATGTTGTATGCAAATATTATCACTAAAATCTTTTAACCCTTTATTTAGACTATTTTCGGAATGGAAAACGAATTTCATCAAGTGTCAATTAATTATATATCCAGAAATCATGGTTGCATTGCTTACTTTGAATACTAAATACATAATGGAGTAATTTTTTTTACTATTTGTATATTAATATATAATATGTTTAAATAAATATATATTAAACATAAAAATGTATTCAACTGTATTATATTAAAATATATATATATATATATATATATGTATAGCTCAAAGCATCAAACTCTAGAGTTTGTTTTTGGAAATAGCATTGTAAGTATTCGTAAATTTCATTAGAGAAATTGCAATGCATGGAAGATTAAACATATCATTAGTATTCCTTAATTTCGTTAATTGCATTGTGTTAGATGTATTGTCAGTATATTAATAGAAGTAGGATGAATTAAAAAAAAAAAAAAGTAGTAGAAGCACGACATGACACATAACATAAGGCAGGGAGATATTCACAAACAAATGTGGGGTTTGATAGGGTTTGAATTTTTGGCACAGGTTATTTATTACAATCCAACTTTATGATGGATAACAAATTAAAATTGTCATTTCAATATTAGTTATTATAGTCACGCGTGTTTGAAAAAAATTCCGTTTAATCTAAATGTCCGAAATTGTAGAAAGGTGAGCTGAATTATCACATTTTATATTTTGGGGAGGAAGTTCATCGAATGGACAATTTAAATTGGTGGAGTTGACTATGATACCATGAAAAAATTATGTCAAATCTAAAAGTCCGAACTTATAAAAACGTGTAAAATTAATTCTTGTATATTAATTGTTAATACGTGTGCATTCAATTGTGTAATTGGTGTAATTGATTAGATACACTTTTGAATTGATTTTAATATGTAGAGTTAAAAATTCAATTAAGAATTGAAAATATATCAAAATCATTTAAAATTCAATGGGATGGATACACTCTATTGCATACAAATTTTTCTAGTTATAATACATTTTTTGTATTATAATATAAATCATTTTCAATAATGTTATTATATGCATCTTAATTTGTATTTCGATTATATTTATTTGTGTGACCAATATTAAGGTACACAATCTTGCCATAGCAGTTAGGATGTTTTCGAATTCTTATGAATAGTACTCTGATTTATCAAATCTTGTAGTAGATGTATCGAATGACGTTTGTAGTTGATAATAAAATTTGAAGACCTTTCTTAAAATAATAAAATGCACTACATACACATTCAATTATTTATTGTTGAAATTGAATTGAATAGAAGTGTGAACATCTCTTTAACTTTTGTTGCACCATGAAAATCACAAAATGTTGTATCCTAGCTTCAAAGTGAAAATTTCTAAGAACATCCCAAGTCAACTATATTAATCATTGACCCTAAAAAAATAATATAATTACTTACTACTATTAAATAATACTCCATCCTCATTTTCACCTATAAATATACTTCAAAACTCACACACTTATCATCATTCACTAACCACTTGAAAGCTCATAATTCCAAAATGGAAACCCAAATCTTGTCTATATTTGCACTAATCTCAGCAACATTGGTAACACTACATTTCCTAACAAAGATTTTCCGGCGGGAAAAGCTGAAATTGCCGCCGGGCCCGAAACCATGGCCCGTAATCGGCAACCTCAACCTGATCGGGGCCCTCCCGCACCAATCCCTCGACGCGCTCTCCCAGAAATACGGCCCGATCATGCATCTCCGGTTCGGGTCGGCGGCCGTGGTGGTGGGGTCCTCCGTGGAGATAGCGAAAACCATCCTCAAAACGATGGACATCACGTTCGCGTCACGGCCGAAAACGGCGGCCGGAAAATACACAACGTACAACTACTCGGACATCACGTGGTCCCCGTACGGGCCGTACTGGAGGCAGGCCCGAAAGATGTGTCTGATGGAGCTTTTCAGCGCGAAGAGGCTGGAGTCGTACGAGTACATTCGGGCCGAGGAAATGAAATCTATGCTGAAAGAGGTTTTCAATTCCTCCGGAAAAGGGATCCTGGTTAAGGATAATTTATCCACAGTGAGCTTAAACGTGATTAGCAGAATGGTCCTTGGAAAGAGGTATTATTCCAAATCATAATTTAATTTTAATTTGAAATTATGGATCTGAATTGATGATTGGTGTTGGATGTGAATTAGGTATTTGGATGAAAATGAGATTGTTGGGCCAGAGGAGTTTAAAAAAATGCTGGATGAACTTTTCCTGTTGAACGGGGTTCTGAACATTGGGGATTTGATTCCGTATGTGCAGCTGTTGGATCTGCAGGGGTATGTGAAGAGGATGAAGGCTGTGAGCAAGAAATTTGACAGGTTTTTGGAGCATGTTCTTGATGAACACGAAAGACGGAGGAAGAAGAATGAGAATTACGTGAGCAGAGATATGGTGGATTTGCTGTTGGAATTAGCAGAGGACCCCACTTTGGAGGTCAAGCTCGAGAGGCATGGTGTCAAAGCCTTCACTCAGGTATCTCTCTTTTCTTATTCAATTATTTTTCTTATTATGTTTGACTTATTAGGAAAATAAAAGATTCGTTAGAAATTTCATTTTGTCTTCATTTGTGAAAAATTAATAAGAGTAAAATTGAAATATGTGAGAAAAATTACATGAAAACTACAAATATTAGGAAAACAGTGAGAAAAGTTTGAAACAGCTTGACGAGTTGGTCGACTGGTATAAGCTCTGACTTTTTTTAGCATTCAGTTTCAACTTTCAAGTGATGATTCAATTATTGTGTACATAGATGGGCATTACTTGGACAATAATTATGAATAGTACTAAATTGTGGAAAAGATTTTTAGGTGCAAAAGATTTACGAATCTAAATCCATTCTTTTTTACGTGTTATTCCAGTTTTTCTACATTTTAATTTTCCTAATTTTATAGAATTTCTAAAAAAAAATTCTATGTAACTGTGTTTTTTTTTTCATGCAGTTAACTTATTTAATTTTAAAATTCTCTTTCTTCCTTTAACAGTTTTTTCTTTTATTTTTTTGTATATATATATTTTTTTACAATCTCGCGTAATACGCTAATTTTGCACTAGTTTAAAATATTTGTGAAAATGAGTTGCTTCTTCATTTACATTATTAGGATTTATTGGCTGGTGGAACCGAGAGCTCCGCCGTGACAGTGGAGTGGGCACTATCGGAGCTCTTGAAGAAACCGGAGATTTTCAAGAAGGCGACGGAAGAGCTCGATCGCGTAATTGGGCAAAATCGTTGGGTACAAGAGAAAGACATAGCTAACCTCCCTTACATAGAGGCTATTGTGAAGGAAACAATGAGACTACATCCCGTGGCACCAATGTTAGTCCCTCGAATTGCACGAGAAGATTGCAAGGTACTAGTAATTTAATTTACAATGAATGCAAGTACATATATATAAAGTCAGTAATTGACATATCTATCAAACGGGGTCTTAAACGTAGGTTGCAGGATACGACCTTAAGAAAGGGACGATGGTGCTTGTTAATACATGGACAATTCAAAGAGATGCATCAATATGGGAAAGCCCGAATGAATTTGAGCCGGGTAGGTTTGTTGGAAAGAGTATTGATGTGAAGGGTCACGATTACGAGCTTTTGCCATTCGGGGCGGGTCGAAGAATGTGCCCGGGTTATCCATTGGGCCTGAAGGTGATCCAATCGACCTTAGCTAACCTGTTGCATGGGTTCAATTGGAAATTGCCAGAAAACATGGAGCCAAAAGATTTGAACATGGAGGAGTTTTTCGGGCTTTCAACTCCCAGAAAAGTTCCACTTACTACTGTGCCAGAACCAAGGCTTCCACTTCAACTCTATTCCCTCTAAAATATTTTATATATATGGCTTGTTTTTGTTGTAATATCATTAATGATGTACTATTATTAATAAATCTGTACCTCAATAGTATTGATTATTATGTGCAATTACTGTTTAGTTTTGTTAAGAGTGTAATTAGACTCTGAATTTTCTAAATATTACAACACTTATTCCTCCTGTTTTACAATAAATAATGTTTTAGTTTTTTTTTTTTTTTTTTTTGGTGGAATCAAGAGGGAGCATGTATTGATAAGTTTGGAGCTAACACTTTCATACATGAAACATGTCTAATTAAAGTAATAAAAAATTAAAAAATTCACAGGTCAAAAGTTTGAATTTGGATTCCTAAAAAAATCACGAGTCGCAATCAGGTGGATTACTAAATAATCAATATATTGTTGCTACAAGGTCAAAATATTACCACTATCAGACAAAAAATGTATTACTACATGTCAAAAAAATTAAAACTACACTTTTGACTTTGTAGTGACAATATTATAGTGATGTAGTAATATAATTTTGGTCATGTAGTAAAACAATACTTGAAAGAAAAAAAAAATTAGTTAAATTTAACCTGCATTAATTCGCTTTAACCCGAATTGGTCCACGAATTTTAACATCAAATTTACCTTAATTAACTATATTGCATGTATAAAATATTTCATATAATTTTTTATCATAAGTTTGCCTATAAATTTTTATCATAAGTTTGCCTATAAATTTTGATTACGTAAGTTAGAAATTATGACAATTTCTGGAAAAAAAAAATAGAATGCTAAAATATTATTTATTGAAGAATGGTGGAAGTAATTAATTGTTATACTTTTGTGTACAAGCTCTTTAGACCAAAGTTTGTAGACGACTTTTCCATTTGCAGATTTAGGTCAAAATCAAATTAAATTATAGTACTACAGTATATAAGTAGGTGGTATCACATCCTTAATTAGTATTTTAACCAATTAACCTGACCCCACCCCCAACAACTACTATACATTATGGAATATTTACTCATTTTAATATTAAATAAGTGATGTTTTAGGAGGAGTTAGTTTCTAAATGAAATACGTTTTAGTTTTTTTCCCTAATTTCTTCCTCTTTTACCCCCGAACCCACCAATTCCACAAATATCTCAAATTTTCTATTGCCATAAATAATTAAATATCCTCATTTCCTTTCTTGAATCATCTCGCTTGATACTAAAAATTTCATCTTGAATTTTTGGCTCCTTATAGACTACTAGCGAAAATAAAAAAATTGTAAACAAAAATTTAGAAATAAAATCACGTTAGAAGAAGAAGTAAAGAGGAAATAACGATGGGAAGAGACAAAATATAATCACCATGGAAAAAGAGCTTTTGTAGGAGGAAAGAAAGGGAGAGGGAGAGAATGATCAAATTAATCACGTAAAAAAGAATAAGAATTTATGGGAGAAAAAGATGTATTTGTCTCACATGAGTCACATGACTATTGTTAAATCTTCTAAAACATCACTGATTTAGAATTCTACAATTTGATTGGGTGTGTATCACTTTTATCACGCATCTCTTTAAACTAATGTCTCACGGGTAACTAATACTCCCTCCGTTTCACATTTAAGAACACGTATCTTTTATGTCAAAAAAAAAAAAAAAAACGCATATCTTTTGAACACGAATTTTAATGTATACATTATTTGCACACTTACCATATGTCATTTTAAAATTTGCAACTTGGTGTACCAACTAATTATTTGTTGTAATAAGGGTTAATTAAATTCACCATCTTATAAATTTATTGATTACAACATGTTCTTTTAAAAATTACAATTGTATGAACTAATTATTTATTGTAATTCGATGCATCAATCTAATTATCAGAGAAACCTAAGTTGATGTTGCTGTCGAGGATGTTGTCAATGTCACGTGAGATGTAACACGTTTACACTAGCTAGATCGGTCAATAAAACTGACATCACACTGAAAAAGTATGATTTTGTAATGAATTTAGTGATCGAAAAACATAAAGTCAAGTTCTACTTTTTGAAAAGTCATTTATTGATGTTTTTTTTAATCTTCTTTCATCATAATTTTGA
Source organism: Galeopsis tetrahit (assembly GCA_963675135.1). NCBI lineage: Eukaryota > Viridiplantae > Streptophyta > Magnoliopsida > Lamiales > Lamiaceae > Galeopsis > Galeopsis tetrahit. The sequence goes on from OY776127.1 coordinate 57,560,183, forward strand.
GATTGTTATTTTTACAACTAGATGAATTACTCAACTGCAACTCGACTGCAGGTGGTGGGTACTAAGTGTACAATTAGGATTTTATTTAGTTGTATTTTAATTGATTTTTTTTTTTTTTTTTTTTGAGGAGGTATTTTAATTGAATTGATGAAAGGGTAACAAGACTTTTCATATTTGTTTTTTACAAAATATATATTGAGGGGTGTGAAGTCATAAAAAGAGGCCGTATCCTACATTTAACATTTTTGGTCCTTTATATTTGGGCTACAAATGGCCCAAAATAAAGCCCGTATTCTACAAAGCCCAAGTTAAATGCTGCAAAATTACGATTACTGTTGAGATCAAGGTACAAACAATGCTGCAAAATGTACTTCCAGTTTTATGCCGTCGGTCCTGTTCAGCTTTTCAGTGGAAGGTTCGACGTTTCTTCTCCGACGGGCAAGTGTGCTCCGACTCGCCGCCGCAACCCAGTGACTCCGAGTTGCCTCGAGAGGAATCGGTAGTCGACGGCTGCGACTACAAACACTGGCTCGTCGTGATGCACACACCTGATAATTACCCTCAAAGAGAAGAAATCGTTCAGCAATACGTTGCCACTCTGGCTATGGCTCTTGGAAGGTAAAATATTTCACCCCTGAATTTTCGATAATATTACCATGATTTTTGTTATTTTTGTGTAATTGGTAGTGTCATTTTGCTATTTTCTGGTTAAATTTGTGGGATGGTTCGTTTTAAAATGGTTTGAATTGTGGTGAGATAATCTAAAAGGATCTTTAATTGAGTCGAAAAAGGATTCATTATTTTTGTTCAAGTCAATTTTTTAAATGTTTTGGTAATTAGTTAATGTGATGCTTATAATTTATGCAGTGAGAAGGCAGCAAGAGAATCAATATACTCTGTTTCAACAAAGTATTACTATGCATTCAGCTGTAAAGTAGCCGAAAATGTGACTCACAAGATCAAATGTAGTTTTCTTAATCACCTTATGCTTCCAATTTTTTGGCATTTTGGTTCTTCGGCTTGATAAATTAATGCTATCGTCTGGTTTGCAGATCTTCCTCGTGTAAAATGGGTTTTGCCGGACTCTTACTTGTGTACCGAAAAAAGTGGCTATGGAGGTACTTGTTATTTTATAACCATGTCTGGAGTATGTAGACATATGGTGGCTTAAGTTTTGAAGTTTTTATCTTATATTGTTTGGTAGATGTGTTGAGATGCCGTCTGTGAATCATAATGTCTAATATTTACTTGCCATTGTATCATTTTGTGGTTTTGTGATTTCCCAATAAATATTTTTAGTTTGTCTCTTCAGGTGAACCGTATATTGATGGCAAGGTCGTTGCTTATGAAGACAAGTATCATGCTGACTGGTTGCGTGAAATCTGTGATAACGATTCTATGGGAAGAACTCATTCGAGGAAAGCTAGAAGAAGAGGTTCAACAAATTCCAGAGCAACAAGTGATTGAAGATTTGAAGTTAAGGCAAGCTTCAGACCCTGGGATTATCTACTTGTCCAGAATTACATGAATGGTCTCTCAAATGGTCATTTGATCAATTGCACGATTTCATTAAAAACAAAGTGAACATTATTTAGGTTGGAAGCTCAATCTCATGTTACCCACTTGGAATTCAAAACCGAGGTCGTAATTGATGTGCCCAGAGAAAATCTACCATTGTTGAGAGTAGCATGTCTTCGAAGTAGTACTGAGGTGGTAATGAGATTAGAGCTCTTCATATTTCTGGGTGAGTATTTTTCTTATTAACTCAGTTAAAATCTGCCTAATTCACTAATTCTTGCTCCCCTTCATCAATAGTTACAAGCTCTGAGTTCTTCACATTTCTATGACCTAATCCTTGATAGAAATAAGGCTAAAGGAATACCCTAAATCCCTGCATCATCACCTGATTATTGGAAATTAAGGTGATTTTGTTTATCCTGTTAAATAGCTGTATCATTTTTATGTTTTGATAAGCCATATCTTGGAGGTGTTGAGTTGCTTTAGGCTATATCAGAAATCATGGTAGGGGATAAAAGGTTTGGATTTTTGCTTTGTTGTACATAAAATGGCTTGTAAAGCCACAATAGAAGATTATTTACTTGATGGATCATTTCTTCATGAGACCTTGATGCATGCTTGTGTTTGTTTACACTCTCTGTATCTTGTATAAACATGAAACCATTTGCAATAAGAAATTCCAGATATTAAATACCATTAGGCCTTGTTTGATAGTAGTTAATATTAAAGGTAGATTATCGTCATCTTAGCCTTTATAGGATGTTTGATAGTAAAAATTAAGATTAGATTATGTTTTTAAATTTGTAAAATTTAGATGTCATTTTAATCTCAACTTAATCAGTTTTAACTATCATACCAGAGTTTATGTTACATATGGTCATAATATAGAACGGATCACATGATGCAAAAGTTTAAATATATCTACTTTAATATTTTTGCTTCATCAATTAAATATCAGCCCAACGTATTAAACCACTAACCTAAAGAAAGTATGTAGTGAAAGCTTTAATATGAATAATGTTAACGCCACACAAAAATCGGTCGGCGCCCAAGCACTGCTGAACGCCTCGATTTTGTATTAAAATTGCAAACCAATTAAATGGTGACACGTGGATAAACATATATTAAAATCAAATTAATTTATTATTTAAATTTTGGAAATTTAATTAAATTAATTTTCAAATTAAATAGTTAAATTAGTGATATTTAATATACACGATACAAGTCGGTCGAATTATACGAGTATCGTAATATTCGTAAATTGGTAAGATACAATTAACTTACCATATATGGAGGAAATCAAATCACATCTCTTCAAAAAGGGAAGAGAATTAGATTAAAATCAATCAAGTCAATCAAATCGGCATCGACTAATAAGAAGACGCCACGTGGCATGGTAAAGAGGAAAAGTCTTCACTCTCTCACGTCCTCCCTCATTCATTTCAAAAACACAACACAAAAAGCATTTCAAGACTCTAGGGGGATGTTTCCTTTTGGTTTTAAAAACCAGGTTTTGGATTTCAAGATCCAAAACCCGTTTTACTTCGGGATTTAAAAACCGGTTTTCAAAATCCACTCAAAACCACCCTTATCAAACATATTGATTTGACATAAAGTTATATCTATATAATATTACTCCAATCATTATATTCTTTTTCAACAATAATATAATAATACTATAATAATATAATAATACAATAATATAATACATTTAATCAACTAATCATTATAATCTCATCAAACAATAATATAATAATACAAACTCATTCAATCTTACAACTTGATTTGACATAAAGTCAAATCCTTCACTATTCCAAAACCCAAAAGAAACACCCATATTACTATTCATCGGGATTTCAAAAACCAGGATTTCAAAAATCTGGTTTTTAAAACCACCCAAAGCCCAAAAGAAACACCCCCTAGAACTCTCTGCAGAGATTCAAGGCGTTCTTGAGCATTCGAAGGAGCTTCAAAGGCATTCTTCACCCAAATCATCTAGAAGCTACGTTCGATCCAAGATCAAGGTGTTAAAGCCCCTCGAATCGGCGTTCTTCTCAGAGTGTTCTTCGCGATTCTTCGAAGATTCAAAGACATTTTTCGCGGATCCTTGAAAGTTCAAAGGCGTTCTCCATCACATTCGAAGGCGTTCGTCCGAAAGCTCCCCAAATCAGCGTTTGATCCAAAACAAGACGTCAAGTCCTTGGACAAACGTTACAAATTTTCAAATCCAAGCGTGATCAAGATCGAAGCGAAGATCACGCCCCAAAAACCATTTAAGTCAAAGTCGAAGATCGAAGAGAAGAATCAGAGGAATTAAAATAGAGATTGTAAATCCCCGAAATATACTCGGTTTAATCCGAAAATAAATAAAATTGTATTTCAAATTCGTGTTTTATATTAATTCACGAAATTTGTTGTTACAAATTTGGCACGCCCGGTGGGACATCTCTACCTCTCATCCCTTCTCTTCCTAGCGAAATTCAAAGGCCATCAAGATGTCTCAGCGCAAGATCCTGTTTATAAGGACAGGTCCTTCCAAGACAGTTGATGCCAACGTTGTCACGAGAAGCATGGCGAAGAGATCGTTGTCACATACTTTTTTAGGAGAAAATACTTCAATTGGAACAACTGCAAACCAACCTCCATACCACGTTGCCGAAGGTGAAGAAGACAACTCTACTCATTTGACTCCTCGCTCCACGTCGAACTCTTCGTCGACTTCAAGTATTGCTCCGGTGATGATGACGAATGCTTCGACTATTGAGGAGCAGCTTGCTAGCATCATGCAAGTTATTGAAGGGCTATCAAAACACGTTCAAAAGCAAGACACCCAAATTACTCATCTTATGAATAGGGTGGATAATGGTGACACGAGTCGTACCAATGGGAAACTAATCAAGGAACAGGACGACGTCGAAACCTCAACCAAGCATCGTGCAACGGAAAATGAACCCGTGACTTGAACAAATTTTTAGACAATTTATTTGACTAACTACTTCCCCTCAAGCATAAGGGTTCGTAGTAGTAATGGAAGTATTCGACCAAGTAGTATCGACCTAGGAGGTGTGTGTGTGCAATGAGTCCCTAGAATTGTGTGTTGGCATAACCAATGTAACTACGACTTCGGGTTTTTGAATATCTAAGATAAAGTTAAATTACTACCAAACTTCAAGAAATTAAATCAAACACCAACCTAGAAACTAACTAGTAATTTAATTTGCTAAAAGGAAACAACTAACCAACAAGAAAAATTACCACAACTTAAGAATGAAAATTACTAACAAAACAAGAAATTGACAATTAAAACAAAGATAACAACTACGAATTAAATTCGAAGAAGTGCAAGGGTGAGAGAATGCTTCTGGTGTTCTCTACCTAGTGAAATTGAGAGAAATTGTTTTTACTTTGTTAATGCTTCAAGTAAGGTTTGCTAAGAGCACCTAAATGCTAGGATGACAACCATTTCCCTTCGGGTAATATAGCCTTAATTCTAAGGTGTTCCCAAACCCGGTAATAAGATTTTCTTCCTAATCCTCACCAACTATTCAAACAACCATTTAGATAATTAATGTCTTTTAATGGAGTTCTAATACGATTAACTCTCTCTCGACGAATTAAACGTATAACAAACACAATTGTAAACCAACAACTCACACCATAGATATACACATGTTCATGTAACTCTCGTCTACGCTAAACATGTATCTAAATATGGATTAATAGAAGTTAACACACAAAAGTACCAATAATTCCCAATAAAAGAAGCAAGAATCCTAAAATCAACAATAACAAAGCACAACAATTCCTAACTCAACAATCACATGGTTTTAGAACACCCAAAGCATAAATAAAATTAGCCCATTGTGTTTGGAGAATTACACATGGCCAAAACAACAACAAAAAGTGAAATAGACATAAACCTTGTAATTATAGAGCAAAATAGAGTTGGGTGGAAGTCACCTTGATAATTCTTCGGATATTACAAGATAACGTAAACTCGTTCTTCAAAAACCTAATCTATCAATTTGGAATAATCAATGTAAAAATCTAAGTAATAGCTAGGGTTTGTTTCTGTTATTGGAATGGATGATGGTAAGAAGCCTTTTACAAACTGAGTTGGAATGTATTTAAGGCTTCCAAAAGTGTGTTAGACGAAATTAGCAATCGAGTCCTTGAAGTTCTTCAAGATTCGCCAAAAACCCCGAAAAACGTAAGTTAACTCGGTCAACCGAGTGATATGAGTCGGTCAACCGAGTCGAGTGGACATACAATGACTTTCTGGGATGCAGAACCCACTCGGCCGCTAGTGTGATTCCACTCGGCCGCCAGTGTGAAGTCACTCGACCGCCAATGTGATTCCACTCGGCCGCCCGTTTGACTTGGGAATTCCAGAAAGTTTCTGGAAGTCCATCTCACTCGGCCGCCAGTGTGAGACCACTCGGCCGGCCGTTTGACATCGGCTCCTTAGACATTTTCTCCTATTTTCTTGGCTTTCCTTGCTCGTCCCCCAATCGAACTTCAATTCCCATGCACCGATGCTCGTTTTTCCTCTAAAATGTACTATTTCACCTTGTTTCCTACACTTTGAACACATTTCTTGACAACAAGGTTAGTAACACAATTTCTATCAATTACGACCAAAATCACATCAAAATGCTACAATAATATAGCAAAAATGAGCACAAATACGAGCAATCTCACACCCAATCAACCCGCCGCTAAAGATTTGTTCATTTCTTCTGATGGAGGGATGGACGTTCGTCAACTCAAGGAAATCATATTGGATACGGTGAAAGGTAGACACTAAGAAGGATTCAAACCATCTTTCACCTATACCAAGCCGTATACCAAAAGAGTTGACAACTTGAGGATGCCAGCAAGCTATCAACCTCCAAAGTTTCAACATTTTGATGGCAAAGGAAACCCAAAGCAACATGTAGCTCATTTTGTCGAAACTTGCAATGATGCTGGAACTTATGGTGATCACTTGGCCAAACAGTTTGTCCGCTCCTTGAAAGGAAATGCTTTCGATTGGTACATCGATTTGGAGGCTAACTCTATCGATAGTTGGGATCAGATGGAGCAGGAATTCCTAAACCGTTTCTACAGCACAAGGAGAACGATTAGCATGATCGAGTTCACCAACACTCGTCAAATGAAGGATGAGCCAGTGATTGATTATATCAATCGATGGAGAAACTTAAGCCTGAATTGCAGGGATAGGTTGACTGAATCTTCTGCAATCGAAATGTGCATTCAAGGAATGCAATTGGGCCTCCGATACATCCTGCAAGGAATCCGGCCAAATACTTTCGAAGAATTAGCAACAAGAGCTCACGACATGGAGTTAAACATGTTTTGTAGTGGAGTCACATCACCGTCGGTTCAAGAGCTTCGCAGTAAGGCTTACGCTAAACCTTCAAGTAAGGAATACATCACAGACATGCCTCGAGATTAGGGGCAAAACGGGTTGACATTAAAAGACATGCGACAAAAACAATATCCGTTTTTAAACTCCGACGTCTCTGGGATATTTGATGATCTGCTAGAGGCAAAGCTCATTGAGTTGCCTAAGATGAAACGACCGGAAGAAGCTGGACAAATTGATGATCCGAAGTACTGCAAGTATCATCGACTAATAGGTCATCTGATTCATGATTGTGTAACATTTAAGGAGAAGATCATGCAACTAGTCCAACAAGGAAAAATTGTGTTAGATGAGACCATTTAAAGTTTCTCAAGTCGAGTCTTCTTGACAAGAGAATAAACTGTTTTAGACTCTCAAATCGAGTCATTCAAATTGAAGGCTCCTTAATAAGAGTGAAAAATTTCTAAAATTTTCAAGTGAAATCTCCTTAACAAGAGAATAAACTGTTCGACACTCTCAAATCGAGTCATCCAAATCAAACTCCTTGATAAGAGTGAAAACTTTCTACGAAAATATATCGTTTGGTGGGATTTATTTGTCCAAGTGACTTAAATTCAAAGAAATGCCTCCTATCATCTTTGACAATAACCTCCTAAATCAAGTTTCAAACAAGTCAAAGAGCAAGTTCTAGCATGCATATTTCGTGGACGACTCACTCAAAAAAATTGAATCAGAATGATATTTCGATTCAAGAAGGCTCAAATCTTTTCGGTTTAATGTGGTAAACTCAAGTGTTTTCCTAAGCCTAGCCCATCACACAAAATGCAATCAAATGATAGAGTCATACATGCATTAACTTCACACACATTAAGAAACATCACAAGATCACCTAAAGTAACTCATGCATCCATCAACAACTTCTCCAAAAAAATCAACCATCACACAATTAGACCATCCATACATGATACATCCATCCAAACAAAGCATCACGAATATCCCCAACAACAAAAATCCACAAACTAATCCAAAATAAAAGAGACTAAAACAACAATCCAAAGGTAAAAGTCATACATAAACAGCAAAGCACTAAAAATCTAGACGAAATTAGGACAACTATACCACACCATCTTTGAAGCTTTGAGGTATCATTGAGGTGGTTGAGGTGGGTTGTAGTAGCCTTGTTGGACAAGCCACTCAAAATGAGGTCGAAGCATGTTGTTCATCTCAAGGAGTTGTGCATCGATACTTGCATTGTGAGTTTCCATGTTAGTTAGACGAGTGTCCACGTTTGCTCGCCAAGCTCTATCTTCACGACTCGATACACTCAACTGCTCGATACTCGCCCTAAGTGACTCCAACTCACTCCTCCTTCTCCTCGCATAAACAAGTGCAATGATTCCAACTGGATCTCTACCCACTCGATTTCGAGGAACTTCTTCTCGCTCTTCAGGCTCTTGATGTTGTTCAGGCTCATCAATATGCATGGGGACTCTTCCAACATGCTCGGGGTTGATGGGATTTCCAGCCTCAAAGTCATCCATCCAAGCACGGTGAGCGTAACTCTCTCTCGACGAATTAAACGTATAACAAACACAATTGTAAACCAACAACTCACACCATAGATATACACATGTTCATGTAACTCTCGTCTACGCTAAACATGCATCTAAATATGGATTAATAGAAGTTAACACACAAAAGTACCAATAATTCCCAATAAAAGAAGCAAGAATCCTAAAATCAACAATAACAAAGCAAAACAATTCCTAACTCAACAATCACATGGTTTTAGAACATCCAAAGCATAAATAAAATTAGCCCATGGTGTTTGGAGAATTACACATGGCCAAAACAACAACAAAAAGTGAAATAGACATAAACCTTGTAATTATAGAGCAAAATAGAGTTGGGGGGAAGTCACTTTGATAATTCTTCGGATATTACAAGATAACGTAAACTCGTTCTTCAAAAACCTAATCTATCAATTTGGAATAATCAATGTAAAAATCTAAGTAATACCTAGGGTTTGTTTATGTTCTTAGAATGGATGATGGTAAGAAGCCTTTTACAAACTGAGTTGGAAGGTATTTAAGGCTTCCAAAAGTGTGTGAGACGAAATTAGCAATCGAGTCCTTGAAGTTCTTCAAAATTCGCCAAAAACCCCGAAAAACGTAAGTTGACTCGGTCAACCGAGTCGAGTGGACATACAGTGACTTTCTGGGATGCAGAACCCACTCGGCCGCTAATGTGATTCCACTCGGCCGCCCGTTTGACTTGGGAATTCCAGAAAGTTTCTGGAAGTCCATCTCACTCGGCCGCCAGTGTGAGACCACTTGACCGGCCGTTTGACATCGGCTCCTTAGACATTTTCTCCTATTTTCTTGGCTTTTCTTGCTCGTCCCCCAATCGAACTTCAATTCCCATGCACCGATGCTCGTTTTTCCTCTAAAATGTACTATTTCACCTTGTTTCCTACACTTTGAACACATTTCTTGACAACAAGGTTAGTAGCACAATTTCTATCAATTACGACCAAAATCACATCAAAATGCTACAATAATATAGCAAAAATGAGCACAAATACGAGCAATCTCACACCCAATCAACCCGCCGCTAAAAATTTGTTCATTTCTTCTGATGGAGGGATGGACGTTCGTCAACTCAAGGAAATCATATTGGATACGGTGAAAGGTAGACACGAAGAAGGATTCAAACCATCTTTCACCTATACCAAGCCGTATACCAAAAGAGTTGACAACTTGAGGATGCCAGCAAGCTATCAACCTCCAAAGTTTCAACATTTTGATGGCAAAGGAAACCCAAAGCAACATGTAGCTCATTTTGTCGAAACTTGCAATGATGCTGGAACTTATGGTGATCACTTGGCCAAACAGTTTGTCCGCTCCTTGAAAGGAAATGCTTTCGATTGGTACATCGATTTGGAGGCTAACTCTATCGATAGTTGGGATCAGATGGAGCAGGAATTCCTAAACCGTTTCTACAGCACAAGGAGAACGATTAGCATGATCGAGTTGACCAACACTCGTCAAATGAAGGATGAGCCAGTGATTGATTATATCAATCGATGGAGAAACTTAAGCCTGAATTGCAGGGATAGGTTGACTGAATCTTCTGCAATCGAAATGTGCATTCAAGGAATGCAATGGGGCCTCCGATACATCCTGCAAGGAATCCGGTCAAATACTTTCAAAAAATTAGCAACAAGTGCTCACGACATGGAGTTAAGCATGTTTTCTAGTGGAGTTACATCACCGTCGGTTCAAGAGCTTCGCAGTAAGGCTTACGCTAAACCTTCAAGTAAGGAATACATCACACACATGCCTCGAGATTGGGGGCAAAGCGGGTTGACATTAAAAGACATGCGACAAAAACAATATCCGTTTTTAAACTCTGACATCTCTGGGATATTTGATGATCTGCTAAAGGCAAAGCTCATTGAGTTGCCTAAGATGAAACGACCGGAAGAAGCTGGACAAATTGATGATCTGAAGTACTGCAAGTATCATCGACTAATAGGACATCCGATTCATGATTGTGTCACATTTAAGGAGAAGATCATGCAACTAGTCCAACAAGGAAAAATTGTGTTGGATGAGACCATTTAAAGTTTCTCAAGTCGAGTCTTCTTGATAAGAGAATAAATTGTTTTAGACTCTCAAATCGAGTCATTCAAATTGAAGGCTCCTTAATAAGAGTGAAAACTTTCTAAAATTTTCAAGTGAAATCTCCTTAACAAGAGAATAAACTGTTCAACACTCTCAAATCGAGTCATCCAAATCAAACTCCTTGATAAGAGTGAAAACTTTCTAAAATTTTCAAGTGAAATCTCCTTAACAAGAGAATAAACTGTTCGAGACTCTCAAATCGAGTCATCCAAATCAAAGCTCCTTGAAAAGAGCGAAAACTTTCTAAAGTCCAAAAAAAATTTGTGCTTCATTCACTCCAAGACATAAAACGTCTGTGAACAAAGCACGAGGGGGCATTTGTAAGCATATTAAAATTGCACCCAATTAAATGGTGACACGTGGATAAATATATTTTAAAATCAAATTAATTTACTATTTAAATTTTGGGAATTTAATTAAATTAATTCTCGAATTAAATAGTTAAATTAGTGATATTTAATATACACGATACGAGTCGGTCAAATTATACGAGTAATCGTAATACTCGTAAATTGGTAAGATACAATCAACTTACCATATATGGAGGAAATCAAATCAAATCTCTTCAAAAAGGGAAGAGAATTAGATTAAACCAATCAAGCCAATCAAATCGGCATCGACCAATAAGAAGACGCCACGTGGCATGGTAAAGAGGGAAAGTTTTCACTCTCTCACCCTATAAATAGGGTCCTCCCTCATTCATTTCAAAAACACAACACAAAAAGCATTTCAAGACTCTAGAACTCTCTGCAGAGATTCAAGGCGTTCTTGAGCATTCGAAGGAGCTTCAAAGGCATTCTTTCTCCCAGATCATATGTAAGCTACGTTCGATCAAAGATCAAGGTGTTAAAGCCCCTCGAATCGGCGTTCTTCTCAGAGTGTTCTTCGCGATTCTTCGAAGATTCAAAGGCGTTCTTCGCGGATCCTTGAAAGTTCAAAGGCGTTCACCATCACTTTCGAAGGCGTTCGTCCGAAAGCTCCCCAAATCAGCGTTCGATCCAAAATAAGACGTCAAGTCCTTGGACAAACGTTACAAATTTTCAAATCCAAGCGTGATCAAGATCGAAGCGAAGATCACGCCCCAAAAACCCTTTAAGTTGAAGATCGAAGAGAAGAATCAAAGGAATTAAAATAGAGATTTTAAATCCTCGAAATATACTTGGTTTAATCCGAAAATAAATAAAATTGTATTTGAAATTCGTGTTTTATATTAATTCATGAAATTTGTTGTTATATGGTAGTACGTTTTAATCGGAGGGGACACTAGTCGCCGCCTAGGTGGCCTGATTCTTACTTGCGTTGGTTGCTAACAATGTAGCTTTAATTAATAAATAAACACAGCAGCCAGCGGGCTGCAAGCCTGCAACTTCATTTCTATTGTTCTTAAAAAAAAAAATCTAGGCGCCAATTAGGTGGTAAAAAATGTTCGACTATGAATTTTCGACTTTTAATTTATCATGCCAAATTTTCGACTTTTAATTTATCATGCTGTAGACACTGAAATTTTATTAAAATTTAAAAGTGTCAAATATTGTAAATCCTGGTTTTGGAGATAAGAATATAAAATAATATCTCCAAAACTTGAGGAATTATCTCTTTGATTTTTGAATATCTTTCTTGCTCTCTAAGTCGTTAGTCTCTTATAAATAGGAGAGTAAAAATAGAATTGCAGAGGTCGGATGGAATAAGTCACAAACGACTCCATCAACTCCCTAAATCGAGTTTGATGGAATACGTCACAAACGACTCCACGTCGCTGAGACCCCGGTATCAAATTGTAGGTCAAATCAAAATCCGGAACACGTCGCTGAGACCCCGGTATCAAATTATGTTTAGAGAGTGGAATCAAGAGATCAACGAGAGTTGTACCCCAAATTTTTAATAAAAATATGTTTACCTTATTTTTATCACCATTCTTTTATGCATATTTGCAGGTGTTTAAATTTATTGGTTAACAAATTGGCACGCCCAGTGGGACGATTTTCGCTCTTCATCTCCACTCTCCAAGAATTTCATGGGGGCATGCTAAATCACCTTTTAAGTTCTACATCAAGATTTCGAGATCAAGTTGCATTCGAAATAGATCTCCACAACAGATCTCGAGGGGGCATTTGTAGACACTGAAATTTTATTAAAATTTGAAAGTATCAAATATTGTAAATCCTGGTTTTGGAGATAAGAATATAAAATAATATCTCCAAAACTTGAGGAATTATCTCTTTGATTTTTGAATATCTTTCTTGCTCTCTAAGTCACAAACGACTCCATCAACTCCCTAAATCGAGTTTGATGGAATACGTCACAAACGACTCCATCAACTTTCTACTACCAAATTGTAGGTCAAATCAAAATCCGGAACACGTCGCTGAGACCCCGGTATCAAATTGTAGGTCAAATCAAAATCCGGAACACGTCGCTGAGACCCCAGTATAAAATTATGTTTAGAGAGTGGAATCAAGAAATCAACGAGAGTTGTACCCCAAATTTTTAATAAAAATATGTTTACCTTATTTTTATCACCATTCTTTTATGCATATTTGCAGGTGTTTAAATTTATTGGTTAACACATGCCAATTTAGACCGTGTGGGTGAATAATGCATGTATTTAATCTCTGTCACACCCATTTTGTGTGGATGAATAGTGTCATCTCACATAAAAAAAAAATGTTTAATTTGTATCAAATGAAGAAACATAAAAAATTAACATATTTATCCTTAATCAACCCCACTTTTCTCTCTTCAATCCAATTTTAAATTATGAGTATCTTCCACTCTCTCTATGAAGTATGAATACATTCTTCATTAATGGTCTGTCACTAAAGAATACATTCTTCATTATTAAGAAATATTTTAAAATCCACGGGATAAATTACGAAAAAATTGTGAAACAAAATACAATATCTAAAACCAGTGACGGGCCAGGGGGCCAATTGGGCCCCCACTATTTTTTTTTTTAATATATATATATATATATTTCTTCTGTTTGTTTTTTATTTCATTAAAGCCGCAATAACGTTGTCAGAAAAAAGGGCTGCCCAGTGCCCTCCATAAAAATTAAAAGGCCTCGACAATGTAAAAATAATATTGATCCAAACAAATTAAAAGGCAAAGTTGGCCATCGCTGATAACAATGAAAAATATTGATCCAAACAAATTAAAAGGCAAAAAGGCCTCGACAACTTTCATTAATATGCTTCGTTGATGTCAGTGACACCTCCACCTCCACGTACTGTCTCCCACACATTAGACCCATGACGCCTCCACCTCCACGTACTGTCTCCCACACATTAGACCCATATGCTCTGGGGATGCCAATAAAGTTTCCACTAATATATATTCAACTCCTCCAACACAGGGCCGGTCCTAGGAATATTTGGGCCTGAATCGAACTTAAAAAAAAAGGCCCCGTCCCTTCATATTTTTTATTCTATACGAACTTAAACAAATGTAAAATAATTTTTAAAGGAACCGTATATAAAATTTAAAGGACTCACAATATAGATTTTTTTTATATAAATTTTAGAATTTCTAATTTTTAATTAATAGATTTTTTAAGATTTTAAGTTATTTAATTTTAAGAGATTTTTCAGATTTTTAATGTAATTATTATAATTTTTAGAAAATTTAATGAGATTTTTAGAATTTTTTTATTTTTTATACGAGTAATTTTCGTTTTTAGAAAATTTTAATATTATTTTTTTATTTATAAATTTGAAGGAGGTAAATTGAACTATTTGTCCGAAATTTCAATAAATTGGACAAAAAATGATGTAATTTGGACACTCTAAGACGTAAAATCTTTTTACTTTTTTAGCATTTCTCTTTATGCGTCTTTATATAATTATATTAATATTTTATATTATACGGAGTAATATATATATATATATAAAAGATATCTTAAAAAATGGGCCCCTAAAAAAGTGAAATATTTCTGGGCCTGAATCGATCGCCTCGTTGGCCTTACATTAGGACCGGGCCTGCTCCAACACTTCAGACTCTCCTCCCACCCACTTTAGACTGTAATCCATACAGTGTAACCTTGAGATTAAGATGGGTGTAGATAACGTTTCCGTAGATGTCATATTTTACGTGATTGACGAACTCGTCGACTTGTCTACGATCTGTCTGTCTTCTGTATTGTGCCATCCTAGCTCCTTGCAGCAGCTGTGTTAGATTATATATATAGATCGAAGCAGTGTATTGTGCCATGCATTCTAGCTCTTGCAGTAGCTGTGTTAGATTATATATATAGAAGCAGTAAGAAGATTAATTGAAAACCCAAATGCATAGGGCTTGACGAGTGTCCCCGAAGACCCCTCACAAGTATTTATATCCCTACAAAAAATTATCAGCCGTTCGTACTCCCATCTACACAATTAAGTGGAAGTGACGCGTTACTACATTGCATGAGAGAAAAGGGACACGTGTTGGGTTGCATGAGAGAAAAGGGACACGTTAGTTCATCATGCACTTGGACGTCAGTTTACAATTAATTATCAAATATTATATTTATATAAATAAGATTTTATCATATCGCATCGAAACTTGTGTACTGCTAATTCTAATTAATGAGCCAGATCAAAATAGACGGTGGATTTTACACAAGTTTTATTTTGATCCAACCAAACTGACCTCGTTGATATGTTTTAATTTTGTGAGTTGATTTGTGTGTATGAGTTGATTGGGTAAAATTAAGAATATTATGAGGATGAAGTTTATAGAGAATTTTCCATAAACGTGTAAAAGTTGTTGTGAATGTTTCGAAAAAAATAGTGTAAAAGTTTTTGTTGGTATTATAGGCCATAACAAAAACTTTGTAAAAAATTAAAACATATCAACGAGGTCAGTTTGGTTGGATCAAAATCCATCTTTTAAAGAAAATTTTAAAATGATCATATAGAAAACATGTCATGATCTTAACTTACATGAAGGTTAAATGCTGAGACACATGTAATTATGAAGGGTGGTTGGGCAATTTCTCCCATCTTCTTTGATCATACTCGTTCTCCTTTTGCGCATTTGTTCTGATCATACTCCGTTCTTCCTCTGTTGGTCTATCCAGTAAAAAAATAGAATTAATAAGTACATACCAGCTACAGCCGATACAATTACCTCCAACAGAATCAAAGTCCTCTTCACTCAAAGTCCTCTTCACTGTTCATATTCACCAGCAGACGGGTACGGTGGAGTCCTCTTTACTGTTCATATTCCCCAGCAGACGGGTACGGTGGTGACGTGAGTCCGGTGTGACGTGAGTTCCAGTCAGATCTGTGGCTAGATTTGTGGCGCCATACTAGTCTAACAGATTGCCGACCTCATCAGTCTGAAATCTGAAAGTGTTGAGCCATTTTTTCTTAAATAAAACTCTAACTTCAGTAAGTGGATTATATATAGAAGCATGAGATGCACACCTGACAGCCCCTCTATAAAAATTATAAGCAGTGCGCTTGACAGCTGAAAAATTGAAATGTATAATAGTTTGTTTGCTTGAAAAATTGAAATGTATAATAGTTTGTTTGCTTGACAACTGAAAAATTGAAATATATAAAAGTTTGATTAGTGTCTCATTGAACGAAGATACCTCAACTCCCACTTTTACAAAAAATTATCAGCATGTAATTATTTTTATTGAAAACTATACAAAAATTATCAGCAAGTAATTATTTTTATTAAAAACTGTATGATACACAAGGGTCAATAAATGATAATACCTCATTTCCCACTTTTACAAAAATGAGTTCATTTATCTCATTTCCCACCTTTTATAATATGATACACAAGAATAAATGAAAATACCTAATTTCCCACCTTTACAAAAATTATTATAAAATTATAATTTTAAACCAATGCAATTCTTTTTATTAAAAACTGAAATAGAATGCGTCTGATAAACATTCGAAAATATAATTTTTAAGTAGTTTTATCTTTTATTTGAATCACAAATTCCATACAATAACTTTTTATATTTTAACTATATTACCTTTTTATTTTATTTTTTATTGTATTTGACTACAAAGTCTACAATATTGTAATTTTCATCTTTTAAACATTAGTAAGCTTAATATGCGGGTTGTATTTATCTTCCCCGATCCATTTTTTTTATATAGTGAGAGCAAAATTTTAGACCCATTTCATCCTGTCTCTAAACTCTAATAATATTGCATACTAGTACTAATGTTACTATTGATAAAGTGGGATAACTCAAGTGGTTAGAGCATCACTACCTAGGCCTTAGGTCCTGCGTTCGAGTCATGGAGAGGAGAAAAATGGAGGGTATTTAACTTGTAATCAAAAAAAAAAAAAAAAGTACTAATGTTACTATGAAGTCGATTTCGAGTCATGGGAGGTGAAAAATGGGGTATTTAACTTGTAATCAAAAAAAAAAAAAAAAAGTACTAATGTTACTATGAAGTCGATTTCGAGTCATGGGGAGGGGAAAAATGGATGGGTATTTAACTTGTAATAAAAAAAAAAAAAAAAAAGTACTAATGTAACTATGAAGTCGATTTCACTATTGTTCTATAATAGCAATTACAGAATATAGCACTGATAAATAATACTCTTGCACACAATTATTTGGTGCATAAAGTGGACTAAATACATACTCCCTCCATCTACCAAATGTAGTTCCATTAAAGTGAGGTACAAGTTTTAAGAATTAAGGTGAGGTACAAGTTTTAAGAAAAATATAGACAAAGTAAGGGTATTGTAGAGTCCATTATGAATAAAGTTATTGTTTGTGAATAAAGTTGATGACTAATTGAGTAATTAAGTGATTGTTGAAGAATAATATATAGTTTCAATAAAATGTATGAGACTACATTTATAGACGGAAAGAGTATAAATTAAAATATTTATTTAAATATATTGTTGACTGGCTAATGTGTTGCGGTATTCATTAATTTTATCGTAATACGGGTATGAAATTCGAATGAGAAGAGAAATATGTGAATGACCCTCTCCATTTCAATATTTGTAAATTTCTTTCAATTTCCACCCTGCATCTATTAAGTTAATGAAAAATTATAATACATTAAAAATTATAATGGCATAAAGAAGAGAAAATAGACAGTCTAAGTAAAATAAATTAAGAAGATCGAAGGAGATAATTGTATATTTTGTTAGTTGATGTTAGTTGAATAATCTTGCAAATTATGTGATATCCCCTATATAGTTTAAATTGGTTAGGTGTCATCTCCTCATTCATCCTACGTGTAAATATTACAATGAATTACATTTTTACTTAAAAAATATTTTTTTGGTAAATTTAACTATCACAATACTAGCTAATTAATTATAAATAAATAATTAATTATGTTATCTAATTTTTATTATTATATGTAATTCAATTAATTATTATACTTATATTATAAGTATTGAAATTACAAAAAATATAGTTTATATAAATTAGTAGGGATTTTCTTAGGATAGTTTTTGTATAGCCTGGACTATTAATAGTTCGGATGTCAAATTGCATCGCTCTGTGTCGCCCTCTGTGTCGCCCTAACTTGATACCTGTTGCCTTTTTTTAATATTTTAAAATAATTATTTAAATTTTATTTTATTATTTACTATTTTATCCTTTATTAAAATTAATAATAATATTATTTAAATTAAACAATACAAATGTAAAATTAGATTTTTTTAATAGAATTAAATTATTATTTTATTTATATTTTATCTACACCTGCTCATTTAATTAGTTCACCCTCAAATTATTTTTTTACTCCGGTTATCTGCATCCGCTCATTTTATGAGTTCACCCCAAATTATTTTTTAACCATGGTTATCTGCAATCGCTCATTTTATAAGTTCACCCAAAATTATTTTTTACCACGGTTATCTGTACCTGCTCATTTTATAAGTTCACCTCAGAAGATTTTTTTTTAAATGAAATAATTACATTTAAAGGACTATATTATACTTTTATTAATTTACACAAAATATAATAAAATCAACCCTAATTTGTAGGGTGATACTCGAGTACATGCAAGATACCGGTACACACCAATTTTAATTTTTTATTTATATTTTATCTACACCCACTCATTTAATGAGTTCACCCAAAAATCATTTTTTTTACTACGGTTATCTGCACCCGTTCATTTTATGAGTTCACCCCCAAATCATTTTTTTTATCACGGTTATGTGCACCCGCTCATTTTATGAGTTCACCCCTAAATTATCTACACCCCTCATTTTATGAGTTCACCCCAAATCTTTTTTTACTACGGTTACCTGCACCCGTTCATTTTAGGAGTTCACCCCAAATCATTTTTTATCACGGTTATGTGCACCCGCTCATTTTATGAGTTCACCCCTAAATTATTATTTTTTACCACGTTTATCTACACCCCTCATTTTATGAGTTCACCCCAAAAATATTTTTAAAAAAGTAATTACATTTAAAATACAATATTATCCTTTTATTAATTTACACAAAATATAATAAAATCAACCTTAATTTGTATATTTACAATCTGTAGTCAAGTCATTACCGAGTTACCGTCGATTCACCATCAAGTCATCCATATTTTTAGAAAAAAATCGTAAAACATAATTTTAAAAAAAAACTATCGAAATTAGGCAAAAATCTTGATTTTTTTCTTTCTAAGTTTTCTTCCCTCTCCTCTTTTTCTCCCATTTTCAGTTTTTTTTTCCTTTTACTTTTTTTTTTATTTTTCATTTTTTCATGTGTATTTTTTTTAAATTTTAATACAAAATAATATTATATGTATGATTTTATTATAGTCGTTAATACAATAAGTAATAACGAGTAATACCATAAATTGTAATCAGTAATACCATTAACAGTAATTAGTACGAATAAACACTTATCTTATTCAAAGTGAGATGGTCTCATGGCGACACTGTTCATAAATTAGTAAAAATAAACACTTTATTTTTTCCAAAGTGTTAAAACGTCATTCTCAAACTATGTTTTGGAAAGCAAAATTTTGGTGAAATCAGAATAAAAAAACTTTAGAAAATGTGAATGGAACTATAGGAAAACGTCATGATCAGACCATCGATTAGTTCTAAAAATTATGTGTCCATATAATGTTGCTTACGAACATTGACCTAATGTCCGATTTGTATAATGTAACTAGATTGATTGTTACTAGACTTGAAATTTACATTATTGAGGAGACATTTTTATTTTGGAAGGAATGTTGGTAGTAAAGTTTTTATTTTGAGAATAATATTGAGTGTTTCGATGACACGGCTCCCATAGAGTTTCGAATAAGATAATTTCTTATTCTATTGTCTTTTGCAATGACGATAAATAAAAGTTAAAGGTCAGTCTCTTTTCATGGTAGGTGTGTAGTGTGTACCTTCTGAAACATGTTCATGCATAGACAATTATATGTTGCAGCCCTCTAGAGTTAAGAGTGTATTGAAAAATATTTACCTAGATTCAAATGAATAACAAATTTACAAATTTATACTATGGAGTACATGTTTCAAATATTTTTTTAATTGACAAATTAAACTTAAAATATATTATAAATTTATTTGAATTCTTTAAGGGCACTAACAGTCCTACGTTGCCCATTGTGACATTGTCCCTCCTTTACGTCAAAAAAAAAAAAAGAAATTGTGATCGAGAGCAAACCGAGTAAGTGGAGACTTTTTGGGCCAACAATGTTAGCCCATTTAATTAAAAGTGGAGAATGTTTTGGGCTAGCACTTAATTAAAAGTGGGCAGCCCAATTGTTTTATCAAAGAAAATAACCAAATTGAACAACCAATTTCTTGAATTGTGCGTGAGTAATAACAAATGTTCAAAAAAAAAAATTAACATAATGTTCTTTCAACCATTACAACGAAAAAATACATCAGTTTTTCAAAATAATCCCATCTTCATGTTGAGCCCCCTAAAATATTATAAAACATGAAATTTTATAATATTATAAAACATGCTGAAATTTTATAATAAATGAACAAAAAATTCCTCAAAATTAATCCACACAATTGATGTTTTTTGTCTTTTCTTTTTAATGACAAAATCATTATCTTAGGTATTATTAGATGAAGTTGTGTCATCATTCTCATGTTGAGAAGATATCTATAAAATATACATTAAAAATAAAATTAATAAATGTCAGAATCTTATCATATTCATAAATTTCAAATAAATCTCATAAATCAATAACCATATATAGAAATCATACAAATTTTATATGAATAACAAATCAATAACCATATATAAATCATACAAATTTTATATGAATAACAATTGAGATTTGAGAATACTGCGTTAATTTGATTGTGCAGAAAAAACAGAGTATTAACACAGAAAAAAATCAAAAGTTCAATCAGAGGAATGCTCAATATCACATAAAAAAACTAGCAGTAATTATCAACAATTTGAGAATACTTCTTTTTAGGTATACTAATAATACTTATAATTCGACTAAAAATGAACAAAAAATAAAAAATATAAATATAAATTACGAGCAGCGGATGTGCAGAGAGTTTTTTTGAACGTGTTTTGTAGGTTTTCTCCTGATTTTAAAAAATCCAGAATCTCTTTCTGTTAGATTATATAAAGTATCTTCGCTAATTTTCTGATCATAAACATATCAATTACTCCATGATCATAAATTGTAACAACTTTTCTGAATTCTGAACAACTTTTCTGAATTCTGAATAGACAGACCGGCACATACAATAGCCACGCCCAATTTTGTGATCTCGAAACAGAAATTTGTATAAAAAATTCAACTAAATTAATAATTTAACCTAAAATTCAATTCATTCAAATAAAAAAAGATAATTTATTGTTTATTATGATTATTAATGATATGAGAATTAAAATAAAGATTATATATTATCAATTAATTTTTTTATTAATCATGTGAGGATAAATTTGTAATTTTATAATTATATATTTAAAATTATTAAATTTAATTTAAAAGTGTAATAGGGCGACAAAAAACGATAATAAGTGCAATGCAAGGCGATGGATTCTGCGACGCCAAATGCAACAGGTAGCAGGTCATCAAATATAAGCCATTAGATTTCAGATCTGATGGCTCAGATTATTGGACTGTTGATAGTTCAGGCGACATTGGACTGTCCTTAGAAGGCCCCAAATTAGTACTCCTATTATTTTTAATTGTTTTAAAATATGAATTATACACTTTATATTTCCTTCTTTTAGGTAGTTTTATTGAAATAGACGCATATTTAAAAAAAATAAAAGTAAGAGTATTGACGGTATTGTAGAATTTGTAGGTAGGGGTGGGAATGGGCCAGGCCTTAGTAGGCTTTAAGAAAAAAAGTCTGGCCTGTTATATATTTCTTAGGCCCGAGCCTGGCCATGGCCTGTCATAGGCTTTTTTTAAAGGCTCAAGTCTGGCTTTTTTAATAAATAGGTCTGACCCGAAAGCCTTTTAAAATCCTCTTTAGCCTATTATTTAAAAAAAAATCTACAACAGTATTATCATCAAATTATAAAAATTAACTCCTTAAATCTCAAAATGAAGAAATGGAAGTAATAGAATGTTCCAAAAAAAATATCCAACTATTTTTTCCACTATTACAAAGGAAAATATAACTAGTGTTACTAAATTTTCTTATTTATTTATTTAAAAATCACATATTATATAAGTATATACTTATAATATATACAATATATATATATATATATATATGGAAATCACTTTCTAGTACATTTAGGGATTTCTTATGTGAAATACCAAATATTTCACATTCACATTTCACATTTACAAACAAACATTTCACATTTAAAAGTGGTTGTATTAAATTGTGGGGAGAAGTTGAATTTTGTATCGAAGAGTGAATAATCACTATATATATATATGTGTGTGTGTGAAGTTATATAGGTCAGTCTGTTGGGCTTAAAAAAGGCTTACGAAAAAGTTTGAGACCGGCTTATTTAGCTAAATAGGCTTCTAAAAAAGCTTGAGTCCGGCTTATTTATTAAACGAGTCGAGTCGAGCCGAGCTTTAATAGGCCGTAGGTCCCTGTCGGGTAGCCTGGCCCATTTCCACCCCTTATTTGTAGGGTATTGTGGGATTTATTGTGAATAAAATGATTGTTTGTAAATAAAGTTGAATTGCAACTTGCATAATTAATTGGTGGTGAGAATAAATTGATCTTTACCATAAATACTACTCCCTCCGTCCCGGAGGAACTTGCACCCTTTGACCGGCACACATTTTAAGAAATGTGTAAGAAAAGACGTAATGATTGATGTTTTGAGGGGTAGTTTTGTAAACTTTTATGAATAAAGTAAAGTAAAAAGTAGATTGAGTGTGGAAAAGTAATGGCATATGGCTAAATATGAGTATATTTCAAGGGTGAGGGTTGTGAAGATATTTCATTTTATGAAGTGTGCAAATTGGTATGGGACATCCATATATAGAAAGTGTGCAAATTCCTGTGGAACAGAGGGAGTAGATTTTATGGACGAACAAATAAATTAAATGAGACCAGATTTTGTGAATTGGAGAAATATAAATAAAGAATATACTATGAATATTGATTTTATATCCGCGTAATACATGGGAGATTATCTAGTATAGATATAATAAAGAGCAGAAATTGAAACAAAATTTAAAAAATTGACAGATTTAAAATTGGGGAGGATCAACACGTGGCATGATATCGTAAAAAGTTGATTTAGAGGTCAACACGTTTCACCGAAATTGTATTGACCAGGCCCAGTTTTTGTGGCCCAAATTCTAATGCAGTCAACTTCGTAAATGTCATTTTGAATTGGTTTTTTTTTTTTTTGGATTTATCTAATAATAATTCTATTAAATGTTATACTCCTTTCTCGTTATAAGTTTTACATCACTTTTGAAAATGAGAATTTTTTTTAGACCTATATAAGTTTAAGATATTTCAAAATAAATTATTTAAATTGAATAAAAAAAGAATTGAAATTGAAAGTTTGAAACATAAAAGATTGTATTTGGTAAAGTTTGAAACTTAAAAAATTTATTTTGGTATATCTTAAACTTATAGGACTAAAAAAAAAATCCCCCTTTTAACACATGGATTAAAAAAATGATTAAATTATAAATATAGAAAAAAGTAAAAAATAAAATAAAGGATAAAATTAAAAATTAAAAAGTATTTATCAAAAAAATATATGAAATTAAAAGCTTAAAAAAATGAACTGACCAAAATTACCACTTTTAAGTATTAAATATTACCATTTTCACTTTCACTAATAGTAGTTACCACTTTTCAGTATTAAGTATTAAAAATTACGGAGTATCAATTTTTACTAATAATAGTTACCACTTTTCCTTTTTCAGTTTTTAGGAATAACAATTACCAAATTTTAATAAAAAATACACTTTTCAAGGAAGAAAATTGATTCAATTTTTTATTTTTTTTATATGGAAGTTAGTATTAAGTATTAAAAATTACGGAGTATCAATTTTTACTAATAATAGTTACCACTTTTCCTTTTTCAGTTTTTAGGAATAACAATTACCAAATTTTAATAAAAAATACACTTTTCAAGGAAGAATTTTTTTTTTTTTTTTTATATGGAAGTTAGTATTAAGTATTAAAAATTACGGAGTATCAATTTTTACTAATAATAGTAATAGTTACCACTCAGAACCTAAGGCCTAGGTAATAGTGCTCTAACCACTTGAGCTATCCCACTTTGTAGAAAATTGATTCAATTGATTCCATAACTAGGGACAGGGGTTGAGTAGTTTGTCCATTTCCATCACCTTTAGCACAAAGGAGATTCAGATTGTGAAAGAAACAAATAAACATAGGAATAAAACTCGAGCTGGTGAAGGTCGAATCCATGGCTGACGCAGAAGGGCAAAACCTTCGTAGGTAGCTTCCGACTGCGGCTCGGCTTCAACAGTGTTAGAGGCAGCAGCCACAACAACTGGCTTTGTATTGTATTTGTATATTTATGTGGGTAAGAAAGAAGGATGGGGAAGAAGATGAAAGGGGGAGAAGAAAGGGGAAGAAAAAAAAAACTCGGTTAAAATAGGGTGCACCACATCATTTTGTTGTGAATGGTGCATAGGTGGAAATAGGCCGGGCCACCCGACAGGGGCCTACGACCTGGCCTATTAAGGGTCTAGCCTGACCTAGCCTATTTATAACATGAGCCAAGCTAAGGCTTTTTAAAAAACCTATTTACTTAGGCATTGTTTAAGGCCTTATAAGCCTAACAGGCCGGCCTATTTAAAATTATGTATAATACATAATACAATTATATATATATATATAAATAATTGTAGATAAATATTTATATATATATATATTTTTTAATAAAATAATTCTTAAAATATAATACTAACATTAATAGTAAATTAAATTTATTTTATTACTTGATAAATCATATTTTACTCCCTCCATCCCATGATTTTATGCACAATTTCCTTAACGGGCATCCCAACATTTTTTGCACACTCCAAAAAAAGAAACAACTCACATAATTTTTACCAACAATATCCCTCCTTTATTTTACCTTTCCTTCCCTTTAGTCAAATCTCCCCCACTTTAATCAATGAATTACCAATAATACCCCTAATTTATTTTACCTTACACATCACTTTATTCCATTTACTTAATTTTCGTGCCGGTCAAAGTGTGCATAAAATCCTGGGACGGAGGGAGTAGTTTTTATCTAAATTTGTCTGCCCTTATTTTGATCATAAATTTATTTGTAATTTTAAATATTAAATTGCATTTTTAAATTTTTGTATTAAATAAATTTTAAATAAACTTCTAAAAGGCTCGTAGGCCTGACCTATTTACAAAAAAGGTCGGGCCAAACCCACAAAAAAAGCCTATCACAGATAATAGGTCAGGCTTAGACTTATTTTTTTTAAATAGGCCCAGGCCTTTTCATGTAAAGTCTCGTCTGACCTATTTCCACCCCTAATGGTGCATATAACACTTTCTCTCGTATGAGTATAATTGTATTTTCGATTTTAAAATGATATATTTCTCTTTCAATAAAGGGATTTATTTTTAAAAAAAAAATTTAAAAACATTTCAATTTATAATTGATATATTCCTTTATTCTAAGCAATTGAACGATCGATCTAGTTAATTAGCTAAGATGATCGAGTTGCATTTATAAAATTTTGAACAAGCGCGTTTGACATATTACTTTAAATATAAAATTGTTTATAATCTTTTATATTACATAATTCAATTTTTTTTATATTGTATTCGGATGTTTATCTTAAAAAAATAAAAAAAAAATCAAAAAGATTATGTGAAATGTTTCGTAAATGGCAAAAACTTACATGTAATATTGTATACATGCAATATTGACCAATTAGGTCAAAATTCATAGGTCAACGCGATTAAAGCGGGTCAAAAAGGGTTAACCTTATTATAATACTCCCTCCGTCCGTCTATAAATTTCACGTTATTTTTTGGCACAAAAATTAAGAAAAGTTATTAAATAATAGATATAGTACAAATGTGATTGAGAGAGGAAAGAGATGGAGAGAAAAAGTAAGATATAAAGTGAAGTGTAAGAAAAAGTACTTACCAAAAAAGTATGAGAAGCTTATAGGCGGACGAATAAAAATGGTAAAATGGGAAACTTATAGACGGACGGAGCATTTATTTTTGCTCTAAAATATTACTATCTTACTACATGACCAAAACTATGTTACTACATGACATAAAATTTGTCACTACAAAACCAAAAGTGTATTACTGCAAGTCCAAAAATTTTCTGGACACTTATTTTTTTTGAGCAAAATTACTAAAATAATTCTGACTTATTCAGCTACTACATGACTAAATCAATGTTATTACAAGACCAAAATTTTATGACTACAAGGTCAAAAGTGTATTACTACATGTTCAAAATATTCTGGATAGTTAATTTTTTTGGATGGATTTACAGAATGTATTGACATGTAGTATTAAATTTTTGGCCTTGAAGTGGTAATTTTTTGACCTTGTAGTAACAATATTTTGGTCATGTAGTAAATCACTTATTTGCGACCTGCGAATTTTATGGGCAACCCGAATCTGGACTTATGACCCACAAATTTTTTAAAATTATATTAATCTAATTTTTGAGCTAAATGGACTTAGGTTGTGTTTGGATAGAGGAATTTAATTTGAGGAGGTATTTCAAATGAAATAAAAGGTTTTGAAAATAGAAGGATTTCAAATGACATGGTTTTAGGGAGTGAATTTGAATGGTGGATTTGAAATCCATAGCTCAAATCCCTCCATCCAAAAGTAAATCCAAAAAAATATTACTAAGGGCATGTTTACTTTTGGTTTTAAAAACCAGGTTTTGGATTTCGAGATTCAAAACCCGTTTTACTTCGGGATTTAAAAACCAGTTTTTAAAATCCACTCAAAACCACCCCTATCAAACATATTTATTTGATATAAAGTTATATATATATATAATATTACTCCAATTATTATATTCTTTCTCAACAATAATATAATAATACTATAATACAATAATATAATACATTTAATCATTGCACAATCAACTAATCATTATAATCTCACCAAACAATAATATAATAATACAAACTCATTCAATCTTACAACTTGATTTGACATAAAGTTAAATCCTCCACTATTCCAAAACTCAAAAGAAACATTCATATTATTATTCATCGGGATTTCAAAAACCAGGATTTTAAAAACCCGATTTTTAAAACCACCCAAAGTTCAAAGTAAACACCCCCTTAAAATTTTAACTTGGTCAAATTAATATGAAATGCATATATAAAATATTTCATATAAGACTATCCCTTCCTATATTTTAAATATAGCTTGGTGCATTAAGCTTAATTAATTGTAAGTCCAAAATTTGTTACTTACTATATGTGTTTTTTTGGAATTTAAGTAGTTATAGAATTGGGTTTGTAGGTATTTAAAATCTCAAGAATTTGTAAAATACTTGCGCACGCGTAGCAACAAAATATCAAAGTGCGCGGCTAAAGGCACCCGGATTTCTTATGAGTACACCCACGGAGAATTTGTTTTGTCTCAAGAGTGGTGCGAAAAGACGTTTTTACCCCTCCTATAGTTTTAAAAAAAAATGTCGGATGAGTACACCCATCTATTCCGGTTCACACGCGATTCATCATTTCACATCCGAATCATTCCGGATTCCCACCATCAACACCAAAACATAAAAAATTCTAAAAATTCAAAATTTCAACAACAAAAATAAAATCTTAACATGTTCAAAAATTTTACCAAAACAAAGTTGAGATGTTCGAAAATTTTACCAAAATAAACCCAATATGTTCGAAAAAAAATTCAAAACAACTTAGATTTGTTCGAAAAAAAAAATCGAACATCTTGTTCGAAATTTTTTCCAAAACAAACGCAATATGTTCAAAAAAATTTCCAAAACAAATTCGGTATGTTCGAAAATAATTCCCGAACTACTAAAAAAAAAACATACCTTCGAACGGTGGCGTAGGTAGCTGGGTGCGATGAAGGGAGTGGGAGGGGTTGCGATCGCGAAGGGAAGGGGCTGCGGCCGCGAAGGGGAGAGGGAAGAGGTGCGGCTGCGAACTGCCGCGAAGGGGAGGGGAAGGGGATGCGGCCTCCGCGACGAGGTGGGCGGCGTGGGAGAAGTGGGCCGCGCCGGAGGTGGGAGGTGGAAGGTGGGTGTCATGTTGAATGTGAAGAGAAAGAATGGTTTTAGGGTTTTAATTGAGAAAGGGGTAATTTTGGGTTTTTCACGTGGGTGTCCTCATCTGTTTTGTGTTTGTTCTCATCGCGTGGGTGTACTCATAGGAAATTCGGGTGCCTTTAGCCGCGCCCAATATCAAAAGCAAACGACAAAAAGTCCACCGGCCCACCAATTGTGCCCACGTCAAAATTTATGAGATTTCAGAAAAGTTTAATGGTTTGATAATTTTGATACGGATAAAATAAAATATTGATATGAGATTCTGAGAAAAAATTAATGGCGATGAAAAGATTTGAAAAAAATTAATGGTTAATAATATTAAATTAAATATAGAAAAAGATATTTTTTATAATTTTGATATAGATAAAAAAAATGTTGATATTAGATTAAGTTTGAATTAAATATAAATAAGAATTTATTGACGATAATGCCACAACTGGTGGGTTCTATATCATTTCCATCTATCTACATTATTTTATTTTCAAAATTGTTACTCATTTTTGTCCACATTCTTTCCTACCCCTCACTAAATTACCTTTAAATCTCACTAAATCACCCAAAATACTCTCTTAAATTATTTTTTTTTTTAAATTATCACTCATTTTGGATCCACATTCTTCTGTACACCTCACTAGATCACCTTTAAACCACATTAAATCAACCAAAATACTTCTCATTATTTGACCTCACACCTCACTAAATTTCCTTTAAATAAAATACTCATCGATCTCATTTATTTGACTTCACGTACATTATTAAAAATTCACATTTCTTAACAAGTGAGTTTGTTAAGGTATGCAAGACATCACGAGATAGGGAGAATATATTTTAAGTTCTACATTTGTCTAATAGTGACTAATGTCTCAACGAGAATGCACGTTCAATTTTAACATCACGTATTATGTGTTGAAACAATTAAAATTAATTTTATTTGAAACATAACAAAAGTCATTAAATTAAAATTAATAAAATGAGGCCTATTGAAAATTTTATAATGAATTTTTTGTTTGTAGATATAATATTATTTTGTATTTATAGTAATACAAATCGGACCCTCAACCAAGAATTCCTGCGTCGCCGTCTAAAACGACTCTTAATTAAATTTTCGAGTTCAGGTCTCGTGCGGGATGTTTTGAGCATAATATTCTTAGCGAGTTTCATTCTTCTAGCTCTCCTTAATTATCATTAATTGTTGCGGTCATTTTATACTTTAATTTTAAAAAATATCAACTATGCAATGCTAATTTCTTTATAAAAATTATCGACTTAATTACAATTCCTGGGTTGAGCAAATCTTTTATAAAATTCAATCCATTGTCGAAATATGGCATACATGTCTTTAAATTTTAGTTTAATCCTGAAATTAAATATTATTCGAAATTATTCAAGGGTGTTTGATCTAGATCAATTCTTCTGTTCGAGCGGGTGTTTCATTTTTATATATAAATCTTTAACACATGTCAAATCAAATAAGGTTAGTTTAACTATTAGTACTCCCAAATTTTCTTTTGTAGATGCATGGATTGGTGACAACTGACAAGATAAGTTATGTATTTGTCTCATGCAAGTTGCATTATCATTGTCAAAGTTAGGACAAACTAATTAAGTAGACAAAATACGTTGTTTAGGTAAGTTTGATGTTACCCACTCTAGAAACTTTGAATTTTCTTGTTTCTTAAGATTCACTATTAATCCTCAATCTCCAAGTCTTTCTTTATCCTCAATTAAGCGTATTCGAGAATCTTCGGTTTCATTTCATTCTGGATTTCAATATTTTCTAGAAATACTATATTTTCTAGAAATACGTTGTTTAGGGTTTTTTTCTTTTAATATTTTCAATCCCTTCCCATGACTTGAACATTCAAGATCGCACGAGTTAGGTAATGATCAATGCTCTAACCACTTGAGATATTTCATTTCATCAAATATGTGAACTTTAGTGCTGCTTATTTTTTTAAAGTATATTCTCATATAAGACTTCTCCACACATTTACACGGGTACGTACAAGAATTTATCTAATAAAAAAAATATTTTAACTGATTTAAAAAATATACCTTAATTGTAATAAAATTGCACAGTGCAACTAAGCACATGCAAAATGTGATAATAATTTTAATTGAAATATGTACACTAATTAAACAATATTGTTCATATAAATAATCACAAATAAATAAATAAAACATAACATTAATGTTAACTAAAATTTAACACTGACGTAAACTGAAACGTGAAAATTCAAGCACTATGTGCATGACCATGCCAACAAAATACTATTTTAAGGTGGTGCATCACATTAGTTTTTTTTGTTTTTTTACTCAGATTGTATTTTTCCGCACAACTCTTTAAAACGGAGAAAAAAACAACCATAATGAGGAAGTTTTATGTGCATTGTTAAATTGTACGTCGAAAGTCATGTTGATGGGATTTCGATTTGGGTGTGCAAACGAGAAGTCTCATGGTACAATAAGTACAATGTCATATAACGTAGACTTAATGACATCATGATTATATATATATATATATATGTTCGAATTTACTTTTATACTTTTTATCTATTGTTGATGATCATAGCAGGGGTGTTTGGGTATACCTTGTTCGTCAATAATCCGAAGTTGCAGCTTCTTTAATCAAGTTCCTAAACATGGTTCGCACACAATTCAACCAAACAGTCAAGCGGGTTCGTTCAGATAATGGTGTAGAATTTCAAGCGTCAAAGTTGCTTAAATATTATGTTGATAATGGGATTTTATTGGAAACTTCTTGCACTGACACACCACAACAAAATGGTGTTGTCGAACGCAAACATCGCCACATACTTGAAGTGGCTCGAGCACTTAGATTTGAGTCAGGTTTGCCGATTGAATTTTGGGGGGAATGCATTCTTACGGCGGTTTACATCATTAATCGTCTACCTTCTCCCGTTATTGATAACAAGTCGCCCTACGAAACCTTGTTCCATAAGCCACCATCATATGATCACCTCAAGGTATTTGGTTGTTTGGTATATGCACATGAAAATCGTCGTAAGGATAAATTTGGAGAAAGGGGAAGTTCGTGCATTTTTGTTGGCTATCCTAGTGGATAAAAGGTATATCGTGTGTTTGATTTGCACACCCAGAATTTTGTTAGCTCACGAGACGTCACCTTCGTCGAAAATATTTTTCCGTTCAAAGGAAGCAACGGGCTGGAATTTGCGGATGCCCTACGCATAGCCCAGAATTCTATTCGAGAAACACATCGTACCCTCGAACATAATCAACCCTCGACTCGGCCTCACATTCGAAAATTTGTGTCGAGTACCGAGCAAACACCCGAGCTGTCGAGCAACCATTCAGTACCGACTGGTGACACGATAGTGCCCGAAATTGCCCCATCCGTTGAGCATATTGAGCACCCTACATCATCGGTTGAGCATATTGAGCCCCCTGCATCGTCAATTGAATCTCGAGTGAGTCTTCGTCCCAAGAAACGTCCCAAGCACTTGGACGCTTACGAAACGAACCTGTCCCCCTCAGTTGACCATTCACGGCCCACTACCAACTCAATCGACTCGACGGTACATCCTCTATCCCACTTTGTTACATACAATAAATTCTCTCCTGCTCACAAGGCTTTCTTAGCGGCCATCACGTCCTGTGATGAGCCAAAATACTTTTCACATGCTGTTAAAGACCCCCTATGACGTGATACAATGGCAAAGGAGATTCGTGCCTTAGAGGCTAATGAAACGTGGACCTTAACCGACTTGCCACCCGGAAAAAAAGTTGTCGGATCGAAGTGGGTGTACAAAATAAAATATAAGCCAAATGGTGACATAGAGCGATACAAGGCTCGATTGGTGGCAAAGGGTTTCACACAAATCGAAGGAGTTGACTTTCATGAAACATTTGCCCCCGTAGCAAAACTTGTGACTGTCCGTTGCATGTTGAGCATTGCTGCAAGACGAAACTGGGAGGTTCATCAGTTAGACGTCAATAATGCTTTTCTTCACGGCGATCTTCGTGAGAATGTTTACATGAGAATTCTGCAAGGATTTGCAAAAGAAGGAGAAACAAGGGTTTGTAAACTTCAAAAATCACTTTATGGGCTCAGACAGGCTTCCCGAAACTGGTATGAAAAATTTACACATGCTCTTGTCTCGATCGGATTTCGTCAATCACGAGCCGATCACTCCCTTTTCATCTTTCGAAAAGGGGTTACCTACGTTTCCGCACTAATCTATGTTGATGATGTTCTCTTAGCCGGGTACAATCCTGATCACATAAAATATGTTAAACGATACTTGGATGATAAGTTTAGCATTAAGGACTTAGGCATGTTGAAGTATTTTTTGGGAATTAAAGTGGCTCGCTCCCCTGATGGCTTCGTGTTAAGTCAGCGCAAGTACGCACTTGATATATTGGAAGAGAGTGGATTGCAATGTTGCCGACCAAGTACATTCCCTATGGAACAAAACATTAAACTCCGTCCAGATGACGATACACCACTCGTCGACGCCGCTCAGTACCGACGTTTGGTTGGAAGACTTTTGTATCTCACAGTGACTCGTCCCGACATCGTCTTTCCGGTAAGTCAGTTAAGCCAATTTTTAAGCCAACCACGCCAAAGTCATCTCACTGCAGTGCATCGTGTCTTGCGCTATTTGAAACAAACACCCGGGCAAGGGATCTTCCTTTCGGCGCATGGAGATTTTGATCTCCAAGGGCATTGCAATGCAGATTGGGGGGGTTGCCCATTCACTAGACGGTCATCTACGGGTTATTTTATCACCCTTGGAGGTTCTCCCGTTTCGTGGCGAACAAAGAAGCAATCAGTCGTATCACGATCATCGGCGGAGGCCGAATATAGAGCCATGGCCACCACGGTGTGTGAAATTATTTGGTTACGTTGGCTATTAGAGGATTTTGATGTTCGACAATTCGGTCCCACGCCACTCTATTGTGATAATCAAGCGGCTCGCTATATTGCAGTCAATCCGGTCTTTCATGAGCGTACGAAACACGTTAAGATGGAATGTTACTTTGTTCGAGAAAGGGTAACTAATGGAGATATTAAATCATGCATGGTTCATACGACGAATCAAGTGGCGGACATTTTCACTAAGCCTCTTGGTGCCGATCATTTTTGTTTTCTTCGTGGCAAGTTGGGTGTTCGAGATTTACACACTCCAACTTGAGGGGGAGTATTGGAGCTATTGAAGATATTATTTGATGATATTTGACATAATATTTGATAAGATATTATTTAGTGATATTTGACAGAATATTGATATTATGTTTGACTTATTCCACAATTAATTTCCTAATTTACGTATACCTCACACGGCAGTTTGAGATGAATGAAAATTATAACTTTTCATGCTTATACCTAGGGGTGTGCACCGGTCCAAAACCGGACCGGGACCGGTTTGGACCGGGACCGGAATCTTACTAAAAGTTCGGACCGGAGACCGGATCGGAATCTATCCGGTCCGGGTTTGGACCGGTTGGACCAGAATTGTTTTTTTTTTTTTTTTTAATTTTTTTTTTTAATTTATGGAAGCAAGAACAAGATTGATGAATTTGTGTATGAAAATTAAAGTGTTTGCTCTTCATTACGTCAATGTGAATTTTATTTACATTGTTATTAATGATCTTTTGACCCTAAAAATAAATTAAATATGTTTGTTAAATTATATATTTGTAAAAAATGTAATAAGATCTCAACACATTACTTGGTTTTGAAAAATAATTGAGAGTGTATTAGTAAAAAAATATAAAAAAAATTAAAAAATTAAAAAAAAAAAAAAAATCCGATCCAAACCGGTCCGGACCGGAAAATTCCGGTCTTGGACCGGACCGGACCGGAAGACCGGAATCCAAAATTTCCCGGACCGGAGACCGGACCGGAATCTAACCGGTCGGTCCGGTTCCGGTCCGGTCCGGACCGGTTCCGGTCTTTTTTCCGGTCCGGTCTTTTTTTGAACACTCCTACTTATACCTCATAAATATTATCAATATAGAAAAAAATTAATATGAACCATGTACAATGATGGCACACTAAAATCAAGAAATGGTCATTAATTTGCACATATGAGAGTTTTCCGGGGTATATAATTTGAACACAAAAATCAAATATATTTTTCTTACAATATTTTGATCACTTATTTCAGACAATATGTTCAAGGGTATAATTAATAATTCTGGTATATTAATTCATAATACTCTCTTTCACTCGTGAACCATATTATCACCTTTTGATTTTTATTCTTTAAGAAGGGTATAATTAATAATTCTTATATATTAGTTCATAATACTCTCTTTCATTCGTGGACCATATTATCACCTTTTGACTCTTATTCTTTAAGGAGGAGGCCCATCGAGTGAACAATTTAAATAAGTGGAGTTGCTCCCAACAGAAATCGAATCTAGGTCGTTTGTCTAAAGACTCTGATATCGTGAAAGAACGAATCTAGGTCGTTTGTCTAAAGACTCTGATATCGTGAAAGAATTTCATCTCATCAAAAAGTCTAAACTTTTAGAGAGGTGAGAAATTAATTCTAGTATATTAGTAATTCCTAATGGAGATCTTCTATTCCATTTTAATTTTTTTATTATTTTTAAAAAAAGAAAAAAACTTGTGTAACTAATGATGATTTGTAAATAGAATATAGGGTTAATTGCAAAAAAAATCATAACCTTTAGTCTATTTATCAATTACAACATATTCTTTTTTTCTTTGCAATTTGATACACCACCTTTTTATGTTTTGCAATTCGATGCACCAATATATTTTTCGGTCAATTTTGATTTAACTTGGCGCCGAAAATAGCGAACTAACCACGTTGTTGACACATAGACTATCAACTAATAAATTTTTTTAATGAATGACACACATTTTTTAAAATAATTTTACATAAATTGCACACTAATCCATTAATATATTTTTTCTTTGATTTTCGATAAAATTCTCCATCATTACGCTTTGGATATTATAGCCTTATAGGTATTGATTGGGTGTTTTCCATCTCAAACTCTTATCCTCCATACAAATGTGATATCTATATAATTTTATTAAAAAAAAAAAATCAATCAAGAAGTTATGCAAAACAATTCATATAATTATATTTATTCCTTTGATGTGCATTAAAGTGTTTTAAAAAAAAAGTTATAACCAAGTCGTGCATTAATCAGAATCATATTTAATTATTCCTCTATTGTCTTAATTTTTTTCCTTTATGTTACTTTATTTTTTTCTTAATCACATAAAATAGTTTTTCGGATGTTTATGTAATTAACCCTAGAATATATAGGTGTACTTTTGTAGGTTACCTAAATTTGAAGGAGAAGAAGTTGCAGAATTGATGAGTAAGTTAGAGAGATTTAATCAAGTTCAAAGTCAGAATTAATTACAATTAGGTCTTGTAACTTTATAAAAAGGCTTTAAAATTGAGTACGACGTTGTATTCTCACAATTTGAAAATTATATTAGTTGTGTCGACTACAAATTAATAGTGTGGAAAATTGTTTATACACTGAGATTAAATAATTGAATTGCTCCTAAATTGACTACATATGCGATGAATCTCTCCTATTCTTATGCTTGGATTAGAGCAGATATACTTATTTGGGTTGAAGAGTTATCTCGTCGTTAAGAGATTTGTTGATGATGCCGGGTTTTGATTTGCTGCTGCTTCTTAAAATAAAAATAGTATATATTTTTTTCTAAAAATACTAAACTTCTAATTTTAACAGTAATTTAGTATTTAATTACATGCAAATATTCCAACAATTATCCATTTCCAATGAAATTAATCCTCAATTTCCTATTTTGCAACATATGATTTCCAAGTCTTCTTCAAAATGATGCTTTCTAACAAGGCCTAAAGTCCTAGTCTCTCTTTCCTTGTATTAAAATAAAGTTGTCAAGTTATCTGATAGACAAAAAAATTATGCTTATTTTTTTTAACCCATATTTTAATTATAAAGTAGATATGTGAAATAATGTTTAAAGATATTGTTAGGAACTCATCAATTTTATTAATAAAGTAAAAAAAAAATACTTATGAACATATTATTTGTGAACACAAAAGTAGAACTAAACATATTTTGATGGACGGAGGGATTATAATTTTTTTTTAAATCATTTTCCTTGTTCCAAAGTCATATATTTACGCTCAAATTATATAGTTGTTGTTAAAGAAGTCTATAAAGTTGTTAGAATCCCACTCTCGAGCCTTGAAATTTCCTATGTCCTTGTAGTGTTTGATAATATGTCTGAACGAAGATGGGGACCATAGAATTAGGTTAGTGGATGAGAAAAAGAACTTTGATGTTGATGTTCTACCGTGTATATGTATTAAATTAGATTAGATTAGTGTATGTAAAGAAACACACATTATATAAAATTCAGTTAAATCTAAATAAGTGCATTGAAAAATGGTAACTTTAGAATGTGAAACAAATAAACAACAAATTAAAGAAACAAAATTGAATGTACACTTGATCGATCAAAACTTGTTCTTCCTACTTATTCTCTCATCTATCTATCTCCCTTGTATCATTGGAATGTTTTTTTTATTCTTCAATGTTGTATACAATTGTGTATCCGTATAAACGCCACGATTCTTAATCGGATGCTTATGCCTATAACCTTTCTTCCTACACCTCGTCTCATTCTTCACTTCTTCGTTTACTTGGACTTCTTTTCCCGTCTCCTCTTGCTTATGATCACAACTTATCTTTGTGTCGATTTTTTGTTCCGTAGGAACAATGTAGACGAAGGGTCCGGATGGGACATCCTTGTACTCCAAAATCGGGTCCAAGACTTTAACCACGTGCTTCATACTTGGCCTCGATTTTGGGTTGTGGCTCATGCATTGGAGGGCTAATGCAGCCACTCTTTTAGCACCCTCAGTCGAGTAAAGGCCCTCGAGTCTTGGATCCATCAATCTATCGAGCTTGTGGTGATCCTTCAAAAACGGCTTAGCCCACTCGACTAAGTTTTGCTCTCTAGAAGGACGTTTCTTGTCCCACGCCCGTTTTCCAGTGAGCAACTCTAGTAAGACTACTCCATAGCTGTATACGTCGCTCTTTGTTGTCAAATGACCTAAAATAACAACATTTACGTACTAAAATTAGTCATCGTACCTTTAATACAGGGGCGGATACAGAGGAGTAGGATTAAATTGAAAAATCCAAATAATTTTGTTACCTGTCATGATGTATTCGGGAGCAGCGTAGCCGTGGGTGCCCATTACACGAGTGGAGACGTGTGTATCGTCTCCCTCTGGACCGTCTTTTGCTAGGCCGAAATCAGAGAGCTTGGCGCTGTAATCCTGGTAAATGAAATTTATAATGTTAGATTATTGAAAAAGAATATGTATAAGTACTAGATATGTTACAAAAGAGTATTACAGAGTCAAGCAGTATGTTGGAAGCCTTGAAATCTCGATAAATGACAGGTTTCTCTTCTCCATGTAAGAAAGCAAGGCCTTTTGCAGTTCCTATTGCAATTTTCATCCTTGTTTCCCATGACAATGAACAGCTATGTCCTGAAATAAATCAACAATACTATTTATTAATCATCATGTAACTAATTGCAAACATATATGTATATATATTAATGAAATTGTTACATACTTCCAAATAAGTGATTCTCCAAATTGCCCCTGGCCATGTATTCATAAACCAGAAGCCTGTCTGCCTCTTCACAGCAATATCCAATCAGCTTCACAAGATTAGGATGCCTCAATTGTCCAAGAAGAACTACTTCTGTCTGTAGTAAATTCAATATTTTAGAAAAACAGATGAAAGTTATTTTAAGTGTGAATATTGGAATAGGATGTGTGCTCACCAGCCATTCTCTAGGGCCCTGATCACCACCCAGATCGAGACACTTTACAGCGACGGGCTGGGCGAGTAGCCCGGGCCTACACTTATCGTCGAGGAAGCCCTTGTGGACGGGGCCGAAGCCGCCCTCACCAAGAAAATTGGTAGATGAAAAATCACTAGTCATGAGTTTGAGCTCATTGAAGGTGAAGATGTGGAGATTTGATGCAAACTTGGAATTAGAGAGATCACTAACACAAAGAGAGGAGCCCGGGTCACTTATATCCCAAGGCGAAATCCTCTGCGATTTCGAGTTTTGATTACAAACACCACCAGTAGCTCTTGCCCTGAAGCATGAAGGAAAAATCCATTCGAATATGGCCATTTGGATTTATTTTTCCTTGTTGGGGGCTAAGAAGATGATGAGTGTTTTGTGTTTGAATGGGTGTGTATATATATATATATATATATTAGGTAGAAAGGGAGTAAGGTGTCTTTTTTGTAAAAGAGCAAATATCATAGTCCTTGCAATTCTTGCCTTGACTTGGAATATTATAGTACTAAAAAAAGGGCACATGTATGAGTATGAATGTTGGAGCCGCTGGACGATGGTTGAAAGTCAGTGAGGCTCAAAAAGCATAAACTCAGTTTCCATCTACTTTCTTTCAATACTTGCGTTACAGTCCATTCCTTCAATGGGACGTGTTTTAACTTTTCTTTTCCCCATTTGTTTATCCTCTTATTTTTTTGGTGGACCTTCGTCATTTTTTTATCTATGATTTTCGTTTTTTTATGCAAAAATATCTTAGTATGATATGTTGTCTCGTACCAAGAATAAATATCTGATTTGCAGTTGTGGCAAGGTAAAAGGTTGCACTTGTCGTCTCACTTTCTCATGAGTCATGGCTACTAGGAAGTGTAGCATTTCTGATTTAATTCAACTTCAATTAAAAATCTAGCACGTAATGTATATTAATTTTATGGTATTGAAATTAAAAAAAAATAAAAAAATTGTGTTACAGTCATACATGTTCTTAGGTTCTGTAACTAGGGATGGAAATAGGTTGGGCCACCCAACAGAGGTCTACGGCCTGATCTAACCTATTTATAACATGAGTTGGGTTAAAACTTTTTTAAAAACTTATTCTCATTTAAAGTAGATCGGATTTAGGCCTTGTATAAGGCCTTAAAGACCTAATAACCTATTTAAAATTATGTACAGTATTATATATATATATAGATAGTTGTAGATAAATATTTATATATATTTTATAATAAAATAATTCTTAAAATATAATCCTAACATTAATAGTAAATTAAATTTGTTTTACTACTTGAGAAATTATTTTTTAGTTATTATTTGAATTTATCATTGTAACGTACGAACTTATTTTAATAGTAAATTTATTTGTAATTTTAAATATTGAATCTTCGTATTGAATAAAGTTTAAATAAGTTTCTAAAAGGTTAGTAGGTCTAACCTATTTACTAAATAATTCGGGTTAAATCCATAAAACAACTTTATCATATATTATTAATAGATTGGGCTTAGGCTAATTTCTTTTTAAATAGGAACAAACTTTTTCGTATAAAGTCTGTGGCCTGACCTATATCCACCCATATCCGTAACAGTAGATTTCATAGTTTAATTTTTTATGAAATTAAATAACCAAATTAGCTTAAATTCAACACTTTCAAATTTCAATATCAATCATGACTTAATTTTCTTTCCTAATCATTTTCATAATTTATTTAACATAATAAATATGAAGTAAAATTTTCATTAAGCATATTTTGAAATTTGCAAAAACTCTGAAATTACACCTGTTTGTATAGTGGTTTTATATAATTGAAATTTAAATAGAATTAGTATTAGGCAAATAAAGGTAAATACCAATTATTATGGTACAGCTTATTTACATTTTTTTTTTTTTGTGTATTTTTAAGTTGGTGGGTCTCTTGTGCACTCAAGTACACGGTGTACTTAAGTAGACCTTAACTGGTTAACTGTTGACCGTTGATCGATCAATGGTCAAACTTTGACTTTTTTCGATTATTTTTTATTTTTTTAATATTTTCAGCTATATTGACATACACTTTTCAGTTATAATATCATACAATTTTCAGTTATAATAATATACTGTATATGTTTCATTAATAGAACATACACTTTTCATTAATAGATCATACACTTTTCATTTATAATAATATATATTTTTCATTAATATATAACATACATTTTTTTAGTTATAATAACATACATTTTTCATTAAAAACAATATTGCACTTTTCAATATAGTAACATACACTTTTCATTAAAAATCAAAGATGCATTTTTCAATATACTAACATACACTTTTTCAAAAACAAAAAATTGAAAACAAAAAATTGAAAAAAAAAAAAAAATCAAAATTTGATTGTTGACCGGTCAACAGTTGACTAGTCAAAGTCCACTCAAGTACACGGTGTACTTGAGTGCACATGAGACTTTTGCATTTTAAACATATTACATGTATGTTTCATTAAAAATAATTAGTGTACGTAACTATTAATTAATTAGTGAAAGTTCCTCAATTTTTCTTTGTAGTTCGTCTCAATGATGAAAGTTGTCCATTTCTTTTTTACAAATTATTTTCACTCACATTTCATTATATTATTCCTTTTTATTCTATCATATTTATTAATCTCTGTGTTCAATGTTCATGCGTAGCTTTCATCAGAACGGAGGATGTAGCCAGTGGTGGATCCAGAATTTAGAATTTAGGGGTACGAAAGATATTAAGTTTAAAATTTGGGGTACAATTTTGGTTATCGATTTATTTTTTAAGACAATATTAACTTTATTTTTATTTTTTGGGTACAGTTCTACCCCAAATTGTATGGTGGATCCACCTCTGGATGTAGATATTTTATTATTAAATAATATTAAAAACCAATTATATGATAATGACCATTTCGCATAAAGTAGAGATCCAGAAACAAACCGACGAATACCATCAATATTAATGAATAGGGTCGACCTTTTTTTGGCTTCGTTCAAACATTTGTTCTTGCCGGTTTGCTTTACATCATACCAATGCTTGTGTATTGGATTAAAACCTAAATTCTTTTAATTAAAATTCTTAATAAACTTGATCCAAAATCCATATTTTGAAGTTTAAATTTAAAATAGAAATGGGACTAATTTTGAGACACTTTTTCTACTTTAATTTGTGAAAGAATATCATGCTACAAACCTCCATGTGACTTAAGTAACACACTACACACCCGTCAATATGAGTTGCATTTGTCATACACGAATATTATTATAAATTAGTGGGAAAGAAATATTAATCCACAATTGAGAAAAATGAGACGACTCCAAATTTTAGCAACCCACTAATATTTTTATGATATTTTCTTTCATTCAAACACATAATTTACTGATAATTTATATATGTTGAAATGGCGTTTCACGTGAAATCCAACATTTCACTTTTATATAATAATTAAAAAATGAAACTGTTTCACACGTGAAATTTGTTTTATTTATTTTGTTGAGATATATATATATATATATATATATATATATATATATATATATATATATATACACGGTTAGATTTGAATATTTCAACGGTCTAAATTAAATCACAAATGTCAGGTCATTTGGAATACACACAATTTAGTGCGTGTTTTAGTGTCGAGTATAAATTTTACTTTATGTTTGATTAAACGCCTATTTTGAACTTGAAAATTCATCTATCTTGAACTAATCTACTCTATAAGACTGAGTCTTATATAACTCACATGTTTGTATGACCTCGTCTAATTCATCTATATTACCCTTATCCGGTCAAAAACTACAGAAATGTAGAGAGATATAGAAAGAAAGAAAATAGTAGAGTGAGTAGAATGAAAAGGTAGAGAAAGTAATATAATTTTAAGGTGAAGTCTAATATTATTAGATTTTTTTATGGAATCAATTTTAATATAAATTTAATATGGCATTACCCAGCCAAATTCATTTGTTATGTGTATGTTTCCAAATCCTAATCGTCAATTTGGAAAATTGAAAACAATATGAAACTCAAAGTGGTTTATTTGACACAAAATGTGTATAGATTGCTATACAGCTAATATTAATTTCAATCATTATTACTACAACTTAGGTGAATTTTATTGACTATAATAGTCATTAATATTAATCATTTATTATAAAATTGGTAGGTAGGAACAAGCTTATGGTGGAAAATCTCAAGCAGATTTTATTTTGGCAGGTGGTTTAATATGTTTACCATTGCACTACGTGCAGAAATTTAAATCATATAGGGCCGAAGTCTATTTTGAAAAAGCAAACAAATGAAGATAAATTTGTATTTATTTTTGTTCAACTTATAGAGGTGACGACCTTGATACTACTAATTAGTGCACTTGCTCGTTCGATTAAGGACGTCTTCTTATAAATTGAAAACAATATTTATTGAAAAATATACTATTTGTTTTTTTTCCTAGAAAATTTATTTAATTAAAAAATCTTAATTGTTCTAAATTTGAAACCAATGGCAATCATGTTTTGGAGTTATATCCTTTAGAGGGTCAACGGAAACTTTTATAAATATATCGACCAACATAAAGTCTTGAATGCACTCGAGTGCATGTTGTGCACCCTAGTTCATGTTGCACTTTTCAGTTTTACTGACTTACACATTTTTATAAATGGTGTTACACTTTTCAATTATTATACTAAAAATATTATTATACCGTTTAATAATTGAAAAGTGCAACACCATTCACCAAAAAGTGTAAGTTAATGAAACTGAAAAATGTAACATGAATTAGGGTGCACAACATGCACTCGAGTGCATGCATAGTACTAGACCAACCCATCGACCAATTATTACGTTTCTCCAATTAAAAAAATGTCATGTGTTCTTTTTTTAATTCTAAATAAAAGTCAGGGTCGAAGGCTTTATCGAAATGATAAAATATAGTAATAAGTCAGATTTAGAGAAATGTTCATTATATATCGTACTATTGACAATCAAATGTTTTTCAATAAATGAGCATGAACAAGTAGATGTTTTTTTTTTTTTTTTTTAAAAAAATTACTACTCCATCAGTTATGCATTGATGTGTTACGGAATTGTATTCACAAAGCAACTCCTTACAAATGATAAATCAAGACAACTAGAAACGCAATGAATTGAAACGAATAAAGAACTCAAAAAAAGAACACGGGATTTACGTGGTTCGATCAAATGATCTACGTCCACGGAGGATATAAGACTCTCTTTCACTAATCTCAAATGAAAGTTACAGATTACAAGTAGTCACTAAGCTTGATCTCTCAAATTCAGTAACCCACAATCTATGCACTAGATGGTGTATTTATAGATGTACAATGCAAGTTGTAACTGCCTCTAACAAACTAACTAACTAACAGAAATAAATTAACTCTGAAACTGGAATAACAGCACAGTAGAACTCAGCACAGTTGTCTCAGCAGACTAAGAACACTATATCAGCACAGTACTCTTCAGCAGACTAAGAGCAGTACTGTTCTGACCCGACCAGCAGAGTTGATACCTAAGATCACTAAACCTTATCAGCAGAGTACTCATTACTCTACTTGTACTGAAATAACCAAATATCAGAACACTAGTTACTGTGCTTATACTAAGCACAGTTCTGAAAATCAGCACACTACCACTTCTGATAGTAAGAACAGTTCTTCAATATTGCATTAATCTCAACAATTCTCCACCTCAATGCAAGATTGCCTTCTTCCCAGCCCTCCCCAAGGCTGTTTGTTCATTCTCTTCTTAATGAACATCCCAGGTACTAAGGTTTACCAACTCCATGCAATGGTTGAACTTATTGCTTGGTAATGCCTTAGTTAACATATCAGCTGCATTCTCTTCTGAAGCTACCTTCTGAACTTCAACAATGCTCTTCTCCAAGATCTCTCTAACAAAATGCAGCTTCACATCAATGTGCTTTGACCTCTCATG
This sequence comes from Galeopsis tetrahit, assembly GCA_963675135.1. Taxonomy (NCBI): domain Eukaryota; kingdom Viridiplantae; phylum Streptophyta; class Magnoliopsida; order Lamiales; family Lamiaceae; genus Galeopsis; species Galeopsis tetrahit. The sequence goes on from OY776127.1 coordinate 57,604,214, forward strand.
AAACACTTGATGTTTTGCTAGATGGATAGTGCTCTGATTATCACACAGCACAGGAACACTCTTCTGGAATATGCCAAAATCTCTCAGAATGCCCTTCAACCACATTGCTTCCTTCACAGCTTCTGTCAAGGCTATGTACTCAGCTTCTGTTGTGGATAAGGTCACCATAGATTGTAAGGCTGCTCTCCATGTTATAGCAGTGCCATACAATGTAAACACATAACCAGATAAAGACTTCCTTGTATCTATGTTTCCAGCAAAATCAGAATCCACAAAACCAATTAAAGGACTCTTGGTATCAGCACACTTCTCGAACAATAATCATAAGTCTTCTGATCCATTCAGATATCTTAGAATCCACTTCAAAGCTTCCCAATGAAACTTTCCTAGATTTCCCATGAACCTACTCACCATACTAACAGCATAGGCAAGATCTGGTCTGCTACAGACCATAGCATACATGAGACTTCCTACTCCATTTGCATAAGGAACAGTAAGCATCTGCTTCTTCTCTTCATCTGTTTGAGGAGATTGCTTGACTGACAACTTGAATTGAAGTACTAACTGGTCTGGACTGGTGCATAAGAAACCTTCTCAAGACCTTCTGAATATAACTATTCTGGGATAGGAACAGCTTGCCTGCTTTCCTATTTCTGAGAATATCCATTCCTAATATTCTCTTGGCTTCACCCAAATCCTTCATCTCGAACTTGCTACTCAGCTGCTGCTTCAGCTGGGTAATCTTTCTCATACTCTTGCTAGCTATTAACATATCATCTACATAGAGCAGTAGATAGGTGCTCTCTAGATAATCTTGTTTACCAATATATACACATCCATCATATTTGCTTCTTAAGAAACCAATAGAAAGCATGAAGGTATCAAACTTTCTATACCATTGTCTAGGACTCTGCTTGAGCCCATACAATGATTTCTTAAGCAAGCATACCTTACTTTCAGTTTCAGGCATGATAAACCCTTCTGGTTGATGCATATATATTGTTTCAGCTAGTTCCCCATGTAAAAATGCAGTTTTAACATCTAGCTGATGTAACTCAAGATCATCTTGAGCAACCTTAGACAAAAGTAATCTTATTGAACAGTGTTTAACAACATGAGAGAATACCTCATTGAAGTCTATGCCTTCTCTTTGTGTGAATCCTCTTGCCACCAACCTAGCCTTGAATCTGATCTGCTCTCTAGCACCACCAAATCCAACTTCAAGCTTCTTCTTGAACAGCCACCTGCAGCTCACTAACTTCTGGTTTTTAGGCTTCTCAACAAGGATCCAGGTCTGATTTTTCTCCAAAGATTGCAACTCTTCTGACATGGCTGCTGCCCACTGCTCTCTTTCAGGACTGGTGATTGCTTCCCTATAGTTTCTTGGCTCATAATGGTCCACCTCTTCTGCTGTGATCAGAGCATATGACACAAGATCAGCCTGGCCAAACCTAGATGGGGGGTGAATCTGCCTTCTGAGCCTATCTCTTACAAAACTATAATTTCTCAAATCAGCAGGGTTGTCCTCCATGGTATCATCTTCTGAATTATCTTCTGGTACTTGTTCTGGAACAACCTCATCTGGTGTGTTATTTCCCAGATCAGTAGGGTTGACCACCTCCTCTGGTGCCAACTGATCTGATGTGGGAAACTCCACCTCAGCTGAGAAACTCTCTTCTGACTCATTTACAATTCTTCCATCTAGGTCATGGGAATTTCCATTATGAGGATATCCCATTACCTTTTCGTTAAAATCAACATCTCTGCTGATTATTAGTTTCTTATGACCTGGTTCAAGGCACCACAATCTATAGCCCTTGACACCTATTGGATAGCCAATGAATATACATTTCAGAGCCCTAGGCTCAAGCTTATCCTGTCTAATATGGGCATAAGCTTGACATCCAAACACTTTAAGTTTTGAATAATCACTCAGCTTGCCATACCAGATCTCATCTGGGGTTTTACCTTCTAAAGCAAATGATGGGGTTTTATTTATCAAATAACATGCAGTACATACAGCTTCTCCCCAAAAGCTTTTAGGTAATTTAGCATCAGCTAACATGCATCTGACCCGTTCTAGAATAGTTATATTCATTCTCTCTGCTAATCCATTTTGTTGTGGATTAAGAGGGACAGTTCTATGTTTAGTAATGCCCTTCTCTTTACAAAATTCATTGAATTCAGCTGATAGATACTCAAGGCCATTATCTGTCCTTAAATATTTTAAGGACTTTCCTTTCTTGTTCTCTATCTCAAGTAGCCATTCTTTGAATTTTGTAAAGGCCTCACTTTTCTGTTTGAGAATGAACACCCAAACTTTTCTAGAATAGTCATTTATAATTGACATGAAGTACTTACCTCCACCAATGGTTTCTGTTCTTGATGGCCCCCAGACATCTGAATGAACATAATCCAGCAGCTCCTTTGTAGTGTGCTTACCCTTCTGGAATGACTTCTTCTTGGCCTTGCCAAGAATGCACTGTTCACGGAACTCCAGGCTTTTGAATGTCTTCTGGTGGAAAACCCCCTTCTTGGATAACTCCATCAGGCCTTTCTCTCCTACATGTGTCAGACATCTGAATGAACATAATCCAGCAGCTCCTTTGTAGTGTGCTTACCCTTCTGGAATGACTTCTTCTTGGCCTTGCCAAGAATGCACTGTTCACGGAACTCCAGGCTTTTGAATGTCTTCTGGTGGAAAACCCCCTTCTTGGATAACTCCATCAGGCCTTTCTCTCCTACATGTGCCAGCCTCTTATGCTAAAGCATGGCATCATCAGCACTCATGGTAACTTCAGCAGCACCTGTGATTGTCTCACCAATTAAAGAATATAACCCATTAGACTTCTTCCCTTGCATCACTATTCTATCAGCTTTGGTTACAAACAAACATCATTTTTCAGTCTTGAATTCATAACCCAAAGCATTTAATGTGCCAAGAGATATAAGGTTTCTCTTCAAATCTGGAACAAATCTGACATTGGTCACGATCACATGTTTATCATTAAACATCTTCACCCTCACAGTGCCAATCCCTCTCACATTGCAGCTTTCATCATTACCTAACAGAACTGATCCACCATTCATCATCTCCAGGTTTTGAAACCAATATTTGGTAGGACACATGTGAAATGAACATCCAGAATCCAGCACCCATTCATTAACAAGCTTGCTATCTGTTATGCTCATAACCTCAGCACTATCATATCCTTCTCCTTCTACTACATCAGCTTTGGCAGGATCAGTAGACTTCTTATGCTCAGGACAATCTTTTATGAAATGTCCTTCCTTATGGCATTTGTAGCAAGCTCTGTTCTTGGCTACAAATCCATTCTTCTTCTGAGCTGGCTTAGCATGGAACTTCTTGCCTTGCCCTTTCTTCTTGTCATTCTTAAGTTTGATGTTAAGACCCTCAGCTTGGTTCTTGGTCTTCTTGGTTGAGTTTGCTACATGTAAACTCTTAGTTTTCAGAATGGACAAGACTTCTTTGAATTTTGCCTTACCCTCCTTGGTAATCAGCAAAACATCCTTGAAGCTATCATATGAAGGTGGTAAGGACTCCAAAAGTAGAAAAGACTTCTTGTGATCATCTAAGGTGACTCCAACATTTTCAAGATCATCAACAGCTTGCATGAACTCTATTAACTGCTCATCAAGGGTCTTATCATCTGTCATCTTGAAATTGTTGAGCTTCCTCTCCATAAACATCTGGTTTGACAAAGATTGTGTCAAATACAGATCATCAAGGGTCTCAAATACAGCACCAACATCCTTCTCCTTCATAACCTCTCTGAAAACATTGTCTCCCAAACTTAGAACAACAATGTTGTAAGCTTTTTCCATAAGCTCCTCCTTCTTGACCTTATCTGCTTCAGATGCATCAGGATCAATTGGAGTAAGGGCCTCTTTCAGCCAATGGTGTGACAGCAGAGCCTTCATCTTGGCTTTCCATAAACCAAAATCTGTCTTACCATTGAATTTCTCTATCTCCAACTTCACAGAGCCCATTTCTTGATTCTTGACTTTATCTTCGACTTCCCACAGACGGCGCCAATTGTTACGGAATTGTATTCACAAAGCAACTCCTTACAAATGATAAATCAAGACAACTAGAAACGCAATGAATTGAAACGAATAAAGAACTCAAAGAAAGAACACGGGATTTACTTGGTTCGATCAAATGATCTACGTCCACGGAGGATAGAAGACTCTCTTTCACTAATCTCAAATGAAAGTTACAGATTACAAGTATTCACTAAGCTTGATCTCTCAAAACTCTCAAATTCAGTAACCCACAATCTATGCACTAGATGGTGTATTTATAGATGTACAATGCAAGTTGTAACTGCCTCTAACAAACTAACTAACTAACAGAAATAAATTAACTCTGAAACTGGAATAACAACACAGTAGAACTCAGCACAGTTGTCTCAGCAGACTAAGAACACTATATCAGCACAATACTCTTCAGCAGACTAAGAGCAGTACTGTTCTGACCCGACCAGCAGAGTTGATACCTAAGATCACTAAACCTTATCAGCAGAGTACTCATTACTCTACTTGTACTGAAATAACCAAATATCAGAACACTAGTTACTGTGCTTATACTAAGCACAGTTCTGAAAATCAGCACACTACCACTTCTGATAGTAAGAACAGTTCTTCAATATTGCATTAATCTCAACATGATGTATGTTTCTTTTTCGGATTGGGTACGGAGAAGTTTTGTTTACTGATTTGTTTTCGACACAAATTTTAATATAAGAGTTATTTATTAGTATTATGTGTAGTAAAATTACTTTATTAAAAGAACATTTGTGTCACCAAAAAGTGAATTGTGGCAAATTGCCACCATTGGAGATGCCCTTAGTCTGAAGTTTTATAGGGTTGAGTCCTATAGAGTTAGAGTCAATTTGTCAATTTAATTTTAATATATTTATTCGATAATTTTAACAATAATTTATTTTTATTATTGTACATCTTTCAAATAGAATGAGTTAGAAGATGTCATTTTTGTCAAATATGAATAAAATATTGAGTGGTAGCAATTTAAAGTATTAAATAATTATTATCACTTCAATAATGCTTGTTTTTTTTTAATCTAGGTGATTGAATTTAATCTAAGAACACACTAATTACATCATTATGTGCTATTTTTATTTTATACGGGCGAATTTAAATTACATTATGTTTATATTTATAATTATTTTTTAAAACATTTTTCATATATATTTTAATTAAACCTAGACAAAGTGGAGGTGGAGAATTTAAGCGGGGACGGGATGGAGAAGACGTTTTCAGCCATTTGCTTCACGGAGAGAAAAAAAAAAAAAAAAAAGACAACATATTTTGGGGGAGTATTTAAATTAAGTGTGATGTTATTCACTTATCGGATTCTTTTTATTTTCTTTTAATTAATAGGTTAACTGAAAAAAAAAAATAACTATCACATGTATAAGAAAAAAATTAAAAATTAGTTTTGCAAACTAGTTGTACAGTGTATTTTTTACTATAATAGTTATTTAATTAAAAAAAACATTAAGTTAATTTATTAAAAAGTCATATATATAATTATACAAGAGATAAGTTTTTGGATCACACAAACGTACACACTCAATCCTTCTGTACACGAGGGAAGCCCTTCCTACATGATACACAGCAAGTATTACTGGGGTGAAATATTATTACTGTATTTGAATATGAGTGATGTTTAAGAATGTTGATTATTTGTAAATTGAGAAAGTGTGTAGTTAGTTCCAAAGAAAATAAATGGGGGCCAAAGTCGGAACGCGTCTGTCATTGACGCCGTTAAGTCTCCAATTTTGAAACAAACAAATTCCCTCATCATTACATTACATACATATTTCTTGACGTCATTATGATGCACCATTTACATCCATATTATCTCAAAACTATTTTTAACAAATAAAACAAATCATTACAAGGCTAGGCTTGTATATTTGTGGATTTTATAACCTACCTGAAATCATGTTTTAGAACAGAGTGGAGACAAGACTTTCTCTTGTTTTAAAAAAAATCAGTCTAAAATTCTAATTATAAAAATCTCAAAAACAAGCCTGCATTTTACTTTTCATTCAAATTATTCAAGCTCACTCACCCCAGAAATATTCTGCCTTTCGTCCTTTGAAAGTTATTTATTTACATTTTGCATAAATATAAAAAAAAATATAGTGTATAATGGATTATTGAGGTAGGGGAATATAAAAAAAAAAAAAAGATAAAAAAAAGGTAAGAAAGATAAAGGGTAGAATGAGATTGTGGGTATTGACAAAAAAGAAATAGGTAACTTTTGATGAAATATCCAAATGACAAAATTGATAATTTGTGTAGAAACAAACAAGTGCATATTTAATTGATTGGTTTCAAGTTTCAAGTTTCAACTCAGAAAATGAAAAAGGGTAAAGAAGTTAAAAAAATATATACTCACTTTGTCCACGAAAAGTATGTCCGGTCTTATTTTTTCCCCACAAAAAATATGTTTGTTTTATTTAAGTAGTTAAAAGTTTTTTTTTTTTACTTTACTAACAAAGTTAATGATCTACCGATAATATTTATTTTTTACCCTATATCTACTTTATATATTAAAATATGAATGATTCTTAAAACTTGTGTCCGACTAATGAAGCATAATACGGTGGACGGAGGGAGTATATAAATTCCAAATGTCATCTAATACTATATTACAATATCCAAAATCGTGTCATTTAAATATACATAGTCTAAACATAGACAGAGAATTGGAAAAAGAAATAAGTAGACTTGAGACTTTAGAAAGCAAAGCCATCTGTGTAGACTCAATCCACAAGCACACATTCTCTCAGTCACAAGTAGGCCCTTATCCAGACATCAGACAACCCACATTTCCATTCCTACCACTCAACTAAAAATATACATTATTAAATTCTTAAAAATAAAACAAGAAATTTCAGATCAAACAAACTTAATTTATCAACATTCAAAAGCATTCAACAACAATTTTTTTTTTTTTTTTTTATTCCTGTCTATGTGTGTGTTACAGAGAACGTCTTTCAATCATTATATCAAAACCATCTCCCACATGGCCACATCATTTAGGGCATGTTTGTTTTGGGATGGGAAATCCGGATTTGGGATTTCGAAACTTCACCCCGTTACAGTTTGGGATTTTGATTCAGAATTTCAAAATCCCACTCTATAAATACCTATAAACCCTATAAAAGTCAATCCTATAAATACCTACAAACTCTATATAAATACCTATAAAACCTATAATCCTATTCTATAAAGTTAAATCCTACCCTACATAAATCCCAAAACAAACACAAAACATAAAAAGCATTAGAATTTTAAAATCCACTAGATTTTGAAATCCGGATTTCAAAATCCTCAAAATCCCAAAACAAACATGCATGAAAGCTTGTAGGTATGTCGTGGGTATTCGCAAACACTTGAGAGTAGAATTGCACAAACGATTCAAAACAACCAGTTTCCAGTGTAACCAGAGGTGTAAGGGAACCGAAACCGAGAATAGGACGATTCCATGCATTTACAATCCGTAAGAGGGGGTTCAAATCAGAACCGCCAGTTCAACGCCCTTTATTTTAAGGGTCAGATTTTATTGTTATTTGAGAACGACGGATGTTATGATTGGTTCGTGGGAAAAATAGATCTCTAGAGTAAAACCAGTTCCCAATTTTTTTAACACAACACATGTATCTGGATCATACTTATGTCACAAAAACTTACATGAGACCATCTCATACTACTTCAAAACATAAATGTATTATTGTCTAACCATGATACGATCTCAAATAAATACTATCATCTGCTCTATTACAATAATATGTAAGCAATTTCATATCCATATGGCTCCGATTTTGCTATGAAGGAACCAAATACACTTACCAATTTCACCCAAACCACCATAACTACAAATATCCAGAGCCTAAACCTAAAGCTGGGCAACAACAAATGCAAGAACATGTAGCAAGCAAATCAGAAATAACTCAAAAAGTAAAGGTCATTTAGACTTTATAATCAATAACATCCAATCCCGATTTCGATAAAAATAGGGTTCAAGAGGATGGTACCCGTCGAAAAACTGCTTGAAACGTCTGCCCTTCATTCCTTGCAACTTTGAGGCCTTCCTCAGTAGCACTGCTCAAAAGCTTGACAACTGGATCAGCTTGAAGCTCGTCTTCAGGAACGGGCTCGAATAGCGGGTGCCCATCCAAACAAGCCTTCATCCAATCCCCGAGCTCCTCCACATCAGTAATCGTATATATAATCCCACCAACTTTAAGAACATATGCGTATTCATCCAACAAATGTGGGCTAATCACCCTGCGTCGATGATTCTTCTCTTTGAAGTGAGGATCCGGAAATAGAAAGAACATCTTGGTGAGCTGTGATTTCTCAAAGTAATTGGGAATATACTTCATGGAATTAGTCCGAACAACAGACACATTCTCGTAATTCCCTGGATTAGAGACCCTCAATGCTAAGATTCTTTCCTTTACGTATTCTGTCACTTTGTCCCTCAATTCCATCCCGATCATAAGGGTTTCAGGAAAAAGAGTTGATAGACTGATTAAAAGACCGCCGAATCCACACCCAATATCTGCAAACTCTATCTTTTTGTTGGGTTGGAGAAATTGGGGGTAATGAACGGTATAGTCGAACTGAGTTGGGGAAACCGGGACTGGGAAATGTGAATCACTCAACGGATTGCTGTGAGCGCGAGCTCGATAGAAACGCTTACGAGGAAGACCGGTGGTCTTGCTATGGGTATGATTTGAAACAGATTCGTGCTCCAACATTTTCTCCCCTTTATTAACAAATACATTGCAAACTCATCAAAATTACTGTATATGAATAAAAATTGAAAACAACATAATCAAACTAAACTATTGAGTCCTACTCCTGGGCAATTACTATGACTAAGCAAATCTGAAGAAAAATAAACATGATAGCGGAATCAAAATACAACAAAATAAACTAAACTTTGAATTCCTACATTTTCTCCCTTAAACAAAATACATTGCAACATAATCAAAATTACTGCGTACGAATAAATTTGAAAACAACATAATAAAACTAAACTTTGGATTCCTACTTCTGAGCAAATTACTATAACAAAGCAAATCTGAAGAAAAATAAACAAGATAACACTGACAAAGAAAAGAAAACGGAAAGATAGAGACTTGCCTTCAAGGTCGCGTTGCTGACGAATTCGCCCTAGTTTTTGTGATTCTGCCGGGAAACTAGCTTCAAACAGTCGAAAATTGAAGAAAAATGGTCAAGGTAAAGCAAAGAAAAGACGAAAAGGAAACTGAAATTAGGGCATTGGCGCCTAATGAATATTTGGACGGAGCTAATGGGCTTTACCTATGAATATGGGCTTTCTACAAAATTGGAAAAGCCCATATTTAAATTGAAAAAAGGCCCATCACATAAGACATAATATTACCCCTAACAAAAATAGATACTGTATTTTTTTTCTCTGCTTTTTTAAAAACTTATTGTAGGGATATTGCATTTTATACTTTTTTTTCATTTTTCCCCTTCTTTTTGCTCATGTCTGTAACTTGCAAGAGAAAGTAAAGAAGTTGTATCTAGGTCCAATTATAAAAATTAATTTTAAAGGAGAAAGTAGCTGTAGATCTTTATTTTATTTTGAGAACCAAAAGAGCTATAGATTAGTACTACCATTTACAGGGGAAAAAAGTGATCTAGCATTTATATCAATCAAAATTGATGCTCAAACCACAATCATAAAAAATAAACTGAAAATAATGATTTCCCCCTAATTTAAAGACATGTGAGGATGAAAATATTCTAACATTATAAATGCCAAGAACTGTGATCAATCGACGAAAAAGAACAATGGAACAGGCCAAGAACAAGCTCAGCAACAATATTACAAAAGCATCTCTATGAATCAACTCCTATTCAGCTTCATCTCCGCTCTTCTTTTTCCTATTGCTATCACTATCATCACTCTTCCTCTTCTTTTTCTTCTTCTTCACTGAAATTTTCACATCTTCCGCTTCATCTCCGTTCAAATTTGTCTCGGCCACATTATTAAAGGCTTCATCCCTGCCCTCCTTTTCCTTATTGCTATCACTATCATCACTCTTCCTCTTCTTTTTCTTCTTCTTCACCGACATGTCCACATCTTCCGTTTCATCTCCGTTGAAATTTGTCTCGGCCACATTATTAAAGGCCTTCTTGTCCTTTTTTCTCACTTTTTTTTCAGAGTCTTTGCCCTCAACGCCATCTAAGTTTTTCTCAGCCACACTTTCCAGTTTTTTAAATTTGGGGTGCTTATCGTGGAAGTGGACCAATTGATTGAAAGCATCGGCAGTGCGCTGCAAGTACAAGGAGACAGCAGGGGAGGAGCCATTGTCCACGGCGGCAAAGCTGGATACAATATGTGCTGCTTTAGAGAGCGTTGTGGCCTTTGTGGACACAATGTGTCCTGATATCTTTCTCATCCCTCACAGATATCTATGGTTGAAAGGAAATTGGTGAGGAGACAATCAAAACATTCTAAATCTGAACAAGGTCTCACCATTAATAACAGTAATTTGAGGGATAATCTTAGGATCTTTTATCTATAGCAAACAATAGCTGATGTTTATAAAAAAAATTATGCAAAAACAGTTTTAAAATTCAAAGTAGACTCCACTCCACTAATTTCCATACTTGACAATCAAATACTACTACCCCCTTTCCACAATTGTTTGCATACTTGACCTAATCGTTCATTCCACAATTATTTCACCCCATAAAAAGGAAACTCATTCATAAACATCACCCTCATAATATTTACATTCGTTACTTTATTCATAAAAAATTATCCATCAACACTCTACTTATTGGAGAACATTTTTTTCTTAGTTTGTGTGCCCAAAATTTGGTACAAACAATTGTGGGACAAAGAGAGTAAATCTTACTGAAAGCTGGTATACAAGCCAAGGAACATGTTGAATCAATTACTGAGTCAATTTCTACACAGCTTCAAAGTTGAGGAAAAGTCACAAAAAAATTCAATTTGCAGAAATGAAAGTGATTTGAGTGTGAGATATTTTCTTGCTTTTTAAGTAACATCTTTGTACGTTAGCAATCAATAAAAATCCAGTTCCATGGATGTAGATCAATGTGTTCATTTCACTGTACTCAATTCTTATTTCTTCTAAGTATTCAATCTTTGATTATTGCTGTTTTAGAGCTAGCTGGTTAATCATTTTGCAACATTTTTTGCTCTAAATTCATAACAAATAGTTCAGGTAGAAATTTGAAGAACTAGAGTCTTTTACTTGGCCATTTTTCACAATTGCTCAAGTTCGGATGACATAACTATAATGTTTTCCTCTTTCCTGCTTCTGGTCAAATTACTATCTTAAGCAAATTTGAAGAAAAATAATCAATAAAACATTGACAAAGGAAAAACAAAAGAAACAGGAAAGAGAGAGAGAGAGACTTGCCTTCAAGTTCGCGCAGGTTTGATAAAGAATTTGCCCTAGTTCTTGTTCTTGTGATTCTGACAGTCAATTGAAGAAAACAAACAAGGTTACGAGCAAAAAAAAGATGAAAAGGAAAGGGGGTGATAGGAAAATTAGGGCATTCGCGCCCAATTAATATTTGGATGGGTCAAATGGGCCTTACTTATGAACAAACATGGGCTTTATACAGAAGGCCACGGTTATTTACCCCTCTTTTGATGTGTTCACCCTCCAAACTTAAAATATAAAAAAAACACTTACTGAGACAATCGAGTCCATATTTAAAGGAAAAAATTATGAAAGACACAATTTCGAAAACAAATCGAAAGAATTAGCAAATTTCGGGAATTATTAAAAATAAATAAATTCATTTCTGGCGACTGTGTGCGGCGGCGTTTGTTCTACATATCTTCTCCCACAAAATTCGAACACCAAAGAACACAGATATTGTACCAAAAATTCCAAAGGGAGTTTGCGCGGTGCACCAAAGATCTAAAAACAATCATCTACTCAGATGATCGAAAAAAAATCATCTACTCACCTGCTGGCGAGGCGGTGCGATGGGGCTGAGCACGGGAACGACGAGGCTGCAGGGGCGAGTTTGCGCGGCACGCGACGGAGTTTGTTGTAGACTGCGAAAGGAAATTGAGGAGGTAAGAGGGAGGCTGAAGAAAATTGAGATATGAGAGAAAAAAATTAGGGTTAGGTTTACGAGGGAGAGGGAGATTTTGGAATATGACGATTTTGGCCATATTGTAAAATAAAATAAAATAAAAATATAGAAGTGAAATTTTGTACCCTAATTTACAAAATTATTACGAGAAAGATACACAACTTCACCAATATTCAAAATGGATCTTTGCAAAATGCAAATCAAGGCATTTTTTCCATTAATTAGTACTCTTTCTATTTTTTTATTATTTGGTATTTTAAAATTTATTGGTGACATTAAGGATGAGTGAAAAAAATTATGAGAAAAAATTTTGGATTCAAAAAATACGAATCAGGAGTAATAAATAATGGATTGCTTTTTCTATTGTTTCTTTTCCTTTTTCCTTATTGTAAGAAAAAAGTAAGGAGTTATACTTACAAATAATTAAAATTAATCTAAAGAGCGATTTAAGACGAATATTATTTTGAGATCAAACGTGATTCAAGAAACAAAAGCCTTTATTCAAACCAGTTACAAACATAATTTATCAAGATTTAAACCACATTGTAGAATTTCATTTTATTTTTTGTTTCAAAACAATATCCAACATAGGAATGTGAAGTTGAGGAATGCACATGGCAGGTTTGCAATCATTCTGTCAATAAAAAGAATCAATTTTAAACTTTTTTTTTTTTTTGACAGGAATCACTTTTAAACTTTAAAAACAGATAATTATGAGCAATTGTGTGTTTGCACTCACAAAAATAGTACGAGGGAAACAAGTCGATCGCATTATTCAACAAAGCAAGAAAAATGTATAGTAATTCAACACTTGAAACTTCACAAATACGTGAATTCACACTAAAAATGTTACATAATAAATAATTAATTAAATGAAAGAAACATAACAGGATCGCGTTGGAAAACCGTTCTAAAAATCAACGACGAACACCAAAACTAGAATTTCTGTTATATTTTTTCGACAAAACTGCTACTTTTTCATTTGGTTCCCTTCCCTCTCAACCCCAGGTAAAAAAGAGCTCTAGAGTACAAGCATTCACATTGGTCTGCTTAGCTTAAGCTTAAATGAAACGAAGATGATCATGAAAAATAAACGGAAATGATTTCATATGAAAACAACAAATTTTCCGCAAATTTACACCTGTTGAAAAAAGATTACATTAGCAGCCATTTGAGGATGGAAAAAGATTCTAATTTCTCAATCTTGAAGCAAAACAAATTGTATTACCTCTCTGTCCACCAAAGGCAAACAAGCAAAATATTTACACAAGAAACCTGCAATTTTTCCAAACAATTAGTGTAACAGGTAGGAGGAGATCTCTTCCAAATTAAAATAAAATTATCTGGGCCATAATTACATATGAAAAAAATTAAAGCAAACCTTTGGATGGACAAATATTGAACAGCAACGGCTACAAGAGTTGGACCTCTCACTCACATGGTATGAGGCTAGCAAGAAAGTGGATGTATCGTTATCTGAAAACTAAGCTGCCGTTTTGTAATGGTCTCAACCTTTCTATGAGAGACTGATAGAAGGATTTTAGTGCTTTAAAGTCATTACCCTGAAATCATATTACACACAGTCAACCATATGGTCCATATTGCTCCTATTGACCATATTTACACACCCATATTAAAATAAGAAAAATCACGTCATTTTCAAATCACTCAATCCTTTCAGTTGAGTTATTGTTTTGAAAGAAAAAATTGATAGGCTCTCATATTATACCTGCAGCTTTTGACAATATTCCTCTGCCATGTCTGGTGGGCAATGATTATTGATAAAACCTCTTGAAACAAAACTCTGAAGAAAATCATTGCCAAATTTCTCATACATGACCTTTTGGGCAGTTACTATTTCGCCGAACAAAAGTACCTGTCATGAGAGTGACACAAAAAGGAAAATTAAGGTCTTGAGAATCTTAATCTTAAAGATCTCAATTTCCCACACAACAATCCAATTAATATGATCATACTAACACTATTAAAATTTAACTAATGGACATGACACGTCCTTCCACGTATTAGTTTGAATTAACAAATATTGTCTTATTATACATAATATATTGTAATGACTAAGCAAAAGAATTGTGTATAATGAAAATTACTCTTTCCTTACAGAGGAATAATCAAGTTCATTATTTGAGATGGATGTGCAAAAAGAAGAAAAAAAACCTGAGCAATGAACTTACAGTATTTGCATCACGAAACTCAAAGGATTTATCTAACACACTGTGCAGACAACAATTCATTGCAAATGCTTCAACCATGAAATTCCGAAAACCGGATACCTGAAAAATAAAGTTACTTTCAGTATTTTGAAGAAATTGACCCTGCAGTATTAGTATTCCAAGTAAGATACCTTTTCCTCATGAGGATCAGCGCACCAATCTTTCATTAGCCTGATGAATATCTGAACACAAGCCTGAATGAAAGAGAAAGTATAGATATCAATTATATATTACACCACCCGATCAAAAACAGATTGAAGTGTTGCGTCTCAATGAAATGAAATATCTAGCAACACACCTTTCTTATATTAGTATCCTTATGATTACAACAATTGTACAGAAGAAACTGCATCATCATTTCCAGGTATCCAATACTTTTGGGCAATAGGAAGACCGATGAGAGTTCATGTGTAGCAATAACATTCAGAAACACAAAGAATGTTTTTTGAAGCTCTTGCAATTCACGAATTTCCTGAAACCAAATTACATATGAGAGATTCATGACATAGCTGAATATAGAAATTGGCATTAGATGAAAACACCTGCCTAAGGTAATTAACCTGTTTAACATTGTATAGACATTAGGCTGAATTAATATATAATAGGAGCAGGCCATGGGCATATCTCCATCACCAAGACCAAAAAAAAAAAAAAACTTGAAAAGAAATTAAAACACCTAAAGATAAGAGTAAACGAAATGGCATTATGTTGTGTGGCTTTCTTGGGCAAAATCCTTACAGTCTCAATAAAAGATTGAAACTCTGATCCTCAATAAAATTCACCTACATTATACATGTTATTGTTATATAATATAAGTTAACAGGTTCATCTAGTATCTTAAATCTTTCTGCAAAGCCCATTTATGGAAAATTATCGCACGTGATCACCACAAATAATCACAGAAATGAGTTTGCATACCTCAGCACAGCTGCCTTGTCCAGTCTGGATTTCAGTCCTTGGGAGAATATTGAACGCCCTACTAGCAATAACGGGGTACACTACTTCCAATATATCACGGACCTCAGCACCAAATTTGCAGATAAGCTGATTTAGAAGTACAAGAAACCCCACCAATTCCTTGGGCTGCAAAACAGCATTACAAAATATTTAAGGCATCAATTTACAATAATCAACAAGGTAATAAGATATTAAAAAAAGGCTCATTTATTACCCTTAAAACTCACATCAAAAGTACATAAAGAAAATATTTATAAAAAACACTTGTCAAAACCCCGGTTAATGATATAGTTTACATATGAGCAAAAGAAAAGTCAAATGACTGGAACCATAGTCCACAGAAAGCATTTCTGTTTAACTGAAATCTTGTGCTAGTGGCAGATGTAGTATGGTCAACCGAATAAGATTGACAAACAGATTAAACAAAAAAATGGACTCGAAACAAAATCTAAACAATGAAGACTAACAAGCACACTAACATGACCCATTTGTGACAAGCTGTCAGTATGCCTACTAGTTCACTGACCACTAAAAAAACATATGAAGTTCAGTAATTAAACTTAAAGCATGTGATAAAATGATTGAGAGGCAAATCTTTATACCTCACTTTCTGTCAGCAACTGGCCCAGTACATTCGGTAGATAAGGAAATATTGAAGGTCCTAAAGTGTCCACCATACGATGAACGAAAGATATGACCTAGAGAAACAAAGTGTCAATGGAGAGTATAAGCGCAGAAATCATGTACTAAGATCAGTAGCATTCATACCTTACACCGCAGGGGTTCTATATTTGGAAAGACAACGAGTGTTTGTAGGAGAATATCCAAGGTCTATATCAATAAATCAAGCATTAGATTGTGATTTAACTAAAATGAAGAAAATGAAAAAAAGAGAAAAAATCATAACTAAACAAAGCAGAGTTGAAATTACCTTTTTGAACATCAGACCAATTCCGGGGCGGGTAGTAGTTACAAGACGCTCGTTGAAGCCCTGATCACACAAAATTCATATGTACATAGTAAATATGTATGCAAAATTGTCAATAGATTATACATTTGCTGACTCAAACTGCGAGAAATGCAGCAATATAAATGGATACGTAAAAAAATTGTTTTTTGGTTTAAAAAAAAAAAGAGGTAAAACAACAAAAAATGTATCCCATCAAAAAAACAAAACAAAAAATTAAGATCATTTTGCAAATCCCTTGATATTCTACACTAATTACCTAAACCAAATAGGGAAAATAAAAAAAGCACATGAATGTCATCAATAGAAGAAAAACAGGAAACTAGACCAACTACAATTTACAGCTTTCATATAGGGAAAATATGTTAAGACATTAAAGCCGGATGCCCTAACTCCACACAAAAGCTAGCTCAAGAGTGGAGGATTGACTCCCTACTGAAGTACCCCCATCTACGATTGCTTGTGGATTTGATGTGGGATAGTAAAAATCAACCCCCCTTAGGACAACATCCACGAATGGCTCACACTCTGGGGAGCCTTCGCAGCAACCCAGGCAGACCCGCGCATCTTGGTTCCTGGTTCCATGCGGACCTCTCCCCAGGTAGCCCTCTTCCGTACCACGTCCGTTATCCGGCAAGTCACAAAAAATTATTAAAGCACTCAAACCGGAAGCCCTAACTCCACCGAAAAGCTAGCTCAAGAGTGGAGGATAGACTCCCTACATAAGTACCCATCCACAATTGCTTTTGGATTTGATGTGGGATTGTAACAAAATATTTATAAAAAAAAAAAAACCATGCGACTGTTATCATAGAAGAAAAACAGGAAACTAAACCAATTACTATAATTTACAACTTTCATATAGGAAATTTGGGATCTTAAGCACCTTGCTAAGAGCATTAATGGCCATAACTATTTGCTGGATACTTTCAATTTGTGGAAGAGAATCCGCTGGGTTATGAGATTTGGCATTTAAGAGGGCTGACTCCACCTGCAAAACGTATAAATTTCCAATTTGGTTTAGTTCACAATCCATAAATAGTAAAACCATTCCCCTGCACTAGTTCACAATCCACAATACTTGACCTGCTGACATAGTGGAGTGAGCAGTGCATTAAGATAATCAGATTGCTTCTCAAGGGGCACATCTTCCATCCCGATCAGCAAGCCAATTGCCTAAAAAACCAAAAGTTAACCTCAGAAGGAAGCATCTAAAATGTGATTGAGAAATACTTCTATATATAAAAGCTACCTCAAAAATGTGACTTCCATCTTCAGACCCTGAAATTCCCTTTGAGGCACTGCTGTCCATTCTGGTAAATTGGGCAACTGTATCCTGTAAACTCTGATAATCCATATACAAATATAATCAAATCAGGAATTAGCAAATGTAGCATGTATGCATTTCTAGAAACAAAATTAGGAAAAAATAAAGAATTTGAATAGTTACCTGCAAAATTGTCTCAATGTAAGGCACCAACTTAGACTTCAGCAATTTCACAACCCTCATAAAAAGATAGCTTGCCCTTCTGCTCACATTCACATTTGGATGGTGTATACCTCTCTCATCGAGAAAAGCACCCAATGCTAATGGAATACATTGTGTATTCTCAGTTACAAACTTCACGTATCTTGTTACCGTATCCAAATACACAAGTGCAACAAGTCTGCTGGAGTGGCAAGGAAATCTTGTTGACAAAAGCATCGGGACCAGTTCTCTAAATAGACTGTTACGTGAGCTCATTACATCATCACTTAGAGATTCTCCAAGTGCATAAAATAAAGACAGAGCAGCCTCAACTTCTTCAATGTTTCTATCCTCTGAAGATGAAATAGCATTAGCCAGTGAATTCTGTATAAACGCGTGAGTCAGATTTGGTGCAACACGGCCTACATTACGAAGCAAAACAAATAAATCCTTCCGAAATTCCACCATCCTATCTTCTTCTTCTTGTCCTATCTTGTCCAACACATCCAAATTATTACGATACATGGGATTGAACTGAATCTGTGTACGAATCACTTCCAATATCTGGCCCACATGACGCAGTTGCGTATCAGTCAATCCAGAAAGGCTTTTCATTGTGCCAACATAAACTGAAAGAAACTGCACAATGCTGAATGTTTGATCATCTTCACCATTCTGAATGATGTAAAAGACTGATGGTAGAACCTCATTTAGAAGTTCTAATGAAACTTCCTTACCATCCTCTGAGCTCAGTCGCTTCGAACATTCCAAAGCTTCAGTAGCATACCCAGTGAGCAATGAGGCCACACTTGAAGCCAAATCTGAGTCACTTTCACTTGCAACCAACCTAAAAATCCTTCTTATCTGAAGGTTCTGCAAAAGACCAATCTTCGATTTAAAATCCATCCTTTTTGAGATCACAGCAAGAACAACACCAGCTGCAGCAGCTCGAAGCTGATCCAGTAATCCATCCACCAAAATCAATTCAAATAACAAGCCAGTAAATGCATCATTAGCGATCAACCCAATGTCGATCCACGAAATATACCTCCTCATAGAATCCAAAACACTAGAACACAACTCCGGTTCAGAATTCTTATACGTCGAAACAATGTCATACCAAGCTCCAACAATCTGAGGCACACACTGAGCCCTCATTGCATCCTTAATCCTCCCAGAAACAGCCACGTCATTTCCACTACGTGGATAGTCTAAGCTAATTAGTTCATCGTCCAGCACATTCAAAACCCGACAAAACATATCAATGACAGCCGCTCCTTTAGTTAACTTTGGCAAAAAATCAACAAAAATGGATGGCCAAATTAATGGATACTCAAAATAAATCAATGTCACAACAACCTGAGCAAGCTTGTTCTTTACAAATGCAGGGCTCTCCAATAACCTCGCCACATTATTGTCGTTGGCGTGGACAGGTTCACCACATGCCATTGGGAACACAGATTTCCTAATAAAAGACTTCTGTTCCGAACTCATTGACGAGTATTGAACTTGAAGAATCTCATGGAGGCACTGCAGACACCAAAACTGAACCTGAACTAGCTGTGAAGAACAAAGCCTTTCTATACATAAGCTGCAAATTGTTTGAGTTTTTTTTATATGCGTAATGTACTCTGCAGCTTGTGACTTTAACTGCGAATCAAATTGACCAGATTGATCAAAGCTAATCAAGATAGCCCTTTCGAGACCATCCATTGTTCTCTGAAAGCCTAAACCCTAAAAAAAAAAAAAAACAATTAAAATTAAAATTTGTCCCGATTGCACACTTTATGGAGTTCAAACTTCCAAACATGAAAGATTATCAATAAAATTAATTCCAGACTTCTTTATCGAATTAATCGAATGAATAAAATCTCCATACCTTTAAATAAAGATTACAGAGCTTGGGTTATTTGTGGTGGGATTCAGCAGTGAGCGTAAATCGTAGAGATTTTGTAATCCAATTCCAATAGCGATTAGGGTTTTAAAGCTTCGTATTAAACGATGTGCAGAATCGTATATGCGTGGATTTCAGAGAGAGAATAGAGGTGGCAATGGGGTTTACTGAAAGAATTGGAGTGAAAAGGCACAAGTATATTTGAGGAGAGGACCAAGGTTTTTCAACTAATTTATAGAACCCACGGCCCATCTCGTATCCCAAATCTTATTTTATTTTTATAGTATATCAAATTAAATACTGTACTAATTTATTTATATTCCAATACCTGTAAATTTTTCTTTTCTTTTCAAGTCAAAACTTGTCTTAATTTACATTCCAATACTTTTAAATATATTTTTCTAAGAAGTCAAAACTTGGAGTACAAGACAATATTAAAAATCACAAATCAAAATTGCAAGGAGCTTTAAACTCTTTAAAACCTCCTTAAAAAATAACATGGGAAAATTCTTTTAGATAAGAAAAAGAATACCTAAATAAAATTTAAATGAGTAGGGTAATATTCCAGAATTTTACCATATATGTATAAAATATTTATTTTAAAAATGAATAAATACTTTATAATAAACGTGTGTTTATATATTATATTAAAATATATGATTATATATATAGTACACATAAATAAGAGAAATCCTATTTGATTTAATTAATACAGTGCGTATATATACATATATAATCAGTTTATTATTATTATTATATTAGGTTAAATCTGAATAATGAAACAGCATGTTAATTCATCAAACTATTTCCACAAATTTCTCTCGGTTGTTTTATGTGATAGAGAGATTAAAATCTCAAATCCAAGTCAAATATATGTAAATATATTTAGTACTCCGTAGTATATAACTCTTCATTTTTCTGAACTAGATATATTTTCCTCCCTCCTGTTATTCAGGTGATTTTTTTTTTCACAAAATATTTATATGCAATATTATATACTTCCATTTCAGTCATTCATATACATATTCTTTATAAATACACCCACAAACTTAATTCACATACACATTTTTTATAAATACACCCACTGACAGTTCAATTCACACCCACATTTTTTATAAATGCACCCATTGACAGAAATTGAACATGGTCGTCTTCTCCGAGCAGTTTTCGATCACCTCAGGCCGCGGTCGGACGCTGCAATTTACGATGACCTTAATCCTTAAATATTTTATATTTCTTTAAATATTCTTTAATACTAATCATTATGGGTCAATGTTATTTTGTATTACGTGCAATAATATATCTTACTACATGCAATAATATACTATGTTACTATAGTATTATAATGTGGGTTACTTAATCAATAAAAAAAATATAAAAATATAAAAGAATCAATATTACTATATAAAATTGTGTTATTACAACATGTAATAATTTGTTTTACTACATAAAAAATTATATGTTACTACATACTACAGTTTGAATTACTACATTGAATAGACGTTTGTTACTATATGTAACTTTATCAAATGATCTAATATTTTTCGCATCATCCTACAATAAAACATTTTGTATTACAACATGATTATTGTGTTTACTACATTCGATAATATATGTTACTACATATTATAATGTGAGTTACTACATCCAGGGGCGGACCCAGGACTGAAAGTTAGGGGGGCCAAAAATAAATCACAAAAATATTTATATGAAATATTTTATATATAAAATATATATAACAGTTAATTAAGATAAGATTTTTTTTAAAATCACATGTAATTATATATATTTTATGTGTGAAAAATATTTCACAAGTGTTGTTCAAAACAAATTAATGATCCAAAACATTGATATATATATGGGTGTGTTTATTTATTTACCAAATCAATACATTTAAGAAAATATATTGACAATATAATAAATAGATTTATTTTGTTTATTGTGATGTAAAATTGTTAATTATATTTTCTTCAACAATTTTTTAAGGGGCTAATTTTCTTTCTTTATTTAATATTATTAATGAGTTAATCGTGTGTTTAAAAAATATTAAAGTAATATAGAGTTATCTCATTTTTATCCCTAAGATACAAACAAATTAAATATAATTGAATAATTAATTTTAAGCGCCAATTATAGATTAAATATTTAGAAAATAGTTAAAATAATAAAATAAAACAAATATTAATTAAAATAACAAACCTCGGCTATACGTTTATGGGAATTTGTGGATTGGGCCTAGTTTATTGTTTAGCCCATTAATTTATTATTGTTTATGTTCATTTAGGTGGGGGGGGGGGCAATTTAAAAGAAAAAAGAAGAAATTAATATTAGTATACATATAAAATTACATGTGGGAAGAAATTTGGGAGGGCCAACATACACGTCTGTCCGCCCCTGACTACATCAATAAAAACACTAGAAAAAAACGTGTTACTAAATAAAAGAATTTGTATTATTATATAAATAGTTTGTGTTATTACTACATTAAATAATGTGTATTACTACATATTACAATTTGAATTACTACATTTAATATCCCGCGTTCGACAATAAAATAAAAAACAAAAAAATCACAGAAACGAGTAAAATAAACGGATTAAAAATTTCGAATTAAGCTGTCAGTGGGTGTATTTATAAAAAATGTGTGTGAATTAAGTTTGTTGGTGTATTTATAAAAAATGTGTGTGTGAATTAAGCTTGTGGGTGTATTTATAAAGAACATGTGTGTGAATGACTGAAATGCATATATACAATATTTCATACAATACTAGCCCTTTTTTTATAGTTTTTATTCTTATTTTTTTGTATTAATTTGGGTTCTTATCTTTTTAATTTAATTATTTTGATTTTTATTTTATTTTAGTGTGGTGTGTAAAAAATAATCCGTTAAACCTGCTTTAACAAGTAGTTGGACCAAACTAAATTAAAAAAACATGGAAACTTAATGCAATAAAAAAAATATCCCAGACAAATAAGACGTTTAAATTTTAAGACAATTTGTACTATATAATATGATAAATTCCATTTACTTAAAAAATTAAATGAATCTGTATTACATAATAATAATAATATAACACATACACAACTCGTTTAATTACCTTCAACAAAAGTGAAAAGTTTAAACATTAATAGGAATATTATTTTTACATATTTTCACAGATATCATGGGAGACTCCATTATTCACGTTTTTTTCTTGATTAGGTATTTAGGTGTTAGTATTTTTCTATGTAATTTACGTATTCAATACTCTCTTTTGAGAGAGTTTGTGCTTTATAAATTTTTTATTAAAAAACGACTATATATTTTATCCTTTTTTTATAATAAGGTATAAACACATAATTCAAGCAAGCAACCCTTTAATTATTTTAAATTAAATGCATCACTTGGACATTCTAATCTTATTACTATTTTTATGAAACTTTTTGTCTTCTTCGTTTCTCCTCCCGATTTCAAACAATATCCCATATTTTCATCTTTTTTGGTAGGTTTTTTTTTTTTTTTTTGAGATATTTTTAGTAGGTTGTTGTGTATAAAGACCATTCGGGTGTGTTTACTTTGGACTTTGGGTGATTTTAAAAATCGGGTTTTTGAAATTTCTATAAATAGTTATATGAGTGTTTCTTTTGAGTTTTGAAATAGTGAAGGATTTAACTTTATGTCAAATCAAGTTGTAAGATTAAATGAGTTTGTATTATTCTATTATTGTTTGATAAGATTATAATGATTAGTTAAGTGTGTAATGATTAAATGTATTATATTATTGTATTATTATAGTATTATTATATTATTTTTGAGAAAGAATATAATGATTGGAGTAATATTATATAAATATAAATTTATGTCAAATCAATATGTTTGATTGGGTGATTTTGAGTGGATTTTGAAACCAGTTTTTAAATCCCGGAGTAAAACGAGTTTTGGATCTTGAAATCCAAAACCTGATTTTTAAAACCAAAAGTAAACATACCCTCAATGTCATTCTTCTTAATCTGAACTGTACAAACATGATGTGTAATACGCGAGGTCTCACTTAGTTATTAATATATAATGAATTTTTTAGATAGATACTTTTGGGCCGCACTTATGTGCAATATTTCACGTGAAATATTAGTGTATTTAAAGAAGGGTCTAAAATTCGCTGATCTGTAGCGGGTTTGACCGGTCAAATGAATATTTCCTTAAAAGTCGCGCGCAGAAGGCTAACAAGATAACGGGTTTCAGGTCTGTGTTACTATAAAGGTAATTATATGTTACTGTAAGACCAAATATATGTTACTGTAAGTACAAATAACACATAAATTAACTTTTCACAGGATATATTAATACAATTAATTTAAGGAAGGATAAAATAGAAAAAATTACTCTTAATCCGTGTTACTATAAATACAATTATATGTTACTGTACGGACAAATACGTGTTACTGTAAAGACAAGTAACACACAATTGACTTTTGAGTAACACATATTTGACCTTAAAGTAACACAGAAAAATGTTTTACTATATAAACACAAGTGTATTACTGACACGGGAGTGGTACGTAGATGACAAGCGTTCTTATTACGAAAGAGTGAAAGTATTTTCTTAGAACTTGAAAATATGATTGAATGATAATTCTGAATACAATATCACCTATATATAGGTGAGATTACAAGAAAGATAGATTTCTAAATTCTTTGTATTCAAACTAAGAATTAAATGTAACTAAAAGAACTTGAAGAAAAGGAGAAAAGTGGGTGAATTTGATCATAGAAGTTGATTAGTCATGCATATACCACATCAGTCTCCCCCACTTGAAAAGAACTCGACCCCGAGTGATCTGGGTAGGATGTAGGTTCTTCAGGAAAGTAACGGTATAAATCACTTACGTTAAAAGTCTTCGATATTCCCATCGAGTCTGGAAGACCCACCACATAAACATTATCATTGATTTTATGGGTGATTTTGTAAGGTCCGTACTTCTTCGGTTGCAACTTGTGATATTTTCCCACTGGAAAACGCTCACGACGAAGAAAGATCATCACATCGTCCCCAGCTTCAAAAATATTTGACCGCCTATGTTTGTCTGCAGCATCCTTAAATTTCTGATTAGTCTCCATCAATCTTTGACGAACTTCTGCTTGAATATCCAACTCATCTTTAGCCAGGTTTTTGGCAGCCACACTAGCAACACCCGGTAACTTTACAAGATCAACAACGTGACTCGGAGCCTTCTAATAAACTATAGAAAAATGTGATTTTCCTGTAGAACTATGAACTGCGTTGTTGAAGGCAAATTTTGCTTGTGGTAAGGCATAGTCCCATTGTTTCGGTCGATCCCCGCAAATACACCGAATCAGGTTCCCAAGGGTCCGGTTGACGACTTCAGTTTGACTGTCAGTTTGGGGATGAGCCGTGTTGCTGTAATTAAGTGAGGTGTCGAACATTTTCCACAAGGTAATCCAAAAGTGACTCAAGAACTTACTATCACGATCTGAGGTGATAGATTTCGGTACGCCATGCAGTCGCACCACTTCTCGAAAGAAGAGTCGAGCAATATGAGAGGCATCAGATGTTTTTTTGTAGGGGATGAAATGCACCATCTTGGAAAATCTGTCCACCATCACAAATACGGAATCAACACCCCGTTGTGTACAAGGTAATCCTAGGACAAAATCCATGGATAAGTCCTCCCAAATAGCTTCAGGAACAGGCAAGGGCATGTAGAGGCCGGTATTCTGGGCGTGCCCTTTGGATGTTTGACAAACGTAACACCGACTCACAAACTTTCTCACCTCCCTTTTCAGTTGTGGCCAATAATATCGTTCTTCTAAACTGGCCGTGGTTTTCTCCCTTCCAAGGTGCCCGCTCAATCCACCACCATGTAAATCACGAATTAGCTTATCCCTCAAAGATGTTCTGGGGATACACAATCGAGCTCCTTTAAAAAGATAACCATCATATGCATAGAAATCTTCAAAAGGAATATTATCCCAAATTCCTGCAAAATCCTCATCAGTGGAGTATAATTCAGGAAGAATTTCGAAACCTGTTACCTCATGACTCATTGTCACGAGCAAGGACGCACACCTACTCAATGCATCTGCAGGTTTATTTTGAACCCCAACCTCATGTTTCAGTGTAAAGGGGAATTGTTGTAAGTACGCCACCCATCTCGCATGCATCTTACTTATATTTTTCTGGCTATTAATGTATTTTAGGGCCTGGTGATCAGTATATAACACGAACTGATCTTGGAGGAGATAATGTTCCCAATACTTCAAAGCTCTAAAAACAGCATAGAATTTTTGATCATAAGTTGATGTGGTACATGCATGACTAATCAACTTCTATGGTCAAATTCACCCACTTTTCTCTTTTCTTCAAGTTCTTTTAATTACATTTAATTCTTAGTTTGAATACAAGGAATCTAGAAATACATCTTTCTTGTAATCTCACCTATATATAGGTGATATTGTATTCATAATTATCATTCAATCATGTTGGGATATGAATCCTTGAAACAATGTTCTAGTTGATGATTGTATGTTTTGATGGCCAAAAGCAACTTAAAGTTAGTGATATATGTGGTTCTAAGTCATCTTAACTAAGTCATCTGAAATAAGCTTACTGATCTTAACTGAGTCATCTGAAATAAGTTTACTGATCTTATTAAGAAATATTAAAAATAAGATTACTGATCTTAATGGAATCTGAGAATAAGAATATTGATGTTAATGAGATATTTGAAATCTAAGTTACTGATCTTATCTGAGTTTACTGATCTTATGTGATTACTGATCTTATTGTGTTTACTGATCTGATATATGAACTGTTAGGAACTAAGCTGATGTTTTGTATTGTATAGACAGCTTATAGTATAGGACTTAAATATACTCATCTGTATATAGTTCAGTTGATGTATGGATAAGTTTTATATATGTAAAGTTGTATTCTATTGTATTCAATATTGTAATAGTTTAGAACACTAGATTAGAAGAAGATCAGAAGACTATGAAGACTCAGAAGACTACTTCAGAATAAGAAGACTTCAAAGAAGAGTTGAAGAGAAGCTTAGAAGAATTCTGAAGAAGTTATAACAGTTTTAAGTTACTGTGCTGACTAGCTCAGAAGAGTAAAAATCAGAACAGTAAGTTACTGTGCTGATTTGGTGAATTTGAAGAATAAGTTTGGAAAACTTATGTAAAAAGTAACTGAAGATTTATTGAAGAGATGCTGACTTGGAATTAGTTGGAAGGAAGTTACAAAGTCGGTTACAAGAAGAAGTTACAAAAACAGTTTTAGAGTTAGTTGAGAGTTAGTTTTACAAACTGCTAACTGTCATACTAAATTCTATAAATACTGTATGATCTCCTACTTGAAGAGAAGACTGAGAAGACTGAAAGACTACTACTACTGAACAATTATTGATCTTAGAGAAATCAAGAGCAAGTCTACAATCAAGAACTCACAGAGTTAAGAAGATCAATCTAAGGAGAAGCCGCTGAATTGAAGAGAAGGAATCAAAGGCTACTCAAAGAGAAGTTTTACTTTTCAGTTTTAAGTTTGTATTGTTGTAAACAAGTGTGCTAGTTACTTGTAGAATTACTAGTAGATCGAAGATACACTTGGGAGTGTAATCGATAAGATCAAAGTCTTAGTCTTTGGACTTTAAGCCACAAGAAACTCAAGGAAGAGTAATAAAACATCACAACTGGGATTGTGAGAGTGGATGTAGACTTATTGGTCGAACCACTATAAATTCTGTGTTCTTTACTTTTCTGTTTGATATTTGTTTGATATTTGTTTGATATTTGTTTAAACAAGAACAGTAGAATTTACTAAGTAAAGATCTGATTAAAAGTTGAGTATAAAACTAAAACTGGAAGTACTGATCTGATTCAGTACTGATCTTATGTGATTACTGATCTTATTGTGTTTACTGATCTGATATATGAACTGTTAGGAACTAAGCTGATGTTTTGTATTGTATAGACAGCTTATAGTATAGGACTTAGATATACTCATCTGTATATAGTTCAGTTGATGTATGGATAGGTTTTATATATGTAAAGTTGTATTCTATTGTATTCAACATTGTAATAGTTTAGAACACTAGATTAGAAGAAGATCAGAAGACTATGAAGACTCAGAAGACTACTTCAGAATAAGAAGACTTCAAAGAAGAGTTGAAGAGAAGCTTAGAAGAATTCTGAAGAAGTTATAACAGTTTTAAGTTACTGTGCTGACTAGCTCAGAAGAGTAAAAATCAGAACAGTAAGTTACTGTGCTGATTTGGTGAATTTGAAGAATAAGTTTGGAAAACTTATGTAAAAAGTAACTGAAGATTTATTGAAGAGATGCTGACTTGGAATTAGTTGGAAGGAAGTTACAAAGTCGGTTACAAGAAGAAGTTACAAAAACAGTTTTAGAGTTAGTTGAGAGTTAGTTTTACAAACTGCTAACTGTCATACTAAATTCTATAAATACTGTATGATCTCCTACTTGAAGAGAAGACTAAGAAGACTGAAAGACTACTACTACTGAACAATTATTGATCTTAGAGAAATCAAGAGCAAGTCTACAATCAAGAACTCACAGAGTTAAGAAGATCAAACTAAGGAGAAGCCGCTGAATTGAAGAGAATGAATCAAAGGCTACTCAAAGAGAAGTTTTACTTTTCAGTTTTAAGTTTGTATTGTTGTAAATAAGTGTGCTAGTTACTTGTAGAATTACTAGTAGATCGAAGATACACTTGGGAGTGTAATCGATAAGATCAAAGTCTTAGTCTTGGGACTTTAAGCCACAAGAAACTCAAGGAAGAGTAATAAAACATCACAACTGGGATTGTGAGAGTGGATGTAGACTTATTGGTCGAACCACTATAAATTCTGTGTTCTTTACTTTTCTGTTTGATATTTGTTTGATATTTGTTTAAACAAGAACAGTAGAATTTACTAAGTAAAGATCTGATTAAAAGTTGAGTATAAAACTAAAACTGGAAGTACTGATCTGATTCAGTAAGAACAGTACTATTCAGAACACTATTCCGCATTATAAACTCTGATATTTTGAAAGATTTTTGAAAGTCTATTCACCCCTCCCCTCTAGACTTTCTTAGCTTACTCAATCTTAACTCAACTTTGGGACCAACAAATCATATTTTCAAGTTCTAAGAAAATACTTTCACTCTTTCGTAAGAAGAACGTTTGTCATCTACTTACCACTACCGTGTCAATTACTTTATTGAGAAAGATGTGTTACTGTATAAATAAAACATCATTATTGATAGTGAATGAGATACCCACGTTAAAAAGACGAAGAACAATAATTAAAAACACGAAAAATACAACCATACTAAATAGTTTATTGATCCTTACAATTAAAAAGACATAACTATCCACAATTAATTGGAATAAATCTGTGTGTGTTATTATTGTTGATTTTTTGTCATTCAGGAATTTATTCAAAAAATAAATAATAATTTATCTCCCTAATCAGAAATCTGAAACAGAAAAGATTTTCTAAAGTTTTTTTTTTTTTTTTAGTGCATCACGATCAGAAACCTGAATACAATAGAATTTCTGAAGTTTTTTTTTTTTTAATGGAAGCAGCGCTGCACAACGCAGAAGAGAATCTGAATAGAATAGAATTTCTGAAGTTTTTTTATTTTTTTTATTTTTATGGAAGCAGCACTGCACAGCGCAGAAGAGAAGAGAGAAGAAAGATGCGTAGAAGGAAGAAGGAATAAGCGGATAGGAATAAAAGAATGGGTCAAATTGACCCATAAGACTATTGTGAAATATTGTATATAAGTTTTTTGCGATACTTTTATATAATAAAAGGAGGAAAAACTCTCCCGCCTTTTGACATCGCCGGAACGCAGGCTCCCGAAAAGGTAGGGATGGTAATTTCAACCCGATCCGTGCTATTTGGGTAGCTCCGTTCCGGACCCATATTGAAATGGGACGGGTCCGAGTATCACCCTCGACCCGTGATCCGGACCCGTAACCCGTTTTATATTTATTTTTATATATATTATACATATAAATATAATATATCTTTAATATTTTAATGTTAATTAATATATATAACAATAATTCACCTTCATAAATGTGAAAATAAATTTATAAACATGCTATTAAGACTATTTTATTTATTTTTTAATACAAATTTAAATTTTATGTTATATGTTTTTAAAAAAAATATTATTATTATTTTTTATATATAATGGGTCGCCCCGATTTGCCCCGCCCCACCCCGTGATCCGAACGGGTCGACCCGTCCCATACCCGAATTGAAGCGGGTCGGGGTCGTGTATCTAGGTACCCGACCCGTTGCGGCGTTGCCATCCCTACGAAAAGGGAAGCCCAACGAATGTCAGACGCAATTAAGATCATATTGACATACTTTCCCAAAAAAAATAAAATAAAGCAGAACCCATTGAAGATGAGAGTGAGGTACAACAAGGCAATTTCATTCCACCGCCCTTCTCACGGAGACGTACGTGGACGTCACCACTCATACAGCTCCCAGCCAGCAAGCAGTTAGCACCGGTAGTCTTCAGCTTAGAGCTAGCTAGCTAGAGCGCTGCTCGTGGGACGATGGAGGCTTGGCCAAGCGAAAGGGATCTGACTTGGATCGAATTTTTGCACTTATACAACTATACGATCCCCACAAGCGTATGGGTTCGTTAGTAGTAAGATAAGTGTCCCAAGTAGAATTTCGTTCCAAGGACTTAATTGAGTGAAAATGAGTCCCTAAAGTTGCAAGTTATCATGCTATTGTAGTAACTAAATGATGTTGTTTGGATTTTCGGGAATAAGCACAAAAATATTAACTAGATTAACTAAGGTATGGAGAACTAGTAACAAGAAATAACAAGCTATCTAACTTTCGTTGGAAAGTGCAAGAGAAGAGTATCGCCTCGTGTGTTTCCGTTTTGTGAGCAATTAAGTGAACTAGTGAACCAATTACATGATTTTGCTACAGATTTGGGTCAAGCTAAAGGCTATCACATAAGTGTGCAAACCCCCTCGAAAGGCATAGGTAAACATCGTGCATTGATTAGCAATTATAGGATCTAACCAAATACCATAAGCCCCTAAGATAGTGTTTCATAAGCACTTTCAACACGGTTACTAATGCTTATGAAACGCCCTCTCACCAAACTCCTAGACGACCTCTACTCGTTTAGTGTCTAAGGTTGTCGGTCTAGCCATTAACACCCCTCTCAGGTGAGCTAATTACTAATTAACTTCTATTCAATTGATCAAAGCTCACACTCACACTCCCAATCATGATACCCAACTCTCGTTGCAATAAACATAATCGAACATGTTTGCTAATAGGGTTGATCAACCAAATGAATCATCAAAATACAACCCTAGAAACCTAAACACCAAAATTATAAGCTAATCATGCAATTAATCCACAATTACACTAAATTCCCATTAAAACATTCACACCCAAGGCAGTTGGAGATTAGTCCATGTCTAAATTAACAATTAGAATAAAACTCATGTAAATTAAACTACAAAACATTAATGAAAATTAAATTACCAACTAAATATTGAAATAAAGGAAAGAAAGCACCTCTAATCTTCAAAATCTCCAAAGCTAACATTAAATTGAAACACTAAATTAAAGTCTATCTAAGAAATGAAGTAACTAATCTATTGAGTGAAAGTGTTTGGAGGAGAGGAGGATTTCTCCCCAATGGAGAGCTCCCCTGTTTGTGCGTGCGCCAATTCCCTTCTGTGTATTTTTTGCATACCCTCTCAAATTGCCTTGCCCTTAATTGAATATCCACTCTTGGGCTCCAACAAGACAATTGGTGGGCTGCATATTAATTTTGCAATGGGCCCAATTTAATTTCCTTTCTTAATCACTGAAAATCATTGCCCTCCTGTTTTAATTCATGCGGCTGCCTTCCTTTTCATTTGATGCAATGGAATGAATGAATTAATTAAGGGCGCGGCTAAAGGCACCCGGCGATCCTATGAATACACCCAGGAGATGAGGACACACGCCAATCGGATGAGGACACCCACCTGGAAAAACCAAAAATGCCCTCTTCAAATAAAACCTTCCTCTTCCTCTCCCTTTCTCATCCTCTCTCTTTCTCAACAATTGAGACACCCACAGTCGCGCCGCCAACGCCGCCCTCCCTCTTCCACTCTGCCAACGCCGCCCTCCCCGTCGCGCCGCCCTCGTTCGCGGTCGCCCTCCCCTGCAACCTCGTTCGCGGCCGCCGCCCACCCCCTCCTCCCCTTCGTCGCGACCGCCCTCCCTCCTCCCCTCGTTCGCGGCCGCCGCCCTCCCTCCTCCCCACAATCGCGGCCGCCGCCAACCCCCTCCTCCCCTCGCCGCCTCGCCGCCGCCGCTAACAACAGGTAAGCTTAGGTTTAGAAAAAATTAGGGTTTTCTGGGAAAAAAAATTAGGATTTTTTTTTAAGTTTGGGAATTATTTTCGAACATAACGCGTTTGTTTTGGAAAAAAATTCGAACAACTTGAGTTTGTTTTGGGAAAAATTTCGAACAAGATGTTCGATTTTTTTTTTTCGGACAAATTTAAGTTGTTTTGAAATTTTTTTCGAACATATTGTGTTTGTTTTGGAAACAATTTCGAACAATTTGATTTTGTTTTGAAAAAATTTTCGAACAAAATGTTCAATCTTTTTTGAACATATTGAGTTTGTTTTGAAATTTTTTTCGAACATGTTTGTTTTGGAAATTTTTTTGAACAGTTGGTGTTTTGGATTTTGTTGCAATTTTGGAGTTTTTTTTGTTGAATGGTGGTGGTGGTGGTGGTGGTGGTGGAGGAGGAGGTGAAATAGAATGAGTGGGTGTACTCATCCTTATTTTTTTCATAAATTTTAACCTAGGGGTATATTGGACATTTCACAGGTTCTGAAAGATTAAAAAAATGGTTGGTGGGTGTACTCATAGAAAATCTGGGTGCCTTTAGCCGCGCCCATTAATTAATTCTTCAATTTCATGTGGGCTCACGAAAATTGCTTCCTTCAATTAATGGGCTTTTGAAAATGGGCTTCAAATTACTCTCTTCTTTTATTCATAAGCCCAACATCAATTTCTTTTCTTCTTGTTGAATTATTCATTCCGATCGACTCCAAAATATAATCGAGATACGTGTTTTGCTCCAAAATACTCATTTTTTCTATAAAAATAGCAAACAACACCCTTTCTCCAAATCAAAAGCAATGAGTCAAATTAGTGTAAATAATGTATGAAATCCTATAAAATTATGCAAATTAAGCACATGAATTTCACGCAATTATCACACTAATCAGGATCCTCAACTAAAGCGGATACAATATTTAATCTTATCGAACAATAATATAATAATACAATTTCATTCAATCTTATACACGAAAGGGATACAATATTCAATCTCACCGAACAATGATATAATAATACAATTTCATTCAATCTTATACATTGATTTGACATATAGTTAAAATCTTCTACTATTCTAAAACTAAAAAAAAAATACGCATATTACTATTCATCAGAATTTCAAAACTCAAAATTTTAAAAATCGATTTTTAAATCCACTCAAAGTTCAAAGTAAACATCACCTATTTGTATTATACTTATGATTTACTATAATCCCACGTTTAAAATGGAAGCGTGGACTATTAGTATGGAAGATTTATAAAACATATATACACACACCAGGTAAATTTGTGGTTATGTTTCATTTACATGCTCAAATATATAAATGGTAAAGCGTAGTATTAAACGTGGAATCAAATATTCAATGTGAAAAAAACAAGATAGACTAATTTCATTTAAATTAAAACCACTCAAAATAAATACTAAAATATATTTTGTGAAGTCAAATAAATACCAAATTACATAAACGGTAAAGCCAGTATTTTTATACTCTTCAAATAAGTTAGTAACCCTAAAATAATAATAATAGTTGTCATTTTTAGGTCTAAAGTAAAGTGCAGATAATTGATGAGAGGTCGGTTTATACAAAATTTTGTTCTATCTACAATTGTGCCTTTACTAGTAGATGATGAAATTGAACCCACAAATTAATTCGTTCTTGGATCGAATCAATAAGTTAAGGGTGCGGTTATACACACACCAATCTATTGAGAACACCCACTGGACGAGTACACACACCGTAAGTTGAGGACACCCACATGGAAAACCCCAAAATATCCTTGAGCACCTTAAAACCCTAATTCTATTTCATTTCTCATTTCATTAGGTACACCCACCTTCATCCCTCCCTCATTCCTACACCACGTCGGCGCTCCGCCCCCTTCCCCACCTTCCCGCGCCTCATCCACGCCACGCCGCCGCCTACCTTCTTCGCGGTCGTTTGCATCCGCCGCCCACCTTTTTCGCGGCCGTTCGCATCCGCCTCCGCCTTCCACCTTCTTCGCGGTCATTCGCATCCGCCTCCGCCGCACACCTTCTTCGTCGCCGTTCGCGACCGCACCCCCTCCTCTTCCACTCGCCACCCCGCATACGCCGCCGCCTTCCGAACTTCCGGTAAGGTAAGTTTAGGGTTTGTGCACAATTTCAATTTTTTTGATCTAATTAGGGTTTAAGATTTGTGCACACAAATTCGTCTGCAGATTAGGTTTAGAGTAAGAATCAACAATTTTTTAAAAAAAAATTGTTATTTTCTTCGAAATCTGCAAAGAGGATAAATGTTCGATTTTTTTTTCGGACAAATGAAAGTTGTTAAAAAAAAATTTCGAACATTTTAATTTTGTTCATGTAAAATTTTCGAACACCTGTTTTTTTTTTCGGACAATGTTGATTTGTCCGAAAAAAAAATCTCGAACATCTTTTTTTTTCTAATTTTGTGTTGTTTAGAATTTATTTGAAGACTATTGGTGATGGTGGGGATGATTCTGGCAAAATGAAATGGGTGGGTGTACTCATTTTCATTTTTTTTTTAATTTTACAAAAAGGGTATATACGACATTTTACATGTCCTTTAGGATGACAAAATTGTCTGATGGGTGTCCTCAATAGGTTGGTGTGTGTATAACCGCGCCCATAAGTTAAATATAAAATAAAATACGGGGTAATAGTTTTAGGCCCTGACTATATACCCCTCCAGCATTGTTAAGTATACTCTTCCTCCTCATTTATTAATTTAATAATAATGTAAAATATCTAAACTACCCTTGTTTAGTAAAATGTTCATGATAAATACACTTCCCTCTACTTTTCAACCCTAAACCTAGAGATGTCTATCGGGCTGGCCCTAGCCCTATAGGGTCAGCCCTACAGGGCTACGGGCTAAACGGGTTAGGGCCTTAACCGGTTCATATTTAACGGGCCTACAATAGTTGAGACCTAACCCTAACCCTAGCGGGCCACGGGCTAAACGGGCCACTAACGGGCTACAATAAATTTTTTTTCTTTTAAAATTAAAGGTCTCAATTTGCACGTCCAACAAACAAATAAAATAGAAAAATACATAATTAGTTAATGACCCGTAAATGAGAAAACAAAAGTATAATTTAAACACAATTCTAGAACTCGTTGGTCCTCAATATGACTAAATAAACCTAAACAAATATCATAATCTAATAAAAAATAGTAATAATGACTAATAGATGGTAATGAACTTCTTAATGATTATAATTATGGTTATGGGTCTAATGACCCAAAATTTGTTTTAGGTTATTTATTAAAAAAAAAAAATTAAAAAAGGTAACAACTCGGGCTAGCGGGTTGGCCCTGTAGCCCTGCGGGCTGTCCCGATTTAGCCCACGGGTTAACCGGTCCGGGTCAAAAAAGCCCGGTTTTAAACGGGCCTATAATTCATGAACCCTAACCCTGTATTTTTCAGGGTTAAACGGGCCAGCCCGGTTAGCCCGGCCCGGATAAACATCTCTACCTAAACCTAATCCTAATTTAAAGTGTAGTCGCCGCCGTTGATTCGAGTGGAATTTACACGTTTTTTATGCACATGTGAAGCTCATTTTTAGTGTGATTTCATTGGTTTTATGGGTTGATTATGATTGTTTTGGTCGAAATAAGAGAAAGGTGGTGTTTTGTTGGGTTTGTAGGAAGAACGAAGGATTTTGGGAGCAAAACACCTACCACAATTCACTGTACCAAATAGAGGAGTGCACTATTGGATCCGGCTCGAAAAACGGAGTGGAATGAAAAAACGAATCGAGTCAAGCGGAGGTCGAAAGCTCGAGATATGAAGAGACGAAAAAGCATGCCCGGGTGGAATGACCCGGGCAGGTAGAATGACCCGGCCACAGTGATGTACACCCAT
The DNA here is from genome assembly GCA_963675135.1 of Galeopsis tetrahit. Taxonomy (NCBI): domain Eukaryota; kingdom Viridiplantae; phylum Streptophyta; class Magnoliopsida; order Lamiales; family Lamiaceae; genus Galeopsis; species Galeopsis tetrahit. The sequence continues at coordinate 57,640,180 of OY776127.1, forward strand.
CGAAGGTTTTGGCCGGGTAGAACCACCCGGGCGGGTCACTTTAGCCCGGCCATGCCCTGTGCCATCAAAACTTTCGTATTTTGGCCGGGTAAAACCACCCGACCACGCCCTGTTTGCTCCGTTTCGTTCGTGTTTTGGCCGGGTGGCATGCCCGGGTGAAACTACCCGGCCGAGTGAGATGAAATTTGGGGCGTTTTGGCCAATTTTCTCCATTTTCAAGGGACCTACTTGCAAAATACCTCCCCAAACCCTACCCCAACACTATAAATACCCTCATTCTTGAATTCAAAAAACTTACCCCCTTTTCCAACCATTCTTACACATACAAACACACATTGGGAGGTAATCATCATCCAATTCTTCAATTCTCCATCAAATCAAGCAAGGAAGGCATCATGAGTTTTGGAATTTCATTCTCCACCATCCATTAGACTAAGCTTTCTTTTCCTTTCATTTTTTATTGCTTTGATCATTGTTTTCTTTGAAATTTGATTATGTTGATTGTTTGCTAGAAAACTTTTGATTCCAGGGCTTTGTAAATATTTAAATTGAAGTTTATGAACTAATTTATTATTTTAAATGGTGCTTGTCTCTTATTTGTGTGCTTAATTCTTATATGGAAGCATATTATTATTGGCCATGATAATGTGTTTTATCTATTGTTAATTGGGGTAGTATCGAGAGATTTATTCCATTAATCGTACATAAGCATACAACCCAAAATTATTATTAGCTCAAGAGAGGATTAATTATTGGGAGGGAATCGAATGATCCTTTGGGCTAATTTAGGTGATACAATATTTGTGAGGTAGAAATACAAACTTATATTGTATTTTCCTTTGGATTAGTTAGATCGAGAGATTGATTAATTCTTTTTAGTGGTCAATCTTATAAGAGGACAAACTTAATTGCCATTTGAATGAGTCATAAATCATAGATGAATATCTAAATATTGCAAATGCCTTGAAACCAACCTTCTCCTACTTGAATTTTAATCGTCTCTTCTTAGTTTTCATGATTTGCATGATATTTGATCGATTTTTGTATTACTCTTTTATTGTTTATTCGTGACATTTGATAGGCAATTTTAGGGTAATCTACCATTCAAACTCTTCGACCACGTCTATTTAAAATTCAATCAACAAAATACGCTTTTATACTACACCTCCCTTGGGATCGACCTTATACTTATCACGCTATGATATACACTGTATACTTGCGGTCGTGTATTTTAGTGTTAGATAATACATGAATCAGCCGTCGCCGCCTTCGGTCGTTGTCGCCGCCGCACTACCTCCAGTAGTCGTCGCTGGTGCACCCCATAGAGAAAAAAAAACTTAGATTTTTTTTTTAAAAAAATTACATTTTCGACACTGGTTTATTGACGAGAATCACTCGTGTCGACCATGTTTTGTCGACAAGAGTATTTCTCGTTGATAAACTAGTGTCGAAAATGTATTTTGTAAAAAAAATCAAATTATTCAACAACTCTTGGTCGATAATATAGACTATCGTCGGCAACGATTTGTTGACGAAGGTGTATATTATCGACCAACATCTTAAATTGACCGGAGCAGAAAAGGAAAAAAAAAAGGGGTGGGGGTGGGAAGGGCGGTCGCGCGGCAGCCGTGAGAGTGGAGGAGGAGGGTTTAGGGAAGAGGTTACCGTGGGAGGGAGACAGCGGCGGCGGCGCTGGGCGAGGGGGCGGCACCGCCGCCGCAAAACAGAATTAAAAAAAAAAACCCTAAAATTACCAGGTCGACGGCGCGTGCGGGAGGAAGGCGGCGAGCAGTGCACGCAGGGAAGAGAGAGCGGCGGCGGCGCTGTGCGAGGGAGGGGCGCCGCCGTCGACGATTGTTGTAGAAATTGAAACAAAAAGAAAAAAAGAAAGGGGGTTGCGCACGGGGGGTTGGGGACGGCGACTGGAACGCGCGCAGCGGCGGGGATGGCGGCGGCGACGAGGCGGCACTGGGCAAGGGGCGTCGGTTTTGTGTTTGGGGAAGAAGAAGTTAGTTTTTAGGGTTTTGAAAAATTGGGAAAGAAGAATGAGGGAAATAAAGGAAAAAATGGAATGAGGGTATTTTTGGTAATTTAAGGGGAGTACATTTAACATTTGACAAATTGAGGGAAGTACGTAAATCGGGGGAGTAGACTTAACAAAGCTGGAGGGGTATATAGCCAGGGCCTAGCTTTATCATTATTTGTTTGTGAACAAAAAAAGTTGCTCAACTGGGCTTTTGGTATCTATTAGTACATGCATAATTGGATCGAGGTAATGGCCATTTTTGGGCCATAAGATATTAAACAAACGGCCACGGATAAATGCCCCCCCAAATGTTATGTCTTCACCCTCCGGATGTCTTCACCCGCCCAAATATGAGTTCACCCCCATAAAATACCAAAAATAACCTTTTCACTCTTATACACTTTAATAAAAGGTTATGACTTCACCCCTCCCTTTCAAAATTAAAAAAACATCCTTTCTTAATTTGACTCTAAAACTTGAAAAAGTCACCTCTCCCCACCGTCAGCCCCGCCGACCGCCGCCGACGTTCGTCGTCGCCTGTAGTCCCGCCGTCGTGCTCCCTAGTGGACAAAGGTAAGTGTAGTGTGAATGTTTGTATTATTGTTCATGAAGTTAGAGTTTATGAATTTTTATTTATTTTTTTACATTTCAAAATTTGATTTTCAAATGTAGGTTAGTTTTTGTTGTTTAATAGGTATTCTTGAGAATGATTTTGGGTTTCAATCGTTGAATAAACTTGATTTTTGCACAAAATGGAACAAAGGAAGACGAAATGGCGAAATATAGGTTTTGGCCGATTCAACACTGATTGACCGAGTTTTGAATCATAACGTGGAAAAGTTGGCCGAGTTTTGAGTCAAAACGTGGAAAAGTTGGCCGAGTTTTAAGTCAAAACGTGGAATAGTTGGCCGAGTTTTAAGTCATAACGTGGAAAAGTTGGCCGAGTTTTGATTCAAAACGTGGAACTTTTTTCCGAAAAATTTCACAAAACTCGGCGAACCAGTGTTGAGCTTTAGCAAAACGCGATTTAAAAAAAAAAGAAAAAAAACTCGAAAACGAAATACACTACACATATATTCATTATAACTATACAATCATGCAAAAGTATAATCAAATAAAACAATAATAACATGCAAAATAATCAATTAAAAAGAAATACTATGTTTTGGATGGAAGAGGGATTCAAAAAGTATATATATTTTTTGTTTAGGGTGGGGTGAACTCAACACACTAGGGTAGTATAGTCTTTTTGTCTATTGATTCAAAATATAAATTGGGGGTGGGGTGAACACATAATATATGGGGGGTCATTTATCCGTGGCCTAAACAAACCTGACCAGGTTTGTTTGAACAGCTATAAAATTATGGGTACGGTTATTTATACATCCGTGAATGATACATACACCACTACAAATTTAAGTAGATACACTTTAAGTAATATAGAGTACTAACATTTAAATTTTAATTTCTAATTTAGTAAATATACCATCCCTCCAAAAAAATTGCAACACAGCCCCCCATCTATCCAATCAATGTCAAAATCTTTAAAAAAAAAAAAAAAAAGACTTGTTTTAATAAATTAGTGTCGAATTCTACTCTCCTTTTTCGACGACTCAAAGTGGAGTAGTGTAAAATTGTGAAGTTTTTGGATTACTCCTTCATATCAAAATATTATACTCCCTCATTTCCACAATTATTTGCACACCCTTAAAAAAGAAACTCTTCATAAATTTTACACTTGCAATATTCACAAATTTACACAAAATGTTTTACACTCATTTCAACCACTTTCTTTACTTTATTCATTTAACTTTAGTATAAAATTATCCCTCAACACTCTACTCATTGCACCTTTTTTTTTTGGAAGATGTGTCAATTTTGTGATGCAAACACTTGTAGAATGAAGAGGGAGTATTATTTTTTACCCTGGTTCGTCAAAAAAAGAAAAACTTAACAGTATGCTTGGTTGGGGTTGCGAATATGAAGAAGGTAGGCGGGTGGGGGTTGGTTTCTGGGCAAAAAATTTTTTTTGGAGAAGAGAGTGAGAGGAGGAATGGAAAGGGTGTGTGCAGCAGTCTGGACAATTTAGGGGGAATGTATCTTGTAATCTCCATATTTAAGAGAAGTGAGTTAAGTGGGGGGAGTGTATCTAACATCCAAGGAGATGCATATAATCGCACCCTAATGATATTTGGACTTGACGTTATTAGCAGTGACAATGGGACGGGTCCAAACTTGCATTGAACCTGTTTTGTATGGGACGAATCGTAATTTTTATCAAATTCGTTCCACCAACCCGTATCTAGACCCAGCTATATATAAATATAGTAGTAATATTTAATATACATGTGTATTTATTTATGCATATTAATGTATATATAATATATTTTTGAATAAAAATATTTAATATTTAGTTTTTTTAGTATGAAATGGATGTGAAATGTTATTTTATATAATTATATATTTAATTTGAATTATTTAGTGTTAAATAAAGATATCGTGTACATTAAAATTAATTAAAAATAACATGATGGAACGGATAAAACCCTACGGTTCCTTATGCAGGGTGGGTCTAAATCTGAGAATTTTCTGGCAAGACTCCGTCCCAGACACATCCCGGGATGTTATCCTTGATTATTACTCCGTACGGAGTATTATTTTTCAATTTCACCCGTGTATTTAATTTGAGTTTAAATTTCTATTTTGAGGAGAGAATTTAGCACTTTACATATTGTTATCTATGTGATTTTAATAATAACTTCATCTTTCTTTTTTCCTTTTTTTTTTAATAACTTCATTTTCTTAAAAAACGTAAGTTTGAGAATTTATTCTCAAGGCTCCAATTTCAACGTGCTTAAAATCTCCTTTCAACCCAAGGTAATACAAGAAAGTTGGCCAAATTTGAAAATTGTAAGAACAAAAAAACAAAATCTCGAAATTGTGGTTGACTCGTCATCTAGATGTTCATGAACGGTGCAAATTTTAAACTGTTCACCTAACAAAAAAAGAAAGTCATTTGTATTGTATGGCTACAATTAAAGTTTACACAAAACGACGTTTAGTTTGTAGGTTTTGACAGAAATTGAAATCAAAATTTGATTTTGTACAAAAACATTCACATGTGCAGAGAGACAATTCCAAGTTTGTGGGATATGAATTTTACGTGGACTTGGGCTCCACAAGAGTCCACACGTTTCTCTTTTTACCTTTTTTTTTTCATATTTTTTTTATTACTTACTATAAATTTAACGTGTACTATGTACATACATTTTATTGGATGGATCTCTTATGTACTTGAAGTTCAAGATACACTCAGATTTAATTAAAGGGTCACAACAAAAATTCATTCAATTATTAATTACAACGACAACTTAGTGAAATGTGTGTCAATTCTTATGGTAAGTGTGAAGATTAGAAGACCTAAAAATTAAAAGATTTAAAAAGACCAGTTGACTATAAGAGAAAGCAATTGGAGATCAAGAAGCTTGTTATCTAAGCACAAGTTAACTGAAACTCGTCTGATAAGATAATTAGTTCAGTTTTGTCAGCTGATTAAACAGCTGACTAGAAAGACAACTTATATGGTATTGTACCATTGGTACAAACCTTTTAATGAAAATGCAGTTGCTCTTTCAAGACAAAATAGATTTTAGTATTAAGTTTCAAAGGTTGTATTAGTAAAGATTCAAACATAAAAATTAGGTGAAAACAAAAAGAAAAAGAAGTTTAGAGCATAAAAGTTTATAAAGAAAAAAATGAGCTTCAACTCATATTTATATTCGTTGAACCATTATTCCTAATAATATGACAAATATTGTACGATATGATACAAAAATTGACCTAATCAAACCAACAATGCAACGATCCAAAGGAGCAGCGGAAAGTTACTTAACATAGTAAAATCAAATTTGATGTACAACTTTGAAGGAGTATATGTACATAAAAATAACAAGTTTTTAAAACAGTTGTCAAACGACTAGTTTCTTAAATGCATTATAAATACAAGGTCAAGCCTTCTTAGTAAGGTTATATAAAGATTACAAGAATACTTTAAGAAACCAAGCTTACACGCATTCTAACAATATCGTCCTTAGTGTTTTCAAGAACATTAAAAAGCCAAATTCTAAGAGTTCAACCTTGTATTCTAAGCTTTCAATCCTTAATTTTGGAAGAAATCTCTTAAACCCAACTTGTATTTAGAAATAACTTTACAAATCTACATACCTTTCAGAGATTGAGAGTTGGTTTAACTTTGTTTAATATCAACTTTGTAAGAGAGTTGAAACCCGTATATATTCTAAGAGACAACATTCGCAGAAGGTGATAGGTATACTAGTGTTCATTGATACTTTAAAACCAAGAAGTTTGTGGAAAAAATTAACTCGTGACTTAGTTAGTGAAGGATCTAAAAGACGAGTTTTCAAACAACAATAAATCTTTTATGTTATTTACCGTTTTATTTATCTATTTGTAGTTCGTTAATTTGATAAAAAAAACATAACACATTTGATCACCTGAGCACCAAGCTATCTGATATTGTTTTGACATTGCATAAAATTAACTATTGTAGGTGTTTTTAGTTAAAAGATGAGTATAATTTATAATTTAAGGGCCTTCACATTTTCACACTCAACTTATTTTGATAGTTGTCCAACTTATTAGCTTTCGTAATTAATACAAAAATTACTTTTGACCTTTGAGCTCGGGTTGTTACTTGTCAAGTCCTCTTCAATTCCAACTCAATACAATCATATCTCACAACTACAGTGAGATCAAAACGGAGGCTATCGACTAAGGAGAGAGAAACAAAAGTTCTCGACAAGAGATCAATAATAATTCTCACAATGGAGAAAACATCATTGTTACCTTGAACAGACGAGATCAACGACGGTGCATTGACATACTTTACAATAAACACTAAGGGCATGTTTGTTTTGGGATGGGAAATCCGGATTTGGGATTTCGAAACTCCACCCCCGTTACAGTTTGAGATTTTGATTCAGGATTTCAAAATCCCACTCTATAAATACCTATAAACCCTATAAAAGTCAACCCTATAAATACCTACAAACTCTATATAAATACCTATAAAACCTATAATCCTATTCTATAAAGTTAAATCCTACCCTACATAAATCCCAAAATAAACACAAAACATAAAAAACATTAGGATTTGAAAATCCACTAGATTTTGAAATCCGGATTTCAAAATCCTCAAAATCTCAAAACAAACATGCCCTAATGAATTACATTGCGTCGTGAAAGACATTGCGAATAATTATACAGTTTATTAACTATCTTTCATATCTCTCTCTATTCTAATAATTCATTATACATTTAAGTAAATTGACAACTTGGGAAGGAGCGAATGAATGTAGTAGTACTATTTAGTAAAATTAACTAAAATTCTTTAAAAAATAATAAAAGTTATTGTCAACACTAACACTAATATTAAGATTTTAAGCAATTTTAAATAAAGAAGAAAAAATCGAAAATAGGAAAATGTGAAGGAAAAAGCAGAAAGCAACCAATTGAGTGGTCAGAGATGGTATATAAAGAGCCAAGAAACAAGTGTATGCCGTCGCCTCTGACCACGTGTCCATCATTTATCACAACGTGGCTTCCTACACCAAAAATTTATTGGGTTATAGTTATACACTTATACGTGTACCTTCGAAACAAACTTATACGTGTACCTAAATAAAAAAAATTGAAAAATAAACACTTTTTTTTTAATATAATAAATAAAGTATACCTAAATAAAAATTAGTCATTATCATGAACCTCTAGAATATTATAATTTCCGGAATGTGGTGGAGTTAAGATACATTGAATTTGCCCATTTGCGAAGTTGACTAAAACGCCCCTGCTGCTTCATATTTTTGCACTACTGCCCTATGCTATTAATTTTTATTTTCTTTTTTTACTTGAATTGATTTCTTTTAATTGTATTTTATTGTAAATAATATTACCAATTAACACACATTGTGTTATAAAAAAAATTTCTTTTAGGAAGTGTTATAATTTTTTTTTTAAATCAATAATATTATCAAATTACAATTTGCATGATGCGAATGTTCATGTCTATATCTTATCATTAATAATAAAATTAAGTTTTAATTGCACCAAACTCATCGAAATTGCACTTAAATCACTTAACTATTTTTTTTCACCAAACTGAACAAATTATCAATTATTTACTCATAAATTACTAAAGTCAAATTTCTCTCTCTCTCTCTCTAACATGCGAGTCATATGTGATTTTTAAGAAGATGTTTAAGTTAATCTTTGTATTATTAAATGCAAACCCTCTTTTCTTACTCATTTCATAATTGATTTGTGAACTATTTTTTTTACGATTCGAGATTTTTAGAGTTTAAAGAAAGAAAAACAATTTTAAATCTTGAGTTTGTGAATCCGTTGCAAAATAGGCATATTAAAATCGACATGTCTAATTAGTTATATATCTAGAGACAAAAATTTAAATATATTAATATGGAGTTGATCATAACAAAGTACTAAAAATCTTAAAAAAAAAAAGGATTTCAAGTCCGTTATATATAAATTTATCCGGAAAAAAATATTCATTAATATGGATTTGAAAGTAACAGTTTATATTTTAAAATGAACAATAATTTTAGTGTGACTAATTTTGAAAAAGAAAATATAATAAACATGGAAATAAATGTAAGTTGAAAGGAAATGTGCATACTAAAATTTAACATGTTGTTTGATACTCGTTGACACTATCAAAACAAAAGTTTTTTTGGTACTTAAATTAATTGATTAACGACTCAATTAAATAGCTTAAATTCTTCAATTCAGACCTAAATGTAAGGCCCTCTCGAATACTCTCATTTTATACTTTGAAAAAGGTGGAGAGTAAGCTTTTTTTTTTTTTTTTAAAGTGCATACCAAAGATTTCACAAAATAAATCCTAATTTGTCCTAATTCTTGCTAATAATTCACGTGGGCCCCAAAATGTAATTTGGGGAATCCCATTGCGTAAAGAAAGGGGATATTTTCTTTATTGAGTGGATTGCTGCTGACATGAGAGAGATCCCTAGTCGGCAAATTAAAATACTACTATCAAACAAATAATTTACCCACGAGTCAATGAGTCATCCAATTGCGTGAGATTTGTAAGTCATCTATATATATATAATAATAGGATAGTCTGACCAAAGTCAATTCCCGCTCAAATTTCTGTGGGCCCAGCTGTTCTTTTTTAGTTTTTTTTAAACCTGAGGGCCCATCTGTTCTAATTATTGTCTCTGGGCCCAATTAAACTGAAACAAATGACCCAACAGTTATAATTCTAGATTTGTTATAAATTTTAGGTTATATCACTTCTGAAGACATTCTTTATTCGCCGTCATTAACATATTCAAAATATGCAATTTATTTTTTTGAGTATTTTATAATTTTAAAAAAAATAAATATTTTAGTGACATTCTATTTATGAGTATTATTGTTTGAAAGTATATGGTTTAACATTGTTTAATTAATTATCTGACTTACATCTATTTTATTTAATTACATTTATTAAAATTTTAATTTATTATAAATACCTATAAATCTTATAGTAATATGTACACACGTATAAATTCTATAATATAAAGTTAAATTACAATCTACTTAAATTTTAAAACAAACCCATATGATTATAACTATTAGAATTTTAATTATTAAAAAAATATTTGTAATTACACATACACCTATAGATTTTAATTATTAAAAAAAATATTTGTAATTACTTTATGTATATTTGATTATTTGAATATTTATTTGTACATATATTTTTGTTTCCCAAGATAATATATAGATTTTAACTATAAGTTAAAATTTGTATAAGATAGTTTCATAAATCTTATTTCGTAAATTTGAATTTTGATTAATTACTTTGTTTCGTTAGAAGTTTTCATCTTTTCATTTAGACGTCTCACATAAAGTTTCTCATTTCATTTTTTTAATACATTGTGTCCCACCTCTTTTACTCTTAATTTCTTCTACACTCCATTTCATTTTCTCTCTTCAATCATATCAATTTTACTACACCTCATTTTATATTAATGTTCTTCAAATTCTGTGATAATTAAACGTTAGACGGATGGAGTAATATTCTATCAATAATTATAAGTGAAAATAGATTAAAAAATATGTAACTGAAGCTTTATTCACATGAAATCAATGATATGGTCTCACATAGTATTATTTTTCTTTAAATTTTATGAAATTTCGCCATTGAAAGTTTTAAATCACACTAATTAAAGCAATATTTTATAAATAATCAATTGAAATTTATTAATAATTAATCCGTGCAATCGCAAGGGAGAATTACTAGTTTAAAAAAAGAGAGTAAAGAAAGTGAATAAATTAGTTTAAAATTAACTTAATTTAGATAGTACTCCCTCCTCCGTCCGCTATATATATTTTTTTTGGTGTTTTTATTAAGAAATATGTTAAAATAATAGATAAAATATAGATAATGTGATGGTGAGAGAAAAAACAATAGATGAGTATATGATTAAATATGATAAAATATAAGTGATGTGATTGAAAGAAATAAAATAATATACAAAAAATAAAATGAAAAACTTATAGTGCAGACATACATAAAAGAAAAGTAAGAAACTTATAATTTATCATCCTAGCACACCGACTAATACCGAATATCCCCTTATATACTAATAGGGAGTTTAAATTGATGATGTGTCATTTTGTGGTTAATTTGGCTTATGTGTCATTTTGTGGTTGATTTGACTTATGTGTCATAATTTAATTAAGTTGTTAATTTTAAAAAGTATGATGTGTAATTAAGTTATTGGTTGAATAAGATATGATTCATAAAATCTTTTCAAATATTATATTCTTATTATTTTAACATTGACTAATTAAATTAATTTTTATTTTATTTACTTAACTTTATTGTAGTATTCATTTTATTTTTTAGTTTAATTTATTTTAGAACTACTTAATGTTCTTCTGAGTAAAATACAATCTAAAATTTATTTTTATTGGGGTGTACAATTCTTTATTTAATTAGTTATTAAATTGTATTTTATAATTACTTTTATCTTATATTTCAAGTAATTTTTTCTGCAATTATTTTAAATTTATTATAAGTTTAATGCATTTAAAAAATAGAGCTCGAAAATATATATGTAAAACTTATTATATAATTTTATACATAATGTTTATTATATAAATAATTATATTATTTTACAAGATAAACAAATTTGTTATATATACATAATACACTACTTCTATAGTATATAATCCCCTTATATACTAATAGGGAGTTTAAATTGATGATGTGTCAGTTTGTGGTTAATTTGGCTTATGTGTCATTTTGTGGTTGATTTGACTTATGTGTCATAATTTAATTAAGTTGTTAATTTTAAAAAGTATGATGTGTAATTAAGTTATTGGTTGAATAAGATATGATTCATAAAATCTTTTCAAATATTATATTCTTATTATTTTAACATTGACTAATTAAATTAATTTTTATTTTATTTACTTAACTTTATTGTAGTATTCATTTTATTCTTTAGTTTAATTTATTTTAGAACTATTTAATGTTTTTCTGAGTAAAATACAATCTAAAATTTATTTTTATTGGGGTGTACAATTCTTTATTTAATTAGTTATTAAATTGTATTTTATAATTACTTTTATCTTATATCTCAAGTAATTTTTTCTGCAATTATTTTAAATTTATTATAAGTTTAATGCATTTAAAAAATAGAGCTCGAAAATATATATGTAAAACTTATTATATAATTTTATACATAATGTTTATTATATAAATAATTATATTATTTTACAAGATTAACAAATTTGTTATATATACATAATACACTACTTCTATAGTATATAATCCCCTTATATACTAATAGGGAGTTTAAATTGATGATGTGTAATTTTGTGGTTAATTTGACTTATGTGTCATTTTGTGGTTGATTTGGCTTATGTGTCATAATTTAATTAAGTTGTTAATTTTAAAAAGAGGTAATTGCAAATTAAATCACGACCTTTTTCTCATTTGCAATCTAATCTAAACTTTAAAAGTATTGCAAATAAATCACAAATTTTAAATACTATTGCAAATTAGACTTATTACAAGTTTACTTTGTCACTAAATCATACCTTTTGACATTTGGTTTGATTGAAAAACAATATTGTTTTATTAAAGTGTTCTTATGTCATTAAAAAGTCTAAATTATGTTAGATTCGAACACAATTAAAATTGTCAAAAAGACTAAATTGCAACTATATTTAAAGGTAACCTTAAAGTTTAGATTCGATCGCAAATGAGAAAAAGGTTATAATTTAATTTGCAATTAACTAAAATATTTATTTATTTAATTATGTTGCGGTTGATATTGAAGGTTTATTTACAATCTATTAAGAGTTATTTTAATATTATTTAAATTATTTGTTTTTGAACTTTTATAATTTTTTTAAAAGTTATTTTTATATTTATTAAATGTAAGGTGTTGTGGTTGATGTTGAAGGTTCACTTACAATTTATTAAGAGCTATTTTAATATTACTTAAGTTGTTTGTTTCCGAAATTGTATAATTTTTTTAAAAGTTGTTTTCATATTTATTAAATGTCAACGTCACATTTCGTTTGATTCTCACAAATTTTCTTTGAAATTTACTTTATAAAATTAACTAACATAAGTGTAATTATTTTGTATAATTCAAAATATTATGTTATTTAAACTTGTATATTATAATACAACGTTATAATAAATATAATTGAAAAAAATGTTAAATTTTTTTAACAAAATAATTATAATTCTGCGAAATCATTTTTTAAAAAATATAATTATAAAAATATGAAAAATTAAATTAAGTAAATAAAAAAAATTATTATTAAATATTTAAAAATATATTTAAAATTACGTGTAATACACGGGTTCTACACTAGTAGTTATATATATCGAGCGGCCAAACAAAATCTCAACATCAGTGCATTCATTTTTTTGGCAACAAAATAAAAACAATTAATGATTTCCCCCTATTCAAAATATATGTCATCCTAAACTCATACATATATAATTAAAAAATAAATTATTTTATTCATATTATCTTTAATTAATGATTATACATCTCGTAAAAACACACACATTTATGTAAATATTTAGTGATCTTAAGGTTAAATTTGAAAGAAATGCAATTAATATGCATTGAAAAGTGTAAAACGTCATATAATTTACAAAGAAAACGAATAGTTAAAACGACTTATATTAAGAATAAGATGGAGTATATTTCATCGCGCAAGATCTTCAATTCAAAATGGATTAATCCGACAACGTTGTTTCTTTCTAATTGTAAAAAAGTACAAAGACGATTGTAATTACTGTTCACAAATACGATCAGAACTTCTTTCAAAACACGGGTCAAATACTCCGCACAACAATATTTTCGTATCAAGAAAAAAAAATTGGGTAAAAATCCACCAAACACTAAAATCAAGGACAACCCAACATCATAGATCATGAGAGTATCCAACAGAATTGTATAAAGACGTGAAAATTTCACATATAGTAAAATAGAGGAGGGAAAAAATAAAGAGCAAAGAGAGCAAAAAAAAACTATACTCCCTCTATCTAAAAAAAATAGTCAACTCTTGAGTATACAAAATTTGTTCTTACATTCTTGTTTACACTTATTTAATGTGAATGAACAATATTATTAATTAATCTCAACAATAATTAAATAAGAGTATTTTAGGAAAATATTGAAATAAAAGAAAAGTTGACTATTATTTGAGACAAAATTAAAAGAGAATAGTTGACTATCTTTTTTAAAAGGGGGAACACATTAAAAGTAACACACTAAAAACTAAATACTAAGGGGTCAACAAATTGATCTATCGACCACCTCATTAACATTGCCGTTGGAAATTAAAGATCGGGTCGTTGGATCGAACACCTACGCCAAAGAAAAACTCTTAAAAGTTAGAGTTGAAATCGAAACTATTGTAAGAAGAAAATGAGTAATAATGGTCTAAGACGACAATTTTACAAATCAGATGCACCGTCACGAGCTCACAGTAAAAGAGGGGGAGGGGGCGGCGATGTGTAGAAAATATGGTGGTGTGTAGGAGTAGATTTTAAAGAGATCGAATGTGATCAGTACACGGTTCTCTAAACTACAACAACATTGTATTCGATTTTTTAAAAAATTATTGTTACATAAAAACTACTCAATTTTTTTAAGGAGAAAAATAAACTTCAACACTAGAGAGAAACAATTAAACTGTTCAAAGGGTCGAGTTCTGTATTCATATTTTTAAAATAATTCACACACACACACACACACATATATATATATATATAAAGAATAATTATATATCTATATCTACTTGCAATAAAAGCATGGCTACTGCAGAAAAATTAAATGTAAATAGTTCATTAGGGAAGCTTCTTATGGTTGACAAGTACACAATTAATTGCATCATAAACTAGTGTTAGGAATTGGCCTTTTAGCCGAAATAAATAAATTTACAAGTGAGTGAGTGTACACCGTGTTTAGGTGTGATTAGCTTAATTTTTTTTTATAACTAAGATTAAATACAAGAATTAGTGAAACAGTGATGGTTGGTGAATTGATTTGTGGATAATCCATGTCCTATATTGCTGAAAAATAACAAAAAATATGATTTACAAAATACTTTGTGACGAACATCATCTAACAAATGAGCACAACATTTTTTGTTGGATAAAAAAAAAAAAGACAATGCTTATGATTATAAAACTAAAGTTGATACTTTATCTTGTTTTGTTTTATTATATGATCAATGAAATTTCTTTTTCTAAGAAAAATTATAAGAATAAACTCGTCAATTTTTGTTTATTCAACTTTACAATTTTCACTTTTAAAAAGGAAAATTACTTTCACACACTACTTTATCTCCATCTTTATATAAACAATCAATTTTATTTTAAAACTCATGTCCAATCCAAATAAGAATTACTATAAAATTGAATGTGAGTACTTTATTTCATAAACTATACCGATACCATCGTTTAGGTTTTGAAAAAAAAAACACATATATGTTGCTGTCCTAAAGTGTGTATCAATATTATTTTCAAGTAATAAATTGATATATTAGAATAATTCATAGCATCTAATCATATCTCAAGATTTTTAGAGAGTGAAGTTTTATGATTTAAAATTAGTTAATGATGTTGATAATATTAATATTTTTAAAATAAAAAATGATGGCACGCCGAGTAGATATTCCATTCTTATCCAAAGGAACAATCAATCCGAATTGGTTTTTGTACAAAAATAACGTATGATTCCACATTAATTAATAAAATAATACTTTATAAACATGTGGTCCCATGAAGGCCAATAAATTAATTTGTTACTTCATTATTATCCTGGCTACATATTCACACACTATTCACTACTCCACTTTAATTACTTAATACACTCCCCAGCTCTCATTTTTACTTTTTTAGTCCATCACTCCATCATATTCGAAGTTCACAATTTTTTTTAGTCCACCAACTCAAAATTTACTATCGATCGATTTTCCATCAATATTTACATTTTCTTATTCACACATCTCTTTTTTATCTTCTACCTTTTATTCTTTGTCCTTCTATTTACTAATTTTTCTCTCTACCTTTTATTCTTTGTACTTCTATTTACTTTAATTACCAACTACCCATTTTATATTCTATTTTTTAATTCTTGTGTAAAAAATAAATGTAAAAAATATATATATATATACTTTCTTTTTAGTTGTCTATAAATTGTCTATTACTTTTAAATATAAAAATTAAGAAAAAAATTAAATAATTTAAAAAATACTTAATAAAATGAGTATAAAAAGCTTATAGACACATCAACTCAAATTCAAATGACAAAATGAAAAATTATAAACGGAGGAAAGGTGTAGTATAAAGTATATTTGAATAAGGATATTCACAATGTTCTAAAAAAAAGATAAAACCCATATTTATTTATTTATATAATTGAGAGGAAACATGGATTTAAGTTCTACTTTAATTACTTTATACTTAATTATAAAACACTTTTTACATAACACAATTATAATGCTTATTTTAATAAATACTGATAAATTTATATATAAAATAGATAAATTAAGAATGTAATGTGTTATTGTAGATTCTTTTATAAATAAAAAACAGTCTATTAAAAAAATAGGTTCACATATAAATA
The DNA here is from genome assembly GCA_963675135.1 of Galeopsis tetrahit. NCBI lineage: Eukaryota > Viridiplantae > Streptophyta > Magnoliopsida > Lamiales > Lamiaceae > Galeopsis > Galeopsis tetrahit. The sequence goes on from OY776127.1 coordinate 57,656,419, forward strand.
AAATGGCTATCTATTAAAATGTAAAAATAATGAAATTGAATGGAGAAAGGGAAACAAACTTTACAATTTCGTTATATTATGTACCTTTCGAGGGCAGTGCCGTCTTTTTGATACCGTATTCGTCGGCCTACATACAAGAGAAACATATACACACAATCTGGGAAAAAATCTGAGTAGAAGAATAAGGAAGAACCCTAGAAATTTCTCTCTCTAAAATTGCTTCAATTCAATTTGTTGTCAGTATCTCACTTTCTTGACTTTTCCATTTTGATTCTTAAGAAACCATATTTCTACTCTCTGATCTGTGTATATATTCGTGTACAGAATCTCTGTTTTCGTTCCAATTTCCTTACAAAATTCCCAAATATTCCTGTTTAATTGTTTACGTGTATATCATACAAAACAGGAAATTAGGGTTTGAAATTACTACAATTGTTCAAGCTACGGGTTTTTCGGCCGCTCAAATTTGTTTGAGAAACCAGAAATAATCAATTTATGGCTGTTTCGACCATAGCGCTTTACTCTAGTCCACCCAGTAGCGTATGCTCTGCCGCTCACCAGATCAGCTCTCACGCGTCGTACGATTTGGATGTTAACGGCCGGTCAACGTCGTCGGCGTCCGCATCGCCGTCGCAGAAACCGTTAATTGGCGGGCTGTCGTGCCTGTTTTCGTCGACGCCGATTAAATCGGCGAGCTATTCACCCGGAGCCGAGGAATTGGGTTCTTTATGGCATGATAGAACCGATGAATTAGGGTCTTCCTTTCGGTACTCTTCGTTAAGCTCGTCTATGAAACGAGATCAGGCGCACCAGAGTCCGGTTTCGGTGCTTCAAGGCCTTAGTAGTTCAATTGGGACTTCTTCTAGAAGCCCTCCCATGAGAATTAGTGCGGATTTCAGCTCAATTAGATCAACAAGTGGGGGGATGTTTAATGGATTCGTGAGGCATGCTTTAGGTTCGTGTGTGGATTATGACTCGCCGCAGCTGACTTTGGATGTTAAAGACTTCGATTTGTCTTCATCTTCAAACGCATTATCAACGGATGAGCTTCCCTTTAACATGGACGATAGTTTCATGGGGTTGGAATTGCCATCGTATGCGAAGGATTTGCTCTCTGATGCACAATCGAGGCATTCAGTCTTTAGGGATGATTTTGTTATCAAGGCTTTTTGTGAAGCAGAAAGAGCTCACAGAGGCCAGGTACTTTTGTTACATTTCATCTGAAATGTTCAGAGTGTTTTTGAAAGAGATCTGTTGACATAATAATTGACTATTTCTGATACTTTGATCTGTGCAGAAACGAGCAAGCGGTCATCCTTATTTGCAGCATTGCGTGGAAACTGCGGTTTTGCTGGCAAAAATTGGCGTCAATTCTACAGTTGTTGCTGCAGGGCTTTTGCACGATACTGTTGACGATTCTTTCCTCACATATGAGGACATTTGCAGGTCTTTAGGGACGGGAGTCGCTGATTTAGTAGAGGGGGTAAGTTAAATTGATTTCGTTAAACCTTTATTCTGTTTCATAGACTTTTTAACTTGTTAGGACAATGTAGAATATGTGGTTTTTATTGTGTTCTCCTGTCATAGATGTATTGATGTGTTTGGGTCTGTGAAAGGAGGGGGAAAGGAAGAACTGTTTTTTTTAGTGATTGTAACTGATCCAGAGTTTTTAGAGGGTGTTGAGTTATGATGTTGATTGCTCTTCTATGTTTGAACTAGTTAGTGTTGAATTTTCTTCTGATTGGAGTTATTAGTTGGATGTGCTAAAACTATCATGATTTCCTCCCAGGTTTCGAAGCTGAGCCATTTGAGCAAGCTTGCACGAGATAACAACACAGCCAGTAAAACTGTTGAGGCAGATCGATTGCATACCATGTTCCTTGCAATGGCAGATGCAAGGGCTGTTCTAATAAAGCTTGCCGACCGATTGCATAATATGATGACTTTGGACGCATTGCCTTTGAACAAACAACAAAGGTTTGCTAAGGAAACATTGGAAATATTTGTTCCTCTTGCAAATAGATTAGGTATCTCCACTTTGAAAGAGCAGCTAGAAGATCTCTGTTTCAAACATCTTTATCCAGAACATCATCAAGAACTGTCCTCCAAGCTTCTGAAGTCATTCGATGAGGCTCTGGTTACTTCTTCGTTGGATAAGCTTGAGCAAGTGCTCAAGGCTGGAGGTATCTCTTACCACTGTGCTTCAGGCAGGCATAAGAGCTTGTACGGCATCTATTCCAAAATGTTGAAGTATGTCTTTTTTCTCTTCCTTATCTCTCATGTATTTAATATAGTGGCTGCTTTATATTGATAATGATGTTGCAGACTAATCAAAGGTCAAGAGTTAAAATGTATTTTGGCCTTTGTCTCCTGTGGTTCAATTTTTACTGCGGTATGTGATCTGATTGTGATAATTATCTTTTGTAGGAAGAAGCTGAATATGGATGAAATTCATGATATTCATGGGTTACGACTTATTGTTGAAACTGAAGAAGACTGCTATAAAGCTCTAAGAGTTGTCCAGCAGCTATGGCGTGAAATACCTGGGAGGTCCAAAGACTACATTGTTCATCCCAAGTTTAATGGGTATGCTAAAGCTCAAGTAAAAGTGTTATCTTAGTGAGTTTGCTGTATTGTGCATTAATATAATCGTAATAATTTGCAGGTACCAATCTTTACATACAGTAGTCATGGGTGAAGGTATGGTTCCCCTCGAAGTTCAAATTCGTACAAAACAGATGCATCTGCAAGCTGAGTATGGGTTAGCCGCTCATTGGAGATACAAAGAAGGAGATTGTAAACACTCTTCCTTTGTCCTTCAAATGGTCGAATGGGCACGTTGGGTTATGACCTGGCAGTGCGAGGCAATTAGTAAAGACAGGTCATCAGTTGATTTTATTCAGTCCATGAACCCGCCTTGCACATTCCCCACCCATTCTGAGGATTGCAACTTTTCTTGCAAACCTAATTGTGGCCCTGATGGACCCATCTTCGTAATCATGATTGAGAATGATAAGGTTCGTTAATCTTTTGGACAATTTTTTTTTTCTGTTATATTAAATTCATGAAGGCAAGTAAGTTTGACATCGTTTTTGGGACTTGCAGATGTCTGTGCAGGAATTTCCTGCAAACTCATCAGTAATGGATCTGTTGGAAACAGCGGGTCGAGGCAGCTGTAGATGGACGTCGTATGGATTTCCTGTTAAGGAGGAGCTAAGGCCACGACTAAACCATACACCTATCAGTGATCCTATGTGCAAGCTAAAAATGGGGGACTTGGTTGAATTAACTCCTGCCATACCGGACAAGTCACTTACAGAGTATCGGGAAGAAATCCAGCGGATGTACAATCAGGGTCGTAAAACATCAAGCGCAGCTGTAGCTTGAGAAGCTGACCCCACTCTCTGTTGAATTCATTCTTTGGTAATATTTACATTAACACAAAAAAAAAAAAAATAGGCATTCATGTACATATAATTAAGGATTTGTAAAGAACAGTTTCATCCTTATGTTATGAAGGTAGTTTTACTTGCAGTCAGTCTTTTATCGTTGGTCAATGTCTCGTTAATTATAGTACAATGTAAGAGTAATAGTTTGATAGTTCATTTATAATATTTCAGTTTTTATTTAAAATAGTTGCAGAAAGTTTGAATCAAACTTCTTTGTTTGAATGGAATAATAGATTTCATTTAAGTGGAACACTTTATTCTTTTCTCAAACTCTGTATATTATATATTTAAATGGACTAATGTATAAGGATTTTTTCATTGTTTCCGTAAAGTTGAGATCCAGAAACACAGTAAGATAAGAAGTATCATCAAAACACCAAACCATTTAATGTAAAGACGGTTTTCGGTGCTAGTTATCCCGTGTTGCAGAAGCGAACCCACAAGCTTTCTCGGGTCAATGCACATACAGCAGTTTTTTTTTTTTTTTTTCTGTTTTTTTTCCTTGATCCCCCTGCCACACGGCAGTTTTTTTTTTTTTTTTCTGTTTTTTTCCTTGACCCCACTGGCGGTAAAAATAAAAAGAAAATGTGATAATCTAATTGGTTAAAAAGATGCGGTAAAAATAAAAAGAAAATGAAAGATCACATCTATATATATATAAAAACAAGATAGTTTCCTAAAAAAAATTCCCGCCCATTTCATATATTACTATTTTTGGAATATTATTTTTTATACCTTTGGTTGATACTACTCATTGCCATTTTTCGAGAAACTTCTGGCTGAAGCAAACTCTTCCAATTCTATTGATAAAAAAAAACTCTTCCAATTCTAGGTTTTTCATTTTTCTTTTGGAGACACGGACACCCACTCTCCCACTCACACCCAATTTCTCCTTTTCTCACATTCCCAATTTCTTCTCTCATTCACCGCCGTTGGGCCAGCCGCGCCGCCTGTTCGTCGCCGTGCACGCCTGCCGCCCGTACGTCGCCGCGCACACACGCCACCTGCAACCACGAACGTTGCAGCGCCGCCTCTCCTCAGTCCCGTTCTTCGCGCCGCGCCGCCTCCCCCGCCACACCGTTGGTTCACACCACCTCCTTAGTCAATTCATTCTACCATCCAAAGTAAATCTATTGAAACTGATATTATTCCTGTTCTTGAAAAGCAATGGAAGGTTAGAAATATGATACTTCCCTTTGGTGTTTCATGTTTTAATATTCAACTGGCTTCACTTCATCAGTGTATATTTCCATTTTCCATGTCCTTTGGATTAACATCCCTACCCGTAAATGCAGTCCTTCATCACTCTTTCAATTTATACTGAGAAAAGAGTTACTTTTACTAAAATGCTTTTGGTGCAGATCACCTGCTTCTCCTCTGCTGCTGGAATGGACCCAAGATGTTGCCTCCACTGCCCTCAGTATATCCATTAGAAAAGAGATCACGAAGACTCTGGAGAATGAAGGTAAATTTATCAAAACCCTTAAAGTTGTGAGTTTCTATTTCTAATAAAAATTGAATTTTGTTATGTTTTATTGATTGTAAGAACTAGGATCTAAAATAAAAAAAATTCAATGGAGTGTCTTACAAAATTCTTGATTGGATTGCTTCATTATCTGATGAGCACCAGTGTCTACTGCATTTTTTCAAAATGTCAACTTTAAATTTAGAAAGGTTCTTATTCCGTTGACGATTTCTCCATTTATTTTCGAAATTGATTGCATCGGATGTGGCAGAGTTATTCACAAACTTTTGGCTCCGACATTCAGGTTGTTTTTTTCTTTTTTATGAAGGTTGGCTTGAATGGCACGATGAAAAAAAAATGAAATCTATCACATTATATGCAAAAGCTCCACTTATTATTATTTTATTTGCACTGTGGAATGCACTATTCAAACTTAGTTTGTTCGATGGTTTTTGTTCATTTCTTATTTTATGAACTTAATGATAAGCTTTTTAGTTTTTTCCTTGCATATATTCACCCATAATTGTTGCTTCATAACAACATATTCCTAACCATCTTGAATGTGTAGCATGTTATTCAACTATTTATTGTCTGCCTGATATTATACTGTTACATAGTTTCTTAAATTGGAGTGTTACATTGAAGTTATCATGTAGAGCTTGATTGTGACCCAAGCCTTTCTTTTCATTTCTTTGTGTTTTTTTTTTCTGCAGCCATAACATCAAATTAATGGTCGTGCACCCGTAGTAGTTGTTGCGAATCCTACTATGAAGTTAAATCGTTAAGCATTCTACTCAATGAATAATACACAGTAAGTTTAGTTTATGCATATCAGATTGTTAAATGCGTGTGACAGCTAAGATAATTGTAAGGATTAATTACTGTTTGCTTGCAGTCGATTTAAAAAATTACTTCTAAGATTTACCTTCAATTGAGAATTATTAACAATCACAGAGTTTAATATAAATGCGTTTCAACTTACAAATATCCCATATGTTCATTCGAAAGAAGATTAAGTGTATGTGTATGCTATTATATTTTTTTCCCACCTTTGTTTTGAATTAGTTTTTACTGTCTTTTGTTTAACAGATATAGAAATCAAAAGATGATTAAGTGCTTAATCACTGCAGTTTTTATTTGAACGGGTAACTCTTATTAATTTTTGTTCTGTATTTTTTTTGTTCAATTCTTTCTGTATTTTCTTATTAAGACATGTGTATTTTATTGTAGTTCTTCAATTTTTACTGCATATCGGCTAATTTATCAACTCTGCAATTTGTAGTATTAATTTATGGGACAATTTGAGGATTATTTTAATGAATTTGTTTAATATTGTGAGCATGTGAAGAGTTATGCTGAGAAAAGTTTTGTTATGTCTTGATTAAGGTCATTTTGCAAGAAAAATGAGAGGCTTTGGATTGATATCTTCTAATTATGTTTAATACAGTGAATTTGCTAATACCTTGAGGTTGGGGAAAGTTGTTTAATGTATTGATCAAGATAGAATGAATGCTTCAATAAGTCTTATCGAAAGTATAAGTGGGAGGCTGCTCTCTTCCCACCTTTGTTTTGAATTAGTTTTTACTACCTTTTGTTTATCAGATATAGAAATCAAAAGATGATTAAGTGCTTAATCACTGCAGTTTTTATTTGAACTGGTAACTCTTATTAATTTTTGTTCTGTATTGTTTTTGTTCAATTCTTTCTGTATTTTCTTATTAAGACATGTGTATTTTATTGTAGTTCTTCAATTTTTACTGCATATCGGCTAATTTATCAACTCTGCAATTTGTAGTATTAATTTATGGGACAATTTGAGGATTATTTTAATGAATTTGTTTAATATTGTGAGCATGTGAAGAGTTATGCTGAGAAAAGTTTTGTTATGTCTTGATTAAGGTCCTTTTGCAAGAAAAATGAGAGGCTTTGGATTGATATCTTCTAATTATGTTTAATACAGTGAATTTGCTAATACCTTGAGGTTGGGGAAAGTTGTTTAATGTATTGATCAAGATAGAATGAATGCTTCAATAAGTCTTATCGAAAGTATAATTTGAGAGTGTTGGGTTAGCTGAATTTGATGCATTTCTAGAATTTGATATGTATGAGTTTTTTTTATCATTAGTTTCTGACAATATTGACTTCTCGGCAGGTTCCAACCTAAATGCTAGAATCTTAAAATATTAGTATTTAGGAATTTGGGTTGGATGAGGAATTGGATTAATGGTTTTTGTTGCTCTAACTGTAGAGTAAATGAGGAAGTTGCTACAGCCTACAGTCTTATAGAGGAAACAAGCCCGGTAACAGCGGTAAGTTACATTCTAATACTCTAAATTTGTTTAGGATACTTACCAAAAAATTTCAGTAAAGCATTTACTATTTAAATTCATTAGTGATGTTAAGATTTCTCTACATGACATGAATCTATTATGATTTCTTTTGCTTTTTAAAACATCTCATTTTCAACATGAAAGAAGTAATTGAGTTCATTTTTCGTGAATTTAATAAAAAAAATTCGGATTGACAGTTTTAGGACCGTAACTTTTCGGGTTGACAATTTAAGGACAGTAATTTTTAAAAGTCGCAAATTTAGCCCAAATTCAGGCCAAATAGGACCAATTAGTCCGATTTGGGTTGATTCGGGCTGCTTTGGCCTCAATTCGCGGCTTTAAAAAGTTGTTGTCCTTAAATTGTTAGCCCAAAAGGTTACGGTTCTCATTTTTCCCCCGAAAATTTTATATTTTTTGTTTGTAGGATTAGGTTCCAAGCAAGCTTTATAGATAGGGGGAGACTGCCTTCGTATACATGAAGGTCCTATGCAAGAGGGAAGCTTTTGGATCCGCTTATGCTGTGTTTGGGGATATAAGGATTCCCCTGCACATAACTCTTCTGTACATGAGGGAATTCAAGTCCCTGTTAATTAGTTTGTAAGCAACTTATTTATGACATGTTTCTAAGTTTTAAGCCATAACAAGTTCATTGTGACATATATAATAAGGTCAACATGATATTTGCACGGTTTACGTATCAGCTGATTCAGGTGCTAAAAACAAGTCACATAGGTGATAGGTCTTTTGGAGCCTCTTCTAAATGCATCACCACAACTTCACTATTTCTTCTTCTCTCTTATGTTCTAAGTTCTGTATATGATGTATAAACCAAACAATTTTGTATTGTTTAAAATAATATTGGGATAATTGTATGGTGTTGCGCACCTGGACTATACTGCTTTGTTAAACAAATATTATTCTTTGTATTATCTTTAGTACAACTTCACTATTTCTTCTCTTCTATATTCTAATTTATGTACTCCTATATGATTGTATAAATCAAACAATTTTGTGTTATTTAAATTAATATTGAAATAATTGTAAAGTGTTGGGCATTTGGGCTATACTACTTTGTAAAAATAAGTACTCATTGTATTATACTATTGTCTTTAATAAAACATTTCAAAGTTAAATTTAATATAAAATATAAAATTTATTTATAAAAACTCAAAATGCAGACAGCAATCAAAAAAATCAAACTTAATTGCACTGGCTTGATTAATCGGTTATGATTATGAATTACTATTATATTATATGTGCATTAACCATGAATAAGTTTTCTTTTTCTTTTATATGCAATATATCACTGTCCTTTAAATTTTAAATTATTCTTTTAAAGAAATAATAAAAACTTTGTAGCACATAATTAATGGAGTATTTAATATATAGTGTATATATTGACCGTGAATTACTAGTGTGTATTGACTGATTAATAGGTTTGGTCTGGAATAACATTAAAATATGTGTAAAGATATATTATTAAAATTTAAAAGTCAGAATTGCCTTGTCGCAAATTCGCAATTAAAAAACATGTGAAGTTGTTAGACTGGAAATATATATATATATATATATATTTTGCTACAACATTTTTTTTTCTTTAATTAATATAATAAAAAATTTACAAATCTACAAAAATTGTTTTTTTTTTTAAAATTAATAAATTATAATATATTATAAATTTATTTCAACACGAGTTTATGATACATTGTATATTTATCAAGGTTAACAAATAACAAAGTAAAAGCTCGTGAACTAGGATAAATTCGTTAAACTACGTGACTCAAATGGCTTGACAATAAATGGTCAAATTCAAATTTTCGAAAGTTGGGGATTATAGAAACGTGTTCAAATTTATAATAAATTAAGTATGTCAAAACTCAAAAGACAGGAAAAGTTGCAAGGCAAAAAATAGGAAAAAAGAAAAGTGACAATTTAGCTGCTGCTACTGCTAGAAGGAAAAACCTGGAGATGCTACTAAGGGGTGCCTTGGGATGAATCTCCCTGATTTTGGGAAGTGCCCCTATTGGGATTGGTATTAGCAGCTTCTTCATCTTCCTCGGTTTCTTCAGATGGTTGGCTACTTGGTCTCTTGGGTATAGCAAGTTGATAATTTGGGAAGATCAACGTATCCTGCTCCGGAGGCAGAGGGATTCCAGGCCGAGATATTGATTTAGGCAACGGCACCTTGTTTCTGCTTTTAGCCAACTCCAACAGCACCTGATCACAACACAAATTGGTGAATGATAATCAGGGATTCTTCATGGATTAAATACAAAGTGTTATAACGATCAGCAGGATTGATTAGTGATTACCTCTCGTGGTGGAGGCTGTGAGAAACTAAAATTGACCTTAGACTGAATTGCAAGCTTAACATCATCAGAGTCAATTGCAGACTTCTCAGCATGTTCTGAGTACATTTGTGCATCTGTCAACACATCTGCAACATACCGATACCAAAGTTGCAAGAATTGGTGAACTACTCGGGGTTCATAATCTTCAACTTTCATTGACCTTAACAACTCCTCAATAATCTTTCCGTCCTTGGGCATATCCTCCTCCTCCTCTCCACTGTCTGTCATTACCTCACCTAGTAAACAACTGCAACCAATATTAATCCTATCTATTTGTACTATATTAAATATCCTACTTTTATGAGAGAATCACTCTCAGAAATATTACCAAACACGAAAACTCAGATGGTATGCTTTCAGATAGTTCTATTGTCATTCAGAAACTTCACCAGAAGCAATTAATCTAACAGTACAGATCACCACAATTTCAAACTCCAGCAATACACCAGATCACGTTCCTTACTATGTTCTAATTAATTTGGTGTTGCATTTTCATTTCACAAGGCATAAGCATAAAATTAGATCATCTCTATATACCTGAAATGCACCATTGCCACGAGATTGAAACACAATGTAGATCGGAGAATACTTTTTCTGTAATGCTAATGCAATAGAAACTGAAAGATTTCACCCTAACCTAAATTACTGATAATCAATTTGAGTTTCAACAAAATGAAGGAGATAATAATATGATAGAACATCTTACCTAAATTGAACTTAAATTTTTCTCGAAACATATTCTCCAATCAAATGTTCTACCATGAAATCCACATCTAAATATAAATATCAGTGAAAATCGTTCTTCTGTAGCTAACCAATCTAATCCGTGAACCATGAATAATTACGTAACAGAGAAGATAGTAACAAATTCAAAATGTGCAGAACATAAATCAACCTTAATCTCTTACTTCACCGGAAATACGAAATATCAGCTGCCTCGAAAAGTTTAGCGGCAGGGCAAAAGCAATGTAAACTGACGTTGATCACCGACGGTAAAGAGAGGTTGAGAAGCGATGCAATCTTCGCCGTCAAGTTTTTAGTGTACAAATGGGCCTCCAATAGGCCCATTTATAAATAGTCCAGTACTTCGACCCATTTGTAACTAGTCCAGAAGATCAGAGCTGCGGCCCATCTATATGTAAAGAACAGAACTCCGGCCCACCAACCTCGCCTCCCTCCCCTGGTTCGCTGCCATCGCGTTTGAAGAAGAGGTGCCCAGATCTGTACGTTTTTTATGATTTTTTTCTTCATTTGAAGAAGAGAGGGAAGAAATCCTTCCACCATCCAGATCTGTAAGCCTTTTCTTTTTCGAATTTGTATGTTTTGTCCGAGAATATTTTGCCGAAATTCATTATTTTTTGAATTTTTGTATTTGTCAGAATTGATTTTCCGAAATAAATTAATATTTCCGATTTTGTTTTTCGAAACCTTTTTGTTTGTGTGAAAGTTTTTGCCGAATTCAAGAATTGGTGTATATTTTTTGAAAATTTTGATTTCTTACAATTTTTTGTTGTTTCAATTGTTGGTGTTTTTTTTTTTTTTTTTTTTTTTTGATATTATGGTGATGATGGAGACTAAATAGGTGAGTGCACTCATCTGCCGTTTTTTCTTCAAAATTTCATGAAAGGGTATATTGGATATTTCAAAGACCCTTTAGTTGATTTTTTTTTGCCAGTGGGTGTCCTCAATATGTCTCCGTGTGTGTATAACCGTGCCCTATATTTATACAAAATCCAGTCTTAGGCCCATTAATATAGCCCATTAAATTGGCCCATCTATATTTATAGTCCAGTATTCGGCCCATTTATATATACATTTCACAGATTTTGTCATTTTTATATAATGTCCACCACTTATTTGTCAAAATATAAGATAAAAGCATTTTGATGAATTGTAATATATAGCTATATACTCCCTCCATTTCATAAAGTTTATCGTATTAATTGGTTAGTATTATATTCTTGTCTTATTTTGACACGTTATTAGTGACACATTATTTTGTGGTTGGTACTCAATTTTAAATAATAAAGCTTTTATAAACTACTCTTCCGTTTCATAAAGTTTATTGCATTTGATCTTAATTTTATTTCAAAAAGTTTGTCGCTTTTCTTATTTCTACCACGAATTTCCCTAAACTGCCCCTTTGTAACTCCTACAATATCACAAACTGAAACGGGGGAGTATTAAATTAAGACTTGAATACATAATCAACTAGCTCCAATATATAAGATACAAACCTGAAATCACACATGAGTTCGATACACCGTTTTCTAACGGCCACCATAAATAGCTAGATTTTGTGATCAAATACATTGCTCAATTGAAATGGGCTTAATTGATCAAATATACTTCTGGCTAATTGCATTTCTGAGATATGAACTTTCGGCTTTTATATAGAACTTTTAAATTGTTACAAAAAAGACATCAAAACAAAAAAAATGATGAAAATACCATATGTTTTGCCTACGAATTTGTCCGTTGTCATTTTTTACAACAATTTTAAAGTTCGTTACATACCGTACAAAAGTCGAAAATTCAGCCAAGAGGCCATATAACGGCAAAGATTACTCTCCATTGTATATTTATTTTGGTATCCCTATCTATTTTCCGAAAAATAGTTTTAGAGAAGATTGGCATGAAATGACAAACAAAAGCATGAGAAGAATTCCCGCTAAGCCCCAAGATGAAGTCCCAATTCGGAAGGCAAAACTAGCATCTTTTTTATCTTGATATTGGAAATGATGGCTCCTTTTTTGTAGTGATGAGGAAGAAGAAGTGGTGGTTTTGATGGCGACTATCAATCCCGCCACCACCGCCGGGAGGACTAAACCACCGGAGCTCCACCGAGTGCTACTTTTCCGATGATCAACGTACAATGGGGAAAGTACGATGGCCGATATGAGTGCTAGAATCATTGCAGATGCTCTTGGTGAAGAGGTTTCCATTGGCTTGTTATTTGCAAATAAGAAAACCAACTTGCATTGAGTGGTACTGGATTGAGGGGGGATTTATACAAGGAAGGAAGGAACGCGTGTGAAAAGTTAGAAAAATACATTTGATTAAGAAAAGTGAGTGGCCGTCCAAAAAGACAAGGAAAAGAAGATTGAAGTATGTAATATGTATGTGGAAAAGGGGAAAAGGAGAAAAGTTGGGTTAATAGGAACTCAAGTAAGGTATAACGTGTGTTGTTTATTTATTCTTTTTCATTAGAATAAATGGCATTTAGCTGTCCCTTGTTTAATCTCCCAGAAACATTCACTCGTTGCTTACTTTATTGAGAGGGGTTCCCTCCTCAACTTCAAGGAGATGTTTTATAGGCTAAATATAGTATAAATAAGACCTAACTAACGCAACACACGGTTATGGTTATGAGAGTAATAATTACCTTCTTAAGAAATCCTTCAATGTTAGATGATGAGAGACAAGGGCGGACCCCAGAATGAAACATTGATGGGACCAACAGTAAAATTTTATGTAATTAAATACTCTATAAATTATATACTAAAAAACTCATAATATATTAATTATTATAATTTTTAAAAATATAATATTAAATTTACCATGTTAAAATTTAGAACATTTTTTTTTTTTACGAAAATCATCAATAAACAAATTTATGTTAACCTTCTCGCAATCTCCTTTAATTTTAAATGATTAATTTAAAAGTTAATTATGAATTAAATACATGTGTATCTGCAGCCAGATCAAGAAGCGTGTTTTATTAATTTCAAAGAATTAATCACTAAAAAAATGAAATAAATAATTATATTTGTGGGCTGGGCTATTAGTTTATTTTTTAATAAGTTCAAGTATATTTCATTTGGAGGCCACTAAAAGAAATAGGTAAATATCTAATACTAATATGTATATACCACTACCTCTTGGATGAAATTTAGGGGGGGCCATGGCCCTCCTAAGGGTATACATGCGTCCGCCCCTGATGAGAGATGGCCCTTGGAACTTGACCACCTGCAATAAAATCGGGATGAAGAGGATTTCGGCGACTGCCCTTCGATGCTCAAGTCAGTGAGATGACAATAAACGAAGTTATGAGTAAAGTAGTATTGAGTGATAAATGAGCATTAACCTCTTTGAAATAAACGAGGTGCTTTTATACCTTTCTCTTCTAGGGTAAATCAGTCCATTATTGATTTAGGGTTTCCCACTAAATCTGCACCGTTATTGCGTGATTGAATTAAGTAAAAAAGGTAATATGAGATTATGTTGATGACGTGCGTGATTCTTGCCGAGATTATTGGATATGAGCAGACCTCCTTCAGATAACTTATTGTTGGTTTATAGATTACCAACAATGGCTTACAAAGTAGACGGAAAATAAAAAAGACAGAAAATAAGAAATTACAATGTCTTCAAATTCTTCCAACTTTCCAAAAGAGGCATCTTTCTTCTTTGAGCAACTTCTTGGAATGGCAGGTTCGGAATTTAAAGAAACAACACTATAAAGAGACAGAAGAGTTAGGGAAAAACAGCCGAGTCAAGGTGATACCTTTTCCCGTAAAATAAACACGTCCCGACTAGTGTTCACGGAGTGACGAGATGTTTCGAAAGGTAAAACAGCTTCGTCTTTGCACGAGCAACACCGCAGCGTACAAAGCTCTGACGAACTGAATACACGCCTGAACTGGACTGCACTCTAAAATGCTAGGCAGAATGCTGGAAAACAAGATGCAATTTTGCTGGAAAACTCAAGTAATTTTTGTTGCTTGCAAAAAGTGAATTTTTCCAAAACAATACACTCCTATTTATAGGTAGTGCCACTCAGGTAGGGAGCAGACGGGTATTTATGGCAGTAACTGCCACCACATGGCTGATCATTCTTGTAACCTCCAGCACATTAAGGCGGTGTTTGTTTTGGGATTGGCCTGGACGCCCCTATTTTCAGGTTCAGTTAGTTTCAAATTCAAATTCGAGAAGTCAACTGGTCAGCAATTAACTTCCATCAGACTTGGGCTGCCCTAAGTTCGTGTGGGCCAAAACCCAAACTTTAGAGCCTTAAAATTATAGATGGGCCCCCAGGCCCAAGCCCAAAGTCCACCCAAAGTCCAATTGCCAAGATCCAAGGCCCAGGCCCACAGACCCAGCTCGGCACGGCACAGCCAACCGGCGCGCGCGCGCTTGTGGCATATTGAATGGTTCAATAGTCACTACAATTTGAACTCTCTTAACTAACTCTTAATAATAAGGAGGAGATTAATTCTCACATTAATCAATGTGGGATAGTTATTAACACTAATCCCAAGACAACACTTTTATGTCTTAATCTTCGTACATTAATTTCTCACTCACCGAAATTTAGTTTTGAGATTTTAAATAGGAATAAATACATTTAGAGTCACTTTATAAGACCATTAAATAAATTAAGACACAAATTATATATAATAAAATAAAAGTCACTTTATGAATTGAATACCCTATATTGCCCTCAATATATTAAAAAATAAAATTAATTAAATAGTTTCATAAATTCCTGAAATTGAGTAATTCTAATTACGTTTGTTTGACATTCCTTATTCCATCAGTTACCATACTTACACACATTCTCCATAAATGTCCATATCACATTAAATTGTCGATTTAAACAAAGACATTCTTCAAAAAATTTGATACACCATATTGTTCAAATATTATGCGTGTTACAAACAATTCTAATTAATTTTATTAAATATCTTGTTAATGCACTATAATTTAATCATACATAACTTAACTATATATTTCTATCTTTTTCTGCATACGCTCTTTACTGTTCATTATCTATTCATTTAAGGGGCAATGACATAAAGGGTCATTTCACATAGTGTTTTAACAATAAAAAACATTTTTAATTGTAATTACAAAAAAGATCACTAATATAGGCAAAAGTTCATATTTACCCTCTTAATTTAATTAATGGTAATTTTATTAAATATCTTGTTAATGCACTATAATTTAATCATACATAACTTAACTATATATTTCTATCTTTTTCTGCATACGCTCTTTAATGTTCATTATCTATTCATTTAAGGGGCAATGACATAAATGGTCATTTTACATAGTGTTTTAACAATAAAAACATTTTTAATTGTAATTACAAAAAAGATCACTAATATAGGCAAAAGTTCATATTTACCCTCTTAATTTAATTAATGGTAATTGTATCAAAAAAAAAATTTAATTAATGGTAATAACACATTAGTCAACTACATGCGTGTAACAATATTTAAAATTATATCATCCATCGTAAATCGCGCTATAATTGATACAAACATACCATCTTTCACACATTTCCATTATTGAAGTTAACAAAACCCCAATTGGATCAACTTTCTTTCATCACTCTGCATTCTACTGTGAGGGTTTTCGCCGGCGACTTCATATCTTAATCAACCGATTGATTCTTTTCTGCACATCAGGTATGTGCTACTCATACACTTCTATTCGAGTTCAGTATATTTTATATTTTTTATCTTATTTTTTGTTAAATCCCTTAAACACTGAATCCGTTTTGTCGATTTCGTAATGGGTAGATAGATACCTTCAAATTATATGAAATCGTTTGTGTAATAGATTCTTACTTAATATATAGATATTATTAATGTTAATTTGTTTGGATTTCGAGCTGCATGATACAAGTTTGGATGTTTTATTTATCTGTAAATAACGTATTCGTGTTTTCGATTCCTCGTTTTATGTTTTTGTTTTATGTGTTTTTTAAACTTTGTTTTCTTCCCGATTATCTATGTTTTAAATTTTAATTTTGTTTATAAAAACTATTATATACAGGTATGACTGGAGACAAAAGACGTGGGATTAATATTGAGGAACAAGATCGATCGAATATTGGAAAAAGTAATATGACTAGGGAGGTACGTGTATCAATGAGAACAACCAGAGGTAATACTAGGATTATTTGTATTTATTACAACCAAAATAAAAAATCTAAAGTTTTTTAAGCGTACATCTATAAGAATCGATTAACTATTTTTTGTTTGAAATATATTGAGATGTATGTAACATTCTATGATCACATACACACTTAACTATTGTATTTAATCCACAACATAAATGTTTAATGGTAGAAACTAACTCTACTGTAGTCGAAAAAGCTGTGCATATTATCCATAAGCAGGTAAGTAAAATTGAGTAAATGTGGAAAATAATAAAAGTAAAAGACTAGCTGCAGTGGTAAATGCACATACATTGCATCTGTACGTAAGTGTTGCATATAACATGATATATGACATATCAACCGAATAGTTGTAGTGTGCGTGCTCTGTTGTGTGGATATCATCGACCGGTCCAGTGTGCAGATTGTTTGACAGATTTATATTATGTCGATGGTGTTGCATATATTACTGTATTGAATTGTAGTTGTTCGTGTTTATTTACGTATTTTGTGTATAAGGATATGCATAGCCTTAAATTGGTAATTCAATATGTTGCCTATAGCATGATGCTATTTAAATTGTTGATTTTTTTATGGCCTTTGATAGCTTCAGTTGACAAAGGTCGTTAGTTTTTTATTAAACTTTGTATTCCATTTAATGAGATTTCAGTTAACATTGCACAAGAATTATATGCAAGGAAGCGAGTGCTGTGATATGTAGTTGTGCCTTCAGATTCCGGTAATTTTGTTTGTATATAATGTACTTTGTAATTGAATGTTCAACATACATCTGATATTTTTTCTGTTTAAATTTTATAGATTTTGAAAGTTATGTCGAAGCAAGTAAACGAAGCAGTGATTATTCAACTTCTCAGACTGAAGGTAGATGTGCAATTAAACTCAATGCGTTTAATGTATATATATAAGGTTTTTAATTCTACTATTTCATTTACGTGACATTTGACTTCGATAGATGTTCAATGTTTTATACAGCAAGCGACAATGAAGAATATGAGAGAGAGAGACGAGGGCTACGAAGCACAAGCGTCTAAAAGCGACGAACAGATTTGGTTTATATAGTTGTTTAAATTATAGAATATCCATGTTTATTATTTTTATTTTTGAGGACATAATACTTATTTATAAAGATTATATGAACTATTATGTTTGTTTGCTGTTTTAATATGAATAGAAGGAGTGCACATTGACACGAAGCAGAGTTATTACAAATGTTTAAATTGTTTGTTTGTTTGTCGAGCCTATTCTGCATTTGACTCGTATGTAGCGTGCATCCCATATATATGAATATGCAGTAACAAATATTCAGATATATTTATCTAATGCAATAAGATAGTCATATATTGTCAAATATGGAGTACGAGTTACATTGTGCATAATTATCTGCATTCATGTCTGTTCATTAAATAACAACATATTGATGTTCATATATTAAATATACGGTAAGACTACAAAACTATAGATAAAAAAAAAAAAATCATTCAATGGCATATGTACTAAAAACTAGATTACAAAATCCAACACTACTACATATTATTATTAACTTTTGGGAATGGGGAAACCAAACTAGGCAAATTACTATACGTACGTTCGACATCTGAGGCTTCATTCAACCAATCCAAGTCATGAAATTCTCTTTTTTTGTATGTCATAAGAGCAAAATTTTCCACTTGGCTCTTCCTTAAACATGATAATCGTCTTCAAGCAATTCAAATAGCAAATCGGGTTGATGTTGAACATAAAAGGTAACCCTTCCTCCTTAAATATTGTTAGGCTTGACCATGTACTCCCATCTCTGTGATAAGTTAATATGTGCATTTGAAGAAAATACAAGCTGAGTCCATTTTCTTCGGGCTCAGTTTGCTAGAATAAACAACAATACTGGAATCGTCCAATGCACGGAATTCTACATGCCATGTTGGGAGTATAAAATCAAGAAGATCTATTAATTCATAAGCAGATTGCTTCATTTCAAATGATGCCAATTTATATACTCCCTCATCAAATTTAACTTGCCAATGAAATCGACCACCGACATAAAAACCGTTTGCAACGGGGGGCTTTTCGTATGGATATGATAGAACAAATGACCAAACATTGAAATTAGAAGAATATAACTTCACTTCATACTGATAGCCTTCTATAGACCCAAACCTAGCTAGTCTCAATATTTTAAAATCATTGCATTCACTATCAAAACCTAAAACAAAATAAACTCATGCTTCGCGAAATGCAGGAGACATTGAAATATGATCATTTGGATTAATAAATGTTTCATTTGTAGATGGATTAATCAGAAAATATTGATCATCAGTATTGCAAAAGAGTACTAACCCATCGTATGTCCCAAGTATTTCATAGTCTTCATCTCCAGATCGAACGAACCTTCTGTATGATGGAACTGCGAGGGGAACGAACTCATAAAATATAGGCGGGTTTTCCTCCCTTACTTGATGCAAGATTGAAAATCTATTATCCCTTTTCATCCTCCGGAGGTGCCTTTGAACAAATTCCTACGAAGAAATCAAATTTTCCCACATATGAGAAACGCATTTGAACTTAATGAGGGTTTTGGGAAGAAGTTGTTCAAGAATTTCAAGTGATACATCTTCTGGAATATTTTCTGCCATTTTTTGTTGGATTTGCTAGACGAAATTAGATTAAAAAGGAAATTAATGTTGAAATCGAAAGATTGTTGCGTGGAATACTGTATTATACAATCTTTCATCTATTAATAATCTTAATATTTTCTTATTTTTAACTGTTTGTATGTCATTTACCATTATATATTATAACACGTTAAATGTTGTTAACTATTTGTCATAAGAATCACAACATTATTTAGACATGCAGGAATACTGTTCAGTCTTGTAATTTGTTATACTCCCTCCGTCCCGGAGGAACTTGCACCCTTTGACCGGCACACATTTTAAGAAATGTGTAAGAAAAAGTGTAATGATTGATGTTTTGATGGGTAGTTTTGTAAACTTTTATGAATAAAGTAAAGTAAAAAGTATATTGAGTGTGGAAAAGTAATGGCATATGGGTAAATATGAGTATATTTCAAGGGTGAGAGTTGTGAAGATATTTCCTTCTATGGAGTGTGCAAATTGGTATGGGACATCCATATATGGAAAGTGTGCAAATTCCTGTGGGACGGAGGGAGTATACATCAAGTGTAAGTAATTTGTTATTTTACACTTTAAACAAATTATAGGCTTAATCAAATATATTCTTTATTCTACTACAATATATGCATTTTATATTTTGTACGTACGTTTCATTGAATTGGATACATCATATGCTTAAATGTTATACGTATAAAAAAAATGTAATAATTTTTATTAAAAATCTTGTTAATGAACTATAATTTAGTCATACACAACTTATAAGTTTACATTTGAATACTTTTCTGCATACACTATTTACTCATACACTTATAATTACACAAACATCATATATAAGCACATTACGGCTTACAAATTATCCGTATTATATTATTTACACTGTACCTAATATGATGTGTTTATAACGTTAGTATACATTAGCTATTCAATATAACCATAATTTAACCAATATTAAGTGAGAAACTTAAAAAATATTTAGAATTCATCTATTAATTTAATCATTTAAAAAAATATATATATATAGAGAGAGAGAAATTTCACAAACAATGATACGGATAATATTTAGAAATATAAATTAAGTAGATAAACCATTGTTTATTTAAGACACAATTGCAAGCATAAACAATCAAGGGCAGAAGGTTGTCACCGGAGATACAAAGCTTTCAACATACTTATATGTGTGTTCAATACAAATCACTGAATCCACTTCTTCTATTATTCCATCTTCACATGTTGCAAAATCGTATGAGTAGAATGAACCTGCTGGATCATTTCTGAACATAGTCTTTTTCTGATTCTTGTTAGTGAATTGTATAGGCACGAGTTTATAATTAATGGGTAGCATTCCAACCTTCGAAATAGTAAACTTCTTCCAAGTTGATCCCGTAATTGAATATGAGAGCACCTGCATTTCAAAATAATATTTTATCGTACCACAATTATCAACACTGTTTCTATCCCCATATACTTATCTCATCTATTATGCTTTGGTATGTTGTTTGAACATTTATCCGGACAAGATTGCATCCACCATCGTGATCGATTTTAGAATTAGAGGATTCTCCATTTCTGGGCAAAACAAGGTAAACCAAGAATGAATCGATCGAATACACAGGATAAGGGCAATTTTAGAGTTTCTGTATGAAATGTATTGAATCTTAATACTAATTAACCTCTAATAATTGAAATACCTATGATATGGAAGACCAATATACCTAGATTGAAATATGCGATGCATTGATTCCCACGATCTGCAGTTACGAAACGAGAATCTATGTAAATTTGGTAACTGACGAGAATAAGAAATGTCAAACAATCACATTCACAATTACTAAATTTTAGGAATTTTGGAAAAACTGATTTAATTCTATTTTTTGATATGTAAAGGGCATTATAGGGAATCGAATTTAGAAAGTGACTTAATCTGTGTTATTTATATTTTGTGTCTTAAATTGTTTAATGGTTTTATAGAGTGTCTTAAATTGTATTTATTCCTTCATTTAAACCATAATTTAACCAAATTACATTGAGAAACTTACAAAAGATCTAGAATTCATCTATTACATTAATCATTTCAAATAAACAAAAAAAAAAAAAAAAAAATTCTTATAGAAATTTCATAAACAATGATACAAATAATAATTAAAACATACATTAAGGAAAAACCATTGTGTATTTAAACAAGTTCAAAATGCAAGAATTAACAATTAAGAGCGTAAAGTTGTCATAGGAGATACAAGAATTTCAACACATTTATATGTATGATCAATACAAATCACTGAATTCACTTATTCCATTATACACTCTTCACTTGTTGTAAAATCGTATGAGTAGAACGAACCGAATGGATCATTCTTGAACATAATATTTTTTCGAGTATTGTTAATGAAGTGTATATGCATGGGTTTATAATTAATGGATAGAATTCCCACTTTCGAAATAGTAAACTTCTTCCAAGTTAATCCCGTAATTGAATATGAGAGCACCTGCATTTCAAGTAATATTTTCTCTTACCACAATTATCAACACTGTTTCGATCCCCATATATGGCTAGGTTATTGTCATCTAATGCCTCGACAACTAACGACCATGCTTCACATTCATATGCAGGTAATCTTATCAACCCATAACTCTTATCACTATAGCCAAAAGTTGCAATTGCATAAACCCCATAACCTTCATAAATCTTCCAATGAAAAATCCCGCCAACGAAATGTGCATTGCATGATGGCGGGTGTTTGTATGGAAATGGATATAGTGAAATCCAAGTGTTTGAATCCCTAGAGTACAAATTCACTACACTTTGAAAAGCACCATACGACCAAAATCGTGTGAATCTCATTATTAAATAATCATTCGTAGCACTATCATAACCCAAACCAAAAAATACCGATGCATTTTTAAATTCCGAGGGAAATTTTATATTCGGAGTAGGTATTATTAAGGATTGTTTTGAAATTCGATTAACCAACGAGTAAATATCATGTACATCACAAAATAAAACTAACCCATTATAGCTTCCAAGTACTTCGTAATCTTCATCAGGTAAAATCTCTGACCGTCGATGCTTTTCAACACCATTGACAACGTGGGATACGTAGCATAGTGGAGGATATACAACCCATTTTTTATGAATCAAGGAAAACACATTCCCGAATTTCATGTTACTTAAATGATTTTCAACAAACGACCATGCTTCACATTCATATGCTTATCAATTGATTTCACTGTCAACTGCATACCAATTGATCATATGCTTATCTATAGGTTATTGTCATCTAATGCCTCGACAACTAACGACAATGCTTCACATTCATATGCAGGTAATTTTATCAACCCATAACTCTTATCACTATAGTCGAAAGTTGCAATTGCATAAACCCCACAACCTTAATAAATCTTCCAATGAAAAATCCCGCCAACGAAATGTGCATTGCATGATGGCGGGTGTTTGTATGGAAATGGATGTAGTGAAATCCAAGTGTTTGAATTTCTAGAGTACAAATTCACTACACTTTGAAAAGCACCATACGACCAAAATCGTGTGAAATTTTATATTCGGAGTAGGTATTATTGTTGTTTATTCTAGAAAACTTAGTGCCGAAGTAAATGGAGTCAGTAAGTATTTTCTTCAGATGCACATATTAACTTATCACAGTGATGGAAGTATCTGGTCAAGCCTCACAATATTCAAGGAGGAAGGATTACCGTTTATGTTCAGTATCTACCCGATTTACTTTTTGAACTACTTGAAGACGAATATCATGTTTAAGGAGGAGCCAAGTGGAAAATTTTGCTCTTACGACACCCCAAAAAGAGAATTTCATGACTTGATTGGTTGGATGAAGCCCCAGATGTCGACCGTACGTACAATATTCTGCCTAGTCTAGTTTTCCCATTCCCAAAAATAGATAGTAATATGTAGTAGTATTATATTTTGTAACGTACTTTTTGGTACCTATACCATCAAATGGTTGTTATTATCTATAGTTTTATAATTCACATGTAAATCAAATATATAAACCGATCCATGTTGTTGTCTTACGTATAGACCTTAATGCAACTACTAATGCATAATGCACTATCAACTGCATACCAATTGATCAGATGCTTATCTTGCTGCATTATTTTAATTACACTTGTATCTAATGTTGTATAGTCCACTCTATGTACTACATACGTCACATGTGCAGAAACGACTACATGGACATGCACAACGCAACATATGTAATATGCATCGCACACTACATATATGCAATTATGTTGTCATATAAGCTTTCTCTCCTCTTTTTGATTCCCATTCACAAAAATAAAAAAAAAAAAAAATTTAAAACAAACATGTATTGCAAATTAATGTTATAGATGAAACCCACATCCCTGTTCTAAAATTATACTGACATCAAAGGAAGATCAATATATGCCGCATCTTCATCGTTATCAAGTAGCTGCTTGAATATACAACCAATAAACAATATTATTGTCATTTTTAAACAATGCATACTTAAAATTTTAACTTTATATGGTGCAACATTCTTCATATTGCGATCTTTCAACGACCTAACTTCTTCCTCGAGTTCTATATTCTTCTTATGAAAACACTGCAACCTTTGTTCTAGTTCTACTATCTTTGCCCGCTCTTCGTTTACTTTCTTTAACAGCCCAAGAATAATATTTATTTCTCTTTCGCACAGAGGTTGATCAATCCATTGAAAAAATCGACAATCGCCATCTCTCTGCAATCTTATCAAACTTAAAAAATATTTGTATATACGTAACACAAAATCTTATTGAACTATAAGAATAATTTTCGTCATACCGGGTAAGTGTCGCATCCGAAGAATATTCTTCGTATATTCAGTAGATGCAGGCCTCTCATTATATCTTTACGATATGCAGTCAAATGAGGGCGATGCAATGTCCACCTTCACTCTACTATGCATACAAAAAAGCATACATTCAGGTTGTGCAGTTAGCGTTTCATACAGGTTATGGAATGCAACAAGTTCATAACAATGCAATACATATGCACTTTGAACTGCTATCCCACACGTCACGATATGTTTAAAGTAATCCAGATCAGGATTTATGTTAAACGCCAGCCCATGGGACATAATTCCAGAAGATATACGAACACCAATAGCACCTATCTTTCTCTGCCCAACCCACACCCCCGTTTCACATTTGTTTCCAGCACAAGCCTCGACTGCATACAACGACGCCAACTCAATCATTGTTAATTCAAGATTCTCCACGTACTTTCTTGCCCCTAAGCCAATATCTCTCAAAGAAATAATGAGATACAAGATAGCCTGATGGGGCCCATGGAGTGTGACATCACCTCCTCGTTCTGTATAGTGAAGTTCTGCCCCCATTGCCTTAAGTTCAGCCTCAGAAACCAATATATTATGATCTGTTCGTCTTTTGCCAAGACTGTACGTCGATGGATGCTGTAGAGACAGCAGGGTATCGTTGATCGTGTTTTATTTTCTCTCAGATGCCAGTTTATACTGCAGCTTAAGCGCCTCAAAGTAATTGATGACACCCCTCTTCCAGATCTCGATGTTGCGTGGATTTCTCATTTCCTGAATGAAAAAAATATTTTTTTTGATATCGTATTCATCCAAAAGTGACCAGACGGTTTGTTGGTCCTGAAAGGAGTATATGACAAGTGTATGGGGGGGGGGGAATACACTTGTATGCAATTCTTTTGCTAATTTGATCAAACCAGAGTTCAGCAAGGTTGTCTTGGACAACTCTGCTGAAGAAGATTAACTCTTCTAAGATAATCAAACTACTAAGTACTATTGAGTACTTAGTTGAATAACTATCTAGGGGAGTTATATGTGCGGAATAGTGGTTGGCCCTTTAAGTTTAGACTCCTTTAATTTCTGAAATCACTTAGTCAATGCAACACAGTCCAGTTTTCAGGGAACTTGTCCAAATAGGTTTTTGCACAGTCTTAAATGTTTATCCTTGAAAGATCAGTTTTGTGTGCAGTGTTGAGTGTATGAAAGTATTTGGAATGTAAATCAACACAAGAAGTTATAGTGGTTCAGAGACTCAAGCTCCTACATCCACTTTCCCTGATTTAACAGGATAATTCCTTCACTCTTGGAATTAACTTGTTTTATAGTGCCAAGGTGCACTTGATCAAGAACACCACTCTTTGGTGAATTGATCCCTAGGATGTCTAGAGTCCTAGTACCCTCTTCTCAACTCAGAACTGAACTGTTCTTCTCTCAACAGTCAGCTCCTACCACTTCTACTACTACAACCTTCTCACTTTCACTCTTGAAAGATGTAAGGGTTGAAGTAAGGTTCCAACTAATGAGATATCCTTTACAATGAAGATCAGTGTATAAGGATAGGATATCTCTCTAAGCTTGTGTATGGATATACAATGAAGTTCAGCTTAGATGAAGTGTTTGAAGACTAAGATAGTCTTTGAAAGCTTTGAAAGCACTCTAGCTTGTAAGAACTTTGAGCTTAGTTGGATTGTGTTGAGGTGCAGTTGGATGCTTTCAAATGGTCTTCACACTTCTGTATTTATAGACAAAATGGAGGATTTGCCCGTTGGAGAGGCAGCCCCAAATTTCTATAAATGTCTTCCTTGAGTTCTTCAAACTGGAAGACAGATTCTTGATAGTGACATGTCCTCATTTGGGTAATAAACGGCTTGTAAGACTTTGTCTTCATTCTGCAGCACTTTTCCCAATGTTTGACTTCTTGTTAGGACTTGGACATGGCTTCTGAAGGTTGATCCAATGATAGGACAACATTCCTTATCAACTGGACAACTCTCCTTATCACTATCAGCAGTTTTTGCTTTTCAGCAAGGTTGGCTTGCTCTTCTTCAGATGACTTGGCTCTTTCCCTTTATTTCACTTCAAGGTGATCTTAGCTTGTTTCTTTGGTGATCTTTAGGGTGTGGTTGTCTCTTTCTCTTCAGCATAGTTGACCTTCAACCTTTAGAACATCTGTTCTGATTCAATCATGCTGAGACAACTCTTCTGGACAACTCTTCTGATCAGCATATTTGGTCTTTTAGCATCAGAGCACTTTACACATAGAGTTGGCTTCTCTGGACAACTCTCCTGATCAAAAACCTTTGAGTAGTCTTGTGCTTTTGAGCTAGGTAAAGTTGTTCTAGCTTCTTTGGACAACTCTGCTGACCAGTGTCATTAAGCTTGTCCTTTTGATTTTACCAATTTTGCATATGGACACTTTCTCTGGACAACTCTCCTGATCAGATCATCTTATTGGACTTGTCCTTTTGAGCTTTACATTCTTGTTCTTGCATAAGACATCTTCTCTGGACAACTCTCCTGATCAATGCATTTGGTTTTCCATAGAGTGTCCTTGCTCTTAAGTGATTGTTCCAGAATTTGAGCCTTGAGGGGACTTGATCTTGATCATCTTCAAAGCATAGGTTCCCCTTCAAATTGTGCATCTAATTGTCTAAGAGCTGCCTAACACTTCAGCTTCTCATCTAGCCTATATTCTATATGTTCTAACATTCCTAGAACATATTTATATTGAATTAGGCATGTCTCAGGGGGTTTTGGTATTAGATCAAAACATATCTCATTTTATTCCCAACAATTTCCCCCTTTTTGATGATGCCAAAACCTACACAATCTAAGCAAAAGTGACTTGTCTACACCTATTACATGTATCTTCAGAAGACATGACTAAGGTCAATATTCCTGAAAAGATAATGTGTTAGTGTATTCACTGTTTTTGTTGCAAGTAGGTTTTAAGATAGGCATAGAGAGATTAGTGTTTCTTGATTCAAAATAAGTTCAACTATCATTCATTCAAAGATCATTACAAGCATGTTGATAGTTGAAATTAACATATCAGAGCATGAATCAATAACACTTAAATACATCAGAGCATTTCATTCTAACAATTCAAGACATAAGTAAGATTTTCAGCATCAGAGCACAGAGCTTGTATCAGAGCAATCCATAATAGATCAGAGCAACCAGATTAGCACACCACATCAGCAATCTTGACCATATTTTAGCATAGTTGATCAATCAAGAAAGGTCAGAAGACTTAGCCATTTCAAAGATCATCCTCAGGGGGTGGCAGCATTCCATACTGTGCCCACACTCTTCTTTTTAATGCCACGGCTTCTTGGTTGGTTCCCTTAGGTCCAAGAACCATCTTGTTTAGCTTAAGGATCTCAGTGAATTCTCTCAGAATTCTTGCTTGGTCAATCCATCCTTCAAGCTTTGGAGGCATGTATATGATTGGCTTGGGAGCTGTGAGTTCAAATCTTGCAATGTCAGCAGCTGCAAGAAGTTATTGATACAACTCTCTGTAGTATTCTAGCATGAACTCAGTGAAGGCAGAATTTACATCTCCTCCATTCCATCTGTCAATGACATAATAGTCATAGACAAACTCCCTTTTGGCTTCTTCCCATGTGTCATTCAGTTGAATTGGCACCCATTTATCCAAGTGTGGATATTTGGTGTCCATTGGGATTAGAAGCTGAGGCTTCATCTTGCTGTAAGTTGCTCTCCTCCTTCTTGGTTTCTGAAAGTTTGCTCTCCTTTCATCTCTTGCTCTGTTGGCTTCTTCCATCAGATCCATTTTCTCTTGGGCCCTCATCATGGCCAGTTTCTGTTGTGTTTTAGGGTCTTTGCCATACCCTTCATGAAACAGCTTTGATGGATCAAGAGCTAGGACTGTTGTCTTCTTCTTAGGTTCAGGTCCAAATCCTTCAGCAAATAACTCTACAATGTCTTCAGAGGACTTGGTACCTTCAGCAGTTTTGCCAGATTCAGAAGATTTGTCCTTTTCAGCAGCTTTGGGCTCTTCAGCAGTTTTGGCTTTCTTTGATGTAGGCTCATCTTCATCAATTCTGAATTCAGGTGGAAGATCAAGGCTGCTAGGAAAGTCAGTGAATTTCTCAATTTGTCTCTTCTTTCCTTGGGCCTTCTTGATCTTTCCTCTAGTTTGGACACCTTCAGCATCTTTGTCCAAACCTGACACTTCACCACCTGGTCTTTGTTGTAGCCTCACTCTTTCCTCTTGAGCTGAGGCCATTGAGTTTTTCAATGCCAATGCTAACTGCTCCTCTTCATCCAATTCTTCCAAGTTCAGCACTGCTGGCTCTTTTCCCTTTCCTTCAGGGACTTTGTCCTTCCCTTTCACTGGACTCCCAATTACTAAGGCACCTTTTGCCCTTGCTCTTTCCCTTTCCCCCTTTTTGGCAGCATCAAAACACTGGGGCTTGAGGTCACTCATTGTTGAGGCCATCAGGGATTGGGCCTGGTTTAGGGACTTCATCTCTTCCAACAAATACACATTTTCATCATGTATATCTTGCATTTTATCATTGCTCAAGCTAAGAAAAGCTAGAACAGGCTTCATCTTTTGTTGGACAACCTCCTCCAAGGTTGCCTTAAGAGATACATCCAATTTAGCTTTCAGGAGCTCAGTGAGGTTGGCCACTGCACCTTCAGCAATGTTGGCCAGCACATCTTGGGAAAACTTTTCAGAGGCTGCTTTGACCATAGCTAGCCTTTGCTCTTCAGCTCTTCTCTTTTGCAGTGCAGTCTTCTTTCCAATAGCTTGTTTGACAGTTAGCCTTAGAGCTTTGACATTAGCATTGTGATTGTCTCTCAGCAGCTTTTGCTCTTTCTTGACCTCCTCTGAGATGGCTTCCATGGTAGATTTGGCATTTTGAACTTCAATGGAGATGGTTTGGAGACCAGATTCCACACCACTGATTCTTGCCTCAAGGGTTGGTAGCACAACATCTTCAGAGCCAGTGAGCCTCATTTCTACAGATGCTAGAGTCCTTCCTTGCTCATTTAATGCTCCTGAAGTTTCAGCATGAGCAGATTGGACTTGATGAGCCAAGGAGTCCAACTTCTCTGATTGCATTCCAAGTAAGGCCTGAGCTGAGCCTGTGTCTACTTGGATAGGTGCATCTGTTAAGAACTCATCTGCAAAAATTTGATCAAGAGAAATACCTGCAACATCAGACAAGTCAAACAAGTTAGGAAATAAGCACTCATCACCCTCAATTTCTTTTACATAAGACTCTGATACATCAGCAGTCTTTCTCTCATTTTCAACTTGTTCTTTTCTCCCTTCTTTAATAATGTTCTCACTCAAGGAATCAGGCCTCCTCTCATCAAGGGATTCTTGAAGTTCAGATTTGACTTCAAGAATAACCTGTCCTTCCTCACTTATTCCACCCTCATATGGTGGTACACTCACTATCTTAGTGATGACTACCTCTCTTTCATCCTCAACTCCCTCTGATTTTTCAACTATTTTCTCCTTTTCAACTCCTGCTCCTAAACCTGCAGCATCTCCACCTTCAACAAGGTTCAAAGATGGCAGTTGTGGGGAGATCACAGTGCTTATATCAACAGCCACTGAGTCATCCTGAATGATTAAGGGCTGATCAGTGTCCAACTCTTCTGACACTGAATAGGCCTTAATCAAACTAGCCTCTAGAGAAGGAACCTCCACATCTTTAGGCTGTGCCTTGGGTTCAGAAGAACCTTCATTGGCAGATGTGTCCTTGGTTGTGTTACCACCCTTGGTCAACACCTCTGAAGATACAGAGCCTTTCCTATGATAGGTTTTAGGAGGGTTAGAAAGTCTATCTGCTATAGAAGACTTGGGTTGAAAGGATTCAGGGATGTTGGCTTGAGGGGTTTCAGGAGGGTTGGGATTTGAAGGGTTTGAAGGATCATCAGGGGAATCATCATCATTGGAGCTACTGTCAGGGTGTTTGATTCCCTTGGCTTTTCTTTCTTTCTCCTCCTCAATCTTGTCAGCTACCAGCTTTGCAAAAATCTCCTCATCAATGAGAAATCTTGTCTTTGAAACTCCAGCAAAGTGTAGCAATCTGTTTTCCTCTATTTGCCACCAGTTTGCACCCTTATCTTGGATGACTTGTGATATCTCCATCATAGATTTGTCTTTCACATCAACAAGCATCCTCAAATCATGAAAGGCCTTCTGAATTCTTGGAAATTCAGCAAGTTGTGGATACAAACTGTCCACAGTAGCCTTGGCTCCTCCTCTGAGCATACTTTCAAAAGTATACTCCTCCTCATCTCCACTTGAATGGGGACTTTGGGTTATAGGGGAGTTGGCTCTGGGTTCTCCTAATGTGGCTTCAGGCAGATTAAGTTCAGGGATATTGGCTTCAGATGGGTTGGGTACAGTAGAAGGATCTTCAGTTGCTTTTGAGAGCAATTGATCTGAAGGGGCTTTACTTAGGGGGGTTGGCTCATGGAGTGCATGCTCTAAGAGCTTTGAATAATTGAGCATGGATGAGTCAAGGGGAGACAGGAGTCTTGTCTCATCTACTGCTAAATCAACAAGCACATCAATGCCACTTCTTTGCACATTCCCTTCTGGAGAATATCTCTTAGTGAGATTTACAGGGGTAATGGGTTGGTTGGAAGGGGTAACATGGGTTTCAGGGGAGTTGGGCTCAAGATACTGAATTTCAGGGAGGTTGGCCTCTATAGGTTGACCTTCAGGGACTTTGGATTCTGGAGTTCCAGAACCAGAGGAATTAGTCCTTGACATGGATTTGGTCCTGCTTTCAGCTCTGCTTTCCCTTAGAGCCAATTGAAGAGACCTTTCCTCTTGAAGCTCCAACACCTTTTCAGTAGGTTTGGCCCTTCTCTTGCTGGCCCTACTGCTTCCACTTCCTTCCTTCTCAGGGACAACTTCCCTGATTCTCTTATCACCCTTCTTCTTTTGCCTAGTCTCATTGTACTTCCTCCTCAACTCTTCTGAGTGGTCAGAAGGCACACTCACTCCCTCTTCTGCCACTGCATCAACTTCAGCTGATGCTACTGAGGCTTCTCTTGAAGACAATTGAGACATCTTTCTTGTTTTGACAGCCCTGGCCTTTGTTCTCTTTTTCATCTTAGGCTTCTCTTCCTCTTGTTCTTCAGCAGGCTTGGCCAGTAACATCCTTCTTTTCTCAGTTTTCTTGCTGAGCTTTCTGAATAGGATCTTTTGGGCTGGGAGGGGCTTTGCAAAGGTTTGCATCTGGGAATAGTGGGAAAACCTCTCAATCAACAAGCTTGCCCTGGTGCAATACTTGATTTTCCCTTCTAGCACCACCTTATTGTGGGTTTTCACTTTAAATTTAGCCTTCTCCTTCATCATCTCAGACATGATGAAGGTCCTCCAATCAAACTTGATGCCCTTATCACTGGCATCAATAATGGCAGCCATGATTCTGATCCTTGGATGGCTGACCTGCTCTAAGCTTCCAGTGTTGCTTAAGAGGCTCTTAGCAACTACCTCAAAAAGATTGAGAAACTCTGGCTTGAGAGTTTTCTTGTTTTGAGTTGAGGAGAGAGGGCCTGGAACTAATAACCATTCTTGGGCTATTTCATCTTCATGCCCAGTACCATAAACCTCTGGATTCCTTCCCTCATAAGGCAATCCAAAAGCTCCTTCCAGATCTTCTGAGGAGAATTTTACTCTGTGGAATCTCTCCTCTTCCTCTCCTTCTGCTGTGTAAGATAATCTGGTTGATACTTCACCATCTTCAGGCTTGCCTCTCCACTTGAGGAAGGCAAAGAATTCTGCCATGTAGCTCTCCAAGCAAGAGCTTGGTCTTTCCTCCATGAACTTTTGAAGTCCAGCTCTTCTCAACCACCTCAGGGTTGGAGTATTCTCAGGATCTTCACTTTCAAAGGAGACTATTGGCTCAAAGTGAAGATTGTTTTTGTTGCTTAGGTAGGCAAAATCCAGGTCTAGATCCTTGTTAGAGAAATCAACAAGCATCTCAGGTATAACTTTGGGGGCCATTGAAGTTTGCAGAGAGAGTTTTGAGAGAGTTTGAAGAAAATTAGAGTTAGGGTTTCGAATACTTGGGGAAAAAGTGTTTGTGGGTATCTTAAGACTTGTGAATATTCTAAAAAGAATGTTTGTCAATGAGTTGGTAAGGTCTTGAGACAATTCAAAGGTGAACAAAAATGGAAATCCAAAATGGACGGCTAGGATTGATTTCAGGGGAGTTGTCCATTTTTGATCCAATGGTCAAAAACCAATGTAACAGTGAAATAACTGTTTTATTCAAAACGTGGGTGGTTTTTAATGTTTGTTTAAGGCTGGGGGTTTTTCGAGATAGATCATGTCCCAAAAAGTTTAATGCAAACAAGAGTTAAATCTTGGCATTTAATGCATGGAAAGTGACCTTTTGGGTGGGAGACAAATTAAATCCCAGAAAGGTGAAAACTGTATTTCAAGGGACAGATTTCGAGATAGGTATTGATCACCAAAAATAGGTGCTTATCATACCAAGATTTGGTTTGATAGCTGGGACAACTTATCTGACCCTACATGGACAAGTGTCCTGAAAGACTGTGGACAAGTGTCCTGAATTTCAAAGGACAAGTGTCCTGAAGAAGTAAGGTCATGTTTCTGAGTTTCAGTAGACTTGACCAAGTCTGCTGAAGTTTGAGTTTGTTTCCCCCTTAATCAATGAACTTCTTTGGACTCATTTGTCCAACTTCCCTGGATCAAGAAGTCCCAACTCTGCTGATAATTCCAGGAACCTTGCCTCTGCAAGTGGCTTAGTTAGTATATCAGCTTTTTGATGGTCTGTGTGAATTTTCACTAGCTTGATATCCTTCTTCTCCACATGATCTCTAATGAAGTGATGCTTGATGTCCACATGTTTGCATCTTGTGTGCAAGACAGGATTTTGTGATATAGCAATGGCACTATTGTTATCACAGAAAATTGGCACTTCAGTAGAGTTGACTTTGTAGTCTCTGAGTTGTTGTCTTAGCCAAAGGATTTGAGCACAACAACTTCCAGCTGCAACATATTCAGCTTCAGTGGTGGAGGTGGCTACTGTATTTTGTTTCTTGGAGAACCAAGATATGAGTTTGTTGCCCAAGAATTGACAAGTCCCTGAGGTGGACTTTCTGTCAATTCTACAACCTCCATAGTCAGCATCTGAGTAGCCAGTTAGCTCAATGTTGTCATCAGCAGGGTACCAAAGGCCTAGATTCTCAGTGCCTTTGAGATACCTCAAAATCCTCTTTGCAGCCTCAAGGTGGCTTTTCTTAGGATTTGCTTGAAACCTTGCACAAACACCTACTGCAAAGGTGATATCAGGTCTGCTGGCAGTGAGATAGAGGAGTGAACCAATTATTCCTCTATACTCAGTAGAGTTGGTTGGCACACCACTCTCATCAGGATCCATCTTCCAATTGGTGTTCATAGGGATCCTTACTGGCTTGCTAGTTGTACACCCAAACTTTTTGATCATTTCTCTGGTGTACTTAGCTTGGTTGATGAAGATTCCTTCTTTAGATTGCTTGACTTGTAGACCCAAAAAGAAATTCATCAACCCCATCATGGACATCTCAAACTTGCTTTGCATGAGCTTGGAGAATTTCTCACAGAGCTTCTCATTAGGGGATCCAAAAATTATGTCATCCACATAAATTTGGACAAGCAAGATGTCCTCTCCTTCAGAGATTCTGAAGAGAGTTCTGTCCACAGTTCCCTTGGTGAATCCATGATCCAAGAGGAATTGTGACAGTGTATCATACCAAGCCCTAGGGGCTTGTTTGAGTCCATATAGAGCTTTCTTGAGTCTGTAAACTTGGTTTCCAACTTCAAAACCTGGTGGTTGCTCCACATAGACTTCTTCTTTCAAGACTCCATTCAGAAAGGCACTTTTGACATCCATTTGGTATACTTTGAACCTTTTGTGAGCTGCATAGGCTAGAAAAAGCCTTATTGCTTCCAGCCTTGCCACAGGTGCAAATGTCTCATCATAGTCAATGCCTTCATGTTGGCAATAACCTTTTGCCACTAGTCTTGCTTTGTTTCTGACAATCACATCATTCTCATTCTTTTTGTTCTTGAATACCCACTTGGTTCCAATAACATCTTGATGTGAAGGTCTATCAACCAGCTCCCATACTTCATTTCTGGTGAATTGGTTGAGTTCTTCCTGCATGGCTGTGATCCAATTGGCATCTTGAAGTGCTTCCTCAATATTACTTGGTTCTTGTTCTGACAAGAAACAACAGAAAAGAGCACTTTCACCATGGAATCTTCTTGTTTTGACTCCAATACTTGGGTCACCAAGTATTAGATCAGTAGGGTGGTCTGACAACCAGGTCCTTCTTTTTCTGATCTCTTCAGTAGAGTTGTCCTCTACTGAAGTTGAGTCAATTTTATCATAGAATTCAGGATAATTAAATGCAGGATCTAATTCAGGATCATAATCAGGGATGTTGTCCTCAATGTCAGGGACATTGGTATTTTCAACATTTTGAGTTCCCCCTTGATTATTTGACCCATTAACTACCTCAGCAGGAACTGCTTCTTCATTGGTAGTTGTTACCTGGATGTGAACTGGGATTGGTTCATTCAGTTCACCATTTCCATTTGTCTCAGGATTTGTCTCAGGAAGGTTGCCTTCAGGATTGTTGTCCAATGTGGGTTTTTCAGGCAGATTGGCTTGAACAACATCTATGAATTCAGTGTCTTTGTCTTTTAGGCTTAATCTGGTTGTCCTCTGTGTGATTTCTTCAGGTTCCAAATGATCATTCCTGATCTCAAAGATAGACTCATCAAACACAACATGAGGTGTTTCTTCCACTATAAGGGTTTTCTTGTTGTAGACTCTGAAAGCTCTACTGATTTGAGAGTATCCAAGAAATACTCCTTCATCAGCTTTGCTGTCAAAGGCTTTCAACTGTTCTTTCCCATTATTGTGAATGAAACATTTACAACCAAATATATGAAAGTATGACACTTTAGGCATTCTTCCTTTCCAGAGTTCATAGGGGGTTTTGCCTTGCCCCTTAGTGATCAAACATCTATTTTGAGTATGGCATGCAGTGTTTATTGCTTCAGCCCAAAACCTCTTAGGCAAATTTGAATCAGCAATTAGAGTTCTAGCAGCTTCTTTTAAAGTTCTATTCCTTCTTTCTGCAACTCCATTTTGTTGGGGAGTTCTAGCTGCTGAGGTTTCATGAGCTATTCCATTTGATGTGCAGTACTCATTGATGTATGAATTAATGAACTCAGTGCCTTTATCAGATCTTATCTTGATAATGCTAAGGCTTTTCTCATTTGACAATCTCTTGAGAAGTTCAGGCAGTTTGACTTGTGTTTCCTTCTTATTAAGGAGAAATACTACCCATGTGAACCTAGAGAAGTCATCTACTACCACCAATGTGTATTTTCTACCATTTATGCTTGACGGGGTAATTGGTCCAAAAAGGTCCATATGTAACAGTTCAAGTACCCTTTCAGTAGAAATGACTGGTTTTCCCTTAAATGAGGCTTTGATCTGTTTTCCTTCCTGACATGGTTTGCAAACATGCTCTTTAATGAAAACCTCATTAGGCAGTCCTTTAACTAATGCATTTCTAGCAAGTTTATTCATAGATTTGAAGTTCAGGTGGTTTAGCCTTTTGTGCCATAACCAACTTTGTTCATTAGAACTTTTAGCAATAAAGCATGCAGCATCAGTAGACTTGTCCCAGTCTGCAAAATACACATTTCCCTTCCTAGTTCCAGTCAATAGGATTTGTTGAGTTTTATCCTTAATTAGACACTTTCCACTTGAGAACTCAACATTAAAATCTTTATCACAGAATTGACTGATACTTAGGAGATTATATTTGAGACCAGCCACATAAGATACATTGGATACTTTGATGTTACCAATCATCAAAGTACCATAACCTTTTGTAGTTGCTTGTGAGCTGTCTCCAAAAGTAACATTTGGGCCTTCTTTTTCAATGAAGTCAGTGAGGAGTTCCTTGTTTCCAGTCATGTGCCTTGAGCATCCACTGTCAAGGTACCATGCTGTCTTTTTGTTTATGCTCCTCTTCTTGTGGCCCACTGGTACCTGCATTTAGATAGGTTTAGGTACCCTTTGAGTTTTGGGTCCTGAGAGGTTAGCTGTACCTTTGGGAACCCAAACTTGCCTAATAACCCTGATTGATTCAAGGTGGCTAAGTTGATTTCCTTGTGTATCAACATACACTGTATTTCCCTTAAATGCCTTTGGGAAAGTATGTGTGAATGTGTTAACTCTGTAAGTTTCAGAGGAGTTGTCCACTCTCCTGAACTTATGAGTTCTTTGTGCAACTTGATGAAATTTTTGAGGAAAGGCCTTTTTATGACCATTACCCTTTGGCATGAAGGGTTTTGGTTGTCTCATTTTATTCTGCCTGTGAGGGTAGTTGTCCTTAGGTCTATTCAGCTGAGGCTTTCTCAGATGAGTTGGCCTAGGCTGATTATACCTTGGATAATTCCTCTGAACATTGTTCAGGAGAGTTGCCCTTCCATTGGGTCTACTCTGCTGACCAATATTCCTTTTGTGCTCAGGAGCTTTGGCCATTTCCTTAGGTTTTGGCCTATTCTCCTGAATCACTTGAGTAGGCATTTCATTCAATTTGCCCTTTCCTTTGTTCAGTGGCTGAATTATTTCATTTTCAGTTTGTGCCACTGACTTAACAAAGATTCTCTTAGTGTTACTTGTGGATGCAATACTAAGACAAGGTGAAGATTCAAATGGATCAAAACCCAATCCACTTCTTTGAGCCATAGGTCTTTGATAACTTTGAATTTCCTCTATTGCTCTAGAGGATTTGTTCAAAGCAGACATCTTTAATTTCAGGCTCTCTTCACTTGATTTAAGAATATCATACTCATGTGAGAGGTTTTCAAATTTAGCATTTATAATTTTAAGTTCAAATTCTTTTCTCTTCTGAGAGAGAAGTTGATCATCAATCTCCTTTTGTTGGTCAACTATCCTGAGATTTGCTTCCTCAAGCTTTCTCAAGACTTGTTGATACAACTCAGTAGACTTGACATCAACAGCTACCTCAGAGTTCTTGGTTAGTTCAGTAGCCAATCTTTCAGTTTCTCTCACACAGTTGTCATGAAATTCTTGTAATCTAGTGAAATCTTCCATCAGCTTTCCTAAGGAAAGTTTCAGGTTAACCTCACTAGTGTTTTGTGAGATGAATGATGGTGAACTAGAAGTAGAGGATACCTCATCATCCTCAAGAGCCATGTTGCAAACATCATCATCATCATCACTGTTGGAGAATAATCCATCAGAGGAGTTGAAGCTTTCAGCACTATCAGATTCTTCACCAGCCATCATGGCTTTTCTATTTGTGAACTTTCTGTCTCTTTTAGCTTGTCTCTCTCTTCTTTCTTTAGAGCTCAATTCAGGGCAGTCATACTGGAAGTGCCCTTTCTTTTTACAGTTATAGCACAGATCTTCATCATCTTCTTTCTTTGATTCTTCTCTTCTTTTTGATGATGAAGGTTCAGCTCTACTGGATCTTCTCCTATCAGAGTACTTGTCCTCTGATCTTTTCTCTTCAGGCTTTTTGACTTCAGCCTGTGCTTCAGGAGAGTTGTATCTCCTGAATTTGTTGTCTTGGTAGAATTTCTTGTATCTACCAAACCTTGAGTTCAACTTTTCAAACCTTCTAGCCATCAAGGCTAGTTCTTCCTTCATTTCAGTCTTTGAGACTGTCTTTGATGATCTGGGAGTGGGTTGCATTTCTGGTTCAGCAACTTTGGCTTTGAATGCCACTCCCTTAGTAGGATTTGAAGGTTCCTCAACAGGCTTTCTTCTATTTAGATCAAACTCATAGGCTTTGAGTTCAGAGAAGATTTGTTGCATGGGCATGGTGGAAAGATCTTTGGTGTTTTGCATCATTACAGCATAGACATCCCACTTTTGAGTGAGACTTCTCAAGATTTTCAATCCCACTTCTCTCTTGGTGTAGACCTTGCCCAATGAGTTAATTTCATTCATCACATCAGTGAATCTACCAGCAAATTTGTCAATGGTCTCATCAGTTTCCATTGAAAATTGTTCAAACTTCTGCACAG
Organism: Galeopsis tetrahit; assembly: GCA_963675135.1. Lineage (NCBI taxonomy): Eukaryota > Viridiplantae > Streptophyta > Magnoliopsida > Lamiales > Lamiaceae > Galeopsis > Galeopsis tetrahit. The sequence goes on from OY776127.1 coordinate 57,694,448, forward strand.
CAACTTGGAGCTTGTTCTCCTTGATCTTTTCAGTGCCCTCACACATTTCAGCAAGAGTATCCCAAATTTCTTTGGCTGTTGTGCAGTGGTAGACTCTTCCCATGACTGCATCTGGAATTGTTTGATAAAGAGTGTTCATTGCTAGATAATTCAGGTTATCCTTCCTCTTTTCATCAGCAGTGAAGTCATCTTCATCTTTGGGAATCAGTTCCCTTATATCTGCTTTTTGCTCAGCTGTCACTCTGGGGTTAGTTTGAGTAAACACAAAAGGTCCTCTTGTGATTACTCTTAGCATATCAGTATGGAGAGATGCAAGATGAGCCCTCATTCTAATTTTCCAGAAATCATAATTGTCTATTGAAAACATGGGCAGTTTGTGATGAGAAATGTGGTTGACTGGATTTGTGGCCATGTTGTCTAATCCTTGAACAGCAGGTGGAGGAACAGCATTGTTGTTGGCCATTTCTATAGAATAATCAGTTAGTCAACAGGTAATAAATTTCAGATAAAGATCAGTTCAGTGACCAACCAAATATGAGAGTTTTGAAAATCAAGATGGATTTTCAGAAGCAGTGGTCTTTGAACCCCTGCTCTGATACCACTTGTTGGTCCTGAAAGGAGTATATGACAAGTGTATGGGGGGGGGGGGGGGGAATACACTTGTATGCAATTCTTTTGCTAATTTGATCAAACCAGAGTTCAGCAAGGTTGTCTTGGACAACTCTGCTGAAGAAGATTAACTCTTCTAAGATAATCAAACTACTAAGTACTATTGAGTACTTAGTTGAATAACTATCTAGGGGAGTTATATGTGCGGAATAGTGGTTGGCCCTTTAAGTTTAGACTCCTTTAATTTCTGAAATCACTTAGTCAATGCAACACAGTCCAGTTTTCAGGGAACTTGTCCAAATAGGTTTTTGCACAGTCTTAAATGTTTATCCTTGAAAGATCAGTTTTGTGTGCAGTGTTGAGTGTATGAAAGTATTTGGAATGTAAATCAACACAAGAAGTTATAGTGGTTCAGAGACTCAAGCTCCTACATCCACTTTCCCTGATTTAACAGGATAATTCCTTCACTCTTGGAATTAACTTGTTTTATAGTGCCAAGGTGCACTTGATCAAGAACACCACTCTTTGGTGAATTGATCCCTAGGATGTCTAGAGTCCTAGTACCCTCTTCTCAACTCAGAACTGAACTGTTCTTCTCTCAACAGTCAGCTCCTACCACTTCTACTACTACAACCTTCTCACTTTCACTCTTGAAAGATGTAAGGGTTGAAGTAAGGTTCCAACTAATGAGATATCCTTTACAATGAAGATCAGTGTATAAGGATAGGATATCTCTCTAAGCTTGTGTATGGATATACAATGAAGTTCAGCTTAGATGAAGTGTTTGAAGACTAAGATAGTCTTTGAAAGCTTTGAAAGCACTCTAGCTTGTAAGAACTTTGAGCTTAGTTGGATTGTGTTGAGGTGCAGTTGGATGCTTTCAAATGGTCTTCACACTTCTGTATTTATAGACAAAATGGAGGATTTGCCCGTTGGAGAGGCAGCCCCAAATTTCTATAAATGTCTTCCTTGAGTTCTTCAAACTGGAAGACAGATTCTTGATAGTGACATGTCCTCATTTGGGTAATAAACGGCTTGTAAGACTTTGTCTTCATTCTGCAGCACTTTTCCCAATGTTTGACTTCTTGTTAGGACTTGGACATGGCTTCTGAAGGTTGATCCAATGATAGGACAACATTCCTTATCAACTGGACAACTCTCCTTATCACTATCAGCAGTTTTTGCTTTTCAGCAAGGTTGGCTTGCTCTTCTTCAGATGACTTGGCTCTTTCCCTTTATTTCACTTCAAGGTGATCTTAGCTTGTTTCTTTGGTGATCTTTAGGGTGTGGTTGTCTCTTTCTCTTCAGCATAGTTGACCTTCAACCTTTAGAACATCTGTTCTGATTCAATCATGCTGAGACAACTCTTCTGGACAACTCTTCTGATCAGCATATTTGGTCTTTTAGCATCAGAGCACTTTACACATAGAGTTGGCTTCTCTGGACAACTCTCCTGATCAAAAACCTTTGAGTAGTCTTGTGCTTTTGAGCTAGGTAAAGTTGTTCTAGCTTCTTTGGACAACTCTGCTGACCAGTGTCATTAAGCTTGTCCTTTTGATTTTACCAATTTTGCATATGGACACTTTCTCTGGACAACTCTCCTGATCAGATCATCTTATTGGACTTGTCCTTTTGAGCTTTACATTCTTGTTCTTGCATAAGACATCTTCTCTGGACAACTCTCCTGATCAGTGCATTTGGTTTTCCATAGAGTGTCCTTGCTCTTAAGTGATTGTTCCAGAATTTGAGCCTTGAGGGGACTTGATCTTGATCATCTTCAAAGCATAGGTTCCCCCTCAAATTGTGCATCTAATTGTCTAAGAGCTGCCTAACACTTCAGCTTCTCATCTAGCCTATATTCTATATGTTCTAACATTCCTAGAACATATTTATATTGACTTAGGCATGTCTCAGGGGGTTTTGGTATTAGATCAAAACATATCTCATTTTATTCCCAACACGGTTATACATACAAGTAATTGAGACTAGCATTTCAGATTCCATTGCACACTAAGGGCATGTTTGCTTTGTGGGTTGGGATGAGGTGGGTTTAGTTAAGGTGGGTTATGTAAACCTTGGTTTATATATTTATCTCATGTTTGTTTACATAATTTTTCATTGAGGGGTAAAATACAAAATTACAAAAGTGACCTTAAAATTCTGAACAAAAATTAATCATCAAGCTGTAAACCAAAAACAACAAAATCAGTACTCAGTAGTAAACAAATCTGGAAAATTCGACAACCCTAAAATAAAAACATTAAACTCAAACTTGCAAACTTAACAAATGTAAAAAAGAAACAACTTAAAATTGCAAACTAGAAACAAAATAAACCCAACAAATTTGGATTCAAATTGCAAACCAGAAACAACAAATCTGGAAATTAAACCCAAAATTGCAACAAAAAAAAAAACTCAACAAATCTGCATCATAACCTAAAAAATAGCTTTTAAACCCACTCAAAAATGGTAAAAAATGTGAAGAAAAAAAAAAACCCACCAATTTGATCGAATTGAAATCTAGAAATTACCAATTTGATAGTTAATCGAAATCTCAAAAAATTACCGAAATCAAATACTACAACTTAGAATTAAAAAAAAAACCAATTAATGGTAAATTGAACGTAAGAACGAGCAATTTCCGGATGAAAAATCTGGAGGCGACAAAATGGCCAATGATATGAGGAAACGACATCGAGACTGCGTGCAAGGCTGTGCGAAAAAGGAAGAAAAATAATGAAGTGCACGGCAGCGATGGAACTCCAGTTAAATGCACGGCGACGATAGAAGTCGATAGTACAAGAAGGAGAAGGGGACATATGTGTAAACAAAGATTTTTTTAACGTGGTTTGTGATTTGGGATTAGGCAACCCAAGGAAATGGTAGGTTGTATAAACATATGGAGTGTGGTTTACAAGTCCCGGGTCATGTCTAAAACCGGGTCAATGAGTTTTAAAAACAATGAAACCAAACATGGGATTTGGTGGGTTAACACATCTAATCCACCCTAAACACATCAAGCAAACACACCCTAAGCCTATTTGGTATCTAAAATTAAAATTAACCATATTTATGAAGAAATGTGAATTTTGTAACATAATAAAGGCAGACAATACAATAATTATGCAAAAGAAGCAAAATTATACTTATACTCATTTGTGGCTTACGAGAATCGACAATTACATGCACAAAATGTAGGACATCTAGTCCTTGTTTGTCTTAGAAACTATATAGAAAAACAGCATTTAACTTAAAATGAAAGGATTAAAAATGAAGAAAAGAAACCATTAATGTGCTTTTTGCATACTAACAAAAACTGACTTTATATTTACTTCAAGAATCAACAAATTCAAACAGAAGTAGGCAATCAAATTCAATCAGTAATCAATCTCATATTTCTAACTACAAAATTCAAAAACTCTGTCGCATAGCTACGTTGTTTTTCTCAATCGAAAGGCTACGAAAGAGAGAACAAATAACCGAGAGAAAAAACAACTTTAAAAAATAGAACATGTCCTACTAATTAAAGGCTACGAGCATGTTCATTTGACAGCAAATCATCCACATATTAGATATCTATTTTCATTCACCTGTCCTACGAATTACCAGCAGCAGATATTAAAAAGGGTTTTAGCATCTTAACACAATCCAACATTGAAAGTAGTATTGACATATGATATAATCTCTAATCCCAGGAACTCGTTAGATAACAATAAATCTATGAAATGATGCCATCTGATATCAATCTCTCATCTTTCATCATAAGCATCCTGGTGTACCATGAACTCAAGTGACCAAAACACCCCACCCACCCACAAAATATGTCAAATTAAGTAAATATAGATAAATGCAAAGCATGAATTGAGAATTTTGAAGGTATAAAATTGATCACAAATACCAAAATAATACCAGTTAATCGAAACACTCAAATCGCAAACAAGTCCATACTGAAAGCCTATTAGATAAATAGTAAAAAAAAAGTTATATCCTTGATTCATTAATTACATCAAACATGTTATGTGCGTTCTCAAATTGCAACAATCAGTTTCTTTTTATAGAAAAAAAACCCCTAAAAATTGGTAAAGAAAAAAAATTTTAACAACAAAAAATCAATACAAGGAACATACTAAGCATCGGAAAACAAGATTATAGCTTGAAACAAAATAAACCCCCAAATTTTCTTCCATGCAGTTCGAAATACAAACAAATCAATAAACATAATAAAATATATCTAAACGTCCTTACCATAAAATAGTTGATGAACTAATTAATTTCATAACAAAATTGTCCGTTAAGTTCATTGAGTAGGATAGACATTCGATGAGAAACCGATGAAGTTGTTCTAAACTTTAAGAGCTTTAACCAAAAGAAAGAAAGAAAAAATCTACTGACCTCGAATACGACTATAGTCGCCGGAAAAATTTCGTTTGCAGCTAAAACTGATATGTTGATGTAAATTATCTTCACCGGAAAAAACTCTCACAGCAGAATGCAGCGTGGAATAAAGTTACTCCAAAATACCCTATTGAGGTTTTGATAAATTCAATAATGGAAATGTATAAAGGATGGTATGTTGTTTAAATGAAGCGTGATTCACGATGATTGATATAAAATTTAAAATTTTCACACGATTGTAGTTGACAATTTTATTATGGTCATTAATTAAGGTATGAGGTTAGAAAAGTTCAACTTCAAGGAGATGTTTGATAGGCTAAATATAGCATATATAAATAAGACCTAACTAACGCAACACACGGTTATGGTTATGAGAGTAATAGTTACCTTCTTAAGAAATCCTTCAATGTTAGATGATGAGAGATGGCCCTTGGAACTTGACCACCTGCAATAAAATCGGGATGAAGAGGATTTCGGCGACTGCCCTTCGATGCTCAAGTCAGTGAGATGACAATAAATGAAGTTATGAGTAAAGTAGTATTGAGTGATAAATAAGCATTAACCTCTTTGAAATAAACAGGGTGCTTTTATACCTTTCTCTTCTAGGGTAAATCAGTCCATTATTGATTTAGGGTTTCCCACTAAATCTGCACCGTCATTGCGTGATTGAATTAAGTAAAAAAGGTAATATGAGATTATGTTGATGACGTGCGTGATTCTTGCCGAGATTATTGGATATGAGCAGACCTCCTCCAGATAACTTATTGTTGGTTTATAGATTACCAACAATGGCTTACAAAGTAGACGGAAAATAAAAAAGACAGAAAATAAGAAATTACAATGTCTTCAAATTCTTCCAACTTTCCAAAAGAGGCAGCTTTCTTCTTTGAGCAACTTCTTGGAATGGCAGGTTCGGAATTTAAAGAAACAACACTGTAAATAGACAGAAGAGTTAGGGAAAAACAGCCGAGTCAAGGTGATACCTTTTCCCGTAAAATAAACACGTCCCGGCTAGTGTTCACGGAGTGACGAGATGCTTCGAAAGGTAAAACGACTTCGTCTTTGCACGAGCAACACCGCAGCGTACAAAGCTCTAACGAACTGAATACACGCCTGAACTGGACTGCACTCTAAAATGCTAGGCAGAATGCTGGAAAACAAGATGCAATTTTGCTGGAAAACTCAAGTGATTTTTGTTGCTTGCAAAAAGTGAATTTTTCCAAAACAATGCACTCCTATTTATAGGTAGTGCCACTCAGGTAGGGAGCAGACGGGTATTTATGGCAGTAACTGCCACCACATGGCTGATCATTATTCCCGGAATGGTAACTTCCATTCTTGTAACCTCCAGCACATTAAGGCGGTGTTTGTTTTGGAATTGGCCAATCCGGATTTGGATTGGCCCAATCCCAATCCAATCTCCCTCAATCCATTTCAATCCAAATACAAATACCAATCCACCCCTATAATACACCTATACACCTATTTTTATACAATCAAATCACTCATTATCTTTCCTACTTTCTTCTCACTCTTACTTTTCTTTCACACACTCATTCTCTCTCCTACTTTCTTCTCTCTCTTACTTTTCTTTCACTATTAACAATAATAAAATATTATAACATCACTTTTGATGTGACATAAAGTTAAATCTACCCCTACTTCTCAATCTTTAACCAAACACAACTTACACAACAATTACTATTCATGGATTACACAAATCCCAATCCAATCCACCACAATCCCAAACCAAACACCACCTAAAGGCTTCAGTTTCAGGAATGGTAATTGTCATTTCGGAAACCTCCACGCATTAAGACATTGTGTACCTGGACGCCCCTATTTTTAGGTTCAGTCAGTTTCAAATTCAAATTCGAGAAGTCAACTGGTCAACAATTAACTTCCATCAGACTTGGGCTGCCCTAAGTTCGTGTGGGCCAAAACCCAAACTTTAGAGCCTTAAAATTATAGATGGGCCCCCCAGGCCCAAGCCCAAGCCCAAAGTCCACCCAAAGTCCAATTGCCAAGATCCAAGGCCCAGGCCCACGGACCCGGCTCGGCACGGCACAACCGGCCGGCGCGCACGCGCTTGTGGCATATTGAATGGTTCAGTAGTCACTACAATTTGAACTCTCTTAACTAACTCCTAATAATAAGGAGGAGATTAATTCTCACCTTAATCAATGTGAGATAGTTATTAACACTAATCCCAAGACAACACTTTTATGTCTTAATCTTCGTACATTAAGTTCTCACTCACCGAAATTCGGTTTTGAGATTTTAAATATACTACGATCATCTACTCCGAGAGTAGAACGATCCTATAACATTTAATTCCTCGGAAATTAAATATTCATACCCTCAAATAATTGATTAATTAATAATCAATTAAATATTAAGAAATTGAATAAAATCTAATTTCTCCAACACTAATCAATTGACTGCTCTTAATCCCTATAAGAGAGAGAAACGAGAATCATCTCTCCTCTGGCTCATAGAGGAGAGAAAAGAAGTCGTTCTCCTCAGGATACCAGTTTACCCAGAGGAGGTCTGCTTTAAGATCTGAACTGATATTCAACTCCCGCGGCCTTTGAAGCCCAGAATCACTTCTTCTCTTCGAAAGAAGAACACACGAGTCATCCTCAACGAAGAGAGGTCTGAATAATTTCTCCTCTGGCACAACAGAGCAGAGATGAAAAATGTCTCTCAGTAAAATCACCAGGGCGAATCTAGTTAGAGGAGATCCTTCGGGTCTGGTCAGAGAAGATCTTTAAGACTTTATCCCCTCAAGATCACTCCTCTAATCTTCATGGATTTTTGATTTGTACACATTAGATCCTTGAATTTTTTATTTGTAGACATTAGATTGTTGAATTTTTTAATCGAAATTTCACATATATATATATATATATATGCGTCAAAATGTGGTAGAAGGACGACAATCACCGTCTCATCGAGAGTGGAAGGGGGTGGGGTGGGACAGGGTGGTGACAATGTAGGGGAATGGTGAGAGAAAGAGACCAAAGAAAGAGAAGTAAAAAAATTATTTATGAGGAAGTCATCAGGCCAACTCTTTGGGATAAAAAAGTACAATAATGATTAATTTACAACAATATTTATTTACAATTATATAAATGTTTAAATTATAAATAAACAAGCCGCTAATCACGCTGCTATTCATGACCGTTTTCACGCCGCCGTCAACGCATTAACGCCTATCCGGTGATCTTTCGACGAACCTTCCGACGAACCTTCCGATCACCTCCCTCATATCCCTATCGGTTGACGTTCACCACCGACTCTGGTTAGTTGAGCATCCCTATTTTTAGTTTTCTTCCCCTGTTGGAAGCTATATATGTTTTCTCTCCATTGTGAGAGCCTGTGTATTTCTCCCTCGTATTTGAGGTTATTGTGTTGTTCTCTCCTTTGGTGGGAGATTTTAGTGTATTCCTCATCCGATCTTGAGGGTTGCTTTAGTGGGAATTATACTATTGCAGAAGTAAGGGCGGAATATTGTACGGGGAAGATGAGAGTGTTGAGTTGGAATTGTAGAGGGTTAGGACAACCCGTCACGGTGCTCGCCCTCTACGAGTTGTATCGGTCTCAAAGGCCCGACATTATTTTTCTCACAGAAACATTATCACTCTCGTACAAATTGGAGGAGATTAGAGTTAAACTCAAATTTCAATCGTGCTTAGCAGTCGACTGTAATGGGCACAGCGGCGGTATTGCGATTCTATGGAGAGAAATGATTACATGTAGTATCCTGAACTACTGCTTAAATCATGTGGATGTTATTGTTACATATATGTCGGGGCAGTGGAGACTCATCGGATATTATGGTTTTTCGAGTCGAAGCCAACGCAACCTTTCTTGGAACCTCCTTCGCCATCTTGCCGGAAGGGGCGTATTACCTTGGCTTTGCATATGAGATTTTAACGACCTTCTCATGGAGGAAGACAAGTGTGGTAGAGTGCCACATCCCAACTGGTTGTTCAATGGATTCAGGGAAGCAGTGGCCGATTGCATGCTCACGGATGTTATCATGATGGGCCATAAATTTACTTGGCAAAGGGGCAAGGGGACAGCGAACATCGTGGAAGAACGCCTCGATCGAGCAATGGGTACACCATCTTGGCATGCCCAATTTCCTAATGCGATACTCCACAACCTAGTCGTGCCCGTGAGTGACCATAATCATATCTTGCTGGTGATAGAATCGTCTCAAATCACTGCTTCGAGACGACGTTTTCGATTTGAGAATAAATGGCTCTCTGAAAATGATCTTCCGTCGGTGGTTCGAAGAGCTTGGGAAGGATTCCAAGATTTCAATGTGCTTAAGCGCCTCGAAGCCACAGCAGAGACGCTTGAATTATGGGGAAATCACTTGGCAACTGCTATGAAGGAAAATAAGAAAGAGCCAGAATCTTTGGAGTTTCGACGCAGCCTTGCGAAAATTCTAGTGGATGAGGAAAATCATTGGCGACAAAGAGCCAAATTATTTTGGCTAAAGGGAGGCGATATGAATACAAAATTTTTCCATCAGACTGCTACAACGAGAAGGAAAACTAACAAGCTGGTTAAAATAAAAGATGCACAATGGGTATTGTAGGAGGGCCAAGCAAGTATATGCCAGGTTGTTCACAATTATTTTACTGATATTTTTGGTGCAAGCAACAACAACTTAGATGTGGATGATACACTTAGTTATTTGGATCCGATCATTACGGCAACCCAAAATCAGGAGCTTATGGCTCCGTTCACTATGGAGGAATTTGAGAGGGCCGTGAAGCAAATGCACCCGGATAAATCTCCTGGACCGGATGGCTTCAACCCAGCTTTCTATCAAAAGTTCTGGGGTACAGTGGGGGCTAATATTTTCAACGCTGCTGTTGTCTGGCTACGGGACGTCCATTTCCCGGACGAACTGAATGAGACACATGTGGTCTTAATTCCAAAATGCGATGCCCCAGATTCGATGAAGGACCTTCGTCCTATCTCTCTCTGTAATGTGGTCTATAAAATTCTCTCTAAAGTGGTCTGTAACAGGTTGAACAAGGTCGGGCCTGTGATCCCAGGGAGAGGGCTTCGTCAAGGGGACCCCCTATCCCCATATCTATTTATTATTTGTGCTGAGGGCTTGTCAGCCTTAATTCGTCGTGCTACCTCGATGGGTACATTGCATGGGCATAAGGTGTGTCGTGGGGCGCCCATTATCTCCCATCTCCTATTTGCTGACGATAGTCTCTTGTTTTGTCGGGCTACTTCGGAAGAGGCAACAAATCTGAAAAATCTATTGAATGAGTATGAAGCTATTTCTTGACAGGCCATCAATTACAATAAATCTGGTACCTATTTTAGCAAAAATTTCATCTTGCAGCAACAAGAGGTAATCAATAACATTTTTGGGGTTCACCAGGCCCTAAATACAGGGAAGTATTTGGGGTTACCATCGCTAATGGGGCGATCAAAACGGGAGATATTTCGATACCTAAAAGACCGATTGTGGAAAAGAATCCAAGGTTGGAGAAAGAAGAAGATCTCTAAGGCTGGAAAAGAGGTTCTCATCAAGTCGGCTGCCCAAACCATTCCTGCTTATTGTATGGGGGTATTCTTGCTACCCTCGTCGTTGCTGGACGAGTTACAACGCATGCTTAATGCTTATTGGTGGGGATCGGGGGGTGCAACATCTGGAATAAAGTGGTCAACATGGGGAAATATTTGCTCCCTTGAAGGCATGGGCTTCGGGGATCTTTATTTGTTTAATGTGGCAATGTTGGGTAAAATGGGATGGCGCCTCATAAATGATCCAGAGGCTCTTGTGTGTCGGGTGATTAAGGCCAAGTATTTCCCGAATGGAGAATTTTTGACGGCACCTTTGGGTCATTGCCCTAGCTACACGTGGCGCAACATTCATGAATCTCAGGATTTAATTCGACGAGGTACAAGGTGGAGGATAGGTAGTGGTGACCACATAAAGGTTTGGGGACGACCATGGCTTTGCTGCAATGATAATTTTTTGGTCCAATCTCCTATTCTAGATGGGTTACATGATATCAGGGTGTCAGAGCTCCTCATCCCGGGTCAAAGACGTTGGGACACAGAACTATTGGAGCTTTTGTTTCACGAGGAGGATACTAAATGAATTCTCCAAACTGCAATTCCTCCTGTGGGTTTTGGTGACAAATTAATATGACACTTCTCTCGTGACGGAAAATATAGCGTTAAATCGGCATATTTACTAGCAAACAAACTGGCACGAGGGGATAAGGAGGGTAACGAGGATTGGGCGTTAATTTGGAAGGTAGGAGTTCCCCCCAAAGTGAGAAACTTCTTGTGGAGACTGTGTCGAGGGTTTCTTCCCACTCGACATAGCTTGTTTAGGCGGCATATCGTGTCTAACGATTTGTGCCCCCACTGTGAGGTTGAGATAGAAACAGAATGGCACACCTTTGTGGGTTGTACGACTATCATAGATGTATGGAGAATGATTGGTTTCAGGGGTCAGTTGAGTAAGTACATGATGGCTGTGGAATCAATGAAGGATCTGATTTTTGAGTTGTTGCGTGAATTGAACGAGGAAAATATGGCGATGATGGATGTGACTCTATGGCGCATTTGGAAAGAACGGAATGACAAAGTGTGGACGGGGAAGTGCAACTCGGCTGCTGTCATTTTTTCTCTAGCAACGCGCGTTTTGAAAGAGTGGAGAGAAATATGGGAGCCTACCACTCGACTGAGGACACGACAACGGTGTATTGCATGGCATCCTCCACAGCAACAGTGTATTAAAGTAAATGTGGACGCCGCTTTCTTTGCAGCCACAATGGAAATGGGAGTCGGCATCATTGCCCATGATGACATCGGGACGTTTATATACTATCGTACTATTAGGATTCAAGGGCTTTACCAGATTGCCGAGGGTGAAGTGTTGGGTCTCTTTGAAGCACTTTCATGGATAAATGAATTGGGTTTTGAGAAGGTGGAGATTGAAGTAGACGCCAAGTTGATTTCGGATGCAATGAATTCGTCCCAACAATCAGATTCAATTTTTGGGAATTTTATTGATGCTTGCAAAGCTATTGTAGTTACTATTCCTTTTTGTTCTATTAATCATATCTGTCGAGCTGCCAATGAGAAGGCGCATCGACTTGCTAGAGCTGCTAGGGAGTTCACGAGCCCCCATGATTGGTTTGACCCCCCGTCTCTTGTGGAGGGCTTGCCTAATGGTATTTGCAGTTGTTGAATAAAATGAAGTTTTGCCTTCAAAAAAAAAAAGTGATAATAATTTACAATTAACCCTTTTTATATAACAATAACAACTTCGTACAAATTACTTCTTACTCAAAAAATTTATCTTAAACATCTACTTTTTTAGACTACATGACATTACTTTTTTGGGTTTTTCTTATGATAGTCAAATTATACAAATTGATTACCATAGTCACTATATCGAATTACGCCACGTGGCGTCGTATGAACTTGCTACCTGTTATACATGTTTAAATTAATTAAATAAATTTTTAAATTGTATTTTGTTATTTACTGTATTACCCTTCTTTAATATAAATAATTTTTTTTAAATTATGTGAAATAAATGGGCCAGGCCAGGCCGATACCGGCCCACCGGGCCAAACGTTTTTTCTGAGTCGAAAAAAAAAGTTGGGCCCAAAAAATTATATTTTAAAATAAAATTTGAGCCGGCCCGAAAAACCGGGCCAAGGTCGGCCCGCCAGGTTACTTGGGTCGGGCCATATCGACCTGGTTGTTTTTCGGGGCACTATAATTACAACAAAGTCCATTAGTATTTTGACAGCCCTGCCTGTCTTCTCTCCCGCCGTGTGACAATTAATACTTACTCCTATTTTTTTAGTTTAATTTTTTATTTTTTTTTAAATAATTTTATTAATAATATATAGGTAACATAAAATATTTTAATCAAATTAATAAATATAATAACATATTTTATTGTATAAGAATAAAAATATAATTTTAAAATTATATATTTTAATTAATTAAATTAAATATAAAAACAACACCATACGATACATACGATACGATGAATACATACATCACATTTTACAAAAGATAACACGTCATCAAGTTTAAGTCTTTAGATTTGAATTTTAATAAGAGAATATTCCCTAATAAGGTCATTTCTATAGACTATTAAACAACTAAAACATACAACTTTTAAAATTTCCTAATAAGGTCAATTTAGTGTCAAAAAACCGTATTTACCCTTAATATTCATATACTCCTTTAATTTATATATTTGAAATGTAATTCGAAATTTAAAATCATAATTAATTGTTATCAATTAATTCCCAAATTATAGGGCACATTCATTCCCCAAAAAAACAAAACCCTAGATCCCTCCTCCCACCCCAATCGGTCGAGCTCCCTCCCCACCTTGGCCGCCGCACCCACCTTGCTGCCGTCGTCGCTGCCCATGACCTCCCCGCCGCCCCCTCCATGGCCACGGTCGTCGCCCCCTTCGCCATGGCTGATCTGTTCGCCATGGACTCCATCTCCCACGCTGAGTCGCTGTAAACCTTCGCCGGAGGTCTTCCCCCACCATGGCTGTGATGTTTCCGGCGGAGATGCTTCTGGTGGTTCGTGGTGGCCGGTCTGACCTTTAATTTTCCTAGTGGAGTTAACCCCCAGATCGAAGCTTCGCCATGGCCGCACGTCAGCGCATTTTAGAGCGGTGCCCTTCTGTTCCGTTCGACGTCTCGACATGGCTGGGCCGAAGTTGTGGCCGATCTATTTTACGGAGGCAAAGACGAAGACGATGAAATCGAGGTGAATCATATTCGTGCTCCCCTGTTTCAAATTACTCATTTGAGAGCATGTTAGATGTTTACATTCGAAACCTAGATGTTGAAATTGGGGCTTTTGAATTAAATTGTTGAATTAATAGATGAATGTGTAAATTGCAGAGATCATTGAAGCTATTGTTCATCTTCGTGCTCCCCTGTTTCAAATTACTCATTTGAAAACATGTTAATTGAGCTTAGATGTTTACATTTGAAACATAGATATTGAAATCGGGTCTTTTGAATTAAATTGTCGAAATAATCGATGAATGTGTAAATTGCAGAGATCATTGAAGTTATTGTTCATCTTCGTGCTCCCCTGTTTCAAATTACTCATTTGAAAACATGTTAAAGAATTCGTGTTATGCTTTTCTCTTGTCATCACAATTCCATGATGTATTTAAATTTTTTTAGATATGTCTTCGGTTATGATCTTATTGATTCTCTCTTGTTTTTATTATTTGCAACAAGCTTTTGCTCTTCTTGTAGCTAGTAATCATATTTAAATCTTGATATTCCTATGTGTAATTTGATACCTTATTTGCTATAGTGGTTTGATTATCTGACATATCTGCATCTCAATGAGAGGATTCGGTGCGAGCACGGCAAGAGAGGAACGGTATTGTCAAGGCTAGTGATGGACTCGAATGAGGCGGATAAGTACATTCAGTTGGTGAGAGGCCGTGAGGGTGCAACAGCAGAGGGGTTTACAAAAGAACCATGGGGAAAGAATGTAACATGTAATTTTGGTGTTGTTTTATGCGATTATACTTAAGTTTATGGATAAAAAAATTGTTTATTCACATGTTGTTTGGTTTACAATCAGCTTTTCCAGCTTGAATTTCGATAGACTTATTATTCAATTGCTATTCGTAGTGCATCTGAAAGGTGCATATACTACTCTTACAACTTCATATCAAAATGAACTTTCCATATGAAACATGGATACCGATGTAGGCATTATCATTTTATGTCTTCGTCTTATTATTCTGAACAATTCTTTTCAGTGATATTAACTGAATTAAGTATGAAATCCCTACATCACAACAAACCGCTTTTTGAATATGTCATTTACAAATGTGCACATCTATTTTGCATATTGATATGCATATCACTCTGTGCACATTGGTTCATGTTATTTTATGCATACCAAAAAATTCAGTCCTGTATGCCGTTTTACACTTCATATTGAAATGAACATATGTCTTCATAACCCATTTCTACATACCAAAATTCATTTCACTGTTCATATTAAAATTCATAATCTATTTTATATATATATGCATATTCAACATATGGGGAATTGTATACTCTATGACACGCTTATTTTTGGATCATAAAATTCAGATTTTTTAACTTTATTTGTTTGGATAATTAACAATTGATGTGGCCTAAAAATGTCACCTAATAAGGAGTCGACACGTGTATAGGAGATAAGATCAGGATTGAAGGATTGGATTATCTAGTACTCTTTGGATAAGAAATCCCCTCTGGAGGTCTCTCCGGAGGGAACTCCGTCTGGAGAGGAGCATCAGAAAGAAGCAGTCTTAATGTACAGTTGTGGACCGCGAATGTAGGGGACTGCCGCCATTTTCGGCTTGGACTGGATAAAAGATAAGTCTTATCCTCCTTTATCTTGGGAACCAAGTCAAATGAGAAGGAATACGGCCGAGTCTTCGGGAAGTGGAGGAAAGAGAAGGCCTCGTCCACTCCGCAGGACCGAGTCTTATGGGCAGTTCCGAAAAGGGAGGAAGACTTGGCTTCCTCTCCAGAAAGTATCTCTATAAATAGGTAAAATCGAGGAGATTTCCAGGTTAGACACTCGTATACTACACACTTACTATACTGAATACGATATACCCTCCGAAAATCTTTTGAGAACTATTTTTATATATCAAGGATCTTGAGATCCTTTGAAGAGATTGATAAGCCGTATACTGACTTAGGCATCGGAGTGTCCACGCCGGACTCCCCTCCGGCGTGTTCTTTGCAGGTTCTTGAAGGTTTTGAGCGAAGGCAGTGCACTCGAAGCAATTATACGTGTTCGAAGAACAGGACGTTTAATCCCGAGGATACGTAATCCTCTCGTGCAAATTTTGGCACATCAACTGGCGCCGTCTGTGGGAAAGAGTTGAAAGATTTTCTCACGAATTTCTACCTGTTTGAGCAAATGGGTGGCGGAGACAAAACATCTACTTCTGGAAAGAAGAATCTTCCAGGGGGGAATTCCCCTTTGCCGACTGATCACCCACCAATGGGAGGCCGGGGGAAAAACCCAATCCATACTCCTTCTGGATCAAATCAGCCATTGGCATCCACTCCAGGTTTAGGTGACGAAAATCATCCCTTACCGGTCCGGGAGGGAATAACAGGGAACCTTGAAACCCCAGAGTTCCAGACCGCAGATCCTCAGCGAGAGGATATTCCAGACTCAGGGACACTCTTGATCTCTCCCGATCAATTGAACGCCCTCATCAAGCAAGCTGTAGATAAAGCCTTTGCAGATCAAAGGGACCAAATTCCCAAGGCTGCACCGGGGAATCCAGAGGTACCGGCCCATAGACCCCAGGATGAAGCACCTGGAACCTCCCAAGTGTTGTCCAAGGAGATGGGGATACGAGTGGAGGAGGATGATAAAGTGCCCTCGCGCGCGGAAAGAAGCATTCCCCTTCGGAGTACTAGAAGGAATGCAGATCCAGCACCCCGAGGGACAGAACCCCTTGAGACAGAAGAAAGCACAGATGATACCTACGGAGGGCCAGTTAGCGACCAGCTACAGGCTCTGCAGAAAGAGATGAAGGATATGAGGAGACAGATGAACAACCGAACCAGTAGATCCGCTCACACATCCGGATGCCAGTTCTCCCCTAACATATTACAGGATGAATTACCATTCAATTTCAAGCCCCTTAATTTTGAGTATGACGGTACGACAGACCCTTACGAACACTTAGTAAGATTTGAGAACGCTGCGCTATTACATCGCTACGGAGAAGGAATTAAGTGCAGGGTGTTCCTGACCACCCTGGCGAAAGCAGCGCAGCAATGGTTCACTCAACTAGAACCTAATACTATCCGATCCTGGGAGGAATTCAGTGAGTTATTTCTCCATCAATTTGCAAGTGCCCGGAGACAGCCACGGGCCACCTTGACCCTCTTCAATCTGAGGCAGGGGGAGAGCGAAAGCTTAAGAGCTTTTCTCCGGAGGTTCAATCAGTCAACTCTGGAGGTCCCTACAGCCTCTCCGGAGGTGAAGATCAACGCCCTCACCAACGGATTACGGGATGGAGATTTCTTTTCCTCCTTAGCTAAGAAGCCAGTTAAGAATTTCGATGAGCTGCTGCACAGAGCAGAGAAGTACCTCACTCTGGAGGAGGTCCGTAAGGCCAAAAGGCTGGAGGTTAGGCCACCAGATCGAGAGAGAAGAAGGGAAGGTCCCTCCAGACGATCCAGCCCAGAGGTCCCTCGGACCTCTGGATCAACAAGAGATAGCAATCCCTCCGGAGGTCCCCGGTCTGGCCCTCGTGGGAGGTTCGAGAAATACACGCCCTTGAGGATTGAGCCTGCTGAAGTACTGGAGGTAGCCGGAGACCATCCAGACTTGAAATTCCCATATTCCAGAAATCGAGGACCTCAGAAACCCAAGTCTGATCGATTTTGCCGATTCCACAATGAATATGGGCATGACACAAATCAATGTTACCACTTGAAGGACGAGATTGAGAGGATGATCCAAGCGGGCCATCTAAAAGAATTTATATTCAGAGATAGGCAGGGCCCTCGAGGGCAGAAGCGGAAAGATCATGAAAGAAAACCAGAAGAGAAGGAAACCAGAGAGGCAGCTGAGGATATGCCCCCTCCCCCACCAAAGAGAGGAGTAATCCACATGATAGTGGGAGGGCCAGCTGATGGAGATTCTTTTCGGAAGAGGAAGCAAAATGTCCGGGCTCTAAGAGCAGAGCAAGGGAGCCAGTTAAGAGAAGTGGGGCGTATGACGGAGACGCCCAATATCCGATTTGGCCCGGAGGATGTGAAGGGAGTTAAGGAAGATCACAACGATGCTCTGGTGATCACTACCGACATAGCGGGATTCGATGTTGCTCGAATCTTCGTAGATACGGGGAGTTCGGCTGACATCATGTTCTTTGAATGTTTTAAGAGAATGGAGCCGAGTGTGAAGCTGCGCCCTGTAGATACCTCTCTGTATGGTTTCTCTGGAGGTGCAATCCAACCTTTGGGGTCAGTGATGTTACAGGTAGGATTGGGAGACGCTCCAGCTCGGAAGGTCCATGTGGTGGAGTTCCTTATTGTAGACATTCCCTCGTCGTACAATGTTGTGATGGGATGACCCAGCCTGAATCTTTTTCAGGCAATCATTTCCACATTTCATATGAAAATGAAATTCCCTACAGCCACAGGGGTGGGAGAAGTGAGAGGAGACCAGTACCAAGCACGGAAGTGCTATGCAGAGTCCGTGAAGATGGCAGATAGGGCCCTAACTAGGGGCCTGGAGCGGACGAGAGGAGATGACCCTGAGGTCAAGAGGAAGAAAGTAGAGGGAGCAACACCTGAACAAGTGAATGTTAAAACAGACGAGGAACTGATGAGCGTGGAGCTCTTTCCAGGGAAACTCGGCTTTGTTACCAAAATAGGTACCCAACTAGGGCCTGAACTCACAGAGAAGGTAATATTTACATTACGTCGAAATTCCGATATATTTGCATTTTCTCCAGCTGACATGACAGGAGTCCCTCCGGAGATAGCAATACATTGCCTTAATGTTGATCCAAAAGCAAGGCCCGTAAAATAAAAACTACGAAATTTTGGGATTGAGAAGAATAACATTGTGAAAGAAGAAGTCGAGAAGTTATTGAAAGCAGGGCATGTAGTAGAAGTCCAATTCCCAGAATGGCTCTCCAATGCCGTGCTAGTGCCTAAAGGGGGAGGAAAGTGGAGAATGTGCATCGATTTCAGGGACCTCAACAAGGCATGCCCTAAGGACCACTACCCGCTACCAAGGATAGATCAGCTAGTGGATGCAACTTCAGGCTTTGAGTTGCTGAGCATGATGGATGCATACCAAGGGTACCACCAAATCCAACTGAACCCTGCAGATGTCCCCAAAGTGTGCTTCATAGCAGCCTGTGGAACGTTCGGATATGTTCGGATGCCATTTGGATTAATCAATGCCGGAGCAACCTATCAGAGGATGGTCGATGTTGTCTTTCGAAGGCAGCTAGGGAGAAACATGGAGATATATGTAGATGATATGTTGGCTAAGAGTGTGAAAGCAGATCAACATATAGAGGATCTGGAAGAAATTTTCCAAGTAATTCGAGAAAACGACATCAAGTTGAACCCAGCCAAATGCTCTTTTGGAGTAAAATCAGGGAAGTTCCTCGGATATATGGTCACTCAAAGAGGTATAGAGGTGAATCCAGCCAAGGTGAAGGCTGTACTGGACATGCGGCCACCAAGAAACATAAAGGAGCTCCAGACACTCAATGGAAGGATTACAGCATTGAGCAGATTCATAGCCAGGTCTGCCGAAAAGAGCCATCCCTTCTTTAAAATTCTTAAGAAAGGGACCAAGTTTGAATGGAACGAAACATGCCAAAAGGCCTTTGAAGACCTGAAGCATCATTTGTCTCAGTTGCCGAAGCTGACGAAGCCTTCTCCAGGAGATACCCTCATTTTGTATCTCTCCGTAGGGGAATTCTCACTAAGCACTGCCTTAGTCAAAGAAGAGGGATCTCTGCAGCACCCTATTTATTATGTCAGTAAGGTCATTCAGGGGGCCGAAAATCGATACTCAGAAATTGAGAAGGCTGCTCTGGCTGTGGTAGTTACAGCGCGGAGGCTGCGCCCATATTTCCTTTCTTACAAAATACTGGTCCACACTAATTACTTGTTGAAACAGGTTATAGGGCGAGCAGACCTCTCTGCAAGGATGGTGAAGTGGGCGATCGAGCTCCAAGAATATGACGTGGATTTCGAGCCGCGGAAGTCTATAAAAGCTCAAGCTTTGTCAGATTTCATCCAAGAGTCGACCAAACCAGAAGAGGTCGAGGGATGGAAGGTGTATGTAGATGGCTCAGTGACCCTGAGCGGATGTGGAGTAGGGATTGTGTTGACAGGCCCTCGAGGAGAGGACCTACAATTCGCAGTGAGGTTTCAATTCATGACCTCAAATAATGGAGCAGAGTACGAAGCTCTAATCAGAGGGATGGAGATGGCATTGGAATTGGGAGCTCCAAAGGTAACTCTATACTCAGACTCCCAATTAGTCGTTCAGCAGGTGAATGGTGAATATGTAGCTAAAGATAGCAGGATGGCTGCTTATTTGGAACGAGCCAAAGCGGTGATGGGCAAATTCCAAGAGTGCGAGGTAGTCCAGATACCCCGAGAGAAGAACATGCAGGCGGATAGCCTCTCCAAACTCGCTAGCTCCACAGAGTTTGATGGACAAGGAACAGTAACTCTAGTAGTTGCAGAAAGAGAGACTCTGGAGAACCCCATTGGCTCCATTGAAGAGGAAGATGATTGGAGAAGAGCTATATGGATAGAACTCACCAAGGGAGCAGATGCCCCTACCACCAGAGAGACCCGAGCCCTTCGGATCAAATATTGTATTATCGGAGGGCACTTATACAAGAAGTCATTCACACATCCATATTTGAGGTGTATATCAACTAGAGAAGCTATGTACACACTTAGAGAGATCCACGAAGGTGATGCAGCCAGTCATGAAGGATACAAAGCGGTGGTGAAGAAAGTTTTAAGGGCTGGGTTATATTGGCCCTCCATGACAAAAGATGCTAGAGAATTTGTGAGAAAATGTGTCAAGTGTCAGAAAAATGCTCCATTGATAAGGACCCCTGCGGAAGAGATGAGAGCGATGCACTCTCCCTGTCCCTTCGCTAAGTGGGGAATCGACTTGGTAGGACCCTTCCCTCCAGCCTCCGGAGGGAGAAAATTTCTGATAGTAGCAGTGGACTATTTTAGCAAATGGGTGGAAGCTGCTCCTCTGGCTACGATAAATGAAGAAAATGTGATTAAATTCTTGAAAAAACAAATCTGCTGTAGATTCGGAGTACCCAGAATATTGGTCTCTGATAATGGAACACAGTTTAATGGCGAAAACGTGCGGGGATGGTGTGCAAGATTGAACATAATACAGAGATTCACTTTTGTAGCTCATCCTCAAGCTAACAGACAGGTGGAGGTTACTAATCGAACAATAGTAGATGGGATTCGAACTAGGTTGACAAAGATAGGAGGAGGATGGGTAAACGAGTTAGATAATGTGTTATGGTCATATAGAACTAGTCCGAAGACAGCAACTGGAGAGTCCCCATTTCAGTTGGTCTACGGAGCTACTGCGGTGATACCTCCAGAGGCCGTTTTACGATCGCACCGAGTTGCCCAATTTGAAGAACATCAGAATGAAAGATTGATGAGAGAGGCTCTAGATTTGATGGAAGAAGAAAGAGAGATGGTTAGGGTACGTGCTGAAAGATATAAAAGCAGAATTAAAGCTGCATATGATCGAAGGGTGATCCCGAGGTCCTTCAGAGCAGGAGACCTGGTGCTGAGAAGAGCGGATGCCCTGAAAAATACAGGAAAGCTGGAGCCCAACTGGGAGGGACCTTATAAAATCACACAGGTGCTAAAAGGAGGAGCATACAGACTGCAGAGTATGGAAGGGGTTGACATAGCTAGACCCTGGAACGTTTGCCATTTGAAGAGATTCTTTATTTGAAGACAGTGTAAGGTCTTGAGACCATCTATAACTTTTGTTTTGTGATTTTTTGCATTGACTCGTACTTTGCTTGGTGTATTTTGTGGCTTCACCGGAGCTCTTTTTCCCTCTCTACGGGTTTCCCCTTTGGGGTTTTTCCGTAAAGAGGTTTTTAATGAGACCGGCGTAGTTTATCTATGGCCTATGTTGAAAATTGACAATAAAGCAATGAAGCCTTATCCCTTTTTGAAGAAAGAATTATTCAGAATTATTGTGTCTTGGTTATCTTTCTCATATTTGAACATGCGACGTATGAATATAACTATAACGAGAGTGGGAGACACTCAAAGGCCTAGAGGCCGAGGTGCTCCAGAGAGCCCTCACTTTACTTGAGACCCAAGTGGGTTACTGAAATGAGAGGATTTTATGAATTAAAATCTTTTAAGAATAAGAGTGAGAGACACTCAAAGGCCTAGAGGCCGAGGTACTCCAGAGAGCCCTCACTTTACTTGAGACCCAAGTGGGTTACTGAAATGAGAGGATTTTATGAATTAAAATCTTTTAAGAATAAGAGTGAGAGACACTCAAAGGCCTAGAGGCCGAGGTGCTCTAGAGAGCCCTCACTTTACTTGAGACCCAAGTGGGTTACTGAAATGAGAGGATTTTATGAATTAAAATCTTTTAAGAATAAGAGTGAGAGACACTCAAAGGCCTAGAGGCCGAGGTGCTCTAGAGAGCCCTCACTTTACTTGAGACCCAAGTGGGTTACTGAAATGAGAGGATTTTATGAATTAAAATCTTTTAAGAATAAGAGTGAGAGACACTCAAAGGCCTAGAGGCCGAGGTGCTCCAGAGAGCCCTCACTTTACTTGAGACCCAAGTGGGTTACTGAAATGAGGAGATTTTATGAATTAAGATCTTTTAAGAATAAGAGTAAGAAATACGTAGAGGCTCAGAAAACCGAAGCCCTCCAGAAAGCTCTAACCATGCTTGAGAATTACAAAGACTATATGATGAAGAAAACAGGTTTTATGATTTGGGAGTTAAGAGAAGAGGGAGGATGACCTCCCACGACCAAGGCACCCGAAATCAAAAACAAAAACGGTACAGCCAAGGAGTGATTTCAACGTAGCCTACAAGACCAACAAAAAGGGGGGAAGAAAAGAGCCACACCTCCAACACATTTTTTGCTGGTATTGTAAGTTACTCATGCACGAAAGAGAAAGATAACAAAAACATCCAACATCAAGCTAATATGACTACTGCAAAAAGCCCCCACATATCCAGGAGTGTGAGGTCCCCTACAAAGTATGGAGAGCAAGTATTATGAGCAGAAAGTAAAGAGTGTAGCAAAACAACAGAAAAATAAATTGTTTGATGTGATCATAGAAATGTGAAACTTAAACTGCTTTCTCAACAGCAGCCCCCTCAGCAATAGCCCCCTCGACCTCAACTCCTCCGACAATGCCATGCTCCTCAGCAGCATGGTTGCTAGATCCTCCGCCCTCCTCTGGACCCGTAGTACCTCCCATGGTGTCTGCAACGCCAGTTCCTCCATCTACTGCGGTTGCCACGACTAGAGCGGAGTCATAAGGATAAACCAGACGCTCCAGAGGCTTTAGATCAGCCATACCTATCTTGACAGCCTGCAGCTTGGTGATAACCTGACTCATTCCGGGTAGCCACCAAGGACTATCAGGGCTCTCCTTAGGATCCCCCAAGAATTTTGGAGGAGTAGCGAGCCGGTCCAAGTGGAATTCACGAGAGTAAGTTCCATTAAACCCCGGGGCTGAGTGCTCGGTTACGGCATTGCTGAAGCCGTGGTCGATGAAGTGAGGGATGTGCGGCCCCATGGCACAGAGGAAGCTCGAGCTCTTTAAGAAGCTGGACAGCCACTGAGTATGAAGAGTTTCCAAGAACTCTTGACCCAAAGAAGAAGTGAATAAGGACTTAATGCAAGCCTGCACTCCGACATCTGGCAGCTCGCGCTCCATCCGCTCCACCTCTAGCACTGATTAGTGTGATAATTGCTTGAAATTCACATACTTCTTGAGTATAATTTTATAGGATTTCATGCATTATTTACATTAAATTGATTAATTGCACTTGATTTGGAGAAAGAGTGTTATTTGCTATTTTTATAGGAAAATGAGCATTTTTAGAGCAAAACACGTCTCGATTATTTTATGGAGTCAATTGAAGGAAGAAATCGAGAGAAGAGGACGAAACGAGAAAAGTTGGGAAGTTAAATTAATTTGGGCTTGGAAATTAATTTCTTTGGCCCATTTAATTAAATTCCCATGTGATTAATTTTTGCTTAGCCGTGAGAGGCAAATGTTGGAGAGCAGAAAGAAAATCAAATGGGCCAATTTCAAAACTAATATTCATGGCCCATATTGAATTCATTGGCAGTTATTCATGGCCCAAGGCCATTTACGTTACTCCAATTCCAGCAGACCAGCCCACATCCATTTTAATTAATTAAAGCCAATTCGTGAGAAAGGGGGGTGACGCATTTTTCAACACAGAAGCTGGGGATTGGTGAGAAACAGGGGCTCTTCCATTGGGGGAGAAATCTCTTCTCCTCCCCCCACCACTCCACTCAATAGATTAGTTAGTTTTAATTGTTCTTTCATTTCTTAGCTAGTGTTTAATTTAGTATTTCAATTTAATGTTAGCTTTGGAGAATTTGAAGACAAGAGGTGATATTTTTCTATTATTGCAATTTTAATTTGGTAATTTCATTTTCATTCATGTTTTGTAGTTTAATTTCTATTAGTTTTATTTTAGTTGTTAATTTAGACATGGGCTAATCTCCAATTGCCTTGGGTGTGGATGTTTTGATGGGTGTTTAGTGTAATTGTGGATTAATTGCATGATTAACTTATAATTTGTGTTTTTATATTTCTAGAGTTGTACTTTGATTGATTCATTTGGTTGATCAACCCTATTAGCGAGCATGTTCGATTATGTTTATTGCAACGAGAGTTGGGTAGCATGATTGAGAGTGTGAGTGTGAGCTTTGATCAATTGAATAGAAGTTAATTAGTAATTAGCTCACCCGAGAGGGGTGTTAATGGCTAGACCGACAACCTTAGACACTAAACGAGTAGAGGTCGTCTAGGAGTTTGGTGAGAGGGCGTTTCATAAGCATTAGTAACCGTGTTGAAAGTGCTTATGCAACACTATCTTAGGAGCTTATGGTATTTGGTTAGATCCTATAATTGCTAATCAATGCACGTTGTTTACCTATGCCTTTCGAGGGGGTTTGCACACATTTGTGATAGCCTTTAGCTTGACCCAAATTCGTAGTAAAATCATGTAATTGGTTCACTAGTTCCTTAATTGCTCACAAAACGGAAACACCCGAGGCAATACCATTCCCTTGCACTTTCATATTTTTGAGAGTTAGTTTTAGTTGTTTGCATTATAATTAGTTGTTTATTTTCTTAGTTGGTATTTGTTTTATCCTCCTATTTAGCTTCTATAACACCATTTTAACTTATAGTTTCGGGGCTCCACATTCATTCAACTAGGTCCTTGGACGATAACTACTAGGTCGTATACTTACTCAACTATAACGAACCTATACGCTTGTGGGGATTGTTATTGTTGTACTAAAAAGTGTGCAAAATACGAACCAAGTCAATGGCGCCGCTGCCGGAGATCTAGTTGAGAGTCTTAAGTGGGACTTGAAACTTGTTGAGTGGTGTTAGTAGTAGCATTTAATTTTTCTTATTTTGTTTTCTTTGAATTTGATACTTTGTTTTTGCAGGTGTGCACTTCATCGATTAGATGGATGGATATAATCAATACCCGTGGAATCATTGTTATGATCAACGTGGCATGATTTATCCTCCACAACATGGAGATACGAGCTACGATGATTGGAGGAACTTTGATCACCATTATCAAATGCAACAAGTTCCCTCCTATTATCAAGATTGGAGGAATGAAGAAGCATCACCTCCTCCTCAAGGATATTACCCTCCTCCTCCACCTCCACATCAATACCCTCCTCCTCAACACTTTGATCCACATTATTCATATCCTCCTCCACCACCTGAAGAGTTGTATCGTCCACCTCCTCCTCACCCTATGGAGAAACCTTGCTTTGAATTCCATGGAGTTTCAGAAGGAAATTGGTATGATAGTGGGAGCAGCTTTGAGTACGATTATCAAATGCAACAAGCTCCTTCTCATTATCAATATCAAGAGTGGGGAAGCAATGAGGGTATGACTACTACCGAAGAGCTCATTGCACAAATTATGGAGAGAATGGATGCACATGATAAGAGAATGGAGACAAGTGAGAAGAAATGTGAAGCAACCAACTCCATCCTTGCTCAACTCTTGAGTAGTCAAAAATCGATGGAATTCCAACTTGGACAATTGGCGATCGCCGTGAAAAAAATGCAAGAAGAGGAGAGCTCAAGTGAGGAGAGTGAAGATGTCAAGCTCATTGTCAAAGGAGATGAAGAGAAATGTCCTTTAATGGATATGAGCAACAAGGAACATGAAAATCAAGAAGCGTCGGAAGATGACTTGAAGAGTCAAATGAGCATTTCTAAAACTTAAAACTCTTCAATTTACTCTTTCTTTGATATTGATGCTTCTATTGATTTCATTTTGCCTCTTAATCACTTTGACTCAAAGAAGGAAGTTGAGAAGAGCTTAGGTATCTTTGAGGAAAAAGGAAAGAAACGGCAAGAGATGGTGAAGGAGCAAGAAGAACATTCATTGTTGAAACCATGGAAGAAACATGTGGATGATAAGTCTTCCATTCATAAGAACCTCCTTGAGTTTGAAGCTCAAAGGTTGAAATACAATGGGAAGGAGGATCGATATCCATGGCCTTTCCGATGAGGGCATTAATCTTCGTCCGGCTTGAAGACGTTAAACTTAGCGCTAAATGGGAGGCAACCCATTCTTTATTGCTTTCTTTTATTTTTAGATTTGTAGCTTGTTTGATTTTTTGTTTAGTTTTTGTTTTGTAGGTTGAGTGTTGTATTGGTAGTCAAGGATGTGAGATATGCATGGTGGAGCTCAAGGGTAGTGGTGCTTTGGTGCTAAGAAGTTCAAGGGACAATCGGTTGCGGTAGCTTGCTTCTTTAGTGAGCTTAGTTGGTGGCAAAATTCTAAGGTAACACACTCATTCCCAAACTTTGCATTCAACTAGATAGTTTCATTTAAGTTTGGGGGGATTTCATGTGTTTACCTTCATTTATATTGCACCGTTGTTCCTAGTTTTGGTGATTGAGATATCTTGTGGATCGTTGGTAATTGAGGCTTAATTGATGGTGATTGTTGGTTTTTGAAGTTTAGTTGAGCTTGTTGGTATTGATTGATGCTTGCTTGTTCACTTAATTTTGTGAAGATTTGTGCTTGGTTTGGTGCTCTCAATTCATAATTGGACAAGCTTGTGAGCTTTAGAGCCTTTAGACTTTCATATATTATGGTCTATTTCCCTTCATGTGAGTATCATTCATGCTTGTGTGCTGTAGAACTTGCCAATTGTCTTGTTTGAAGCTACTATTTGTGTGAAATCTTTGGAAGTGATATAAAGCCATCTTTGTTTTGAATAGTCACTTGGCCAAATTTTTCATACCAAATGCAATTTTTCCGTAGTTAGCCACTTTGAGCCTATTGACTTATATTCTTTGGCAACCTACACATTTAGCCCATTGTCTATCTATTATGAGCCTAATTTTCCTATGAACTAGTGGAGCTTGAATGTTGACAAATGTGGTTGAATAGAGCTGAAATATGAATTTGGTGGATTTGTTTGGTTGGAAAGTGAAAGATTGAAAAGAAAAAAAGATGAATTGTGAGTTGTGCATAAAAAAGATTGAGTTGATGGGAAAAGAAAAGAAAAATCAAAAAAAGAAAACTCTCTTGTGCACAAGAATTTGGTAGAACTTGAAGTTCAAAAGTGTTGATTGGTTGGTGGTGAAGAATGTGCTTAAAAAGAAAACAAGCAAGTAAATTGTGTGAGATAGAGAACTTTGAGTTGCAACTTGATCAATTGCAACTTTCATTCTTGCTCCACTAGTTTATGAGTTACTTTATCCAAACTTTCCATACCCTAACCAAAGAGCCTACATTACAACCAAATGTGAAGTCCTTATTGATTCATTGATTGTACACTTTGGTGTGGTGGAGAACTTAGATATTTGGCAAGCATATGGTAGTGCACTTGTGTGATTTGATGTTGAGAGCATACAATTCCTTGATATACACTTTTGAGTGATGAGAGATACACTTACTTGTGAGGTTATTGTGGATTGAGCACTTAATCTTGCATGGATTTGAACATAGCATGTGAACTTGTTTGTTGATTTCTCTACCTCTAAGCTTGATTAGATTGAGAAAGTTGACAATCACTTATTCTATCTTGGCTTGAATGAATTCCTTTGCAATTCTCCCACTTGTTCTATTTTTCTTTCGTTGCTCGGGGACGAGCAACACTTTAAGTTTGGGGGGTGATTAGTGTGATAATTGCTTGAAATTCACATACTTCTTGAGTATAATTTTATAGGATTTCATGCATTATTTACATTAAATTGATTAATTGCACTTGATTTGGAGAAAGAGTGTTATTTGCTATTTTTATAGGAAAATGAGCATTTTTAGAGCAAAACACGTCTCGATTATTTTATGGAGTCAATTAAAGGAAGAAATCGAGAGAAGAGGACGAAACGAGAAAAGTTGGGAAGTTAAATTAATTTGGGCTTGGAAATTAATTTCTTTGGCCCATTTAATTAAATTCCCATGTGATTAATTTTTGGGTCCGACTATTTACACCTCCATTTGCGTTGAGAACACTCCCCCTCTGGACGCACCCCCCCATAAAATCTGATGCACCCCCCTCAAATTGTCATAAATGCCCTTCTCTTATATAATTCCAATTACTACTCACACCCCCCCTAAACCCTACTTTCTCCCCCAAATCCTCCATCTTCTTCCTCCTCCATTTCTTCTTCCTCCTCCATTTCTTCTTCCTCCTCCATCTTCTTCTTTCATCTTCTCCCCCACCCCTCACCACCACCGCCGGCGAACTGCCCCTCCACCACTCGTCGCCGGCAACGCCACCCCCTTCCTCCCTCGCCCCCACCCGCCTGTAAAAAAAAAACAGCAGATCGCGGCCGCGCGCGGCCGTCCCCTCCCTCCCCCTCCTCCTCCCTCCCTCGCCGAACCCGTCGCCCCCACCCCCCGGCCTGTAAAAAAAAAAAAAACAAATCGCGGCCGCGCGCGGCCGCCGCGGCCATCCCCTCCCTTTTTCTGCATTTGAGTTTCTTACCCGCGGCCAGGTTTGTTTTTTTTTTTGTTTTTTTTTCCTTCTTTTTCTTACCTTTCGACCACTTTAGGTCGATCCAAATACACTCCGTCGACAACAGGGTGTCGACGAGTGTATTTTTGGTCGACCTAAAGTTGTCGACGAGTTTTTGAATTTTTTTTTTTTTTTTTTCCGATCAACAAATGTCGAGCATATACAATCTTGTCGACAAACCAGTGTCGACGGGAGTGAATATGGTCGACACTGGTTTGTCGAAATCTTAAAAAAAATTTGAAATTTTTTAAGTTGAATTTTTTTTTGTTTTGGTGTTTGGTGTTTGGTGTTTGGTGTTTGGGTGTTTGGGTGTTTGGCGGTGGCGGCGACGGTGGCGGCGGCGGATGTATAAAACTTAGGTTTAAAGGTGGGGGGTGCATTTAGTAGTTTAATATGACTTAAAGGGTATTTTTGGTTTTTTACTTCATTATTTTATTATTAAATCCATAGGGGGGAGTGTTCTCAACGCAAATGGAGGTGTAAATAGTCGGACCCACCCTAATTTTTGCTTAGCCGTGAGAGGCAAATGTTGGAGAGCAGAAAGAAAATCAAATGGGCCAATTTCAAAACTAATATTCATGGCCCATATTGAATTCATTGGCAGTTATTCATGGCCCAAGGCCATTTACGTTACTCCAATTCCAGCAGACCAGCCCACATCCATTTTAATTAATTAAAGCCAATTCGTGAGAAAGGGGGGTGACGCATTTTTCAACACAGAAGCTGGGGATTGGTGAGAAACAGGGGCTCTTCCATTGGGGGAGAAATCTCTTCTCCTCCCCCCACCACTCCACTCAATAGATTAGTTAGTTTTAATTGTTCTTTCATTTCTTAGCTAGTGTTTAATTTAGTATTTCAATTTAATGTTAGCTTTGGAGAATTTGAAGACAAGAGGTGATATTTTTCTATTATTGCAATTTTAATTTGGTAATTTCATTTTCATTCATGTTTTGTAGTTTAATTTCTATTAGTTTTATTTTAGTTGTTAATTTAGACATGGGCTAATCTCCAATTGCCTTGGGTGTGGATGTTTTGATGGGTGTTTAGTGTAATTGTGGATTAATTGCATGATTAACTTATAATTTGTGTTTTTATATTTCTAGAGTTGTACTTTGATTGATTCATTTGGTTGATCAACCCTATTAGCGAGCATGTTCGATTATGTTTATTGCAACGAGAGTTGGGTAGCATGATTGAGAGTGTGAGTGTGAGCTTTGATCAATTGAATAGAAGTTAATTAGTAATTAGCTCACCCGAGAGGGGTGTTAATGGCTAGACCGACAACCTTAGACACTAAACGAGTAGAGGTCGTCTAGGAGTTTGGTGAGAGGGCGTTTCATAAGCATTAGTAACCGTGTTGAAAGTGCTTATGCAACACTATCTTAGGAGCTTATGGTATTTGGTTAGATCCTATAATTGCTAATCAATGCACGTTGTTTACCTATGCCTTTCGAGGGGGTTTGCACACATTTGTGATAGCCTTTAGCTTGACCCAAATTCGTAGTAAAATCATGTAATTGGTTCACTAGTTCCTTAATTGCTCACAAAACGGAAACACCCGAGGCAATACCATTCCCTTGCACTTTCATATTTTTGAGAGTTAGTTTTAGTTGTTTGCATTATAATTAGTTGTTTATTTTCTTAGTTGGTATTTGTTTTATCCTCCTATTTAGCTTCTATAACACCATTTTAACTTATAGTTTCGGGGCTCCACATTCATTCAACTAGGTCCTTGGACGATAACTACTAGGTCGTATACTTACTCAACTATAACGAACCCATACGCTTGTGGGGATTGTTATTGTTGTACTAAAAAGTGTGCAAAATACGAACCAAGTCAAGCACCAGGCGCTTAATCCTGGCTACATCCTGCTTGCTTTGAGTCTGTAAGAGAGACAACTCCTCAGATAGAGCTTGAGCTCGCTTATGGGCCTTATCTTTCTCCGTGGTGATACCCTTGAGGGTTGACTGGAAAGAGGATGCTTCAGCCCGGAGAAGTTCAAGCTCAGCTACCATCTCAACGCCTTGGTCGAGTATCTTAGTATAGGTAAGACCAAACTACAAAGGAAAAGGAATTAACGCTTGAAGATATGAAGAAGGCAAAGATTATAAAAAGGAAAAATGCCAGAAAATACCTCAGAGAGAAGATGAGCGCCATGGATCAGTCGATCCTCAGGAAGGGGCGGGTCGGATAACTCAGCATCCGGAGGAGCAGGACATCGGTCAATGAGGCGATGGAGAGGCTCGTAAACAGTAGAAGGAGGAGTTCCCTTATCAGCACGGGTAGCTTTCCCCTTCTTCTTCTTAGATGTACCACAGTCGGAAAAGAAAGCATTGGCAGAGGAACGGGTTCTTTTGGCAACTGAACCTGGGACATGAGTAGAAGAACTAGGGAGAGAAGGAATTTTCGAAGAACCCTCTGGAGCCGGAGTCTTTGCAGAGCTCTCGAGAGCGGGAGACGGAGGAGCCTTTGGAGGATCTTCTGGAGCAGGGGCATCTCGGGAGATATGAGTTAACCAACTCATTGCTACAAGTAATCAAGAAAATTTTCAGAACTCAGAAAATAGCCATGCGCAAGAAATAAAATATAGCAATAGAAGATTTTTTACCATCTCGAGAATCTAAGGGAAAATCTTGAGGACAAAAGCCGAAGTGGGAGAGGATGCGAGGATTGTTGCAAATGGCAATAACATCGAAATAGTCGTGCAAACGGATATGAGTATTGAGATTGCTCATAATAGTGTGATTGGAAACAGAGTAAGCTTTCAGAGGAGGAGGAATTACTCCGGGATTGTAGAATAACCAATCCCCGTGAGGAAATGGCCAATCAGTGGGGCTGGTAGCAAAGAAATAATAATCTCGCCAAGATGAGTCTTCTTCATGGAGTTTTTTCAGAAATTTACAAACACGGGACCTTCGCCCACTAACATAGAAAAAACCATCATTCACCTTATAAGAATGTTGGCTTAGAAATAGTTAGGCAGACGGGTCACCCCCATTCCCCTTCACCAAGATAAAAAAACCTATCATGGTACGGATAGCATTCGGAGTAAACTGGTTAAGAGGGATCTGCATGCGGGTGGATATGGCAGCCAAATAGGGATGAATCGGAAATCGTAGTCCTGCCCTAAGATGTGCTTCGAAAAAAGCAAGAGTTCGAGGCTGGGAGATATCTGGGCGTTCATCGGAGCGAGGAGCGCGAAAGGCGTACTCCGATGGGAAACCATAGGCATGAGCGAGGTTAACTAGGTGAGTATGGTCGATTTGGGAAGCGGGGGAAATCCTATTCTCTGGACTCCCCATCAGAGAGGGAGTCGCTTCAGAGGAATTTTGGCTAGCAGCTTCCGGTGGAGATAGAGGATTTGACATCGATTTACAGTGTTAATAAAAGAAGAACAAAAGGATAGCTGGGTTACCTTGAGTGGAAGGGCTATGGAATCAGGCGGGGTGGCTGACGACGGCAGAAACTCGAGGTGAAGAACACCGGAGAAGAAGGATGAAGACGAGGAGAAATTTTTGGGAAGAATGAGGTTTGAAAAGTGAAGAGAGGAAAAGGGGGTGGTTGCGTGAAGTAAGTGAAGAGAGATAGGGGGAGAATCGAGGGTTTTCCTCGGGAGAATAACAAAGGAGAGAGAAAAGTGACCGCGTGGAGCCCACGCGCGGAAACCGAAAAGTCTCCCAGAATTAGAGGCGGGAAAGCCCTTGGAGAAGGACATTTTTAAAACTTCCTCTCCGAAGCGGGAACAATACACGTTTCTCCAGAATGACCTTTGTAATAAGTTCTAGGAAAATTTCTCTACTCTCACAAAAGATGTCCCCCTTTTACGAGAGTAGGGGGGAGTAGATGATGCGGCCTAAAAATGTCACCTAATAAGGAGTCGACACGTGTATAGGAGATAAGATCAGGATGGAAGGATTGGATTATCTAGTACTCTTTGGATAAGAAATCCCCTCTGGAGGTCTCTCCGGAGGGAACTCCGTCTGGAGAGGAGCATCAGAAAGAAGCAGTCTTAATGTACAGTTGTGGACCGCGAATGTAGGGGACTGCCGCCATTTTCGGCTTGGACTGGATAAAAGATAAGTTTTATCCTCCTTTATCTTGGGAACCAAGTCAAATGAGAAGGAATACGGCCGAGTCTTCGGGAAGTGGAGGAAAGAGAAGGCCTCGTCCACTCCGCAGGACCGAGTCTTATGGGCAGTTCCGAAAAGGGAGGAAGACTTGGCTTCCTCTCCAGAAAGTATCTCTATAAATAGGTAAAATCGAGGAGATTTCCAGGTTAGACACTCGTATACTACACACTTACTATACTGAATACGATATACCCTCCGAAAATCTTTTGAGAACTATTTTTATATATCAAGGATCTTGAGATCCTTGGAAGAGATTGATAAGCCGTATACTGACTTAGGCATCGGAGTGTCCACGCCGGACTCCCCTCCGGCGTGTTCTTTGCAGGTTCTTGAAGGTTTTGAGCGAAGGCAGTGCACTCGAAGCAATTATACGTGTTCGAAGAACAGGACGTTTAATCCCGAGGATACGCAATCCTCTCGTGCAAATTTTGGCACATCAACAATTAATTCGAATTGCTTAATTTTAGGAATATTTGAATACTTTATTTGTTTGAATAATTAACAATTAATTCCAATTGTTTAATTTTAGGAATATGCTGCATTAATTCAAAAGATTTGATGTAAATCCAATTAATTTTTATTAATTTCAAATTATTTAAATTTGGTAAAGGGCAACTATGTCTTATTAGGTGCCATTTTTACTCTAATAGATTTAAAAAAAAAACCTATTCCCTATTAGATAAAACTCTTAGTGAAATGACCTTAACAATAATTTCCCCTTTTTAATTTGGAAAAATTACTATTAGATTCATTTCACTCATACTTTTTTCAAATAGAGTCTAGCTTATTATTTTGTTTCTAATAGGTTCAAATTGGACTTAATAAGACTAATATGTCATTTTTCTTAATTTGAAAATTTTCGAATTCATTTATTCATATATTTAAGTCAACTTTAACCTCTAATCATCTTTAAATGCAGATTCTCAAAATTCGGGTAATTTTCTCACCTTCCAAAATTTCAAATCCTTCCTAAAAAAACAAAAAAAAAAAAGGTCTCCGCATTTAATTCGCCGCATTTGTTAATAATTTAAAATAATAATCAATAATAAAATAATAATCAATAATTGGCTGCAAAATTTCAAACTCATATCTATTTAACCTACTCCCTCCGTCCCGGAAGTGTTTGCACCACAAAGTGGGCACACTTATTAAGAAAAAAGTGTAATGAGTGGAGTGTTGAGGGGTAATTTTGTAAAGTTAAATGAATAAAGTAAAAAGGTGATTGGAAAGAGAGTAAAAGTAATGGCAATTTGTGTAAATATGTGAATATTGTGAGGGTGGAGTTTATGAAGGAGTTTCCTTTTTAGGGTGTGCAAACAATTGTGGGACGGACCAATAAGGAAAGTGTGCAAACAATTGTGGGACGGAGGGAGTAATTAATTTGATAATTTAAAATAATAAAGTATATGAATTCCCCTCCCCATGACTCGAACCCAGACCTACGGCCTAGGTAGTGGTGCTCAAACCACTTGAGCTATCCCACTTTGTCAAAAAAAAATAAAAATATATACATATATATGTATCTTACCTACTACAATTAAGTTGAAGACACTGTTCTGATTTGTCTGTATGTGTATGCAACCACAGTTGAAACACTACATATTTGAAGCCATAGATCATGTAAAATCAAACTCAACCTTCCCATTGAACTCTTCTTCGAAATCCCTCGTCTCAACAACCCATACCTTCATGATGCACTTGAACAAATCTCCCAGAAATAAAAAATCAAAGCCTTAATTTGTCATCGATTTCTTCTGTTTTCCTCTGTTTTGGAAGTTTTGGAAGATGGGGTTTTTTCTCCACTGATCAATTGAAAGAAATGGGGTTGGTTTGAAAAACAGCGGAGAAAGATTCCTGTTGTCGGTGCGAAGTCCACCGGGAAAAGAGAATCTGGATGAGCTGCTGCCTAAGGACTTTTTGGAGAGAATTAAGACTATCTTTATCCATGCCCTCCCCACACCACATCCTTTTAATAAATAAATAATTTATCTCCACTCCACATACACACCCTTCTACTTTTCATTTTTTCATACTTTATCAACAATCCACCCCAACCTTCAAATATATTATTTTTTAATTATATATTATCTATAATCATTTTTTATTATATTTAAAAGATGTAATAAATCTATTAAATTATTTAGGATTAATGATTTATAAATTGTAATAAAAGCCATATTACCATACAATTAAAATAAACTACAATTTCAATAATAAAATTAAATTACAAGAGATGAAAATTTGAAATACAATATAGTAAATAAACAAATTAAGCTACAAATAGATGTATAAAATACAACAATGCAAAAAACGAAAATTACATGTTTAATTATCAGTGCCGAATTTTTGCCATATGTGCTCAATCAAGTCATTTTTAAGAGCGATATGAGCTTCTATATTGCGAAGTTGTTCTCTATTAATCATATAAGTGGATAGGCTTGCAATGCGCTCAGTAGAGTATTGAAAATGTTGACCATCACCAGTGGGATCATCCATAAAAAAATCAGTGGGATCATAATAAGTTTGGTACATGTCTCGTTCATCCTCTACTATCATATTATGCATGATGATACAAGCTATCATAATTTTTCCCATCAAAACCTTATCCTAGACAAGACATGGGCGTCGAAGAAATGCAAAACGAGCTTGTAGAACTCCAAATGCTCGCTCAACATCTTTTCACGCAGCCTCTTGGTGTTGAGCAAACAACTTGTGCTTTCAAATTTGTGGAGAAGTAATTGACTTAACAAATGCAGCTCATGAAAGATATATGCCATCAGTTAGATAATATGCCCTATCATATTCCCGACCATTCACAACATTACTAATCTTTGGTGCTCGACCTTCTAATACATCACTAAAAATTGGAGATCGGTGGAGTACATTAATATCATTGCACGTACCTGGAGTTCCGAAGAAAGCATGCCATATCTATAAGTCATATGATGCAATAGCTTCCAAAATTATTGTTGGTTTTCCAAAAGAGAGTGCTTCATCTTGAGAGTCTCAATTCCAAATTACTCTCTAACGACTTCAATTTCTTTCTCTTTAGTGAGTCTCATTGCACGAATTTCTGCGATAGCTTCAGCAGTACAAGAAGATTGTGATGTACCTTTTCCCTTTTTTTTTCGCCTTATCTCTACTCGTAGGACGTGAAATAGTCGAACGCTGCCTGGAGTTTCTAGATTAGTGGGGATGGAATACGACACATCTTCACTTGTCCTTGAACTCTTTGAGCTGCCACCACTTTCTTAATTATCGTCGTTATCTTTAGCACGAAAACGTGTGGAATCACGATCTAAGTTTATTTCCCACTT
This sequence comes from Galeopsis tetrahit, assembly GCA_963675135.1. NCBI lineage: Eukaryota > Viridiplantae > Streptophyta > Magnoliopsida > Lamiales > Lamiaceae > Galeopsis > Galeopsis tetrahit. The sequence continues at coordinate 57,730,790 of OY776127.1, forward strand.
CGGATGTTTACTCATAACTTCATTAAATACACGCATGTCCTGAAACTTGGAGCCACCCGTTGCATAAATTGTATGAGCTTCAGTCTCAACATCTTGTTGGCTCATTCCACTTTTTTTTCGACCATATGCTTCCTTGTTAGCAACAACCAACTTGTTGGCATTCACCTTAAGTCGTTTAATACGACTTTTCATCATCTCTATATTTCTTTCATGTATCTTCCCCGAATTATCCATTCGAGCTTCTTCATACAATTTATGCACTCGCATCCACATGGAGCCAGCCCTTTGATTTTTGCCACATGTTTTATCTTCACTAACGAAAATTCAAGCTGAAATTAAGGCTACATCTTCTTTCACACACCAAACAGTTTTTTCGCACCTTTGGTTTGTATTTCAAAACAAATTGCGAGTGACATTTGGTGATGGTTGAACTTGTTTATAGGTTGGAACTTGGTTCATATCAGGAGAAAACTGATAATTTTGATAATCTTGAGAGCTTGGATAATCATCAATGTTTAGAAAAGATTGAAAATTTGGATAATTTTGGGAGTTGGGATGATTTGAAGAGTTTGTAAAATAATTTGGATGACTTGAAAACGATAGAATAAAATTTGGAGAAAAGAAATTGGAAGAGAATATGAAATTGTGATACAAAACCTATCAATATTGATCTCTATTTATAGACAAAAAAATGGTCTCTATTTATAGAAAAAAAATTATGATTTTTCATATAATTTATATATATTTATTTTATTAATAATACCATAAAACTAAAATTATAAAATTTAAATAACCAAATACCTGTTCACAAGTGTCATTTTTTTGGGTGGTTGTTGAGACAAGCCCTCAAGGGTGTCCATCGGACCAGGGCGTCTACAATAATATATTTTTAATTTATTTTTTGTTTTTTTTGTCTTCTAGCGCGGGAGGGGCGTCACACCCTCCACAATAAACATAGTCTAAAAACCAGGGCTTGTTAATAGAGTCGTGGGCTCCGCAGAAGGCCGGATTCGTGACTCACTACGGAAGGGGCTCGATTATAGAAGCGTTGTCATTTGGAGTGCCGATGATCGGTTGACCATTATAAGGAATTGAAAGAATTGAGATTTGGGGAAGGGGAGAATTGCGATGGAGATAAATATATGATCGCGATGATTAAAGGATTTTGGAGCTGCATCTTTGTAAATTATGGAATATTAGATTTATAATAATATTTATTGTTCAAAATAATTGGATATTTGTAAATTAAGGGTAGGGGTTTTAACTCAATTTTGACTCTAAGAGCATGATTGGTGTGGTAATGGGTTTAGAATGGAATGAGCATTCATGGGTCTATTCCTAATTTCACGATTGATATATTTTTTTACACGGAATTGCGATTCTTTATGGAATGGTGATTCCAAAAAATAAAGAATTTTGATTCCTCTCCATCCCCTATCTTTACCCATTTCATGTAGAATCAAATTATTTTTATTTTCTAAAAAAAAAAAATCATCACTCATATTTTATTTTTACAAAATTATCATTATCAACAATTAAAAAGATTTTCATTAACCCCCTTATCCACGATTAAATATGATATTCATTAGCCAAAGTCTTGTATGTACTCAAGTACACCATGTGCTTGAGTAGACTTTTACTAGTCAAATGTTGATCGGTCAACGGTCAAACTTTGACTTTTTTTTTTCGATTTTTTTTTCGGTTTTTTTTTTTTAAAAGTGTATGTTATTATAACTAAAAAGTATATCTTTGCTTTTTTAATGAAAAATGTATGTTAGTATATTGAAAAGTGCAACATTATTTTTAATGAAAAGTGTATGTTATTATAACTGAAAAGTGTATGATATTATAACTGAAAAGTTAATGAACTATTAATGAAAAGTGTAAGTTATATATTAATGAAAAGTGTATGTTATTATAACCGTAAAATGTATGATCTATTAATGAAAAGTGTATGTCATATTAATGAAAAATTTATGTTATTATAACTGCAAAGTGTATGATCTATTTAATGAAGAATGTATGTTATTATAACTAAAAAACGTATGTTCTATTAATGAAAAGTGTAAGTTATATATTAATGAAAAATGTATGTTATTATAATTGAAAAGTGTATGATATTATAATTGAAAAGTGTATGCTAATGATACACCTTTTTGTTATTTGCACACTTTCATAATCTAGAAAAACTGGTGCTAATTTTTTTTTAAAAAAATTATTATTAATTTTACACGTTTTATTATTTTTTTACTTGCACTTTTATTACTATTAATGATATTATTAGTAAGTGTAATTAATGATATTATTAGTACTTGCACTTTTTTTATAATGTATAAAAAATTGGTGCTAATTTCTTTTTAAAAATTATTATTAATTTTACAAATTTTATTATTTATTACTTGCACTTTTATTACTATTAATGATACACCATTTAGTTGTTAGTTGTTACACTTTTATTAATATAGAAAAACTGGTGCTAAAAAAAATTGTGGTGCTAAAATAAAAAATTGGTGCTAAAATGAAAATTGTAGAAAAACTGGTGCTAAAATTAAATTTAAAAAATTGTTAAATGTGGGTTTTGAACCTATAACTTTGTGGTAAGGCAATCAAAGGGCAACCACTAAACTAGAATGATTTTTATTAAATACTTTGTTATTTATTCTATATATACTTAATATTTTCTATATGGCTGGACTCAAGTACACTTGAGTACACAACAACCCAACCCTATTCATTAACCTTCTTTAACCTAATTCACCCAAGAGAGAAGGACGCTGAGAAAGAACGCAGAAGAGAAGGACGCTGAGAAAGAATGCAGAAGAGAAGGACGCAGAAGAGAAGAACTAGTCAAAACAAGTGATATCTTTTTTTTTTTTATCGATTTTTTTCACGTTTCATCTTCTCTCATTCTTCTATCCATCTTTTGTTCAAATATTTATATGCAATTGTCAATTTATATTGTTAATTTGCATTGTCAATTTTTTATCTGCCATAGTAGTGTATTGTTGTTCATAATATATACATATATGCGATTTCTTGCCTTTTTAATTTATAAACTGCGATAAGTCATATTCAATTTTTCCATGTTTAATCTTTATGAATGCCCTGTGTAGTTATATATATATATATACTCTGTTTCATTTTTGTTGCTATATATCTATTCGTTTTTTGTTGCTATATATATATTATATATATATAGCAACAAAAAACGAATAGATATATATATTCATGTTATATATCTTACGTATGTATTGTTTGATTTTTTTACAAATAAAATTAGATATTATAATAATGTTTAAAATACTAGTTAAAATTTATTTATATAAAATTACATCTTATAATAATATGTAAAAATGTACACCATTTTTTTTAAAATGAACGACTATTTAGTATTTATGTTTAATTTTATTATTAAAATAAAAATATATTATCTAATTTAATATATTTTTATAAAATATGTATAAGGGTATTTTAATCGTTTAAAATACAATTTTTACATTATTTTGCATTCATTTTATTATACCAATCATTAGAATGAAATCAATTCAGGAATCATTCAGTCTGTCTGTTTAAACTTGTTGTTCTTATTTGTAGGGTGATATATAAGAATGACTCTAATAGAGAAAATTCTCATCATATTTAATTGACTATACAAAACCCAAACTATATGTAGGAGATTCCTACTTTTTTTTTTTTTAACAAAAGATTCTCTCTTGAACAAAATAAAAAAACAACACATTTTAACACTAATAAATAATTCCTTCATTAAAATTCGTATAAATAGAAAATAATGTTCAATTTATATGTTTAATAATAGGCAGGAGGGAGTATAAGAAGAAAAAAATTAAAATGCAATTGGTGGTAGTGACGGGAAAGCTGCCCTGGGAAGCTTGGTGTCGAAAGGGTTCGCCATTATTATGATTTTTGCCAATAACCATAAGGTATATATTAATCCTTTTCTTGAAATTTCAACTCTTTGGAAATATTTTTCTCATTAATTATCAAAATTCCATGTTTCCAATTCCGAATATTGCAGATGAAACATAAAAGGAAATGTGATCGCTCTTGTCTTGCCCTAATGGGCAATTTTTGCCGTAATAAACAGCAAATTACATACACAAGCTCTACTCTTCTCCTGCGCAAAGGGCATTCGCGGATCGGCGATTCTTCGTGATTATATATTCAGGTTTAGTTTGTACAACTTCATTTCTATTCTTCTTGTTTAATGGTATTCCTTTTGCTTCATAATTCTTGATTGTTTCTGCATTGTGATTATTAAATTAGACACTAGAGTACATGCAAGTCCGCAATCCTGTTTTTCACTGAGGTGGCTATGTGGATTTGTTAATTTTCAAATGATTTTCTTTATTATCTATTCATAAATCTTGTAAAACCCCAGGCGAGTTACATACATGTGTGTTTAGGGCCCCTGTTGTTTTTGCTTTTTGGTGGGATGTGTGTGTATTTGTTTTTCAGATTTGTTGGTTCATAGATAATTCTTTGCTTTCAACTCTGTACCTTTATGTTTTTGTACCTATATCTTGATTGCTCTCTTGTTTAATTCATGTTTTATTGCTATTGATCTCTTGCTGCAAAGAATAGATCATTGTTTAGACTATTGATGTGTCTAAATAACGTCTACATGACGTTATTCAACACACGATTTTATGATACATGTACGTGAGCTAATGAACGTTGTAAACTTTATGTGTTTCGTGTTTTCGTGTATGTGGATGTATCTGCAACCAATTGAATTTGGATTAGTACACATCATAGTAGTCTAGTATAAAGTTAGACGTTCTTTCATTTTTAAAGGACTAAATTAAGCATCTTTGTCATGGAATTTGTCTTACCATTGAGTATGGCACCTGGCCAAAGAGTTTATATAATTCAAGACAAGTCTCTCAAGTTATTGTGAAAAATGTGCATCTTTGGTTAGAAATTTATATCGTATCTACTATGAAAAGTTCTCGATCAAGTTAGTTGTCTATGGGATCAGAGAAACATCACACATTATGCACACAATCATAGGCAAGAAACACGTGTATATGCCTATAGTCCCCATTACATACAACATTTGACTCAGGCTTATGATAGCATTAGTTCTGTTTTGTATGTTCTTATGGCACCTGGATAACCTCAACAACCAATTTTGTTTTTTTATACAATTCATTTATTGTCTTAATAATAATACTCCCTCCGTCCACTAAAACTTTGCTCACTTGCCTTATTTGTCCGTCCACCAAAAGTATGATCATTCCTTTTATGGAAACATCACTTTATCTTCACCCTCCAAGACTCCAACCATCACTTAATTACTCAAATTTCCATTCAACTTTACTCACAAACAATCACTTTATTCATAACAGACCCCACAATACCATTACTTTATCTACTTTTTCTTAAGACCCGTGCTCAACACTTTGAGCATAGTTTTAATGGACGGATAGAGAATTATTATTATGATTGAGGCTTTTTAAATTAATAAATAACCAGTGGGCTTTATTGCTTGTGGGATACGTTAGAGTTAGCGTTTTGAGTCTTATTTATATTGCATTGTTGTAGGTCGTTAGGGCACCCATAAGGATTATGGGATTTGGAATACAACAGTTGTTACTTGGGCAGGATTTAATTGTGTAAACCTTTTATATTATAATTTTTTATTGTTTCTCGACCCTTTACTCCATCAATTTGGTCCGACGTGGCGGATACCAAACACAACATGACCACGTGCTCTCTAATCGAGAGACTGGACATGGTGGAGAAGGAATCAGTTTTTGCGCCTCAGCGATTTGCTGTCCCAACTCCTCGATTAAGTGGCGATCCTCGCAGCTCCACTTCAATCTTCCGCGTTGCAACCTTGATGCACCACCTCCGGCAGCGATGCCAACCTCCTTGCCTCCTCTCGCACCCTTGCGAAGGATGGAGATGCCGGCCTTCTTGGGAGAAGGCCCAGTTGACTGGCTGTTTCATGCAGAAGAGTTCTTCTACATCAATCCAACGGACGACACCAACAAGGTTCGCATGGCCACGGTGGCCATGGAGGGCCTTGCTCTACGTAGCGTTTTTTTGTGAGGGTTACTCTTATTAAGCTTCGTATCACCTCCGCTGATGCGCCGTACTTGATCTCGTCCATGCAAACGACACGAACTATTGAATGCCATTGCCAGGCGTTACAGAAGATACAAATGCAGCCTACGTCGTGCACTGTTGTTGATTTTCCGCCTTGAGGGCAAGGCGGATTTTAAGGGTGGGAGAGTTGATACATTGCATTTGTTGTCTTAATATTATTTTTATTATAGTTAGGACTTCTTAAATTAATAAACAGCCTGTGAGCTTTTCTTGCTTGTGGGCTTAGTTAGGTTTAGAGTTTTGAGTCTTATTTCCATTGCATTGTTTTAGGTTATTAAGGAATCTAGAGGGATCATAGGATTCTGATACGACAATTGTTGCTTGGGCGGGAGTTCTTCTACATCAATCCTAGAATTTGAAAATCTTATTAAATAGCTAAGTTTTATGCGTTTTTTTTAAAAAAAATTTGGATTCTATAGTGTACGATAGTGGAAAAATGGATTAATGTTGTATTATTATTATTATGTGAGTATTGGAAGAATAAAAAAAGTAGATTATGTGGGTGTATTGAGAGAATAAAAAGGAGAGTAGTGGTAGGTGATAAAGTAAAGTAGGAATAATAGGATTTCAAAATCCGTATTTTGATTCTGGAAACAAATGTGGGGTTGGAGATTGCAAAGTCCAAAGTCTGGCCGGGATAGTTGCAAAACAAACATACTGTAGGGTATCATCCATAGGCATCATAGAAATTGGACAATGACATTTGTTGCTTGGACATATTACTCCTAATTCTGTGGTTTGAACTTCAAGTTAAAATAAATACTAGTATTAGTTTAATTAGTGTACGTGAATCCTTTACTCCATCAGTTTTTCTTCTTCTTCTTAGTTTCTTATCTTACAACTTAATATTGCTTTGTGTTCTAGTTTCCCTTTTTTAATACATAACTTTTCTCGTGTCTTGGCTAATCTGATGTTTCATTGTATGGTGTTTCTGCATTTTCTGGTCATTTGTGTCTTGGCTAAAATAATTCATCATACATTTATGGAAAGTGTAAAAAATAGAAGCACAAATTGTAATCGTTTAGTATTAAAATACATTTATGAACTTAAAAATGGGAAATTAATTATTTTGTTAATTAGTGGCTCGGCTTAAAACGGAGTTAGCTCAATGTCTCACCGTATACTGATGTTATCACTTATCAATATGTTGTTTGCAAGTCTCTGCATATAATAGAATAAATATACATATATATATATATATATGTATTCATTAATGCTTGACAGTTTGTTCATATAAATGGTTTGGTTTGCATTTTTCTTAGGGGGAATATCACTAAAATCGAATCTACATCTGCCTACGTGTAACTATCTCTTTTACGGTCTTACCATTTAGGTGCATACCTGCGATCCTTGAATTTGAAATCACCAACGTAGAAGATATTCACAATAAACATTACCATAAGTTAGTTTTTTATACGTATTAGTTATGTTGCTTGTTGGTTAATTTTATTTTTTGCTATTATATGAAGTTTAACGCCTGATATCCTTTTCTTATTGCCTATCCAACTACTTAGCAGAAAACTTAATTGCATAAACTACAAATAGACAAATGTTAATAACGAGAAAGGAAATAGTATTTACGTGTATCATACGAGCCACCTGCATAAATTACACGTGTCAACTATTAAAAAATGATAAATTATCTTAAGCGAGAAAGTTGAGTGAATCTTAATCAGTGTAGTAAAAGTTGCATCTTTCCAAGCCTAGCGCTTTGGATGTGCCAAAGCGCCAAGGTTTCCATGGAGCACAACTGATGTGCACACCGTGTGTGCATTTGAGTTGTTGGGTCACTATGGATGATCTGTAGGCCAAGGAAATATAAGAGGATAAATTTTTTATAGTTTTGGCATTTTATGTTTATTTGTGTTATTGCATATAATCTGATTTTATATTGTTTTATCATGGTTTGGTTGTATGAGAATAGCGTCCAGAATAGTACTCAGAATGAATAGAATAGTACACTTTTCAGCCGCATAGCGCTTTTGACTACGTACCTTGATCAGAATGCAGGAAACATGACTATTCTAGGCGTTAAGTCTTACTTTTCCTAGTGTTTTTCTTTTTTTGCCTTTTATCTGTCCTTCTGAAAAGCCATGTTAGTACTAATATGCTTTTGCTTATCTTTACAAAAATAAAATTACGGTGATTTTCATCTTTACTTATCATCAAAGAATTATGTTCTTTAAATTACGGGGTCTAATCATCATCTGTATGCTTATTACGTTTGTTCTCTAATTAAGATTAACAGCATTCTCATCTCATGTCCTACAAGGTTTTATTTGTTATTCCTGCTGCATTATGTTCTTTGCCTTAACATAGTTCACATGGGTTAAGATTTGACTAGCCTTGGAAGTTTGTTCTCAAAGCCTTATCGGACTGAAAAAGTAAAAGGAAACAAAGCCACATACTTGATAATGATCACCTGTTACTGATTATTCGACATGTATCTGGTGCTTCTAATAGTTCTCACTGTAGTGCTAGTTTATCAGTTATTTACGTTAACTTGTGTTAAGTTTTTGTTTTTGCTTTGAGTTATTCCTAGGTAGGATTTTGTATAGGAGCTACTTTCCCTTTTCATTTTAATTCCAAGTTTTAGCTCGGAATTGGTGCAATAGAAATGCAAATTAATTAGTTGCATTGATAATGACAGTTCAAAAGAATGGAACAAGAACAAGAACAAGGCATGCAATCGAAAAAGGTGTGGGAATCGGTCAAGTATTATGCTGTGAGGTGCGCAAATTGTTCAAAATGGAGGTTGATCCCTACAAAGGAGAAATATGAAGAGATAAGGGCAAAGATGGGAGAAGAGTTGTTTAAATGTGAAACGACAAGAGAGTGGAGGCCTCAAATATCTTGTGAAGATGAATCGGATTTAGACCAAGACGGGAAGTTCAGGTGGGCTATGGATAGGCCGAGGATTCCCCAATCTCCTCCTCGATGGCAACGAATTCTACGAATCAGAGCTGAAGGAGGCACAAAGTTTGCTGATGTGTAAGTAGCCTCTAATGTTTTATGTTTGATTAAATGGAACTTTGGATATGAGTTGGTTTTATGTAAAATAGTTTTACAACTAATATTTTTTAATGAAACAACTAATACTATCAAACTAATAACTTTTAATGAAACAGCTGATACTATTTAAAAATACACACAAAATGCAAACCAACATTACGGTAAAACTGGTTTACAATAGACTTTGCCATGGATCTTAAATGACATGTCTTTCTTAACAGGTACTATGTTTCACCATCGAACAAGAGGTTACGTTCTATGGTTGAACTCAACAGGTATAACATATGCAGAGATTGCTTCTTTTTTATCTTGAAATTTACTGTAAATTAGTGGTTATGAAAAGTGATTTTCCAATTCCGTTTTCAGGTACCTGGAGGAGAATCCTAGGTATGTACGAGACGGTATCAGCATGTCAGACTTCTCTTTTCTACCCCCAGTGCCACTGGATGAGAAATACCTAGCAAAGCGTCGAGCAACTACTTCGGTAGCAGGTTATATGATATTTCATATTTTTAGATAAAGATTTGTTTATTATTGTCTTTCTTATGAGTGTTTTAAATTTGTTTCTTAATGCTTGCAATTTCCTATTGGTATAATCAGGGCCGTGTCCAGAAAAGAATGAAAATGATGGGACTTTTGGATCAGCGGCAAAGGCTCCTGCTCAAAATTGAGGTACGTAATACTAATTTATCGTCCCATTGGTTTTATCCGGTGCATCTCACGAGCGTTTCACCGTGCATTTTGCATACATTTAGACGATGGGCATTGTACCACATAGTCTGCACACATTTATATGTACATCGATGCGATGAATGTACATCTCAGGCAGTCATATAAATGTGTGGTAATCCATTTGATTACTTTTCTTCATATCTTTGCGTTTCGTTCTTGATTTCTAATCTAACAACAGTTTCTTACAAATTATCAAAAGATGCCCCACCATCGGGAATTTTAGTGAAATGGGTTTTTGGAAACGAAGAGGATACAAATCTATTTTTTCCTGCACTAAGACAAATTTGTTTTATTTGCCTACTTTTCACAAAAGGGAAAACTCAGTTGATTTTATCTTGTTGACGGAGACTTCTTAATTAGTAATTGAACCTTTTTCCTGAGTTTGATTTTTAAGTTTATAAGAATTATTTTGTTGGTATGAAATATGACAGGATTTTGCTTCATTCAGTCAGAAAATGGAAGCCACCCCACAAGAAGAGGATCGTCAATATCAAATGCAGAGTGACTCCATTTGGTTAACATTAAGATGTGGAATTTCTTGGTTTAATTTTTATATTCAAATTATTTCCTAGAATTGAAAAATAATGAACGATGTTTTTGTACGTAGATGACAATGAATTCTTCACCTAAGTATTTGGATTACACTCTCCTGCTATCACATATGAAACTTTTTTTTTCTTTTCTTTTTATCAGTAATATAAAAGGTGTATAGGATATGAAACAGTCGCGTTACAACGTTAAGACTTGATAACCATCTTAGTATTGTTTTACAATCGGAAATATTACACTTTTCACTCGGTGCCTTTGAAGATACAGTAATTGCTCTTATGAATATGGAAATGATTTTTAAAACTTAAAAATGAAAATGAAAAACAAATATATTCTCTAATTTTTTTTAAAAAAAAGGCATGTGGAGGGACCCACAAGCACTCAAGTGAGCATGGACGAAAATATTCGGAAATTTTCCCGATATATCCATTTTTCACGGTCACCGATATCGATATTGGGACGAAACGATATTTCCACGATATTTGTAAAAAAAAATCGAAAAAATCGATATACAATAACAATATCGAGATTAATATCGGTAAAATATCGAAAAAATATCGAAAAATATCAGAAAATATCGGGAAAAATCGAGAAATGTCGATAAATCTAAAAAATATCATATCAAATAATATTGTATGTTATATTTTATATAAATTTATTATAGATGTAAATGTATTTAAATTGTTTTGTTGAATTTATGTTTTAAAAATTAGTTATTAAATTTCCACAACTTTTAAAATTACCGATATCGATATATCCATCGATATTTCCATAAATTTAAGGTCTCGATATTTCCTCCGATACCGATATTTTTAACCTTGCAAGTGAGAGTTTGAGAATATCCTGACGAGAACCAGAATATATATGAAAACATGTTTTCGAAGAATCTCCGGCTCAGACCGACAAGAACGAAGATTGTAAATGAATATTTGCGGTAATTGCGATTACTTTTCTCCTTTTTTTTCCACGACAGTTTTTTACCCCACATATATAGATAGCTCAATCCTAACCATCTAACTACTATATGGGTGTTCACCTGTCCATCTAACAACTATTAATTGCTGATATAATAGCAAAACTAGAGTGGAATGCCTTCGCCAAAGATATGAGCGAAGAAAATGCAGAAGCCTCAGCAACAAAAATCAGGAATTTTGGACTCCAATTGAGAATCAAATGTCCTGTGGAACCCCAAAATAAGAGCCCACAAGCTCTGGCCTGATTTATCCCGACACCGAATCTCCCATAGTGTAACTAGAGTGATTTAATTCCTTAATGCGGTTATTAAGTTATAATGTGAGAGGCCTGGGAAGCGGAGTCAAATGGAGAGAAGTCAGGGAATTGGTGACAAAGCACAAGATCAATGTCTGCTTTATTCAAGAAACCAAACTCGAAAACATGGACGCATTGATATGCAAGGGAATTTGGGGTAATGGGAAATGTGGTTTTGTATTCAGACCATCGGAAGGCAGGTCTGGCGGAATCATAACCCTCTGGGACGACGAGTACCTCACTTGTGTTAGCGCCTGACACACTAGGGGCCTTCTCGTGATCAACGCGATCAGAAAGTCAAATTCGGCCATCATCTGTCTTATTAACATCTACGCCCCCTGCCACCCACGGGAGAAATGGGATCTCTGGGACACCCTCAACCTAACAATCCAACAAAACAGGGGTAAACAACTATGTATCGCAGGTGATTTCAACGCTGTCCGGGAACAAAACGAAAGGGTCGGGCGAATTGGTCTCAGCAGCAAAAAAGAAATGGAGGAATTCGACCAATTCATCAAAAGCGCAAACCTGTCTGAAATGCCTCTCACAAGTCGAAGCTATACATGGTATCGAGCGGATGGCACCTGCAAAAGTAAGCTTGATCGCGTCCTTTTAAATGATGATTGGTTATTGACAGTCCCTCCTGCTCGCCTTCCGGGCCTTCCGAGGACCTTATCCGACCACTGCCCCATCATTTTGGAAGACCAAAAAATTAATTGGGGACCCAAACCTTTTCGGTTTTTCAACTCATGGATTCGACACCCCTCCTTTAAGAACGTCGCTTTGCAAAATTGAACCAACCCAAATATTGAGGGCCACAACAGCTTTGTAATCAAGGAAAAATTCAAGAGGGCAAAATCCTGCTTCCGGGAATGGAGCAAGGCAGTTTTCAGGGAACTCGATCTAAAGATCGAAGCCAACAAACACGATTTACTGGAATTGGACATCACGGACGATGTCTTCGGCCTTGACGAGAATGAAATCAATCAAAGGAGATGCATCATGAATGAACTAGCCAGCAACTAGGACACAAGGCAGAAGGACCTTAGCCAAAAAGCAAAAAACAAGTGGATAAAAGATGGCGACGTGAACAACAGTTTTTTCCACAAGTGCATCAATGCCCGGAGGAAAACGAACGACATCTCTCATCTTAACTTTGATGGTGTTTGGCTAACTTCCCCAGCCGACATAAAAAACGCCATCCACGAACACTTCAAGCTACACTTCAAAGCCCTAGATTTCTCTCGTCCAAGAATCCCAGAGGACTTCGCCCCCCACAAAGTAAGCAACATAGATAACGCCATGCTTACTGAACCATTCTCGGAGGCAGAAATCAAGGCAGCAGTCTGGAGTTGCGAATCAAATAAGAGCCCGGGCCCAGACGGATTTACTTTTGCCTTCATAAAAAATTGCTGGGATTTTATGAAATCGGATTTCCAAAAACTCTTCGACGAATTCCATTCAAATGGGAAATTCGTCAAAGGGTTTAACCCATCCTTCATCACTCTCATTCCGAAGAAACAAAACACGGCAGACATTGGCGACTTCAGGCCTATTTCTATGATTAATTGTCACTACAAAATCGTGGCAAAAGTTTTGGCCATGAGACTCTCTAAAGTGTTGGGCAGCGTCATCTCGGAGTCTCAAACGTCCTTCATCCAAGGATGACAAATCCTGGACGGAGTCCTTATCCTCAATGAAATTATTGACGAGGCAAAGAAGAAAAATCTAGAGAGGCTCCTATTCAAGATTGATTTTACCAAGGCCTTCGATTCGATCGATTGGACCTTCCTCATCGACATGTTGAGAAGCATGGGTTTTAACCCTACTTGGTGCAAATGGATCTGGGAATGCATATCCACAGCCACTGCCTCAGTACTTGTAAATGACAGCCCTTCCAAATAATTTTCTCTTGAAATGGGTCTTAGACAGGGGGATCCACTCTCCCCAATGCTCTTCATCATCGCCGCCGAGGGCCTTAGCATACTGATCAACAGGGCTTCAGCAGCTGGCCTCTATGACCCCGCCCTGGTTGGCCGCGACCGTATCCCAATCTCCCATCTCCAATACGCTGACGACACCATCTTAATCGGAGAAGCGACTACGAAGAATATCGGGGCCCTTAAAAATCTGCTAGTTAATTTTGAGCACCTCTCGGGTCTCAAAATTAATTACTCCAAATGTAGTATGCTTGGCGTCAACATGGATCGTGATATTGAGAAAGATGTGGCTGCCTTTCTAGGTTGTGGCGTCGGCACCCTGCCTATGAGCTTCCTCGGGATCCAAGTAGGAATCAATCACAGGTCCTCGGCTGCCTGGAAAATTATAGTCTAAAAAATTAAAAATAGAATCAACTCCTGGGAAGACAAACAGATTTTGCTTGGAGGAAGGATCACCATTCTCAACGCGGTGCTCACTTCGTTACCCATCTATTACCTGTCCTTCTACCACATTCCAAAATCAGCCATGAGTGAAATTATTAAACTGCAAAGAAACTTTCTTTGGGGGGGGGGGGGGGGGGGAGGGGGGAGTGAACTCTACAAAAATCCCATGGGTCTCATGGAATGATATTTGTAGAGCAAAAAAAGATGGGGGATTAAGAGTGAAAAATATTGAATTGTTTAATAACTCATGGAGAATAAAAGTAGAACCTGAATCACTATGGGTAAGAGTATTGGACTCCAAATATGGTCTAAACTCGTTGGAGTTAGCAGTTCCCACGACGAACAGGCATTTTGAGTCGGCATGGTGGAAACACGTGAAAAAGATGCTATACCCAGCGATGTCTACCCACTAGTTCGGAGCCAACCTGACTCGAGCTCTAGGAAACGGAAACCTCACCTCATTCTGGAACGACAGGTGGATAAACAGGTCTACATTACGTGAGCTCTTTCCTAGACTCTTTTCAATATGCTCTAACAGGGACGCTAAAATCAGTGATTGTGGAGAATGGAATCAAGGCACATGGGAATGGAAAACAATCTGGAGGAGGGACCTCTCCTCATGGGAGGAAACCCTTGCTACTAATCTCCTCAATTTTCTAGGTACATTCAACCTGCAGGAACATACTCCCGATCTGTGGAAATGGAAGACGTCTAAGAACGGACTTTACACCTCTAAATCAGCATACGAAGTACAAGAGCCGCCTGCGCCAACTCAAACTCTCCCCTCGGATACTCTTGAGGCCCTTCGACGCATATGGAATAAACTTGCTCTACCCAAACACTCGGGGCTGGCCTGGAAGGTTATCCGAGAAAGATTAGCAACCCGGATGGAGCTAAAGAAACGAAAGATCTTAGGGGACACAGACGATATATCCTGCCCCTTTTGTGACTGCAATGAAGAGACAACTCAACACCTCTTCTTCAGCTGCACATTCTCCAGGAAGCTTTGGCGTCTCTGCTGCTCGTGGCTCAACATTGACACAGCGTAGCACTCCTCGCCTACAGCACACTTCCACCAGTTTTGTGCCCTGATCGGCACTAAGGAAAAATCCCCAATCCTCGAAAGCCTGTGGTGCATGACTGTTTGGTTCATATGGAAAGCTCGAAATGACAAGATTTTCTCAAACGAGGACCGAAAGCCTGAGAAGATCTTCGACAGCATCCGAGTAATCCTCTGGAACATATTATACCAGCAAAAAGAATGCCCTCCATCCATGTCTCTAAACGACTGGTGCGCCACCTCTAGTTTGAACACCTTGTAATTTAATTTTGGGTTTGGAGCAGGTGTAGAATTCGACACCACACTATAATATCAAACAATTGAGCTTGATGCTCCTCTGAGTACTTCTTGTACTCTTTTAATATAACAACCTTTTTCCTTTCAAAAAAAATAATAGCAAAACTAATCCAACTAACAAAAAAAGACTGAAACAAAAGATAATATGAAAAATGGACTAAAAAGCCCATTGCAGTCTAGGGATAGAATGGCTCCACGTGGGATTCCTTCCTCCCATCGTGGATGCCCTTAGAATCATCACCTATATTTCTCTCCATTCTATTCCTAGACGTGACCTTAACAACATCTCTTCACCACCCCGACCACTCTCCACTCATAGAACCCCAAAGCTCATGAGTTATATAGTAAAGTAAATGGACTCCGTTTAATACATGGACCGTCTTATAAAAGTCTAATTTTGTTATAGATTACAGTTTAGTTTGTAAACTTTCATTATCAACTTGCATTAGATCGTTTCATGAAATTTTTATGTGAGGTATGTATATATCTGTCCCTCTTTGTTCCCAAGTTTCATCAAATTTTCCCCTTATAGCTTAGAATTTTTATAGTTGGCCAAAATATATAGTAAAATATAGAAAGTTATTTTGGCTATTAGGCGGGTCAAATAATCAAGTAAAACAGTCTTTATATGCAAATTAATATATAAGAAGTCTAGTTAAAGAAGTTACATCGGAAAAACAATAAATTTGGAAAAAAGCCATCCAGCACTTTAATTATTTTTATATATGGTCGAAATTCATAAATAAGTAGTACGAGTATTAATTATGTAAAATATATTAATAATTGATAATATAACGTGTGTACACATTTTTTTTTTTTTTGGGTATATCTAAGAATGATCTTATAAATTTCACTGGGATAAACTTGCTAAAACATCGATCACTCTAAAATTCTTCATATACTACTACATTACCAATTACTTGTCAAAATATATAAGATCCATAGTATAGAGAGTGTAGAGAGTATATGGGAGATAGTTTTCTTATTGCTCATTATTTGCAGAGACGTATCAATACATATACATGAGATAAAAGCTAAATAAGGAATAACCAATCCCCTAATCTATGCGACCTAAATCAACGTAAATAAGCTAATTCAACTATACCATAGTTACAATTATAACATGTGCTAATACTCCCCCTCAAGTTGGGTAGGCGGATCGAGAATACCCAACTTGTCCAATGCATCATGAAAAACTCGTCCACAAACTGCCTTAGTAAGGATATCTGCAAGTTGATCCTCTGATTTTACAAACGGTAGAGAGATTAAGTTTTTATCCAGATTCTCTCCGACAAAGTGTCGATCAATCTCTATGTGTTTGGTGCGTTCATACTGCACAGGATTCTGAGAAATACTAATCGCTGCTTTGTTATCACAAAATAATGGAATTTCCGATGACGATGGAAAACCAATCTCAGCTAATAATCGTTTGATAAACAATATCTCCTTTAGACCTTTGGCAATCCCTCGGTATTCAGCCTCCGCACTGTATAGTGCTACAACTGGCTGTTTCTTGCTTTTCCAAGATACTAGGTTCCCTCTAACAAATATGAAGTAACCTGAAGTGGAACGTCGATCACTGACATTCCCTGCCCAATCTGCGTCAGTGTATCCTGTGATCTCGAGTCCTTTATTTTTCTCAAACAGAAGTCCCCTCCCAGGTGAAGACTTCAAGTACCTCAAGATCCTCATCACAGCGTCCATGTGATCCTTGCTCGGCTGCTGCATAAATTGGCTCAATACTCCTACTGCATAGGAAATGTCGGGTCGGGTATGTGACAAGTAAATTAGTTTCCCCACAAGCTTCTGGTAGCGCTCCTTATCTGTTGGAACATGGTCTGGAAAAATCCCAAGTCTGTGATTCTCTACTATAGGCGTGTCAGCGGGCTTACAATCAAGCATCCCAACTTCTGCTAGTAGATCCAGTACATACTTCCTCTGAGAGATAAATATACCTCTGTTTGATGTAATCACTTCAATACCCAAGTAATACTTTAATCCACCGAGGTTCTTCATCTCGAACTCCTTCGAAAGATTTTCTTGAAGTGCCTTAATCTCTTCTGCATCGCTTCCTGTAATGACATCTACATAGATGATAAGGAGAGTTACTAACCCGTTTTGATGTTTGAAGAAGAGAGTATCATCGGCGTTACTCTGGCGATACTCATATTTCATCATGGCTGCGGTAAATTTCCCAAACCATGCCCTCGATGCCTGTTTCAATCCATATAGTGATCTTTGTAACTTGCAGACTTGCTGATTCCATTTGTTTTTGGAATATCCGGGTGGCATCTCCATATATATCTCCTTGGTCAGGTCGCCATGTAAAAAGGCGTTCTTCACATCATACTGGTATAGTGGCCAATCCAGATTTGCAGCTATCGAAAATAACACTCGTATGCTACAAATCTTCGCTACAGGAGAGAAAGTTTCCACATAGTCAATTCCATGCTTTTGTGTGTATCCCTTAGCCACTAGTCGCGCCTTATATCTCTCA
This sequence comes from Galeopsis tetrahit, assembly GCA_963675135.1. Lineage (NCBI taxonomy): Eukaryota > Viridiplantae > Streptophyta > Magnoliopsida > Lamiales > Lamiaceae > Galeopsis > Galeopsis tetrahit. The sequence goes on from OY776127.1 coordinate 57,748,722, forward strand.
ATGCTTCCATCAGCTTTATGTTTGATGGAGAAGACCCACTTACAACCTACTGGTTTCTTTCCCGTTGGAAGATCACAAATTTGCCATGTCTCATTCTTCTCTAACGCTGCAAGCTCAATCTCCATTGCCTCCTTCCACTTGGGATTTTGTAAGGCTTCATATGCATTTCTGGGAATATGATGTGAAAAAAGCACACTGGTGAAAGTTTGTAATGGTTCAGCCAACCCGGTTGTTTTCACATGATTAGCAATCGGGTAATGAGTCCTGCAATCATCACAATCTGGGCAATATCTTCGAGGAGGAACTCCTCTATTACGGCGGGGAGGTAAAGTATATCCAGTAGTGTTAATAGGAGCATCGTTTTCAGGAATACTTACCTCATGGATATTCGTAGGAGATTGGGCCGTATCGGTGGTATTGGAAGGGACAGCAGTGGTGGAGGACTGTACGTTATGTGTAGGATCTGGATCTATTCTCTCCTCAGCCTCCTGCTGCTCCTGAATGAGCACACCTGGAACTTGATAGATTAACCATTCATGTTCGTCATTATTACTCTCCCCCTGAGGAGCAGAATGGTTAAAGAAGTATTCGTGCTCAACAAAATCAACGTCCATCGTGACATAGAATTTGTGAGCAACTGGATCATAGCACTTGTACCCTTTTTTATGCACGCCATACCCAAGAAAGATACACTTTACCGCACAAGGGTCGAGTTTGCTGCGATGTAATTTTGGTATGTGGACATACACGGAACAACCAAATATTCGGGGGGGGGGGGGGCAGCATCAAAAAAGAAGGTATAGTAAAGTGGGTAGAGAGAACATGTAAATGAGTTTTAAATTTGAGAAAACGGGATGGAATCCGGTTCATGAGATAAACGGCTGTGGAAATGGCATCGATCCAATATGGCTTGGGAACATGGGCTTCAAACATTAGTGCACGAGCCATTTTCAGAAGGTAGCGGTTCTTTCGTTCTGCTATCCCGTTCTGCTGGGGTGTGTAAGAACATGAGGTTTCATGAATTATTTCTTTCTGAGAAAAAAACTCTTTTAATGTGTGATTCACAAATTCCCCCCCATTATCACTACGCAGAACTTGGATTTTTGCGGAGAATTGTTGTTCAATCATAGCATAGAATGCTATGAAGATATCCGAAATGTCAGATTTATGCTTCAGAAAGTATACCCATGTCATCCTCGTGCAATTATCAATAAAAAGAACAAACCAACGATGGCCACCCAAAGAATTAATAGGGGCTGGTCCCCAGACATCAGAGTGAATCAGAGAAAAAGGCAAAGTAACTTTATTCATACTGTTTGGATAATGAGTTCGATGACTTTTGGCTTTAATACATGTCTGGTAGTCCAATACAGTATTATTGACATGTAAATTAGGAAAAAGTTATCGTAGATAGCCAATAGATGGATGTCCTAAGCGGCGGTGCCACAACCAAAGTTGTTCCTCATGTCGGCCACTAGCCAAGTGTGTAGATCCGGTCTGAATAGCTTCCTCAACATAGTACAGTCCACCCCTCTCAATACCACGCCCAATGATCTCCTTGGTACGAATATCCTGGATAAGACAAAATCGGGAAAACATTAAAACAACGCAGTTCAAAGCTTTCGTGACTTGGCTAATAGAGAGCAACTTACGAGACAGAGATGGCACGAGCAGGACTTTATCGAGGGATAAAGTAGGAGATAAATTGACAGATCCACATCCAATGACCAGAGAGGCAATACCATTAGCATTTAAAATTAATTTTTTATCTGGTATTTGGGGTGCAGAAATATCATGTTCAGAATAAGTCATATGATCTGTACAACCAGAATCAAGAATCCAGCCTGCGGTTTTATTAGTGGGCCCATATGAGGTTCTAACGGAATGGGCCAAAGAAAGTTTGGCCAAGTTACTTTCTTTGGGTACAACAACATCTGCTGCTTCTTCCCTCTTTTGCCTCAATCGATCCTGTAAAATAAAATCCTCAGCTTTGAAATTACCTCCGCCCATGCCGTTATTTTCAGTACTCCGGGAAACAGCGACCGTGGCCGCCTCCGGATTGGATCCAGTTCCACTCGTCTCGCAGGATTGCGCAACTGCCGCCGATGCCCGATGCAGTGGTTTCTGGTGGTTGCCTTTTTTCCGTTGGAGCTCATGCCACCATTCCGGGTAGCCATGTAATTGGAAGCATGTCTCCCGTAGGTGTTTCCCTTGGCAATGGCTGCACTTGAGATGTTTCTTATCCATCGATAAATTTGTTTCTTGTCGGAATGATGTTCCTGGTGGTGGGTCTGACCGGGTTTTGGTAGCCAATCCTATGGCGGGATCTAGAATCGTCGATCCCGTTGGAGTCTTCATGACTGTAATCCGACTGACTTCCCGTCGGACGAGATTGTATGCAGCTTCGCTGTTGGGCAGGGGCTTCGTGTTGATGATGTCCCGCTTGATAGAATCATATACATCATCGAGACCGTCGAGAAATTGATAGACCCGATCCTCTTCTGTAAGTTGTTTATATGTATCCATGTCCTTACTACACTCCATGGGGTTTGGGCGCCGTAAATCAATTTCGCGCCACAAACTTTGTAAAGTGACATAAAAATTCTCGAGGGATCCACCATTTTGTCGAAGTCGGTGCGCCTGCCGCCTGAGTTCATAGACCCGCATATTGTCGGCCCCGTCGTAATATGTGGTTGCTATGGCTGTCCACATGGCCTTTGCGGTTGGGTAGCGTACGAACAATGCAACAAGAGTTGGGTCCATAGAATTGACAATCCAACTCTTGACGGCGAGGTCGTTTTGTTGCCATCGGGAAAAAGTGGGGTCTGCTGAATCTGGTGGAGATGACTTACCAAGGATATGGTCGAGTCGTCCCTTTCCCCCGATAAACATCTCCATTACTAGAGCCCAAACACCATAGTTGTCGCTGGTAAGTTTAATGGTAACGGATGATGCGGATGTTTCAAAAGTAGTGTTTGAATGTTGGTTTGTAGTAAGTTGGGTGGGATCATTTTGGTTGGAGGTTTGCTGTCGGGTAAGTATGGTGGTAAAAAGTTCAGCGAGAGAGTCCAGGGAAACCCCGGGTGAACTCAACTCGTCTGGCATGATGAATCGAGCCGGGATTTTTACGCCTGCTCTGATACCATGTCAAAATATATAAGATCCATACTATAGAGAGTGTAGAGAGTATATGGGAGATAGTTTTCTTATTGCTCATTATTTGCAGAGATGTATCAATACATATACATGAGATAAAAGCTAAATAAGGAATAACCAATCCCCTAATCTATGCGACCTAAATCAACGTAAATAAGCTAATTCAACTATACCATAGTTACAATTATAACATGTGCTAATATTACTAAATTAATTAATCATCGATCACTCCAAGAAAATCCGTAGCTATTTTTTTTGAAAGAAAAAAGGAATTATATTGATGACCGTAGAGTACCAGAGGTACTCTAGAAAAGAGAGTCTAATTACAAGTTACGGAGAATAAGGAAAGAATAACAACGTCTTCACAAAGGAGGAAAGCAAATCGGAGAAATTGTTTGATGAAATTAGAGTTATGGTGTGAAACTTGATACAGTTCCATAATCTTTGTAAACCCATCTCCACATTTAATGATTGGTGTGCAAATTCTAGGACAGAGGACAGTATAAGAGCTGAGTTTCATCATCATATGTAATCTTCCTCCACTTAAACTCTGTAATTGTTCACAACTTTCGAGTACCCCTGGTACTCTAGTAATACAATTCTTTTTCCGTCCAAAAAAAATTAACTAGATCTAATTATTATCTGAACTGAAGGCAAATTAATTAAAACTAATTACATCATTAATATTGGAAATGATGGGCCCTTTTTTGCAGTCATGTTTTGATGATCGAGTTGGCTGTCACCTTTCCGATCAATGCAGCTGCCCTTGCCTTAGCTTGGTGAAGAATTAATTATCATAATGCGCATTGGATGCATGGTTTCCTATTAATTAATTTGCAAAGATGATAACGTACAAATTAACAAGAAAATGATAAACTTGTATATATGTATGGTAGGTTTGAGAGAGGAGGATTTATAAGGATTGGGAAAGATTGAAATTTAATTAATTATTTGAGGAACAAAAATAAAAGCATTAATTAATTGGCATTTAGCTGTCCATTTTTCATCTCCAACGAAACATTCTGTCCCTTACTTTTTTTTTTTAGTTAAAAAAAAGAAATATAGTCTGTAAAAGTTTCTTCAACTAGTAATTTCAGAACTAATAGTGTGAAATTTCAGAAACGGGCCAAAAGTCGATTGGGAAATATTGGATCTTCTGGTGCTGTACATGTTGTGACAGAATAGGATTATAGAGCATGAACAAGAAACGTAAAGAAGACAAGTGATTTACGTGGTTCACCAATGAATTGGCTACGTCCACGGACAGAGAGGAGAACGGATTTTATTACTTATTAGGGTTTTGATTACAGATCTCAAAGACCATATATATAGCACTGAGATAAAACACCGAAATTGGGCTTAAAGCCCAATACTGCATACCAACAGTACAAGAGGGTCATGTGCGAGACCCCGTACAACTCAGCGAAGTGTGTGATTCAAGGCATATCAACAGTACAAGAGGGTCATGTGCATCAGAGAGATCAAGTAAAAAACCCTTGTTCTTGAGGATTTAGATTCCCTCTTATACAGGAGGCTCCAATGCACTTTTATAACCATTAGATTTGTTGTAGGAATTTTTTTTTTTTTTACATCGAAACCTTATGTATCCAAATTAATCTAGTTCTTGATAATATAAATGTATGCATAATACTACATGTATATAGTAAGATGAAAGTCATAATTTATTTATTGAGATAAAAGGGCCGATCGACATCCAAGTTTGAGCAACAGTAAATTTATAAGGCCCTAGCTAGCTGGAAACACTGCATATATATATTATATATTTATTAAAAGAAAAGGAAAAAGCACTGGTTCTGCTGCAGCCTGCCCCATGCCAATTATTAATAAATATATGCAGCTTTCGTCATACTTTATTCACCAGTCTTCTTTCTTTGTTTGTTTCAATGGCCGCCGCCGCCGCCTCTCGCCTGATCCGAATGATCACTTCCAAATGTTGAATTCTGATCCGAACCTCCAGTCCATGGGCTCCTGTTGTCCATGCTTGTAGCATTAGAGTTCTGCAATTTTTAATTTAACCATACAAATCATCAACAATATTCTTCTCTAGCTAGTGTTTAATTTGTCACAAAAACTATCTCCAATTAATTACTCCATAAATAGTACTCATATCTAGAATTAATAAAAAATATGGCCTATGCCATTACCCTAGATTCAACTATTTATCTACAAATATAAATTAAGTATATATATAGAAATTAAAACATTAAACCTTTATTTTCTAGCTATTGGAATCCTGAGAAAATCTTTAGGTCATATTTACAAAATCATCATTTTTCCGATTAAAAAGTTGTCGCGTAACAAGTAAATAAAGTTGTCGTCGTTACCTGATCATGACCGTAAACGGAGCTCATGTGAGGATGTTCCATGGCTCGAGGCAGAGCGTAATTATTCGGAATGAGGCAATCCATTTCTGGGTAATAATAGTAATCATCAGCAGGTAAAGTGTGCCTAGGGTTTGAGGAGTTGATGCCTAGTACTGCTGAGTGATGAGGGACTAGTGTTCCATATTGCTGCTGCTGCTGCTGCTGCTGATGAGGGTAGTTATTAGCAGCAGCAGCAGTAGTATTAGCCATCATTTGCTCTTCAATGTTTTCAACAACACCAATATCATTTCCCATTTGATCAGATTCAGCCCGGCTTTTGGATCCTCCGCTTGAAGGAGCCCGACCTGAACGGGGCATCGACCCAAATCGCCTTAGCTTTTGCTGGCTCGACCCATTGCCCTCCGACTGCCCATTGCCATTGCTAGACTTCCTCTCATCAGGAGATCGCCAGTTGTCGTTGCGACATTTCTATTAAACAAACTAAATTATTAATATAAACTCACAAATTGTCTTGTATCTTTACCTAAATTCAATTTTAGTCCTTTCCGCAAAATTCAAATTTTAGCGGAAAGTTGTCCTAGTTTTTTTATTCTGGTCACGCCGAAAAGGACCAAAATTGATAAATGACTAAAAACAAACCTGAAGATGGCTTGCAACTTGCATTCTTGTCAATCCAGGCACATTCATTAGGTCAAGAATCTCTTTGGGGAAACACCCTACAAATTATGCAAATTAAATTAATAAAACTAATTTAATAATTAGGGTTAGGATATATGAAGATATAAAAACAAAAATTTAATTTCTTACTTCCTTCTCCGAGTTGTTCAACAGCACTCATAAATTTCTGATGCAAGTCCTGAGTCCACTCAGTGCACACCTTCCTTCTAACCCTACCTTGACTCGTAGTATTGTCCGAGTAATATTCTTCGTCGACATCTTTTCTAACTCCATTGAAGTAACTTTTCTTCGACTTCCCCCTGTCGTTCATCATCATCATGTTGTCTTCAACGCGATTAGGGTTCACTTCCCTAAACTCAATACCTCCTCGTACATTATAATTAGCAGCCACAGCTTGTCTCTCCATCTCCCTCCTCACATGTTGGGAAATATCCCAATACCCAATAGTAGTCCCCCAACAATGTGGTCCCCAATTCTTGTGGTCCCCAACTCCTTTGTGGGAATATTATGGGACCACATTCCCCATCTCCTTTGTGGGGAATTATTGGCACTTGTGGGTTATGGACCGTCACGCTAGGGATCCTTTGAGACTCCCTTTAAAATTACCAAGATCTATTTGAAACGTCTTTTTTGAGACTCCCAAGAATCTTTTGAGATGCCCTAGGGATCTTTCGAGACTCCCGGGAATCCTTTAAAATTACCAGGATCTATTTGAGACGTAATTTAAATATGAATTATCATAAATCTAATTTTATAATTTAAACAAATTAAATCAACTAATTCATGTAATGAATGTACGGTAAATAATTAAATCCCTAAACATGCGGAACTAAGGGATTACGTGTTTACCTTTGAATCGGAGAGATATCGTTGAGAAGAATAACAACTTGAACCCAATTGCCTTCTCGAGTATTCCCTAAGTCCTAGCCCGTTGATCCGGTGGGAGATCTCACGAACTAATAACTCTCAAGGAAGAATTAATTTTCTCTTGTTGCACACACTGTAATTTCGAAAATTACAGATCTCTCTTTTTTCTTTTGTAGAGAAAACCGATTTCTTTTTTCTCAACTCTTAAAACTAAGAGTGGCGGTTTTTTTTTATTCTATTTATAAGAGAGAATAGCAAATTTATTTATTAGAAAATATTGGAGATCTAGAAATATTTTATTCTCCAAGAGATATTATATTATTTCCATATCTTTCTCCATAATATTCTCTCCCCAAAATAAGCGCTACTTTCCTCTCTTTCTTGCAACAAGATTAATTCTTATCTTTTTAATTACCTTAGTTAATGGACTTTTATTGGGCTACTTGAGGGGCCTTTAGGAGAATTAGGATTGGACCTCCCAATGGGCCCAGAAATCAATATTGAGCCACAATATTTTTCCAGCTCATTAATATTAATTCATTCCACTATAGAATTAATATTGCACTATCCATCCTAACCCATATTACGAAATATGGCTCCCGGTTATTATTTCCCGTGTTTAAGATTCAATGTCCATCAATTAATTTAAGCTACTGAATGCTTTAATTAATTAATATCTTTTATTCCTTAGAGTAAGGACAGCTCAACATTATTATCATACCGAAAATAAATTCCACTGATCAGATTTGATATGATAAACCTTCTGAGCCCACCAAGGGGACATAATCAACTTGACACTCCAAGACACGATTCTCTGTATTAATTTTGGCAATCTGTCCTATAATTAATAATATTGCCCAAAATATAAAGTATTGAATCACATTGATTCTTTACCCATAATAAATCAAAGCAATACTTCTTAACTACAGACAATTCCATTTAAGTGACAGAGATTAAGAAATCAACAACCACTGAGGTCTAATTCTTCATTCCTTAAGCCAGTCTAGAAGAATTACCTCTCTGTAGGTCCTATTCAGCACATCAAAATGCACTAGTGTAATCTCTTGGTCAAGACAAACCAATCTGAGCCTTACACCTCAACTTCTACCAATGGATTGTTCAATTCCATCTAAGTTGTGAATCAATTGTACTTATATACAAGGAACTGACAATGTGATCTTCTGTGATCTTCTACACACCACATTGTCTACAATGTAAAGTACATCTGAACGTTTATGCAATAAATAATTACCATTCATTATATTTAAAGCAACCAGTGACAAAAATTTATTCTCATTAATAAGTGCAAAAATCAGTTTGTATACATAAGTAGCACTAAAAGCATACTTGCCAGTATAACCCTAACAATCTCCCACTTATACTCAAAGTCTGCTTTTAAGCTGCTTTTAAGTATACTACAGCACGTCCATGTTCTACATGTCCTAATAAATTCTCCCACTTATACTCAAAGCAGCTTGGCAACGCACTTTGACCCCCATTCCTTCCACATGTCTCTCGAATGTACTCTGAGGCAGACCCTTTGTGAAGGGATCAGCTAGGTTGTCTTCCGATGCGATCTTTGCCACCACTATATCTCCTCTCTTAACGATTTCTCGTATAAGATGGTATTTCCTTTCAATGTGTTTGCTTGCCTTGTGAGCTCTTGGTTCCCTTGAATTTGCAACTGCTCCAGCATTATCGCAATAAATAGTGATAGTGCTGGGCAAATTCGGAATCACATCCAAGTCCACTAAGAAGTTCTTAAGCCAAACCGCTTCTTTCGCTGCTTCACAAGCAGCTACATATTCGGCTTCCATGGTAGAATCAGCGATGCATTTCTGCTTCACACTTCTCCATGTCATGGCTCCACCCCCCAAACAAAACACACTACCCGAGGTAGATTTTCTAGAATCCATGTCTGATTGGAAATCTGAGTCCGTATAACCCACAGGGAATAGACTGTCTGACTGATAAACCAACATTCTATCTCGAGTTCTTTTTAGATACTTGAGAATGTTTTTAACTGCAGTCCAATGTTCTTTCCCTGGGTTACTTTGATATATTGCTACCATGCCTACAGCAAAACAAATATCCGGTCTCGTGCACAGCATTGCATACATGAGGCTTCCAACTGTCGATGCATATGGAATGTTTCTCATCTCATCCATCTCCTTTTGTGTCTTAGGACACATCTCTTTAGATAGATGAATTCCATGTCTGAAAGGAACAAATCCTTTCTTGGAATTTTGCATGCTGAATCGTTTCAAAATAGTGTCTATGTATGAGGTTTGGGATAAGCATATCATCCTTTTCTGGCGATCTCGAGTAATCTTAATCCCAAGGATGTGACCAGCTTCTCCTAAATCCTTCATATCAAACTGTTTTGACAACCATACCCTCACGTCTGTCAACACCTTTTTATTGTTTCCAATAAGCAGAATGTCGTCTACGTATAATACTAAGAATACCAAGGCAGTTCCGATACACTTCTTATAGACACAACTCTCAAACTCATTTTGATCAAATCCATAGGATTGTATCACCTGATCAAAACACTGATTCCAAGCTCGCATGCTTGCTTAAGTCCATATATTGACCTTTTAAGCTTGCATACAAGATTCTCTTGGCCTTTTTCAATGAAGCCTTCGGGTTGGCGCATGTAGATTTCTTGTTCAAGACTTCCATTTAGGAAAGCTGTCTTGACATCCATTTGCCAGATCTCAAAGTCTAGGTGAGCTGCAATCAACAAGAGAATACGGATAGACTTAAGCATAGCTACAGGCGAAAAGGTCTCCTCATAATCGATTCCTTCTTTTTGAGTATATCCTTTTGCCACTAGTCTAGCTTTGAAGGTTTCAACCTTCCCATCTGATCCTCTTTTTCTCTTGTAGACCCACTTGCATCCAATAGGTTTTACACCTTTGGGTGGTTCCACAAGCTCCCACACTTTGTTATGATCCATAGACCCCATTTCTGCTTCCATTGCAGTTTGCCAAGAATCTGCATCCTTGTCTTGGATTGCCTCATCGTACGTCCAGGGGTCAGATTCATCCTCTCCGGGGACCAAGTCCGAAGACTCTCCCACGAACATGAATCGCTCAGGTTGTCTCACAACCCTCCCACTACGACGAGGTTCCGGTTGTGTTTGTGTATCACTTGGTACATCTACTTGTACACTTGGTATAGGAGTTGGCCCTCTTAGTTCATTTAAGGTAATCTCACTCTTGGGCTTTCTATTACTCATATAGTTTTCTTCCATAAATCTAGAATGTGTGCTTATCACAATTCGCTGATCCTTTGGACTATAGAATAAACCCCCTTTCGTTCCTCTAGGATATCCTACAAACAGCCTTAATTCTGAACGAGGATCTAACTTTCCAGCTTCCTTGTCCAACACGTATGCAGGACACCCCCAAATTCTTATGTGTCTTAGACTAGGCTTTCGCCCGCTCCACAATTCTGTAGGGGTTTTAGGAACTGATTTGGAAGGTACCAAATTCAGAATGTAAGTCGCTGTTTCCAAGGCATGACCCCAAAACGACTTAGGTAAATCTGAATAACTCATCATAGATCTGACCATCTCTAAAAGAGTTCGATTTCTTCGCTCTGCAACCCCATTTTGTTGAGGGGTTCCGGGTGCAGTTAATTGGGATACAATCCCTTCGCCTGATAAGTAGCCCAAAAATTCATTGCTGAGGTATTCGCCTCCACGATCTGATCGTAGAAACTTGATACTCTTTTCCCTATGCTTTTCCGCTTCAGCCTTAAACTCTTTGAATTTATCAAAGGTCTCAGACTTATGCCGCATTAGATAGATGTATCCATATCTTGAGTAATCATCGATAAAAGTAACGAAATACTCAAAACCTCCCTTTGCTTGAATTGACATTGGTCCACATACATCAGTATGAACGAGTTCTAACACTTCACTAGCTCTATTCCCCTTTGCCCCAAAGGCTCTTTTGGTCATTTTACCCTCTAAACATGATTCACATGTTGGAAACGGCTCAACCTGGAGTGATTCCAACAAGCCGTCGTTCACCAACCTTTGAATCCTTCTTAGATTAATATGACCAAGTCTAAGATGCCACAGAAGTGTTTCGTTCATGTCTGAAGAATGCTTTCTTTTCTTAGAAATAGTCGATGTGTTATGCGATTCATTTTGTGTGGAATGTGCACAATTAATAGTATAAAGATTATTCACCAATGCTCCCGAACAGATAATCTCGTCATCACGACAAATAACGACATTCTTATTAAAAGAAACTGAATATCCATCCAAAATTAGTTTAGAAACTGAAATCAAATTCTTTCTAAAACTCGGAACATAAAGAACGTCTTTTAAAACTAAAATTCTATCACTAAAAGATAGTTGCACATCTCCCACTGCAACAGCCGCCACTTTCGTAGCATTGCCCATGGTGATGATGATCTCACTCCCACTAAGTTGTCGGGTTAGCTTGAACCCCTGAAAATCGAAACAAATATGATCAGTGGCTCCCGTATCCACCACCCACGAATGGGAAGAATACACCGCTAAACAAGTTTCAATTACTAGTGCGTGAGAATTACCTTGCTTACCAGCCTTCTTAGGCTTGGTACAGGCTGACTTCCAATGTCCTTTCAGACCGCAACTAAAACACTTTCCCTTAGTGGTCTTTTTCTTGACACCTCCCTCAATTGGCATCTTTTCCTTGTTTTTAGCTTGTTTCTGGCCATTTGCCTTCTTCTTCTTTCCACCTTTCGGTGCAGAATTAGAAGATGGACCGTTTGCCAACATAGCCGTATGCTCGTTCCTTGGTCCCATTAACATCTCAGCCGAAACCAAAGCTTGCAAGAGCTGAGCCAACGTATACTCTTGATTATTCATCGTATAGTTCAGTTGGAACTGCTCAAAACTTTTCGGTAGAGAATGGAGTACGAAATCGATCTGCGTTTCCGCATCGAATTCAGCACCAAGAATCTCAAGTTTGTTAAGAAAACCCATCATCTTAAGAACGTGATCCCTCACGGGCGTTCCCTCGACCATTTTCTGTGATAACATATCTCGCATGGTCATTTGTCTAGCCGTACGATTCTGATGAGCAAAAAGTTCATTAAGGTTCATCATAATAGCTGAAGCGGATTCCATGTTCTGGTGTTGGTGTTGCAACACATCTGACATTGAAGCCAAGATGGTACACCTAGCCATTTCATCGGATCTCATCCACTCCTTATGATATTCCTTATCTTCTTGGTTCGTCTCATCCGTAGGGGCAGGGGGTTTAGGTTCATCAAGTACCCACTTATGCTGTTGTGCAGTCAAGACTATAAATAAATGTCTTTTCCAATCCACATAATTCTCTCCTTCCAATTTATTTTCTTTAAGTATACTAAACAGTGGGTTAAAAGGAGACGACATGCTGAACTGAGAATAAAATATACAATTTGTATTAATATCCTATTAACACAAAAATTATCACATAATTTGATCACATGTACTATATCAAAAACCTCAAAAAACCGATATAAACATGCATCAGCCAACATCTTAAAACCAATTTAAGTAAGTCACGATGAGTGTGATCTTTTACTCAAATACATTTAAGCAGGTTACAAACAAAGCAGTTACAAACCTTTAATTCAAAATTAATAGTTGGCTTCAACCTGGCCATATAAAATTGACAGGGACTCCGATGGGGAGTTAATATATCAATTTTATACCTAAGTAATAACCATAATTAAATACAGGACTATTATTTCGTTTTGAATAAGCCACTCGATGGGAGGGTCATACCGCCACTAGTAATAATCCACAATCATCCTTAAAGGAATTTATTCATGTGAACTTATCTTTTGACCTATCCGATAGGGAGAGAGGCGCTTGCCAATGCGTAGCCAAAAGACTTCACAAATAAATAAATTATGGAGGCCATTTAATCAATTTATTATCTTAAATAAATTTAATTAATAAAAAAAAACATACTTAGTAATTTTTTAAACTAGAGGTTTTTCACGAATTCTCATGCAGAATTAACAAATAATCATAGCATAATAACAAAACAAAAATTAAACACAAATTAGGCAAACACGTCCAATTATCATGGTTTAATTTTCTCGTTTTGAAGGAACGAGAATTCGTACACCCACGACCGCAAAAAAAATCACGCCACGCCTACAAGCGACTCGTGTGGCTTGGTCGTCCGGGTGCCTCCGATTCTTTAATCCGTCTAACGGTCTTCGTCTTTGACCCGTTACAATTTATTTACAAAAAAATAAATCTAACATCTAGACTAGTTTATTACAAATTAAATAATCTAATCTACCCGTGGATTTTCTCACGGGAAAAACAAATCTGACCGAATCAGATTAAAAACCACATTCAAACAACATAAATTAAAACATACATTAAAACCATGATAATTGGATACCTGCAAAAAAGATCTAACAATTCTACCATCCAAAAATCAATTTAATGTAAATAGATTTAAATTCTAATTTAAATTACAGAGCCCAAAACCTTGGCTCTGATACCATCTATTGGGAAATATCCCAATACCCAATAGTAGTCCCCCAACAATGTGGTCCCCAATTCTTGTGGTCCCCAACTCCTTTGTGGGAATATTATGGGACCACATTCCCCATCTCCTTTGTGGGGAATTATTGGCACTTGTGGGTTATGGACCGTCACGCTAGGGATCCTTTGAGACTCCCTTTAAAATTACCAAGATCTATTTGAAACGTCTTTTTTGAGACTCCCAAGAATCTTTTGAGATGCCCTAGGGATCTTTCGAGACTCCCGGGAATCCTTTAAAATTACCAGGATCTATTTGAGACGTAATTTAAATATGAATTATCATAAATCTAATTTTATAATTTAAACAAATTAAATCAACTAATTCATGTAATGAATGTACGGTAAATAATTAAATCCCTAAACATGCGGAACTAAGGGATTACGTGTTTACCTTTGAATCGGAGAGATATCGTTGAGAAGAATAACAACTTGAACCCAATTGCCTTCTCGAGTATTCCCTAAGTCCTAGCCCGTTGATCCGGTGGGAGATCTCACGAACTAATAACTCTCAAGGAAGAATTAATTTTCTCTTGTTGCACACACTGTAATTTCGAAAATTACAGATCTCTCTTTTTTCTTTTGTAGAGAAAACCGATTTCTTTTTTCTCAACTCTTAAAACTAAGAGTGGCGGTTTTTTTTTTATTCTATTTATAAGAGAGAATAGCAAATTTATTTATTAGAAAATATTGGAGATCTAGAAATATTTTATTCTCCAAGAGATATTATATTATTTCCATATCTTTCTCCATAATATTCTCTCCCCAAAATAAGCGCTACTTTCCTCTCTTTCTTGCAACAAGATTAATTCTTATCTTTTTAATTACCTTAGTTAATGGACTTTTATTGGGCTACTTGAGGGGCCTTTAGGAGAATTAGGATTGGACCTCCCAATGGGCCCAGAAATCAATATTGAGCCACAATATTTTTCCAGCTCATTAATATTAATTCATTCCACTATAGAATTAATATTGCACTATCCATCCTAACCCATATTACGAAATATGGCTCCCGGTTATTATTTCCCGTGTTTAAGATTCAATGTCCATCAATTAATTTAAGCTACTGAATGCTTTAATTAATTAATATCTTTTATTCCTTAGAGTAAGGACAGCTCAACATTATTATCATACCGGAAATAAATTCCACTGATCAGATTTGATATGATAAACCTTCTGAGCCCACCAAGGGGACATAATCAACTTGACACTCCAAGACACGATTCTCTGTATTAATTTTGGCAATCTGTCCTATAATTAATAATATTGCCCAAAATATAAAGTATTGAATCACATTGATTCTTTACCCATAATAAATCAAAGCAATACTTCTTAACTACAGACAATTCCATTTAAGTGACAGAGATTAAGAAATCAACAACCACTGAGGTCTAATTCTTCATTCCTTAAGCCAGTCTAGAAGAATTACCTCTCTGTAGGTCCTATTCAGCACATCAAAATGCACTAGTGTAATCTCTTGGTCAAGACAAACCAATCTGAGCCTTACACCTCAACTTCTACCAATGGATTGTTCAATTCCATCTAAGTTGTGAATCAATTGTACTTATATACAAGGAACTGACAATGTGATCTTCTGTGATCTTCTACACACCACATTGTCTACAATGTAAAGTACATCTGAACGTTTATGCAATAAATAATTACCATTCATTATATTTAAAGCAACCAGTGACAAAAATTTATTCTCATTAATAAGTGCAAAAATCAGTTTGTATACATAAGTAGCACTAAAAGCTTATCTTTTTAATTACCTTAGTTAATGGACTTTTATTGGGCTACTTGAGGGGCCTTTAGGAGAATTAGGATTGGACCTCCCAATGGGCCCAGAAATCAATATTGAGCCACAATATTTTTCCAGCTCATTAATATTAATTCATTCCACTATAGAATTAATATTGCACTATCCATCCTAACCCATATTACGAAATATGGCTCCCGGTTATTATTTCCCGTGTTTAAGATTCAATGTCCATCAATTAATTTAAGCTACTGAATGCTTTAATTAATTAATATCTTTTATTCCTTAGAGTAAGGACAGCTCAACATTATTATCATACCGGAAATAAATTCCACTGATCAGATTTGATATGATAAACCTTCTGAGCCCACCAAGGGGACATAATCAACTTGACACTCCAAGACACGATTCTCTGTATTAATTTTGGCAATCTGTCCTATAATTAATAATATTGCCCAAAATATAAAGTATTGAATCACATTGATTCTTTACCCATAATAAATCAAAGCAATACTTCTTAACTACAGACAATTCCATTTAAGTGACAGAGATTAAGAAATCAACAACCACTGAGGTCTAATTCTTCATTCCTTAAGCCAGTCTAGAAGAATTACCTCTCTGTAGGTCCTATTCAGCACATCAAAATGCACTAGTGTAATCTCTTGGTCAAGACAAACCAATCTGAGCCTTACACCTCAACTTCTACCAATGGATTGTTCAATTCCATCTAAGTTGTGAATCAATTGTACTTATATACAAGGAACTGACAATGTGATCTTCTGTGATCTTCTACACACCACATTGTCTACAATGTAAAGTACATCTGAACGTTTATGCAATAAATAATTACCATTCATTATATTTAAAGCAACCAGTGACAAAAATTTATTCTCATTAATAAGTGCAAAAATCAGTTTGTATACATAAGTAGCACTAAAAGCATACTTGCCAGTATAACCCTAACAATCTCCCACTTATACTCAAAGTCTGCTTTTAAGCTGCTTTTAAGTATACTACAGCACGTCCATGTTCTACATGTCCTAATAAATCTCACACGCGTCTTCTCTCTCACGACGTGCTGCCATAGGCATCTCACCAGCTCAATCGTCACAGGCTTTTTTATGTACAGATACGCCCCGCTTTCAATAGCCCTCATTGCAATAAGTGCATTATCATCAACAGACATCACTAAATTGCAAAAAATTAGAAATTAGATAATTTAAAGATGCCTAATAAATTAAAAAAAGGATTTTTGTTTGGCTTACAAATGATTGGTATGTTCATGTTGACTGCTAGTTGCAGAAGCTTGAATCCATGGAGGTCAGGGGAATTGACATTGGCAAGAACAAAGTCTATTTTGACTTTTCCATTTGAGAGCATTGTTATAGCAGCAGATGCAAGCTCCACAACACTAACTGATCATACCAAAAAAAAAACTGACTTATTAGAGGCCTTATTTAGCAAAATATATATAATTTGGGAATTATTTCCAATATAAGTATGTATTTTGTGCACACTCACATATACCTATTTACATGTCATCAAATTAAAATAATTCTTATCGAAACTAAATTGATAAGATTAAAAAATAAGGTTATTATAAAGGGAATTAAAGGCTTATTACATATACTTTATATGTGCATTGAAGATAATTAATTAAAATAAAAAAATGCTGAAAAATTATACCAGAGAAGGAGAATATTTACAAAATGTAAAATAACTTAAAATCAAAATTATATGAGTAAAAGGCATAGCTCTACAGGTTACAAAAAGGAGAAAATGAACATTGTTTTTTTTTTTTCAATCCTATAATAATTAAACTCATGAGTCTAAAATTGAATTACTTTGCTCATAGCTAGCTAGTCATATGTATGTATTTATGAGTATGTATGCATATGAATATACATGTATATAATATGTATGAATACACATGAATTAAATATATATGTGTATGTAGAAAAGGTCGTTAGGGCATTTAAGTTTCTTTTGTATTCTTGTAATTAAGCAATTAAAAATTACATAACAAATATATATGACAATTAAGGATTGGATCTTTTAATAATAGTCTTTAACATTATATATGAATAACAAAAATGATTGCAAAACATGTTTTGTTTTCTTTAAATTGTTTCTACAAAGGTAGGTTAAACAAACAATTATATATATTTTTTTTCAGAAATTGCGCGCGAAATGAATTTTAATATTTAAAAATCGTAAAAAAATGGCATGTGAAATAAATACAATCGCGTTTAGATAGACATTTTATTAAATTCTCAACTTTAAATTTAGTCGGATAACAAAAAATGATTACGGAATATGTTTTATCGTATTTAAATTGTTTCTAGCTACAACGGTTATATATTCCGCACAATATTTTGTATTTGGGCGCGAAATGAATTTAAATATACCTAATTAAAAACTATAGAAATGAAACATGACTCAAGAATTTTACGAAATAAATGTGGTCAAGCTTAGATATCTTCCAATGTCTTTAAATCATTTCTATGACGGTAAAATTAAACTTATTGTTCGACATAAAATTTTGAAGATTAGCTAGCGAAATGAATTTATATAAATATAAAAAAGAAACAAATAAAAGATATAAATTAATAAATATATTTCTTTGTTTTGAAAACCATAAACACAAAAGACAAATATCTCTTATTTGTGATTCTTCCTCTTGGTTTACTAGTTACATACTTACTGGTGTGAATAGAAGCCGGTGAAAATGCAGGAGTTCAATGGCATAAGTGAAAAAACACATATAACTTGGAAAATCATGCGGTTTTAGATCTAATTATACACTTAATCATTTTTCACCCAAAAAAAAAAAACTTAAATCTTTAACCAAAATAAAATAAACACAACTTGGTTTACCCCTGCCCTCTTGGATTTATATATGACCAGATCGATTTAACAAGAAAAACAAACAAACAAGAAATTAAAATGAAATTAATCAAGTTGATACATAAATCTAAATAAATTGATAAATTAAATTTACCTCTGTATTGGCACATTTCTAGCATTTTTGATGTGCTCATTAAACCATCAGCATCATGATCCACAAGCAACACATGAATCTCATGCATAACTCCAAGATATGAACTCATTGGAGTGCTCTTCCCTTCTCCCCAATAGTTGCCCGAATCCCACATGATCGATCAATCGATTTGCGCCTATAAACAACAAATTAATGCTTCAATTATTGATAATAAAATTAAAAACTGAAAAAAGAATTGAAGAAAAATTGTATTGAAGAAATTTGAAACCTTGAAAATGTTGTTTCAGACAAGTTCAAGTTCGATATATATTACCTATATATATTTTGCACTTATATATAGGGGATGTTGGAGGATATCTAATTTTCTTGAGTTTAAAATTTTATAATTTTTTTATTAAAAAAAGGTGGTAATTAATTTTAATCAGGGTTGATTCCTTTGTAACGTTAGCTCGTTTACATTTCACATGGACTTTAACACTTGCTGAGAATAAACCAGTTTGTTGACTGATTTAAGTCAAACTATTTTCATAAACATAGGAGCTTCTTTACTACTTTTCGTATTAGGCTTAATAAATAACCAATTATTGGTCTGGTGCATGTATTTATTACATCATCATTTTACTATGTGGGTAAGAGTCAAACCTAGCCACATTTTTTGGTTTTAATTTTCAAAAAATAAAATAAAAAATGTTTTCAGTGTAAATACAACTGTAATTATATTTTTACCGACCTACTATAATCCTTAATTATTTCCAAAGTAGCCGTGCTCAAGCATCATTTTACTTGCCTTCTACTAATTATAAGTCTGTAGAATTCTTTTTCAACCTTCCTTGTATATAATCAATCATAATGGGTTTCATTGGATAGAAGGCACATTGTGCAACTTGCATCTTCAACAATATTATTAATTTTTAGAAGCAATAATATTAATACTCTTGAGAAATAATACTATTATTTCTTAATATCAGCTCTCTGAAATGATATTATATTTCTTACAAACAATAATATTAGTGATGTACATACAGTCCACTAGCTAGGTGAAATTGTATTTTAATTGTTAAACGATGATCATTTTAATTTGTACATAAAATATCATATAAAATGAAAGTTAAATATTATAAAATATATAATTAGGTTTGCAATTTAGTTTTAGTTAAGTAATGTCCTCTTAAAACCCTTCACTATGCGTTTAATTAATTTGAGTATTGCTTAATGACATAAAATAGTTATGGAGTACTTACAGTGTTAAAAAATATTTTTAAAAGAAACATATATAATTAGTAAATAAGTGGGTAAAAATATATATACTTTGAATTCCATTGATATAATTACTTTGTTTCACCAATAATCTATCTTTACAAGATAACAAGGATTCATGCGTAGGATAATCATGTTAAAAAAGAAAAAAGAAAGTTTCCAACTCGATTATTTTGAGAGGAATAAAAGTTAGAAAAAATATATTAATGTCTCATATATATATGTACGCGACATAAGACATTTAAATAGACGGTTTTGATAGCATGTACAAGTATTTTATGCATGGTCTTGGTTCCATAAGAAACTCATTATCTGGTTCTACCTATATCATTACTCTCTAAATAGATCTCTAAATAGATTCTTTATTATATCATTTAAAGATAGAAATGTGCACAGTACAATTCAAATATATTTGAACGATATTAGTTGATTTATTAAAAGATAGATTCCTTGAAAAAATATTATTGATTATTTTCACTGAATAATTCACCTTGTTTACAAAGTTTTACTCTCGACTAATTAAATACATTAATTATCATTTTTCTAATTATTAATTGGTTAGTCACGCCAAAACATAAAAAGATAATTATATTCATATACATACCAATCGAAGGTAAGTGAAAAGTAGAGATTACAATATTACAGTAATATATTGAAAAGTAAATCAAGATTGTAGAAATATTAATTTGTTATAGTCACGTGCAATTAATTACAAATGGAGATCATAAATATGCCCAAACTATGTATGTGTAGTATTGAAAAAATTCCGTCTCATCTAAAAGTTTGAATTTGTAGAGAGGTAATGAATTACTTCATTGACCTGTGGGTGTGAGCCTTGTAGTTCTGATACATCTCATCTAAAAGTTCGAACTTATAAAGAAGTGAAGATTTAATTCATAATACATATATATATATATAGTCAGTAACAGATCCAGAAATTATAGATTGGAGGACCCAGTTTACATTAATACAAAGACAAAATACTTATATATATATACAAAAAAAAATTATTATAAAATTTTCAATACATCTCATTTCATTAATTTAAATTTAACGATTTTTATTATGTTTTGAAAGAAAGTAATTTTAATTGTTCTAGCCTATACTACAATAGGTCAAACTGTATTAAAATTTAAGATACAACTCTGATCTGCTGAAACATTAGTCACTATTAGTCAAATGTAGAACTTAAAATATACTCCCCGCGTCCCGTAGTGATTTGTATATCTTGATTGACTCATTTTTTAAGAAATGTAAATTTAGTGGAGCGTGGGATCAAATAAGTGAGAATCATTTTGGGTGATTTAATAAAGTATAAAATAGATTTTGTGAGGTTTAAAAAAAAATTTAGTGAAGTGTATTAATAAGAGAAAATATGGATCTAAAATTAATAATAATTTTAAAAATAAAATGATCACATAACTGTATCTATTTTACTGAAAAAATATATATTTAAAAAAAAAATTGGTGAAGGGCACATTGACCCCCTTGGACAGTCCGCGCCTCTGTATATAGTACAAACATATACTAATAAAAAGTAAAAACACAAAGCAAAATACTTATTAATTATATATTTTCCGTCCTTTAAAAAAAATTATATATTTTTCGTTCAAAAATACATAATTCAAACATATATCAAGATTTTTTTTTTGAAACACATATATATATCACGATTTTTTGAACAAAGTAAAAATATTATTTCATCCAAAAGAAGGCATAAGCAATGCCTAAAAGTTACAAAAAGGAGCAGAATAGAGAATTGCTCAGACTAATTAAGTAGAGTTTTGGTTCTCGCTAAATGAAGACCACTCGAATATACTCCGTACTTCTTATTGAATAATATACAACCAGGAAAAAGAATGTAAAATAATAGGAATTGAGATCATATTCAATTGAAGAACTAAGGTTTATGAGTGTTAAGATCAATTTTTTTGAATAATTGAGGGTACTGTATTTGTACAAACTGGCCGGTTCAGATTCTAGTGAAAGTGTGTTGATATTTCTGTGGATGTAGATCTATTAGATCGACCGAACCATGTAAATCCTGCGCTCATTGATCATGGTCTTTAGTTTGTGTTCTTTGCATTTAGAGTTTCTTACAACAAGTTTATGATCGGTTTTTCTTATGCACGAAATGTTAAGTTATAATATGATCTTGAGCTTGAGCTAGTATTTCGTGTAATTTGATCTCAAATACTAACAAGTAGTGGCGTTTGTGGAAAGTTATAAGATCGAAGAGCATATATGGGATCTTTCAAGTTAGATGTTCCATATATAGCTAAACAATTAATCACATACGTAAAATCTTCCTCCCTAACAATGCAAATAGATTTTCATCCCACATATTTCAATAGTTTTATCTCTTAAAATTAATGAATTCATTTCCTTTTCTTTTTTTAATATGGGCATACAAAATGTCCTATTGATGAAATAACATTAGGTACGGTATGCAAAATAAAACTGCAAAATCGAATTGAGTTGAGAGGAACAAGGAAAAAAAGAGGGACAAACTATATACCCCTTCATACTTGTTAAACTTACCCTCGCCCTTAAAATAGATTTTGTTTGATGTACTCCCCCTAAAATACCAAAAATACCCTAATTCCTTTTTTTCTCTATTTCCTTCTTTCTTATCTCTTTTTTTTTTTCAAAAACCCTAAGGGGGTGTTTACTTTGGGCTTTGGGTGGTTTTAAAAACCGGGTTTTTGAAATCTTGGTTTTTGAAATCCCGATTAATAGTTATATGAGTGTTTCTTAATTTTGAGTTTTGGAATAGTGAAGAATTTAACTTTATGTCAAATTAAGTTGTAAAATTGAATGAGTTTGTATTATTATATTATTGTTTGATAAGATTATAATGATTAATTAAGTGTGTAATGATTAAATGTATAAAATTATTGTATTATTATATTATTGTTGAAAAGAATATAATGATTGAAGTAATATTATATTGATATAACTTTATGTCAAATCAATATGTTTAATAGGGGTGGTTTTGAATGGATTTTGAAAACCGGTTTTTAAATCCCGAATAAAACGGGTTTTGGATCTTGAAATCCAAAACCTGATTTTTAAAACCAAAAGTAAACATACCCTAAACCTAACTATCATCTCCCTCTCCACCAAACTACCGCCGCCGGCTCTGCCAACAGCGTTGCCGACTCCGTCCGACCGTCCCTGCCCAGCGCCGTCGTACATCCTCCCCATCTTCCTTTTTTTTTTTTCCGCACCAAGCCCCACCAACATCACTCGCCACTGCCCGTCACGGCCCAAAGCCGGCACCCGCCGCGGCCCGTCGTCGCCCAACGCC
The DNA here is from genome assembly GCA_963675135.1 of Galeopsis tetrahit. Lineage (NCBI taxonomy): Eukaryota > Viridiplantae > Streptophyta > Magnoliopsida > Lamiales > Lamiaceae > Galeopsis > Galeopsis tetrahit. The sequence continues at coordinate 57,771,648 of OY776127.1, forward strand.
CACAACCCAACTCTCCCTCTTTTTTTCTATATTTTCTGCAATAAACGGCGGCACCACCGTTCCTCCTTCGCCCAGCGCCGCCGCCTCCTCCCCTACCCAAGGTCGCGCCACTCCTCTCTCACGCCGCTGCCCTGCCTTCCCCAATTCGACGTCGTCCTCCCTCCATCTTCCTCTTTTTCTTTATTTTTTTTATTTTCTGTAACTCAACCGGCGACGGCGTCGCCCCTCCCTCGCCTAGCCGCCGCTGCCCGCCTGAAACCTAAAACACATATTTTTTTTAAAAAAATTCGACAACTCTTGATCGAAAATATACACTATCGTCGACAAAAAAAATCAATATTTTCGATAGTGTATATTTTCTACCATAAGTTGTTGAAAATATTGATTTTTTTTTAAATTTTATTTCGATAAAAAAAATTGTCGACAAAAGTGTTTTTCGTCGACACACCAGTGTCGATGAAAAACACTCTCGTCAACAAACTAGTGTCGAAAAAATATTTTTTTAAATAAAAAAAATCTAAGTTTTTTTTTTTTTTTTTAAATATTTCTGGTGTTATAGTAGTGGTGGTGGCGATTGCGGCACCGACAATTGCTCTTTAAAATAGGATTAGAGTTTAGGATTGAAAAATGGAGGGGGAGTGTAATTATCTGGGTCACATTTTAGTAATTAGTACAAGGGTAGTTTAAGTATTTTAATTTACATGATTATTAAATTAATAAATGAAAAGGAGGAGTATACTTAACAAGTGTGGAGGGGTATATAGCCTGGCCCAATAAAGAACAATATCATATAAGATGGGCTTTGGTAAGAAAAGTTAGGCTGGCCCAGTTGTAAATATGACTTGACTGGGCCGGACCCAACTACGAAGTCACTGACCTAGGTAGGCCCAAATAAAAACCATGACATTTCACCTTAAATTACAATACGTGTACATGGTTAAGGTAAGAAGTTTGTTTGAGTTCATTTAGTCCTAAACTTGACCATCCCTTCATATTTTATATTTGTACAAGCATTACAATAATAAATTAATCCATTCTTAGACCCATCACATTGCATTTCATTCATGTTTCGTGTGGTAACATAACATACATGATGTCACATAAATTCAAACCTTCAACCCATTAAAATGTGTGATAAAAGAATACTCACTCATATTCAAAATATAAGTCATTTTGAATTAATGTACATATATTAAAAAAATAATTAATTTCTCATTTTACCCCTAATTAATGTTTGTACTATACTTCCCATCAAAATAATAACACATTCATATAAATATTTATTGATTTTAATAGTAAATTTGGAAGAAATGTAATTAATTTATATTGAAAAAATGCAAAACTCCATATACTCCAATTTATAAAGAAAATGAAAGGTCAAAACGTTTTATATTATGAATATAAGGAAGTATTACTTTTTGTAACGTGATTGTACCAATAAAAAAGATTGTATTAATGCATTTTGTAATATGTAATATCAATCCATTTAAAAAGTACATAATGACAGTCAAATTCAAACGTTCAACCCATAAAAATAATATGTGTGAAAACATAACATTACTTTTCGTAATCTGATTGTATAATAAATGATATTACAATAATAAAAATATGCGTGTGAAGGTTCAAAAGTCCAAGTAATTATAAATTCAATTTCAAAACTTAAAAAATACAAAATAATCTTATATTACCGTAACATAAATATGTTTGTGAAGACTGTAAAAAATATGTATCACAGAGAGAAGGTTTAATTCATGTATGCCGTACCCCCACTACTTTGCCATCACAAAATATTTATACACTGGAAATTGTAATAGAGTACAATTCCATTGAGCTAATATATATATATATATTGGAAAACCGTATAAGGAAACTCCTAATAAACTCCACTTCATTACTTATATATATACACATGCACACATTATATATATATATATATATATATATATATATATACCAGTTGACTATAAGAGCTTAATAAAACAAATTTGAGAGTTAAGGAGCTTTCTGTTCATTTATACTGAAAAATACGGTGAAATTGATGGAGAGATACTTCAATTGGAATATTATTGGTAGAAATAATTAGTGATAATGAATAACTGGTACATTAGAAAATTCTAAAAAATTCCGTAAAATAGAATAAAAACATAATTAGGTGACAAGAAAGGGGTAATTATAATCGCGCTGAGCTCCTAAATGATTTTTAGTAGTTTGGATTGGTGGATGTTTGTGTTTTGTTACTTACTCCACTATTATACATGCACAAATTAATATGTCTGAATCAGTATATATTTTAGATTATTTCCTTTGGACATACTGTATATTAAATGTAGGGTGCTTTTTTTTTTTCCACTCCTCGATTTTCTTCCATTGGGCTTTCCTATTTTAATGGTAGGTTTTTAAGGAGGTCTGCCTTGCCTTTTATGCTTATTTTGGTGGAAGTATTGTTGTTTTTCTTATTTTCTTCTATTTTTTATAATAGAAAAAAATTAATTATTTTATGCCGGTGAATTTAAGGCACTAAAATTATAATACCGTTTTATTATGCTATTTTCTTGATAACTTGCAATTTTTTATCGGCTCACTTTAAAAAAAAATAATTTAATAGGGTGTTAAATCTAATAAATAAAATAATATTTTAAATTATTTAATAAAGTAAGAATATATATTTTTGCCTTAATAACTCAATTCAGATTAAACATCACGTGCTCCTCACGCATTGGGCTGAAATGGATTTCAATGTATGCCACCTCTTTGTAAAATCACCTATTTAACTATACAATACATTTAATATCGATTTTTTTTTTTTAAAAATATGTATAATACGGAGTAATACTCATATCTATTTTTAAATAATATATAATTTTTGTTTTCAAAAAAAAATATAATAATATATAATTTTTTAGAGTATAGTCCGTTAAAGAGTATATATAAATGATTTTATTTTTGTACACAGTACTTAATGAGATAAAATTTTAATTGAGCCCAAGATCACTTTTAATAAAATAAATATTATTTTAGGTTTTTTAGTACCTACAAAAAATACTCATACATAAATTACGGACCATTTTTTATATATTGATAATTTTGAAAATTTTACAAAATAGTGGAAATATAGTTTCTTCTCAATATCGGGTATCACGAAAAATGGATATATTGATGATATATTGGAGAAATATCATAATATGTTCGTTCAGTATTGCACTCTTGTGTATAATTGAATCCATTTAAAACATGGATCTTATTGGAAGTGGATTACTTCTTAAATTAATCATTAAGGGAAATTCTCAAATGCACAGTGGTAAGCGAAAAATGGATATATTGATGATATATTGGAGAAATATCAAGAATATGTTCGTAAAAAATGGATATATTGGAGAAATATCAGAATATGTTCGTTCAGTATTGCACTCTTGTGTATAATTGAATCCATTTAAAACATGGATCTTATTGGAAGTGGATTACTTCTTAAATTAATCATTAAGGGAAATTCTCAAATGCACAGTGGTAGAGTATAATTGAATCCATTTAAAACATGGATCTTATTGGAAGTGGATTACTTCTTAAATTAATCATTAAGGGAAATTCTCAAATGCACAGTGGTATATTGAAAATTTATTTGTTAATGAAAAGTGTAGTTATTTGTTATTAAAAGTGGAAAAGTGATTTATTATTGAAAAGTGGTATTGTGCTGTTAAAATAATATTATTAATATAGCGTATTGGGCTGGTCCCGAACCTCAACAATTATTTTGTTTAAAATTTCGCTTTGACTAATAATTATTGATTGACCGGTCTTTAAAATGTACATTAGTGTACCTGTGCACACTATGCACAGGAGACCAACCCAATCATTAATATTTAATACTCTAATCATTACACAATTTTTCTTAATTAAATTATATGTTCAAGATTCACCGAAAACTTTTATGAAACGAAAGGTGTAATGTTTATGAAATTATATATATATATAATTAACAGTATAACAATTTATATGAAATAACATTCCACCAATATATATTCCGGTCTGACGAATGACTTGTTGAGATTTGGGGGATTTAATACAGGAAATTAAGTAGGGAGTGAGGGGTTTCTAGGAGGAATAGTACCTTTTATTTTTCTACTGATTTAATTACCTGTGGACTTTCTGGCTTGATATAATCTATTTTCCCGTAAAAGAAAAAACCAAATTTTCTTGTAGTATTAAAATTGGTCCCGTGACATAATTTTTTACACTTTTGCAATCAAAACAAATTAATAATCTTTATTTTAAGGCCTCCATTTCAATGAAGGTATAATTTATTCGACAATTTAATGAATGAATTAACATGGGTATTTGCAAGTACACTCCTCAGGAGCTGTACAACTCCCCTGCGCAAACTCCCCATGGTTCTTCATACAACCTTTGCTGCAATATTCCGCGTCACAGAATTTACCCTTCTCCGGTGGAATTTGATCGAAACAAGTTCCGGCCATAACTTCCGTATCACCTGCATTCACACACCCTCAAATATTAGTAACCTACGACAACAACTTGATACACATCGGTCAAAAAACAGTTACAATAATTTTTGCATAGTGAGTAGTACAATTAATGTACAATTGTAATTTGTGCAGAAATTGAATTTTATAAAATTGACTTAATTTATATATATTGGGTGTCACATTAAATTCGTATAATGAACATGCATGAAATGATAAGAGGGAATATTTCAAGAAATAACAAACGTACCCTTGCAGATGACAAGCAGAAGTAGAAGAATGATGGCCCTCAAAGCTAAAGGCTTCATTTTTGTGAGATTAAATTTTGTGTGGTGAAATTAAAGGAGTGGGTACGTTGGAATTTATAGGCTTCAAAGGGAATAAGTGTACATAATAATTAATTAATATCTAGATTTCAATAATCTTATTTGCATGCTTTCTATTTCATTATAAATTACAGAGACAGAATCTAGAAAATAAATCGACTTAATTAGTTACATACTAAAAAAAAAAAAAACACCCGTTTTGTCGACGGAAATACCAACGAATTTTCGGTCGGAAACCATGGTTGCCAAAGGAAATACCAATCGAAAAATTCAATCGGAGCCAACCTGTCGTCAGTTCCGACGGAATCGTGTCCGTCGGTAATATCCATAACCCGTTTACGAACCGGGTCAATGTTCCGTCGGTGATTCCGACGGTAAATTACGGGAAAAAAATATTAAAAAACAAATTATTTCCGTCAGTACTATCGACGGATTGTAATTTCCATTTTTTTTTCCGCAAAATTAATTTTCGTCGATATCCGTCGGTATTTTCGTTGGTTTTCAAAATTAATTTCCGTCGAAAAACGCAGTTCCAAAAAAAATAATTATGGGCCGGATCGGACCTAGACCCGACCCGCGAACTCTTGTATTTGACCGGGTGTGTGGGCACCGAGTGAGAGGCGCCTACCATTCGGACAAGTCTGTTTCTTATTCATAGTTGTAATATTAATTATATATGTACTCATTTTCGACCCATTTTTTTTTAAATTCACAAAATTAATTTCTTTCACATACATTAATAACTAAATTCTTAATCTATCTTTATTGTAAATTTAATTTTTATATTTTAAATGTAATTTTTAAAAATTTTATTAAAATTCTAAAATATTCATAGTTTTACTAAATTTTTTTAAAAAAAAATTCACAAAATTAAATTAATTTCTTTCGCATACCTTAATAACTAATTAAATTCGTAATCTATCTCTATTGTAAATTTAATTTTTGTAATTTATATATTTTAAATGTAATTTTTAAAATTTTTATTAAAATTCTAAAATATTCATATTTTTACTAAATATTTTTTAAAAAAATTCACAAAATTAATTTATTTTCGAACTTTTTAATAGTAAATTAATGATAAATAAACTTTTATAAATTGTACATCTCATAAAATAATTAGCTTACATTAATTTAATATTCATCTTCTTCATCTACATTTTCATTATTTGCCCATCTTCCTACTCTTCCTCTTCATCATCCTCCTTCAGTCCTCCCCTTCCTCTTCATCCTCGATCTTCATTTTCATCCTGTTCCTCATTTCCACAATCGTTTTCAATTTCGATCAATTGTGGATTTGCAGCCGTCAAGTCTACGTAAAGATTCAAATCTCCCGTAAAGACTTCAATTCGAGTCTCTATTTGTTCCGTTTGAAACAGAGATTTATCTTCATTATTGTTTTCCTTTTTAGGGACTTCTACCATTGACATTGCATTTACTTTGCAAACAGCGTGCCATTCAATATTGCTACGTGATCGTACTGGATACGTGCAGTAGTATACTTGAGATACTTGATGGGCAAATACAAATGGATCATCCCCGCTATACCTCCTTTTCGGATTAACATCCACTAGCTTGTACTTCGGATGAATCCTTGTTCCTAAAGGGCCTGAATCAAACCAATGACACTTGAACAACACTACAGTCTTTGCTGGATATTCCAGATATTCTACTTCAACGACTTCTTGCAACACCCCAAAGTACTCACTTGCATCTGCATTGTAATTCGCACTGTTAATGCAAACACCACTGTTGGTTGTCACTTTTCTTGATGCATACTCGGATGTATGAAATCTGTAACCATTCACAATATAGTCGTTGTAAGTCTTTACACGACGTAGTGGTCCTTTGTTGAGATTCCTTAAGAATCGACTCTCAAAATCGTGTGACCGTCCCTATACAGTTCAAATATTTAACATTAATTATGAATCATATTTATTTACGTAAAACATACGTTAATGATACTCACATAACGTTGGAACCATCGGGCAAATTCATGTTGAAGACGAACATCTATATCTATATCTGAGATGTTTTGTTATGCTCGTTGTATATCTTGAGTATACATCCTAATGCACAACATCCAACCACAATTAATATTAAATAACATAAATGAAGTAGTATTAATTTACATAGATGATAAATATATGAAATACTTACTCAATGTAAGGTTGAACTTCATCACAATTCAATAACACATACGCTTGTGCTATTTCTGCCTCTCTGTTCGTCTCCCAATCTCGTTCAGTGAATTTTTCTATATATAGGTCGTCCCTTAGACTTGAATATAGACATCATTCCATCGACCTCTTCATCGATATTGTCCGTACATCTACCACCGTAGTTATGTGGTTCACTTCTCAACCGAACAAAACATGTCAACCTCTTCATTCAAATATGCATTAATAATCTATGCTTCCACATTTGCCCTTTATTACATATACTTTATATGTGCATTGAAGATAATAAATTAAAATAAAAAATGCTGTAAAAAAAGATATTTCATAAAGAAATGAGGGGAAAAATTATACCAGAGAAGGAGAATATTTACAAAATGTAAAATAACTTAAAATCAAAATTATATGAGTAAAAGGCATGGCTCTTCAGGTTACAAAAAGGAGAAAATGAACATTGTTTTTGTTCAATCCTATAATAATTAAACTCAGTCTAAAATTGAATTACTATGCTCATAGCTAGCTAGTCATATGTATGTATTTATGAGTATGTATACATGTATATAAATACACATGAATTAAATATATATGTGTATGTAGAAAAGGTCGGTTTGGGCATTTAAGTTTCTTTTGTTTTCTTGTAATTAAGCAATTAAAATTTACATAACAAATATATATGACAATTAAGGAATTGGATCTTTTTAATAATATTCTTTAACAATATATATATATGAATAACAAAAATAATTGCATAACATGTTTAGTTTTCTTAAAATTGTTTCTACAAATGTAGGTTAAACAAAAAATTAGATTTTTTTTCCAGAAATTGCGCGCGAAATGAATTTTATTATTTAAAAATCGTAAAAAAAATGGCATGTGAAATAAATACAATTGCGTTTAGAACATTTTATTAAATTCTCAACTTTAAATTTAGTCGGATAACAAAAAATGATTACGGAATATGTTTTATCGTATTTAAATTGTTTCTAGCTACAACGGTTATATATTCCGCACAATATTTTGTACTTGGGCGCGAAATGAATTTAAATATATCTAATTAAAAACCATAGAAATGAAACATGACTCAAGAATTTTATTAATAAATGTGGTCAAACTTAGATATCTTCCAATATCTTTAAATCATTTCTATGAAGGTAAAATTAAACTTATTGTTCGACATAAAATTTTGAAGATTAACGAGCGAAATGAATTTATATAAATATAAAAAAGAAACAAATAAAAGACATAAATAAATATATTTCTTTGTTTTGAAAACCATAAACACAAAAGACAAATATCTCTTATTTGTGATTCTTCCTCTTGGATTACTAATTACATACTTAATGGTGTGAATAGAAGCCGGTGAAAATGCAGGAGTTCAATGGCATAAGTGAAAAAACACATATAACTTGGAAAATCATGCGGTTTTAGATCTAATTATACACTTAAATCATTTTTCACCCAAAAAAAAACTTAATCTTTAACCAAAATAAAATAAACACAATTTGGTTTACCCCGGCCCTCTTGTATTTATATATGACCAGATCGAGCATCATTTTACTTGCCTTCTACTAATTATAAGTCTGCAGAATTTTTTTTCAACCTTCCTTGTAATAATCGATCATAATGGTTTTTATTAAGTAGTATTAGGGTAGTTTATCTTGGTAGTTATAAACCTCTTGTTAGTTGTAACTACTCATTTATATCTTCTTGTAACCTCTCTTATAAATACCCTAATACAAGTCTTTGACTCTCACTTTGAGAGTCCTTCTATCTTACATGGTATCAGCCTAATCTCTTCTGGGCCTATTTTCTCCCCCTCCTTCTTTCTCGTCTCTTCTTGATCTCCCTCCTCCATGGCCGACCCATCGGCGACCACCTCCGTCTTTGACGCCACCCTTACCCTTCATGCTATGACTCACCTTGTCACCATCAAGTTAAAACCCACAAATTACCCAATGTGGTATCGTCAAGTCCATCCGCTTCTTGTTACCCAAAAGTTCTTGCCCTACGTTGATGGCTCCTCCTCGGCCCCTCCCTCCACCGTCACCACCAATGGTGCGTCCTCTTCTAATCCACTCTACACGACTTGGTACTCTCGTGATCAAATCGTGAGTGTTTTCTTGACGTCCACCCTCACCGAAGAGGCCATGGCGGTGACCGTTGGCTGCTCGACCTCGCTGGAAATCTGGAATGCCCTCGCTGAGGCATTCAATCAGCCCTCCAAAGCTCGTGAATTACGACTAAAGGATGAACTTCAACTCATCAAGAAAGGTTCAAGATCCGTTTCTGATTATGGGGCCGCCTTTAAATACCTGTGCGACCAGCTTTCCTCCATGGGCTGCTCTCTTGACCCTACAGACAAATCTCATTGGTTCCTTCGTGGCCTGGGTCCAGAGTTTCACGGTTTTTCCACTACTCAAATCAACATCTCGCCTCTCCCCTCGTTTTCAGATCTGCTCGCCAAGGCCGAATCTCACGACCTCTTCACCCGTAGTCTTGAAACCCCTACCACTTCGTCGCAATCGCCTGCTTTTCTTGCTCGCTCCTCGGCGTCTTCCGTGTTAAGCCGACCTCCTGCTCGCTAGCAATTTGGTCGTGGTCGCCCTCCTGCTCGCTGCTATGCAGGACGTGGGCGAGGTCGTGCTCGATCGTCTCCTCGCTGCCAGATCTGCAGATTTGACGGCCATTATGCTCCAACCTGTCCCCAGCGCTATGAATCCTCTTCTCCTCGCCAGGCGAACACCGTTGGCTCTTTTCCTCGCAATGATTCTGCTCGCCTAGCTAATCTCTCGGACTGGTATGTTGATACTGGGGCCTCCTCGCACATGGTTCCCTCCTCGGCCGCTCTTGATTCGTGCTCGCCCTACACTGGTTCTGATAGAGTCGTCGTCGCAAACGGTAATATCCTTCCAATTACTCACACTGGTACTCATCTCTATAATTCTGACTTATCTTTCTCCAATGTTCTTGTCGTTCTTTCCATTACGAAAAATCTTCTCTCTGTAAGCAAATTGACCAATGACTTTCCTGTCCGTCTTATCTTTTCTAACAATTCGTTTGAAATCCAGAATCGGACTACAGGCTTGACTCTTTCTCACGGAAGACTTGATCATGGTTTATATGTTTTGGAAAAATGTCACTCTAGCTTTGCTTCCTCTTTACGTGCTCGCTCGAACCATTGTTCTTTTGAATTATGGCATAGTAGATTAGGGCATGTTGCTTTTGATGTTGTAAATGTACTTAAACGAAAAGGACATATTTCCACCACTTCTTTGCTTCCTCGGCCTGTTATTTGCTCGGCATGTCAAAAATCTAATAGTACTCGGCTTTCTTTCTCTCTAAACTCAAAACGTGCTACTTATGTTCTTGACATTATTCACTGTGACTTATGGGGTCCCGCACCTATTAAATCTCATGATGGTTTTCGTTATTATGCCTTGTTCATTGATGATTATTCTCGATTTACTTGGTTCTATCCCCTCCGTAAAAAATCTGAATTTGTTTCCACCTTTGTTAACTTTAAAAGTTTGGTTGAAAACCAATTTGATCGTAAGATAAAACGCTTTCAATCGGATGGTGGGACTGAATTCACCAATCATAAACTCCGTGACATTTTTCTCTCTTCCGGAATTATACATACTATGTCATGCCCCTACACCCCGGCACAAAATGGCCGAGCAGAGAGAAAACACCGCCATATCACTGAAATGGGGCTTGCTTTACTGTTTTCATCTTCTGTTCCGACCACCTTTTGGGTTGAGGCCTTTTGCACGACCGTCTATCTTATCAATCGATTACCTTCTCCTATTCTTAACTCCAAATCCCCTTATAGATGCTTCTATCTACTCCTCCTCTATATGATAATCTCCGTGTCTTTGGATGTTGTGTTTATCCTTGTCTTCGTCCATATACTACTAACAAATTCTCTCCTCGCAGTATTCCTTGCGTTTTTCTTGGATACAGTTCTCGTCATAAGAGGTTCTGTTATTTTGACCCCTGCTCGCAGCGCATGCACATTTCTAGGCATGCTCGCTTTGATGAGTCTCTTTTTCCCTTTGCTACAAGTGGTCCATACCCCGATTTCTCCTCTCTCGATGTTGCTACTTTTGATAGCTCTCTTCCCTTGCCGCTCTCTTCGTCTCCTTCTATGCCTGGTCGCCCCCATGATTCCCCTGAATCTCCCTGCTCGCTATGTCTTCAGCCTGATATTACGCCTCCAACCACCCAACCAACTGCTGCTGCTCGACCTCCTCCTGCTGCTCGCCCTCCACCAACTCATGGCATGCGAACAAGATCTCAGGATGGCATCTTTAAAACTAAACATCCCTTTGATTCCTCCCTTATCACCACCACATCCTTGCTCACTGCCATTCATACCTCTCCTGAACCCAAAGGTTTCTCCTCGGCGGCAAAACAACAACACTGGCTGACCGCCATGGGCGAGGAGCTCAAGGCTCTTCACAAAAACAAAACTTGGGACTTGGTTCCTCCCCCCCCCTCCGACGCGAACATTGTTGGCTCCAAATGGGTCTATCGAACAAAGTTTCTTGCTGATGGCTCCATTGATCGTCACAAAGCTCGGCTGGTCGCCCAAGGCTACACTCAAATTCCTGGTTTCGACTATGACCACACCTTCAGCCCGGTCGTTAAGTCCTCTACTGTTCGTGTTATTCTCTCTCTTGCCGTCATGAATAACTGGTCGCTCCATCAACTGGACGTCAACAACGCCTTCCTTCATGGTTTTTTAGACAAACCCATCTACATGAAACAACCGCATGGCTTTGTTGATCCTTCTCGCCCTCAGCACGTTTGCAAACTCAACAAAGCCCTATATGGCTTGAAGCAAGCTCCTCGCGCCTGGTTTCAACGCTTTTGCGACTTCCTTCTCGCCCTTGGTTTTGTTGAAAGCAAATCGGACACCTCCTTGTTCATCTATATGTCAGGTCGTACTTCTCTTTTTCTCCTCGTCTATGTTGACGATATTATAATCACTGGCAATGATCATTCTTTCACTACTCGTCTTATTTCCAGGATCAATAAAGAGTTTGCCATCAAGGATCTTGGTCGATTAACATATTTCCTTGGCCTTGAGGTCACCTACACTGATAGCGGCCTCTTCCTCGGCCAATCCAAATATGCAGCCGACATCCTCACTCGTGCCGACATGCTCGATTGTAAGCCTGTTGCAACTCCGCTTTCCACCTCTGACCTTCTTCGCCTAGATGGTACTCCCTTCTCCGATCCTACCTTGTTCATATCACTGGTCGGCGCCCTCCAATATCTCACCATTACTCGTCCCGATCTCGCCTTTGCGGTCAACACTGTTAGTCAGTTTCAAGCAAACCCAACAATCGACCACTTTCAAGCTGTCAAGCGTATTCTTCGCTATGTTAAGGGGACCTCTCATCTCGGCCTTACCTTCTCTCCTGGTCGCCCAACACTGCTCGCATACTCAGATGCCGACTGGGCTCGATGCCTTGACACTCGTCGTTCCACTTTTGGATATGCTATATTTTTTGGCACCAACCTTGTCTCTTGGGCGGCTAAGAAACAACCTACGGTCTCCAGATCGAGCTGTGAGTCCGAATATCGAGCCATGGCGACCACTTCATCAGAAATTGTCTGGATCTGCTCGCTGCTGAAGGAGCTTAAAGCTCTTCCCACCACTACGCCTACTCTACTCTACGACAACAAGAGCGCCATTTTTCTTTCTCAAAATCCAGTCGCTCACAAGCGAGCAAAACATATTGACATAGACTATCATTTTGTTCGAGAGCTCGTCACCACTGGTCGCCTAGTTACTCAGTTCGTGCCTTCTCAATACCAATTGGCAGACATCTTTACAAAGAGCCTTGCTCGACCTCTTTTTGAGTTCTTTCGACATAAGCTCAACGTCTCTTCGCTCCCGCTTCGCTTGAGGGGGAATATTAAGTAGTATTAGGGTAGTTTATCTTGGTAGTTATAAACCTCTTGTTAGTTGTAACTACTCATTTATATCTTCTTGTAACCTCTCCTATAAATACCCTAATACAAGTCTTTGACTCTCACTTTGAGAGTCCTTCTATCTTACAGTTTTCATTTTGGAGCATTAGTGAGGTTGGAAATTAATTCTTGTATTATTAATTCCTAATACTCCCCCTCACTTGTGAGGTTGGAAATTAATTCTTGTATTATTAATTCCTAATACTCCCCCTCACTTGTGGGCCGAATTAACACCTCTTACCCTTTTTTGGGGAGGAGGTCTATCGAGTGGACAATTTAAATGGGTGAAGTGCTTTCAACAGGAATCGAACTCAGGTTGTTTGCCCGGCTGGCTCTGATACCATGAAAGAATTCCGTCTCATCTAAAAGTACGAACTTGTAGTGAGGTTGAAAATTAATTCTTGTATTATTAATTCCTAACAATAAATAGGTTTGCAATTTAGTTTTATTGCTCTGATACCATGAAAGAATTCTGTCTCATTTAAAAGTTTTCAACTCAATTATTTTAAGAGGAATAAAAAGTTAGAAAAATTATATTGTCTCACAATATAAGACATCTAAATAGAAGGTTTTGATATAGAATAAGATGATGAGTTTCTTATGCAACCAACCACATGCATAAAATATTTGTACATGCTAAAGTGTACAACTGATTTATGCATATGATTATTTTCATAAGAAACTCACGGGTTCTATATCATTACCCTCTAAATAGATTCTTTATTATCATTTAAAAGTAGATTCCTTGAATTTTTTTTTGATTGTTTTCATGAATAATTTCACCGTGGTTTACAAAGTTTTACTCTCGACTAATTAAATACATTAATTATCATTTTTCTAATTATTAATTGGATAGTCACGCCAAAACTTAAAAAGATAATTATATTCATATACATACCAATAGAAGGTAAGTGAAAAGTAGAGATTACAATATTACAGTAATATATTGAAAAGTAAATCAAGATTGTAGAAATATTAATTTGTTATAGTCACGTGCAATTAATTACAAATGGAGATCATAAATTATTAAATATGCCCAGGCCATGTGTGGTATATATGCATACATATATATTGTACAAAAGTATACTAATAAAAAGTTAAAAAAAAATACTTATTAATTATATATTTTTATTCAAAAATACATAATTCAAACATATACATATATGCAATTGAGAGTTGGAATTTTATCCTGAAATACAATCAATCTTCTCACCGATGGAATATAATTCATTCTTCCCTTATAAATTTCCTTACCTTATAAGCAGAATTGACGGAGTATCTCCCGTTAGAGGAATAAGTCCACGACCAATAATCGAAGTACATGTAATTGATTAAATGGAAAGTGCATTAACACCCAAACTTATAACTCTAATAATAATAATATATAATACCCTGACTAGCTAGTTCGTAAAATTAAATTTGCATGATCATTTGTATAATAAATATTTAAAATACAAGGAGTTAGCCAAGTGGTGTAGGTTTGAGTGCACTCCTAAGTCTCAGATTCGAATTCTTTCTAAGGTACAAACAATTTCTATGGGGTCAGTCCATACATAGCGCAAAACTCTGACTTAATTTAAACGGGGGGCCCCCGTAAATGGGCGGCGGGATTGGTCCAAACAATTTCTATGGAGCCAGTCTATACAGAGCCCTAAACTCTGGCTTTAAACGGCCCCCCGCAAGTGGACGGTGGGATTGATCCCCTGAGATTAGTCGGTCCTTGGACCGGATAACTGAGACTTCAAAAAAAATAATTAGTGAATTCACAACAGTTCGCATACATAACGGACTTTAGATAACTGTTTTAAAGTTTCTACAACAATTTTCATATTTCCTTGTTAGTTGAGCTTGAATTCAATTGTATCTTTACTCTCAGATATATCATGAGTGTGGATGCATCATTTGCCCCATGAGATCATATTCAATTGAAGAACTAGGGTTTATGAGTGTTTAATTTGATCGATTTCTTCGAATAATTGAGTGTGTATCTTGTACAAACTAGGTACCTATACAATGAATTTTTTACTAAAAAAATATTAGTATTTTAGTTAAAATATGAATATTTTAGTATTTTAAAATATATAAATTATAAAAATATAAATTATAGATTTCAAATTTAATTATTTGATATATTTGAAAGAAATTAATTTTGTGAATTTTAAAAAAAAAATGGGTCGAAAATGAGTACATATACAATTAATACTACAATTACGAACAAGTAACACATCTGTCCGAGTGGTAGGCGCCCTTCACTAGGCGCCCACACACCCGGGTTCGATTCCTAGCAAGGCCAGAATAATATATGGTGGCCTTCATAACAGTTCGCGGGTCGGGTCGGGTCGGGGGTCGGGTCGGGTCGGGTCGGTGACCCGGGTCAATTATTTTTTTTTTTGGGTTGACTTGCCGACGGATAATTCCGTCGGCACTACCGACGGAACCCCCGACGGACACCGACTGAATATAATCCCGAATTTAAAAAATATAAAATCTAGATCCGTCGGCAGTTCCGTCGGCACGTACCGACGGAATTACCGACAGAAGCCGACGGATATATTTTTCTTAAAAAAAATGCTAAAATTAAATATCCGTCGGTAAGTCCGTCGGTACTATCGACGGACGGACCGACGGAATTGTCGACAGATATCAGACCCGGTTTCGAAACGGGTCATTCGGACTACCGACGGAATAAGATCCGTCGGCAGACTCGACAGATTTATTCCGTCGGGAACCCGTCGGGACTACCGACGGAAAAAAAAATTCCGTCGGTAACTCGTACCGACGAGTCTAGAGCCGACTGAATTATTCCGTCGGTAATTCCGTCGGGAAACCACGCCTACCGACGACAATTCCGTCGGTAGGTCCGTCGGTAAATCGCTCATTTTTTGTAGTGGGTCACATTCTAGTGAAAGTGTTTTGATCTTTATGTGGATGTAGATCTATAAGATTGAACCATGTAATTTCTGCGTTCATTGATCTTTAGTTTACATTCTTTGCATTTAGAGTTGATGTTTTTCTTGTGCACGAAATGTACGTTAAGTTAAGTATTTCGTGTAATTTGATCTCAAATACTAACAAGTAGTGCCGTTTGTGTGGAAAGTCATAAGAAGAGCATGGGTCAGTTCCATAGCTTAACAATTAATCACAATAGCTTTAAACAAAGCAATTTATCACAATAGAGTTAAGTAGTTCTGACTAATAAGCATTAATATAATACTACTATTTTTTTTCACTACTAAAAAATACCCCCAGCTACTAAAAAATACCCCCAGTAGTGACGCTTGTTTAGTGACCCGTATAAGTAAGCGTCACTTTATTAAATATATAAAAATGCTTACATTTTGTAGCAAGATTTAGTGACGCTCGAGTGGATAAAATACCACTATACGAGTTTGAGGATTGTCATTTTCATTTTATATTTTAATTACCTCATCAATCTTTTTCTTATAATTCCAATTAATTACTCCGTTACCTCCCGCTAATATATTTTTTTTCTAATTAATCTCTCATCAATCCTCTCTTATTATTCTACAATTTCAAGAGTTAGCCCTAAGATTTCCTAATTTCTGAAAATGAGTTTCAAAGAAACAGCCACCATCAAATGCCGTAGAGAAAAGTCGAAGGCTATCAAATTCATCTCCGGTTCGCCCAAATTCGGCCTCCACTTTCCTATTATTAGAATCCCTAATATATTTAGGGGTATATTCCATTGAGATTCTGTTGGATTTTTTTGGACTTTTAAAATCTGGGGGTATTTAATCCGGATTTTTAAAAGTTATTCAAAATTTTGAGGTATTCAATACGAATTTTAAAAAGTCTTTAGAAATCTTTAGGTATTCAACAATCTATAGATTTTAATACTCTATGGATTTCGTTGGATTCTCCTTAAAAAATATAAATAAATTTCACTGTTCAAAATATCTTCTAAAAACCAGAGATTTCAACGGATTCTCTCAGAAGACTCTAAAAGAGAAGAAAAAAAAAACTTTGTTGTTCTTCTAACAAAATTTCAACTACTAACCTACTACATTAATCTCCTTCGACAGCACTTGTTATTTCGAACCACAAAATCCTACACAGCCTCACAGTTTACAAAATCGAAAAGGCTGTCCATCTTTCTGCTCTTCTTCAAACGAAATAAAATCAAGAAAAACTATGTTCTTTGATAAGTATTTATATCGGCACAATTGACACGTGGTTAGCAATTATGTTAAAATTATGTTAAAAGATTACATCTCTGTATTTTAAAATTATGTTAAAATTATGTTCTCTCTTTAAAAATTATATTATATCGGCACAATTGACACCGTTAGGTTAGCAATAATATATTCTCGATCGCCACCTCTAATTTATAGCATTAATGCACACTTTAAGATCTCAAGAACATTGTGAATAAATGTTCTTGAGATCTTAAAGTTAGCACGTGGTGTTCGATATCATCTAAAATATTTTGGTGGTCAAGGTCGTCACCCAGAAATGCAAGTGAGTTATTCAATCTTCGTCATGCATCATTAATTAAGAAAGGTAAAGTCTAGTATGCACTCGAGTGCATGTTGTGCACCCTAGTCCATGTTGCACTTTTCAGTTTTACTGACTTACACTTTTTGGTAAATGGTGTTGCACTTTTCAATTATTACTAAAAATATTATTATAGAGTTTAATAATTGAAAAGTGCAACACCATTTACCAAAAAGTGTAAGTCAGTAAAACTGAAAAAGTGCAACATTGACTAGGGTGCACAACATGCACTCGAGTCCATAGCAGACCAACCCATTAAGAAATGTGATTGAGAGAATTTTTGGTAATTAGACAAAAATATGAGTATTAAGAAGGGGTAATTAGTATATAGGACATTTCACTTATAGAAACTAGAAATAAAGACAAAAATTTTAAAAGTTAGGAAGAAGGACAATTTTATTTATAAAAGTACAATTTTAACCTTCCTTTATAATTAAAATCGAAATTTGCATATTCAATTAAGATAAAATATTAAATTTAAAATAGGAGCTGATAAAATATTAAATTCTCGGAAATCTCGGTCATAATTGCGTTCGAAATTTCAAACCTTCCTAATAAGATAAAATATTAAATTAAAATAGGAACTGATAAAATATTAAATTCTCGGAAATCTCGGTCATAATTGCGTTCGAAATTTCAAACCTTCCTAAAACAGAGTTGGAGTATTGGAGAAGCTTCTTTCAAAAAAAATAAAAATATACATATGATGTAATTAATTCAGTAACGTGGAACAGATCGTAATGGAATATATGCGCACGTATATGCCAAACAAATATGCACATTGTGATATGTGCAGTAAGAATGCAAAATACACTATTTTTATCTATATTTATGATTACTACGATAATCATAGTATTATTACGTGAATCATTTGTTTATAGATGTTATATATAAAAAGTATTATTATAATATTGACGTGTACATATTATGCAAACGTGGATATCAAAATAAACTATTCATTTTAGAAATTGTAAATTGTAATTATAATATTATTTATAGAAAAAAATTACCATTGAATATCAATATGTTTGAAAATGTCAAAAATATATTGTTGGTTTGAATTACGTGAGATAATTGTGGGGAGTAGTGGATATATTTAAAATTAATAATATTATATTAATGATGATTGACTTAAAACTTGTGGATTGTAACTTTCTGTGAAATGAAACTGGTAATAACTGCCCATAATTATGATTGGTAAATTAAATGATGATTGAATTAAAACTTGTGGGTTGTAACTTACCATGAAATGTAACTCGTAATAATTGCTCATAATTATGATTAGAGATGTTTATCCGGGCCGGGCTAACCGGGCTGGCCCGTTTAACCCTGAAAAATACAGGGTTAGGGTTCATGAATTATAGGCCCGTTTAAAACCGGGCTTTTTTGACCCGGACCGGTTAGCCCGTGGGCTAAACCGGGCCAGCCCGCTAGCCCGAGTTGTTACCTTTTTTTTTTTTTTTTTTTTTTAATAAATAACCTAAGAATAAATTTTGGGTCATTTGACCAATAACCATAACTATAAGCATTAAGAAGCACATTACCATCCATTAGTCATTATTACTATTTTTTATTAAATTATGATATTTGTTTAACTTTATTTGGTCATATTAAGGAGCAATGAGTTCTAGAACTGTGTTTAAATTATACTTTTTTTTTCTTATTTACTAATTATTAACTAATTATGTATTTTTCTATTTTTGAGACCTTTAATTTAAAAAAAAAAAAAAATTATTGTAGCCCGTTAGTGGCCCGTTTAGCCCGTGGCCCGATAGGGTTAGGGTTAGGTCCCAACAATTGTAGGCCCGTTAAATATGAACCGGTTAAGGCCCTAACCCGTTTAGCCCGTAGCCCTGTAGGGCTGGCCCTATAGGGCTAGGGCCAGCCCGATAGACATCTCTAATTATGATTGGTAAATTAGAATCTTTTAATATTAATTTTATATTTGTATGCATTATTTTAATATGAGATTCATTATTCTGGTAATGAAGACATGTCTAATTAATGCATATATTGAAATATATGCTAAATATTTAGAGCATATGTGAAAATATACGTTGCATATAAGCTAAGATTGTAAACCATATGCAAAAAAATATCATCTAAAAAAAAAAAAAAACATACGCAATGTCAACACGATTATCAGGTATATTTGACAATTGAGTCTGGGATGCAGAAGCATTAACACGATCATCACTGATTGCCAAACTAACGCCCAAACTTTGTGAATTATGCATATCAAGTACTAAATTCTTAGACTGTGTAGAAAACATAAACTTCAACTAATTTTTCCAATGAAATCTGGCAAAATTCAACTAAACTAACCAAATTAGAATCAGATGATAAAGAACAATTCTTTATGCAACCAACAGAATAACACATGCCTATCTTAGAATTCGATAATATGGGCCACATACCGATTATTTCATTAACAATGTCTTCAAACTTTGAAGATTGTTGAACACGGATCAACTGGGTTTTATCCTCGAATTCGAACTTTAAAATCACAGCATATTCCATCTCTGATTCTGTAAATTAGCTTCTCCAATTAACACGTTCAATAGAACCCTAAATCGCATAATAAAAAACAGGGGAGAATTAGAAAAAATCGAAGATTGTGTCGGACAGGGTATAAATTGGAATAACAATGAACCAATCGAATTATCACCTATTGAATTAAAACAAACCGGAATAAAATTGCATACCTAGATAATGTAATGGTTCTCGGATGAGATTTAGAAACTCAAAATTAAGTTTATTTTGGGTAGTTCGGTGATGATCGCATATCGAAGATGAGATTTGAAGATCGAATTATTGATTATCACAGATGGAATTTGCATATGGAATCATTGCATCAAAACAGATGGGATTTGCAGATCGAAGATATTGAATATTGAAGGTGGGATTTGCAGCAACACCGAATTCGTAACTTCAAAATGGAATGTTTCTGGTATAGAAGATAGCATTGTTGACCATTAAATGATTCAAATTTAAAATATAATTTTAATTTACATTGATTTGAAATTAAAAATCTTAATTTTAATTTAAATTATTGTTTTAATTTAATATATTGGTGTGATGAAAGAATAAAGTCATAATTGGTTATTTGGTTATGAATTTGACCTTAATCCTAATACTATAATTTATTGTCTCTTTTCCTATTTATCTCTATAGGATTGTCTCTAATCTTAATTAAACTCTATTAAGAAATGTGATTGATGAATGTGGGGTAGGTAGAGAGGTTAATGCTCTCAACACAATATTAATTGGATGATTTGTGCTCCCTGCTATTCCATCACACTTATTGTTAGTTTAAGAAACTGAAACGACGAACTTTCCGAGTTCCCCTGAATGTATTTAAAAATAAATATTTTGTAGCAAATAGTTTTCATACATATACTGTTTTTTTTTTTAATCCATCTTGTATGTTTCATGCATGTAGGTTATTGAGAAGACAACAGGTCCTTCAATGCCTCTCCCAAAAGAAACCACTGCTGAGGCTAAACACAAACTACTGTAGAAGCACTGGACAAGAAGGATGTAGAAAGGAGACGAACAATTGAATTGAAAAATAATCTTGAAGGGTACATTATATTATACCAAGGATGAGGTAAGAAAAAATTGTTTTGTTTTATGCAGATTGTGTGAGTGCCTGAAAATGTAACCTCATCAATCATGCCAATCATTTTGTACTTATTGTATTTGATGATTAGGATGTTAGTAGATGTCGTTTGGAATTTGTATATTAGTGGTTGATCTTCTTCTTGCTTGCTTATATTTGTGGTATATTTGATTGATATATTACTTTAGTTCTATTAATGTTTCAAATACATGATATGAGTACACCCACACACCTTCTTTAAGACTTTGCTGATATTATCCATGTGTGCTTTCTGATTCCCCTGTTCATCCCATTCTCTTTAATTCTGATATTATTGAACTGTTAATTAGTTTTATTTATGATTTGGTTTGTTAATTAGTTTTATTTATGATTTGGTTTACAATTTTGTGGAGTGTGCTCTGGATTTTCTTAATTTAATGAACTTACATGTGCTTTTTGATTGTTGATATGTTAGCTTGCATCTGATTAGTTTGAAAAAATATCTTCTGACCAAGAGGGACAATCTTTTATTGAAAAATTCAATAAGGTTCGTTCTCTCTCTATCCCTTCTTGTGTGTGCCTCATGGATGTTAGACCTACACTTTATAGTCAAGTATCTCAATTAAATGCTGCTAAAGTTATCGCCTGATGCAGGTAGAAGATTGGTTATATAATGACGGTGAGGAGTTTGAAAAAATATCTTTTGACCAAGAGGGACAACAATATTTTATCGATAAAAAATCAATAAGGTTAGTTTTCTCTCTATATTCCTGCTTGTGTGTGCCCCATGGATGTTATGCCTACACTTTATAGTCAAGTATCTTAATTAAATGCTGCTAAAGTTATCCCCTGATGCAGGTAGAAGATTGGTTATATACTGACAGTGAGGATGCCTCTGCCACTGAATTTCAGGAACGCCTTAACATGTTGACAATATTGGGTGACCCAAATTTTTTTAGGTTTGTCTTATCAATTTAAATAAAGTAGTAAAGCTTTTTTGGCAAGTTTAAGGTGGAATTACATGTAGTTGTTTATTATAGGCATACAGAACCCACTGCTGATCATTTCAGTGTATTTTTTGATAAACTGATTTACATAAAAAAAAATGTTTATTTCTTACTTTAGTTTCATTGAACAAAAAGGTCCTCTAGTCCAATGATTTAGCTTTGAGATCAAATGGGCTCTTTGCTTTTTACATGCATATAAATTTATTTAATGAAATGTTTGGGGAGAAGAATATAATATCGAATTTTATATGGCTTGTAGGAGGCTAAACTTTGGTTAAGTCAACCTAACTGCATATTTTTCATGGAAATTTACATTCCATTTATTTAGCATTTTATAATATTTTATAGAACACCATTGTAAACAGTGGAAATTATATTAATACTGTATTCAACTTGACTGGACTTGCATTAATTTTACTAGAACACTAATATTTTCAGATATGACTGGACTTGCATTACCTAGTCAATATCTAACGTGTTTCAAGTATCCTAA
The DNA here is from genome assembly GCA_963675135.1 of Galeopsis tetrahit. Taxonomy (NCBI): domain Eukaryota; kingdom Viridiplantae; phylum Streptophyta; class Magnoliopsida; order Lamiales; family Lamiaceae; genus Galeopsis; species Galeopsis tetrahit. Next base: position 57,794,224 of record OY776127.1, read on the forward strand.
TCTTCAGATTGTGCAAGGACAAATCTTTGCTGCTAAGAGAGCTAGGGAATAGATGAGGTTCTATTCTATCAACCTCTTATCTAAGACAGATTGCATATATTATGTAGACAGTCAAACACAATGTCTGGAAATAACGTATTGTTCTAAGAAATTTAAATTTTGACATCAACTTGATATCTGTGGTTATAGGTCTTACGTGGAGCTGACGACTTAGTAGTATCTCACCAATTATTGGTTCATATGGACTGCAATGCACTTGCTCTTCTTCCAGGCAGTCAAACAGAGTTGCAATGCTCTAGATCTCACATACGTATGCTCATCTTCTTAAATTATGTCAAGTTTTCTCATGTTATTCTTATGGTGCGTTAGTAGATTGTCCATTTCGCTATATTTTTTGTTATAGTCAAATTTATTTAATAGTTTCCTATCTATGAGAGTGTTATAAGCTAAATGTGTATTAATATTCTCTTTCTAAGAACTTTTTTTTCTCTTTTCAAAGAAAATTAGCAGTTTCATTAAAGTATTTTTCAGAATATTAAGGGAATATTGGAAAGTCTGAAATGTTAATCAACTTTGTTGAACAAGAAATTTCTGCTATGGCTGCATATTATACCAGGAAATAAGCTTCGAAGCGATAAGGAGCCCTTAAAGGTTAGTGTTTGTGTTTCTCTTGTTCTGTTTTTTTTTTTTTAGGGTGCAATTGTTATAACTTTTGGCATATATTATACTACAATTAATAAACGTGAGCTAATTTTTGTTCAATTTGACTAATGTGTGCAACGTGTATCATAATGATATGATTGTGAATTGGTGGGGTGTATCATAATAAATGAAGATATAATATTTTGTTTTAATAGGCTGGAGTAAAAGTTTTTTTAAAGGGCATGCGTACTGTAGACAATGTTGCACAGGGTATTGTTGAAAGTTTAATTCATGTTAAGTTGCTTGGCAATGAAGAATTATTAGGATGTGAATGGTGTAAAGTGAAAGTTATTGTGGCCATTGAATATGAGGAACCATTATTTTAGAAATTTGAAGGTGTTAACGTTGTTGGGCAAGCTATAGGACATCACATTGCTTGGCCAAAGCATCTAGTACATTTCTTTTGATATTATTTTATTTGTTTTAGTTTGGTTATTTTCAATTTCAAGATATATTAACAATTTTCCCTTTGTTCATTATTATAGGTTCAAGTGGAGGATGCAAGATAAAGATAGAAAAATGAATTTTGCCACGCATAGTTTAGGTGCAATGTATATTTGAACTGATTTTATTAGGAATGATATCGAGTTTTGAGTTGAGATATTTTAAATGTTGATTGTTTCTATTTTAGAAATGTAATGACATTTTATTGTTATGATATAAATTAATGAATGAAAATATAAAGTTATTTATATGCTTGAGTAGTTTAGGAGTATATTTATATCCTACATTGTTACTAATATTATTTGACATTAAAAAAGGACATTAAATCTGGTAGTTAAATTAGTTATATATATATTTTTTTGTACGAGAAAGTGTCACTAAAACATACCATCGTGACTCGAGAAAGCGATACAAAGACACATCATCCTGACGATTATTAACGTCACAAGATAGTGTTACTATGACGCATAAAAGGGTCACTAAATGAGGTGGTTAAGTGAGTTATAATTTATTTTGTGATGCGAAAAAGCGTTATTAAAGCAAACCTTAGTAACGCTAATTAGCGTTACCAACAAGTGGTACTATGACGCTTAAAACAGTCACAATGATTATCTGCAGTGACGCTTTCCAAGCGTCACGTTAACATCCAATAGAAATGCCAAATCAAGTGACGCTTAGCTAAAGCGTCACTATACGAAACGCGTCACTACACATTTCTTTTAGTGTCACTTCTGTGCGTCACTATAGCCTATTTTTGTAGTAGTGTTTTTTCGACAACAATATAATACTACTACTACTTAACACACCAATATAAGTTAAGGCCACTGTTGTTTACCACACTTGGCGGCATAGGAATAAGTGTAAGTTTGAGGGGAAAAGGGATCATATTGCGAATATTGTTCGATCCATTCAACTTGGCATGTGGTTGCATGGGGATTTCATTAAGGGTTTCTATGATCAGTTCATGCATGTTTAGATTTGTGAATATATGTTTTGTATTGTGGAATGGAATCTGCTGTGTGTGTTTGAATTTTGTAGGGGTTGGATGCAGCAAGGAGGGGCAAGGTGTTGATCACAAGGTGGCGTTGAGGAAAATGGGCGTGAAGTCTTGCATGGCAAGCCGGATCGGGGAGCTGGCGAGAATCTATTGCCGGGCGAGAGATAGGACCAATCTGGCGACAAGCAAGTGCATGGCTAGCAAAAGGACCATTTCTGAAAATCTCAAAAATTTCAGAAAGGATATGAAGAAGCACACTGTTAGGCAGATTAATTGCAGTTGTATTTTGCCCTATATTAGGGGTTGTAATTATTCTAACAAGAACAAATACATTGATTGCTTAAAAGGGGAGAAGTACCCGACCACATGAAGAGGCACGGTTTTTCCCTTGCTGGGTTTGTCCCTTAAGGGTTTACCGGCGGGGGGTTTTTAACCCGACCTTGGATGGAAGGGGAAGCTTGAGAGCCGAGCGTTGTAATTGCGAATTGCGACTACTCTTTTTTGAGTCGTCGTGTGTGGGCTGATTAATTTAAATTCCCTTTCAGTATAAGTTAAGTCGACAACAAACTAAAATTATTAAATGTTTTTTTTTTTTTGAGGGGGAAAATTATTAAATGTTGGGTGCAAAATATATGGACAAAAATTAATCACATACGTAAAATCTTCCTCCCTAACAAGTAGATTTTCATCCCATATTTCAGTAGTTTTATCTCTTAAAATAGAATTCATTTCCTTTTCTTTTTTTAATATGGGCATACAAAATGTCCTATTGATGAAATAACATTAGGTATGGAGAATAAATCTGCAAAATCGAATTGAGTTGAGAGGAACAAGGAAAAAAAGAGGGACAAGCTATATTTCCCTCCATACTTGTTGAGTATACTCCACCGATATATACACTCCCCCTTAAAATAGACTTTGTTTGATGTACTCCCCTAAAATACCAAAAATACCCAAATCCCTTTTTTTCTCTATTTCCGTCTTTCTTCTTCTCATTTTTTTTTCAAAAACCCTAAACTTAACTATCATCTCCCCATCCAACAAACTGTCGTCGCCAGCTCCACCCACACCAGCAGCGTCGCTGACTCCGTCCCTATCCAGCACCGTCGTACCTCCGCCCCATCTTCCTTTTTTTTTCTGCGCCAAGCACCACCTCCATCACCTGCCGCCCGTCGCGGCCCAACGCCCAATGCCGGCACCCGCCGCGGCCCGTCGTCGCCCAACTCTTCCTTTTTTTTTTCTGTATTTTCTGCAATAAACGGCGGCACCGCCGTTCTCCTTCGCCCAGCGCCACCGCCTCCTCTCCTACCCAAGGCCGCGCCACTCCTCTCTCACGCCGCCGCCCTGCCTTCCCCAACCCAACGTCGTCCTTCCTCCCTCTTCCTTTTTTTTTTTTTTTTTTTGTAACTCAACCGGCGGCGGCCGCCCCTCCCTCGCCTAGCCGGCGCTGCTCGCCTAAAACCTAAAACGCATATTTGTTGGTTTTTTTTTTAATTTTCGACAACTCTTGGTTGAAAATATACACTATCGTCGACAATTATGTCGACGATAGTGTATATTTTCGACCATAAGTTGTCGAAAATATTGATTATTTTAAATTTTATTTCGATAAAAGTTGTCGACAAAAGTGTTTTTCGTCGACACACCAGTGTCGATGTAAAACACTCTCGTCGACAAACTAGTGTCGAAAAAATGTATTTTAAAAAAAATAATCTGAATTTTTTTATATATATATTTCTGGTGGTATAGTGGCGACAGATTCTACCGGAGGTGTGGCGGCGATAGTGACAGCGGCGATTGCTTTTTAAAATAGGGATAGGGTTTAGGATTGAAAAGTGGAGGGGAAGTGTATTTATCTGGGTCACATTTTAGTATAAGGATAGTTTAAGTATTTTACACGACTATTAAATTAATAAATGGGGAGGAAGAGTATACTTAACAAGTGTGGAGGGGTATATAGCCTGGCCCAAAAAAGATTCTTATACAATATCATATCGGGTTTGACTATTTACACCTCCATTTCAGATGGATGCACTCCCCCGATTTATACACTCTCCCTAAAATCAGGCCACTCCCCAAGTAATTGTCATAAATGTCATATCCTCTTTAAAATGCCTATTACTATCCACACCCTCCCACTAAAACCTAATTTCCCCCTTCATCTTCATTCTCTCATTTCCCTCCCCCACCAACTCACCGACACCAGCCTCCAGCCGCCGCGCCCCCTCGTCCGGCCGCCCCTCCCCCATCCACCCGAGGTCATGGCCTCCACCCCCGCCACGGCGGCCCAACCTCCATTTTTTTTTCTGTGTTTGTCCCCCATCCACCCGACGCTGCGGCCCAGCCTTTTTTTTCTATGTTTTTTGTCCCCCTTCCCCCGTTCGGCGGCTTGCCTCTCCCTCGATTCCGGCGGTCTCAACCCGCCGCCCAATCGCCTTCGCCCAGATGTCGTCGTCCGTTCTCCTACCGCCGTCGTTGAGGCTAACATGTAAGGTTTTTTTAATTTTTTCATGTTCTCACGGCCCCCCATTCTCCCCTCACTCACATCCGGCCGCTGCCGCCTGGTAAAATGTCGGTTGCCGCTTTTTTTATGTTAGGATTTGCTGCAGTGCAGAACCCTTCTTTTTTTTTCGACAGTATTGTCGACCAAATACACGCCGTCGACAAATTGTTGTCTACGAGGGTGTATTTGGTCGACAATATATGGTCGAAAATATTATAAAAAAATTGTGATTTTTCCATATATTGGAATTTTTAAATTTTTTTTTTTTGTTTTAATTGGTGCTCACCGGAAATGGTGTTGGCGGCGGCCGGAAGTAGTGGTTGAGGTGAATGGAATGACAACAGAGGGTGCGTTCAGTAGAAGATGTATCTAGTATTCTGTATTTTAGTGAATGGTATTTTTGGTTTTTTACCATATTATTTTATTAATAAACTAATTGAGAAAGTGCATCTATATGAAATGGAGGTGTAAATAGTCAGACCCTATCATATCGTATGGGCTTTGGCAAGAAAAGTTAGAATGGCCCAGTTGTAAATATGACTTCACTGGGCCGGGCCCAACTACGAAGTCACTGACCTAGGTAGGCCCAAAAAAATCATGACATTTCACCTTAAATTACAAGACGTGCACATGGTTAATGTAAGAAGTTAGTTTGAGTTAATTTAGTTCTAAACTTGACCAACCCTTCATACAGTATTTTATGTTTGTACAAGTATTACAATAATAAATAAATTAATAAAGTTATGACTAAAGTGATCTTTTATGAATGACCCATTCTTATAGACCCATCACATTGCATTTCATTCATGTTTCAAGTGGCAACAAAACATACATGATGTCACATAAATTCAAAAGTTCAACCCATTAAAACGTGTGATAAAATAATACTACCTCCTATTGAAAATATAAGTCATTTTAAAATTAATGTACATATATTAAAAAAATAATTGATTTATCATTTTACTCCTAATTAATGTTTGTATTTCTCATCAAAATAATAACACATTTTGTCACGCTCCAAATTTAAAAATAACGACCTTTAAAAAAATAGTTAAAATAACTAATTTTAACGTGCCAAAAATTGAAATCTTAAAATTATAACGATAACATAAAGGGACGCAACGACTATTATATTTAAAATCACATTAAGTATTGCAACGGAAACGATCAAAATATAATCAAGAAGTTCACAACTAACTTATTAAGCAATTATCCATAAGAATAACCATAATTAAATTAAATAAACATGCTTGAAAATAGTCCTTTAATCTTAAATAAATCGTCGTCTCCCATCACCACTCCTCGCCATCCAACTCTTCAACCTGAAATTGTAAATTGTTGGGGGTGAGCATGCAAGCACACTCAGTGGAATTTAAAGTCATTCAATAGTTAATGCTAAAAATAAATAATCAAGTAATTGCAACTTAGCAAATAACATTCACATTGCCACATATACTTTGCCATTGATACTTTGCCAACTTTGCCATTAATACTTTGCTATTGTAACTTTGCCAATAGAGTTTTGTGAACCATCGCATATTTGTGGACCTTCCCAAAGCCAAATTAATGACTAAGGTATTCCCACACGTAGACATTTCAATCGCATGTTTGTGGACCTTCCCAAAGCCAAATTAATGACTAAGGTATTTCCACACGTGGTGAGCACGGCAGGTCGCGCCCGAAGACCCGTCGGTCTCGAACACCATTTGGAGCCCCTGACTATTAGATAACTTTGCCATAAACTTTGTCAATATATAATGTACTTTGCCATAAACTTTGCCAATAGATCATAACAATAGAAATGAATTCACATAGCAAACAATTAACTCAAATCATTTATCTAAAACATTAAATAGAGAATAACATTGCAATAGAGCTCTACAAACCACCGTAGAGATTAAAGCAATTAAAACCCACTTCGATAGTTGAACGTGGAAATTAAATGATGCGTAAAAGCCTCGTAATTATCGTCGTCTAGCAGTGCGATACATAGAATAGCAAATACTCGAGTTTTCTTTCAAACTTATTCAATCTAAATAATATTTGGGAGTACTTCACACTTGCGTACACACCACACATATATATATATATAGCTTCGGTCATTGATGAGAGGAAGTAAATATATGCATATGAATAGACATTCATACCGTTACAATACTTAAATTCTCATAATAAGTTCATAATTAAAAACGCATGCATGCATAGAAGAAAGTTGAGGGTCAGACAGTTAATTATATATACATGTAGCATGAAAAACTTTTGATACCATTACAACTGTACATATATACACATACGCATATATATATATATATAATATTTGCTATAATTGAGAAATATGTTTTTCATTTTCCCACTAAATGAGGGTTACAAAAATTAACATGTAAATAAATTATTGTTAATAAGTGTTTTAAATAGTAAAGGGAGCATATTTTTTCATGTTAATAATTAAGCCATTCGTAAGTCAGAAACATATATTGCAAATAATCATATTTCTTTTAATTATCATAACAAAATAAAAATGCATGAGAGGAAAATTTGGTGGCCAAGAACTAGAAATGAAATGTCTACTACAAATTATTGTATGCGCATGTAATTATACATTATATATATATAGTACGTACATAATATAATTTTCTTTTGATGCAATATAAATTAATTATTTATTGAATAAATTTCTATTTTTATTATTATAAAATTTTTGGGTATTACACATTTATATAAATATTTATTAATTTTAAAAATAAATTTTAAAGAAATGTAATTAATTTATATTGAAAAGTGAAAAATAACATACAATTTACAAAGAAAACAAAAGGTGAAAACGTTTTATATTATGAATAGGATGTAGTATTACTTTTTGTAACGTGTGATTGTACCAATAAAAAAATGTCATTAATGCATTTTGTAATATGTAATATCAATCATTTTAAAAAGTACATAATTAATGACAGTCAAATTCAAACGTTCAGCCCATAAAAATAAGGGTTAATTGTAAAAATAATTGCGACCTTTAGTAAATTTATCAATTACAATATATTTTTTTTTATTTACAATTTGATACACGATCTTTTTAAGTTTTTCAATTTAATGCACCGATAAATTTTCCGATCAATTCTAATATGATGTGGCGCCGAAAACACAAAAAAATTGCCACACGGGCGCCAAATAGACGCCCAACTAATTAATTAATTATTATATATTAAAACCACATTTTAAACTCTAAAATATACAAAATTAAAACAACACTAATTATCTGCCCAGAATTCCTAAACACACACGCACGCGCAAGAGGTAAATTCTTTCCACTCAAAATTATGTGTATGCGGCGTGAGAATTAAATGTGTTTAGTGAAAACTTTTGATGCGCTTTGTGCCTGAAACAACTACACCATTCACTCACTATATGCTTGTTTATGCAATGATGATTTTAAATTCTGATTAGCGATCGAGATGCAATTAAAGTTGTTAATGTAATTAATAACAGTGAAGTTAATTGTTGTAGTTAATTCAGTGTATAAATATAGTGAGATTACAATGTTAAATCACGGATGCTAAACGTCTTCTCAGTATTCAAAAGTATATAAATCATCCAATGAGAATAAAAAAGCATATATTGCTAACAAAAGAACATGTTTCGTATAAAAGTGAAAGTTTGGTAAATATTAAAGGGATACTTCTGCTTATGAAATCTGCGAATGGAGAGGAAACTTTTGATGCGTAAGAATTTTGAGCGGAAAGAATTCCTTTCTTCTTGTGTGTGCGTGCGTGTGTTTAGGAATTATGTGTTGGTGCCCGCGTGGCCATATTTTGATATTTTCGACGCCACATCATATTAGAATTGACCGGAAAATTTATCGGTGCATTAAATTGAAAAATTTAAAAAGATCGTGTATCAAATTGTAAAGAAAAAAAAGATATGTTGTAATTGATAAATCTACTAAAAGTGATGATTTTTTTTGCAATTAACCCTAAAAATAATATGTATGAAAACAGAACATTACCTTTTGTAATCTGATTGTATAATAAATGATATTACAATAATAAAAATAAAAATATGCTTGTGAAGGTAAGTCCAAGTAATTATAATTTCAATTCCAAAACTTTAAAAAATACAAAAGAATCTTATATTACCGTATCTTAAATGGGACCTTCTACATGTAGTTAGGGTGTCGTAAGGTGTCGTAATAACTACCGTAGTCAGTTAATCTAACCCATTACAAATCTAATCTAAAGGCTTAAATTTGATGACCTGTTACCTTTTGTAAATTTTACGGTATGTATTGTCGTAATGTGTCGTAAATTTATATTTTCTATTAAAGAGAACGTGTCAAACATGGAAGTTTTTGTTTTGTAAATAAGGATATGATTTATCAATTTATAATTATCAATAATTTACCATAAATAATTTATATTTATAATTATTTCCAAAATTAGAGTGTGCACGGTCTAGAATTCGTGCATTACCCATAACTTACCATAAATAATTGATATTTATAATTATTTGTATGAATTACAATTATTTCCAAAATTAGAGTGTGCACGGTGTAGAAGTCGTGCATTACCAATAATTTACCATATATAATTGATATTTATAATTATTTGTAAGAATTACAATTATTTCCAAAATTTAGTTGTGCACGGTCTAGAAGTCGATATGGGTCGTTCTCTCGTTTATCGGAGTATTCAACACATGTTATACATTGATATCCATGTTCTACACAATACTCGTATAAAATATCACATGGATCTAGGAGAATGGTCGGTAAGGTGTCGTTAGTGACGGTAACGACCTTCGTTCCGTTATAATGTCACACGGGTCGTTATCTCGTTTTTGTGTGTCAAATATGAAACTTAAGTTTCCCGATATCATCATTTTACAACCTAAACATGTTTTTAAAAATAGAACGACATGGTTAACCCCAAATTTAACGTGTTCAAAAATTTTACAACCTAACATGTTTTTATCTAAATTTTAAAACATGTATTTTATGTTTTTTTTAGGCCGCAATATTTGAACGGGGTATTATTATTCTTTTTTTCTAAATTTCAAGAGATGTATTTCACGTTGTTTTTAGGCTGTAATATTTTAAAAACGTATCCTTATTAGTAATTTTGATGCAAAAAAAATAATTTGAAATGACATTCTAAAAGCCCCTTGTTGCTTCTTGGAGTGAGCGAGTTGAGATTGTAGATTGTAGAAGCAGAATCAGTGAGAAAAACTCATTCTTGCTTCAAACCTAATGCTTCAAACCTGATAATGGATTGAATCAAGGATCAGACAGATTTAATTGAGCGACCCTCGAAGAAAAGCCCCTTCGTGAGCGAGTTCGATTGTAGAGTGGAGAATTAGAATCAATGAGAAAGATTCATTCTTGCTTCCAACCTAATGCTTCAAACCTGCTTGTTAATGACGAATCAAGGGACAAGGATTACGAATTTGTGAAAACTCTTAAAAATGTGCGGACTGAATTGAGGAAGACAAAAGACCTAATTACTAATTTAACAAATCTATTTTTTAATTATTATTTGGATTGATTTCATTAATTTTTAAAATAAGAATAATTGTATTACAAAAGGTTAGAACAGTAATTTTACCTAATATATATATGTATATATTTTTAAAATAATTTAAATAAAAGAAGGGTAATATAGTAAATAACAAAATACAATTTAAAAAATGATATAAATAACTTAAATCTGTATAACAGGTAGCAGGTCATTACGACGTTTACGACGCCACGTGATGCGATTCGACAAAATGACTATGTAGTCACTTTGTAAAATGTGACTATGGTAAGAATTACCCATCTTAAATATGTTTGTGAAGACTGTAAAAAATATGTATCACAAAGAGAAGGTAGTACATGTACACCGTACCCCCACTACTTTGCCATCACCAAATAAATATACACTGGAAATTGTAATAGAGTACAATTCCATTGAGCTATTTTTTTTTTGGAAAACAGCAAATCAACTCCCAATAATAGAGTACAATGCCATTGAGCTAATATTAACTTCATAAACTCCTAATAAACTCCACTTCATTACTTATATATACTGTATACCAATTGACTATAAGAACTTAATAAAACAAATTTGAGAGTTAAGGAGCTTTCTGTTCATTTATACTGAAAAATACGGTGAAATTCATGGAGAGTAGTGAGGGATCCAAAAATTTAAGATTGGGGTCCGATTCATAAAATAATATTATACCTACAAAATTGTTTTATTACAGAGTATAAAAAATTGGAATATATCTCATTTCATTAAATTAAAATTTAATTGTTATATTTTAAAGAGAATTAATTTTGATTGTTCGGCGCCTCGTACTAAATGAACGGTGTTAAAATTTAACTTGCAACTCTGCAGAGACATTAATTACTTGTATTAGATAAATGTAGGGCTTAAATTATACTTTTCCGTCTCGTGATGTCTTGCTTCACCGGCTCACTTTTAAAAAAATTGAATTTAGTGGGGGTGTGAGGTCAAATAAAAAAGAGGAGTATTTTAGACGATTTAGTGAGGTGTAAAATAGAATTTAGTGAGGTGTAAAAGAAAATGTGAGTAAAAAATGAGTATCAAATTCAAAATAATGTAGTGATTAGAGTATTAATTTTGTGAATTATTTTCGTATTCGGAGTGTACAAGTAATCTTAAAATGTCTCAATAAAAAAATAGATAAATAATTACGGAACAAAAAATATATAAAAAAAAGTTTTAAAAAAATAGTGGGGGCCCACTGCCCCACTAGTCACCACGTCGGTCCGTTTGATGGAAAGGTACTTCAATTGGAATATTTTTGGTAGAATTAATGATAATGAATAACTGGTACATTAGTGATAAGATATAATAGTGTCATATCTGAGAAAGAGATCTGATATGAACGATTCACCTTGATCATATTTGAGAATAGTATAAAGGGTTCTGAACCTTTCTCACTTGAGAACGCATGCTCTGATCAGAGGAGAGATGTCTGAGATCTCCCCTGATCAAATCCGAAGAGAACCATTTGATTTGAGAATTTTTTTCATACCAGATCAGATCTAATTAGGAGAGCCCACATCTTAGAAGAGGTCACGTTCCAGAAAAGACTCCAACTTGTATGATACGACATAACAAACTCATATCTCTAAATGAGTTCCGATATGGGATCTCGTCTAATCATATTTGGAGTATAACATAAACATATCTGAGTTCCTGTTACTCGAGAGCGCGTGCCCAGATCAGAGGAGAGATGTCTAATATCTCCTTTGACCAGACCTGAAAAAGACCATTTTAGTATGTAATATTTTCCTTACCAGATCAGATCTGGTTATAAGAAGTGACCTCTCCTTAATAGATTTAATGTACGAGTGGAAGCCTTCCCAAATCTTAGGATCTCTGCCTAAGAATTAAGTTGTTCTAAACTGAACCTAGAATGGTAATAAGTAGTTTCTATCTCTCCTCTAACGCATCTGAGGAGAGATCATAGTCGGTTGGACGTGCGTGGAAACACCATTTGATCATTCCTAGCTACCCATCTCTCTGACTTAGAAGAGAGCTTTCCCTAGCTTTAATCACTTCCTGACCAGAGAAACATGGTGGATTGGGAGTTTAGAGGATGGATCATACAAACCTCCTCTGCTAAGACTTGACCTGAATAAATTATGTGAGAATAATTTTAAATACCAGATCTAAACGTGGGAACTGGAATTGATTTATGACCAAAGGTTCTCGCCTCAGAACACAATATCTTTTTTATGGTAAAGGAGATCACACGATCTTGATGTGTCAGAAGATCTTTACAAATGTGGGTGCACTACCTAGAGCATTAATGATATGTCAGAGTCGTACGATGACGTGACCCACTCCGGTCACAAACCCTAATTCGTAAAATGACTATTCTACCCCTCAAGAAAAAAGGCATATAAGCCACCCTCTCTAGTTTTTCAAAGGTTAAGCCCACTCTCATTAATACACACTTTCTCTCTCTATTATTCATCATCTTTCTCGAATGACTTGAGCGTCGGAGGGCCGTCGCCAGACACCTCTCCGGCCCGATTTTCTTGCCGGTCCCGACTCTAGCTCCCCCCACTTGTCCTTGCTAGCCATCAAAGGATCTCCAAGGCATTTAAATATTCGTTACTAAATCACTTCTAGACATCGTATCTCTTATTCACTTATGTGATTTTGATGATGTCTCATCAATTAAAAAATTAAATTAAAAAAAATCTGTAAAGTAGAATAAAAACATAATTAGGTGACAATAGGGGTAATTAATTCTAAAGTGGAACGGCAGGGGCAATAATCGCCCTGAGCTCCTAAATATTTTGCAACTTAGAGAACTTTTGGGAATGAAATCAAGTGCAAATTATTTATTTGTGAAGCGTCAATCGAATGAAGTTTGGATTGGTGGATGTTTGTATTTTGTTTATACACAAATATGTCGGATGTGTATTTAATGTAGATTATTTCCTTTGGACATATATTAAAGGTAGGGTGTTTTTTTTTTTTTTTTTTCCACTCCTCGATTTTCTTTTTTTTTAGCGTAAAAGGTAAATATTATAGCTCAAAAAGCGATAGTCCCGAGGAACCACGCACTCCGTACAAACGTTCACACGCCACCTATGTCCACCCTATCAGGTTTTCGGGTAAAAACCCGTGGGTGGTAAACCTAGTGGGATAAACCCACCTCACGGAAAACCGTGAACCATCCTATGGGGTAGACCCCCACTCAAAAGTTCAACATGTACATGTTTACAAGCATCAAAATCAGGCCTAAACAATGGCCACTTCAATCTAACAAGAACCCTAAACAAACTATGCATATTACACTTATAAAAGGTCTTCTTGTCACATCCACTCCTTGCTTCTTGCTTATCATCAAGCCCCCAATCACTCCTTGCTGGATTTCGCCTTTCAAGTCATCGAACCAGCCTCCACGCATCCTGCCATAATAAGATACAAACAGCAGCAAATGCCCACCCAAATATGCTACAAGAAGTATGCATAAAATGATGCATAATACCTTGTAGGCAATTCTGGCCAAATTACAGACCAGTAATCGCGTTAAAATCCTTGATCTTGCTTCCATATCGTAGCACACTGATCTTCGTCATCCTCACGACGCTCTCGACCGTCGCCCTTACGCCTTGAAATGCATGGTCATTTCTTGCTCGCCAAATGTGGTAAACTGTCGCACAAGCAGCCAGCCTAGCCACGTCCTTAAGCCTTTTCTTAAGCCTTCGACTCCCCCTAATGTCATCGTATAGATCATCAATATTCGTAGCTTCGTTCCCCCATCCGATCCACTGCCAAATCCTATCCCACACTGCCCTTGCAAAAGAACATTCGAACAAAAGGTGCCTAGCCGTCTCCACATTATTGACACACCAATTACAGCCCTTATCATCATCGATGTAGAACAACATATCCTTTGTAGCCAATCTGCCCCTTGCCACAAGCCACGTGATAATGGAGAACTTAGGAGGGATGTACCCCTTCCATATCTCCTCAAACTTAAAGACATACTCCATGCTTTGATGGTTGACAATTTTTCCATACAAATTGCTTACAATGACACCTTTCGGACCCACCGTTGAAGCCACTAAAGCAATTGCCTCCTCAACACCCCCATAGGTCTCGATCAAGCCATCTTTTATTCTAGCAATGAATCTCATCAATTTAGATCCATTCCTCCCACACACTAACTCCCATGGACTATCCCCCTTTAGCCAATAGGTGTGCACCCAACGGACCCACATCGATTCCTTGTTTCTATGCAAATCCCAAAGATACCGCAAGAAAAGGGTTTTATTCCAAAATTCCAGATTTCGCAAGCCAAGCCCTCCCTCCTTCTTACCCATACAAACATCATCCCAAGCCACCAAATGTCGTTTTCCACCCCATAAGAAAGCACTTGACATCCGATTAATTCGATTAATCACAAGCTTAGGCATTGGAAAGATCCCAAACCAATACCCACATATTCCTTGCACAACGGCTGTTATTAATTCCAGCCTACCCCCATACGAGAGCTTTTTCGAACTCCACTTCCCAATGTGACCCCTTATTTTGTCAATTAAAGGGTCGAAATGCTCCACCTTAAGCCTAGCCGAACCAAGTGGCACCCCTAGGTATTTGATAGGAAGGTGACCTTCTTCAAAGGGCATTAATTCCAGAATCGCACGCCTCTCATTCTCTTTGACGCCAATCATAACAATCGTCGACTTTGTTGAGCTAACTGCAAGACCCGATACCCTTTCGAAAATATCGAGCGCCTCCTTAATTATTCCAGCCGAATGGGCATCACCTCTTGAGAAAATAAGGAGATCATCCGCAAACATGAGGGTCGTAAGCATATAAATTTCGCATTTGGGATGAAACCCAAACCCGGTCCCATGCGTCCTCAACTTCAACAACCGGCCAAAATACTCCATACACAATACGAAGAGGAATGGGGATAGAGGGTCCCCTTGCCTCACACCTCGTCTACCCTTAATGAATCCATGAGGCACACCATTTACTAAAATCGAGAACATGGGCGTTGTGACGCATTGCATTATCCAGCCCACAAATCTGCTCGGAAATTTCAGCCCCTTTAAGACCCCCTCCAAAAACTCCCAAGATACGGTGTCGTACGCCTTCCTAATATCGACTTTAGCAAACATCCTAGGCGACACACTTGCTTTACCGTATTTATGCACCAACTCTTGCGCTAAATGGATGTTTTCAACGATCGATCGACCTTTGTCAAACGCGCCTTGAGTTTCATTTACTACTTCTTTCGCGGCTGCACTAATTCTTGTTGCCAATACTTTTGCAATCGTTTTGTAGAAAACGTTACAACACGCAATAGGCCTAAAGTCCTCCACCCTAGGATCGTGTGTGGTCTTCGGAATCAAAGTAAGGAAGGTGCAATTCGCTTGTTTAAGGAGCTGCCCGGATCGAAAGAATTCCAAAACTGCTGCATATACGTCGTCTTTTACTTCATTCCAGCTTGTCTTGAAGAAGTTAGACGTGTATCCGTCCGGCCCCGGAGCCTTATCCTCACCAATGCCCCACATCGCTTCCTTTATCTCCTCTTTTGTGACTTCACGACATAACCAAGTGCCCATATCTTCATCAATGCAGCTCCCATTTCGACAAACCTCTTCGTCAATGCCTTCAACTTCCACGGCAGTCCCCCAAGAGACCTTCATAATACGCGACCAATTTAGTAGCCACCTCTTCAAGCGATTGTGTTTGCCCCTCTTCAATTTTCAAATGTGTTATAAAATTCCTCTTCCTTACCTTATTCACCATGGCATAGAAATAATGTGTATTCCTATCTTGATTTATAAGGTACTTATTTTTTGCAAGCTGCCTCAAATATGCCCCTTCGAATTTTTTCAAATCAGCCACGATCTTCTTCTTTGCTTTGATATTCTCGGCCATTCGGTCATCCATAGGCTGCCTATTTTCGAGCACCATCGTATGCATCTCGATGAGCTCTTCATCCTCCCTTTTGACCCTCTCGGAGATGTGTTGAAACTGCACCTTATGCAGAAATTTCAGGGGCTGTTTTAGACGACGAAGCTTCGAAACAAGCTGGAATTGTTTCGTTCCAACCACTTCCTCACCCCCCCCAACTTTCCACCACTGTCCATTTGTAGTCCTCATGAAGGCTCCACATGTTTAAGTACCTAAAAGGCTTGTTGACCCGACGACTTCACCCAAACAATTCCGAGATGCACAAGGTATGATCGGACTCAATCCCAACTGCCCTGAAATCTGTAATAATATTCCAGCCGCGCTCCACCCATTCATTGTTGATCATAACTCTATCTAGTTTGCAACTCACCAAAGTATTTGACCATGTGAAGAAGCATCCTTTCGAAGGCGAATCCACCAACCCCGTATGGACTACACAATTCTGGAAATCCTCAAAAGTATTGGCCGTCATATGTGCACCTCCACTCTTCTCCTCCCTATTCAAAATATTGTTGAAATCGCTAACTACCACCCATGGGAGCTCAAACCCCTCATCAAAATTCATCAAATTATCCCAAAGTGGTCTCCTCGCCGGAATAGTGTTCCTTCCATAGACCGTCGATAAAAGGAAAGTGTGTGAGGTAATTGCACATTTAATATTCAAATGTATTACCTGTTCGTTTCTTTCAAGGGTCGTCACGTGCACCCTTTGCTTTCTCCATGCCACTAATATTCTTCCCATGCGACAAAGATCGAAATTGTGCTCGAAATCCCACTCCACCCCAAAATTCTTGGTAATCCAGTCCTTCACTTCATCATTTTTGAGCTTCGTTTCCACAAAACAGAATATATCCACGTCGTCCTTCCCCATGACGCTTCTAACTTTCTTGAGAGTCGCGTCAACTCTCAAGCCTCTTGTGTTCCACGAGGCAACAATCATCGTCGCACCAAGGGGTTACCCCCGCTGCCTTTTCCCTTCATTTGTCTTCCCCTATCAACCGAAGTCGAACTCTTTCCCTTTATTTTATCTTTTGTAGCTGTCTTCAAAGAATCTGCAATGCCTTTCAAGCCATTTACATTTCCAACCCTCACTCCATTTACATATTGTATGGGCTCCTCCACTTCAAGATCCTCGTCCATGACCTTCTCTTCGTGTATTTTCTTAGTCGAACTTGGTACAATCTGCTTACCAATCGAGCTTGCATTTCTGCCTTCATAGATACTGCTGCTCCCAGTTTCATTTCCAGCCCTCACTTCCGTAGCATGTTGTATGGTTTCTTCCTCTTCAATCTCGACCTCCATGCCATTATCTTCATACATCATTTCGTGCCCTTGCTGTACCTCTTTTTCACCACTATCAACTTCCTCCTCCATGTCTTTTAAAGCCTCGTATCTACCACTGTTTATTTCCATTTCTTTTGCCCCTGTTTTTCGTTTCAGTAATTCTTTTTCTGTGCTCCCAGATTTTTGTTCCAGAATCACGCCTGCACCCTTGTTGCCTCCTCCGCTTTTGCCCCTGATTTTAATAAAACCCATATCGTCACCTTCGCGGTTTCGAATTGGTTCTTCCATTGGGCTTTCCTATTATATATAATTGTACCGTTTTATTATGCTATTTTCTTGATAACTTGCAAATTTTTATCGCTCAATTTAAAAAAATGAATTTAATAGGGTGTCAAATATTCTAATAAATAAAATAATATTTTAAATTATTTAATAAAGTAAGAATATATATTTTTGCCTTAATAACTCAATTCAGATTAAACATCACGTGCTCCTCACGCATTGGGCTGAAATGGATTTCAATGTATGCCACCTCTTTGTCAAATCACCTATTTAACTATACTATACATTTAATATCGAAAAAAAAAATAGAGTTTATTAACAAATTAGGACAATCCATAAGTGATTTAAACAAAGTAAGACAAAAATTTCTAGTAAAACAAATTAAGACCAAAATAGCCTGCAAAATTCCCCTTTTGCCCTTATTTTGATATTATTCGAACTGTCAAACTTCTTCAAGAATATCCCCCAATTTCGGGTTACATTTCATGTTTGAATTCAA
Source organism: Galeopsis tetrahit (assembly GCA_963675135.1). Classification (NCBI taxonomy): domain Eukaryota; kingdom Viridiplantae; phylum Streptophyta; class Magnoliopsida; order Lamiales; family Lamiaceae; genus Galeopsis; species Galeopsis tetrahit. Next base: position 57,812,385 of record OY776127.1, read on the forward strand.
TCTAATTTAATTTGAATTCAATTCAATTCAAATCGTATAGTGTCTTCTTGCCTGCAGTCAAACATTTTCCAAAAAATTGATTAATTTCCATTGATGAATTACTAACATACCAAACATTTTCCAAAAAAATTATGAATCTCCATCGCCACCGATCTTGGATACTCCGTCGCGCCGACGAGTAGGAGGGATGTCCGATGCTATCTCCATCGCCGCTGATCTCGGATACACCGTCGCGCCTCCTCCTTCTCAGGTCTGTTAAACAACCAACTCACACAATCGCGCACTGTAGGTGTTTGCGAATATGCTCGATCGGATTAACGCCTTCTAATTTGTGTTACAAATTCCGACTATTAAAAAACTTGATGCATTTCCACAGTGTACGATTCACACACTGGAGGTGTAAATTGCCGCCCAGCCAACATCTCTCCAAGCTCTGAGCCGCCCCCTCCTTCTCGACGACAGTGGAGGTGTAAATCGCTGCACCAGACTGGCCACCCATTACGGCTATGGGATTCAGATTAGTTTTTTCGAATGATTTATTGATTTTTTTTATCTAGTTATTTGTATATTACTTGTAGGAATATGGAGATCTAGGTGATAGTTCATACAAGTATCCATTTTATTTGGTTCTATGGTCTATAAGATTTTTGCACTATTCAAATGAATTGAAAAGTGAAGCAAAAAAATTCTTCAATTTATCTTTGAAATCCTGTGTTTTCTAAGGCAGTGTTATTCAATCTATGAAGTTGAGGAAAAAAATGGAGGGTACAGTGTTTGCCCCTGCTTTGGATTTGGATGGAATGAAGCATGTTAAGTCAGAAAATGGAGTAGTGAGTATCTGCAAAATTGAAGTTTGCTCCTTAGATGAACATATCATATACAATAGTAGTTAATTAAGCAGAAATTGCAATAATCTTAGATTCATTTGATTAGTTGCTTTGTAGAAATTGATTTTGTATATTGAAATGTTTGGAGTCATGATAATTGTAAAACGTCTTTTCTTCTGATTTATATGAGGCCTTCGAGCTTTAAATCTATTTCTTGAAATATCTTATACAGGGGAGTAAGACACCAAGAACATGATTTTTTTTAATTTGGGGAGCTTGGAAACTAGTGCACCTAATTTACTAGAGTAGGGTCAATTGTAGATACAAGTAATTTGGGAAGTATATGCAATTATCGGTTGCATATATAAAAAATTCATGCATATTTGAAATTATATGCACTTATCGGTTGCATATAATAAAATTTGCATATAGAATTTATGATACCGTCTTATGTTATTATTATGCAATGCACATATTTGATATGTTGGGAATAAAATGAGATATGTTTTGATCTAATACCAAAACCCCCTGAGACATGCCTAAGTCAATATAAATATGTTCTAAGAATGTTAGAACATATAGATTATAGGATAGATGAGAAGTTGAAATGTTAGGCAGCTCTTAGAAAATTAGATGCACAATTTGAGGGGGAACCTATGCTTTGAAGATGATCAAGATCAAGTCCCCTCAAGGCTCAAATTCTGGAACAATCACTTAAGAGCAAGGACACTCTATGAAATCTAAGATGCTCTTATCAGGAGAGTTGTCCAGAGAAGATGCTCTTATACAAGAACAAGATTGTAAAGCTCAAAAGGACAAGTCCAATGAAGATGCTCTTATCAGGAGAGTTGTCCAGAGAAAATATTCATAAAGCCCTGATCAGGAGAGTTGTCCAAAGAAGCTAGCCATAAGGAAGTACAAGCTTACCTAGCTCAAAAGGACAAAATTACTCAAAGGTGTTCATCAGGAGAGTTGTCCAGAGAAGTCTACTCTAGGCATAAAGTGTTCTGATGCAAAAAGATTAAATACACTGATCAGGAGAGTTGTCCAGAGGAGTTGTCTCAGCTAAATTGATCAAGATCAAATGCTCTGAAAGCCTGAAATCAACTATGCTGAAGAGTTTGAGACAACCAGTCCCTAAAGGTCTTCAAAGAAATAAGCTAAGACCATACTCAAAAGAAATTAAGGGAAAGAGCCAAGTCATCTGAAGAAGAGCAAGCCAACCATGCTGAAAAGCAGAACTGCTGATAGTGATAAGGAGAGTTGTCCAGATGATAAGGAATGTGGTCCTATCATTGGATCAACCTTCAGAAGCCATGTCCAAGTCCTAACAAGAAGTCAAACATTGGGAAAAGTGCTGCAGAATGAAGACAAAACTGTTACAGCCGTTTATTACCCAAATGAGGACATGTCACTATCAAGAATCTGTCTTCCAGGTTGAAGAACTCAAGGAAGACATTTATAGCAATTTGGGGCTGCCTCTCCAACGGGCAAATCCTCCATTTTGTCTATAAATACAGAAGTGTGAAGACCATTTGAAAGCATCCAACTGACCTCAACAGAATCCAACCTAGCTCAAAGTTCTTACAAGCTAGAGTGCTTTCAAAGCTTTCAAAGACTATCTTAGTCTTCAAACACTTCTTCTAAGCTGAACTAAATTGTATATCCATACACAAGCTTAGAGAGATATCCTATCCTTATACACTGATCTTCATTGTAAAGGATATCTCATTAGTTGGAACCTTACTTCAACCCTTATATCTTTCAAGAGTGAAAGTGAGAAGGTTGTAGTAGTAGAAGTGGTAGGAGCTGACTGTTGAGAGAAGAACAGTTCAGTTCTGAGTTGAGAAGAGGGTACTAGGACTCTAGACATCCTAGGGATCAATTCACCAAGGAGTGGTGTTCTTGATCAAGTGCACCTTGGCACTATAAAACAAGTTAATTCCAAGAGTGAAGGAATTATCCTGTTAAATCAGGGAAAGTGGATGTAGGAGCTTGAGTCTCTGAACCACTATAAACTCTTGTGTTGTTTTGCTTTACAAGTACTTACAATCATTCAACACTGCACACAAAACTGATCTTTCAAAGATACATATTCAAAGACTGTGCAAAACTGATTTGGACAAGTTCCCTGAAGCTTAACTGGACTGTGTTGCATTGACTAAGTGATTTCAGAAATTAAAGGAGTCTAAACTTAAAGGGCCAACCACCATTCCGCACATATAACTCCCCTAGATAGTTATTCAACTAAGTACTCAATAGTACTTAGTAGTCTGATTATCTTAGAAGAGTTAATCTTCTTCAGCAGAGTTGTCCAAGACAACCTTGCTGAACTCTGGTTTGATCAAAGTTGAAAAAGAATTGCATACAAGTGTATTCCCCCCCCCCCATACACTTGTTATATACTCCTTTCAGGACCAACAAGTGGTATCAGAGCAGGGGTTCAAAGACCACTGCTTCTGAAAATCCATCTTGATTTTCAAAACTCTCATATTTGTGTGGTCACTGAACTGATCTCTTTCTGAAATCCATCATTTGGTAACTAACTGATTATTTGTGAGATATGGCCAACAACAATGCTGTTCCTCCACCTGCTGTTCAAGGATTAGACAACATGGCCACAAATCCAGTCAATCACATTTCTCATCACAAACTGCCCATGTTTTCAATAGACAATTATGAATTCTGGAAAATTAGAATGAGGGCTCATCTTGCATCTCTTCATACTGACATGTTAAGAGTAATCACAAGAGGACCTTTTGTGTTTACTCAAACTAACCCCAGGGTAACAGATGCACAAAAAGCAGATGTAAGGGAACTGATTCCCAAAGATGAGGATGACTTCACTGCTGATGAAAAGAGGAAAGATAATCTGAAGTATCTTGCCATGAATACTCTTTATCAAACAATTCCAGATGCAATCATGGGAAGAGTCTACCACTGCACAACAGCTAAAGAAATTTGGGATACCCTTGCTGAAATGTGTGAGGGCACTGAAAAAATCAAGGAGAACAAGCTCCAAGTTGCTGTGCAGAAGTTTGAACAATTCTCAATGGAGTCTGAAGAGTCCATTGACAAATTTACTGGTAGATTCACTGATGTGATGAATGAAATCAACTCATTGGGCAAGGTCTACACCAAGAGAGAGGTTGGATTAAAGATTTTGAGAAGTCTCACTCAAAAGTGGGATGTCTATGCTGTGATGATGCAGAATACCAAAGATCTCTCCACTATGCCCATGCAACAAATATTCTCAGAACTTAAAGCCTATGAGTTTGACCTCAATAGAAGAAAGCCTGTTGAGGAATCTTCAAATCCTACCAAGGGAGTGGCATTCAAAGCTAAAGTTGCTGAACCAGAAATGCAACCCACTCCCAGATCATCAAAGTCAGTCTCTAAGACTGAAATGAAGGAAGAACTAGCCTTGATGGCTAGAAGGTTTGACAAGCTCAACACAAGGTTTGGTAGATACAAGAAATTCTACCAAGACAACAAATTCAGGAGAAGATACAATTCCCCTGAAGTTCAGGCTGAGGACAAAAAGCCTGAAGAGAAAAGATCAGAGGACAAGTCCTCTGATAGGAGAAGATCCAGTAGAGCTGAACCCTCATCATCTAAGAGAAGAGATGAATCCAAGAAGGATGATGATGAAGATCTGTGTTACAACTGCAAAAAGAAAGGGCACTTCCAATATGACTGCCCTGAATTGAGCTCTAAAGAAAGAAGAGAGAGACAAGCTAAAAGAGACAGAAAATTCACTAATAGAAAGGCCATGATGGCTGGTGAAGAATCTGATAGTGCTGAAAGCTTCAACTCTTCTGATGGACTATTCTCCAACAGTGATGATGATGATGATATTTGCAACATGGCTCTTGAGGATGATGAGGTATCCTCTACTTCTAGTTCACCATCATTCATCTCACAAAACACTAGTGAGGTTAACCTGAAACTTTCCTTAGGAAAGTTGATGGAAGATTTCACTAGATTACAAGAATTTCATGATAATTGTGTGAAAGAAAATGAAAGATTGGCTATTGAACTTTCTAAAAACTCTGAGGTAGCTGTTGATGTCAAGTCTACTGAGTTGTATCAACAAGTCTTGAGAAAGCTTGAGGAAGCAAATCTCAGGATAGTTGACCAACAAAAGGAGATTGATGACCAACTTCTCTCTCAGAAGAGAAAAGAATTTGAACTTAAAATTCTAAATGCCAAATTTGAAAATCTCTCACATGAGTATGATATTCTTAAATCAAGTGAAGAGAGCCTGAAATTAAAGATGTCTGCTTTGAACAAATCCTCTAGAGCAATAGAGGAAATTCAAAGTTATCAAAGACCTATGGCTCAAAGAAGTGGATTAGGTTTTGATCCATTTGAATCTTCACCTTGTCTTAGTGTTGCATCCACAAGTAACACTAAGAGAATCTTTGTTAAGTCAGTGGCACAACAAGCTGAAAATGAAGTAATTCAGCCACTGAACAAAGGAAAGGGCAAATTGAATGAAATGCCTACTCAAGTGATTCAGGAGAATAGGCCAAAACCTAAGGAAATGGCCAAGGCTCCTGAACACAAGAGGAATATTGGTCAGCAGAGTAGACCCAATGGCAGGGCAACCCTCCTGAACAATGTTCAGAGGAACTATCCAAGGTATAATCAGCCTAGGCCAACTCATCTGAGAAAGCCTCAGCTGAATAGACCTAAGGACAACTATCCTCAAAGGCAGAATAAAATGAGACAACCAAAACCCTTCATGCCAAAGGGTAATGGTCATAAAAATGCCTTTCCTCAAAGACTTCATCAAGCTGCACAAAGAACTCATAAGTTCAGGAAAGTGGTCAACTTCCCTGAAACTTACAGAGTTAACACATTCACACATACTTTCCCAAAGGCATTTAAGGGAAAAACAGTGTATGATGATGCACTAAGAAATCAAATTAGCCACCTTGAATCAATCAGGGTTATTAGGCAAGTTTGGATTCCAAAAGGTACAGCTAACCTCTCAGGACCCAAAACTCAAAGGGTACCTAAACCTATCTAATTGCAGGTACCAATGGGCCACAAGAAGAGGAGCATGAACAAAAAGACAGCATGGTACCTTGACAGTGGATGCTCAAGGCACATGACTGGAAACAAGGAACTCCTCTCTGATTTTATTGAAAAAGAAGGCCCAAATGTCACCTTTGGAGACAGCTCACAAGCAACAACAAAAGGTTATGGTACTTTGATGATTGGTAACATCAAAGTAACCAATGTATCTTATGTAGCTGGTCTCAAATATAATCTCCTAAGTATCAGTCAATTCTGTGATAAAGATTTTAATGTTGAGTTCTCAAGTGGAAAGTGTCTAATTAAAGATAAAACTCAACAAACCCTATTGACTGGAACTAGGAAGGGAAATGTGTATTTTGCAGACTGGGACAAGTCTACTGATGCTGCATGTTTTATTGCTAAAAGTTCTAGTGAACAAAGCTGGCTATGGCACAAGAGGCTAAATCACCTGAACTTCAAATCTATGAACAAACTTGCTAGAAATGCATTAGTTAAGGGACTACCTAATGAGGTTTTCATTAAAGAACATGTGTGTAAGCCATGTCAAGAAGGAAAACAGATTAAAGCCTCATTTAAGGGAAAACCAGTCATCTCCACTGAAAGGGTACTTGAACTTCTACATATGGATCTGTTTGGACCAATTACCCCTTCAAGCATAAATGGTAGAAAATACACATTAGTGGTAGTAGATGACTTCTCTAGGTTCACATGGGTAGTATTTCTCCTTAATAAGAAGGAAACACAAGTCAAACTACCTGAACTTCTCAAGAGATTGTCAAATGAGAAAAGCCTTAGCATTATCAAGATAAGATCTGATAAAGGCACTGAGTTCATAAATTCATACATCAATGAGTACTGCACATCAAATGGAATAGCCCATGAAACTTCAGCAGCTAGAACTCCCCAACAAAATGGAGTTGCAGAAAGAAGGAATAGAACTTTAAAAGAAGCTGCTAGAACTCTAATTGCTGACTCAAATTTACCTAAGAGGTTTTGGGCTGAAGCTATAAACATTGCATGCCATACTCAAAATAGATGTTTGATCACTAAGGGGCAAGGCAAAACCCCCTATGAACTCTGGAAAGGGAGAATGCCTAAAGTGTCATATTTTCATATATTTGGCTGTAAATGTTTCATTCACAATAATGGGAAAGAACAGTTAAAAGCTTTTGATAGCAAAGCTGATGAGGGAGTATTTCTTGGATACTCTCAAATCAGTAGAGCTTTCAGAGTCTACAACAAGAAAACCCTTATAGTGGAAGAAACACCTCATGTTGTGTTTGATGAGTCTATCTTTGAGATCAGGAATGATCATTTGGAACCTGAAGAAATCACACAGAGGACAACCAGATTAAGCATAAAAGACAAAGACACTGAATTCATAGATGTTGTCCAATCCAATCTACCTGAACACACAATACTGGACAACCATCCTGAAGGCAACCTTCCTGAGACAAATCTCACAGATGGAAATGGTGAACTGAATGAACCAATCCCAGTTCACATCCAGGTAACAACTACCAATGAAGAAGCAGTTCCTGCTGAGGTAGTTAATGGGTCAAATAATCAAGGGGGAACTCAAAATGTTGAAAATGCCAATGTCCCTGACATTGAGGACAACATCCCTGATTATGATCCTGAATTAGATCCTGCATTAAATTATCCTGAATTCTATGATCAAAATGACTCAACTTCAGTAGAGGACAACTCTACTGAAGAGATCAGAAAAAGAAGGACTTGGTTATCTGACCATCCTACTGATCTAATACTTGGTGACCCAAGTATTGGAGTCAAAACAAGAAGATTCCATGGTGAAAGTGCTCTTTTCTGTTGTTTCTTGTCAGAGCAAGAACCAAGTGATGTTGAGGAAGCACTTCAAGATGCCAATTGGATCACAGCCATGCAGGAAGAACTAAACCAATTCACCAGAAATGAAGTATGGGAGCTGGTGGATAGACCTTCACATCAAGATGTTATTGGAACAAAGTGGGTGTTCAAGAACAAGAAGAATGAAAATGATGTGATTGTCAGAAACAAAGCAAGACTAGTGGCAAAAGGGTACTGCCAACATGAAGGCATTGACTATGATGAAACATTTGCACCTGTGGCAAGGCTAGAAGCTATAAGGCTCTTTCTAGCCTATGCAGCCCACAAGAGGTTCAAAGTATACCAAATGGATGTCAAGAGTGCCTTTCTGAATGGAGTCTTGAAAGAAGAAGTCTATGTGGAGCAACCACCAGGTTTTGAAGTTGGAAACCAAGTTTACAGACTCAAGAAAGCTCTATATGGACTCAAACAAGCCCCTAGGGCTTGGTATGATACACTGTCACAATTCCTCTTGGATCATGGATTCACCAAGGGAACTGTGGACAGAACTCTCTTCAGAATCTCTGAAGGAGAGGACATCTTACTTGTCCAAATTTATGTGGATGACATAATTTTTGGATCCCCAAATGAGAAGCTGTGTGAGAAATTCTCCAAGCTCATGCAAAGCAAGTTTGAGATGTCAATGATGGGGTTGATGAACTTCTTTTTGGGTCTACAAGTCAAGCAATCTAAAGAAGGAATCTTCATCAACCAAGCTAAGTACACCAGAGAGATGATCAAAAAGTTTGGGTGTACAACTAGCAAGCCAGTAAGGATCCCAATGAACACAAATTGGAAGATGGATCCTGATGAGAGTGGTATTCCAACCAACTCTACTGAGTATAGAGGAATAATTGGTTCACTCCTCTATCTCACTGCCAGCAGACCTGATATCACCTTTGCAGTGGGTGTTTGTGCAAGATTTCAAGCAAATCCTAAGAAAAGCCACCTTGAGGCTGCAAAGAGGATTTTGAGGTACCTCAAAGGCACTGAGAATCTAGGCCTTTGGTACCCTGCTGATGACAATATTGAGCTAACTGGCTACTCAGATGCTGATTATGGAGGATGTAGGATTGACAGAAAGTCCACTTCAGGGACTTGTCAATTCTTGGGCAACAAGCTTATTTCATGGTTCTCCAAGAAGCAGAACACAGTGGCCACTTCCACCACTGGAGCTGAATATGTTGCTGCTGGAAGTTGTTGTGCTCAAATTCTTTGGCTAAGACAACAACTAAGAGACTACAAAGTCAACTCTACTGAAGTGCCAATTTTCTGTGATAACAATAGTGCCATTGCTATATCACAAAATCCTGTCTTGCACACAAGATGCAAGCATGTGGACATCAAGCACCACTTCATTAGAGATCATGTGGAGAAGAAGGATATCAAGCTAGTGAAAATTCACACAGACCATCAAAAAGCTGATATATTAACCAAGCCACTTGCAGAGGCAAGATTTCTGGAGCTATCAGCAGAGTTGGGATTACTTGATCCAGGGAAGTTGGACAAATAAGTCCAAAGAAGCTCATTGATTAAGGGGGAAACAAAAATCAAACCTCAGCAGACTTGGTCAAGTCTACTGAAATTCATAAACATGACCTTACCTCTTCAGGACACTTGTCCACAGATCTTCAGGACACTTGTCCATGTAGGGTCAGATAAGTTGTCCTAACTATCAAACAAATTCCTAGGTTTGATAAGCACCTATTTTTGGTGATCAATACCTATTTCGAAATTTGTCCCATTGAAATACAGTTTTCACCTTTCTGGGATTTAATTTGTCTCCCACCCAAAAGGTCACTTTCCATGCATTAAATGCCAAGATTTAACTCTTGTTTGCATTAAACTTTTTGGGACATGATCTATCTCGAAAAATCCCCAGCCTTAAACAATCATTTAAAACCACCCACGTTTTGAATAAAACAGTTATTTCACTGTTACATTGGTTTTTGACCATTGGATCAAAAATGGACAACTCCTCTGAAATCAATCCTAGCCGTCCATTTTGGATTTCCATTTTTGTTCACCTTTGAATTATCTCAAGACCTTACCAACTCATTGACAAACATTCTTTTTAGAATATTCACAAGTCTTAAGATACCCACAAACACTTCTTCCCCAAGTATTCGAAACCCTAACTCAAAAGTTCTTCAAACTTTCTCATTCTTCATCAAACTTCTCTCTGTAAATTTCAATGGCCCCCAAGGTTAGACCTGAGATGCTTGTTGATTTCTCCAACAAGGATCTAGACCTAGATTTTGCCTATCTTAGCAACAAGAACAATCTTCACTTTGAGCCAATTATTTCTTTTGAAAGTGAAGATCCTGAGATTACTCCAACCCTGAGATGGTTGAGAAGGGCTGGTCTCCAAAAGTTCTTGGAGGAAAGACCAAGCTCTTGCTTGGAAAGTTACATGGCAGAATTCTTTGCCTTCCTCAAGTGGAGAGGCAAGCCTGAAGATGGTGAAGTATCAACCAGGCTATCCTACACAGCTGAAGGAGAGGAAGAGGAGAGATTCCATAGAGTTAGATTCTCCTCAGAGGATCTGGAAGGAGCCTTTGGATTGCCTTATGAGGGAAGGAATCCAGAAGTGTATGGCACTGGCCATGAAGAGGAAATAGTCCAAGAGTGGTTATTAGTTCCAGGCCCTCTCTCCTCAACTCAAAACAAGAAAACTCTCAAGCCAGAGTTTCTTAATCTCTTTGAGGTAGTTGCTAAGAGCCTCTTAAGCAACACTGGAAGCCTAGAGCAAGTCAGCCAGCCAAGGATCAGAATCATGGCTGCCATTATTGATGCCAGTGATAAGGGCATCAAGTTTGATTGGAGGACCTTCATCATGTCTGAGATGATGAAGGAGAAGGCTAAATTTAAGGTGAAAGCCCACAACAAGGTGGTGCTAGAAGGGAAAATCAAGTATTGCACCAGGGCAAGCTTGTTGATTGAGAGGTTTTCCCACTATTCCCAGATGCAGACCTTTGCAAAGCCCCTCCCAGCCCAAAAGATTCTGTTCAGAAAGCTCAGTAAGAAAACTGAGAAAAGAAGGATGCTACTGGCCAAGCCTGCTGAAGAACAGGAGGAAGAGAAGCCTAAGATGAAAAAGAGAACAAAGGCCAGGGCTGTAAAGACAAGGAAAATGTCTCAGAGAATCTCAGAAGAGAATTCAGATGCCTCAGCTGAGATTGAAGAAGTTGCTAGAGAAGGTGTACAAGTGCCATCTGATCATTCAGAAGAACTCAGGCAAAAGTACAATGAGACTAGGCAAAAGAAGAAGGGTGATAAGAGAGTCAGGGAAGTTGTCCCTGAGAAGGAAGGAAGTGGAAGTAGCAGGGCCAGCAAGAGAAGGGCCAAACCTACTGAGAAGGTCTTGGAGCTTCAAGAAGAAAGATCTCTTCAATTGGCTCTAAGGGAGAGCAGAGCTGAAAGCAGGGCCAAATCCATGTCAAGGACCAATTCATCTGGTTCTGGAACTCCAGAATCCAAAGTCCCTGAAGGTCAACCCATAGAGGGCAACCTCCCTGAAATTCAGTATCTTGAGCCCAACTCCCCTGAAACCCATGTTACCCCTTCCAACCAACCCATTACCCCTGTAAATCTCACTAAGAGATATTCTCCTGAAGGGAATGAACAAAGAAGTGGCATAGATGTGCTTGCTGATTTAGCAGTAGATGAGACAAGACTCCTGTCTCCCCTTGACTCATCCATGCTCAACTACTCAAAGCTCTTAGAGCATGCACTTCATGAGCCAACCCCTCTGAGTAAAGCCCCTTCAGATTCATTGCTCCCTAAAGCAACTGAAGATCCTTCTACTGTACCCAACCCATCTGAAGCCAAGATTCCTGAACTTAATCTACCTGAAGCCACAATCGGAGAACCCAGAGCCAACTCCCCTATAACCCAAAGTCCCCATTCCAGTGGAGATGAGGAGGAGTATACTTTTGAAAGTATGCTCAGAGGAGGAGCCAAGGCTACTGTGGACAGTTTGTATCCACAACTTGCTGAATTTCCAAGAATTCAGAAGGCCTTTCATGATTTAAGGATGCTTGTTGATGTAAAAGATAAATCTATGATGGAGATATCACAAGTCATCCAAGATAAAGGTGCAAACTGGTGGCAAATAGAGGAGAACAGATTGCTACACTTTGCTGGAGTTTCAAAGACAAGATTCCTCATTGATGAGGAGATTTTTGCAAAGCTGGTAGCCAATAAGATTGAAGAGGAGAAGGAAAGAAAAGCCAAGGGAATCAAACACCCTGACAGTGGCTCTAATGATGATGATTCCCCTGATGATCCCTCAAACCCTTCAAATCCCAACCCTCCTGAAACCCCTCAAGCCAACCTCCCTGAACCTTTTCAACCCAAGTCTTCTGTAGCAGATAGACTTTCCAATCCTCCCAAAACCTATCATAGGAAAGGCTCTGTAACTTCAGAGGTGTTGACCAAGGGTGGTAACACAACCAAAGACACATCTGCCAATGAAGGTTCTTCTGAACCCAAGGCACAATCTACAAATGTTGAGGTTCCTGTAATAGAGGCTAGTTTGATTAAGGCCTATTCAGTGTCAGAAGAGTTGGACACTGATCAGCCCTTAATCATTCAGGATGACTCAGTGGCTGCTGATATGAGCACTGTGATCTCCCCACAACTGCCATCTTTGAACCTTGTTGAAGGTGGAGATGTTGCAGGTTTAGGAGAAGGAGTTGAAAAGGAAAGATTAGTTGAAAAATCAGAGGGAGTTGTGGATGAAAGAGAGGTAGTCATCACTAAGATAGTGAGTGTACCACCAAATGAGGGTGGAATAAGTGAGGAAGGACAGGTTATTCTTGAAGTCAAATCTGAACTTCAAGAATCCCTTGGTGAAAGGAGGCCTGATTCCTTGAGTGAGAACATTAATTATGAAGGGAGAAAAGAACAAGTTGAAAATGAGAAGAAGACTGCTGATGTATCAGAGTCTTATGCAAAAGAAATTGAGGGTGATGAGTGCTTATTTCCTAACTTGTTTGATTTATCTGATGTTGCAGGTATTTCTCTTGACCAAATTTTTGCAGATGAGTTCCTCACAGATGCCCCTATCCAAGTTGATACAGGCTCAGCTCAAGCCTTACTTGGACTGCAATCAGAGAAGTTGGACTCCTTAGCTCATCAAGTTCAATCTGCTCATGCTGAAACTTCAGGAGCATTGAATGAGCAAGGAAGGACTCTAGCATCTGTAGAAATGAGGCTCACTGGCTCTGAAGATGTTGTGCTACCAACTCTTGAGGCAAGAATCAGTGGTGTGGAATCTGGTCTCCAAACCATCTCCACTGAAGTTCAAAGTGCCAAATCAACCATGGACACCATCTCAGAGGAGGTCAAGAAAGAGCAAAAGCTGCTGAGAGACAATCACAATGCTAATGTCAAAGCTCTCAGGCTAACTGTCAAACAAGCAATTGGTAAGAAGACAGCACTACAAAAGAGAAGAGCTGAAGAGCAAAGGCTAGCTATGGTCAAAGCTGCCTCAGAAAAATTTTCCCAAGAAGTGCTGGCCAACATTGCTGAAGGTGCAGTGGCCAACCTGACTGAGCTCTTAAAAGCCCAACTGGATACATCTCTGAAAACAGCCATGGAAGAGGTTGTCCAACAGAAGATGAAGCCTGTTCTAGCTTTCCTTAGCTTGAGCAGTGATAGAATGCAGAATATACATGATGAGAATGTATATTTGTTGGAGGAGATGAAGTCCCTAAACCAGGCCCAATCCCTGATGGCCTCAACAATGAGTGACCTCAAGCCCCAGTGTTTTGATGCTGCCAAAAAGGGGGAAAGGGAAAGAGCTAGAGCAAAAGGTGCCTTGGTGATTGGGAGTCCAGTGAAAGGGAAGGACAAAGTCCCTGAAGGAAAAGGAAAAGAGCCAGAAATGCTGAACTTGGAAGATTTGGATGAAGAGGAGCAGTTAGCATTGGCATTGAAAAACTCAATGGCCTCAGCTCAAGAGGAAAGAGTAAGGCTACAGCAAAGACCAGGTGGTGAAGTGTCAGGTTTGGACAAAGATGCTGAAGGTGTCCAAACCAGAGGAAAGATCAAGAAGGCCCAAGGAAAGAAGAGACAAATTGAGAAATTCACTGACTTTCCTAGCAGCCTTGATCTTCCACCTGAATTCAGAATTGATGAAGATGAGCCTACATCAAAGAAAGCCAAAACTACTGAAGAGGACAAATCTTCTGAATCTGAAAAAACTGCTGAAAGTACCAAGTCCTCTGAAGACATTAAAGAGTTATTTGCTGAAGGATTTGGACCTGAACCTAAGAAGAAGACAACAGTCCTAGCTCTTGATCCATCAAAATTGTTTCATGAAGGGTATGGCAAAGACCCTGAAACACAACAAAAACTGGCCATGATGAGGGCCCAAGAGAAAATGGACTTAATGGAAGAAGCCAACAGAGCAAGAGATGAAAGAAGAGCAAACTTTCAGAAACCAAGAAGGAGAAGAGCAACATACAGCAAGATGAAGCCTCAGCTTCTAATCCCAATGGACACCAAATATCCACACTTGGATAAATGGGTGCCAATTCAACTGAATGACACATGGGAAGAAGCCAAAAGGGAGTTTGTCTATGACTACTATGTCATTGACAGATGGAATGGAGGAGATGCAAACTCTGCCTTCACTGAGTTCATGCTAGAATACTACAGAGAGTTGTATCAACAACTACTTGCAGCTGCTGACATTGCAAGATTTGAACTCACAGCTCCCAAGCCAATCATATACATGCCTCCAAAGCTTGAAGGATGGATTGACCAAGCAAGAATTCTGAGGGAATTCACTGAGATCCTTAAGCTGAACAAGATGGTTCTTGGACCTAAGGGAACCAACCAAGAAGCTATGGCACTGAAAAGAAGAGTGTGGGCACAGTATGGAATGCTGCCACCTCCTGAGGATGATCTTTGAAATGGCTAAGTCTTCTGATCTTTCTTAATTGATCAACTATGCTGAAATATGGTCAAGATTGCTGATATGGTGTGATATTTTGGTTACTCTGATCTGATTATGGATTGCTCTGATACAAGATTGGTGCTCTGATACAAGTTTATGCTCTGATATGCTTAGTATTGTTAGAATATAATGCTCTATTGTATTTAGTGTTGATGATTCATGCTCTGATATGTTAAATTCAACTATCAACATGCCTGTAATGATCTCTTATATGAATGATAGTTGAACTACTTTTGAATCAAGATACACTTATACAAAAAATCTCTCTATGCCTATCCTTGAAACCTACTTGCAACAAAAACAGTGAATACACTAACACATTGTCTTTTCAGGAATATTGACTTTAGTCATGTCTTCTGAAGATACATGTAATAGATGTAGACAAGTCACTTTTGCTTAAATTGTGTAGGTTTTGGCATCATCAAAAAGGGGGAAATTGTTGGGAATAAAATGAGATATGTTTTGATCTAATACCAAAACCCCCTGAGACATGCCTAAGTCAATATAAATATGTTCTAAGAATGTTAGAACATATAGATTATAGGATAGATGAGAAGCTGAAATGTTAGGCAGCTCTTAGAAAATTAGATGCACAATTTGAGGGGGAACCTATGCTTTGAAGATGATCAAGATCAAGTCCCCTCAAGGCTCAAATTCTGGAACAATCACTTAAGAGCAAGGACACTCTATGAAATCTAAGATGCTCTTATCAGGAGAGTTGTCCAGAGAAGATGCTCTTATACAAGAACAAGATTGTAAAGCTCAAAAGGACAAGTCCAATGAAGATGCTCTTATCAGGAGAGTTGTCCAGAGAAAATATTCATAAAGCCCTGATCAGGAGAGTTGTCCAAAGAAGCTAGCCATAAGGAAGTACAAGCTTACCTAGCTCAAAAGGACAAAATTACTCAAAGGTGTTCATCAGGAGAGTTGTCCAGAGAAGTCTACTCTAGGCATAAAGTGTTCTGATGCAAAAAGATTAAATACACTGATCAGGAGAGTTGTCCAGAGGAGTTGTCTCAGCTAAATTGATCAAGATCAAATGCTCTGAAAGCCTGAAATCAACTATGCTGAAGAGTTTGAGACAACCAGTCCCTAAAGGTCTTCAAAGAAATAAGCTAAGACCATACTCAAAAGAAATTAAGGGAAAGAGCCAAGTCATCTGAAGAAGAGCAAGCCAACCATGCTGAAAAGCAGAACTGCTGATAGTGATAAGGAGAGTTGTCCAGATGATAAGGAATGTGGTCCTATCATTGGATCAACCTTCAGAAGCCATGTCCAAGTCCTAACAAGAAGTCAAACATTGGGAAAAGTGCTGCAGAATGAAGGCAAAACTGTTACAGCCGTTTATTACCCAAATGAGGACATGTCACTATCAAGAATCTGTCTTCCAGGTTGAAGAACTCAAGGAAGACATTTATAGCAATTTGGGGCTGCCTCTCCAACGGGCAAATCCTCCATTTTGTCTATAAATACAGAAGTGTGAAGACCATTTGAAAGCATCCAACTGACCTCAACAGAATCCAACCTAGCTCAAAGTTCTTACAAGCTAGAGTGCTTTCAAAGCTTTCAAAGACTATCTTAGTCTTCAAACACTTCTTCTAAGCTGAACTAAATTGTATATCCATACACAAGCTTAGAGAGATATCCTATCCTTATACACTGATCTTCATTGTAAAGGATATCTCATTAGTTGGAACCTTACTTCAACCCTTATATCTTTCAAGAGTGAAAGTGAGAAGGTTGTAGTAGTAGAAGTGGTAGGAGCTGACTGTTGAGAGAAGAACAGTTCAGTTCTGAGTTGAGAAGAGGGTACTAGGACTCTAGACATCCTAGGGATCAATTCACCAAGGAGTGGTGTTCTTGATCAAGTGCACCTTGGCACTATAAAACAAGTTAATTCCAAGAGTGAAGGAATTATCCTGTTAAATCAGGGAAAGTGGATGTAGGAGCTTGAGTCTCTGAACCACTATAAACTCTTGTGTTGTTTTGCTTTACAAGTACTTACAATCATTCAACACTGCACACAAAACTGATCTTTCAAAGATACATATTCAAAGACTGTGCAAAACTGATTTGGACAAGTTCCCTGAAGCTTAACTGGACTGTGTTGCATTGACTAAGTGATTTCAGAAATTAAAGGAGTCTAAACTTAAAGGGCCAACCACCATTCCGCACATATAACTCCCCTAGATAGTTATTCAACTAAGTACTCAATAGTACTTAGTAGTCTGATTATCTTAGAAGAGTTAATCTTCTTCAGCAGAGTTGTCCAAGACAACCTTGCTGAACTCTGGTTTGATCAAAGTTGAAAAAGAATTGCATACAAGTGTATTCCCCCCCCCCCCCCATACACTTGTTATATACTCCTTTCAGGACCAACATGATATATGCATCCCCTATAAATATGCAATGCAGACATTATGTGTAGGTCCCTAAGTTGAGTTAATATCGAGGGAAGCTAAAGAAAATGTCTAGAGGGGGGTGAATAGACTTTTCTAAAATCTTTCGATATATCAGAATTACAATATGCGGAATACGAAATTAACAATGAGCCCAATTAAAGATTATACTCAACTTAATTCGAGAACTCTGTTTTATGTATACTCAGCTTGTCTAGTTCAGTTATGTAATTCAATTAAACAACAAACAAAACAGTAAAGTAAATCAAACACGAGATTTATAGTGGTTCGACAACTTGTCTACATCCACTCTCACAAACCCAGTTGTGATGTTTCCACTAAACTCTTCCGATCGAGTACAAGTGTATGTTCCTGTCTTTAAAGTCCCAAGAAGAAGACTTAGATCTTCAACAGACTATACCTCCAGATATGTCTACGATCTAACTAGAAAAATTTTACAAGTATCTAGCACCTTGAAAATAACAAACAAAAAAAACTAAAAACTTCTCTGATCTTCAGTAGTAGCCTTCTTGATTCTTCACTTGTCTTCTGGCTTCTATCTGAACTTCAATCAACTCTGAGAGTAAACTTCAAATATATCTCTATTTTGAGTGTGTAGATTTTCAGTGTATCAGTAGTCTTCAAATGATCACCACCATGAAGTATTTATAAACTTCTGAAATCAAGAACTAATAAGTTGTAACCAACTTTTCTTGATAACTACCTTCAACTGAATCTTCTTATCCATACACGCGTTTCTTGTTGTAAATTAGTTATTCCATAACTAACTTTTATATCTTTAACTTTTCACGCACTTCTAACTAACTATCTTCACGTTGACTTGTCTTGAGTAGACTTGTATGTACTTGTCTTATCTTGTAGTCCTTCTGTCTTGAGTAGTAGACTTCAACTCTTCTTGTCTGATCTTCCTTGTTCAAACAATAGACTATACTAAACCTATCAAGACTATTACATTACTTTAAGCTTTCATAATACAAGCTTAGTCAACTTATAAACTATACAATAAAACTAATCTATTACATTTAAAAACATCATGAGCTCTATACAACATTTAAATAGCTCAGTAACAATCTTAAACAAATACAAATAACAAATATGAAGTACTTATAAATCGTACTTATCTTTCAATAATACTTGTCTTTTAAAAACTAATACTTGTTTTTTTTTTTGAATTCTACTGATCTGCTCAAGATGACTTTAACTTAACTAGACTAGATCAGTCAACACTTAGAAAATATTCAAGTCTTCTTTTGGCTTATCAAAACTTTATCTTTTATCTTTTATTCATCATTTAGGACTTGTTCTAGGATTCATATCCCAACAATTTCCCCCTTTTTGATGAAGCCAAAACTACTTGAATCTATTCATAATAGTAGACTAGTTAAGTAGTTATCTTGTCTTAATCATCAAATAGTACTTTATCTTTTCATTCATTTAGAAATAAGATCAGTAGATATTACAAATACTTACTCAAAATAAAACTAAGTAATCAGAAAAAAACTAATCTGAAAGAGTACCTTCTTCTGAATTCGGAACACAGAATGCTTCTAGGAGTCTCCTGTGAATGACACTTATATGATCTTCATCTTCAATCTTCTCTCTATCAAGTAGTTCTTCTTCAAATTTCTTGATTTGATTAATATCAACTCTTCTTCCTGAACTGGTCATAGATGACTTCCATTTTGGAAAGATCGGTACCAAGATGTTGAAGTTTGCAGCAGCAGATATTCTCATAATTAAATTCCAGAGTAATTTGTTTTGACCTTCCATGAATTTGTCAAACATGGCATACAACTCGTCTGGACTTTCAGTCTCACCGTACTTTCGAATAATCCAGTGATCCAGTTCCCATTGTCTCTTTACTTTGAGCCATTCTTGACGATGCTCTTTGTCAATAAAGTAATCAATGAACTGGTCTTCCACTTGTTCTTCATCTGCCTTCAGCTTCTGCAATCTTTCAATATGTTTTTCTATCTTCTTCTTGCTTGCATAGTGAGATTCATCACTTGGATCAACAACCTTCTGCTTTTTCACTTTAGTTGTTGTTTCCATCTCTTTAGGCTCTTCTATCTGAATAGATTTCCTTTTAGATATCATTCGAGTTTGAACTTCAACTTCAGGCGATGCAACAGCTTTGCCCTTCTCCTTCTTCCTTAACTCTTCTTCTTCAGCTTTAGCTTGCTCAACTTCTGCAGTTTTAACCAACCTGCCTCTGCCTCTCTTAGGCCTTCTTGACATCAGATTTGAGAAAGTCATCAATGGATGATTTTATAACACCTTTCAAATCAGCTTTCAACTCATCTATGGAAGCAGTGGAAAATCCTTGAGATGACTGACCAACTTCAGCATGAATGGTTTCTTCCATGATCACATCATCAGCAATAGATATCACTTCAATCAATTGACCTTTTGTAGCTGTAGTTAAGACATCGTCTTCTACTACCTCTGAATCTTGAAACACACTTCCAGCTATGGCTTTCAGACTCGGAAACGGACAGTAAGGCACTATAGCTAACTTAGCTTCCTTAGCCTTCCGTATAGCTTCAGCCAAGTCCTTCCTTAACAAAGCATGCAACTTTGCCATGTATCCACAAAGTTCAAAGGGAAGTAAATCATCAGAATAACGATTGATAAAAGCAAAATCTGACCTTGTAGAGTTAGCATGATCTACTTGAAACCTGAACACAATGCCTCTCAACTGATTTGAGACATTGTCTAAGTCCAATATAGGATCAGTAGACTGGAATTCTTCAGCTTGTGTGGCTTCAGTCATAACCATATCATTGTCAAAATCTGAATCTGAAACTTGAATGCCCACAACAAATTTCGATTCTGAGCACATCAAATCATCAGGAATGTTTAGCAATCTCTTAGCAAGAGCAGTGATGGCATGAGCTGGGAATAACTCGGAGTGATCTTGAACACCACTGGTCTCCTTCTATTCCATTTCCCAGTCCATAAAGTTTGAGATGCCTCCCTTCCCTAAGATGACTTCGAAAAGATCATCCGTGCCAGACTTCTTCAACGCCACCCAAGTGCATACTCTTAGAAGTTTTTCAAACTGTTCTGATTCATAGTCGACTTCAATAGCCGAGAGCTTCTTCTTCAAGTTTCTGCTCATCTTCGAACGGATTCTCTTTTCTCTTAGGCTCATAGGGTAATATACCAAGGATTCAAATCTAACTTCAGACGGGGTCTGAGTAGGTGGGGTCCCTATCTCAGTCGTTGCAGTGGCAACTGGCGTCTTATCTGAAGTAGATGGGTGAGGAGGTTCAACATATTCTGTTGAGGATAAAGAGAGATTTTGGACTGTGGTTTCTGTGGGCTCCAATGTGGCTTGGTTTGGTGTGACAACTGTCGGAGTATCAGTTGTATCACTTATGGGAGTGTATAGGGGATGACTGGCTCTCAGCGGTCGTGCTGCCAGTGCTTGTGAGGTTGGGGGTATAGGTCGAGGCCTAGATCGATGTGATCTAGCCTTGGTACGGATAGAAGTAGATGGGAGAGAGAGAGGAATTGAAACAGATTGAGTAGAAGAACCAACCTGTAAACTCGACTCGACTGGACGAGTAAGCGAATCAACTCTCACGAGAGTGTACATCTCAGGTATTTGTTCACTCGACTCCTTCTCTTGAGTCGACTCTTCATCTGACTGAGTCTTCTCTGAGTCGTCTGCACTGGACTTTGCCTCTCCAGACTCGGCTTGTGAAGAACTGGATGAATTGGCATACGGCAACACTTCTGAATCATCAATTTGAACCTGCCTTGGGGCAGCTGGCCTTGCAGCAGCCTGCTTCCTCATCGCTTCAATTTTTAAGTAAAACTTAAGAGGATGAAATGGCTTTCCTTTGCTCCAATCACTCTTGTTGGGCAACAAAAATGGAAGGAGTATACTCAGCTTGTTTCCATATCCAACTGCTTGAGATACTACCCAATTCCGAGTATCAACATCCACCCTAACACTTCTTTCGAAGTACATCATCCTGTCAGCTATCAACTTAAACCAATTACCCTCAGTAATTCCATCATAGATAGCTGCCATTATCCTTGTTTTGGCTTGGGTAACTGAGTCATGAGACCCAGTGGCACATAGAAGCATCTTGCTTGCTATGTCCAGCAGAGTGCGATATTTCTCCAAGAGTTCACCCTTCTTGGCTGTAGGAGCTTTACCATCTGGCTTGAGCTTCATTTTCTTTCCACAGAAGATGCTCAAATACTTCATCTCCTGTCCTTCAGCATATTTCTCCACATCAATCGTTCCGATGGGTAGCCTTAATCTTTCGAACATCACTTCCCGAGTGATTTCCACTCGATTCCCATCAATAAAAGATTCTATCACATCTCCTTGTCTATTGACGTTGGCATAAAATTCCAGAACCTCTTCCTCCAAAACAACTTGAGGAAATGCCTCTAGGTAGGGCTTTAGACCGCATCTGATGCATTTGGTCAAGATTTCCATGTTTCCTTCCTTGTGATTGCCTTTGAAAAACAGGGATGGTTCAACATGCACCTTGTTGTCATTTATGTATCTCCCGAAATCAAATGGTGCCTGCATGTTGGAACTTATATCGAAAATCGATCGGATAGACATGGTGAATGATTTGTTATGAATAAGGGAATAGATTGTGCAAGAAATCAACTGTCAGCAATTAGTAGAGTTATGAAAACGTGGGTAGAATGTGTGTAAGTATTGGGTTTTTGTTTAAAACTGTATTTTTGATCCAACGGTCAAGATCGAAGGATTAGATCCAACGGTCGAGACCTTTGGCATTCGGTTACGGAACCGAGACAAAAATGTGATTTGATTTTGTAAAAATTGAAATCCGCCTTTCTTATTGGTAGAATGAGGAGTGTACTCATCTGACCTAACATATTCATATTTTGGCGCGAATTGAATGTGTACACCTCATTAACTGGGAGTGTATAAATCCAATTTCTAGGATATTCAAATTTTAACACTATCAAATTACTTTAATATCCTTAATTTGTTTCGAATAAATACTTAACACATAACCCATTTAAATCAAAGAAAACTTAGCTTGTCTGTTCGAGTCCATCCAGAACAGATAAGTAGGCCTAAGCTTCATAAGGCGAGTAGACTTAATTTCAAAAGACGAGTAGTCTTATGAGTACTAGTCGAGTTCCCCCTTCGACTGTGCGTGTCTATTCGGATCGTTGAACAAATTTATGTACCTGTCTTATTTTGTATGACAGATAATCGAGTAGAATATTTCGAATGAACTATTAATTTAAGTCAATGATCACGGTTCAAACAAGATGACTGTGTCCAAACTAAAGAGTCAACATAAGGATTTTTAAGAAATCAAAGATTCCCCCTTAAATGTTTATTCCCATAGTATGGCCCTCAGCTTTACCAGCTTCCTCATCGGGTTGTTTAGTCAACTTGTCTGACCTTGTATACCTGTCTGTTGAGTGAGTAGATGAGTGCTCCGCTCTTTTGTGGTAACTTGTCTATTTCTCCTTTCCTCTTAGGACTGTACCTGTCTGGTTAGTACATCTCTACATACTAGTGGGATCAATATCAATTAGTCCTAGACTAATGCATAATTCACGAAATCGGGCCTCAGCTAATGGTTTTGTGAAAATATCAGCTCTTTGAAAATCAGTATGAATCTTTTCCATGCGAATATCCTTCTTTTCTACATGATCACGTATGAAATGGTGTTTCACATCAACATGTTTACAACGTGTGTGCAGAACAGGATTTTGTGTAATGGCAATAGCACTATTATTATCACAGAATATAGGAACATTTGATTCACAAATATTATAATCTCTAAGCTGTTGAATAAGCCATAATAATTGACTACAACAACTACCAGCAGCCATGTACTCGGCTTCAGTAGTAGAGGTAGCAACACTTGTCTGCTTTTTCGAAAACCATGAAATGAGTTTTGTGCCTAAGAATTGACAAGAACCAGATGTAGATTTCCTATCTATTCTACAACCACCAAAATCAGAATCAGAGTAGCCACTTAGAGATAAATCATCATTTGAAGGATACCATATACCACGATTGATGGTTCCTTTCAAATATTTCAATATCCTTTTAGTGGTTTCCATATGACTCTCTTTTGGATTAGCTTGAAAACGAGCACATACACCAACAGAAAATGCAATATCAGGTCTACTAGCAGTCAAGTAGAGTAATGAACCAATAAGACCACGGTAATGAGTTTGATCAGTACATTTACCATTCTCGTCTGGATCCATCCTGTAAGTAGGTTGCATAGGTACTCCAGAAGATTTACATGTCTTAATACCATACTTGTCTAGTAGATTACGAGTATATTTTGCTTGATTTATGAAAATCCCTTATGGGGTTTGTTTTACTTGAAGTCCAAGAAAGTAATTCATCTCACCCATCATAGACATCTCAAATTTACTTTGCATGAGTGTTGAGAAACTTTCACTCAGCTTTTTGTTAGGTGAACCAAAAATGATGTCATCTACGTAAATTTGGACGAGTAAAATGTCTTTCCCTTCTTGTCTTCTAAACAAGGTTCTATCTACCTTGCCCTTAGTAAAACCATTTTCTAATAGAAATTGAGAAAGAGTATCATACCAGGCTCTTGGAGCTTGCTTTAGTCCATATAAGGCCTTCTTTAATTTGTATACCTGGTTACCTTTGACTT
The DNA here is from genome assembly GCA_963675135.1 of Galeopsis tetrahit. NCBI lineage: Eukaryota > Viridiplantae > Streptophyta > Magnoliopsida > Lamiales > Lamiaceae > Galeopsis > Galeopsis tetrahit. The sequence continues at coordinate 57,836,167 of OY776127.1, forward strand.
CGAAACCTGGGGGTTGTTCAACATACACTTCTTCCGCAAGAATACCGTTAAGAAATGCACTTTTAACATCCATTTGATATACAGTAAATTTCATGTAAGCAGCATATGCAAGGAACAATCGAATGGCTTCTAGTCTAGCAACAGGAGCGTATGTTTCATCATAATCTATGCCTTCAGCTTGTGAATAGCCTTGGGCGACTAGTCTAGCCTTATTACGAACAACTACATCATTCTCATCTTTCTTATTCTTGAAAATCCATCGAGTGCCAACTACATTATGATGTTTCGGTCTATCGACAAGTTCCCAGACGTCATTTCGAACAAACTGATTCAACTCGTCTTGCATAGCAATGATCCAATTACTATCAGCCAATGCCTCATTAATGGTTTTAGGCTCGATAGATGAGAGGAAACAACACCAGTAAAACAGAGATGGACTAGATTGTTCTTGCGACTCAAAGAGTTGTCGTCTAGTCTTCACACCAACAGTAGAGTCACCAATAATATTTTCAGTATTATGCGCTGATTTCCATGTATTTCTATTCTTAACAATAGTACTATTATCTATATTATGTACATCATCATGCATGTCAACATCATTATCATCAGAAGATTTAATAGGAGTAGACGAGTCGACTAGTTTAGGCATGTCAACTGGTCTAGTAGAGTTACCTTGAGCACTTACTTTCTTCTGGTCATCTGACTCGAGAGCTTTCATGAATGGATTGTATGCTTGGACGGATTCATATACCTCTGAATCTTTGTCAGATTCGATAGTTAGCTTAGTAACTTTCTCACTGATCTTGTTGGCAGACGTGTCCTGTTGAGATTCTTCGAAAACCACATGTGGTGTTTCTTCCACACAAAGGGTTGAGTAGTTGAATACTCTAAATGCTTTGCTAGTCGAGGAGTATCCTAAGAATATCCCCTCGTCTGCTTTAGCATCGAATGCATTCAACTTGCTTTTCCCATTGTTATGGATGAAACACTTACATCCAAATATATGAAAATATGAAACTCTGGGTTTTCTACCTTTCCATACCTCATAGGGCGTCTTACCTAGTGCTTTATTGATAGCACTTCTGTTTTGTGAGTGGCATGCAGTATTGATAGCTTCTGCCCAAAATTTCTGAGGCGTATTATACTCTGTCAGCATGGTCCTGCAGGCCTCCTTAAGAGTTCTGTTCCTTCGCTCTGCTACTCCATTTTGTTGTGGTGTCTTTGCTGCACTAGTAAGGTGCTGGATGCCACGCTTAGAACAAAAATCTTTAATATAGCAGTTAATGAATTCAGTACCCTTGTCACTACGGATCTTGACAATTGACTGATTCTTCTCAACCTGTAATTTCTTCAACAGATCAGGCAAAAGTGTTTGTGTATCACTCTTCTTGTGTAAGAAGACTACCCAAGTGAACTTAGAATAGTCGTCTACCACAACAAGTGTGTACCTTCTACCGTTCAAAGTTGGAGGAGTTATTGGTCCATGTAAGTCCATATGTAGAAGTTCAAGAACTCTACTGGTTGAGAGGGATGGAATTGATTTAAAAGAACCCTTTACCTGTTTACCTTTTTGACAGGACGTGCATACATGTGACTTATAGTAGACTTCATTGGGAATACCTTCCACAAGGTAGTCTCTGGCTATCTTATTAAGAACCTTAAAGTTTATATGACAAAGGCGTCTATGCCAGAGCCAGCCAAGTTCTTTAGGATTCTTAGTAAGTAGACAGGTGTCCCTCGGACAACTGTTCCAGTTCACTATGTACACACTTCCTTGTCTAATGCCGACCAGTAGGACTGTGTGTGTCCTTTTGTCAATGATTTCACATTTGCGACTCTTGAACTGCACCTTGTATCCACGATCACAAAATTGTGAAACAGAGAGTAAATTCTATTTCAAGCCTTCAACATAAGAAACATCTTGAATTTCTATGTCTCCATTCCGAATGTAACCAAATCCTTTAGTAACAGCAGTGGAGCTATCACCAAATATCACTTTTGGTCCTTCTTGCTCATGGTAGCTTGATAAGAGAGTCTTGGTACCAGTCATGTGGTGCGAACAGCCACTGTCTATGTACCAAGTTTCTCCTGTTGAGCCACCCTTCTTGTATAGATCGAGTCGACCCTGCAATAAATGATATTACATAATTTATGTACCCTCCTTGTTTATTGGGGTCCTTGGGGGTTAGTCGAGTTCAGTGGAATCCAAATGTACATTGGAGTCCTGAACAAGTTTGACCTTCTGAGCTTTCGACCATATTTGTTGCAGAATAAGACCTTGTTATCCTTATCTGGCCTATCAGTTGAGTTCGGGTCTACTCTTTGGAGATAGCCTTTTGACTTAATCTCTACTTGAGCAGGCACTTGTCTATGATAGTCAGAGTAAGGTTTGTATGCATTAGGTCCATACGGTTTATAGACATGTTTAGGTCTTTCTTCTCCTTTGATATCATATGACAAAGGTGGAGGATATAGAACAGCTTGTGTACGATATTTTGGACCTTCCTGTCTAGGTCTAGACGAGTAGAGTTGAGACTGCCTTATGAAAGGAGGTCTAGACTCTTGCCGTCTAGTCTGTACTTGTCTAGTACTAGTCTCCTCGGGATACCAATCCTCGTATCTGACCTGATTTGGTCGTCCACGATTCCTCGTCCTTCGTTGACTTGTTTTAAACGAAACAGGCTTGTTGTTAGCTTTCTTTTTACCTCCTTTGGTAATTGGAATGTTAACTCGAGCTTGTTTTAGTACAGAACCTTTAGTTGGAGTGTCAATATCGTAAATCATTGGTTCTTTTCCTTTATCATTAGTCAAAGAGCTTGAGATGAAAATAGTAGGGTTCTTAGGAACTTGAGTAGACGAGCTGGGTGTCTCAGCACCTATGCCTGTCTTGTCAGCAGGAGCCCTATACCTATCTGACAATTCAAGGTTAACCTTAGATGAGTTAACCAGGTCAGTAAGTTTAAGGTCTAATGTGACAACCTCGGTTTCTAAGAACTTATTACGTTCTTCAAGCTTTTTGAGTTTGCTTTGTAAAACATTGAATTCATGTTTCTCAGTAGCATGTGTCTTGAGTAGGTCTTGATACAACTTGTCTGTCAATGCACACTTGTCTTTGAGTTGTCTCAACTCTTCTTGCAAGCGTTCATTTAGGACGGTTATATTAGGATCTACTTTAGACTGAGCTTCCTTAAGATCAATGATTTCTTGTCTTAAGGTGATGTTTTCGTCGCTGACTTCAATGAATGCCTTGTTGGCAAGTAGGAGGTCGTCTTCAACTGCACTAGTAGAGTGCTGAAGACTACTCCCTACTTGGCTACTGGCAGTGTCACTTTCATCAGTTTCTGATTCATCACAAGATTGAAAGGATGTAGCAGATGATACATCTTGGTCGATTTTAGCCATGAAGCATAGACCATCATCTACTATGAAAGCTTCATCGTGATCTGGTTCAGACGGGTAGCTAGATGAGGATGATGGCAACTCGTCTGAGTCAGAGTCAGAGTCATCATTGGCCATCATTGCCTTTTTACCACGGTTGTATCTTCTTTCCCTTCGTGCTTTGCGTTCTTCTCAATCATCAGTACTCAGGTCTGGACATTCATATATGTAGTGACCTGGTTTCTCACAGTTATAGCACACAAGATCATTAGTAGCCTTTTTAATAGGAGAGTTGTTCCTTCGTTTATCGCGTCTATCAGAACGAGTAATCTTCCTACCATCAGACTCTCTATTTTGTCTGTTACCTTTCGAGACTTCGTCTCTCCTTTCGGACGAGTTTCGGTCTCGTCTGGTCTCAGACGAGTTCTTAGAAGCAGACCCTCTATGCTCTCTATAGAACTTCTTATATCTTCTGAAACGTTTATTCAGCCTATCAAACTTTCTAACCATGAGGCTTACCTGATCCTTCAGACTAAGATCAGTATCTAACTCGTCTTTCACAGAAGCAGACCTAGTCTTAGTCTTAGACCTGTCTATCTTAGACGAACTAGACTTAAAAGCAACGTTCTTAGATACAACATGTTCTCTGTCACTACTTGCTATGGGTTCATCTTCGTCTAGATCAAACTCATGGGCCTTTAGAGTTTGAAACATAGTCTCTGCTGTCCATACGTCTATATCTTGGGTATTCTTAACAAGCATTTTTACCATCTTCCATCGACTATCAAGGCTTTTGAGAATCCTAAGATTGATTTCACGAGGAGTATAAGATTTACCAAGGACTTCCAAGTCATTCATGATTTTAGTAAAACGAGTATCCAGCTGGTCTATTGTTTCACCAACTTTCATATGAAATGATTCGAATCTTTGGACTGCAGTAGAGAGCTTGCTTTCTTTGATTAGGGATGTCCCTTCACAAATGATAGCTAAGCGATCCCACATTTCTTTGGCAGTTTTATATTTTAACACTTTTCCCAGATACTCGTTAGGAAGAGTGTGTAAGATGTAATTCTTGGCCAAGCTATCCAAATTATTCTGTCTCATTTCTTCAGAGGTTAGTTCTGACCTTGGTTTCTTGACGAGTGTACCCACTGGTTGATTTGGGTCAAGGGCAGCAGTATTGGGGATCATGGTCACAATTGGACCTTCAGTGACGACGGAGATCATTAAGTCGTGAGTGGAGCTGAAGATGGCTTCCATCCTTAGCTTCCAATAGTCGTAGTCTTGTACCTGGAACTTAGGTAGCTTGTTAGCGCTGATCTCAAGAGACATGATTTCAAGAAATAAGTGCTAAGTAGAGTTATGATCAAGAATAACAGATAAGTCAAGAACAGGGAACAAGAAACAAATATATCAAGAATATTGATCAAGAATGCGAAAGCAAATATGATCTTGGACCAAGACTTTCACCCAAGTCTTGTGTTGGTTATCAAGAAACAGCAGTTCGTAAACTACTGCTCTGATACCACTTGTAGGTCCCTAAGTTGAGTTAATATCGAGGGAAGCTAAAGAAAATGTCTAGAGGGGGGTGAATAGACTTTTCTAAAATCTTTCGATATATCAGAATTACAATATGCGGAATACGAAATTAACAATGAGCCCAATTAAAGATTATACTCAACTTAATTCGAGAACTCTGTTTTATGTATACTCAGCTTGTCTAGTTCAGTTATGTAATTCAATTAAACAACAAACAAAACAGTAAAGTAAATCAAACACGAGATTTATAGTGGTTCGACAACTTGTCTACATCCACTCTCACAAACCCAGTTGTGATGTTTCCACTAAACTCTTCCGATCGAGTACAAGTGTATGTTCCTGTCTTTAAAGTCCCAAGAAGAAGACTTAGATCTTCAACAGACTATACCTCCAGATATGTCTACGATCTAACTAGAAAAATTTTACAAGTATCTAGCACCTTGAAAATAACAAACAAAAAAAACTAAAAACTTCTCTGATCTTCAGTAGTAGCCTTCTTGATTCTTCACTTGTCTTCTGGCTTCTATCTGAACTTCAATCAACTCTGAGAGTAAACTTCAAATATATCTCTATTTTGAGTGTGTAGATTTTCAGTGTATCAGTAGTCTTCAAATGATCACCACCATGAAGTATTTATAAACTTCTGAAATCAAGAACTAATAAGTTGTAACCAACTTTTCTTGATAACTACCTTCAACTGAATCTTCTTATCCATACACGCGTTTCTTGTTGTAAATTAGTTATTCCATAACTAACTTTTATATCTTTAACTTTTCACGCACTTCTAACTAACTATCTTCACGTTGACTTGTCTTGAGTAGACTTGTATGTACTTGTCTTATCTTGTAGTCCTTCTGTCTTGAGTAGTAGACTTCAACTCTTCTTGTCTGATCTTCCTTGTTCAAACAATAGACTATACTAAACCTATCAAGACTATTACATTACTTTAAGCTTTCATAATACAAGCTTAGTCAACTTATAAACTATACAATAAAACTAATCTATTATATATAAAAACATCATGAGCTCTATACAACATTTAAATAGCTCAGTAACAATCTTAAACAAATACAAATAACAAATATGAAGTACTTATAAATCGTACTTATCTTTCAATAATACTTGTCTTTTAAAAACTAATACTTGTTTTTTTTTTTTGAATTCTACTGATCTGCTCAAGATGACTTTAACTTAACTAGACTAGATCAGTCAACACTTAGAAAATATTCAAGTCTTCTTTTGGCTTATCAAAACTTTATCTTTTATCTTTTATTCATCATTTAGGACTTGTTCTAGGATTCATATCCCAACATTATGTATATGCATCAAACTACCAAAAATATCATACAAATATGCAATGCACAAATGCACATCTTAAAAAACCAACGATTTCTTACATGCGAAAACTCCTTTGTACAATCAAGCGAGTAGATGAAAAGACGAAACAAACATACCTTCAATCATTTTCCTTCAGATATAATTTAAGGATAATCTCTTACCTTTTTAAAATTTAATTCATTTGAATTTTCCGGCCCATTGTATTAGGAAATTTCTTATTCAAGGCGTTTTCAAAAATTATGGCCTCTCGGCTTGGCCCGATCCTCAACAAAACACTATCGCCATTTCAATTTGGCTTCATACCTGGACGCAGCATACATCAGGGAATCGTGCTTGCTTCGGAGGGTATCAACTGCCTTGATAGAACCACCGTGCACGGGAATATGGCCCTGAAAATAGACATTAGAAAAGCATTTGATACGGTTCGTTGAGATTTCTTGTTGGGAATTATGAGGAATCTGGGATTTAGCAGAAAGGTGTGCGACCTTATTAACTGCATCTTACAATTGGCGCGACTCTCTTTGCTCATAAATGGACAGCCCCACGGCTACTTCCAATGCACTCGGGGAGTTCGCCAAGGAGACCCGCTCTCGCCCCTGCTTTTTTGCCTAGCAGGAGAGATATTAATTATATTGATTGAGAGGGAAGTGACGAACGGTCAGTTACAGCCGGCCTTCGTTCGGCGTGGCTTAACTTGTCCTCCAATTTTATTATACGCCGACGACATCCTGATTTTTGGAAGAGCCACCCGCCCTAGCATCCGAGCAATCCGTGACACGCTAAATATCTACGGACAAGTTTCTGGCCAAATTTTCAATCCAAGCAAATCGTGTGCGTATTTCGGAAAACATGTAGGCTGCAACAACAGAAGGTACCTTCGAGACTTGCTGGGAATGAGGTCCGGATCACTCCCCTTCACTTACTTGGGTGCGCTAATCTTTAGAGGAGCACCACGGGCCACTTATTTCAGACAGACGACATATAAAATTCTGGCTAAATTTGCCTCATGGAAGGGATCAGCCCTCTCACTTGCAGGACGCATATGCATGGTTAACCACGTAATCACCTCCTCTTTGGTGCATACTATGATGGTGTACAAATGGCCTCGCTCACTCTTGCATAGAATTGAGAGGGCGATGAGGAACTTCATTTGGTCAGGAGACATCGACCGGAGAGGGTCCTGCTCGATTTCATGGAATAAAGCAATCGCTTCCAAAGCGGAGGGTGGGCTGGGCATAAGATCAATAGTCTGCGCTAATGATGCATACATCCGTAAATTAGCGTGGCAGATTTTAACTGATAACGGCAGACCCATGGATTTCCTCAGATCAAGATTTATGCCATCGGAATCGGCTCGGTCATCTACAGTTGCATCATCGGTGTGGCGCGGCATGCGGCCTCAAATGGAACACATTTCAGAGAAGGTGCAATGGATACCGGGGGAAAACTCACAAGTCAAATTTTGGTTGAATAACTGGCTAAGATACACCATCGCGGACAGAATTGGAATGCCAAGGCGTAGCAGAGAATACTACCTGTTTACAATATCAAATTATTTCATAGAAGGAACATGGCACTTAGAGGCAAACTTTGTGCAAAAGTACCCGGAAATTGTAGAGGATATAATGAAGTTTAATTTCGCCACTGAACAGGACAGCAGAATATGGCCCACAACCACGCGTGGCCAAATTACGGCTGCCACAGCGTACTAACAAATCCGACCCAAATATCCAGAGGTGAACTGGGGACGATGGATCTGGGCGAATTACATACCACTAAGAAGGTCAACAGTGATGTGGAGGGCTATTCATGGAAGACTACCAACGTGGGATCGACTTCAGACTTGGGGACTAGAAGGGCCAAATATGTGCATGATGTGCCGATCACAAGCCGAAGGAATCGATCACTTGTTCAGCGAATGTAGACTCTTCACATACTCAGCGGAAAAATTAATGGGAATATTTCAGGCGCCGCTAAGAATTGAGGAGGGCTTCTCGTCATGGGTTCTACAAGCAATCAGCCGCACCTTCAGCCCGCAAGTAACAACAATATGGAGATTGGCGTGGGTAACACTGTTATGGCAGGTTTGGACGGCGAGAAATGCAATCATTTTTTACAACAGGACAGCTTCCAAGGAATCCGTCTACACATCTACCTCTGCGCTAATCTGGGAAATCAACAATAAATCCATAGGCAGCATGAATAACACAACAGACGACCTTCGGATAATCAAAGAATTTGGCATGAAATGCAACCCAAGGAAGGCGCCCAATGTCATATCTGTACGATGGCAAACTCCAAGGGCAGGCACGATCAAGATCAATGTTGACGCAACAGCAGACGGAGCCCCTGGACTGATTTCAGGAGCGGGAATATACAGAAATGAATGTGGCGACTTCATGGGAGGATTCACAATGAAGCAAGGAAGAGGCTATGCATTCGAAGCTGAGTTAATCACGGTTTTACACGCCATAAAATTGGCAAATGAACATGGCTGGAACAGAATTTGGCTGGAAACAGATTCCATGTTTGTAGTGCAAACTTTTCATGGCACGACGGAGTAAATACCTTGGAAAGCAATTGCATTATGGCAGCAGGTTCAGAGACTTGAGATGACAATTGAGGTAACGCACATATTCAGAGAAGGCAACGCGACAGCAGACAAATTGGCATCCATGACTCTATTGAACCATGAGTGGTGGCACACACAGCCACCTCAATTACAAGAGTATCTTCATAGAGATCTAACGACAGAATTTTACAGATTTGTAAATTATAGGGGTTCCCTTTTTTCCTTGACTATGGTTTTATCCCTAAGGAGGGTTTTCTGTAGCAAGGTTTTTAACGGGGCTCCGGCCTTTTGAACGAGTTGTGTTCATATGGCTCTAGGTTTTTCAGCAATAAAAGATCGCAATTTATATATATATATTCTACATTAATTAAATGATTCAAATCTGAAATTAAGTATAATTATTTCAATTTCGAGTTTTGGAACATCGAATAAGGAAAACTACTTAAAAAATTAAGTGTAATTAATTGCACGTTTAAGTTTAAAAAGAAAGAAAAAAATCTTAGCATTGCTTAAAAAATAATTTTTTTAGTGAAGTGAGATGGTTACAAAATTCATAGAGCTAATTCAAATTTACCAAGAACGATTTCGATTGTGCAACGCTTGAAATATTCAGAAACTTATATGGAGATGAGCACAGTAATCGAATATGCACAAAATAAAGTTTTATGAAATATTTTAGAAATGTTCCTTTGAATTAAAACCAGCGCGAGATTCTAGGAGAAATATCTCCCAAATTAATTTAAATTTAAAAATGTTGACTTTCCTAATTTTAGCTTAACATAATTAATTGAATTCAAAAATCATACTTAATTCGAAATTAGAGGCATAATAGACTATAAGTCTATAACTAGTTCATTTTGTCCTTAATTGTTTTACTAAAAAAATTTGTCTTGAAACTTAAAGTCTTAGAGTGAATTGTCATATTCTGTTTTTCCCCCAAAAATTAAATTATGTATAATATGGAGTAATACTCCTATCTATTTTTTAAATAATATATAAATTTTTTTTCAAAAAAATAAAATAATAATATATAATTTTTAAAAAGTATATATAAATAATTTTATTTTTGTACAAACTTAATGAGCTAAACTTTTAATTGAGCCCAAGATCACTTTTAATAAAATAAATATTATTTTAGGTTTTTTAGTACTACAAAAAATACTCATAAATAAATTACACACCATTTTATATATATTTACATTTATTAGAAATTAATATATAAGAATTAATTTCCCACATCTCTACCGAGCTTTTTAGATGAGACCTAATTATCAGAGTCTAAAGGCTCACACCCACACATCTTGGGTTCGATTTATGTTGAAAGCAACTCCATCCATTTAAATTGTTCACTTGATAAGCCCTCCTCCTAAAAAAAAAAGATAATTAAACAATGAGATTCAACATTAACTAGATTAATTAAACACAATCATAGATTTTAAATAAAATAGGTTTAATAGCGTAAAATACCATTAATAATTACATTAATAGCGTAAAATACCATTCCAGGATTTTATGCACATGTAATGTTATTTCATACTCCCTCCGTTCCATTCCAGGATTTTATGCACACTTTGACCGGCACGAAGGTTAAGAAAAAAGAGGGGTATTATTGGTAAAAATTATGTGAGTTGTTTCCATTTTTGGAGTGTGCAAAAAATGTTGGGACGCCCGTTAAAGAAAGTGTGCATAAAATCCTGGGACGAAAAGAGTATAAGTTATTGTACTGTTATATATTTACATCTAAAATATATTATTCTAGATGTTAAACAATATTCATAGGGACAAGATCTCCTGTTACATAATGATGTTACATCTCCTGTTACATTGTTTAAATTTTCACCATATGTATACCCATCAAAATTAGTAAATGTGTGAGTAACACCCTAACATAATCATTAATTTACCGGAAATAATGTGAATTTAAGAAAAATAAATTAATTCCTTCCAAAATCTAATCCCAAAATTCATGCTAACAAAATTGAAAAAATATTGGAAATTTGTTTCACTCTTTTTTTTTTAATATGCTAATATATTTTTATGTAAATTTAATTTGCTATTACGTTTTATAAGTGCATATTTTGCATTATATATATTTTATATAATTCTAATTTATTATTACATTTATATGTGCATTGTAAGAGTTTTCTTGTAAAATTTTATATTTTTTAATTTTTAATATTTGAATTTATACAATTCTATGATTTTTTTAAAATTTTAATAACATATAAATTTTATACTATGTACAAATTAAATTGGCTGCATATTGTAAGAGATTGCTTGTAAAATTTTATAATATTTTTAAATAACTAGATTTTTATATTTTTCTTCAGATCTCCAAGTAATAATAAATATTAATTATTTAGTTATTAATATTATATTGTCACTTGTGCGTAGGATTAGTTAGAATTACATATATATTTTTTATATTAATTATATATACAAATATATAAAGGGTAATAATAGGTTAAGTCTAATAATGGAGAAAATTTCAATTTTCCAATATTTTTTCAATTTTGTTAGCATGAATTTTGGGATTAGATTTTGGAAGGAATTAATTTATTTTTCTTAAATTCACAATATTATTTTTTAATTAGGTTAATTAATGATTATGTTAGGGTGTTACTCACACATTTATTAATTTTAATGGGTGTACATGTGGCGGAAATCTAAACAATGTAACAGGAGATGTAATATCATTATTAATGTAACAGGAGATATTGACCCCAATATGGGGACTAATTTTTTGATTGAATTACTATATATGTATGATAAAGAATATCACCTTATAAGTTGAACAATATTAAATATTTGACGTAATATAATCTAGACAAACGAGTAATACTCTTTAGACAAAGGGAAAATCTTAAATGCACAGGGTGCACCTATCAAATTTCTGTGCACACGGTTTTAACCCATTTGCGCATATGACCCGCTCCGGCCCGTATACTTATATTCGGGTCAGTATATAAAGTCAATATTTTATTTTTTGTATTTTTTATTATATTGTTCACGCCCTTTTGTATTCCCGCTCTCTATCATCTTCTTCCTTCTTCGATAAGTTAGTACGATTCCTCTCGCTGGTTATCTACTGTTTTCCGACGATTTTGGTCTCTTTTTTCTCGTTATCTCGTATTTCCGACGGTTATAGTATTTTTCCTTATCGTGTTATCGTTTTCCGGCGGTTATATTGTTCGTTCACCACCACCGCGCCACCACTGTTAAGCTCGGTATCGATTTCACTCTGTTCCTCTCCTTTTAACACTAGGTACTATGTTTTATTCTTATTTTTACTCTCTATTTCATTTTTATTTTATTTTTAGGGTTTAGATTTTTGTTTTACAGGTTTTTACTGTGAGTATGTTTCATCTGTTGTTTATATCTGTTGTGTTGTAGTTCATATCTCGTTTGGTTGTTGTTTATATCATCTTCTATATTTCTGCTTTGTTTATTTCTATTTTTTGTTGTTGCATATGTTCTTTCATTTTTGAATTTTGTTAAATGTTAGATATAGTACTGAAATTCGTAGATAACCGCCGGAAAACCGTAGATAATCTCCTGAAATTCGTAGATAATGCCATCTGAAAAGCGTAGATAACGATATGAAATTCGTAGAAAACCGTCTGAAATTGTATTATTAGTGAAAGAAATTTGTAGACAACTGCCTGAAATTGCATGCTCTCCTTTGTTACATGTATTTTGTATTCTAAATTTTGTATATTGTGGATATATTACTGAAAAGTGGTGGTTATATTACTGAAAAGTGTAATTGTGGATATTGAAAAATGTTGTTATTCTTACTATTTTTTTATAGTATTAGTGATCTTTCATCTACTGAATTTTGTTTTTGTTGTTGTTTTATGTAGTTTGATATGTTAAATTTTGTAAAGTGTAATATTTTGGTTACTGTTTTATGAAAACTGTTTGTTTCATGTTGTTTAAAAGTTTAAATGTGGATATTGAATACTGTTATTATTCTTAATTTATTTTTTTATGAGTTTATGTTTATGTTTATGTTTTTGTTATTTAATGTTTTATGTAGTTTGTTACTGAAAAGTGTTGTTTATTACTAAAAAGTGGTGGTTATATTATTGAAAAGTGTAATTGTGGATATTGAAAAGTGTTGTTATTCTTACTATTTTTTTATCAGTATTTGTTTTCATTTTATCTGTTTTTTATAGTATTAGTGATCTTTCATCTACTGATTTTTGTTTTATGTAGTTTGCTATGTTAAATTTTGTAAAGTGTAAGATTTTGGTTACTGTTTTATGAAAATTGTTTGTTTATTATTAGTTTGCTACGAAAAGTGTTGTATACTTAATGAATTTTTATTAATAAGTGTTGTCATGCTATTTGTTGCAGTTCAAATTTCTGAAACGAGGACTAAAGAGTTTGCGTCTAAATCAAGTGCTAAGAGGAAATGCCAAGATGTACTTTATTCTAGGAGAAAGAAGAGTAATCAAGTTCAGAATGATCCATTACCTGTACCTTCTGTTCCATTACTTGAACCGAATCCTGTTTCTAAGAAACAAAAATCTATTTCAAAGGATTCTTTGAAAGTATATGTGAATGTTAAAAAGGAGCCTAGGTAAATTTATTTAATTTATTTTTCAATTTTTGTATATTTTTTTTTGTTTATTCTTAACTAACATTTATTCTTTTTTTTTTTTTTTCAGTTCTCAGTTTGACTTTACATGTAGGCCAAAGTGACTTATTTCTTTAATTGAAACTTTTAATGAAAAACAGAAGAATGATATAAAAAGTGTTGGGTTTGGAGGGTTGTTGAAGCTGTATAATTCTTGTATGGATAGGGGGATTTTGAAGTGGCTAGTTGATAATTTTAACGATGTCAGTCAAATGTTTGAATTAGACAACTTCCGTTCTTTTTCTATCACTGCAGATGACATCTATGATGTCTTTTGTATCCCCCGGATACCTTGTTGTCCAGTCCCTTTTTTTAAAAGGAATGACGAGAATGATTATTTAAAACACTTTAAAACTTCATACAATATCTTTCCTGGATCTTCTCTTCCATCTATGGAAAAAGTGTTGCGTAATCATTTTCCGAATGGGGGTGATGATTTCATTAGGGTGTTTATTCTCTATTCTTTGTTAAGCTTTCTTACTCCTACCCCCAATCGGATTGTTAGTACAAAGTATTTGAAAGCTGTTGAGGTTATTGAGAATATCCCTAAGTTCGATTGGTGTACCCTTGTACTCGAAAAGATTTGTGAAGGAGTTAGATCCTTTAAAAGTGGGAACACAGTAACAAGTGGTTGTTTGATGGCTCTTAAGATTATATATTTTCATAGGGTTAAATGGCAGGGGAGAGCAGCAAATTATAAAATTCCGTTGATTCAACATTGGCTAACTTTTGAAGTAGAGAAGAGGTGTAAGGAAGAGTCCCGATCTGGAAAGTATGGTTCAGGAGAACTAATTGTTGGTCTGTATCCTATTACCAATTATGGTTTTTCTCGGAATATGTCCTTTATTCATACTGAACCAAATGACAATAAATGTAAGTTTTTTTTCTGAAGATCATCCTAAAGATAAGGAATCTATTGAGCATATTTTGAAAGCATCTAAAGTAAGTGGTGAAAAATTCAAGGTATGTTTTTCTTCTGAAATTTGGAGACTTGTTTATTTTTATAGTGTTGTTTATTATTAGTGAAAAGTGTTGTTTATTATTATTGAAAAGTGGTGTCTATTATTATTGAAAAGTGTTGTTTTGTATTACTAAATTTTTGTTAATTCAAAATAATTAAAAGTGGTAAATGTTTATTACTGAAAAGTGGAAATAGTTATTAGTGAAAAGTGGTGTCTATAATTAGTGAAAAGTGGGATCTATTATTAGTGAAAAGTGGGATGTATTATTAGTGAAAAGTGGTAACTGTTATTACTGAAAAGTGGTAACTGTTATTATTTAAAAGTATTTTGTGACTCTTGTTTATTTTTAAAGGTGATTATTTTAATGAAAACTGTTTTTTTTTTTGTAGGATGTACATGATTTCTTGACATCTTTTAAGAAAGATGCCAATGAATTCAGTAACAAGTACTTGTCTGGTTTTATTGATATTAGTGAAGAGAATCCTGTGAAAAAAGATAATCCTGACACTCCTTCACCCCCTATGGATGCTGATTTTTTCAAAGTTGTTGATCAAATAGTTGCCAATTTCTTATCTAACAAAGAATTGGCAGAAGAGATGGAGGGTTTCAACAAGGAATCTAATTTTTCTTTCGACACTTCAAGATATGGATGGGATTCGTCCACACTTGAAGATGTTGTTGCTAATGATTTGAATGAGGCCGATTTTTGTGGTGGTGACGTTGTTTCTGATTTTGGAGCTGGTAATGTAAGTGAAAAAGTTCCTGAAAAAAACAATGTTGGAGTTGGGTGTGTTAATGAAGAAGTTCCTGAAAAGGACAATGTTGGAATTGGTTGTGTGAATAAAGAAGTTCGTGAAAATGATAATGTTGAAGTTGGTTGTCTTAATGAAGTAATTGATGACAAAGATACTGCTGCTGAAAAAGATGATGTTGGTGTAAAAGATAATGTTGCAGAATGTTTTGAAGAAGATAATGTTGCAATAGGCGCTGTTCTGAAAGAATGTGCAGATATGGATAATGAGTTTGTTGGTGATTGTGTGAGAGACAATGACACTGATTCTGATGTTCTTACTCCTGAGTTTTCATTCATAACTGAAGATGTGGGATATGTTTCTGATTTTATGAATAATCACAAACGAGAGCTTTCTGGAATGCAACAATATGAAAAAGAGTTGGTGGATTTGTGTTTTTGTTCGTTAGATGACAAGGCTGTTCAGTTGTAAGTATATATTTACGTTTTTATGAATTGATATTATGTTAAATTTTGTTATTATAATCTAATTTGAGTTTTTTTTTTTTATGTTTTGTCACGGAAAATTACTTCTTCTTTGATTTGAATAACTTTGTGTGGAAGGAAGATGTTGTAACACTTATTCCGCCTCAGTGGATTGTGAATTGTGTTATTAATGCATGGACAATCATTTTAAATGAAGATGGTGTTGTAGGCAACGAGAAGAGTCGTTTTGTTTTTAATCTTGATCACTCTGTAAGTTACTTTTAAATCTGTTTTTATTTTATCTATTAGTGAAAAGTGGTAATCTATATTACTGAAAAGTGTTGAGTATTGTTATTGATAAACTTGTGTATTGTTATAGAAGTGTTGAGTATTGCTATTTAAAAGTGGTAATATATATTACTGAAAAGTGGTAATCTATATTACAGAAAAGTGGTAATATGTTTTATTGAAGAGTGTTACAATCTGTAACTTTTGTTATTTTACTTTTAATTTTGCAATTTGTAGGGATCTTTGCAAAGCTACATGGAGAAAAAGATTAGTAGAGAACAAATGATTGTGGATATTCATGAATCTTGGAATCAGTGGCTTACTGTGACAAGAAGAAATATTGATACTGTTGAATTGGTAATTTTTTTTTCATTTTAATATTTTGTATAATTTAAGATTAATTGTTTATTTACTAATAAATTTATTGTTGTTATGCAGATTTTCATTCCCTTTGTTATTAGTGATCACTTTTCATGTATATGCATGCATTAACTTTCCTGACAAGAAGATCCAGTTCTTAGATAACAGGAAGTATACTGAAGAGGAAGCTTTAAAGCCTTTCTTAACTTGTTCAAAAATGATGGTAAATTTATGTTTAATCTATTTCTTTAATATTTTATATTTTAGTCATTTTGGAATAACAGAAATGTTTTTTGTTTTTTTATTATAGGTGGTTGAAATGTCTAAATTATTGAAGAAAAGGAATCGCAAATTTGCAAGTGCTATTGCAAAATTTGAATATGAACAAGTTAAATTCACCTGGAAAGCTTCAAAGACGAGTTTTGATTGTGGTATCTTTTTAATGAATCATTTGAAATACTTTGATGAGACTGTTTATGAATCACCAAATTTGTTGAAGGTATGTTAATTTATTTTTTTACTTAACATTTGTTATGATTTATTTATTTAATACTGATTTAAATTGTAGGCTTGTGGTAGACGACGTCTGCGTGCAGAGTATTGTGTTAGCATTATACTTTCCCGTCACAATCAGAGCAGAGGTGATGTAATTTTAAAGCTGAAGGAGTTTTATAAAAACAAACCTCGTTTGATAGATTCAATATCTGCAAAAAGGAGGAAGGGTGTTGCAGAAAGGAAGCAAAATGCCAAGAAGAAGAACTATGGAGAATGTTTATAAATAGTCTATATTAGTTGTAGGCATATTTTAGTATAGATTTGAAGTTATGTATGTTGGTAATGTTAGTTTAATGTTGAATACTAAAGATTAGTTTTGTGTTTTAAATACTTTTGAAAGCTAGCATTTTGTTAATTAAAAGTGGTAATATTTTGTTTGTTAAATTTTTTAATCTCTGAAAAGTGGTAATTTATTTGAAAAGTGGTAATTTTTACTGAAAAGTGGTAATTTATTAAAAAAAAACTTTTTTTTTTTAAATTGGTAAATTTTATTAAAGAAAAGTTTTTCTATTGTAATACAAAAGTGGTTTTTCGTGTCACAGAAAAGTGTATTTCCTTTTTGGAAGTATAGATATTATAAATTTAAATTATATTTATTTCGTATTAGACCACTTTATACAATATAAATGATTTTTTTGTAACTTGTTATGTTGTAGCGTAGTCGGTATTAGTTAAGTATGTTTTGTCATATAGATACACAGTTCGAGTCTTATTGTTGACTTTCTTTTTTATATTTATTTTCCCGCCCTTTAATATACTCATTATTATTTTTAGGTTGTCATTCATATTACCTGCGCGATTTTCAATTATCTTTTTCTGCACGCAACACGATCGCTCCTTTCTGTGAATATCAATTGTATACATTGATTCAATTTTCACCAACGATCGGGGTAGTTTTCTGTGATAGAATGATTGTTTCATCTACAGAAGTTTATTCAGGATGTTTGATGAAATTGAAAAAGGTATCGTTCACAGTTTTTACGGTTTTTGATTAAATACTCTGTTCTTACTGTTGTTTTTCAGATTTTTTGATTATAATTTATTTTATTTACCTATTTATCTTATTTGAATTACTTTGTAAGAGTACAAGATTGATGAAGTTCATCGATATATTCTTTAGTTTGATTCCCTGTTTTTTATATTCTGTTTTTTTGTGTTTTCTGATTCGTATTAGTAGTTTACTGTACTGTATTTGATTGTTCTTATGTTTTCTTACTTTATCATTGTTTTTTCATAAATAACATTCAACACTTTTCAGTAATAACATTCAACACTTTTCCGTAATAACATACAACACTTTTCTATATTAAATTACACTTTTCGTAATAAACAACTGTAATTTCAATTTTTTAATTTAATTTTGCTGCAGGAAAGAGTATGATAGATTCATCAGAAAGAAGTGTTGATCAGCAGACTGATCAGTATCAGATAACTTACAATGAAGAAGATATATACGACTTGACAATGATTAGAGATGATACATGTGATGAAGAAAATATTGATTTAAGTAATGATCAAGGTATTTCTTATAACACTTTTTAATTATATAATAAAATCATTTATTTTATGTTAATTATTTTTCTATTTTTTATTACAGAAATCAACTCTGAAACAAATAGTTTTTGTAGTTCTTTAATTGGTATGAGAAGAAACACTATAGATGAGGTTTATGAGCTTTACCGTATTCATTGAAGAGCTTTGGGTTTTAGTGTTCAAAAGTCTAGTTGTAGATTTTCTAGAGATAATAGTCCTATACAGTTGTCGAAGCAGTATGTGTGTTCTTGTCAAGGAAAAAAAATGGAAAAGACTGATAGTTTAGGAAAAAAGAAAAAAATCTCACTGATTACTAGGACAGGTTGTAAGGCAATGATGAGGGCAAACTGGAATCGTGATGGTTTCTATGAGGTTGTTAAACATGTAGTTGAGCACAATCATCCATTGACAAGAGCTGAATGGAGTCATCTTCACAGATCTGAGCATAAGATCACAAATGATAAGGCTAAAGCAATATAAGACATGGTATCTTCGGGAATGAAAGCTACAGAGTCTTTTCGCTACATGGCACACACTGTTGGTGGAGAAGATAACATTGGTCATACTATAAAAGATCATATCAATTTTGTAACACGGTGGAAAGTCAAAATAATCGAGGGTGGTGATGCAGCAAAACTGATTGAGATGTTAAGAGAACAAGCTTCAAAAGAGACTGATTTCTTTTATAAGGTTAGAATGGATGATTAAAGTAGGTTAGCACATGTTTTTTGGAGAGACACTATGATGAAGGAAGATTACAATATTTTTGGAGATGTCATGGTATTTCATACCACATACAGAACTAATAGATATGAGCTGATATGTGCTCCATTTGTTGGAGTAAATAACCATTGGAAGAATGTAATGTTTAGTTTGTGCCTTTATATTTGTTGGTCCCAAGTTGAGTTAATAATATTGAGTAAGCTAGTAAAAGTCTAGAGGGGAGGGGTGAATAGACTTTTAAAAATCTTTCAATATATCAGAATACGTAATGCGGAATTAATCAAAGTAACAATGAGCCCAATCAAATTTATACTCAACTTATATTCGAAATTCGAACTTCTGTATGAACACTCTACTTGTCTTATTTAGATAAGCAATTAATCAATTAAGCAATTAAACAAACAGTAAAGTAAATCAACACACAATGATTTTATAGTGGTTCGACAACTTGTCTACATCCACTCTCACAACTCCAGTCGTGAAATTCTTATTACTCTTCCAATCGAGTAGTCTTGTGATTTTAAGTCCCAAGAAATAAGACTTCGATCTTATCGATAACACTTCCAAAGTGCTTCTTCGATCTAACAACTAGCTAAATACAAGTAACTAGCGACTTGAAACAAAAATGTAAAAAGTAAAGTTCTCTAAGTCCAGTAGTAGCCTTCTTCGAATTCTTCACTTGTCTTCTGACTTGAACTTTCTGAACTTCAACTCTGAGAGTGTGTTTGCTTTGAATATCTCTTTGAATGCTTTAATTCTCTTGGTAACAGTAGTCTTCAAATGTAGAATACCATGGTGTATTTATAAGCTTCAACTTCAAGAATTTTCTGTTATGTAACTAACTTTTCTTGAAAACTAACTTCTAACTGTTTATTTTTATCCATCCACGCGTTTCTTCAGTTAATTAGTTATTCCTTAACTAACTCATTTAATCCTTATCTTCAATACGCGTTTCTGTAACTAACTTCTGACTTCTTTTCTTGTCTTGTTGCGCACCTGTCTTGTCTCCAACTTGACTTGTCTTGCGCAGGTCTTCTTCTGTAGACTTCAGCATAGAACTAATCTAGTCCTATCAGCTAATCCTAACAAGACTATTACATTACTTTGAGCTTTATAACACAGCTTAGTCATCTTAGAAACTATACAATGTTTATATCAATTACATATGAAAATTATGAGCTTCTATACAATGTTTAATATAACTCAATAGCATCCTAAACAATTAATAAAGTATATTCATATTATAAGTACTTGTCTTTTGTTATCTTGACAATACTTGTCTTGTGAACTAGTACTTATCTTATGAACTAGTACTTGTCTTATGAACTCTACTGATCTGTACAAGACGACTTCATAACTAGACTAGGTCAGTCAATACTTAGAAAATATTCAAGTCTGCTTTTTGGCTTATCAAAACTTTATCTTATCTTTTCATCTTTTAGGACTTGTCTTAGGATTCATATCCTAACAATTTCCCCCTTTTTGATGAAGCCAAAACTACTTGAATCTTTTCAAAATAATAGACTAGTTAAGTAGTTATCTTGTCTTTAAACACCAAAATAGTACTTATGTTTTCATTCATTCAGATAAGATCAATAGATATTACTTAATAAAAATAAAAAATCAAAAGAAATTAGAAAAAAAACTAATCTGAGAGAGTACCTCCTTCTGGATTAGGAACACAAAACGCATCCAGGAGTCTCTTGTGAATTACCGAAATATGTTCTTCAGTCTCTACCTTCTCTTTATCCAGCAATTCTTCTTCAAACTTTTTGATGTGTTTGAAATCAACTCTTTTTCCAGAACTCAGCATCGGAGTAGTCCATTTTGGAAAGATAGGCACCATAATATTGAAATTCACAGCAGCAGCTATCCTCATAATCAGATTCCATAGCTTCCTGTCTTGAGCTTCCATGAATTTGTCAAATATAGAATAAAGTTCTTCAGAGCTTTCTGGATCTCCATACTTACGAACTATCCAGTGATCTAACTCCCATTGCAACTTGACTTTGAACCAATCTTCACGATGTTCATTGTCAATGAAGTTGTCAATGAATGCATCTTCAATTAGATCTGGATTTGCCTTCAACTTCTGCAACCTTTTTATATGCTTTCCAACTTTCTTCTTACTAGCATAGTGAGATTCATCATCAATCTCAACTATCTTTTGCTTTTTCACGATTGCAGTTGTCTCTTCTTCTAGTTCTTCAATCACCAGCTTTCTTTTAACTTGAGTTGACTGAACTTCTTCTTCAGGTAGAGCAATACTTTTGCCCTTTGCCTGTCTCTTCTGCTCTTCTGCTTCTAAATCAGCTTTCTTGACAAGCCTTCCTCTCTTCGGCCTTCTCAACTCTTCTATAGAAGTAGCAGGAGCTTTCATTTCTGGTTCAGCACTTGACTTCTCTACCACTCTACTCGTCTCTTCCCCCTTTTTGGCTTCATCACTTGCCTTAAGAGTGAAAATAGAAGTAAAGCGAGTCATCTCTTCTTTAACAGCTTCTTTCATTGCTTCTGCAGCCAACTCAATTTGCCTCTAATGCGTCTTATTGCGACTCATCTTGTCAAGACGATCAGCAGTAGATTCTAATTTCTTCGAATTAATAATCAATTCATCCTTAAAATGAGTAGCAGTCTGTCTGAGTAGCCTGTTCTGTTCTGTCAACTCTGTTAGAACAGCTCGAGAACGCACCAACTGAT
The DNA here is from genome assembly GCA_963675135.1 of Galeopsis tetrahit. Classification (NCBI taxonomy): domain Eukaryota; kingdom Viridiplantae; phylum Streptophyta; class Magnoliopsida; order Lamiales; family Lamiaceae; genus Galeopsis; species Galeopsis tetrahit. The sequence goes on from OY776127.1 coordinate 57,857,970, forward strand.
CTTGTGCTTCTCGTCTCTGCTCATCAGCAATTTCAATCTTAACCCTGTAGAGTCTCTCCATCTTACTTGACTCTTCAGCTAAAGATCTAGCAAAGGTTATTGATCGCTTCTCTGAGTAGTCAACTTGCCTTTTCAAGAATTCTTCAATCTGAACATACATTTCTTCTCTGAAAGACGAGTCCATCTTGTTGACCTCACCAACTATTAACTCTCTTGAGCTATCAACAAGTGACTGATTCTGTTCAACTAACACATCTTTCAACTTCGAGTTTAAGAACTCGTCTATAGACGACTGGACAACTTCCTTCAAGTCCGTCTTTAATGCATCTAGATATCCTTCAGGAAAAACTTGAGTAGATCGAGTTGCAGACACCTCATCATCTTTGATAGCGATCTCATCTTCATAAAAAACGAATGCTTCTACAAACTCATCATCTTCTTCACCAAGTTCGATCAAATCGACTTCTTCTTCAGCACTTTCAGCTTCATCATCAAGATGATCAGGGACATTCTCTTGTTCCAAAAGAGGTTCTGAAGTCTGAATAACAGCATCAATAAGCTCAGCTTTCGACTCTTCTTCTAGTAGATCAGTTTGAATTCCAACATCAAACTTAAATTCTGAACATAACACCTCATCAGGAATACTGAGCATTCTCTTCACAAGAGCAGTTAGGGCATGGGCAGGAGATAACTCAGAATGGTCTTGAACTCCACTGTTCTCCTTTTACTCCATCTCCCAATCCATAAAATTGGAGATTCCTCCCATCCCTAAGATGACTTCAAAAAGGTCGTTTGTTGGGGACTTCTTCAATGCAACCCACGTGCAAATCCTAAGAAGTTTCTCATACTGGTCTGTTGACGTGTCTATCTCAATAGACGAGAGCTTCTTCTTCAGATTGTTGCTTACTTTCGCACGAATTCTCTTCTCCCTTAAGCACATAGGATAATAAACCAGGGATTCGAATCTAGTTTCAGAAGGGATCTGAGCAGGTGGGGTCCCTGCTTCAGTTGTTGCAGTGGCAACTGGAGTCTTTTCTGAAATAGATGGGTTAAGGGGTTCAACATATTCTGTTGTGGTTGAGGGAATTTGGATTGTGGTTTCTGGGGGCTTTGATGTGGCTAGGTTTGGTGTGACAACTGTAGGAGTATCTGTTGTGTCAAATATAGTAGTGTCTTGGGTTATGTTGGCTCTCAGTGGTTGTACTGCCAACACAGAAGAGGATTTGGGTACAGGTTTGGCACGAGATCGGAGTGATCTTGCCTTGGTTTTAACAGGGAGAGATAGAGGAATTGACAAAGTTCGAGAAGAAGTACTAACCTTTTCTTTAGTCGACTTGTCTGGTGAAGGACTCGACTCGACTCTTACTAGTCGATAAACTTGCAATTCTTCCTCTTTCTCCTTAGACTCCTTGTCTGATTGAGTTTCCTCAGAATCCTTTGCAGCTTCAAACATAGCTTCTTCCGGCACATACTGAACTAGTCTTCCACTAGTTCCAGCTTCAGCTACTTCATCAGATTTTTCAGCATCTGACTCATCTTCCTCAGAACTAGACGAGGCAGCATCATACATAGCATCTTCAGGATTGATTTCAACCTGTCTGGGGGCAGCAGCTCTACCAGCAGCTTGCTTCGCAAGTGCCTCCTTTTTCAGATAATGTTTCAGTGGATGAAACGGCTTGCCCTTACTCCAGCTCGTCTTGTTTGGAAGTAAGATCGGTAGCAAAATGCTAAGTTTGTTTCCAAAACTTACTGCAGCAGATACGACCCAGTTAACTGTACTGGTGTCAACTTGAACATTCTTCTTGAAATGCATCAATCTATCCAAGAAGAGCTTAGTCCAGTTCCCTTCAGTGATGCCATCATGAATTACGGCCATCACTCTTGCTTTTTGAAGTGTCACAGAGTCAAAACTCCCAGTGACTCCAAGCAACATCTTTGAGGAAATATCCAACAAAGTCTTGAATTTGTCAAGTAATTGATTCTTCTTCACTGCTGGGATCTTTCCATCACGATTCAATTTCAGCTTCTTTCCACAAAATATGCTTAGATATTTTAACTCCTGTCCTTCAGCATATCTTTCGATATCAATCGATCCGGACGGTAGCTTCAAAGCTTCAGTTACGATCTCACGAGTAATTTCTACTCGCCTTCTACCAACAAAAGCTTCAATGGAGTCGCCTTGTCTAGTAGCTGTGGCATAGAATTCCAGGGCTTCTTCTTCTAAAACCACCTCTGGAAATGCTTCCAAATACGGTCTTAAACCACATCTCCAACACTTCATGAGGATCTCTTTGTTGTCATCAGTGTGGTTTCCTTTGAAAAACACAGATCCTTCTACATGCACTTTTCCTTCTGTGATATACTTCCCTAAATCAAATCTTGCTTGCATGTTAGTGCGAGCATCAAATATCGAAACGATTGACATAATGAAGGAGTTATGAAAATCGAGAAGATTTGAGAGTGTTGAATGCTTGAGAAGTTATGAAAATCGAGAAGTTATGAAATTGTGAGAGGTTGAAGAATGAAACAGTTTGGGTTTTGTTAAAACTTGAGCTATTGAATCAATGGTTAAGATCAAAAGATTTGATCCAATGGACAGATATGAAAGTCCTTTGAAATTCAGTTTACAAAATCGAGAATATTACGTGATTTGATATTGTAAAATTTGAAACTCGCCTTTTCTATTGGTTAAGACAAAGGAGTGTACTCATCTGACCTAGCATAGTAAAAATTTAGGCGCGAACTGGGTATATACACCTCATTAAAGGGAGTGTATAAATCCAGTCCTGGGTTTTTCAAAATTTCATATTATCACATCACCTTAATACTTTTAATTTGTTTTGATTAAACACTTAGAGTATTTAAATCGTAAGAACACTTATCTTGTCTGTTCGAGTCTATCCAAAACAGACGAGTAGACTAATACGCACCAAACGAGTTCCCCCTTCGACTGTGCTTGTCTGTTCTGAATGTCGAACGGCTTTTTGTACATGTCTTATCTTGTGCTATACATTTGATAAGATACATATAGTAGAGTAGAATAATTAATTTGAATATCAGTCTAGTATAGTAATCAAGGTTTCGAACAAGATGACTTTTAACAAACTTAAGAGTCAATCATAAGGATATTTAAGAAATCACAGATTCCCCCTTAAATGTTTATTCCCTTAGTATTACCCTCAGCTTTACCAGCTTCCTCATCGGGTTGTTTGGTCATCTTGTCTGACCTTGTTTACCTGTCTGTTAAGCGAATAGACGAGTGCTCTACTTTTTGTGTTAACTTGTTTGTTGCTCCTTTCTTCTTAGAGATGTACCTGTCTGGTTAGTACATTGCTACATACTAGTAGGGTCTAGATCAATTAGTCCTAGACTAATGCATAATTCACGAAATCTAGCCTCAGGTAATGGTTTTGTAAAAATATCAGCTCTTTGAAAATCAGTGTGAATCTTTTCCATGCGAATATCCTTCTTTTCTACATGATCACGTATGAAATGATGTTTCACATCAACATGCTTACATCGTGTGTGCAAAATAGGATTTTGTGTAATGGCAATAGCACTGTTACTGTCACAGAATATGGGAACATTTGATTCAAAGATATTATAATCTCTAAGCTGTTGAATAAACCACAATAATTGACTACAACAACTACCAGCAGCCATGTACTCGGCTTCTGTAGTAGAGGTAGCAACACTTGTCTGCTTTTTCGAAAACCATGAAATGAGTTTTGTGCCTAAGAATTGACAAGAACCAGATGTAGATTTCCTATCTATTCTACAACCACCAAAATCAGAATCAGAGTAGCCACTTAGGGATAAATCATCATTTGAAGGATACCATATACCACGATTGATGGTTCATTTCAAATATTTCAGAATCCTTTTAGTGGTTTCCATATGACTCTCTTTTGGATTAGCTTGAAATCGAGCACATACGCCAACAGAAAATGCAATGTCCGGTCTATTAGTAGTCAAGTACAATAATGAACCAATAAGACCACGGTAATGAGTTTGATCAGCACACTTACCATTCTCGTCTGGATCCATCCTGTAGGTAGGTTGCATAGGAACTCCAGAAGATTTACAAGTCTTAATACCATACTTGTTTAGTAGATTACGAGTATACTTTGCTTGATTTATGAAAATCCCATCAGGGGTTTGTTTTACTTGAAGTCCAAGAAAGTAGGTCATCTCTCCCATCATTGACATTTCAAACTTACTTTGCATGAGTGTAGAAAAGCTTTCACTCAGCTTTTTGTTGGGTGATCTGAAAATGATATCAACCACGTAAATTTGAACAAGTAGGATGTCCTTACCTTCTTGTCTTCTGAACAAGGTTCTATCGACCTTGCCTTTAGTAAAACCATTCTCTAATAGAAATTGAGAAAGAGTATCGTACCATGCTCTGGGAGCTTGCTTTAATCCATATAAGGCTTTCTTCAATTTGTACACTTGGTTGCCTTTTACTTCGAAACCTGGAGGTTGTTCAACATACACTTCTTCCACAAGAATACCGTTAAGAAATGCACTTTTAACATCCATTTGATATACAGTAAACTTCATATAAGCAGCATATGCAAGAAACAATCTTATGGCTTCTAGTCTAGCAACAGGTGCATAAGTTTCATCATAGTCTATGCCTTCAGCTTGAGAATAGCCTTGAGCAACTAGTCTAGCCTTATTTCGAACAACTACATCATTCTCATCTTTCTTGTTCTTGAAAATCCATCGTGTGCCTACTACATTATGATGTTTAGGTCTATCGACAAGTTCCCAGACGTCATTTCGAACAAACTGGTTCAACTCGTCTTGCATAGCAATGATCCGATTACTATCAGCCAATGCCTCATTAATGGTCTTAGGCTCGATAGATGAGAGGAAACAACACCAGCAAAACAAAGATGGACTAGGTTGTTCTTGCAACTCAAAGAGTTGTCGTCTAGTCTTTACACCAACAGTAGAGTCACCAATGATATTTTCAGTATCATGAGCAGATTTCCATGTTTTTCTAGTCTTAGCATGCATACTATCATCATCTATATCAACTATAGCATCATGCATTTCAATATCATTTGCATCATAAGATTTAATAGGAGTAGACGAGTCGACTAGTTCAGGCATGTCAACTGGTCTAGTAGATTTACCTTGAGCACTTACCTTCTCCTTATCATCAGACTCGAGAGCTTTCATGAACGGGTTATAGGCTTGAACAGATTCATAAACTTCTGATTCTTGGTCAGTTTGGATCGATAGATCAGTTACCTTTTTACTGATCTGGTCGGCAGACGAGTCCTGTAGGGATTCATCGAAAACTACATGTGGTGTTTCTTCCACACATAGGGTAGAGTAGTTGAACACTCTGAATGCTTTGCTAGTTGAGGAGTATCCTAAGAATATCCCCTCGTCTGCTTTGGCATCGAATGCATTCAACTTGCTTTTCCCATTGTTATGGATAAAACACTTACAGCCAAATATATGGAAATATGAAACTCTAGGTTTTCGACCTTTCTATACCTCATAGGGCGTCTTACCTAGTGCTTTATTGATAGCACTTCTATTTTGGGAATGGCATGTAGTATTGATTGCTTCTGCCCAAAACTTCTGAGGAGTGTTGTACTCTGTCAGCATGGTCCTGCAGGCCTCCTTAAGGGTTCTATTCCTTCGTTCTGCTACTCCATTTTGTTGTGGTGTCCTTGCTGCACTAGTAAGGTGCTGGATGCCACGCTTAGAACAAAATTCTTTAATATAGCAGTTAATGAATTCAGTACCCTTGTCACTACGGATCTTGACAATGGACTGATTCTTCTCAACTTGTATCTTCTTCAACAGATCAGGTAGGAGTGTTTGTGTATCACTCTTCTTGTGTAAGAAGACTACCCAAGTGAACTTAGAATAGTCGTCTACCACAACAAGTGTGTACCTTCTACCGTTCAAAGTTGGAGGAGTAATTGGGCCATGTAAGTCCATATGTAGAAGTTCAAGAACTCTACTTGTTGAGAGGGTTGGAATAGATTTAAAGGAACCCTTTACCTGTTTACCTTTCTGACAGGCATCGCATACATGTGACTTGAAATAGATTTCATTGGGTATACCTTCAACAAGGTAATCTCTTGCGATCTTATTAATCACCTTAAAGTTCATGTGACAAAGGCGTCTGTGCCAAAGCCAACTGATCTCTTTGGGTGTCTTAGTAAGAAGACAAGTGTCCCGCGGACAACTATTCCAATTCACGATATACACACTGCCTTGTCTTATGCCGACAAGCAGTACGGTATGAGTCCTCTTGTCTATGATTTCGCACTTTTGACTTTTGAACTGCACTTTGTAACCTCGATCACAGAACTGTGAAACAGATAATAGATTATATTTCAAACCTTCTACGTATGATACATCTTGTATTTCTACGTCGCCATTTCGGATATAGCCAAAGACTTTTGTGATGGTTGTAGAGCTATCACCGAATATAACCTTTGGTCCTTCTTGCTCATGGTAGCTTGATAGAAGTGCCTTGGTACCAGTCATGTGGTGCGAACAGCCACTGTCTATGTACCAGGTTTCTCCTACTGAGCCACCCTTCTTGTATAGATCGAGTCGACCCTGCATTAGATGATATTCCATAATTTAGGTACCCTCCTTGTCTATTGGGGTCCTGGGGGGTTAGTCGAGTTCAATGGAATCCAAATATACATTGGAGTCCTGAACAAGTTTGATCTTCTAAGTTTTCGACCATATTTGTTGCAAAATAAGACCCTGTTGTCCTTGTCTGGCCTATCAGCAGTTCTTGGGTCTACTCGTCTGAGGTAGCCTTTTGACTTAACCTCTACTTGAGTAGGCACAGGCCTGTGATAGTCAGAGTGGGGCTTGTATGCATTGGGGCCATACGGTTTATAGACATGTTTAGGTCTTTCTTCTCCTTCGATATCATACGATTCAGGCGGAGGATATAAGACGGGTTGAATACGATATTTGGGAGCCACATTCCTAGGCCTATACGAGTAGAGCTGAGACTGCCTTATGAAAGGAGGTCTAGGCTCTTTCCATCTAGTCTGTACTTGTCTAGCACTCGTCTCCTCAGGATACCAATCCTCGTATCTGACCTGGTTTGGTCGTCCACGATTAGAGGTCCTTTTTCGACTTGTCTTAGACTGAACAGGTCTGTTGTTAACATTCTTTTTACCACCTTTGGTAATCGGAGTGTTAACACCAGTCTGCTTGAGTGCAGTGCCTTGGAATGTTGTTCCAGTATCGTATTCCATAGGTCTTTTGCCTTTATCATGTGTCAAAGAGCTTGAACTACCATCAATAGGGTTCTCAATGACTTGAGTAGGTGAGTTAAGTGAATCAGCACCCAACCCTGTCTTATCATTTGGAGCCCTATACCTATTTGACAGTTTTTGATTAGTCATTGAAGATTTAATCAAGTCAGTAAGTTTAAGGTCCAAACTTACGACCTCAGTCTCTAAGAACTTATTGCGTTCTTCAAGCTTATTGCACTTGCTTTTTAAAACATTGAATTCATGTTTCTCAGTAGCATGTGTCTTAAGTAGGTCTTGATACAACTTGTCTGTCAATGCACACTTGTCTTTGAGTTGTCTCAACTCTTCTTGCAAGCGTTCATTTAGGACTGTTATATTAGGATCTACTTTAGACTGGGCTTCCTTAAGATCAATGATTTCTTGTTTTAAAATGATGTTTTCATCACTGACTTCCATGAATGCCTTATTAGCGAGTAGGAGGTCTTCTTCAGTCACACCAGTAGAGTGATGAAGACTACTCCTTACACCACTATCGGCTGTATCACTTTCATCAGAGTCTGATTCATCACATGATTGAAATGAAGTTACAGATGATACCTCTTGCTCAATTTTAGCCATGCAGCAGAGTCCATCATCAGCTATGAATGCTTCATCATGATCAGAAGGGTAGCTAGATGAAGACGATGGTAACTCGTCTGAGTCCGTTTCAGAGTCATTGTTGGCCATCATTGCCTTCTTACCCCTGTTGTATCTTCTTTCCCTTCTTGCCTTGCGTTCTTCACGATCATCAGTGCTCAGGTCTGGACATTCGTAAATGTAGTGACCTGGTTTCTTACAGTTATAGCATAAAGGATCGTTAGTAGACTTTTTAATATGAGATTTATCCCTGCGCTTATCACGTCTATCAGAACGCTGAATCTTCCTATCATCGGACTCTCTATCTCGTCTGTTACTTTTTGAGACTTCGTCTCTCCTTTCGGACGAGTTTTGGTCTCGTCTGGTCTCAAACGAGTTCTTAGAAGTAGGACCTCTATAGTCTTTATATAACTTCTTATATCTACCATAGCGCTTGTTTAGTCGGTCGAACTTCCTAACCATAAGGTTCATCTGATCTTTCAGACTTAGATCAGACTTGTCTAACTCGTCTCTTATGCTAGCAGGCTTAGACCTGTCTACTCTAGAGCTCTTAGACGTAGTAGACTTAAAAGCAACATTCTTCGACACGGCTTTCTCCCTATCACTACTAGCAATTGGTTCTTCCTCATCTAATTCGAACTCATGCGCCTTCAGGGTCTGGAACATGGTTTCTGAGGGCCATGAATCAATATCTTGTGTGGATTTAATGATCATCTTGACCATTTTCCATCTTTCATCCAAAGCCTTCAAAATTCTCAGGTTAATCTCTCTTTCAGTATAAGTCTTTCCTAGTACTTCAAGATCATTCATGATTTTAGTAAATCGAGTATCCAGTTCATCAATGGATTCACCTGGCTTCATCTTAAATGTTTCAAACCTTTGGACAGCTGTGGACAGTTTGCTTTCTTTGATCAGCGTAGTGCCTTCACAAAGAACAGCTAATTTGTCCCACATTTGCTTGGCAGTCTTACATTTTAACACTTTACCAAGATACTCGTTTGGCAAGGTGTGTAAAATATAATTCTTAGCAAGACTATCCAAATTGTTTTGACGCATTTCTTCAGAAGTCAATTCTGACCTTGGTTTAATAATCAGCTCGCCAACGTCTTTAGTTGGATCTAGTGTAGCAGTGTTTTTGATCATGGTAACGACTGGTCCTTCTTTGATTACTGAGACCATCAGATCATGAGTTGAGCTGAAGATGGCTTCCATCCTCAACTTCCAGTAGTCGTAGTCCTGAACAGAGAACTTGGGAAGTTTGTTAGCACTTATCTCAAGAGACATGATTTAGTAGTTTGGTCAGGTAGGATAATAGCAAGAAATCAAGATACAGATATATCAAGAAAGTGTAGTATGAATCAGAACAAACACGAACCAAGACTTCACCCAAAGTCTTTAAATGTTATCAAGAAACAGCAGTTCGAAAACTACTGCTCTGATACCACTTGTTGGTCCCAAGTTGAGTTAATAATATTGAGTAAGCTAGTAAAAGTCTAGAGGGGAGGGGTGAATAGACTTTTAAAAATCTTTCAATATATCAGAATACGTAATGCGGAATTAATCAAAGTAACAATGAGCCCAATCAAATTTATACTCAACTTATATTCGAAATTCGAACTTCTGTATGAACACTCTACTTGTCTTATTTAGATAAGCAATTAATCAATTAAGCAATTAAACAAACAGTAAAGTAAATCAACACACAATGATTTTATAGTGGTTCGACAACTTGTCTACATCCACTCTCACAACTCCAGTCGTGAAATTCTTATTACTCTTCCAATCGAGTAGTCTTGTGATTTTAAGTCCCAAGAAATAAGACTTCGATCTTATCGATAACACTTCCAAAGTGCTTCTTCGATCTAACAACTAGCTAAATACAAGTAACTAGCGACTTGAAACAAAAATGTAAAAAGTAAAGTTCTCTAAGTCCAGTAGTAGCCTTCTTCGAATTCTTCACTTGTCTTCTGACTTGAACTTTCTGAACTTCAACTCTGAGAGTGTGTTTGCTTTGAATATCTCTTTGAACGCTTCAATTCTCTTGGTAACAGTAGTCTTCAAATGTAGAATACCATGGGGTATTTATAAGCTTCAACTTCAAGAATTTTCTGTTATGTAACTAACTTTTCTTGAAAACTAACTTTTAACTGTTTATTTTTATCCATCCACGCGTTTCTTCAGTTAATTAGTTATTCCTTAACTAACTCCTTTAATCCTTATCTTCAATACGCGTTTCTGTAACTAACTTCTGACTTCTTTTCTTGTCTTGTTGCGCACCTGTCTTGTCTCCAACTTGACTTGTCTTGCGCAGGTCTTCTTCTGTAGACTTCAGCATAGAACTAATCTAGTCCTATCAGCTAATCCTAACAAGACTATTACATTACTTTAAGCTTTATAACACAGCTTAGTCATCTTAGAAACTATACAATGTTTATATCAATTACATATGAAAATTATGAGCTTCTATACAATGTTTAATATAGCTCAATGGCATCCTAAACAATTAATAAAGTATATTCATATTATAAGTACTTGTCTTTTGTTATCTTGACAATACTTGTCTTGTGAACTAGTACTTGTCTTATGAACTCTACTGATCTGTACAAGACGACTTCATAACTAGACTAGGTCAGTCAATACTTAGAAAATATTCAAGTCTGCTTTTTGGCTTATCAAAACTTTATCTTATCTTTTCATCTTTTAGGACTTGTCTTAGGATTCATATCCCAACAATATTCTATAACCTTGCTTTGAGAGCAGAAGGTAATGAGGAAAGTATGAAGATAATTGGAGAAGGTCTTAAAAGTTATTCATGTGCTATTGATGCAGTGAGTTATACAAGAACTGTAAAAGGTGCAAGTTCATCATAAAAAATACTTGATCCACCTCGTATAAAGACCAAAGGTAGAGGAAAAAGAATAAAAGGACACTTTGAGACAAGTAAGAAGAGTGGAGAAAAGAAGAGAAGAAGAAGAATGATCAGAAAAAAGAAAATATTTCTGTTGTTCAATTTCAAGAATTTGGATCTAAAACTCCTAATCCACAGTTATTTTAAATTGTAATTTTTTATATTTGTATGTTCTTTTTTACACGTATAAACTGATAAATATTTTTCATTTTTTACAGTGCTTTGACTTTAGTATTCTTAGTAATTTTATTCAAGTTAATGAAAGTGGTAACTAGTATTATAAAAAAGTGAAAAGTAATATTATTGAAAAGTGGTAACTATTCGTATGAAAAGTGGCAGTCTTTAATACTGAAAAGTGGCAGTAATTAAAACGTGGTAATAAGAATAACGTTTTTTTAAATTTTGAATTATTAAAAAAACAAAATAAGAATAACATGTTTTAGTTCTTTATTAAAGTGTTAATAATGGAAACGTTTTTTATTAAAATAATGAAAGCGTGTTTTATTTTTAATACAATGAGAGGTGGTAGTTGATAACAATAATATCTTACGGACGATTCATATTCAAATCATCTCCCTCGTTTTTCGTTCCTTCTTCTCTTTTGAAGAATCATTCAGTTTCTAGAGTTTTCTTGTATTTTCGAATCAGTTTTCATCTCCGATCTTCTACAAGTATTCTATTTCCACAAGTTTACTGTGTTCATCTACAAGTTTTCATCTCCGATCTTCTTCTTTGAGGTCAGTATTTATTTTCTCAAACTATTTCTTCATTTCTCTGTTTTAAAAAATTTTACAGTTCCTTTTTCTATTTCTTCAGTTAATGTTCTTTTCTATTTTTTGATCCAAAAATAACAGTCAAGTTTTATTTTAGTTCTGAGTTTATGTTTCTAATTGTTTATGAGGTTTGTATTTTTATTTTTTTGCGAAATGTTAATAATTCGTGGAAAGATATATGTAATTTAGGTTAATAAAGTGTTTTGTGTTTGTTTTTTCGTTCGATCCACAATTATGCATATTTTTTTGATTTTTTTTTTAATTATAAGAATTTATTTTTGACAGTAAAAATTGTATTCTATAATGTTTAATAAAAATAAAAATGTATTTGAAATGTATTTTTTTTTAGATATGAGGACTAAAAATTCTGCTGGGAGATACACCATTGAAGAAAATGAAAATCCTGTTGTTGCATCTAGTTCTAAACATCCAGTTCCAAATAAAAGAAAGGTTAATCAAATTGATGGTGATGAGAGGTATATATTATTTTATAATTTCAATTTTTTAGTTATTTTAAGTTCATGTAATCAATTTTTGTATTTTTTTTTTTGTTTGTTTTTTGCAGCTTGTTTGATTGTTCATGTTGCCCAAGTTGTCTTCTTACTGTTATAAATTCTCTAAATTCTAAACAAAGGGAAGATATTACAAGGATAGGTTTTGGTGGTCTTTTACACTTGAAAACAAGTTATTTAGATAGAAATATGGTTTCATGGTTAGTTCAAAATTTCAATCCCATTAGCCATATGGTAGAGTTAGACAATCTCCGTTCCTTTCCAATAACTGCTGATGATGTCCATGATGTTTTCATGCTTCCCCGTAATCCTATACTTCCTCTTTCTTTTTACAAAAGAAATGATGAAAGTGCCATTATCGAAAGTTTTAAGAGTGATTATATTATTTTCCCTGGTCAGTCAATTACTTTTATTACAGATGCTATGATGCACAAATTTCCTGATGGTGGTGATGATTTTATAAGAATGTTTGTTTTTTATGCTTTGTTATCTTTTCTCACTCCTCCATCAAATAGACTTATTTCCATGAAATATTTAAAACCGCTTGAGGTCATTGAAGATATAAATAAGTTTGATTGGTGCTCTTTTGTTCTCCAAAAGATGTGTGATGGAATAAAGTCTTATAAGTCTAGAAAAAGCAAAAAATTTGTTTCTGGATGCATGTTGCTCCTTCAAGTAGTATATATGCATAGGCTTAAGTGGCAGGGATTCCCTGAACCTATCACACTTCCTTTGATTCAACACTGGGCAACTGAGAGAGTGAAAGAAAGAAGCAAACAAGAATCTGAAGCTGGGAAGTATGGATCAGGAGAATTAGTTATAAATGTTTATCCAATTTCTTCAAATGCTGTGAAGTTTGATGAAGGTTTGAAAGGAAAGCAAACTGTTGGTCAACCAAAGTTTAAGGTAATTTTCTTTTATAAAGTATAATTCTTCTTTTTTGAAAAGTGATATATATATACTTGTGGCAAGTTAAAATTTGTATACTGGAAAGTGGTAATCACTGAAAAGTGGTCTTTTTAACACTGAAAAGTGTTGACTCTTAACACTGAAAAGTGTTGACTCTTAACACTGAAAAGTGTTAATTTTAACACTGACAAGTGTTGACTCTTATTACTGAAAAGTGTTGATTCTTAACACTAAAAATTGTTCTTTTTTTAGTGAATGTTAATATTTTATTTTTATTTGTAGAATGTTGATGAGTTCTTTACATCGTTGAGGGAAGATGCAAATGAATTCACTTCCAAATACATGAATGGTTTGATTGAAATTAGCAAGGAAAATCCAGTCAAAAAGAAAGGAACAAATTCAAACAATTCTTCACCTCCAATGGATGAAGAATTTTTTAAAGATGTAGATGAAATGGTCACAAACTTTGAAATGACTAGGAAATTGGCAGATTACATGCCTTCCTTTAGGCTCTTGACACCGTCTCCTGAAGATATTTCAAAATATGGATGGACCGAGTCTGTTTTGAAAGATCTTTTTGCAGATGAGAATAGGAAGGATTGTGGTACCTCAAATGTGGAGGATGTTCGCGATAGCGGGAATTCGACTAATGAATGTTCCGATGAAGATTTAAATGAAACTTTGATCTCTATTTCTTCAAAATACAAAAGTGTTGTTTCTGAAATCGATGATGAAGAGTTTTCGTTTTTGAAAGAAGATCATGGTTATATTTCCGATTTCATGATTGGACATCAATCTTCTCTTATTAATATGAGAAAGTCTTACAAGGAGATTGTTGATTGGTGTTTCTGCAATTCAAATGAGAAAGCATTTTCATTGTGAGTATATGTTTATTTTTTATTTTTTATTATTAATTACTGTAATATATACTGATATTTTTACTTTATTTTTTCAGGGAAAATTTCTTCTTCTTTATTGATGATTACTATCTTAAAAAAGAAGATATTCAATCTCTTTCCCCGGCCATGTCAATTTGTTAAGCAGCCTGTTATAGATGCGTGGGCCATAATTTTGAATGCAGATGAGGGCTTTGATGGTGTACGTAGTCGCTTCATTTTCAATTTGCAGCACTCTGCAAGTTTTTTTTTTTTAAATTACTTTTTTTAGAGTACTATTTTATATTATTTTTAACTATTAACGATTCTTTTATTATTTTTCAGTCTCCTATTCAAAGATTTTTTGACAAGAACATCAATAAGATTGTGTTCATTTATGAAATACACCGATTCTGGAATAAGTGGCTTGGTTTGTTCGATCTTAATATTGAACTTGTTGAAATGGTATATATTTTATTTTTTTTAGTATGCAAAGATTATTATTTTATTAAATAGTAGATTTATTTTATGTATACTAACATTTTTTTTTTCTGTAGATTTTTATTCCATTTTGTTTGAATAGCCACTATGCTGTTGTAGTAATAAATTTCACAGATCAAAAAATCCAATTTTTAGACAATATGGTCTATAAAGATGCAACAATCCTGAAGCTTTTCACTGATTGTGTTGATTTGCTTGTATGTAATGAAATCAATATATTTTTTTTGTTTTAAATTATTATATCATTATATCTAAAGTTTAATATTTTTTTTTAATGCAGGTTCATGAAATGTCTTCCTTCTTAAAGTTAAGGAATCACTACAAAGCAGATGAAATGAAGAATTATTTGTTTGAAGAAGTTAATTTTGAATGGAAAGGTTCAAATGGGAAAAATGATTGTGGAGTGTTCTTGATGGTCCATTTGAAAATTTTCAATGGTGTACCTTACTATTCCTCATCTTTGAAAAATGTATTTTTTTTTTAAATTTATTATTTTTAAATCTGCTGTTCTTCTTTCAATTTCAGTGTTTAATATTTTGTTTGTCCTTTAAATATAGGCAAGTCTAAGAAGATGTTTAAGGGCTGAATTATGTTCTAGCATTCTACTGTTTGACATGAATCACTATAGAGTTGATGTCATTAAAAATTTGAAGGTGTTTTATGAGATGAAGCCTCAGTTGATCAAAGGAAAATGAAAAGTTTAGAAAAGAGATGTTGGTGATATGATGTTGGAGATGAATTTTGTGTGCTTTGAAGAAGATTTTACTATTCAGTGTGCTATACTTTTATGATGAATACATATTTTCTGATGTTTTTTTATGTTGATTTTGGACAATTTGTTATTTAGTTTCATTATTAGTGAAAAGTGTTGATGTTGATGTTTTCGTATGAAAAGTGTTGTTTATTATTACTGAAAAGTGGAAATAGTTATTAGTGAAAAGTGGTGTCTATAATTAGTGAAAAGTGGAGTCTATTATTAGTGAAAAGTGGTTTTTATTATTATTTAAAAGTGTTACTAAATTTTTTTAATTCAAAATAATCAAAAGTGGTAACTGTAATTACTGAAAAGTGGAAATAACTATTAGTGAAAAGTGGTGTCTATAGTTAGTGAAAAGTCAGGTCTATTATTATTGAAAAGTGTTGTTTTGTAATACTAAATTTTTTTAATTCAAAATAATTAAAAGT
The DNA here is from genome assembly GCA_963675135.1 of Galeopsis tetrahit. Lineage (NCBI taxonomy): Eukaryota > Viridiplantae > Streptophyta > Magnoliopsida > Lamiales > Lamiaceae > Galeopsis > Galeopsis tetrahit. Next base: position 57,873,525 of record OY776127.1, read on the forward strand.
GGTAACTTTAATTACTGAAAAGTGGAAAAAGTTATTAGTTTAAAGTGGTGTCTATTATTTGTGAAAAGTGGGGTGTATTATTAGTGAAAAGTGAGGTCTATTATTATTGAAAAGTGTTGTTTTGTAATACTAAATTTTTTTAATTCAAAATAATTAAAAGTGGTAACTTTAATTACTGAAAAGTGGAAAAAGTTATTCGTGAAAAGTGGGGTCTATTATTATTGAAAAGTGTTGTTTTGTAATACTAAATTTTTTTAATTCAAAATAATTAAAAGTGGTAACTTTAATTACTGAAAAGTGGAAATAACTATTAGGAGAAAAAAATTATTTACGTCCCGTAACTTTTACCTTTTTTGAAAAACGTCCCAAAAAAGTTAAAATTTTAATTTACGTCCCATAACTTTTTCAATTGCTAATTTACGTCCATTTTTTGCTAAAAATCCCCAAATCTATGTAAATGGGACGTAAATTGAGCAATTGAAGAAGTTATGGGACGTAAATTAAATTTTTAATTAAAATGGGACGTTATGCGAAAAAGATAATTATATTCAACAAATGTGTACAATTCACTATAAAATTAATGTAGTTTATGTTGTACAATCAAATAAAAAAATAATTCATTTATTCATAAATTAACTTATTTTAATATATAAAATAATTTATTTATTTAATTAATTATTATAAAAATCAATTAACTTACCTAATTTATTATTAGAAAAATTATTAACTTACCTAATTAGAAAAAAATTATAATTACAATATAAGTATTATAAAATTATTTATTTTAAAGTAATCAAATAAATATAAAAAATAATCTAAGTATTTGATACACGTGTTATGCAACACTAAAATAAACAACCGCAAGTGTACGACGTCTATCGTAGCGTGATAAGCACGAGGTCGATCCCACAAGGAGGTTAAGCGTAAAAGTGGAGTTTGCTAGTCGAATTCTAAATAGACGTGATCGAATAGATTGAGTGTTGAATTACCCCTAAGATTGCCTAACTATGTGTCACAAATAGACAACGAAAGAGTAAATATAAAATCGATCAACTAATCATGCAAAGTAAGAAAACGAAAGTAAAAACGGATGAAAACTCAAAGAAAGAAAGTGGGTTCCAAGGCAATTGTAGTTCTTAGACGTCCGTTTATGAATGTTGTCTCGTTTAAAGGGCCATTAAGGTTATCCCGTATAAGGTGATCACACAAAAAGAACTAATCGATCTCCCGATACAAATTAATCCAAAGACGCAATGTAATATAAGCTCGTATGTCTACATCACAAACATTACACCATCTAAAGTAGCTCCTAAGATCATTCGATTCCCTCTCCGATAATTAATCCTCTCCCGAGATCATAATAATACCGGGTTGCATATTAGCATACGATTAAATAAAATAGATCTCCCGATACTACCCCAATTAACAATAAATCAAGCAAATCATTATGGCTACTAACAACATGCTTTACAATGAATAATTGAATATGCAAATACGAGATAAACACCAATTAAAGCAAGAAATTACTCATAAACATCAATCCAAGTCTTACAATGCCTTAGAACCACAAAGTTGTTTAGCTACTAACTAGCATAATGAAATTACAAAATCCAAGTGAAATAACTAAATAAAAAGGAAAAGAAAGAGAAAGCTTAGTCTAGAATGTGGTAGGGAATGGAATTTGGGAGCTATTGCATCTTTCCTTCCTTGATTTGGTGGAGAAATGAGAGAGAAATGGCCAAAACACCTCCAAGTATGTGTAACTATGTGTGGATTGGGGGAGAATGGCTTGTAATTCAAGAAATGGGGCTTATATAGTGTTGGGGTAGGGTTTGAATGCCAAAATTGCAAGTTGGTCCCTCAAAAATGGCCAAAATGTGGAAAAAGCACCGAAAATGGGATTGGCACGGCCGTGCACGGAGCACGGCCGTGCAAAACGGACATAAGGGCAAGCAGGTGCTCGGCCGAGCTGGGAGTTCGGCCGTGCTGCGCGGATGGAGAAATGGGGAGTGCTCGGCCGAGAGTGGTGCTCGGCCGAGGTGCGCGGAACAGGGGCGATGGGAGTGCTCGGCCGTGGCCGTGTCTCGGCCGAGGCATTGGTCGGCCAAGTCTCTCGGTCTCGATGCACAATTTCTCGAGCATCTAGCTCGACCGTGACCTTCAACTTTGTCCTGGCAGCAGCTCGGCCGAGCAAGGTGCTCGGCCGTGCCCTCTCTTCAGCCAAAATGCTTCGGTTTCGAGCACCTCTTGCTCGAGCACTTGTCTCGGGCGTGCTCTCGCTCGGTCGACTCCGGCTCATTTCTCGTTTCGTGCATAACTTTCGCCTCGGGTGTCGGATTGACTCGATTCCTTCGGCTAATCCACTCCGTTTTTCGAGACGAATCCAACCGTGCACTCCTCTTCCTGATCCAGTAAAGTATGGTTGATGTTTTGCTCCAAATTCCATCGTATTTCCTACAAAATCGACAAAACACAACCTTTCTCTCATTTCGGCTTAAACAATCATATTCCATGCATAATTCAATGAAATCCACATCAAAATACACCTCACATGTGCCCCTAAAATGTGTAAATTCCACCCGAATCAGTATTACACAAACTAGGTCCACATATTTTTGTACGAACTAATATCAAATTAAAATTTATATAATAGAAATGAAAAACAAAAAAAATTAATAAATTGTTAAAAAATATATTGTTCATCATCATCTTTCAATTACCGTGGGTAAGTGGTGAGAATTTTGGATATATTTGAATATTTTTTGATTTATTTGGGAATTTTAAATATTTATGAATTTTTGTATTTATTTAAAATATTAAAATAATTGTTAAGTTTTAATAAGAGTTTTTGACCATTTTAATAAAACAAATTATTTGGGATTTTTATTATTTTAAAGATAAAAATTATATTTATTTGAGTATATATGTTAATTGATTTTTTAATTTTTTTTTGATATTATATATATTTTTTGATATTATGAAAAATTATTTACTTATTTAAATATTATTCTAAATTTATTTTCATATATTTTAAAATATTATTTAGTATTTTATTTAATATTCATAATTTATTTTATAATACTTATATTGTAATTATAATTTTTTTCTAATTATGTAAGTTAATAATTTTTCTAATAATGAATTAGGTAAATTAATTGATTTTTATAATAATTAATTAATTTGTGAATTTATGAATTATATTTTTATTTGATTGTATAACATAAACTACATTAATTTTATAGTGAATTGTACACATTTGTTGAATATTTTTATCTTTTTCGCATAACGTCCCATTTTAATTAAAATTTTAATTTACGTCCCATAACTTCTTCAATTGCTCAATTTACATCCCATTTATATAAATTTGGGGATTTCTAGTGAAAATTGGACGTAAATTAAGCAATTGAAAAAGTTATGGGACGTAAATTAAAATTTTAACTATTTTGGGACGTTTTTCAAAAAAGGTAAAAGTTACGGGACATAAATAGTTTTTTTCTCTAACTATTAGTGAAAAGTGGTGTCTATAATTAGTGACAAGTGAGGTCTATTATTATTGAAAAGTGTTGTTTTGTAATACTAAATTTTTTTAATTCAAAATAATTAAAAGTGGTAACTGTAATTAAGTGGAAATAACTATTAACTATTATTATTGAAAAGTGTTGTTTTGTAATACTAAATTTTTTTAATTCACGTGACCTTATACTCCTTTCAAAACATTGTAACCACCAGTCCAGCGGTTACTTTATTTGTAAAAATTCGCGTTTGTATCTTATATTTTGTTGACTGGTCGCATAGTGTGCACGTGCACACTATGCACCAGAGACCAACTCTTAGACAAATGAGTAATACAATTAATTACCTAAAATATATATTACCTTATAGGAAGTAAATCGTCGAGTTAGTTAGCCATTTCCAATTTTTTTTTTTAGATTTTGACCGGGAAGAAAACGGGTCAAATCTTTGAGAATTAGGTTTTCTATTTTGAAGGATTTGATACAGGAGGAATAGTAGCTTTTATTTTTGTACTGATTTAATTACATGTGGACGTTTTGCGCAATTTTGATGCCAACTTTATGGCTTAATATAATCTATTTCTCCGTAAAAAAATACTCGTAGTATTAAAATTGGCCCCGTGACACAATTTTTTCTTTTGCAATCAAAACAAATTATATATATATGGCGCAGATATAATTATCTTTATTTTAAGGCCTCCATTTTAATAAAGGTATAATTATTCGACAATGAATGAATTAATTACATGGGTATTTGCAAGTACACTGCTCAGGAGATGTGCAAGTCCCCTGCGCAAACTCCCCATGGCGATCGATACAATCTGAACGACAATCTTCCTTGTCGCATAGTTTGCCCCTATGCGGCGCAGTTTGATCGAAACAAGTTCCGACGTCGTCCTTAACTTCTGTATCACCTGCATTCACACCCCCCTAAATATTAGGGACCTACGACAACAGCTAGCTTGATAGACAACGAACAAAAACAGTTGCAACAATTTTGGCGTAGTGAGTACAATTGTACAATTGTAATTTGTGCAGAAATTGAATTTTATAGAAGTCTTAATTTATATTGGGTGTCACATTAAATTCGTATAATGAACATGCATGAAATGATAAGAGGGAATATTTCAAGAAATAACAAACGTACCCTTGCAGATGACAAGCAGAAGTAGAAGAATGATGGCCCTCAAAGCTAAAGGCTTCATTTTTGTGAGATTAAATTTTGTGTGGTGAAATTAAAGGAGTGGGTACGTTGGAATTTATAGGCTTCAAAGGGAATAAGTGTACATAATAATTAATTAATATCTAGATTTCAATAATCTTATTTGCATGCTTTCCCTTTCATTACAAATTACAGAGTCAAAATCTTGAAAATAAATCGACTTAATTAGTTACATAACTTACATGTAAATTACTACCTTCCAGGGGCTGATGCACTGTGTTACATGGGGTACAACTGTACCCCCAAATTTTTTTTTTTTTTTTTTTATCTTACGCAAAATATGTGTATAAATTAATAATGTCCGAAAAGTTTATGACCAACTAATTTATGCGTAATGGATATAATTATAGGAGGTCCAATTTTTTACAGTCCAATTGTTAAATTTTAAAAATAATATTGCAAACAATTTCTTTTCTTTGCACCCTCTTCAAACAATTATTATACATGTATGATAGTTTAATTACTTTTATTAAGAAGAATGTACTTCTATAATTTTCGATAATGATGTCATAGATCGTTTTTAAAATATGAGAATTTTGTCGACTAACTGTGATTTGATTTGAATATTAATTATCAAATTTTTTTTATTTAAGTTGCATTAAATCTTACAACTTTTATTATTAAATAATCATTCCGTCCCGTGATTACTCGCACATTTTTCTTATTAGGATGTCCCAAGATTATTTGCATATATACTCTCAATATGAAAATAATCCAAAAAAATTAATATATTCACAACATTATTTTATTTTAAAATTGTCACCCATTTTGGACTTACATTTTACCCTACACCTCACGAAATTCCCTTTACACCTCACTATACCCCTCATTTATTTAACCCACATAACGATAAATTCTCTTTTCTTAAAAAGTGTGTCGGTCAAACTATGCAAGTCATGCATCACGGGACGGAGAGAGTAATATTTTACTTAATATTTTTTGTACCCTCAAATTTAAAATCCTGGATACGTCACTGCTACCTTCCATTCAACATTAATTTGTCTAAAAATTTGCATTTGCTTAAATGGAAATAAAACAATTTCTCATTCATCACCCTCAAACATTTTAAAAATATATTTCATGTCATTACTTTTTTCATATTATCTATGAGTGTCCTGATCATATTCAATTGAAGAACTAGGGTTTAATTATGAGTGTTCTGATCGAATTCTTTGAATAATTGAGGGTGTATCTTGTACAAACTGGTTCAGATTCTAGTGAAAGTGTTTTGATCTTTCTATGGATGTAGATCTTTTAGGACGTCGAATCATGTAAATCCTGCCTTCATTGATCTTTAGTTTGTGTTATTTGCATTTAGAGTTTCTTACAAAAAGTTGATCATGAATTTTTTCTTGTGCACAAAAATGTTAAGTTATAATATCTTGAGCTTTGAGTATTTCGTGTAATTTTATCACAAATACTAACAAGTACGTAGTGTCGTTTGTGGAAAGTTCTAAGAAGAGCATGACGTCTTTCAAGTTAGATGTTCCATAGTTTAACTAGGGGCGGACTGAAGTTATGTTCCAGGGGCCTGGCCCCCAATCCTACCCCACCCCCTATATATATATATATATATATTAAATTTAATATTTATGATAAAATAAAAAATTAAGTAAAATTAAGTAAAATTATTAATAAATTATTTTAATAGTAAATTTATCATAAAAATTGTCTCCAAACGATTTTTATTACACTTTTGATACTTCTATATAAAAAGTGATTATTTTGTAAGTATTTTAATTATAAAAACAATTTTAAAATAATTTATATTTTACATGTTTGAAACTATTATTGATAAAAATATGATCATTTTTGTATTACTTGAATATTTTTAAAACACATTTACAAATTAAAACATGTAATCGTATAAATAAATAAAAAACTTAACCCTTCAAAAAAGAATTTAAAGAAAATATAAATGATAGTTTAATTTGTTAATTTTACATCACATTAAACAAAATAAATAAAATATTTGTTGTTCATAATTTGAGTATTTATTTTTTTAATTATCAATATTTGCGGACACTATGCAGTATGCAACAACAATATATTATTTTTGCAACTCAACGACATCATTTCTAATGTATTTTATTGTAAATTAAAATATATGTATAATTAAATAATACTCCGTATAGATTATTATTTTGGTTCATTAAATATTTTTTGATCCCCTGACCTTAACTCCTGGGTCCGCCCTGAGCTTAACAATTAATCACAATAGCTTCAAAGAAAGCAAGTTTTTTTTTTTTTTTTTTACAACCTTACAAGGGATAATAAAGCTCTCATAAGTGAGAGTAAATAACAAGCAAATCCTTGTAACATTGGGGGCAATCATCTTCATTCCAATCCTGAGAAAATGAAGTGTTAACAGAACTTTTTATCAATTCATGACCAATCCGATTATATTCACGTGGTATTTGTTGGCAATCCCAAACCATCAGCTTTCGAAGTAAGGCCTTCACCTCCTTCACTGTTTCATATTCCAAAATACCCAATTGATCCCCTGTTTCTATGGCGCTGATTGCATCCATTGAATTCGTACGGATTGCATCAATCTTAATGCTGTGACTTTTGCCTTTTTGGATTCCAATTATCATTGCTTTTAACTCTGCTCCACAAACCGAGCCCGGATGATCAATCTTTTCTACTCCAGCAAGTATAATTGTATTGCTCGAGCCAATGACCACCCATCCCGCAGCAAATTTTTTTTTATCTTCATTAAAGGCTGCATCTGTGTAAAGTATATTACCCTCCCCGTGGCTAAAAAACAGCTCCTTATGTTTAGTGATGTAGTCCGCATTTGTGTTGTCAATATCTACTCTTATATATTTGCAAACTTTTAAGGTACGTGCCACATGTCACCATTACACATCTCTTCTACCTCAAACTTTTCTTAAAATCTCTCCATTTCAAAAATCCTCAACTCTCATTCATTTACAACTAGCATTAGACCCGCGTGACACGCGGAATTTAAATAAATTTATAATATATTGAATAAAAATAATTTTTAAAATAGACATAAATTTATTATTCTATTAAAAGATAAAAAAAATATTCTAGCAAAATAAATTACATCTCATATATATATTAAAAAATTATAAAAAAGTATATAATTTTATTAATAAAAAAAAGTATAAGAAATTACAAATTACGAAAAAAATTCTTATAGACAACATTTGGTGTATGTTTACATGTTTTTCCATTTTGAATCTAAATAAAGAATTTACAATCCACTCTTGCTCTTGACTCTAGAGGTGCAACATAAAACTGTCTGTGTGTAAACACAGATTTTGAAAGGTACACACCTATCGTGGAAAGGCACTGACATTGACTTTTATTTATTGTCATTGTAAAAGACAATAGAATGAAAAATTGTCTTCTTCGAAAAAATTTACGGGAGTCGTATCATCCAAAACACTCAATGTCATTTCCGGATAAATACCTTACTACCAACATTCATTTCAAAAGGAATTTGTCCTTCGATGATGTGATCTCCAAGTCTTGTAACAATCAGTCAAGTTTCATTGCGCACAAACCGGACTTCAGATCAATGTTCCCAAGTAGGATTATAGATATATCTATTTTTAGAACTAATCGATAATTTGGTAGACCAGAAAGTCAATTGTAAACACACATCTCATACCACCGGGTCTAAATTCTGATGGACAAACATTGTATGAACTCAAATATTATCTTGTATCACCAGGTATCATCGTCAACACTGTCTCATTTATACTTTCAACTTTTTTATGTGTTTGAGCAAGTATAAATATATCCTCAAAATACTTATTCGTACCAAAGTTATTAGAGATTGATCGGTAAATATTGATGTCAACTATAGCAGCAACCGAATCACATGCATCTAAAATTAAATTCTCTTCAAGAATATTAATATCCGCAAAACCCTCATCACCATCTCCTAGATCTTTATTGCCAACTTTCAAAATCCATTTTGAGAATTTAGCTATCTCGTCAAATGTATTATTACCATTGAAATTTCAAGTGTTCATGTTCCTCGTTAGCTTCAGTACCTCATCAATCTAATTATATCTTTTAGGCTTCAATTAAGTGCCTCAAAATAAGATTTATTAACCATTGGTGTCCTCGTAAGTTTGTCCAAACTTGCATAGTTGCATTCCCTATGTTGACTGAACGAACATTGTTCTTTTTCCTATAAAAAGGGTACCCGTTCTTGTCGATAGTAATTTGATCTATATTTTTCTTTGAAAATATTTTATTATAGCTCGTCTTTACTATGTAAGGGATGTTTCCGTTCGTAGCACTACACGGACCATGCATCATATACTCTGCAAATAAATTGTGTAATCTCAATTCAATGTCTTTTGTCAGGTATTTCTTTACATATACTTTAGTGGTATTTTACTAAAAAAATGTATTATGGATATTCTATAATATTATTAAATTAATAGATAGAGAAGGGGAGCGTATCTAACCATCAGAGGGTACCCTCAATTTTATATAAACAATTGGGTTGATTATGAAGTTGGGCCACTTAATTAATTTTTGTATTCTCTCGTCATATTCTTTATCTATAAAATGTAGTTTTATACACTTTATTTTAACCATCATTTTATCATCACCCTTCAACCCCATCACTTAATTATTCAAATTATCATCAACTTTATTTATAAACAATCACTTTATTTGGACCCCACAGTACCCTATCAATACTCTTATTTTATCTACCATTTTTTTTAAACATGTATTTACTTTCAATGAGACTACTTATTATGGACGGAAAGAGGAAATAATAAATTTGACTGAAAGTCATAATTGTGACCACTGTCACATTTATTTCCATATAATTTTTTATAATCGCTGTCAAATTTAAAGTCGTATTAATCGATCGAATAATTAAATCTAAGAATTCAAATAGTATGTATATTATTCCTTTACGAATTACGGAGTATTATTATTTTTTATAATCACTGTTACATTTATTTTCATGTAATTTGAAATTTTAATTTAAGAACATGTCCGTAAATAAAGATTTATTCATAAAATTCAATTTTCTAGATTTTTAAAAGTTCCTTATGTTCATTGTGTATTAGTCAATAATTAATTTAGATTTACATATTTTTTAAAAAAATTAAATTACTTTAAATACATAAAATAAAAATTAAGCACATGTCAATTATTTAAATATATGTGTATTAGTCAATATATCCAACACCAAAAATCTTTGCACTATGTTTGAATTTAATTCATTATGGTTCACTAAAACAGTCAATAAATTTTTGAACTGTGTTCCAATTTATTTCCATATTCGTTGCTTGTCAAAAATAGTCAACATGTCAATAAATGTAGATTTATTCACTAAAAACAATCAATTAATCTTTGCATTATGTTCCAATTTATTTTTATATTCTTTTCATTATATTCAAATTTATTTTCCTATGGCTCATGAAAACCCGTCAACATGTCAATAAATGTAGATTTATTATGAAATTCTAATTTAAGAACATAATATGTGCACTTTCTATGCCACTATTTTTGCCCATTATTTCTATAATTTTAGTAAAAGAATATGTAAATATCATAAATTAGATTAACAGGTATGTTAATAGAAGTTAGAATTTAAATCTTACAAAAAAAAAAACCTAAAAACTCTCAATTTTCATATTTAATTTGATTTTTTTCATTTCAAGGATGATTAATATATAAATTTAATTAATTGAATTAATTCGATCTATATAATTGATGAAAGCATATTAGAGAATAATTCTAATTAGTATGCAATCAAATTAATTATATTTAAATTTAATATAATATAAATTAAAATTAATTAAGTATCATACATAACATAATTTACGCCTGCAACATAATATGTGCACTTTCAATGCCACGATTCTTGCCTACCATTTATTTATTTTAGTAAAAGAATATGTAAATATCATAAATTAGATTAACAGGTATGTTATATGGGAGTTAGAATTTAAGTCTTACAGAGAGGAAACCTAAAAACTTTCAATTTTCATATTTAATTTGATTTGCTCATTTCAAGGATGATTAATATATAAATTTAATTAATTGAATTAATCGATCTTATATAATTGATGAAAGCATATATGAGAATAATTGTAATTAGTATGCAATTTAATTAATTATATTTAAATTTAATATAATATAAATTAAAATTAATTAAATATCATACATAGGATAATTTACGCATGCAACATAATATGTGCACTTTCTATGCCGGCCTATTATTTCTATAATTTTAGTAAAATTAAGAATATGTAAATATCATAAATTAGATTAGATTGCATTACATAATATAATATAAAAACGTTCAATCTAATGTGTTGACTCCACTAACTGAGTCATTTATATAAAAGGTACATTACAAATTGATTGGTAAAAAGTTAAATCTAAATTTGATATATTATAAAAATTAGATTATATTTCTTTAATTGTGTTTAGCTTTATATTGATGGTACAAATTGAAAAATAAAACAAATCTACACAATAGAAGATAATATATATTTGATTAATATATAGTCTTAATTAATATAAGAGTTATAAATAGGCAGAAAATATATTTATTTATTTTCAAACGTATATAATGGTTAGTTGATATTAAGTTGACTAAATAACGTTCGATTAAATATAGTATAATTAACATTTGAAATTTTATTTGAAGTGAAATTAATATTATATATGGTATATTAGATTATTTTATGTACTTAATTATCATGATTTAGTAGATTTTTGAATAAATATGGGGTTTCTAGACTATTGTTTTGCAATGCTTTAAAATGATAGAAATTATAGATCCTAAATCACTACAAACATTACCATTATATTATTAATTTTTTTAATTTAAAATTATTGTAAAAATGAAATCAAACAATAATATAATGTATGCATGGTGTGCAATGCAACATTAATAAATATTAATCCATTCAAGAAAACCTCTAATCATCCTTGAAATGAGAAAATCAAATTAAATATAAAAATTGAGAGTTTTTAGGTTTTTTTTGTAAGACTTAAATTCCAACTCCTATTAATATACATGTTAATTCAACAAACCTTGATGCAAATTCTTGTGCATCAATTATGAATTTCATAACATTTCGATAAATCTTTTACAAAAATCCATAAAAAATTTCAAATGTTGATCATCGAGAAGTTAAGAATTTACGACTCCTAATCCATAAAACTGGAAAATTTACAACTCTTAATCTATAAAACTGTATACATTATAATTTAAGAAACCTAAACAAAACGATGTTGTCATTCTTCATTCAAAATCTGAGAAATTGCATCCATTATTCATCCAAGTCAATGATACTATCGAAATATACATGCGATCTTTGGAACCTGCAAAACTAAAATTATCGAAAATATAAAAGAATAAAACTATGTAATATCTCATACAATAATATACTATACATGTTAACTCGAGATAAATGAGTAATGAACGAAAAAAATTACTTGGGATGACAAACCCAAGAGAAATGAGTGAGATTTATAATTGATGACCGAATTTTGTTTTTCAACGAACGATTGAAAAAAAAATTACCGGAGAATTTCAGAGATCGAGGAGAAAGTCTAGATATTAAAAGTTGAATGGTTGAAATGAGAATGTGTTGAGGTTTATATAGGAGTAAAACATAAGGATAAATGGTTGAGATTCAAACTTAAAATAGATGGTTGAGATTAAAAGATAAAATTGTAAATGAATGAGAGTTGAGAATTTTTGAAATGGAGAGATTTTAAGAAAAGTTTAAGGTAGAAGGGATGTGTAATGGTGACATGTGGCACCTTAGAAGTTTGCAAATATATAAGAGTAGAGGTTTATATAGGAGTAAAACATAAGGATAAATGGTTGAGATTCAAACTTAAAATAGATGGTTGAGATTAAAAGATAAAATTTTTTTTGAGCAAAAGGATAAAAATTTTATTAATGCTCAAAAAACACGCTCAACCCCGAAGGGAAGACGCCGGCGCTACAACTCTCTCAACTCTCATCTTCCCCACCCATCGGGACTCCGGATGAAAACCCCCTCTCGGTAAACCACGTGGGATAAACCCGGGAAGGGGGAAACCGTGGTCCGTCCTATAGGTGGGTACTCCTCCCAAATAAATTGTTCTATTAGTGCTATTACACCACCTACTCAAAACGGAAATTACAACGAGAAAATTATAATTTTCGAGATTGGTCATTTTCCTTGTTATGCAAAAAATTCTAGCCATGCAGAAATTCCTTGCCACGCAACTGTACTGCCTGGAATAATACTTCCTCGCCATGCCACTCCTTCTCGCCGCCAAGCAACAAACTCTCGCCATGCCACTCTTTCTAGCCATGCAATAACTCCACGCCATGCAGCAACCCCACATGATCCTTTTATTAGCCATGCACCAAATCTGGGACAGCATATTAGTTGCCATGCATGCACAGCAACAATCCTTATGCACCATGATCTCCAATGCAGCACCTGTAATAATCAAACACCCACAGCAGTACACATTCCAAAGACCAACAAGGCCAATTTTCCAGCTTCCTATACTTCTATAACAGCCACTCATGCACCAACAACCAAGGTACCAAATATCAAGTAAGCATGCACACATTGCCACGCGTATTAAAGCATTCTTCCAGATTTTTGAAACCATGACCAAATTGATACACTTAAAAGATAAAATTGTAAATGAATGAGAGTTGAGGATTTTTGAAATGGAGAGATTTTAAGAAAAGTTTAAGGTAGAAGGGATGTGTAATGGTGACATGTGGCACCTTAGAAGTTTGCAAATATATAAGAGTAGATAGATAGATAGATTTTATCTTTTAATCTCAACCATCTATTTTAAGTTTGAATCTCAACCATTCATCCTTATGTTTTACTCCTATATAAACCTCAACACCTTTTCATTTCAACCATTCAACTTTTAATATCTAGACTTTCTCCTCTCTGAAATTCTCCGGTAATTTTTTGCAGTCGTTCTTTGAAAAATAAAATTCGGTTATCAATTATAAATCTCACTCATTTCTATTGGGTTTGTCATCCCAGGTAATTTTTTCCGTTCATCACTCATTTCACTCGAGTTAACATTTATTGTATGAGATATTACATAGTTTTATTGTCTTATATTTTCGATAATTTTAGTTTTGCAAGTTCTAAAGATCGCATGTATATTTCGATAGTATCATCGGCTTGAATGAATAATGGATGCAATTTCTCAGACTTTGAATGAAGAATGACAACATCGTTTTGTTTAGGTTTCTCAAATTATAATGTATATAGTTTTACAGATGAGTTGTAAATTTTCCAGTTTTATGGATTAAGAGTTGTAAATTCTTAACTTCTCGATGATCAACAATTGAATTATTTGAATCAACAATTAAATTTTTCAGTTTTATGGATCAACAATTTGTAAAAGATTTCTCGAAATGCTATGAAATTCATAATTAATGCACATGAATTTGAATCAAGGTTTGTGGAATTAACATGTATGTTAATATGAGTTATAATTTAAGTCTTACAAAAGAAACCTACAAACTCTCAATTTTTATATTTAATTTGATTTGCTCATTTCAAGGATGATTAGAGTTTTTCATGGATGGATTAATATTTATTAATGTTGCATTGCACACCATGCGATACATCATATTATTGTTTGATTTCATTTTTACAATATTTTTTAAATTAAAAAAATTAATAATATAATGGTATATATATTTTCATTCATGTTTGTAGTGATTTAGGATCTATAATTTCTATCATAAAGCATTGCAAAACAATAGCCTAGAATTTAATTTAAAGATGTAGTTTATTATTCTAACAATAATATAAAAATAAAATGAATTTCAAAGAATTAATGAAATTAAAATTTTATGTTAAAAATTAATTATGAATTTAGAAGAATTTAATTACAATTATAAGTTTAATAGAGTTGTGAATCAAAATGTACTGTAATTAATATAAAATTATGTATTTATTACATTGCTAAAATTATGATTATAATTATACTAGTGTGAGACCCACCCACGAAATTCGCGGGATTGAAAAAAAAATTATATTATTATTTAATAAAATTTTATATAATTTATTATTTTAAAATATATTTGATGATAATTAATGTATTTGATGGTTAATCATTAATTCCATTTACATTTAAATTAGCTTTACTCAAAATATGTATTCTAACTTAAAAAAAATAGTTGAAAATTTTGAGATAGGGCTGAGGAGTAGTAATCTTATAATCATTCCATCTCTATATATCTCATTAAAAGAGAATTTTAGTTAAGAGGAATAAAATATTATCTTAATGAAAGATTACTGTAAAAAAGAAATTATTTTATGAGAAAGAAATGATATAATAAAATTATAAGAAATTGAAACTTTTTATTGATTCTCTTTGTTTTTTAAAAATTGTATTATGAACGGAAGAAGAAAGAAAGAAGTAAATTTCTTCTATGGAAAAAAAAATTACATAAAATTACATTAATAGGTAGTTATAAGTTGTAGGTTTTTCATTGATTCTCTTCACATCTTCCTTGAACTCTTTATTGAACTTTTATTCTCATTATCTTCACATCTTCCTTGAACTATCTTCTTTATTGAACTCTTATTCACATCCTCTTCGTTTTTGCAATTTGACATCATGTCCGTTAGGAACGGAGGAGGGAAAAAAATTACACTGTGTAAACAAAAAGTTAATGGAACACGAAAAATATTACACTATATAATAAAATTAGAGAACATAGAAACATTAAAAATTACACTATCTAAGAAAATTAGAAAACACGATCTAGCAAGTGAGAAGATGCAATCAAGGAATTGGACGTGGAAAACAATAGATTCATTAAAGAAAAATAATTAAAAAGTATATTAAACTAAACTAATGCAACGATTTTTTTGGACGTGGAAAACAATAGATCCATTAAAGAAAAACAATTAAAAAGTAAATTAAACTAAACTAATACAACCATTTTTTAAGTAGAATAGCAGAGAACGGATAAGAAGTTTTTCATAAGAATAGCAAAGAACGGAAAAGAAGAAGGGGGTTTACAACTGTCCTCTCTTACTCGCTATATTTAAAGAAATAAAAATAATGAAGAACCGTTGTTAATGAAAACTGGGGAAAATTGTTTTTTCAGGACCGCAACTTAGGGGGTGTTGCAAAAAGAGGACCATAACTTTACGGGCTGACAAAATTAGGCCCGTAACTTCTATTTTTCGCAATTTCAGACCAAATTAGACCAATTAACCTAATTTCGGGCTAATTGAGGCCTATTTTCGGCCCAAACTTAGGTAAGTAACAAAAAGAGGACCACAACTTAATTTATGACAAAAAGAGGGATGTAACTTTTTTTTATTTAATTTTAGGCCCAATATAAATATATATAATTTTTAAAATCTACTCTAGCTCATGCATATTTCCTCAATAATAAATCTATGCCTTTTCAAATATTATACATCTCTCTACATACAATTTTCAAATATTATACAAAATTTTTCCATAAAATTTTGAATCGAATAGATTAAATAAGAATGTCAGAAAATGTTTGATCCAATTTTTGTAATTAATGGTTAGTATAATTCTCTCAATAATAAATCTATGAATTTTTTTTCTTCAATTACCGATATAGTTGTAAAATTTATAAGCATTATGTATATAAATACTGTCTTTATATTGTGAGAATCTTTTTAATTAAGAATTAAAAAAATTTCATACCAAATTATAATAGTTTATACTTTTCAATTCACAATAATTTATATGTAGTATATATTTGTTTTTTTAAACATAAATAATGTTGTCTAATTCATAATAATTAAATTTTTACATCTACAATTATTAAAAGTTTAGGGGAAGGTTGTTGAGGAAAAGGGGGAAAACACTACCTTTTCCCAAGGTATGATTTTGGAGTCTAAATATATTCATTATACGATATAGAAAATAGGGATCATTAATACAACACACCAACACACTTGCGTATTTGAGTTTACTCATTTTACATTATTGAAAGGTACGAAATACTTTTAAAAATACACCATTCTTGCGAGAGCTTTCACTTGATTCGGGTAGCTCCACCCTGATTCTTCCTTGTTCGCATAGTTTTCATATATTGTAATTTCTTACATTGATTTATATTATAATTAAATTTGAATATTCTATTTTATTATTATTTTATTTATTTATATATATGTATATAAATATATGTACATATATATTTGATTTGAAATGTTATGAATTTTTTTTGTATAATATATATAGGACATGAGACAATAGGGATTTAATTGAGGAAGGGAATATGAGCTAGAGTGGATTTTAAAAATTATATATTTATATTTGGCCTAAAATTGTAGAAAAAAAAAAGTTACAGTCCTCTTTTTGTCATAAATAAAGTTATGGTCCTCTTTTTGTTACTTACCTGCATTCGGGCCAAAAAATGGGCCTAAATCAGCCCGAAATTGAGTTGATTGAGCTAATTTGTCCTGAAATTGCGAAAAAATTAAGTTACGGGCCTAATTTTGTCAGCCCGTAAAGTTACGGTCCTCTTTTCGCAACACCCCCTAAGTTGGGGTCCTTAAAAAACAATTTTCCCATGAAAACTGTAAATAAAAAAAATTAAATAGAGGAGACAGAGAAATATGAGAGAGATAATTTAACAAAAATGTAAAAGAATGAAAATTGTAAAAGAAAAAGAATTGAGGCAGAGAAATAAGGGAGATCTGGGAAAATAATTTAACAAAAATGTAAAAAAAACCTATAAATAAAAAAAATGGACATGTCTACTTGAACTCTTATTCCCATTCTCCTTCCATCTTCTTTCATTGAACTTTTATGAACTATTATTCTCATTCTCTTCCATCTTCTTTTATCGAAATTTTATTCTCATTTTCTTCACATCTTCCTTGAACTCTCTTCTTTATTGAACTCTTATTCACATCCTCTTCCTTTTTGCAATTTGACGTTGGTTAGGGACGGAGGAGGGGAAAAAATTACACTGTCTAACAAAAAGTTAACGTAACAAAAAAAATATTACACTATCTAATAAAATTAGAGAATAGAGAAACATTAAAAAAAAATACACATAAACACAATCACGATCAGCAAGCAAGAAGATGAAAAAAAAAAACAATTAAAAAGTAAATTAAACTAAACTAATAGCATCGATTTTTGAAAAGAATAGGCGGAAGAAGTTTTTGATAAGAATGGTAACGGAAAAGAAGAATGGTTTACAACTGTCTTCTTACTCACTTATATTTAAAGAAATAAAAAATACGGAGTAATGAAGAACGGTTGTTGAGAGAGGAACAATAACAAAAATTAAATAGAGGGAAGAGAAATATGAGAGAGAAGAGAGAACCAAAAAAATAATTAAAAAAAATAAATAACTTTAAAAAAACAGCACTATATTAAAAAATTAAATATTTTTAAAGAATATTAAAGAAAACTGTAAATTTTAATTTTTTTTTAAAGAATATTGATGAAAACTGTAAAGAATCTCTAAGAAGAGAGAGTAAGGAAAAAGAAAAATTGTCGAGAAAAAAAGAGGGAGAGAGAGAGAGGAACAAGAGGAGAGAAATTAAAATTATTTAAAAAATATAAAAGAAAAATGTATAAAGAATAAAGAAACAATTATTTAGAAAAAAAACTGTCTGAGAGAGAGGGAGAGAGAAAACGGTAAAAGAATAGAGAGAAGGGGAGAGAGAGAGGAGAGAGAACAAAAAAATGTAAATTTTAAGAAAATTAGAAAAATAGAACGAAATAAATCTGAAAAGCGACGTAGGAGAAAAAAGATTCAGAAATAGTAATTAAGGGTAGATTGTAGCGATTGAATAGGTATGGTGTTAAATTATGTATCTATTACACGTTGTTAAAATTATGAAAAATATTAGGCTACAATCAAGTAGATATGTATCTTCTTATATTGCTACAATTATGAAAAATGTGACATAAAAATGCAGCAAAAAATATGATCAATCCACATAAAAATCTAATTACACATTAATGTAGTATATTGTAAACTTACTATTTCATAAATTGAGATAATTAATTGTTATATTATTTGGATACAATTTTCTATAATGTTAAACAATTTGCTATATATATTTAACCGGTTGTACCCTATAAGTTATAAGTTGACATCACATGTTATTAAATTAATTGTTTTATAATATTAAATTAATTTTCTCTAATTAATGTACACAATTAATATTTACAGCATATTTATACTATATGTTATTTATTTAACTTCATTTAATTTATAAATACATCTTTTAATTTATATTTTTAATAATCACAGTTATATTTTTTTTAGTGTAACCAGTTAAATACATGTATAATATAAAGAAATTTCAAAATTTTAGGAATTTAAATTTCATTAATTCATTTACATTTATTTATATTTAGAATTTATTAAATAATTATTTTTAACACATGTCATTAAATTTAAGTCTAACATAATTTATTCAATTAAATCTCATGTATATTAAATAATTATCTTAAGTAATAGATTCATTAAACTAATTTTAATATCAAATTAAATGGTTAATTATATGGAACTTAACCTTAAATTCGAATTAAACTTTTGACCTAATTATATGGAAAATTGTCTTAAAACAAATTATAATGAAATTGTTGACCCTATTCAATACTACTTTCACAGTAATGTACTTAATTATTGGAGTATAATTTAGTATGCACATTAATTGAAATAAATTTTACCCTTAAATTCAGAATTAATATATATAAATCATTCTTAAATTCTAAATTATAGTAATATAATTAACGAATAAAATTAAAAAAATCCATTTAATGTATCCCTATAAGTCAAATGAGATATTGCTTATTGAGTTGGCATAAATTTAAATTAATCAAAATTTACAATAAAACTAACCACATAAATTAATTAAATCATGTCATAATTTTCTCATGTTCGATAATAAGAAAATGCAATAATTAAAAGAAAATTATATAGAAGTAAGGTAATCCTAAATTTTCGTTATTTTTTTTATAAATAATTTTAAAATTAAAGGAAAATCAACAAATGATTTATGCACATATTTTATAGTTACTAATATTAATATTTGAATATATGATAATTACGGAAGGTATATATATATATATATATAATTATATATATATACTCCCTCCGTTTTTAATTAAGTGTCGCTTTGCCTTTTTTAATATTTTTAAAATAAATGTCCTTCTACATTTTTTTTTTTATTTTGACAATTTTACCTTTATACATTATACTCCCTAAATTTATTTTACCTTGATTTAAGTTTTTTCCCTTTTAAATATAGTATTATAGCATAAATCATGGATAAACCTTAATTATTGTATACATGAATATTATCTACAATATTGATCACATTCATTGTTAAACATAAATTTAATATTAAAATTAGTTATCATTAATGAAAGGTAAAATGATCAATGATTATATATCTTAATTTGTTGAAAATTGTTAAAATGACACTTAATTAAAAGTGGAGGGAGTAGTAAACTATTTATAAATTTAGAATTGGTATATATATATGTGTGTGTGTGTGTGGTGTCTAGTTGTATTTATGTATGTTAAATTTATAATTCGTGTTTATATATTTTGAATAAGGGTTGGTCTGCTATGGACTCGAGTGCATGTTGTGCACCCTAGTCCATGTTGCACTTTTCAGTTTACTGACTTACAGTTTTTGTAAATAGTGTTGCACTTTTCAATTATTAAACTGTATAATAATATTTTTAGTAATAATTGAAAAGTGCAACACCATTTACCAAAAAGTGTAAGTCAGTAAACTGAAAAGTGCACATGGACTAGAGTGCACAGCATGCACTCGAGTGCATACTCGACTTTACCTTTATATATTGGGAGGGTACAAGTATAACTTTGAGACATTCCAATAAAAAAAAAGTGTATAAATAATTACGAAACGGAGAAAATATATTCTTTTACTATTTAATTTTCCAAATATTTCACATTTCTCTTGGAATAGGGAGCGCCTTAATATAAAATTGATTATATTTTTTACGTAAAAACTTTAGCCTATAGTTAGGACTGGATAATTAGGGTAGGTTGATATGGTGCGGTGTAATAACATTTGATTTTGATAGAATCATGTGGATTGATGACTGATTAAATTTTTGATTAAATAACTAAAATGATTATTTTTTAAAATGCTATATACAATTTGGTTTTGAAAAATAGAATAATCATCATAAAAAAATTAATTACATCGATTTTCATTCGAACTTTATAATTAACATCAAAAACTTTTGTATGGTAAAGAATAAATTGAAATTATATTATAAGTTTATCTTTTATCTTTTAAGAGAATAAATAATTTTTTATCTTTTAATAGAATAAAGAAATTTAAAATTTTATGAATATTTAAAAAATTATTTATTTAATTAATAAATTATAAGCTTATTTCAACCCCGCGTAAAACGCGAGTCTTACACTAGTTCTTCATATTCTGAAAATCTGTCCAATATATATGATATTGCCCATTTGACATTGAATTTCAGTTTCCTATCCACGTTGCCATGGCTTTTAATTTCCAGATGTGTATAATCGCATCTTTCTTTCCATATAGCCCATGCTATCATAATGACCACTGCCATCTCCTCCACTTTCAAATTTTGTATACACCAACCAATAAAATCCATTCCATCACCCTTAGTAGCATTACTGATACCATTCCACAGGCCTACATCTTTCCAGGTTCTCTTTGAGATAACACATTTGAAAATACAATGCATAGTATCAGCCATGAAAGTCCCACAACACCTGCAAATTGAACTAACCGGCACGTGATGAAGAGCAAGTTTACCTTCAGATGGAATCATATTCTGAGCTATTTTCCAGCAGAAAATCCGAACTTTAGGTGGCACCTAGAGCTTCCAAATTGTATCAAACATCTTTCCATACAACTGAGTATTTGAAGATCCCTCCATGTTACGCCCCCTCTCCAGGTTATAGCTTTCGAAGGCCCGGAAATACCCAGAAGCCACTGAGTAGATACCAGTAGATGTGTATGGCCAGTAGAGTTGGTCTGGTTGGTGGGAACCAAAAGTGGGAGTGTGTAATATTTGATCTGCTTCATATGCATAAAAAGCTTGACGAATCAGCTGTTCATTCCATCTTCCATTCTCAAGCAAGAACCGATTGACATTCGATGCACTTGCCAATCTTGAATTTATCCTGCCTCCCTCAAGGCCACTGACCCATCTATCCTTGAATAAGTGAATACCATTGCCACAACCAATTCTCCATCTAGCACCCTCTTCCAACAATTCCATACTCCAGTACAAAGATCTCCAAACAAAGGATGGGTTAGAACCAATTTCAATGTCAGAAAGGCTCATACCTTTTATGTATCTTGGATTAAACATCCTACCCAGCATTGTGTCTGGCTTAGTGATAATTCTCCATAGTTGTTTAGCTAAAAGGGCTTTGTTGAAAAGCACCAAGCTGCGAAATCCCAATCCTCCATCATGTTTTGGTTTGCAGAGATTCGACCATTTTCTCCAATGTTTCTTCCTTTTCAGCTCATCCTCTCCCCACCAAAATCCTGCAATAATTCTTTCCATGTCAGTACAAACTGCCACTGGAACACGGAAGCATGACATAGCATAAGAGACAGTAGCTTGTAGAACAGCTTTAATCAAGACCTCCCTACCCCCTTCTGAAAAGGATTTATGTTTCCACGATAAAACCTTTTCACGAATTCTGTTAGTAAGATATCCAAACTTATACCTTTTAGCTTTTGGAATAATTATAGGTAGACCAAGATACAGATCATGTCCTTGAGAGGATTTGATTCCAAGAATATGTTTTGATTGCTCCACATTATCTTGACATGTCGAAGGACTAAACATAATGGACGATTTTTCTCTGTTCACTAGCTGTCCAGATGCTTTTTCGTACACATAAATACAATTAGCCACAGCTTGTGTTTCCTCTTTTGATGCCTTAAAGAACAAGATACTATCATCCGCAAAAAAGAGGTGGGATAAGATAGGTGCACTTCGAGCCACTCTAATACCAGATATTTGATTTAATTCAATAACCGAAGAAAGCAAAGATGAAAAGGCTTGAGCACACAACACAAACAGATAAGGTGACAAGGGATCACCTTGTCTCAGACCTCTAGTTGGGGAAAACATTTCTGAAAGTGAACCATTAATTTTAATGGTGTAAGATACTGTTGAAACACATTTCCAAATAAGCTGCACCCATTTATCCGGAAAACCAAAGGTTCTGAGTATCATCATAAGAAAGGACCATTCAATCCTATCATATGCTTTGCTCATATCCAATTTAAAAGCCCCATATCCCACTTTGCTTTTTGATGTTTTCAAGAAGTGCATCCCTTCATAGGCCACCAAAATGTTGTCAGTAATAATTCTTCCAGGCACAAATGCACTTTGATGAGGGTCTATCAGATCACCAAGAACACACTTCAACCTATTAGTCATTGTTCTAGCCAAAATACGATAAAAAACATTACAAAGACTAATAGGTCTAAATTGTTGAGGGGAAGTAGGAGTCTTCACTTTAGGTATAAGAGAAATAACCGTATGATTCCAGTTAGTGAGTTCTCCTTCTCCATTAAGAATCTCCAGAATAGCTTTTGAAACATCTTCACCAATGACCTTCCAATTTTGTTGATAGAATGATGCTGGGAAACCATCCGGACCCGGTGCTTTCCAAGGAGAGAGATCCTTCATTACCTTTGAGACTTCCATGTTCGTAAAAGGAGAAATTAGGGCTTTTGCATTCTCCATTGTTATCCTAGCCTTAATGCATTGTGTAGCCCTCCTGATGTCATCATTTGATGGATTACTCGATGTGAACACATACTTGAAGTAATCCATAAATGTTTCCTCAATTTGAATTTTAGAATTCTTCCATTCCCCATTCTTATCTTGTATCTTTCGAATGGTGTTTCTCTTATTTCGCTGATTGGCGCGGGAATGAAAAAAATTAGTATTTCGGTCTCCCTCTTGAAGCCATGACACCCTAGCTCGTTGCTTCCAAAACCATTCCTCCTGGGAGTTGAGTTTTGCCAATTCAGCCTCCAACTCTTCAACTTTGTCCATATTCGGAGAACAAGTATCATTGTCCAAAATCTCATTGATTTGTTTCTGAGTTTGTTGGACCCTGCAGCTCAGCGTTCCCCCTTTCCTTTTAGCCCAATCTTCAAGCATTGTGCCACACACATTCATATTCTCTTGCAATGGTACATTAGAGCAAGTTTTATTCCAAGCAACTGCCATAACTTTGCTAAAATCCGGCTCTTTCATCCAGTAGTTTACAAATTTAAAAGGTCTCACCTCCTTAGCTTTAAACTGCCTCAACCTATGAGCATCAAAACATATCATGATCGGCCTATGATCTGACCCCAAAAAACTTAAAGCAGTTGCTTCATAGTAAGCACATAGGTTTATCCAACCCTCATTAGCTAGAAATATATCCAATTTCTCCTTAATGTAAAATTGCCCCTTTCTCCTATTATGCCAAGTGTACTTCGAACCCGACATCTTAAGACTTTTAAGATCATTATGTATTAACACATCCTGGAATAAAGCAATGTTGCTATTCTGTTTCTGCAGGCCTCCTTTCTTTTCATGGTTGTGTAAAATTTCATTAAAATCACCCCATATCAACCAAGATTTCGGATGATTAAGAATGTAATTCTTGAGTCTTTTCAGAAGCTGCCAAGAAGCATTTCTTTGCTGAGGTATTGAATGTCCATAAAATCCAGTAAAACGCCATATTCCAACTGAATCATTGATCAAACAATCAATATGGCCTAATGAATAAGACAACACCGAAACATCACTTTCATTCCAGAAAAACACAAGGCCTCCAGCATAGCCACATGCATTGACACAAAAGACATTAGAAAACCCTAAACGAACCCTAAGAATTTCAGCATAGGCCGAGTTACATTTTGATTCGAAAACAAAGAAATAAGTAGGACGATACATAGATACCAACTTCCTAAGCTTACTGAACACACGTGCACTACATATACCACATGCGTTCCAACAAAGCAGCATCATTCTTCTCGGCGGGGTTGAGTCACCTCAACCTCCGCCGTCACCGGAATCGAAATTTCAGAACCATAAGTTTCCAGCATACTCTTGGCTTTTTTCACAAAAAACAAACCATCAATTTCTTGACGTACTTTTTTTGCCCTTATAAAGTCCGCCAAATCACCCGAGTGATCTTTCCATAACCTCTTTTTTCCAGAACGCATATCACCTGGGATCGAAAGACTACCCCCACTCTCTTCTCCTTGGTCAGTCTCCAGATTGTTTTGTCATGTCTCCTCCCGAAGTGGAACATAAGGTTGTTCCCCTTCATTGATGATCTCCACAAAAGCCGTAAAATCAAAGGCCCTAAAATCTCTTCCCACATGATGTATAACTCGATAATCCTTACCATTATCTTTGTTTTTTCCCCATAAAGGCTCAATAGACATTCTGTGGTGGTGTCCAACCGGTATTGTGAATGTTAATGGATCTAGAGTAATACCTGTGCGAGGGTCGATTTTTGCATTACCCCTTCTTTCCGCGTCCTCTTCAACACCTCTTCTAGTCATTAGCTCCTGGAATGTGTAAACAACCTCCCTATAATTTTGTTTAGATTGAGCTTCCTCATTCAAATTCCAAAGAGGTCCCATCGCTTCTTGCTCCGCTATCTGCCACATCTCCTTAACTCCTTCATCGATAAGCACCGCCTTTCCCTTAGCCTTCCTTCTTTTTTCAGACTCAGTGGTGACATTGTCCTCCAAGTTAATCACATTCTTCCCCCTGTCCTCTCTTCTCCCATCCGCCGACTTGTGCTCCCCCATAACAGTAGGAACTCCAAAATTGATGCCCAGCAACCTAGATAAGTCTTGCATGTCCGTCAAATTGGGCCTTTTAGCTTTATCCGCCTTCAACCATTCTGGGAAATATTTATGATTATCAGTCCAATCTTCATCGAGATCCTTAACTTTGCTGCAGCCCCTAACAGAGTGAGTTAAATGTCCACAGAAAGTACAAAAATCAGACAATCTTTCATATCGAAAGAAAATGATTGTAGAGTCATTTTCAACAGTAAAGTTAGAAAAACGGCATAAAGGTGCCTCCGTATCATAAAGCACACGAACTCTTAAGGATTCACCCCACGCCATTTGTCCATCTTTAGCATTGACCTGCAGCACCTCACCAAGTATGCTTCCAACTCTTTCCCCAGTGATCTTTGTCATTGCATGTGCAGGGAGGCCATAGATCTGGACCCAAAAAGGAACATGATCCATTTTGATATTGGCAAAGCACTCGGATCCCGTCAGCTGCTTCAGTACCATGAGTGACCGCCTTAGATTCCATGGTTGCATGTCCAAGATTTCTTGCATTTCAGCTTTTCCTTGAAAATCAACAACATAAAGCCCGTCGCCCACCGAAGTGACATTAATAGTAGAGCTTATTTTCCAGCTTGAAATGAGCAGCTTCTTTAGTTCAAGAACATTAAAGAATCGCCTAGAGACAAACTTCAAGACAACAGAGGAGGTGGGGATGATAAGCTCACTTGTTTGGACATCAGTGTTTGAATCGCCATAGCCATATTTTTTAGTGCGAAAAATAAATCATATACAAGAAGGAAGAAGATGAAGGGTTGTGAATTGCTTTGTGTCACCAATACCAAATTTATAGCCAAAATCCGCAGAGATAAACCACCATTATTCTCAAAAACCATTGGCTCTTCTGATAAAAAATATTTTTGTCTGATATGTTTGCCAAAACTACACCCTTCGATTGAAGAAACCAAGACAACCCGCGTGATTTTTTTTTAAAAACTTCCTCTCGTCAAAATCACCACCAATCTGAACGCAAGTGTAGAGCACTCTCCACACTCAGATTTATCAAAACCGAAGAAAATAATGATTAGCCGAATTTGCCAAATCCAAGAATTTAAAAAGACACTCTGAATGTTCTGAAGAGGCCAACATTCATTTAATGCGAGATCCCAGAAACCGAAATAAAAAAACCAATTTAAGGCTTTCTCAAGTGAATAAAAGCTGGATAAAGATTAAACCAAAGGAAGAAGACATTCTTTTCTTCAGGAGAGAGAAAAGATGAAGTTTTTTTTTCTAAGTTCAAAGAAAGCAAGTTATCACAATAGAGTTAAGTTCTAACTAATAAGCATTAATATAATACTACTATCAGGGATGAAAAAATCGAGAAATATCGCCGAAATTTCACCGACATATCGATTTTTGGGACCCTACGATATGGATATGCACTGGAACAAGATATCTTCAAAAATATCGAGAAATATCGGTATCGATATCGGTTGTGTTTAGAATAAATTGTCGGCGATATATCCACGAAAAATCGGGAAAAATCGGTATAATATCGGGAATATCGATTTTCAAAGAAATTGACTGGTTTGAATTATTTTCTTCAGTTTTTTCAGGGAAAGCAAGAATCTTGTGTATCTTCTATCATTTTGGTACTAATTGTCTTATGTTAAATAATTATGAACAATTATTCTTTAGATTAATTTTGTATTTTGATATTGATATGTTTGTCATAAAAAGTCATTTTATAGCGATTTTAGGCTAAATTAATGTATTAAAATTAGTTATAATATTCTCTAAAGTTTCATCTTAAATTTCCATCATTTTAATAAAATTTCCATCAATTTTTTATATTTTACTTATATTCGATATTGATATTTTTATCGATATATCCGTAAATTTAAGGTATCGATATTTCAACCAATATGCTTTGACTACTACTTAACACTACAATAAGTAGTACTACAATATAAGTTAAGTTGACAACAAACTAAAATTATTAAATGTTGGATATAAAATATATGGACAAAAATAATCACATACGTAAATCTTACTCCCTAACAAATAGATCGATTTTCATCCCATATATATCAAAAATCACAATTTGCAGAAAACTTCCTCACTAACAAATACTATCAAGGATCTTTCTATAGTTAAAAAGGCCAGGCTTCATCCTTCCTGATAACATAACAGGAATTCATTAAATATTATTAGATCATTGATCCCACGTATGAGATTATTGTTATAAGATTGCACTTCGCAATAGTGCATTTGCTCTATGCAATATGCAATCGCACTAATTCGACCTACTATATAATAAAATAAAATAATAAATATAAAATGACAAAAATATCATTTAAATAAGTAATTGTGAAAAATATCATTTTTTGTCACTAAAGTTAATCTCTTGAAATTTGATCGTTCATTTTTAGTTAATATCAAAATTAGTCAAATCAATTTTTTTCCATTAAAATTAGTACTAACGTCAATTAACTCGCCGTTGACTAACCGAATAAACATTTAAAAGGGTGAAAATGTAATTATGAGATGTTCAAAACCAATATTAAATTTATAATTCGCCCCGACTAATTTAGAATTAAAAGATAAAACTATAAAATAACTAGAAAAAAAAAATGTTCTTGATCTTCCTCCTGAAACATCTCCGCCGTCCCTCCAATGGTGTTCCATTTCCGGGGGAAGTGGGGTAGACTGTGGAGGAATTAATATACACATAATATATATACATTTCTATTTTTGCCAAACTCCATTAACGATGCGCTTCTGAACCCTAACTTCTATGAACATGAATTTATTTTATTTTTAATAATTATAATAATTTTTATTATAATTTTTGTTGATTGTGTTGGTATAATTAATTTTTATTTAAGTTAAATTAATAGTAACGTATTATTTATAAATTATTGAATCTAGTGGGGATCGGAGAAATTAAAATTCTCAAAATTGGATCATCCAACAAATCACTTCCGACAAATTTAAAAAAAATTGGTAAAACAACGTAAATTAAAAAATCGTAAATTAGACATCTTAAAACGTAAATTAAAAAGGTGAATAATTAAAAGAATGGATTAAATTTTTTTTAGTCCATTAAATTACCATAATTTTGAATTTAGTCTACAAATTTAGATTTATTTTGATTTTGGTCCAGTTACCTCTACCTTTTATTATATACACCCCATAAAATACTATATTCACCTTAAATGCTAAAATTTAAAAGTCAATTAAAATTATAAAATTATTTAATAAATTGTCAAAAATAATTAAATTAAAAAAGTAAGAATTCAAATTAATATAAAAAAATATAAAAAATACCTATAAAAAATACCTAAAAATCTTAAATTTTTTAATAAAGTTAAAAAATTAATTAATTTAAATAGTTTTAAAATTTAGCTAATTTTTTAATATTTTTGAAGATTTTTTTATTTAATATTTTTAATTTAATACTCACTCCGTTCCATAATTATTTTCATAGATAGATGGGCATGCATATTAAGAAAGTGTAATAATGAGTTAAGTTTTGAGGGGTAATTTTGTAAAACTGTATGTATAAAGTAAAGAAATTGGTTGACTTTTGTGTATGCGAGGAAAAAAATAATGACATTTGTGTAAAATTAAGGATATTGTGAGGATGGAGTTTATAAAGGAATGATGTAAAAATTATTGTGGGACGTCTTGAAAAGGAAAGTGTGAAAATTATTGTGGAACAGAGGGAGTAATTTTTTTCAGATTGAGTTGATTTTTTTTTTTATGGTGTGTGAATGATGTTTTTTTTTAATTCTTAATTGACGAATTAAGAATTTCAAATTTTGAAAAAACTAAATTAAAAAAATGAAAGAAAAATCAACTAAAAAAAATTAAATTAAATAAAAATATTAAAAATCAACTATATCTTCAAAACTACTTAAATTAATTAAAAAAATTCGTTTTATTAAATTTTATAAGATTTATGTGATTTTTTTATAGGTTTTATTTATATTTTTCATATTAATTTGTCAATAAAAAGTACGGTATATAAGAGAAAAAAAAAACCCCTAAAATTATAAGCACACAAGTCGAGCTAGAGGTCAATGTGTCGTTAATTTTTTTCATATTAATTTTAATTCTTACCTTTTTAATTTAATTATTTTTAGCAATTTATTAAATATTTTTATAATTTTATTTAATTTTAATTAATTTTTGAATTTTAGCATTTAGGGTGTATATAGTATTTTGTGGGGTGTATATAATAAAAAGTGGAGTTACCTGCTGTAGCAGATAACTAGACCAAAATTAAACTAAAGCGAAATTTAATCCCTTAAAAAGACTTTAATCCCTTAAAAAGTGTAGTTACCTCGCATAACGCCCAACTACCGATTCAAAGGTTGATACTTTGTTGAGAAATCTGAAAGGCTGCAGCAGAACGTTGGACGCTTGAATGATGAGGCTTTTGGACATATACCGCGCAAAATAGAAAAGGCCACGAAGGAACTGGAACGACTTCAAGCACTGAACCCGACTGATGAGTCACTTGAGAAGGCTAGGTCCTGTGAAAACCAGATTGCAGCCCTCCTTAGAAAAGATGAGATATTTTGGCACCAGAGGTCTGGAATCTGTTGGATGAAGGATGGTGATAAGAACACTAAATTTTTCACCAAATCGCAACTGGTAGAAAGAAGAGAAACAAAATTAAAGGGGTAATAGATGATCATGGGGTCAAATAGACGAAAGAAGAGGATGTGGAGAGAGGTTTTACGGGCTATTTCATATATATATTCAAGAGCAATGGGGGGCTTGAGACGGAAGAGGAAGTGGAAGTCGTGGAAGGCAGGATTACGAGCGAAATGGAGGCGACTCTATCACAAGCTTTCACGAGGGAAGAGGTTACTACGGCTCTATTTCAAATGTTCCCCACTAAATTCTCGGGCCCGGACGGTATGTGTGCTCTTTTTCATCATAAATTCTGGAATATTGTTAGTAATGATGTTGTCAATGTTGTTCTAGATATCTTAAATGAAGGTACCTATCCCTCCCCCCTGAACCATACCTTGTTGGGAATAAAATGAGTTTTGATTATGATACCAAAACCCCCCTAAGACATGCTAAGTAGATAAGTCATTTTGAATGAACATGTTTCAAGACCGTTGGAACATGTAGACTAAGACAAGTAGAGAAGCTGATGTGTTAGGGAGCTCTTAGATAAATAGATGCACTAGTTGAGGGGGAACACATGCTTATAAGCTTGAATCTGTCCAGGAACCCTCAAGGCTCAGTTTTGAATTGACCCCAAGTATGCTGAAGGACAAGTATGCTGATCAAAGTCAAGTCAAAATGAAACAACCTATCTGAAGATCAACTAAGTAGAATAGATCTTGAAGATCAAGTCTACAACAAGAAATGTCAAGTTCAGAAGAGTTGTCCACCAATATTGTCTTAGCACAATTGAACTAGAACAAGCTTTGAAGCTCAAAGCCAACTATGCTGAAGAAGTCAAGTGCACTTTTCCAAGATATATAAGCTCAAGAACTATTCTAAGAAGTCATGGAAAAAGAAAGAGTCAAGTCATCTGAAGAGCCAAAGAGCCAACACTGCTGATAAGAACACTCTGCTGAAACTAATAAGTAGAGTTGTCCAAATGATAAGGAATGTTGTCCTTATCTCAGGATCATTGATAAGAAGAGATGTCCATCTTTGACCAAGTGAATCTTGAAGTCAGACATTGGGAAAAGTGCTGCAGAATGAAGACAAAGTGGTTACAGCCGTTTATTTCCCAAAACAAGGACATGTCACTATCAGAATCTGTCTTCCAGTTTGAAGATTTCAAGGAAGACATTTATAGACATTTGAGGCTGCCTCTCCAACGGGCAAATCCTCAAATTTGTCTATAAATACAGAAGTGTGAAGACCATTTGAAGCATTGAATCCAATCTACTGAATCCAACTACAATTACTCTGAAGCTTCAAAGTCCTCAAAAGACATTCTTAATCTTCAAACACTTCATTTAAGCTGAACCCCATTGTATAATTCATACAAAGCTTAGAGAGATATCCTATCCTTATACACTGACCTTCATTGTAAAGGATATCTCATTAGTTGGAACCTTACTTCAACCCTTATACCTTTCAAGAGAGAAAGTTAGAAGGTTGTAGTAGTAGAAGTGGAAAGAGCTGACTGTTGAGAGAAGAACAATTCAGTTCTAAGTTGAGAAAGGGTACTAGGACTCTAGACATCCTAGGGATCAAGGCACCAAGGAGTGGTGTGGTTGATCAAGTGCACCTTGACACTATAAAACAAGTTAATTCCAAGAGTGAAGGAATTATCCTGTTAAATCAGGGAAAGTGGATGTAGGAGCTTGAGTCTCTGAACCACTATAAACCTTTGTGTTGATTTACTTTCAAACATTTACACACACTCAACACTGCACAGATTGGACTTTCAAAGATACATATCCTAAACTGTGCAAAACAAGATTTGGACAAGTTCCCTGAACTGGATAAACTGTTAAGGTGATTTCAGAATTAAAATGAGTTTAAACTAAAGGGCCAACCACTAATTCCGCACATATAACTCCCTTAGATAGTTATTCAAATAAGTACTCAATAATGCTTAGTAGATTGATTATCTTTAGGGCATGTTTGTTTTGAGATTTTGAGGATTTTGAAATCCGGATTTCAAAATCTAGTGAATTTCAAAATTCTAATGTTTTTTATGTTTTATGTTTGTTTTGGGATTTAAATAGGGTAGGATTTAACTTTATAGTATAGGATTATAGGTTTTATAGGTATTTATATAGGGTTTGTAGGTAATGATAGAGTTGACTTTTATAGGGTTATAGGGTGGGATTTTGAAATCCTAAATTAAAATCTCAAACTGTAACGGGGGTGGAGTTTCGAAATCTCAAATCCGGATTTCCCATCCCAAAACAAACATGCCCTTAAGGAGTTATTCATCTCAGCAGAGTTGTCCAGGACAACCTTGCTGAAGACTAGTTTGATCAAAGTTTGAAAAGAAATTGCATACAAGTGTATTCCCCCCCCCCTCATACACTTGTTGTATACTCCTTCAGGACCAACAAGTGGTATCAGAGCAGGGGTTCAAAGACCACTGCTTCTGAAAATCCATCTTGATTTTTAAAATCACATATTTGGTGTGGTCACTGAACTGATCTTTATCTGAAATCTATTATATCTGTATCTAACTCATCTTGTTGTGAGATATGGCCAACAACAATGCTGTTGTTCCACCTCCTACTATTCAAGGACTGGCCAATATGGCCACCAATCCAGTTAACCATATATCACATCACAAGTTACCCATGTTCTCAATTGATAATTATGATTTCTGGAAAATCAGAATGAGAGCTCATCTTGCATCTCTTCACATTGACATGTTGAGGGTAATTACAAGAGGACCCTATGTGTTCACTCAGCTTAACCCAAGATTGACTGATGAACAAAGAGCAGACACAAGGGATGTGATTCCCAAGGATGTAGATGACTTCACCTCTAGGAGAAAAGGAAAGATAATTTGAATTATCTAGCCATGAATACCCTCTACCAAATAATTCCAGATGCAATCATGGGAAGGGTCTACCACTACACAATTGCCAAGGAAATATGGGATACTCTTATAGAAATGTGTGAGGGTACAGAAAATATAAAGGAGAACAAGCTCCAAGTGGCTGTGCAGAAGTTTGAACAATTCACAATGGAGTCTGATGAGTCCATTGACAAGTTTGCTGGTAGATTCACAGATGTGATGAATGAAATCAACTCCTTGGGCAAGGTGTACTCCAAGAGAGAAGTTGGACTGAAAATCTTGAGAAGTCTCACTCAAAAGTGGGATGTATATGCTGTGATGATGCAAAATACCAAGGATCTCTCCACCATGCCCATGCAACAAATCTTCTCTGAACTCAAAGCATATGAGTTTGACCTCAACAGAAGGAAGCCAGCTGAGGAATCTTCCTTACCAACCAAAGGAGTGGCATTCAAAGCCAAAACCGCTGAACCTGAGATGCAGTCCATTCCAAGATCATCAGAGTCAGTCTCTAAGGCTGAAATGAAGGAAGAAATGGCCCTCATGGCTAGAAGGTTTGACAAACTCAATTCAAGGTTTGGTAGATACAAGAAATTATACCAAGACAACAAATTCAGGAGAAGATACAACTCCCCTGAAGCACAGGCTGAGGACAAGAAGCCTGAAGAGAAAAAATTAGAGGACAAGTACTCTGAAAGGAGAAAGTCCAACAGAGCTGAACCCTCCTCATCTAGAAGGAGAGATGATCCAAAGAAAGATGATGATGAGGATTTGTGCTACAACTGCAAGAAGAAAGGGCACTTCCAGTATGATTGCCCTGAACTCAGGTCCAAGGAAAGAAGAGAGAGGCAAGCCAAAAGAGATAGAAAATTCACCAACAGAAGAGCCATGGTGGCTGGTGATGAATCTGATAGTGCTGAAAGCTTCAACTCTTCTGATCAACTGTTCTCAAACAATGATGATGATGATGATGATGATGATGATGATGTGTGAAACATGGCCATTGAGGATGATGAGGTATCCCCTACTTCTAGCTCACTATCATTCTTATCACAAAATACTAGTGAAGTCAACTTGAAACTTTCTTTTGGGAAGTTGATGGAAGATTTCACTAGATTACAAGAATTTCATGACAATTGTGTGAGAGAAAATGAAAGGCTCTCAATTGAGCTTTCAAAACCTGCTGAGACAGTAGTTGATATCAAGTCTACTGAGTTGTATCAACAATTCTTGAGAGAGCTTGAGGAAGCAAATCTCAGGATAGTTGACCAACAAGGACAGATTGATGATCAACTACTTTCTCAGAAGAGAAAAGACTTCGAACTAAAAATTCTTCAAGCAAAATTTGAAAATCTCTCACATGAGTATGACATTCTTAAATCAAGTGAAGAGAGTCTGAAATTAAAGATGTCTGCTTTTAACAAATCCTCTAGAGCAATATAGGAAATTCAAAATTATCAAAGACCTATGGCTCAAAGAAGTGGATTAGGCTTTGATCCATTTGAATCTTCACCTTGTCTTAGTGTTGCTTCCACAAGTAACACTAAGAAAATCTTTGTTAAATCAGTGGCACAACAAACTGAAAATGAAATAATTCAGCCAATAAACAAAGGGAAGGGCAAAATGAATGAGATGCCCACTCAAGTGTTTTAGGAATGGCCCAAACCTAAGGAAAAGGCCAAAGTCCCTGAACACAAGAGGAATGTTGGTCAGCAGAGTAGACCCAATGAAAGGGAAACTCTCCTGAACAATGTTCAGAGGAGTTATCCAAGGTTTGTTCAGCCTAGGCCAACTCTACTGAGGAAGCCTCAGCTGAACAAACCTCAGGACAACTATCCTCAAAGGCAGAATAAAATGAAACAACCAAAACCCTTCATGCCAAAGGGTAATGGTCATAAGTATGCCTTCCCTCAAAGATTTCCTCAAGTAGCACAAAGAACTCATAAGTTCAGGAGATTTGACAACTCTCCTGAAACTTACAGAGTCAACACTTTCACACACACTTTCCCAAAGGCATTTAAGGGAAAGACAGTGTATGTTGATGCTAAAGGAAAACAACTTAGCCACCTTGAATCAATCAGGGTAATTAGGCAAGTTTGGGTTCCTAAAGGTACAGCTAACCTCTCAGGACCCAAAACTCAAAGGGTACCTAAAGCTTGCTAATTACAGGTACCTAAGGGCCACAAGAAGATGAGGAACATGAAAAAAAATTCAGCATGGTACCTTAACAGTGGATGCTCAAGGCACATGATTGGAAACAAAGATCTCCTCACTGATTTCACTGAAAAAGAAGGCCCAAATGTCACATTTGGAGACAGCTCACAAGCAACAACAAAAGGTTATGGTACCTTGATAATTGGTAATAACAAGGTATCCAATGTATCTTATGTAGGTGGTCTCAAATACAACTTGCTAAGCATAAATCAGTTTTGTGATAATGGTTTTAATGTTGAGTTTTCAAGTGGAAAATGCTTAATCAAAGATAGAACTCAACAAAATCTACTGACTGGAACTAGAAAGGGAAATGTGTATTTTGCTGACTGGGACAAGTCTACTGATGTTGCATGCTTCATTGCTAAAAGCTCTAATGAACAAAGTTGGTTATGGCATAAAAGGCTAAACCACCTGAACTTTAAATCAATGAACAAACTTGCTAGAAATGCATTAGTTAAAGGACTACCTAATGAGGTTTTCATTAAGGAGCATGTTTGTAAACCATGCCAAGAAGGAAAACAGATTAAAGCCTCATTCAAGGGAAAATCAGTCATCTCTACTGAAAGGGTACTTGAACTATTACACATGGACTTATTTGGACCAATTACCCCTGCAAGCATAAATGTTAGAAAATACACACTGGTTGTAGTAGATGACTTCTCTAGGTTCACATGGGTAGTATTTCTCCTTAATAAGAAGGAAACACAAGTAAAACTCCCTGAACTGCTAAAGAGACTGTCAAATGAAAAGAGCCTTAATATAATCAAGATAAGATCTGATAAAGGCACTGAGTACATAAATTCATACATCAATGAGTATTGTACACAAAATGGTATAGCCCATGAAACTTCAGCAGCTAGAACTCCTCAACAGAATGGAGTTGCAGAAAGAAGGAATAGAACTCTAAAAGAAGCTGCTAGAACTTTAATTGCTGATTCAAATTTACATAAGAGGTTTTGGGCTGAAGCCATAAACACTGCCTGCAATACTCAAAACATATGTTTAATCACTAAGGGTCAAGGCAAAACCCCCTATGAACTCTGGAAAGGAAGACTGCCTAAAGTGTCATATTTTCACATATTTGGTTGTAAGTGTTTCATTCACAACAATGGAAAAAAGCAGTTGAAAGCTTTTGACAGCAAAGCTGATGAGTGGATATTCCTTGGATATTCTCAAATCAGTAGAGCTTTCAGGGTATACAACTGCAAAACCCTAATTGTGGAGGAAACACCTCATGTTGTGTTTGATGAATCTATTTTTGAGGTCAGGAACAAAGATCAGGATACTGAAGAAATCACACAAAGAACAACCAGATTGAGCCTAAAAGACAAGGACATTGTATTCATAGATGTTGTCCAAGCCAATCTTCCTGAAAACATAATACTGGACAACAATCCTGAAGACAACCTTCCTGAGGCAAACCCCACTGAAGGAAATGGTGAACTGAATGACCCAATCCCAGTTCACACTCAGGTAACAACTACCAATGAAGAAGCAGGCCCTGCTGAGGTAGTTAATGGATTTAATATTCAAGGGGGAAACATAAATGTTGAAAATGTCAATGTCCCTGACATTGAAGACAACACCCCTGAATATGATCCTGAGTTAGATCCTTCATTCAATTATCCTAAATTTTATGATAATGGTGACTCAACATTAGTAGAGGAAAACTCTACTGAAGGGATCAGAAAAAGAAGGACATGGTTGTCTGGCCATCCTATTGATCTAATACTTGGTGATCCAAGTATAGGAGTCAAAACCAGAAGGTTTCATGGTGAAAGTGCTTTGTTTTGCTGTTTCCTATCAGAACAGGAACCAAGTGACATTGAAGAAGCACTTCAAGATGCAAATTGGATCACAGCAATGCAGGAAGAGCTGAACCAATTCACTAGAAATAATGTTTGGGAGCTGGTGGATAGACCCTCACATCAAGATGTTATTGGAACCAAGTGGGTGTTCAAGAACAAGAAGAATGGGAATGATGTGATTGTTAGAAACAAAGCCAGATTAGTGGCAAAGGGCTATTGTCAATCAGAAGGCATTGACTATGATGAAACATTTGCACATGTGGCAAGGCTAGAAGCAATAAGGCTATTCCTAGCCTATGCAGCCCACAAAAGGTTCAAAGTATACCAGATGGATGTCAAGAGTGCCTTCTTGAATGGAGTTTTGAAAGAAGAAGTTTATGTGGAGCAACCACCTGGTTTTGAGGTTGGAAATCAAGTCTACAGAATGAAGAAAGCTCTATATGGACTCAAGCAAGCTCCAAGAGCTTGGTATGACACACTATCACAGTTCCTCTTGGACCATGGATTTATCAAAGGCATTGTGGATAGAACTCTCTTCAGAATCACTGAAGGAGAGGACATCTTGCTTGTCCAAATATATGTTGATGACATCATATTTGGATCCCCAAATGAGAAGTTGTGTGAGAAGTTCTCAAAGCTCATGCAAAGCAAGTTTGAGATGCCAATGATGGGAATGATGAATTTCTTTTTGGGATTACAAGTCAAGCAATCAAAAGAAGGAATCTTCATCAACCAAGCAAAGTACACCTGCGAAATGATCAAGAAATTTGGGTGTACAACCAGCAAGCCAGTAAGGATCCCCATGAATACAAATTGGAAGATGGATCCAGATGAGAGTGGTGTTCCAACCAACTCTACTGAGTATAGAGGAATCATTGGCTCACTCCTCTACCTTACTGCCAGCAGACCTGACATCACCTTTGCAGTAGGTGTTTGTGCTAGGTTTCAAGCAAATCCTAAGAAAAGCCATCTAGAGGCTGCTAAGAGGATCTTGAGGTATCTCAAAGGCACTGAAAATCTTGGCCTTTGGTACCCTGCTGATGACAACATTGAGCTAACTGGCTACTCAGATGCTGATTATGGAGGCTGTAGAATTGATAGAAAGTCCACTTCAGGGACATGTCAATTCTTAGGGAACAAGCTCATTTCTTGGTTCTCTAAGAAGCAGAACACAGTGGCTACCTCCACCACTGAAGCTGAATATGTAGCAGCTGGAAGTTGTTGTGCTCAGATCCTTTGGTTGAGACAACAACTAAGAGACTACAATGTCAACTCTACTGAAGTGCCAATCTTCTGTGACAACAATAGTGCTATTGCAATATCTCAAAATCCAGTCCTACACACTAGATGCAAGCATGTGGACATCAAGCATCACTTCATTAGAGACCATGTGGAGAAGAAGGACATCAAGCTAGTAAAAATCCACACAGATCACCAAAAAGTTGATATATTGACAAAACCACTTGCAGAGGCAAGATTCTTGGAATTATCGGCATAGTTGGGACTTCTTGATCCAGGGAAGTTGGACAAGTGAGTCCAAAGGAATTAATTAATCAACGGGGAACTGAAAGCAAAGTTCAGCAGACTTGGTCAAGTCTACTGAAATTCAGAAGAGATGACCTCAATCTTTCAGGACACTTGTCCATGTAGGGTCAGATAAGTTGTCTTGGCTATCAAACCAAATCTTGGTCTGATAAGCACCTATTTTGGGTAATCATTGCCTATTTCAATAACTGTCTCATTCCTTTTAAAAGATATCACCTTTTCAAGGATTCAATTTGTCCTTTACCCAAAAAGTCGCTTTCAATGCATTAAATGCCAAGATTTAACTCTTGTTTGCATTACACAATTCGAGACATGATCTACCTTGATAACCCCCCAGATTTAAACAAACATTAAACTTCTTCCCACGTTTGTATAAAAACAGTTTTTCACTGTTTCATTGGTTAATGACCGTTGGATCAAAACTGGTCAACTCCCCTAAAATTGATCTTGGCCTTTCAATCTTGATTTCCTCATTTGTAAACCGTTGAATTGCCTTAAGACTCACTTACTCATTGACATACATTCCTTTTGGAATATTCACAAGTCTTAAGAAGCCATACAACAGTTCATTCTTCCCCACACATTCAAAATCTCTTGAAACCCTAGATTTCATCTTCTCTAAAACTCTCTCAAAATCCTACATTTTTCTTCAATGGCTCCCAAAGTTAGAACTGAAATGGTTGTTGACTTCACAAACAAGGATCTAGACCTTGATTTTGGGTATCTTAGCAACAAGAACAACCTCATATTTGAGCCTATTGTCTCTTTTGAGAATGAAGATTCTGAAATCACTCCAGCACTTAGATGGCTGAGAAGAGCAGGTCTCAAGAAGTTCATGGAGGGAAGACCAAGCTCTTGCCTTGAAAGTTACATGGCCGAATTCTTTGCCTTCCTAAAGTGAAAAGGAAAGCCTGAAGATGGAGAGTTGGCAACAAGATTAGCTTATGTTGCAGAAGGAGATGAAGAAGAAAGATTTCACAGGGTGAAATTTTCTGAAGAAGATCTTGAAGGAGCTTTTGGATTACCTTCTGAAGGGAGGAATCCAGAGTTTTATGGAAATGGGCATGAAGAGGAGATTACTCAAGAATGGTTGCTAGTACCAGGTCCCATTTCCTCTACTCAACACAAAAGGACTCTCAAGCCAGAATTCCTCAATCTCTTTGAGGTAGTTACAAAGAGCCTGTTAAGCAACACTGGGAGTCTAGAGTAGGTCAGCTTTCCAAGGATCAGAATAATGGTTGCAGTAATTGATGCCAGTGATAAGGGCATCAGATTCAACTGGAGAACATTCATCTTGAATGAAATGATGAAAGAGAAGGCCAAGTTTAAAGTGAAAGCTCACAACAAGGTTGTGTTAGAAGGGAAACTGAAGTACTACACCAGGGAAAGCTTATTGATTGAGAGGTTCTCTCATTACTCTCAAATGCAAACATTTGCAAAACCACTCCCTGCCCAGAAAATCTTGTTCAGAAAGCTAAGCAAGAAAAATTAACAAAGGAGGATGCTTCTGGCCAAACCTGCTGAAGTTAAGCAAGAAGAGAAACCTAAGTTGAAGAAGAGAACTAAGGCCAGAGCTGTAAAGACAAAGAAATTGTCTCAAATTCCATCAGAAGAAGCCTCAGGAGCATCAACTGAAGTTGATGAAGTGGCAGAAGAGGGAGTGCAAGTGCCCTCTGACCACTCAGAAGAGTTAAGGCAGAAATACAATGAGACAAGGCAAAAGAAGAAGGGTGATAAAAGACCCAGGGAAGTTGTCCCTGAGAAGGAAGAGGAAGTGAGTGGGAGCAGTAGGGCAAGTAAAAGGAGAGCCAAGCCCACTGACAAGATTCTGGAACTTCAGGAGGAAAGGTCTCTCCAAGTAGCTCTAAGGGAGAGCAGGGAAGAAAGTAGGACAAAATCCAAGTCCAGGACCAATTCTTCTAGTTCTGGAATCCCTGAGTCCAAAGTCCCTGAAGGCCAACCCATAGAAGCCAACCTTCCTGAACCCAACTCCCCTGAAGCCCATGTTACCCCCCCTAACCAACCCATTACCCCTGTTGATCTTACTAAGAGATATTCTCCAGAAGGGAGTGCACAAAGAAGTGGAATTGATGTGCTAGCAGATCTTGCTGTAGATGAGACAAGACTCCTGTCTCCCCTTGACTCATCTATGCTCCACTATTAAAAATTCTTAGAAAGTGCACTTCATGAGCCAACCCCCCTTAGCAAAGCCCCTTCAGAACCATTGCTCTCAAAAGCAACTGAAGTACCTTCTTTTGAGCTCAACCCTTCTGAAGCCAACCCTCCTGAACTCAACCTCCCTGAAGCTGCAATTCCTGAAACCAGAGTCATCTCCCCTATAATCCAAAGTCCCCACTCAAGTGGTGATGAGGAGGAGTATACTTATGAAAGTATG